>CM053161.1:36856207-38106207 GCA_028571685.1 Heterohyrax brucei
ACCACTCCTTATCTTATGAGAGATGGAAGAAAAGCAAACAGAGAATTGGCATTCTCATATCACCTAGAAAGAAGCACCAGGAGCAAAATTTGTCCTTTGGACCTAGGGTTCTTGCATGGAGTAGCTCCTAGACCAGGTGAAGACTGATGAGAAGGACCTTGCTTGAGAGCTGACAGAGAAAGCAAGCCTTCTCCTGGAGCTAACATCTAGCCTACTAGACATGATAAAATGCATTTCTTTTGTTAAAGCTATTCGCTTTTGGTATTTCTGTTATAGCAGCATTAGATGACTAAAATACCAAGAGATTTGGAAGACAGCTATCGGGGCAAACAACTGACTGGAAGAGACCCATATTTGTACCCATTCCTAATAAAGGTGATCCAGTAGAATGAGGAAAGTATCAAAGAATGTCATTAATATTGCATACAATTGCACAATTTTGTTGAAAATAATTCAAAAATAGTTGCAGCAGTACATTCATGGAAACTGCCAGAAATTCAAGCCAGGTTCTGAAGAGGACATGAAATAAACAATGCTGTCATGGATTAAATTGTGCTCCCCCCAAAAAATGTGTGTAGAAATTTGGCTGAGTCACAATTCCCAGTACTGTGTATGCTGTAAACCCTTCTTCTGTGATGTTAATGAGAGAGGATGAGCAACAGCTGAGCTGGTGTGGTGGGACTTAATGTGTGGGTTTGTATCATAGCTTGAGGTAGCCTCTTGGGACATAAAAGAAAGGGAGGTAAGCTTGGGGACCTCATACCATCAAGAAAGAAAGCAGTGCCAGGAGCTGAGCACATCCTCTGAAAAGAACCGGGGTTCTGCGCTTTAGTAGCTTCCAGTCCAGGAGAAGAATGACAAGGACTTTCCTCCAGATCCAGCAAAGAAAGCCTTGCCCTGAAGCTGACACCCTGACTTTTAGCCTACCAGACTGTGACAAATAAAATTTGTCTTTTTAAAACCATCCACTTGTGATATTTCTGTAAAAGCAGCACTAGATGAGTATTATAAACACCATTGCTGATGTCAAATGGATCTTGGCAGAAAGCAGATATTACCAGAAAGATGTTTACCTATATTTTATTGATTATGTAAAGGCATTAGACTGCGAGGATCATAGCAAATTATGCAAAACATTGCTTATCCATAATTTAATTATGTTAATGAGGAATCTGAACATAGACCAAAAGACAGTCATTCAAATAGAACAAGGGGATACTGTGTGGCTGCAAATCAGGATAGATTTGCATCAGGGTTGTATCCTTTTACCACACTTGATTCATTCTGTAGGCTCAGCAACTATTCTGATACACTAGTCTATGTGAATAAGAACTTGGCATCAGGATTGAAAATGACTCATTAAAAAACTATGATATGCAGATGACACAACTTTGCTTGTTAAAATCATAGAGGACTTGCAGCTCTTACTGATGAAAATCAAGGACCACAGCCTTCTGTACAGATTACACCTCAACATAAAGAAAACAAAAATCTTCAAAGCTGGACCAATAAACTGTTGTGTTAAACAGAGAAAATATTAAAGTCGTCAAGGGTTTCTTTCTTTTCTTTATTGTGATTGAGTGAAAGTGTACAATCCAATTTAAATTTGCATGCCCACCTATATACAGCTCCTACTGCTCTCCTTGCCTGGTGACAGCACACTCCTCCTTTCTGTTCTATACATGTCATATCCTCTTAACCATCTCCTGATCCCTCTTCTCCAGCCTCTCCACTCCCCTCTAGTCATTTTACTTGGATCCACAGTCAGCACTCATGGAAGCATCTGTCAAGAAATCAAATAATATATTGCACTGGGAAAACGTGGAGCAAAAGACTTCTTTAAAGTGTTCAAAAGCAAGATGCCATAGGTGCACTTGACTGGGAAAACATGGAGCAAAAGACTTCTTTGAAGTGTTCAAAAGCAAGATGCCATAGGTGCACTTGACTCAAGCCATGATATTGTCAATCACCTCACATGCATGCAAAAGGCAGACAATGAGTAAGAAAGACTAAAGAAGACTTGCTGCATTTGAAGTAAGGTGTTAGTGAAGAATACTGAATGTACTATGAACTGCCAGAACAGCTAACAAGTTTGGTTTGGAAGAAGTACAGCCAGAGTGCTCCTTGGAAGCAACTGGTATGGATTGCACTGTGTCCCCCTAAAATATCTGTAGGCTTGGCTAAGCCATGATTCTCAGCATTGTGTGGTTGTCCATCATTCTGTGATCTGATCTGATTAACCTCTATGATGTTGATCAGGCAAGACTGGAGGCAATTATGTTAATAAGGCAGGACTCAATCTACAGGATTAGGTTATATCTTGAGTCATTTTCTTCTGAGATAAAAAAGAGAGAATCCAGCAGATGAGAATACCTCATACCACCAAGAAAGAAGAGCTGGGAGTAATGCTTGCCCTCAGTGGGACCCTGCACTGAGAAGTTCCTAGACCAGGAGAGGCTGATGACAAGGATCTTTTCCCAGAACTGACAGAGAGAGGAAGACTTCTCCTGGAGCTGGCACCCTAAATTCCAATTCCTAAACTGTGAAAGGGTAAATTTCTGTTTGTTAAAGGCATCCATTTATAGTATTTCTGTCTAGATGCACTAGATTTAACTATGAAGGCGAGACTTTGTCTCATCTACTTTGGACACTTTATTAAGAGGGACCAGTCCCTGGGGAAGAGCAGTATGGCAGAGCGTCAGCAAAAAATAGAAGACCCTCAGAAGACAGACTGACACAGGGCCTACGACATAGCAACGGTTGTGAGAATAGCTTAGGACTGGACAGTGTTTTGTTCTGTTGTACATATGGCTGCTGCAAGTCGGAACTGACTCCACCGCACCTAACAATCACAACAACACTGCATTGTACAGATAAAAAATAAATAAAAACCCAGAGCCGTTGAGTCAATTCCAACTCATAGTGACCCAGTAAAACAGAGTGCAACTTCCCTATACAGTTTCCAAGGAGCACCTGGCAGATTTGAACTGCTGGCCTTTTGGTTAGCTGACATAGCATTTAACCACTATGCCACCAGGGTTTCCATTGTATGAGTAGATCATATTTTGTTTATTCATTCATTGTTAAACATTTAGGTTGCTTCCATAATTTGGCTATTATGAGTAATGCTGCAATGAACATCTGTGCACAAGTTTTCATTTGAACACCTGTTTTCAGTTCTCCTAGTCATATATCTAACGTATGAGATCGCTGGCTCATACGGTAATTCTTTGTTCCACTTACCAAAGAACCTAAAGATACCATTTTTAAAGGAGTCTCTGCTAGTTAGCCTACCAACTAAACGTGAGAGGATCCTGATAAAACATGACAATATTGTCACATTTCCTACAGGAAACTGAAACATCTGGCTAGCTAATTGGTTATTAGAAAGTACTCGTTCTTAAGCATAAGCTTCATGAAGGAAAGGATTCAGCCTCCTGTTCTCAACAGCTAGAACAGTGTCTAGCTTACACAGTAGGTATATATCATCAATGCTGACTAGATATGTTGTTGAAATTTTTGAAAATGGGGACTGTTGAAATAACTGTGGTGAGATGGGGAGAACACCCTACCCATGTCTTCTTTGGAGGATTCTGTGTCAGCAAAGGATATTGTCATGATATTGTCAAGCAAAGGAATGTGGGAGAGGTCTCTCTGGTGGTATGGGGGGATGCTGGGGAAAACCTGGAATCTGGCTGTCCCAGCAGAACTCAGGGTTCCATTCCAACCCACTACTGACTCTATTCTGTCATCCCACCCAACAGCCATGGTAGCAGACCTGCCAAAACACTTGACGCCTTCCTAAGACTTTCTGTGAGACCAACAGAATAAGTACTACTGATACAGAGGAATTAACTGAGTACTGGTACAGGGGAGGTAACTGAGGCCCAGGAGGCTCAGAGAATTCCCTAACCATGCAGTTGGCCAAGGTGAGAACACTGGAGCTCATGTCTAACAGTTGCTGCTGCATGTCAGGAAAGAAGAGCCTGGCTGTCCTTGGGTCCTTCTTTATCAATTACTTTGCATCTTCCCACGTTTTGAGATGGTATAGTGGTTTTAGAACATCATCCTCTTCTCTCAGGTCTGTGTTCCTTCCTTGTTTACCCTGGCTTGCTTGGTGACTGGCTTCTAATAAAGAGAATGCAGTGGAAGTGACATCTGATCTCCAGGACAGGTCATGAAGGTGCTGGAGATTCCCCCAAGCCATGTATCAGGGTGCTTGCTTATAGAACCCAGCTACCCTGTTGTGAAGAGCCAGGCCACACAGAGAGACTACTGCTGGGTTCTGACCAGCAGCCACTGCCGACAGGCACTGCTGTGCCCATCCCAACATAGAAGTGCACAACCCTGCAAGCGACGCCAGCCCTGCCTTTGAGCCAGCCCAGCTGACGCCGCTGTGAGCAGTGGCTGTCAAAGTTACAAATTCATAAGCAAAATAAATGTCAGTGTTTAGTTTTGGGGTGGTTTGTTACCTAGCAATAGATAACAGGAGCAGAGGACATGGTCTTTTGTAAGACCTGAGGTCTTTTCTCTGTGCTGTCTTCAATTTGTCTTAAGTTAATGTCTCCTAAGTTATGGCCTGACTTCCCTTGATTCTGGGATTTTATGGATTTAATGAATAAAAGTTAATAAACATTTGCCAGGCTTGAGGTGAAGCTCTGATTCTCTGTTCTTTGTTTCCTCATCTATAAAAGGGGGAGACTAATGTGCTGTTTCTCACAAGGAACTCAATATTTAGTGAAACCATCCACTTTTCACAAGGACCACAGGCACTGCCTGAAGAGGACAGACACTTAGGGGTGGCCCCATGACCACCTGGTATCCACTTCCTGAGCATGAGCAGGAGTGTGATTTGCTCCTGGAGGTGGGCTGTATGTGATCACATGCATGTGATTGTGTAGTTATGTCATGTAAGATCATAGCACCCATTTGGTTGGGGTCGCTGTTACCTTTGCTGGTTGTGAAGAAGCAAACATCCATGCTGGGGAACCCCATGTATAAGGAACTTGGACCTCTTGGAGCTGAGAGTCACCTCCTGCCAACAAAGAGTCAAAACAATGACAACAAAAACCTAAAGTTCTACCAAGGAGCTAAATTCCATCAAAAGCCTGAGCGACTAAAGAAGTGGATCCTATCTCAGCCAAACATTCAGATGAGATCTCAGCCTCAGCTGAGATGTCAATCACAGCCATACAGAGGACCCCGCCAAGCTGTACCTAGACTCCTGCTCACAGGAATCATGAGATAATGAGTGGTACTCTTTTATCTCAAGAGATAAAAAGGAAAGGGAAGCTAGCAGAGGTGTGGGGAGGGGGTGGTGAAGGTAAGGGTCAGCCCTCGTGCCACCAAGAAAGCAGAGCCAGCAGCACAATGCAGCCTTCGGACCCTGGGTCCTTGTGTCTGAGAAGCTTGTTGTCTGAGAGAAGACTGATGAGAAGGTAGACAGAGAAAGCTTTGCCCTGGAGCTGATGCCCTGAATTTGGACTTTCAGTCTCCTTTCCCGTGAAGAAATAAATTCCTTTTTGTTAAATACGTGCACTTATGGAATTTCTTTTATAGCAGCACTAGATGGCTAAGACAGGATGCTAAAACAAACTCCTGCAACCTGAGTGGCTCATAAGAACAGACCACAGTTCTAGAGGCTGGGAGTCTGAGATCAAAGTCAATTCCTTGCAAAGCTCTGAGGAAGAAATCTTTTTCATGCCTCTCTCCCACTCTCTGTTAGCTCTATGTATTCCTAGGCTTGCGTATGCAGGATAATTCTGTCATCACACAGCTGTCTTTCCTCTGTCTCTCGGGTCTCTTCTCCTCTTTTATAGCACACAACTTCTCTTTTATAGGACCCTACTCAGGTTGGATTGAGAGATACCCTACTCCATTGTGGCCTCATGTTAACCAATAACTTCTTCAAAGACCTTATTTCCAAGCAAGATCACTGAACTGTATCCCCACAAAAAAGATATGTTGAATCCCTAACTCTTATTCCCTTGAATCTGATCTTGTTTGGGGAAATAGTGTCTTTCTTTAAAGAAATTATCAGTTAAGTCATACCAGAGTCAGGTGGGTCCTAGTCATCACTCTTTCTGAGTGGTGTCTTCATAAAGGGAGAACAGACACACACAGAGAGACACAGGGGAAGACACCATGACAGGATCCATCTGTAAGCCAAGGAGCACCAGGCATGGCCAGCATCATCAGAAGCTAGAAGGCATGGAACCGCCCCTCTCTCAAGGACCCCCAGAGGAATCAACATGACTGATAACCTGATTCAGACTTGTGGCTTTCAGGACTGAGAGATGACAAATTTTTGTCCTTCAAAGCCACCTATTTTGTGGTAGTTTGTTATAGTAGTGGTAGGAAAATATAATGGTTAAGATTGTGTGCCAATTTGGCCAGGCCATGATCCTCAGTGATTTGACAGTCACATGGAGGTATGATCACTTCCGTCATGAGAGTTGATATTATGTGACCACCTCCCTGATGAGTTTCCTTGGGCATGTGGTCTACGTTGAATAGAAGTGGATATTCTGGCGACACTTGTGGGCTTTTCTCATTCTGGGTCCTGCAGCTTACTTCTGTTCACCTGATCTCCATTTCTTGGAACTTGAGCTAGCAGTTGACTTTCAGTTTTGCCTGCCAGTTTGGGGGATATGTTGATTTTCACAGCCTGTGAACAAGAGCCCTGATCTTCAACCTGTTGGTCTTAGGTTGGCCAGCCCCTGTGGCTATGTTCATCAAGAGAAGCCTGACCCATGAACTTGGGATGTTCTAGCCTCAACAACCATGTGAAATATTTCCTTGATATAAATCTGTCTCTACATATATTTATACACTTCACTGGCTCTGCTTATGAGTCAGAACCAACTCAATGGCAACGGGTACTGGTTTTGCTTCTTTAGAGAACTCAGCCTAAGACAGAAACTAAGACCACCACATTCATGGGTACAGGGGTTAGGAGTTCAGCATATCTTTTGGAGATACAGGCTCCTGTTCACTTTGCATTCACCTATCCCTCTCCTTAGAATGTTTCTCCCAAAACCTCCTCAGCTTGAATGGTCCCTGGGAAGCCTCCCCGCCCTGACCCACATTCCCATTCATTTTCATCAGAGATCAATGATGCCCCCCCTCCCCACTGGGTAGTGACCACCAAGAGTTTAGGGACTTTGTCCTGTTTGCTGGTGCAGCTCAATGCCTGGGACACTCCCTAGCACATGCTTGATGTTCAGCAAATACAGGCGAACTGTGCAAAAGCCACCAAATGAGAAAGCCAAGGAGGGAGTCACTTTGAGCTCTACTGTGTGACCTCTGAGCTCCCTGCTCTGCTGTTCCACTGTACCTGCTCTTTGCCTGTGTGGCCTCCCTCCTCCCCTGTGGACTCAGACCTTCCAG
The DNA here is from genome assembly GCA_028571685.1 of Heterohyrax brucei. Taxonomy (NCBI): domain Eukaryota; kingdom Metazoa; phylum Chordata; class Mammalia; order Hyracoidea; family Procaviidae; genus Heterohyrax; species Heterohyrax brucei. Next base: position 36,863,597 of record CM053161.1, read on the forward strand.
GAAGGATGCAAAGCCCCCATCCTCACCTTGACTAAGAGACCCATGTAAGAGTTTCTAGGGAACTTGTAATTCAACAAATGAAGTCAATGTCTACCTATGTCAGGGAGCTGGTGTATATGTGGTGAGGGAGGGGCCATGATTTCTCTGATGGTTGAGATGCAGACCTCTCACCAGAGGGGGCTTCTGAAATCACTCCAGAGTTATGGAAAGGGGCCATTCAATGAATCTGCTGCTCAGGCAGAGACGAGATTATTGTCACTGAGCACGTGACTCAGCGTCATCTGCTTCTTTAGCTTCTGGCTGCCTGGATCAGAGGATGAAGAGAATTAGCTTCCAACCTGGAGCCTGGGAGATGAACGGACCCACGTCCTATAGCACTGGTGTTGGCAACGTGGCAAGAAGCACCTTCCCAGGACGAGAGTGTCTGCAAAAAGGACTCCAGGATAGCAAACAGTAAGGCAGCTATCCACAGCACTGTGGCCATGCCTGGCTGGCAGGAACCTGCTCACACCATGGGGCAGGCCCCAAATGCAATGACGACACTGCTATGATCATGAAGAGGAGAGTCCCAGAACACCCCAGAAACCCATGAGTTCACCATAGCCTAGGGCCTGCAGGGAGGAGGGGTCAGGCAAAGGCTGTGAGGCATTCACATGGCAAGATGCGTGTCTTCCACGTCTCTGAGAAGGCAGACAGGCACAAGGATGTGCCCTGCTAGGAGTGAGAAATTTCATTTACTAAGTCTGTTGGTCTGAGAGGGGTCAGCTGGAATCTGAGCCATCAAACCTGGGTGTGACACTCACAGTACAGGATATCACATGACAGGGAAAGTCAGTGCTCAGATCTTTACCCATGCTAAAGTGTATTCTACGCACCGATCGCATTGCCTGGTGATGTCTGCTTGTCTTGGTGATCCAGGGCTGCTGTACCAGAAATACCACAAGTGGATGGCTTTAGCAAAGAGAAATTTACTCTCTCAGTCAAGTAGGCTATAAGTCCAAATTCAGGACTCAGCTCCGGGGGCAGGGGGGCGGTGCGGCTTTCTCTCTCTCTCGGCTCTTCAGGAAGGTCTTTGTCATCCATTTTTCCCTGGTCAATGAACTTTACAGGCACAGGGACCCCGGGTCCAAAGGATGTGCTCAGTTCCCAGGGCTTCTTTCTTTGTGATCTGAATTCCCCATCTCTCTCTGCTCCCTTCTGTATCTCAGCAGAGATTGGCTTAAGACACCACTATAATGGCCACTAACCCATCTCATTACGTAGTGGCGACAGAATTTACAACACATAGGAAAATCATGTCAGATGACGAAATGATAGACAGTCTTACAATACTGGCAATCAGGACTTAGCCAGGTCAACAGATATTTGAGGGGGACATAACTCAATCCATGACACTGCTTAATGCATCTGTCTGTTCCTTCTAGAAGCAGCTACCATACTTAATAATAATAATTGGCAGAACAACAGATTTTTTGTGTATTTACTTCTTTATTTTGTCCCCATGGCATCTCCCATGCAGACGTGTATTCAACCCATGATTAACTCGCCAAGACTGTACACTTCCTCCCACTCCACCTGAAGTCAGTCCATTCTTGGGGAACCCCTGTGGTAGGGAAGTGGAGTAGTCTCTGGGCACTGAGGTGGCTCTACCTTCAACACTGGAGTCAGTGGGGACTGAAGCAGCCTTATCCTTCCCTTCTGGGAGCTTGTAGTCTACAGATATGCCTCAGATAATCCCACAAATAGAAGATCTCAAACCATGGCAAGCATGACAGAGGGCAAGCATAGCTTGTGTGGCATTACTGTAACCTCAACGCTAGCGGGACAGCTGAGAAGACAGAGGTAGGGATTTGTAAACCCAGGGTCTCCCTCAGCGTGGGACCTCCTTGGGGCCCAATAGAGGTGGGTTAGAAGGACAATTGAAACTGAGCCACAAGGCAATCAGACTGAACACTCTCCGGGGCTAAGGATGTGTCTTTCTGTAGGATTCTTTTCCCATGGACCCTCTCAGCCGGGCACCAGGTGCCCTGGTACGCAGTAGAAGACTGAGCACACCTACCACCAGGCCCAGCACAGTGGGTGCGGAAGAGGGCTCTGGACTGCATGGGCCCAGGAAGCAGCTGGAGCAGAGCAGCCTTGTTATTACCTTGTTGGGGGCTGCTGCTTAGAGGTTCAGATTCTGGGGCTGGGACAGAGCAGCCTGGACAGTGAAAGAGGGCAGCCCCACAGCACAGAGCACATAGAAGAGGCTTTGAGGCTGCTCCTACTTGGCTGCAGCCAGCATTTCCCTCTTTTGCACACATGTGTACAAATTGCTGTCCAATAGGCACACATATTCAGCTAGCTGCAGCCTTCCAACATATGCACTTCTACCTGCTAGGGCTGCTATAAAAGCGGTGGGGGCTTGGGCTTCCCCAGCTTGTCAGAGCCCCTCAGGTGTCTGTTGTCAGGGCAAAATGCAAGACAGTGTGAGTGTGTGTAGGTGGATGAGTGTGAGTGTATAAGGGTGTGTGACAGGAAACATGAGTGTAAGTATACAAGTGCATAAGAGTATGCGTGTGTGTGTGAATAGGGAAGTGCAAGTGTGGGGCTGAGGTGCGACTGTGAGACTGTACACAGAGTGTACATGTCTGTGTGAGTATGAGTATATACATGAATGTGAGTGTGCACAAGTATGATTGTGTGTGTGCACAGTCATCTGTGAGTATGAATGTGGGGACACATCTAAGTGTGTGCCCGCATCTGTGATAGCAGGAGTGTGTGCACATGCCTGTGCATATGAATGTATGCAGATGCCTGTGTGCACATGAGTGTGTGCAGATGTCTGTGTGCATGAATATGTGCATATGAGTGTGTGAAGACTGCTTAAGTGTATGTGAGCATGAGCAAGTGTGTGTGGTGTCTGTGAGCGTGAGTATGAGTGTGTGAGGACTGCATATATGTGTCAGTGAGTGTCTGCATGAGTGAATGTGTATGGGCACATGCAGCGTCTATGTGTCAGGGTGTGCGTAAGTGTACCTGTGTTTAAATGTGCATGAGTGTATGACTGTGTGCATGAGTGTTAGTGTACAAGAATGTGCCTAAGTGTGTAGTTCTGAAGGTGTGAGTGTGTGATGTCTGTTTGTCCTTAAGAAGAGGGTGTGAAGATGTGTGTAAATGTGTGTATGTTTGTAACATTTGATTGTGTGTGTGCATGAGTGTGAAGATGTGCATAAATGTGTTAGTATGTGTACATGGGTGTGTGGTGCCTAGTGTGAGGATGTGCATAAGTGTGTGTCTGCATGTGAGTGAATGTGTGTGTGTGTGTGCAAGTGTGGATGGTGTTATGTTTCATGACTATGCCTGTCAGGAAGCACATAAGTGTGCGTGTGCATGAGGATGTGTGGTTTTCGACTGTGAGCATGCGGGTGTGAGAGGGAGTAGTGAGGTCACAACACCTCGGCACAGATCTCAGAAGCAGATCTGCTCATGTACTGTCTTCTCAGGCTGCTGCCTCCAGGACATGCCATCACTGAGCAAGGGACGTTCTGCAACGTCAAGAACCTGCCAGGAGGACACTTCCCAAAGAAAGCTCCTTCCTGCCAGGAGGGAGAAAACAACTCCCGCAGCTCTGGGGGGTCTAGCGGGGTCTGCTGGTACAGCTACCCACGCAGAGCCAGCCGGTGCTCCAGGAGAAGACAGAGGTGCGTCCCCAGTGGCCTGAAAACAGAATTGCTTCTCCTCTTAGATTTAGAGCGGTTTTGTAACTGAAATAGCATACAAAATGATCCATCCATTTTCTTTTTCTTTCTCCCTCATTACATCTTCCCAATAGTCCCAAGAGGGCAGCAGCAAGGAGGAAATCAGAGCTTAGAGAGCTAAACCGACACGTTCACTGTCGCCGTCGGTGGGAAGGGCAGGTGTGGGCTAAGATCCTGGGGGGTCACGTGGCAGCTCCCCTGAGCTGCAACAGTGAGAACGGAGCTGCATTTTCACTGCAGTAAAAGCACGTGTTAGGTTAGGTACACAGCAGGAGGTCTCGTCACTCTGAAAAATTAAATCCCTCTCCTTCTGCCTTCTGTTGTTCTTAGGTGCGACTGAGTTGACTCTGACTCATGGCTGCCTTACATACGGAGACTGAAACACTGTCTGGCCCCGTGCAGTCTGCGTGTTTGAGTTCCATGTTGTAGCCAGTGTCAATCTGCCTCATAGAGGGGCTCTCTCATTTTTGCTGACCCTCTGATTTAAGATGTGATGTCCTTCTCTAGTGTTTGGGCTTTCCTGCCTTTCCTTTCCAAGCTACTAGTATCATTTCTGCTAATTGCTTGACTGTATTCTTTCTTTCCTCATTTATTCCAAATATTTACATACCTGTTTGAGGTGGGAGTTTGGGAAAATGCTTTGAGATGAGATGTCCACTACCTCGGCCTCCTGTATCATCCCACCTAAACTTCTTGGAGGCAATCTGGGGAGCTTAGCCCCTCAGACGGCTGGTCTGTGAGTTGACCAAACTGTAGGGCGGGCTGGGGCTTCCCTCTGCCTCAGATGTCTCAGGTCTGAATCTCAGCTGATGGCTTATTCGTTGACATCCTTTAGGTTTTACTGGGGCTTCTATAAAATCTGCGGGCTGAGTCAGAAAGGTTTATGGTCTGGGTGTGTTTCAGGGGTTTAGATTTTGCATGTTTGGTTTGTCATTTTGAGACAAACCACAAGTTTTGTTTTGTTTTTTAAACAAAGGAATTTCAGGATTTGTGGGGAAGCTGAAGAGGATTTTACATCTTGCAAGAAGGAAGAAAACATTTCTGGATCATTTTCAAGGACATAGAAGCTACAAAGCTTTGGGGCAATTCATCTGCTAGATTTTTTATCAGCCTTTTAGTCTAAATTTCTCTCTTGTATGCACACTCCTGATGAAACAGCAGAACAAGATGAAAATGAAAACTTCAGAAAAATAATACATCTCTGCAAAATTCTCATACTTAGACAATTAAAACTCATTGGCCAATGTAAGCAATACAGGTTGTTATTTAGGTAGAAAGTTGTATATTTTTTATAGAGGTTTATCTTGTTTCTTTCATAAAGAATGTAAAATTGAAAAGTAGCTGAAATATTTTCCTCTGTGTTCAGTTTCTCTTAAAAGTCTCAGAGAGAAATCAAGGGTGCTTTTTTCCTGCACAAATAACTCACAGCCACTAATCTCTCTGAAGCACACGTTTGTTCTGTGTGTGAGTCAGAACATGAGAGCAGGGAAGAAAAACCCAGCCTGTCCTTTTCCATCCTCTGTGAAATGTCCTCTGTGTGTGACTTTTTTTTGAGGATTTTACTTTTAGTCAAAAATATTGTTTTAAAAATGCACACTAATTTTAAGGGGCTCTGTTCATGACTTTTGCTAGTAAAAGCAAAATTTAATTCACAAAAACAACAATTCTAAAAGTAGGCTTTGGGTGGGCAAAGGCTTTCTGAAAAGCTTATTCTCGTGTAAACGTCCCTCTACCTACGTGCTTACATATATAAAATGTGCAAAGCCATCTTAGGCAGGTACCAAATTCTTGCAATATTGGTGGGAGCAGATACTACCGGGCTGACTATGCATAGCATAAACCAAAATAGCTAAAAGAGTGTCCATGACACTTCAGACTCAGTAGCTGGCTGTACTAAGCTGAGTGAATACACCTTCCTCAGTGTGTACTCAGGCAATGGAAAGTGGTCCATTGAGTGAAAATGTACAGAATTGCAGGCTTCTTTCTTCCTATCATTTGAAATGGATGACAAAATGGGGAGGGAGGGGAGGGACATTAACTGATCACACAGGACACTTTCACACACCCGCAAAAAAGCAATAGCTTCAAATCACTACTAGACTAAATTACAACAGGCAACCTTTGGGTGAGGAAGGTGCTCAGGTAACTGGGGACTGATTAACTGCCCCAAGACACATCTACTTAACTACAGAGCAGCCCCTGGAAAGGAGAGACTCTGTTCCCCAGACCTTGTCTTCCCCAAGAGAAGAGGCCCAATCACTCCTCATCAGAGTTCTATTCCCAAGCTGACCTCATTTGTCCCTGCACAGACACTGTCTCTCTCCACCTGGGAAGTCACCTGGTGCATGCAATGAAAAGGGACAGAGTTCAGTGACTATAGGGATATCTCAGTATCAGAGTTTTAAAAAAAAAAAACACGTCAGTCAGAAAACGTGCCTGTCACTAGCTTAACTTCTGTGTATTTCTGGGGGCTCAGATGCAATCTGAAATATTGCTGCCTTCTGTCAATGCATCTGTGTACTATTCCAGGTCTCTTAACATGATCTCATTAGCAGGAATCCCACAAACTGATGAGATGTGGGCGTGATGTTGATCCTAGGGCTTCTTTAAAGAGATGAGCTAATAGATCAAGACAGAAGAGGGCTTGGATGTGACCCAGCTGGGACTTGCCCCAGGATTCTGGCTTCTGGCTCAGCTCTGTTCCACACCTCACTATTTGTCCCCCTCAATAGATAACCAAAGGCCCCAGTTTCCATGGGACAGTCCAGGTTACCCCTTGGTCCTGGCAATTAATGACACCCATGCACGCTCAAAAGTGCCCAGAATTAACACACACACACACACGTGCATCCACACACACAAACTAGAGACAACAGAAGTGTGTATATAGGATGCATGTGTTCCCATAACGAATCACACAGATCGCATTCTACTGTGCAAATACATCTGTGTGTGTGTGTGTGTGTGTGTGTGTGTGCATGTGCACGCGCCCATATCAATACATAAGCACGGTCAGGGTGGGAGAAGTGAGGTGGCCAGGGGGTCAGTGTAGACAAGTCAGGGGACCAGAGAGAAGAAAGGAGGAAGGAGAAAACAAACGACAAAGAAATTCAAGTCCGTTAGAACATTAGAAAACAGAGGATGTTTAATTTGTGGCAAAGAGAAAAAAATCTATTTTGCCATCTTCATTTTGAGTGGGCTTCTGACGAATGCAGCTCAGCGCACAAGATGGGAGGCAGGAGACATCTCTGAATAAGTAAGAGCAGTGGGGTTTAGAGCTACGCCTTCAGCAAGGGCAACACCAAGGAGTCAGGGTCAAGTTCAGAAGCTTAGATAAGAGTACAGCAGGGATGGGGCTGGCAGAAAACCTTGGGGTGGGCCCAGGGCCGTCACTTGCCCTGCCATTTGACCAGGGAGAGTCCCGAGAGGTGGAGGGGGGTGGAATGAGTCTGTCCCAGAGTGGGCAGTGGCAGCTCTGTGCTGGCTGAGGGGCTAGCGGAGCCACAGGGCTGAGGTGCTGTGGCCAGGTATGTGATCCCTCCAGCATCTGGGCCCGCTGCAGCCGCTCCATCTCCCTCCCCCAGATGTGGGTGGCCTAGGGGGAGGGGTCTGCACATCAGGATTCCCAGGCCACCCAAGAAGAGGGCTGCTGAAAACCAGCATCATTCTGTTCTTATTAGACAGAGGCAGCAGGGCTGGGGTGCAAGGGTGAGTCTGTTGTATCTGTGGTAGACACAGGGTAGCTCTGGCCCCCCTGGTCACTGCGAGGCCTTCTGCTCTCAGGAGAGAAGGAGTTTTTGACCATCGGGCTGCCTGTCACAGCGTCAGACTGTTGACCATTGCCCATGGCCACATGAACAAAAGTGCCAAGAGAGCTTGGATGGCAGGAACGCGGTGACAGCCAGTCTCCCACACAAGATCTTGTGTATCATAATCAGCGCATGATTCCCTCTCGAGACACCCCACAAGACAGGCTAGGGGCAGGGAGGCAGAGTTTCTGGGTTCCATTTCAGCCTGGCTCAGGCTGGCGTCAGTAGAGCTGGACCCAAATGCTCCCTCCTGCTCATGTACCCTCCTTAAGAGCCTGGTTCACAGACCACCCTTCACCATGGCCCTGGGCAGGCAGCACTGGCCAAAGTCCAGCATCAGGTTCTGTGTGTATTTCCTGAAACTAGAGGGTGCGGTGGCTATGAAAATCACTATAAGTGAAGGAGAAAAGAAAAGAGCAGGCAAGCTGTTGGGCAGTACTCTAAAATGCAAGTTGATGCCCTCACCCACCAGAATAGCTAAAATTAATTGCTGGCGAAAGTGTGAGCTGCTGCACAGTTTCCAAGGAACTCCTTGGAAAACTGATGGGCCCAACCTACTGAGGCCAGACAAGGTCCCTGCTCAGTCACCCAGCAATTGTGCTCCCAGGTACACCTACAACTGAACTACAGGCACGCGTGGCCCCCGATCAGGTGTTTCCAGTTCATAGTAGCCCCTCAGTAGAAGAGACGCATACAGGAGAACAGTACATGGGGCTGAAGGGGAATGGACACAGTGAAACAGCCAGAGCTCCCAAACACAGGGCACAATAGAAAGCCAGACTTATAAAGTTCATGACATTCCCGGGTCGGTGGTGCAAATGGTTAACACACTCAACTGCTAACTGAAAGGCTTGAAGTTTGAGTCCATCCAGAGGTAACTTGGAAGAAAGTTCTGGCAGTCTACTTCCAAAAAATCAGCTGCTGAAAACCTTATAATGCACAGCCTGACATGTGTGGGGTCACCATGAGCTTGAGGTGACTTGAGAGCACGTGGTTGTTTAAACACTCACCCGCTGCGGGAGTTCGCCATGTACGGTTCATACACAGGCAGGGTGCTCGTGCTGTGAGGGGCCGGGTGAGAAGCTGCCTTCCAGGGCATGGGGTCACACAGGGAGGGGGCTCCCCATGTGGTGCCATTTTCCTTCTTGATGAGGGCAGTGATTACACAGGTGCACTCACCGTGATAGCGCATGGCACCTTACACAAGCACTGTGAGTCTTTCCCTGTCTGTGTATCTTACAGAAGGAGAAGATGGATGGGGCAAAAACTGTCTAAAAGCCAGTAGGGGGCTTGTTGCACGGAATTTTTCAAGGAGCCCGAGGCCAGTTCTTCATCTAACTTGCTGAACGCTCTGCCAACCCTGATACCTGCTGGTTTTTTGCCTGAAAAATATGGGGTGCAGATGAGCTCCCCCTTTGTGAGAGTGCAGACCCCTCTGTAATCGGTCATCTCTCAGAAAGATGCACAGATGCATAACATTTCATGCACAAATTCTGGGGGCTGGAGGACTTCCCTAAGCTCATCCAAGGGCCTCCAGAGGGGTCCTCAGACTGACTGGAGGCCCAGAGACCGACTATGGAGCATCATGGCTAAGGAGCACACTGCAGAATCTGATAGCCCCATGGCTGAATTCCAACTCCCCAACTTTCTCACTGTGGGGTCCTGAGTGAGTGACTCAATGCCTGAGTCTCAGCTTTCTCATTCATAAAATGGGGACAGTAAAGCTCATGGAGGGATGGGAGAAGACATGGGGGTCAGGCACCCAAGCCCTCAGCCCAGAACCTGGCACACTGCAAAGATGCTGCTATGGATGTCAGCAGCAGTCGGGAGATGGCCTCTCAGCCTTCCCCCAGCTCTGACATTCCAGGATCCATTATCTATGAACATTCTGTCTGAACTTGGATTGGGTAACACCAGTCTCTGGGTGTCCTCGGCCTCCAGGTCGGGTTTCCTTTCAAGAGATGTGGTTTTGGCACTCACATCCTGTGATAGGCCCATGCCCCATGCTCAAAGGAAACCAAAGACAGCTTGCAAAAAGGGGATGTCATGTGTGTCTATTGACTTCATCACAGGCCCCCTGCATGCCCAGAAGTTTCCAGAAAGACATCCGCTCCAGCCCAGAAACTGCTGTATAACCCTGCATGGTCTCAGGCTGCATGACTATGGTTTTATAGTCCCCAGTCTCAGCCAGAGACTTTGAGGAGAGCCGGTCAGTGTCTCTGAGTGTGCCGGGGAGGGGGAGCACATGCCGTAGATGCCGGTGTGGCTGGAAGCCCCCACTTTGTAACAATAATAAAATAGGTCTGTGGATTAGCTACAGTCTTCCCTTTGTGGTTGCCAGAGGGAAGTGGCCTGGGATTTGAAAGCTTCCCAGCCAGGGAGACAAAAGGCTGAACTCAAAAAGAGAAGGACACCATCATGGCAGGCTGGAAGGCCAGAGGCCTAAATGAGTGGCTGGTCACAGCCAGGCCTGCTTAGCCCTCCTGGGGAGTCTGCTTCACTCAAGCTGCACCATTTGGAGGTGTACTGGCTCACAGAAGGGAGTCACATCTATTCCGAGAGGATATAAAGCTCTGAAGGTTTTACAGTAGTTGTCATCCGTGTAGGACGTGGTAACCCCACAAACAACAGGTAGATTTGTTGAAAGTTCACTTGAACCAGAGCTTCATTTAACCCTTGCAGCACCTTCTGGGTAAGGGACTGTTTTTTCCCCATTTCACAGGGCTGGAAGATGAAGCTTAAAGAAACTCAGTTTCTCAATCAGCCCCAAGTGACTGCTGGCACTGGGATTTGAATCCAGCACTGGTGCTCACTCCACAGTTCCACAGCCTTCCCAAGATGGGGCTGCTGGGGGATCATCTCCCTGTTCCACTCAACTAAAGTATAGAAACTGACTGAGAAATGACACTGAAAACCACACTGGCCCTCAGGCCAACCAGGAGACAACCCTGGCCAATTCCAGCAGAGGGGCAGCCTACAGCACACCTGCTCAGTCCTCTTCAGAACCATCAAAGTCAACAAAACAAGGGAAGTCTGAGAAACTGTGACAGCCAAGAGCGTCGTAAGGAGATATGATGATTAAATGTCACATGGGGTCCTTGGATTAAAAAAAAAACATTAAGGCAAAACCAAGGAAATCTGAATAAAGTATGGACTCTATTTAATGATACTGTATCAATGTTGGTATGTACCATATGAATGTAAGATGCTAACATTAGAGGAAACTGGGTGTAGGGTATATGAGAACTCTGTACTACCTTCCCAAATTTTCTGTAAATCTAAAACTACTCTAAGAGTGATGGAAACCCTGGTGGCATAGTGGGTTAAGTGCTACGTTTGTTAATCAAAAGGTTGGCAGTTCATATCTGCCAGGCGCTCCTTGGAAACTCTACGGGGCAGTTCTACTCCAACCTCTAGGGTCACTATGAGTCGGACCTGACTCAACAGCAGTGGGTTAAAAGTGTTATCTATTAAAAAACAAGATGACTGGTAGATGGATATCAGAATGGGTGGATGAAGGATGCATGGATTGATGAATGGGTGGATGAAGGATGGACGGACGGACGGACGGACGGAAGGATGGGATGGGATGGGATGGAAGGATAGATAAATGGGTAAGGCAAACACGTGGGTGGATGGATGGGTAGATGGGCGGATGTATAAACAGATAAGTGGGTGAGGTAGATGGTTGGATAGATTGATGGTTAGATAGATGGATGAAGACAGATAGACGTCTGGATAGGTAGGTGGGATGGATGGACAGAGAAAAGATAAAGTAAGTATCATAGAATGTTGGCATAGAATGTTGACAATTTTGGAATATTGGCAATGTATTCATGGTAGTCACTACATAATTTTCTATATATTTGAGAATTTTTATAACACAATGGCAGGGAGACATAAAGAATTGAGAAGACCAAAAAACTTACACAAATCTCAGCTAAATCAAGTTTCTATATTGTCTTGCCCTTCCCACTACCCTGCTGTTGGGGAGGGAGGTGAGGGGTAGCCTTATCTTCCTCTGGAAAGAAGGATACCCTTGGACATTAATGAAAGCCTCCTCATCACTGTGAAGCTGCCTGAACAAGGTGCCCCCTGGGGCTGCGTAACATGGTCCCTTGCACCAGGGTCCCTTTAAGTGCAAACATTAATTCAGGACTGGATGGCAGCCCTCGACGGCTATGAATGTAGAAGCAAATTTGGGACTAGAGAAGAGTCGTGATGGGCTGTGAAGTAATGACCCTTCTCAGTCGCCATACCAAGGAAGAAGCGCTGCGGGCATGAAAGCCCAACCTTTGCTAAGCATCTGCTTTATGCTCAATGGCTCCTTGCCCCTGGAACGGCAGAGTCCTTACCTGGGACAAAGAAATCTGTCAACACTCTGACAAACATGTTAGGAAGAAGACAGGGTGCAGGTGGTGGCAGGCAGACAGCATTTGGGGAGGGGAGGGGGCTGCAGGCTGCTGGCTGCTAAGAGGCCGGCCCTGCCCCAGCTGATTGAGGATGGGACACACAAACAATCCCAAATGCTCCCAATCTGCTCCTCCAGAGAAAGGATGTTTGTGGTAACGGAGAAATTTGCCACCCAGCGCTGTTGCTTTGGTGTCTTATTTCCGTGGTCACAAGTTATTCATCCAAAATTGGTCTTTACTAAGAAACAACAGGAAAAAGATTCCATGCTGTCAAGCGGGATTTGAAGTGATCGTCCATTCCGGAGTTGATATGGGAAATGAAAAGAAAAGAAAAGAAAAAGAAAATTTTATTGAGTGAAAGAAGACCCTCCATCTGGCTTTTTAACGGTATTTCTTATCCTCCAATGTTTGAGGGCTTGGTTTTCTATTCATTCATCTTCCTGCTAGCCTTGGAATGGCTGACTGCTGTGCACCACATGGGTAATGGGGTACACTCTTGTGGACTAAGGGTTAAGGTACAACTAGTATGTAGGCCCGGTTCAGAATGTCATAAGGATACTGTGGAATCCCCTTGAGACAGGGGTTCATCCATCAGTCCTTGTCCTGCTTCCTGTATGAGGAGGAAAGCTGTCTGTGGCCTGGTCCCTAGAGATTACTGCTGGTCCTCCCAGTAGCTGCCTGCTCCCAGAAGCCCAAGCTTCCCCACCCCACTCCCCTTGCCGGACTCCCCATCTGCAGACCCAAGCACCACTGACCCCCGGGAAGCTGCAGTACTGACTGAGTCAACCAGCCCCATTCCTTGACACTCAGCCCCCACCTGTCCCAGCAAGGACATGCCAAGGTGCTCAGAGATGATGGGGCGCATTGGTCCAGTCCTGGCTCTGCTGTTCCATCAGCCCAAGTGGGTTAAACTTTGCTGAGCCTCTGGGCCTACTGTACAAACGTTAGCAGTGCTGCCCCCACCCGTGGTCCTTCGGGAGGGACGGGTGATGCACACAAAGTGCTTAACATACAGCGGGCTGAAGCAGGTGTTCAGTAAATGTCACTGTCATTACTAGACGGATACAGTGCCTCTGACAGAGGACAGAGGAGTAAGGAGACTTCTTATTCAGGATGAAACATTTGGAGAGACTTAGAAGAGATGGATGAAAAGACACTGGCACGTGGAGCTCGTTAAGTACAATTAGAAAACAAAATCCCTTCTCAAGGGTGCCTCCCGCTCGTGCTTTGTGCTGTGAGCTGATGGGATACACAAACACAAGGACAGAAGATCTAGAGCAACCTCTTTACTTAAGTGCTGGGTGGATCTCTATTCACTTGTTTGAGATGGCTTCTGGCTTCTAATTACATGAGAAAAGATATTGTTAGTGCCAGCATGGCCTGGGTCTTTCTGAGGACTCTTAGGACATTCGCCATCCCTGTGGTCCCCACCCTGTGACTGCCAGAGCTGGGTCCCTGTCCAGCCTCAGGAGCACATGTATGTGGCCTTTGACATGGGGCAGCAGAGAGGCTGCGAGGTTAGGAGTCAGGTCTCCAGCAAGCGTGGGCTCCTGGGCCAGTCACCCTGTAGCTCTACATCTACCAGATAAGGTGGCAAAGTTCTGTCCACTGTCTTGCCCTCCACGAAGCCTTCCAGAAGTGTGGATGCTGGACAGACATGGCTCCTTGGCCGAGGAACAGCCAGAGTAGTGTAATTGACTGGAGTGCGTGGCTGAAGGAGAAATAGGCTCGGTCTCCTCTCCCCTCCAGCTTGCTCATTCTAGGACCTTCATAACCTAACCACATGTATCACTACCAACAAGCACACAAAGAGACGCTCAAACTCACTAGTCATCGGAGAAATTCACATTTAAACACTCACAGGATAGCACCTGACACTCACTGGGAAACCTACACAGGTGGACAATAAGTGCTGGGATGGATGCAGAGCAACAGGAAGCTCCATGCCCCGCTGGGGGACTGGTGTAGGTGGGTGCAGTTGTTTGGGAAAGCAAAGGGCAGTTCTCAGTCCAGTGAAGCTCTGGTGTGTCCTTTGACCTCAGCGTAGAAGTCCTTGGGGTAAATGGCGGAGACGTTCTCACTTGGGTCCATAAGGAGACCTGTCTAAGGATGTTCACTGCAGTGTTGTTTACAGAAAGAGAAGCCGGAGCCAGCATTGGTGTCTATTGCTGGGCGGCTGGGTGAGTTCAATGGGGTGGACACAGAGTGCTGTGGAATCCAAAAGGAAAAGAGTAGAGGTTCACAGCAAAAAGGCACATCTTAAAAACCTAGTGCCAGCTGAAAATAAGAAGTCGTGTGCAGTCTACAGTGCCATACCAACTCAGCCAATTAAGGCACCACATGTGAATCAACAGAGTTGACAAATCCAAGAGTATGTAGCAACTGCACACTGAAGAGGCTGTCGACGGTGGGAAAGGTCCTGTCAAACAGGTTCTGACCCACAGTGGCCCTATATAACAAATTTTACTAAGTGAAGCAGAGGAAGGGAGTCCTTGCAAGGCCCAGAGATCATCCCATAAGGATTCAAGGAGCGGGATCAGCTCAATCTCTTCACCCTGAGGCCCCAAACAACCCCAAGAGTAATGAAACCACATCAACAGCAGCCCATAACAATTGTTTATTGAGCTCAGCTCTCTCCAGAACCTGAGGCTGGCATTTCCTATTTATTTTAATCCTCAGCACCACCCCCATGAGGCTGGCAGGGTTAATACCCCCACTTTGAAGTAATTAACCAATTGCCGTCAACTCAGATTTATAGCTTCCCGATATATGTCCAAGTAGAACTGAACTCCAAAGGATTTTCAGTGGTTGAATTTTTGAAGTGGATTGCCAGGCCTTTCTTCCAAGGTGCCTCCGGCTGGATACCAACCTCCAACTTTCTGGTGAGTAGCCAGGTGGGTTAATAATAAAGGATAGCGTGACTAAGTAACTTGCTCTGGATGAGAGGTGGGAGAGCTGAGATTTGAACTCAGGGAACCCAGGCTCCAGAGTTTGTTTCAAAAGGATTGAGGAAGGCAATGACTGGAGGCTGAACTACTGGCTGAAAGGAGTACCTCACCTGGCTGCCAGCCAGTGACTGTGGAAATGCTCTGTCATGCCTCTCCCTTCTCCATCCTTTCTGTTTTCAGCCTCACTCCATGCCTGCCTGGCACTGGATGTGACATTGCAAGTGGCACTGAAAGTCATCCACTCACATAAACGAAGATCCCCTTGTGAGTGCTCCATCACTCACATGCCTGGTGGTAGTGGACTAACGTGACCCTTCCCCACCTGCTTTGCTCTCTCCAGAATGTCAAGGGCAGCTGTGTGCTTTCGTGCTAGTAAGCAATGCAACGTGGTTGGCTTTCCTTTTTATTGCTGCTTTTCTTGACTGGATGTCCGGGAAAAGGATGTGGGCTGGGGATTAAGAACTCAATAGAGAAGGGAATGGTCCAGGGGCAGAGATGGAGGAGCTTGGTGGGATGGAAGCCCCAGCTTCCCAAAGTCCTGCCTTGCCTGGAAAGTGGTTTATGGACAAACGGCTCAGCTGGTGAGGATGAGGCAACTCACCCATGGATGTGGAATCTTCTAGGAGATGGATTCTTTGGAGACACACCTATAAGGGGAAAGAAGAGCACGTCCTGTTCTCTGCAGAAGCTGCTTGTGGAGATATCTAGTGCCAACCCTCTACCTGGGAAGGAGGCTGAACAACTGACACCACCAGGAAATCGCAGATGGCGACTAGTCCACCCTATTTACCTCTATCGTTTCACCCATCTGTCTATTTATTCAATCAATTATTCAGTCAACAAACATCTCACAGGGCTTCCTCAGGACCAGGCTCTGTGCTCAGTTCTGAGCTAAGCTGAAATAGTGCTAGGTACTCAAATCTTAGACAATGACTGCGCCTGGCAAGAATACATAAATGAATGAGGCATGAAGGCTGGCTCTTACCACTGGGGAAGGGAATCGTTGCTCTCTCTCTCTCACTTTGTCTTTCTGGGAAGATGTGAACGGAGCTCTCCCTGCTCCCACCCTTCCACGCATACGCTCAGAGGCATGGACCCAGCCAATCCCACATCTCACATTCATCAGGCACCTGCTCGTGCTCAGCATGGCACTGAGTCCTAAGGTTACAAAGAGAGAGCTGGTAGGCCTTGTTCAGCAGGTCCGGATTCTCTACACTCCCTTTGTGGGGAAGGTCTCCTCATTATACCTTCACAAACAGGGAAACCGAGACGCAGAGAAATTAGGGGGCTCAGTCAAGGTCACTAGCTCAGCTGCCCTGAGATGCCCCTGTCAGCTCTGGCTCAGCTACAAGACACCAGCGCCCACAAATACCAGGGTGAGAGAAGAAAGAGGGCAACATTCAGCTGTGTGACCAGCTCTAAGCACTCAAAGACCTGGGAAGGAGAAAATGAGGGCTGGAGGACTAGGAAAGGTTTTCGGGGTAGCAGAACCAGGAAGGGGTGGGTGGTGGGTCTGAACGACTAAGGGGGGAGTGACCCTCAGCCAGGCCACCCGCCCCATGCATCTCATCCACAGGGTCAGTTCTTCATTCCCCTCCCCTCCCCCTTACCTATTGAAGGGGGTCAGTTAGGTTCATGAACTCATCCTAGAAAAACTGCTACATATCTCATTGCTGAGTATGACTATGGTCACCCTTGAAGTACTCCCCTTGAGAAACTATGCACCAATGCCAGTGCCTAGACCACCCTTCAAAGCAATTTTGGAAGCCTTTTTCTGGAGGCCATCAGAGTTGTCATATTACCCGTGATGGCCTGGATGTCATCCAAATGTCTTCCTTTCAATATTTTCTTTATCTTAGGGTAAAGAAAACAGTCACTGAGGGCCAGATCAGGTGAGTAAGGAGGGTGTTCCAATACAGTATGATTACTGGCTAAAAACTCCCTCACAGACAACTATCCAATTAAGTTCACGTGCCACCATGCACAATGGCCATTCCAGAAAGAGTTTCAAATTTGCTTTGCAGGGTGGGCTAGGCACTGGTGTCAGTGCATAGCTTCCCAATGGGAATGTTTTGAAGGTGAACATAGTGATATTTGGCAATGAGGTATGTAGCACTTAGAACAGTTAAGTTTGTGGACTTAATTGTCAGGACTTGTAGCTAATGTCAACCAACTCCAACCACGTGTGGAGTTCCAAGCTGAGGGTCTTAAGCACATTCTGTCGTGTGTATGAGGCAAGCAGTGCTGTGCTACCACATCTCATCGCTGAGGACTGAGGAGCAGAAAGGCTGACACGAGCCTGGCCTCACCTGGTCAGCCCCTTGTGCTGGGACTTGAGCCAGACAGTCTGACTCTGGAGTCTGCGCTGTGACTTCTTCCTGCTGACCATCACTGTTACTATGGATCTTGTTTACCCAGTGCGTGCAAAAGTACAAGCTGTGTTCTCAGTGCTGCTGTAGTGACTTGCTAAGTATGTCACTTGGGACGTAACTGTAACATCAGCAGGAACAGGTCTTATTCCCTTTGGGTCAGTAAGGATCAGGTCCTCAGGGAGCTAAGGATCTTGTCCATGATCAGCTAGGACACATTAACAGGACCAAGGTTTGAACTGGGACGGCCAGCTTTCCACTGCTGCTGCAGCCTTCACCCAATCACAGGGGTGCAGTCACACTGTGCCCTCTCTTGGACTCCCTGTCCTATTTGCAAAACAAGCAGATTCATTTAGAGGAGTGGTTGCTCCAGAAGGTGATTCTGCTCCCCAGGGACATTCCAATGTCCAGAGACCTTTCTGGTCCTCAAAACTAGGGGGTGATACTGGCCTCTCATGGATGGAGGCCAGAGATGTTGTCAACATCCCACAGTGCACAGGACAGCACCCCCACAAAGAATGACTTGGCCCAGATGTCGGCATGCTGAGGAGGAGACACCCTAATCCAGAGAGACTCAGGCTTCCAGTCTAGAACTACACTCCCAAAGCTTATCAGAAATGAGTTCTTTGTCAGAAAACTTGAAGGGGGAAAAAAATCTTTCTTCCTTTTCCCAGCTCCAGACCCAGAAAATAAATACACCAGTGAATCCTTACAAAGCTCCTGCAAGGGCTGCTTGGGAGAGACGGGGCTCCAGACAGGAAAGCAACTTAATTCCCTGGAATAGACCCCGACTTTGTGACTATTTGCTATCTGCCCCTGTGTGCAGACCCTGCCTCACTGCTGCTCAGCGCTGGGGCACTGACTTTTTTTTCCCCTGCCGCCCTCAGACTGCAGCGCAAGGAACTCGGGCGGGTGCTGTAAGAATGTCTTTATAAAGAGTTGCACGAGATTTCTTGCTATATCGGAGTTCCTGAGGATCGTGTATCACGTTACTAATTCACTTAATTGCATGTCTGGGCTAAAAACAGACTCTCTTAGTTTTCCTAAGAAGTTACATTCTTAATGACATTAAAACACTGCGGTAAATGAAGCTGAATGCTAACTGATGTACTTAAATCATGAATCAGAATACGGAGTGTTTACCTAAACTTGTTTATCCTTCTTGGTCACTCGTTTTGTAGGTTTTGCCAAAACACAGAGGGGAACAGTGGTGTCGGATTCAGTATCTGGAAATGACTCAAGAATTTTTGTTTTCTTTCGATTTCTCCGTCCTGGACTTAGTGGACGCAGCAATCATGTAGTAATCAAAGAATTAGAAAGAGTAAGAAAGAGGCTGCAGGCTGATCATTCCTCTGAATTTTTGCAGGGAAAGGGGAGGGCAGAAAGGAGGTTGGAAGAGATGACGCTGTCCCGGAGGAGGGAAAACTCTGCTTTGTTGCCTCATCGGGTTCTTTCTGACTCGGTACCATTCATTCGTAAAGACAGGAGTGTGTGGTTAACAGCAAGCCAAGGAGGATGTCCCAGAGGCCAGGTCCTCCTCTAGATACGCTGCGATTTTAGCTTACAGACTCCTCCCCAGAGACCCAGGAAGCAACGCCCTGACAGCCAGGCGAGCTGATGCCCAGAAAGGTGAAGTCATTTCTCGAAGAGGAAGCAGCAGACTGGGAGAGACACCCAGGTGTGCAGGCGCTGGCCCCGATGCTATCCTGCCCGAGAACTGAGCTCTGAAGTTTCCCAGAGGAGACAAGCTCTCTAACTGAAAACCCTCTGTATGCAGTGTTCCTTATCACTTGTAAATCCTCTCCCCTAGATAAGTGATCACTTTGGCATCAAGACGTTCTTCCTCTCTGTGGATTCCAAAGGCTGCTTGGGTTCATCTCAGATTGTCTCTCTTTTTTTCTCTACTGCTTTCTCTCTCTCTTCTCCTCCTCAGATAAAGGCATTCTACATTTTATTTGTAGATCATTTATTTTTAAAATAGATAATGCATTGTCAAAATCTACGAATGGGATACGGGAGGCTCACGTATTTGATACTCTGCCAGTCTGTCTAAAAAGGCAAACCCATACACAAACATGGAACTTTAGTTACGTGGCATATAGGCAGAAGAGCTTAGGGAGAGTGTTCTGATATCTGAAGCTTACTTTGAGATGCGTAAAAACAATAGGAGGTAGTGACAGATGGACAGAGGACAGACATGGAGAGGGGCGTGAAAAGGCCGGCAGAGCAGCAAGTGAACAGTGCTCACTGCACAATTCTTTTGACCCTTCTATATGAGTTGGAACTGACTGGATGGCAGTGGGTTTGGTTTTTTCTTTTGTTTCTGTTTTAATTTGTATGTTTGAAAACTTTCATAATAAAATGTTGACAAAACTAGACAATGCAGACACTTGACAGAAATCTTAAAAACATCCCCTTTATCTTTCTAGTTCCCTAAGGAAGACAATCCCTGGTACCTGTGGTTCTGAGGTAGTCTTCTTGGGATATTCTATACCTCTATCAGCACACACGTACTCTCCTTCCAGTAATGACAATAATAGCTAACAATTACACAGCACTTACAAAGGCTGAGCATGGTCCCAAGTGTTTAGTATACATTGATTCACGGAGTCTCCTCAGTCACACTATAGGGTGGGTGTATGATTATCCCCATTTTATAGATAAAGACAGTTGAATATCAAAGAGGTTAAATAACTTGCCTACCAACTAGTCAGCACAACTTGAAAACCCTTACCCAGGACACTGTCTAAGGCATCATTCCACTTGCACATGCAGGATTTGCCTACTGACCTTTAAGCCTGGCATTGTCTTACATTTTACGGGCTTACCCTATTTTATTCAGCTCACCACCCTCCCCCGTTTTTAAAACATCAGCGGTGCTGAAATAAATAAATTCATGCTAATTCTGGGAGTGCACACGCAATGTGGCCGTAGGATGAATTCCCAAAGTAGAATGGCTGGGTCCAAGAGTAGATGCAGTCTTTGTTTGGAGACAAGTTGTCAGATGACTTTCCAAAGGGGCCAGCAAACTGCAATGTAGCTCAGTCCACATGCAAGGCCGTGCCACATAGCCTACAATCCATGTTATTGGTATCTGCTACTGATCTCCAGGCGCTGTGCTATGGTCTATGTGGATGGCACCCTTGGATGTACGTGGTTGACAGCCAGCGTGGTGGCACATGGCAGCCCTTGAAGATGCTGGTGCAACCCTCCAGTGTGGTCTGAATCTGAATTTCCTTCAGTATAGAGGGGTGGAGCATCTTTTGACATTTGCATTCATTTCTGAAATCCCGGTGCTACAGTGGTTAAGTGCTATGTCTGCTAACCAAAAGGTCAGCAGATGTTCCTTGGAAACTCTATGGAACAATCCTACTCTGTCCTGTAGGATCACTATTAGTCAGAATCAACTTGACAGTAGGGGGTTTGTTTGTTGCTGTTTTTCAATGACTGGATCATTTTCTTTCAGCTTGTGGACTCAGTGTGAGAGCACAGTTACTCTTTCTTCTACTTGTTCTCATTGACAGTAGATTGGAAAATAGCATCCACTAAAAAAAATTTCTTACTATCCTGAAAGAAAAAGAGAGACAGAAAGAGAGGTTGCAT
Organism: Heterohyrax brucei; assembly: GCA_028571685.1. Lineage (NCBI taxonomy): Eukaryota > Metazoa > Chordata > Mammalia > Hyracoidea > Procaviidae > Heterohyrax > Heterohyrax brucei. The sequence goes on from CM053161.1 coordinate 36,884,478, forward strand.
GTATGTGAAGAAAAAAGAAACTGAAGCTGGGTCATAGGAGCCAGCAAGACTTCCTGGGCCAAATCACCTACTGGAATCTGAGTATGGACGCTGCTGCAATGTTGTCTGAAAGACCAAGAAAGGAAGAACATTGGAAGGACAGGGAGAGCCACAGGAGCCTGTGCCTGCAGATGGCACTGCTGCGTGGGTGGGTGGGTGTGCACTCTGCATTGGACTTGTAAATCCAGAAGAAAAAAGTGTACGAAAGGAAAGAGAACATGTGAACATTGCAGACAGAAAGGCAACGCGTGGGGAAACATTGCAAGGGACTTTGATAACAATTTTGAAGGTCTTTGCAGGTGTGTCCCTAATATCTAGCCACTGCCTTCTAATTGATTCGGACTCACAGTGACCCTAGAGGTCAGAGTAGAACTGCCCCACAGGGTTTCCAAGGAGCAACTGGAGGATTTGAACTGCCAACCTTCTGGTTAGCAGATGTAGCACTTAACCGCTATACCATCAGGGTTTGTATTTACACTATGCTTAAGAGTGTATCTTAGTTACCTGGTGCTACTGTAACAGAAATACCACCAAAAGGTGGCTTTAAAAGAACGGAAATTTATCTTCTTACAGTTCTTGAGGCTGAAAGTCCAAATTAGGGTGTTCACAGTGTAGATTCTTTCCTCACCAGAAGCCCCCACACATTCCCAGGTTCCTTGGCTTCTATATGGTCCTCACATGGCTCCTGCTTTCCCCTTTGTGTGTGTGCATGTTTGTGTCTAGTCTGGCCTTCTTATAACTCACAAGGCTTAGGTTTAGGATCCACCTTACACTGGTATGAATTCATAAACAGAACAAAATGAAACGCCTATTTCCAGATAGGCTCATAGTCACAGGTACAAGGGGCAGGAATTCAACTTGTATTTTGGGAGGTAAGGAAACAGTGCAATTCTCCCCAAAACCTTAGAGCGACAGGCTGGTGTTTCTGAGAAAAGCACTGCTTCGCTGTGTCCTTTTCTGATCCAAAGCATTTGGTACAAACTCAGAGGGCAGTACTCCTTGTCTACCCGCCAAACTGCCCCGTGGACCTTTTCTTCTTGGACAGAGCAGCAGCAGAGCTCAGAGCAGAAGGTTGGGTGCGGAAAAGACTGGCCTCTCTCTCTCTCTCTCTTTTTTTTATTGTGACAAAATTGCAAATGTACATCCTGAGACTAAAACTAAATGGAGGGCAGGTCTGCCGTCTTGGGTGGTCTTCCTTGGGGCGTTTGGAGGGAGGGAGCGGGTGGAGCGGGAGGGTGCTTTAGCAGCGTTTCCAATAGAGTAATGAGAGCAGTAATGATCGCTGTCCCACTTGGGAAGGGAAATCGAAAAAGCCTGCACAGCGACAAAAATAAACACGCATGTGGTGGCTCTGGCCAGGGAAGGCCTGGCCAGCTCTGAACTTGAAAACATCAAAGCAGAGCCGTTATCGGATGCTCAGGCTCCAGACTTGTGCTTTTATCGTCAGCCCTGAGGACAGGCGGAGGACGCTCTCTCCACCCAGCTGTGGGGAAGAGCACAAGGAACCGCAGAGTCCCGCTAGTGATGTGTTCAGGCTGCGGCAGCCGGATGAGAGAGAGCACAAGATAAAATTTAAGAGGGATAAATGGAAACTTCTCCACTGAGATTCCAAAAATTCCAGCCACGAAGGCAGCCCAGAGGCAGAAAGAGCAGGGATCTGAAGGCAAACAGAGCGGGGAAGAGATTCCTCCTCTGCCGCCCAGCCAGGGTGTGGTGCAGCGGTCTGTGAGCCTCTATTTCTCCATCTACAGAAAGGGGGAGTTGTGAGGAGGAGAACCCTCCAGCGTCCAAGCAGTAAGTACATTTGTGGCATCTGCCACGTGCAGGCACTGTTCGAAGCACTGGGAATACAGTGGCGAAGACATCCGATAAGAACATTCGTGTCTTTCTGCTTGATATGCAGTGAATGAGCTCTGTTGATCAACGTAAGATTCCACGGAGCACAATTAAGTGTTCTAGAATTCCTATTCTGTGCACTGAGAATAGGAATTGGTTATGAGCTGCACAGTCTCAGGCCACCGCATCCTCTGGCATCCTCTGTCTTCAGTCAGTATCCATCTCATTCCACGTTCTTCTGAATCCAGCTTGCACTTCTGGCAGCTCCCTGTCAATGACCTCGAGGCTGCCACCAGGAATCTGTGTTTTGCAACTAGAAAGCCTCCGTGAGAGCCCCGGGTCTCAGAGTCAGGGAGGCGGAAAAGCCTTCCCAGACTGGGCTGGATTCCTAATGTGGGGCCCAGGGCAAAACAAAAACTCAGGGCCCCTCGTTCAACAACTGGCATGTGTTTCAAGATGGCTTCAGGGAGAGTTAAACCGAATGCCGACCCATCCAAACGTGGGGTGCTGGGCGGCTGCATGGGTCCCACGCCCTGAAGCCGGCCTTACTCCAGGGCAGCAGCGAGACTGGCGGCCCCGACTGCGCCAGTGGAACTCCTGAGCACCAGACTGTGGGGGGGGGGCACGTCACCACGTCTCCCTCACCCTGGGGTGCTCCGTGTGTCTGTTAGCCAATCCCACGTTGATATCCATTCTCTCTTTTTTATTGTGGTAAAATACATACAACACAAAATTTGCCACCCTGGCCCATTTTAAGTGCACAATCCAGTGACATTAAGCACACTCACCATGTGAGGTAGGAAACCCTACTGGCACAGTGGTTAAGTGCTGTGTCTGCTAACCAAAAGGTCGGCAGTTCAAGTCCACCAGGCGCTCCTTGGAAACCCTATGGGTCAGTTCTACCCTATCCTATAGGGTTGGTGTGAGTTGGAATTGACTCAACAGAAATCGTCTTTTGTTTGTTTTTTTAATGTTGTACAACCCTCACCAGAATCCATTTCCAAAAGGTCACCATCCCCCTAAATAGAAATTCCCCCAGAAGTCAGTGCTCTCCCCCTCTCCCTCAGTCCCGGCTCACCACCTAATAAACTTTACTCTCTATGCGTCTGTCTACCTGGGTGTTTTTGCATCTAATTCACCTCACTTGGCGTCATGTTTTCAAGGTTCGTTCACAGTGAGCAAGCAGCAGGACTTCATTGCCCTTTCTAGCTGAATCTTCCTCCCTTGCATGTGTAGCAACTACTGATAAAGAAGCACTGACTTCTTCCGTTTTGTTATCTATCTTCTGTGTTTGAGACCTTCCCTGTGATTCATTTCTTCCCATGCTGCCTTCTTTTGTGTGACTGTTTTTGTCCTGAACCATTGCGAGACTGTTACTTTCATTTGTATAAATTTTAAATATAGTTTCATGTGGTTATCATGAGGATTATGCTTGGCATCCTAAATCCAGTCTGAATTGATATCTACCTAACTGCATTAGTCCACTGTCATTGAGTTGATTCCATGTAAGAGTTCTATTCCCATACAGCTCCCCCTTTATTTTATGCTGTCACAAATTATATCTGTGTAGGCTGTGTGTCCAATAGCATACATTTATAATTAGTTCAAGCCCTGGACTGACATCTGTTACAATTCTAATACGTATGTGTAGCATCCTGCAAGGGAATGAGGCCTTACCCTGGCTCAGTGGTCAGGTGTGTCAGGGGTGTGTCAGGCTCGCCCACCACCTCTTGCGCTGGCCCACTGGATTCTCCCTTGCCCGGCCCCCTTGCCCCTTTTCAGGAAGAAACAGAGCATGAAGGGTAAATGCACCCTGTCTGGAGGCAAAGCCTTGGGTTCAAATCCCAGCTTGGCTAATTACTAGCTGGGTGAACTCCAAACCAAACCTGCTGCCATTTAGTGCGTTCTGACTCATGGCGACCCTATAGAACAGAGTAGAACTTCTCCATAGAGTTTCCAAGAAGCACCTGGTAGATTTGAACTGCAGACCCTTTGGTTAGCAGACATAAATAGCACTTAACCACTACGCCACCAGGGTTTCTGGGTGATCACAGGTGAGTTGTTTATTCTTGAAGCCTCAGGCTCCCTAGATGCAAAGCGGGGATGATCCCAGTTGCCCATGAGGGGTGCTATCATAGAGAAGTTGAACCATGTGGAACATGATATGGTGCCTTTATTTAAAGTTCGTGTTCATTTAACAACCTCTCTCTGGTCAGCAGACTCATAGCCCCCAAAGATGTCCCTGTCCCTGGAACTTCTGAATATGTTACTTCACATGGGCAAAAGGGACTTTGCAGATGTGAATAATTAAACGATCTTGAGATAAGAAATTATTCTGGATTACCCAGGTGGGTCACATGCAATCACAAAGATCCTCATAAGAGGGAGGAAGGAGCGAAGAGTCAGAGAGAGACTTGATAATAGAAGCAGGTCAGAGAGATGTGGTTTTCCTGGCTTTAAAGATGAAGGAAGGGGCCATGAGGCAAGGAATGTGGGTGCCCCTAAAAGACAGAAAAGGCAAGCAAATGAAGTCTCTCCTAGAACCGGCACTGCTGACACCTTGTCTTTAGCCTCGTGAGACCTATTCCACATTTTTGACCCACAGAAACTAGGAGATAATACATTTGTGTTGTTTTAAGCCACTAAATTTGTAGTAATTTCTCATAGCAGCACAAGGAAACTCATACACTCTCAAAGGAATAAGGAGTCTGAATCTTTCCTCATAACAGTTAACAACTGAATACAGAACAGCTACCAGTGCTCAACACATGCCTAGCCTCACAGACATCATCTCATGTCACTGTCCCAACAACTTTGGAAATGGTGCCATATCCAGCTTTTCTGGTCATTCAACCAGCCTCCAAAGGCCCAGAAACTTGCCCACATCCACTCTGCTCCACTCTCAAGTCTGTTCTCTTTAGGCTATACCAAAACCACTCAGCTTTTTCAGATTGAGGGGAAGCAGGAGGCACCATTGAGCAAAACACCCCAAAGTGCTTCCCAATCTCATGTGGGAAGGGAATCCAACCCATCTGTTCCCGATTCATCTGCACGTCATCCATCAAGATGTTCTTTGGTCAGAGCCATTTGAAGTCCAGAAAGCCTAATGAGCTATTTTTCCTTTGAACCAGGAAGCTAATCCTGCCAGCTCTGGACGGAATTGAAACTTGGATAGGTCCAAATTCTGTTCCCAAATTAGAAGCGAGGAAGGTCAGATGTGATCTCCACACAACAGTGTGCTGGCCTGTAATTGGGACCAGCCTGTGTGTCCCCAGTGGAGGTCAGGGCCCTGGGCCAGCCCAGAGAAGACACAGTCTTGGGAGGTGAGCACTGGCCCTCTCCATGTCCCAGCCACTGAAGTGAGCAGCCAGGACTTACTTAAAGAGTCCTTGTGAATATGTATTATGGATATAAGTACAAGTAACAGGCAGCACCTATACTGTCTGCCTGATCTAGCACTGTTGCAAGCACTTGACATTGACTGCCTCATTTATTCCCAGATAATGCCAGGTGCTAGGTACCATCATTATCCCATTTTACAGATGAGGAAATTCACATATAGCAGTTAAGAGACTTGCCCAAGACTGTACAGCTGGAGATACAGAGACAAACCACACACACACACACACACCCCCACACACACACCCCACACACCAGTCTACTGCCTCTGGCCCTGCCCCTGACTACATTCAGTAAGTGGTAGGGCTGTGATTTTAATATAAACACAAGGCTCCGACTCAGTAGGACAAGGTGTAAACCAACAGTCAGATCTCTGTGTGTGTGTGTGGAATATATATATGCGTGTATGAGTGTGTCTCTATGTGTGGTATGTGCCTGTGTGTGTAGTGTGTGTCTGCAAATATGTGTCCTTGTGTGTATGTGTGTTTGTATGTGTGCACCATGTGTGTATGGGCATGTATCCTTGTGTGTGTTGAAGGGTATGCATCTGCACGTTGGAACGGGAGCACCTCGGGCCCCTGGGTATGGGGGAGCTGCAGGGAAATGAGCCTCCAGCTTTCTCTATCCCCAGTGTCTGTCCCTCTCCTAGACTCTCTGACACTCAGACCTAAGCAGGGGATGCTCCTTTGATTCCTGGGCTCTGGGGACACCTCTGAGAGCTGCTAGTGGTCCTGACCATTAATGAGGCACCTTTTATAATACTTCTTCAGCAGGATTCTTCAAGCTGTAATGTGCACTCAAGTTACCTGGGAATCTCCTTACAGAGCAGTCTGACTTGGCAGAGCTCAGCGCAGCAGAGATTCTGCATTTCCAGCAGACTCAAGGAGAGGGCGTGTTGCTGGCACTCACATCACCCTTTGAACTGTAAGGTTAGAGCAGAGTTTTCAATGCTGGCTACACATGAGAACCACCAGGGAGATATAAAAACAAACACATAAACCAGTCAGTCTGATGCCCCTGGTCCTGCTACACACCAAGCAATTCAGAATCTCAGGGCAGCCCCTGTGTTAGCAGATTTTAAGAGGTCCCCCAGGGATTAAGAGGTCCTCCAAGGGATTCTGACTGCAGCTGGCTGGGAGCACAGATCACACTTCCAGCTCACTGATTCAGAGAAGGCAGGGTGTTTGCACCCACTGAGGCCTGGCTCTTCTCAGGCAGGAGGCATCTGAATGGGTATATGGGAGGACATTTGTCCCTGCATGCTCTGAGGTGTGCTCCACCTGTGTGCTTCTGGGCCCAGAAGTGTCCTCTGTGAAATGCGGAGAATGACATCTAGGCCCTCCCAGTGGGCGAATATTGAAGGAATTGAGATGAAATGCTCTGAACCCCGCTGGGCTCTTGGCAAGCCTACCAGTGTTAATTGCTGTAACCTTTGTGTTTATTAACTAGCACACTGGGCCAGTATGGCACTGCTCGCTAGAGGTGTTCTGCAAATGCCCTGAATGAATAGAAGCCTAGATACAAGAAGGTACAAATGAGTGCGTGAATGAACAGAGGGAGGCAGCAGGGAGGAAGGCACATTACATCCCTGGAGTCCTTCCTAGCTCCCCATCTGAGCTTCCTGCTAACTGCAAGGACCAGCCTGAGCCTCTGCCTAGGTTGAACAGCCCCTCCTCATCCCCACACACAAACACAAGCTCCCACACAACCCCAGCTCACACGTGCGTTTATTTTCTTTGCAGTTCACACTTTCCTTTTACGGTTCCTCCTGCTCTGATCCTAAAAGCTTGTCTGATTTTGCTCAGAGCCTGAAGCAAAACACTGAAGACACAGACCTGGCCTTCCTGAGGTAGGTCAGTGGGTAGAGTGGAGGGGCAGTTCCAAGCTGAAAGCTGCCAGAGCTTACCCTAAGTGTCCCCTGAGTGCTCTGCACAATGCTGGTGTCCACAGGAAGCAGGAAAAGGTGAAAGACATGGCTAGAGGCCACACTGCAAGGAGGTGGCAACATGGTGTAGTGACAGGATCTTGTGGTCCCTGGTGTGTCGGAAGGATCTCGTGATTTATGTGCTATAGAAGAAGGATCTTGTGGTCTATGTGGTATAGGGGAAGGATCTCATGGTCTACAAGGATCTTGTGGTCTTTGAGGAAGAGAGGAAGGATCTCGAGGTCTGTGTCTAGAGGAAGGAGGATATATCTACCTGTGCAGAGGAAGCATTTCATAGTCCACATGGAGTAGAAGAAAGAGCACGTGTTCTAGAGCTGGACTGTCTGGGTTCAAAACCTGGCCACCATCACTCACTAACAGTGTGTACCCAGGCAATTACTTAACCTCTCTCTACTTTTCTCATCTGTAAACTGTAGGTAATCAATGTGCCTAACTCTTTAGGACTGTTGGGAGAACAAAATAAACTCATCTATGAGTCAACATATGAGTCTGGCACAAAGCAGGAAATCCTGGTGGCATACCGTCTTACGCTTCACTGAAGTTACCACTTCTCTACTATCTAGTTAGTGTTTTTCCTTCCACAGCCACCTCCTGCTTTGTAACTATCAAAGATTTTTATTGTTCTGTGAGGAAACATTTTCATGTCTTTTTAAAATAGTGATCTCATATGGAAACCGTAGTGGCATAGTGGTTAAGTGCGATGTTTGCTAACCAAAATGCAGCAGTTCGAATCCACCAGACACTCCTTGGAGACTCTATGGAGCAGTTCTACCCTGTCATACAGGGTCGCTATGAGTCAGAATCGACTCAATCGCAGTGCTTTTTGTTGTTGTTGTTTTTTTTTTGTTTGTTGGCTTGGTTTGGTTTGGTTTGACGCGAAGCAAGTCCTACAAGGCTGCTTCCTGGACAGTGTTAGTCATTTTAGTGGGTTTCAGTTGCTCTTTGTCCCCCTTCCCTTAAATTTCTTGGAGTATAATGGGGAAATGCTCAGAGAAGACCTCACAAGTCATGATGGGTCTGTAATGAGGTGTGATGGGATTTCAGATACCAAATATAGGGACCCTTGGAGACAGTGGAGCTACCTCTTCACCCCCAAATATGATATGATCAGTGATTCCTCTGCCTCCTTTCTTTTACCCAACCCCAAATTGAGGTTAAATATTGCAATCCCTGTACATTAGTTTCATGTTTGAGACATTTTAATTCATCAACTAATACATGTTTGCTGTGGGAAAATTAGAAAACACAGATAAAGAAAACCAAATATCACCTGTAACCCCCCAGCCAGAGACAACTACCTTGAGCATCTTGATTTTCTTGTTTAAAACACATAAATGAATCATCCTGTTTTATAATTCACGTTTTGATTAAACATGCTCCCATAAGGTTTCAGAACACTGGTGGCATAGTGGCCAAGCGCTCCGGCTGCTAACCAAAAAGTTAGCAGTTCAAATCCACCAGGCACTCTTTAGAAACTCTACGGGGTAGTTTTACCCTGTCCTACAGAGTGACTATGAGTCACAAATTGATCAGTGTGTTTGGTTTTAATCTCTTTTACACCCTAGCACGCCACTGAGTCACCCTTTTAAAGGCCATAAGTGACCAAATTCAATGGTCACTAAGTGGCTTCTCAGCCACTCAACTGTTGCGGTCTCCATCCTTCTGAACCAGGTGCCTCTCCAGATGTGTGTCACCCACTGCCTCTCTGGGTGGGGTTATCCCCCTTCTCCTTTGCCAGCTTTCACTCCTCAGAAGCCACACGTAGAATGACAGGCTGAACTCCCAACCCAAACAAAGCAAATTAGTGGCGCTGCCCTAAGAAGACCAGGAAGTTCTGCCCCCTGGAGGTGGGACTTCCTTTGGCCTGAAAATTGAACCCGCTCGACTGCAGTTGAAGAGCGCAGCCAAGATGTGCAGGTGGCTAGTGCGGTGTGCTATCAATGTAAAATAACTGCTGCTTTCTGGAGAATTACTCTAAAAGGCAGACTTTCAATATCTCAATACTTTTGGTACATTGATTACATGTTAACATGGTAATTTGTTGGATAAACCTGTTGCCACTGAGTCCTTCCCCATTCACAGAGATCCTATAGGACAGAGCAGAAGCGCGCCATAGGGTTTCCAAGGAGAAACTGCTGCCCTACTATGTTGGATTTATTGGGTTAGAACATATTTTTCAAATTTACCTACTTCTTTTCACTTTTTTAAATGTTGTTACTATAAAGTGTAAAATGGCATACGTGGCTCCTGGTCTAAATATTACATAACAAGTTTTATGCTTTTCAAAGAGTGTTTGCTTTCCTTGTTTCACTTCATCTTACAACCACCTTGTGGGGTAAAAATTCTTATCTCCTTTTTACTGATAAAAATCAACTACTTGGGGCAGTGTGTGACTTGCCAGGAACATGGCTTGTTGGAAACAGTGGAATGTGGACCTCACCTCTGGCCCACAGCCCCTGTGTGTCTCACGGTCTTCCTTGGAGAGTCCATCTTCTGGACTCCCTATCCAGGCTTCCTGGCATCTCCAAACTTGGGGTCTGCCAAAACCTTGAAGTGTGTCCTAGCCCTAGAGTTCTGCAGGAGAATGGATTTCCAGGGCATGTCTGTTTCGGATTCCATAAGCCTGCAGGAACCGCCTCACAACTTGGGTAAAAGAAGAGAGCCACCTACCCCCTGCCCGGCAGCCTCCCCACCCTATAACCCATCCCTTCAGTATAACCCACCTCACAGCCCTCCTCCCTCCTGCTGCCCTTGCCCCATCTCCCCCAGGACACCAGCCACCTGCAGTCCCCCTCCTCTCTGCATCACTCCTCCCGACTCCTCCCCCTAAACCCTCTTCCCATGGCAGGCTCCCTCTCCTCCCGGTTTGGACTTCCTCCCACTTCACTGTCCCTTGGAGAGCTCTCAAGGACAGCAAAGCCCCTGTGGAAAGGAGGGGGCGCTGCACAGGGCCTCTTCTGAGGTCTGTCTCCATTAGGGTGACTGTTGACAGGAGCGTGTCACATGGGAAGATGGATACTGGTTTTGTCCTGTAAGTCCTAAGACCTCAGTGCCAGAGGTGGCCCTGAAAGGCCTTTTCTCCGTAAATTACTGCATTTATTTCACCCTTGAAGGGTTGTATACAGAGCTGCCTGGCTTGGAGGAGGCTGTGTTCACCTCCTTCTAGATCATCCTCAGTTCCGGGGCGGCCCCCCGCTCTGACCTGTAAGGCTTCCCAGCAGATGTGACATGAGAATCAACTGGGCTCAAATCTCTCAACTTGAGTATTTCTTTAAACATTGTGAGCATCTTTCTTTTTATTCTCCCCTAAGCTTGGTTCGGTAGCATGCCAGTAGTACTTTTTAATTATTTATAACAACACAGTCCAGTGAAAAGGGCACTGGGGTGGAGGAGGGGTGGGCAGGTAGAGCACAGGGTGTTTAGGCAGTGAAACTATTCCAGATGACGCTGTGCTGGTGAACACATGGCACGGGGCATTTCTCAAAATCCAGAGGACTGGAAAGAACAGTGGGCTTTAGTTGGTAATCATGGGTCAGTGTTGGTTTGTCAGTTGAAACAAAGGTACCACATGAAATGCAAGATGCTAGTAAGAGAAGAAACTGTTCCAGGGAAGGGCAGGTGGTATCTAGGAGCCCTGTACTGTCCTGCTCCATTTTCTGTAAACCTACAACTGCTCTAAATAAATGAAGTCTATTTAAAAAAAGAAAAAAGAACACAGCTGAAAAGGCCCCCAAATTAAGAGGCCTCTCACAGCTCCCTGAGTCCTGTTCTTTACAGAGGGCCTACTGTGTGCTGGGAACAGCCTTTCAGCTAGGTTTCAGCAACACTACTGGTCAAGAAAGGGACAGGAAGCAGTAACATCAGAACCTGCGTGAGGGGGAGACCAAGGCCCATGAACACTCACGTTCAGAATGTTGTTGACGTAACTAAGGAGGGTACACTGGATCAATAAATCAGGAGGATTGACCTCACCCTCCAGAAAGATCTCTTAGAAACAAGCCTGGGAGAGGAGGAACCAGACAGAACAGGCTGAGGTCAGGGACAGGAGGGCTCAGCACCACCCTACGGCTATTAGGCAGTTTTTGTTGTTGCAGGACAGAGCCCTGGTCACCACCACCACCCCCAACACACACCCTCATCATCTGGGTGGAGGGATAATCTTTGATCGATAGCCTGGCTCTGGTTTGAGACAAGCCACCACCAACCCTTTCTCAGCAGCTTCACAAATGTCCAAGGGCTCCCCGCCCTGGTCTGCAGCGAATCCTCCAGACCCCAGAAGAGCCTCCACTGGGACCATTTGGCCTAACAGAGGATGGCCTCAGCGAGGAGCAATCCTTATCTCAGCTTCTTTCAGCTGTAGAGAAGAGTCACATGGAAAGTGTCTCCTGCCCCTGCCCCACCCCCAGCTTCCCTCCTGGGCCTCTCTAGTGAATTCCCAGAAGGCAGCAAAGATTGATAACTGCCTGAGAGGTGGTCCCAGCCCCCACATTCAAGCTCTCTAGAGAATGAATTAGAGGCTTTACAGAAAGGGGGGTGTTATCCACTCCTCCCACACCAGTGGCTGATTTCCTGCTATCTTCTTGTTGCTGGATCCAGAGCTCCCTGTGGGTGAAGGCTTTCAGAAGCACTTGAATATTTCAGAACCAAATTTGTGAATAGAAACCCCTGGCCCTTGAGGTGGCAAAGGAAAAAAAGAAAGTGAAAAGTCATGACATTTAGTGTTGGCAAGAGCAGGGTGGGACAAGTGATTGCATACCCTGTTTACAGGATGGTGAGTGCACAAACCACCTTCCTGCAGGCTGATCTGGGGAACTTGCCTGAAGGATTGGCAGACTGGCACAGATTTACATGGAAAAGATTTACATTTGCATCATTACTTATACAGGAGAATGTTCAGGAACACCTGAAGTGCCCAGCAATGGGCCATGGGTTAAACAAATGTGTTTAGGATCCATAAGAGCTATTATAATGTCTACTTAAGAGCAGACATTAAGGCTGTGTTCTCACTGAAGAGCTGTTGTGCCTTCTGTGTTCACCGATGGAGACCTTGCTGAATCAACTTTAATCTCTGAAAAGTATCTTTCTCAGCTAGAAAATAGCAAATTCAACTTAAAAATATGCATATGAAAACATTTTGTGGTAAAATAGCAAACGAGAAAACCAAGATGTAAAGTTTTATGTAGAGCATAATTCAAACTGTGTTTAAAATAGATATTAAAAAAAAAATACCAGCCACTGCCATCAAGTTGGTTTTGACTTATGGCGACCCTAGAGGTCAGAGCAGAACTGCCCCATAGAGTTTCCAAGGAGTGCCTGTCAGATTTGAACTGTCGACTTTTTGTGTTATCAGCCATAGGACTCAACCCACTACACCATCAGGGTTTCCTTAAAATATATACCCACATGCATATATAAATATGTGTATAAATATATAGAGATGGAGAGAGAGAATACAGCAGAATACCCAAAGCAGTGAATCCCAGGATGGCAGGGTTATAGTTGATTAACAATTTCTTTTTTGTTTCTATTTTTAAATACATTTTCTGTAATTATTTTTGTTTTCAAATAAAACTGGCAGTTATTTTATAATAAAACCAAATGTCTCTTTGCTTTTAAATCCCCGCCCAACCTCCAGTAAAATGGCTATAAATGAAAACACAGGGAGAATATGCAAGAGTGAATTGTAGCGTGTCTCATTTTTTAAGTTAAAATGCAGTAGGTACAGATGCATCACGCCAGGAGGAGGGTGTGGGTTATTGAGAAAACTCTCTTCTATGGGTTGGGACTGTAGGCTCTAGACCTGCTTCTAGGTGGCAGCGATGTTTGCCCAAACTTCTAGGAGCTCATCTGTGAACTGCCGTGTAGAGAGCGTGGACACAGACCTCGTCGGTGGGGCCTCGCCTTCCACACGGAGCCAGCTCACTGGTCTCGTCCTGCTGCCTGGTGACACCGTTGTGAGGGGGTTGCTTGAGAGGTGAGTGGTGGTGTCACCAAGAGGTACAGACTGTACTGGTGACACCATCAGAGGGGATGATGCCAAAACGACAGCCTGTAAATTTTTTGTTCAGTGTTTCAGCAGACATATATTACTTTTTAATAAAAATATCCCTGTAATTAGTTACAACGACAAAAATAATTTGGGTAAGCCCATCTCACATGCATCAATACAACTATATGGCTAAAATCCTACACTAATGTGCTTTTTGGAAACATCTAACGTGCTATGGAAGCCCTGGTTGTACAGTGATTAAGAGATCAGCTCCCAACCAAAAGGCTGGCAGTTTAAATCCACGAGGTACGAGGTGCTCCTTGCAAAACGCATGGAGCAGGTCTAACCTGTCCTACAGGGTCACTGTGAGTTGGAATCAACTCACCTGCACTAGGCTGTGGGTCAGGGTGCTATGGTCAGAGTTGTCACTATTACCCAGTTACAAGGACACTCTGAGGCACATAGTTTCATCTGCATGCTCTATAAACAAGCCTTGTTTTCTCTCTGCCAGTGGTTTTATAGTTGCTGATTTTGACAAATTTTCTGGTGTGTTAGCTACCTTACTGTAGTGACTGGTATTTGTGAGCCAGTATCAGTAGCTTTTTTTGAGGACAAAAAGTAGTAATTAAAGGAAAAGAAGGAGTGAAATATGGGAATTATAATTTACAAGTAACATTTAATTACAAAAAACATTAAGGATACTCTATAGTCTAGGAAGGGAGATGGTCTATGTGACGGGTGACACTGTGAGTTACTGCACTGGTGACAGCAAACCTAGTGATGCCACTGGAAGAGAGCAGGGCTTGGTATGGTTCCGCCCACTTCGGCGGTCCCAGAGACTGACCTCTTGGATCCAAGCCACAGTTCTAGCACTGACATGCGGGGACACGAGCCCCAGAGTCGCTTGCCTTGTGCGGGCTGGACCTGTTTCTTCCCTGTAGTATGAGGGCGCGGCTAGGCCAGCGTTGCCAAAAACTGGGGCATTCAAGCCCCTCCATCGAGGTTTTGCTGGGTCTGCTCACTGTCTTGTGCTTCTCTACTTTCTCTTTTTCTTTAAATCAACTTACTTTACCTTTTCGATGAAATATTTTTAAAGAAAACTTTCTAGTGCTCTCATAAATGCAAAAGGATCCTCCACCCTAGTAACTGTGCAAATAAAGTTATTGAATTTAGTGAATTCTGTGGCTTGATGAATTTTTAGGCTTCTTCTTAAAAGAAGTTTATTGTTGTTGTCAGCTGCTGTCCAGTCTGCCCCACACTCAAGGCCACCCCAGGCACGAGAGAGAAAAACCCTGTCTGGTCCTGTACCGTCCCCACAGTCAACTGCAGACTGGAACACTGTGATACATAAGGTCTTAATTATTTCTTTTATTCTTGTAAAACCATATGTAACATGCTGTTAGCGGTTTCAACACTTTGCATGTGTATAACACAATGCTACCAATTACATGGATCATGTAGGTCACCAGGTCTTTCGTCCTAGTCTGTCCTGGTAAAGAAGTTCCACTGACATCTATTCAGCATCACAGCAACACACAAACCTCCACTGACAGGCGATGGCTGCATGTGAGCATTGGCTAGGAATTGAACCCCCGTCTCCATCAAGGAAGGTAAGAATTCTACCACTGAACCACCACTGCTCTCCTAAAGAGCAGGGTAGCCCCCGGGTGAAGAAGTGTAAAGACAGAGTAGCAGTGAAGGGAAACTTTGTCTTTGATGTCATCAGGAAGACGAGAGGGAAGTGAAGGAGGAATAACGTTTTGATTGCTCAGTGAAATGTAGTTACATCCCTGTGCTGTATCTTAAAGAGACAAGCAATTAAGGCCTGTCCACCCACTAAGGACTTCCTTCTTCCCAGCTGCACTCCCACTTATTCCTTGCAGGGTGCCTGCACTGCAGGCAGAGTCGGTTTTCATTAGCCCCAGAACAATAGAGGGTGTTACAATGTTTATTATTTCAAGTCAGCAGAATTAACAAAGACTTCACTGAACAGTACTTAAGGCTACACTACCCTCCAGAAATCCACCCCCCTTCAAGTGATGCAAATTGTTCCCAAATCTCCTATTAGCAACTGCTCTTCAGTGTTGACAGATCTCAGGCCATTAAAGAGACAGAGAAGCCACAGGGACCCCAGAGAGCCCCAGTGGCTGCTTCCCACATGACAAAGAGTCAAGAGGCTGGAGCCAGGGAAGGAGTTTCCCCAGTACTTAGAGAGGGCACCCAGCTCTGCTTAACTGCGCTTCAGGGGACACCCTTGCTTGTTTCAGCTTCACTATCACCATAGTGTCCCTATGAGTTGGAATCAACTCAGTGGCAGTGGGTGTCACCCTGCCAGAGGGGTAGCACCTGTTTTACAGATGATTTTTTAAAACAGCACCCAGAAAGGTTAGGTTTCTTCCCTAGCAAGCACCATTCATGTATCTATTAGAAAAATATATGTACTAAAACTGATGATCTTACTGCTGCCCTAACAAAAAAAAAAAATGCCACATGTGGGTGGCTTTGGAGAGCAGGAATTCGTTTTCCCACTGTTCAAGACAATAAAAGTCCAAATTAGGGTCTCCACTGTGTTAATCCCTTCTGTGGGCCCCTCTCCTAGTTGCTGGTGCCCGCTGCAATCCTGGCTGTTTCTCTGCTGTTCAGACCTGCACCTACTTCCGTGGCACGCAGCATCTCCCCCTCTGTGTGTCTCTGTGGCTATTCTATTCTTTTTCTAAAACACAATTGGAAGAGATCAGCTTTAGGACCCATCCTATGCTGGTATAACCCCGGTAACAGAAGACAAGTGACCTGCTTTGGGGCCTACCTCATCAGAGACCATCACCCCTGAGGGACAGCCTGAGGCAGGCCACCCTCAGAGCCTTAGATAGCCCCATTTCTCTTAGATAGCCCCTTTACAAAGCTGCAGTATTGAGGGTGCTATTGCCATTTGGTAGAGAAACTGGAGCCAGAAATTCTCCCTGTTCCCAAAATAAAAATGACAGAAAGATTGGTTTGGTATTTCCAGAAAGGTTTCTTGTCTTCCCTGAGAACAAACAGACCCCAGCTCCAAGGAGCCCAAACTCGTCAGGGTGCAGGAACTGAAAAGAATAGAAGAGGAAATTGGTGTTCCCAAGGCAGGAGGGTGGGAGTCTACCCAGAAGCAGGCAATGGATCCACAGGGGATGTGTTTCCTTACCATGGGACAGTCCTCACAGAGGACCATCCCAGTCCCACTCCACAGAAGAGGAAACCGAGGACTCCCAGAGGCACGGTGGGTTGGGGCTGAGGCTTTGACAACTCTTTAAGCAGCTGTCCTAAAGGACGGAGTTCAATGTTCTCTAATTCATTTCTGTAGTACCATCTTCTCTTCTTAGAACTCCTGAGTTGAAGGCAGTTTCATGGAAACCAGAACCCAGATCATCTGGGTTCTAACCTAGCTCTGGCATTTAGTCTGTTTCCATTGGACAGGTAAATGCCTCATTTACCCCATCTGTAAAATGGGTATAAAAACTTGCCTTCTAGGGTCATTCACACAATGAAATGAGCTAACCTGAAGCTCCAAAAACTGCCTGGATTTAGTAGATAGTCTCTACATCCTAGGAGTTCCCTGGGTGATGTAAATGGTTAGCATACTTGGCTGTTAAGCAAAAGGTTAGAGGTTTGAGTTCATCCAGATGTGTCTCCAAAGAAAACCCAGGTGATCTACTTTCAGAAAAATTAGCCACTGAAAATCCTATGGCCTGCAGTTCTACTCCGACACACATGGGGGCACCATGAGTCAGAGGTGACTGGGCACCAACTGGTTTTGCATACACTCTTACTAATGAAGCCTGTGATTTACAGGAAAGTAATTGGGTTGATGGATCTCTTAATTACTTAGAAGAAAAAAACCGAATGAATGTTTTTATTAATCATGATTTGATTTGCTTTTCAGATTTTTAAACTTTTTGTTGTTTATTTGCTTCATTTTGCTTTGTCTTGCTATATTTACTAAGAAAAAGGAAGCCACATGTAGATGAGAGGCAGCGATTGTGACAGTCAGAGGCATGAACATGCTGGGTCTTGGCTGTTCACTGTCAGTTGGGACAGGGAGGCCTGAATCCGGAGTGGGTCACTCCTTCACTTTCCATCAGGCCTAAGGGAGAGGACAGAGTGGCCACAGGCATCATGGAAACATTACCAATCCTGAGAGCATCCACCAAAAACCAACCCAATTACCATTGCCCCGTGCTATAGCCCCAGGACCAAGGCCAGCTCATACTCTGGCAGAGTACCGAGAGAGATAGTGTAGAGATTCAAAACCAGCCAGCACACCTGGAGTCTCCGTCTGGTCAGTGGGAGCTTGTATAATCATTCTGCATTCAGATGTGCAAGCTCGGGGCAGAGTCTCTCCAATCCAGGCTGCACAGAGGCCTGCTTGGGAGCTGGACAAAATGACTCAGACCAGGCCTCAAGCCCAGGATGCTTGTCTGCTGAGTCTCTGGGTGGGAGCCTGGCATCCATGCCGTGGAGAGCTCTGCAGGTGACCCTAAGGGACAGACCAGTTGAGGACCACTGGTGAGGGAAGGTGGCTGGGAGGCTAGGGTGGGGATGCAGGAGACAAAGGTCTCGCCAGTGGATGGAACTACTAAATGGTAAAAGGGAGAATTAGGTAAGATGCTACCCACCAGCAGCCTCCGTGGTCTACCCCCTCCACAGCATTTCTTCATTTCTGCATTTCTAGAGAACACTGCCTCCCTCTCACTCCTACCCCATTTTGCCTTATCTTCTCAGATCCTGCCTCATTACTGATGAAGCCCCGGGCTTCTCCCTCTCCACAGGTCTCTAACCCTGAGGCATTTTCAACTCCTGTTTCTTCTCTACTTCCCACTACATCCTGGGTAGGACACAGATCCGGTCTTACAGGCTTGCCTCATTCAGGCCTCAGCATCATGTGCTGTTATCGGCTACAGAGGGGACAAAGCCTGGTTTCCCAATTCTATGTGTCAGTTCAGCACTTGAGGACTGCCTGGAACACTAGTTCTTCACGTTAACTACCTAGAATCCTGGAGGGCTTGTTAACACCTGGCATCTGCAATCTGGCAGCTCTGGGTGGGCCTGAGAAGCTACACGTCTTGCAAGCCCGTTGGTGATGCTGTGGACTAGCAGCCCCATCCCGACAGCCTCTGTCCTTACGTATCTTCAGTTGCAAGCATCCTGAAGTTGCTGTAAGTGGGAATACACTTGATTGCAGTGGGTTGTTCCTTTTTTCTGTCCAAATAAGGATCTTTGAGTTAAGCAAGGACTGAACCATCAGCCCCACCTATTTTCTTTGCGTGATGAAATTAAGAATCAGATAGAAGGTGGGAGAGGAAGGACTCAAACAGGAACTCAGGGTTCTGGCCTTAGCTCATGACGATTGAGGTGTGGCTTCTCCCATCCACCTGGCTGCCTTTCTGCTGCACGGTACATTCTGCAGTGTCTGTCTCCAGGGTCCTGGAGCTCTGGGCATGTGCTGTGATTGGGAGTGTCCACCCAGAAATTTGTAGGCGTCTCCGGGACTAGATGATGGGGTACATGGCATACATTTGGAAGAGTACCTGGCGCATCACTCACTCCACAGAGGTCGATGTTCTGTATCACAGACTGTCTTCAGCGATGCCTTATCAGAGCCTGGTAGGACACTGTCACATGGTGCTCATACTGTTGTCTACCATGACTTGACAAGAAAGAACCAGACTGAAGGAGATCTGAGCTGAAAACTCAAGTCTGGCTATTCCAAGAGGAGATACGACTACCAGCCTCAGGGGGAAATATCTAGGTGGGCCTGGTGGGTGGGTATATCCAGCCAACTGACTTGACACAAATAATTGCAAAATGAATAAAAAGATCAACTTCTGTTTTTGAATTACCTTTTATCTCGGCTGATATGGGCTGAGTCCTCTGAAACCACTTGCAAGGAGAAAGACATGGAGAAACTGACTTACCCAAGATCACAGATTTATACAATAGTAAGATCTCATGCCAATTTGCTTATGGTCTGGCTGAGAGCTGGTTCTCAGATGTACCATTGCCACACGTCAGAAGAATTTAATGAGTGAGAGAGTGGTCTTTGACAGACACAGAGAATCTTATCATTGGGGTGAGCCTCCATACATTATCAAGTTCCCTTCCTTTTCACAAAAGAAGTTGTGGCCCAGAAACAAAAATGGGCCCTAGTCACACAAAAGTGTAAAAGGATGTCCCATCTCCTGCTTCCCAAACCTCTGAGGGGCCACAGCCCCCAGCTCTGAGCTGACCTGTAAGACAGAGCTACGTTGCGGAGGTAACACAAATATCTAACTGGCTAATGAATGCGGTGAACGGGTGGGATTTTATATTCCAAATGATTTTTTTTCTTTTGAATGTAGACATCTGGTGTCATATAAATAACATGCAAAATGTAAATATTGTAAAACTCATTAGAGAGTGGTTTTAGGGTTGGTGGGAGCACGGGTCAGCTGCTGCTGGGACTGCACAGTGTGGGAAAGCGCCACCTCGCACATGGGTGTTCCTGTCTCCAAGTACATCACCCGTGTCACTGCGCTGGCAGCAGGGCTTACCTTACAAACACACGTGAAAAGCATGGGTCAGTTTTCTCATGTTTATTACATTGCATTAACAGTTTTAAATACC
The DNA here is from genome assembly GCA_028571685.1 of Heterohyrax brucei. Lineage (NCBI taxonomy): Eukaryota > Metazoa > Chordata > Mammalia > Hyracoidea > Procaviidae > Heterohyrax > Heterohyrax brucei. The sequence continues at coordinate 36,904,322 of CM053161.1, forward strand.
TCCCTAAAATCCTTTCTACTTTCATTTTACACACGGGTTAAAAAAATCACTCCATGGAGGGACAGTATCCGACTTTTCACAGTAAGGGATACAGATGCCTGTGCACATCAATTAAGCCTTGAGACATGGACATGGCCAGGTTTCTAGTATCAAGTTTAAAATGCTCTTCAAAGATGTTCTCTGCTCAAGACATATTAAACAAGCTTTATTTAATAATGCTCGATTTGACTTATCCAATTTAAATATTTGCTCTGATCACCAACCATTTGATCCTGGCTTCGTTTCAGACTGAAGAATAATTTCTCTGGGTTATTTTTCTTTGGTGTGAGGTTGAATAGTTGCTCTCGGGTTCCCTTCGTTTCTCTAATCTGTACTGTGGCTGGAAAGGAATAAAGCCATAAAAAGCCTGAACTGAAGGCTGCTTTTATAATGTTTACATTTGTTCGTCCTCACGTCTGTCTGGCTGAAGACAGAAGATATCATTTAAAAGCTCCTCCTAGCCTGATGATTATAAGATTTTTTTTTTTTTTAAGTAGGGCATGATAACGCAAAGAAATTCCCAAGGAGGTGATCTTCCTTGAGGCCTATTCCACCAATCGTCCTCCACTTTCCCCTCCTTTGGGAATTAATGAAACAATCACATATACCAAAAGATGACCAAGGACTTCAAGTTGGCAGGGAGAGGGAATTATTTTTATATTATAATTCAACATGTTTTCAGAGAGGGAACACTGTTTTCATTTCTACTAACTTTGGGAATTTTTTTAATAGATGTTTTTATTATCGTTATGAATACTAGTATGATTTTACTAACATGATATACAAAAACAAACCTTAAATTTTATCTTTGCTGGCTGCCTTTGAAAACAACCCCTGCCGCGCTCCCTGGGTGTCATAAAGCCATCCGTAAGGACAAAACATTTGACTGCTTCACTCCTGACACCAACCCCCGAGCCTGTGCCTCCTGAGGTCTCTTATCTAGCAGCCCCCATAAACAGAAACTGCTCCCAGGCCGTGCATGGGGTGGAGAGGTTCTTTTCCAGTGAAAGACACATTTATTAGCCATGGCCAGCGCCCGGCTCCTCACTCCTGGCCTGGTGGAAAGATGCCTGTGCCGCTGCAGCCCGCGTGCTGCCTGAGTGTTTACCGCTGGGTGATTTACACCCTCCAGGTGTTCCCTCAGGAAACAACACAGCTCTGCTGACACCACATGATTGCAGTGGATTTGCAGACACGGGCGACTTTCTACTCATAATGGTCTAGGTGCCAAGAAGAGCTTTTTAAAATATGCTGGCCCAAAGCGGGTTCCTGCCCTGGGACTGTCATCTGAGAGGCTAAGCCACAGCTTGAGCAAAACTCCCGGTGCCCTGCTCAGGTGAGCAGTCCAGCTCTGTCCACTCTTGACTCTCGGCTCATCAGGCTAATGTCACCCTTCAGCTTTTGTCCATCAGCCGTCGGGTAGCAGTGGGGATGTTAAGCCGGGCTTATCCACCTCTGCTGTAGCACCTTGGCGCTCTCCAAAGTTTCTTTTCTAAATCGAGAATCAGGGGATCTCAGGCAGTACAGACCCGTTTCAGAGGAAGAACCCATGTCCTTGTCACCCATGGGATCAGCCATTACTGGGGTACTATTTAACTAAACTACTGGGTGCCTACCACCTTGGAGTACCAATTTTCCAGAGCATCTTTCTTTCACAATTAACCACTTGCTACTTTTCCCCCTTCTCTCATTTCAACGTAGGTGGTGCTGAGATTATTTTGTTTCTAAGTTTCCACTGGGAATCCTAAACACAGTGCTGAGACAGCCGTGTGTAGTCTGAACAACGAATGAAAACACACTACAAGAAGTCAAGATATTGTTTTGTCTTATAAACATGCATGTATTTTAAATTTTCCTTTAACCTACACACCCCACCTCTGTTTAAAGCTGTTTGGGCAATTACTACAGATGCATTTGACAATTACTACAGATGCACTGACCAAGTGGACTTCGTGCTTGTACTAATCTTTTCTCCAGCCAGTTCTGTGATTCTGGTGAAAAAGAAAGAAACATGGTTTCTGTTCTTTAAAACTATACTGAGATACATGTTTTCAGTTTTGTAAGTAACCTTTTCCACAGTCCAGAGAATATCATGCTGATTTTAAGAGCTCACTTCAACTTGACTGGTTCGCTTCTTCTTCTTCTTCTTTTTTTTTTTTTAACTATTGTGGTTCAAAATACGTAACAAAATATTTCAACCATGTTAGTGTGTTTAATTCTGTGGCATTAATTACATTCACCGTGTTGTGTAACCCTCCACTATCCATTTCCAAATTTTTCATCATTCTTAAGAAAAACTCTATACCCCTTGAGCAATTCCCCTTCCTCTGCCCCCGGTAATCACGGATGTAGTCTGGTCTCTGTGCACTTGCGTGCTGTGGCTGTTTCACATAAGGCGGGTGGTACGTGGCTTATCCTCCTGATGGGACCTCCATAAGGACTGCTTTTGCTTCCTTCGCACAATCCAGACACAAAGCCATAGGCCCAGCCCAGCTGGGTACTCTGAGATCCACGTTTAACAAATGGTATAGTTCTTTCTGCTTTGGCTTTGACATTTAAAATAGTCTTTTAAGCCAACAATTCAGATACTAACAAAATCACTTTAAAAGCACCCAGATCTCCCCTGTTGGGGTTCCTTTCTCCCCCAACACAGAAAAATGACACTCACTTGCCATACTAAACAGGGAGACACTCTTAGCAAGAGACTGTTTAAAACTAGCAAGCCCTTGGGCAAGGAAAAAAAATTCGGCAATTAAACAAAAACTTCTCTTTCCAAACATCGGATGGAAGTCCTTTCCAGAGCTCGCAGACGCCCAGGGAAAATGGCTGTGTTCTCACTGTGTTCTCACAGTCTGGGGTGGAGGAGAACGCGGACAGTGCCGCCACGATGAAAAGAAACAATGTTTAAAACAGTAAGTTTTGCCCTTGCTATAAACTGATCAGATGTGTGCATTTATGGATCTCTATTCTGAATCTAAGATGTCTCAGCAGACGCCCATCTTCCATATGGACAGAGGCTATGACTACCATCTATCTTAAAGAACTGCCTCAAGGTGTTGAATTTGCAAACCTAGAAAGCAGCACCCAAGCAGCTAACAGACTGTTTAACTAAACTACTGGGTGCCTGGATTCTAATCTCATCTGGAGTTGTCCCAGGAAAGCAGGTGACTGGTTAAAGATTTTTTTTGTTTTTAAATTCTAAGGACCATGAGGGATAAAAATTCATGTCCCTCTATGAAGGCCAAATGCTGAAATGTAAGAGCAAGTTAGCCAGGGCCTGGTAAATGGCTAAACAGATTAGTAGCCTTACTTTTTAACATGTAAACATCTGAAACCCGTTTCCTGTTCAAGAAAAAAAAAAAAAAACTAGGTGGATGACCTCGGGCACTTTTTTTGATTAACAAATGTGAATTGTACATCATAGTGGAAAAAAAAAAAAAAAAGGCCCACACTTGGTGGTCTTGCTACAGTCTGTATATGGGAGAGAGAGAAAAAAATACAAAAATAAACGTTACCTTCTCACTTTCAGGGTGGGCAATGCCATTTCTACAGCAGCGTCCGAGGCTCTGGCAAATGTTAAAGCTGTCACTGCAGACAGAACCCCGACGGTCTGTGTGCCTCGACAGAGTCCGAAGAAAAACATTCCCTGCATTCCTGCCGCCGGGCCTTCTCTCCGGGCCCTGGACCCAAGCCGGCAGGTCTCCGGAGCTCCGTCCACAGCCAGCCCAGCCCCTGCCTTCCCTAGCCAGCCTCTCCGGCGGGCTGGAAACCATGACAAATTCGCCGCCTAACCCCGCAGGGTCTCGAAAGTTGATTCTAACCCCTTAAGGATGAAGCACCAGCTGCAATTTGTTCAGCTGAAAAGAGCTTAGCGGTTCTGGCACGTTCTGACAAGATACATTTTATAGGGTTTATGCTAAAATTTGATATTGGAAGTTGGGATTCCAATTTTATGTCTTGAATGATAACAATAGCAGCTGGGAACTTTAAGAAACGTGTGTATTCCTTCTACTTAAGAGTTACATAATAAAAGCTATTTATGTCAAACACCTTATAAGGAAGAGATTTAGCCTGGATGTCACCATAACATGATTATTACTTTGTTATATTTAGATAGGAGGGAAAAAAAATTGATTTTCAATGTTACACACTATTTTTGATTTGGACCATTAGCTGTGTGGGGCTTTAAAATTTTAATGTAAGCCTCCCCTTGCCTTAATTTATAAATTCTTCAAATGGCCTTTTTCAATATGGTTACCAAAGTAAAAAACAGATGGGGGTGGCTCGTGAATTGTTTTTCCAAGCTCTCTGGATGAAAGGACACAGGAGAAGAGCACGGTTTTATGCTGCTTCGTTTGACCCCCATAATCTCTGAGCAGGAAATAAAAACATTCCCTGGTCCCTACAAACGGATGCTTCTTTTGTTTTCTGAAAGTAATTGTGTTTTGGAGAGTATCTTACAAAAATCCCAGGATTTTTGTAATTCTGATGCACGGGGCAGTGGCCCCTGAACAAGAATCTTCCCCCAAAATACTGGAGTTCCAGTAGACAGTCCCACCGGACCTTATAGGGGCTTAGAATCAGCTTCAGGTCTCCACCAGTGCCACATGGGTGTTTCCTGAGGACAGCGAGCCCTCCTATCCTGCAGACAATTTTTCTTGCTAATGCCGGACACTGGCCTCCTCCTTATCTCGTCTGCTCAGCACAAGAGCAGAGCCAAATGGAGGGGAGAAAAGGACCCCAATTAGCAAAGCCATGTGATTTTCAGTGGTCCAGGCCCACTCTTCAGTTTTCTGGGACTTATCGGTCAGCTTTCGAGGTGACTGAGGGTTAATGAGGAAATCTGCTTGAGTGGTGGCAGGGACAGCCATCCATCTGTCTGTAGAGATGCCTGGGCTCCCACTCTGGCCCCCACCTCCCACTGTGGGGCATGACAGCTCCCCCCCTGGGGATGCAGAGGCCATGGGGACAAATGCAAAAGCCACTTTTCCTCAGGCCCCTTGAAAACAAATGAATACCAACTTCAACTCCAGCAAAAAGGGAATTCAATTTCTTTTGTTTTTATGTCATGACTTGAATGTAAGTGAATACGATTTTAAAAAATAATTATTAAGCTTCTCCTTTCTCTTCTTTTTCAAAAGCTTCAGTCTAAATGGAGGGCCATTATGTTTTCTTTCATATTGGGAGGGCTGCTAGGCTTCCCTTCCTTTCTTTGCCCCTGTTTTACCATCAAGTACCAGCATTCAGTAAAAGAGCCCCTTTCCCATGGAGAGTGCACGGTATTTAAGACGATGAATTTTATCTTGGTTATGGGACTATTCTCGAAGAGAACTATGCTCCAGGTGAAGGCCAGGAAGCATGGCTAAAGACAATGTGAATATCTGAAAGAAAAATATGCAAGTCTCAAGGTTTCTGCAGGCACTTATACTTGAGATGATGGCTTTATACACAGTGTATCCTGCTCCCTCACAGCCTCATGCTGACTGTCCTCCTGCACATTTGATGAGTGAAGTAATGGAGGAGGGAAGGAAAGAGGAGTTAGGTTTCACCCAGCGAGTATGACAGATACAGCAGGCAAAGCATAATGGTAACAGTTATTACTAACAGCGAGCCTTGGGGACGTGACGCCAGGTGCCAGGCGCAGCCCGAATGCTCCTTCAAAGTGAAGATGGTGAGATTTTATCTCCCACACTTTGGGACATGTTATCAGGAGGTGCCAGTCATCGGAGGTGAAAGTCCCGCTTGGTAAAATAGAGGGTCTGGGAAAAAGAGGAAGACCCTCAATGAGATGGACTGACACAGTGGCTGCAAGAATGGACTCCAAACTAGCAATGATTGTGGGGAGGGTGCAAAAACAGGCAGTGTTTTGTTCCGGCATGCACAGGGACACTGTGCGTCAGAATCAACTCAACGGCACCTAACCACAATGTCACCTTGCATAGAAAACCTCATCTGATCTTACAACAACCCTAGGAGGTAGGTATTGAGAGTGGTTTCATTTTACAGATGAGAACACCGAGGCAGAGAGGGGTCAAGTAAACCACAGAAGACTGCGCTCTAGAGAGTGGAGGTGTCAGGAGTCACAACCAGGTGTCAACTGTCAGAGTTATGATGGGTCATTGCTTCCATGCTGATACGTTGTTGCTGGTCGTTGCCAATGAGTTGCCCCTGACTCACGGCCGGCCTGTGCACAAAGAATGAAACGCTGCCTGGTTCCACACCATTGTCACTACTGCTGGTACATTTGAGTCCACTGTCACGGCCTCTGTGTATTTTGAGTGCCTCCCAACCCAGTGGCTCGTTTGCCAGCCCTACCTTGGACAATACTCTGTTATGATCCACACAGTTTGCATTGGCTAAGTTTTGGAACTAGATCACCAGGCCTTCGTATCCTGCCATAATTTGGAAGTTCCACTGAAACCTGTCAACCATGGGTGATCCTGCTGGCATTGACATAGTGGTGGCCCAGCTTCCAGCATCACAGTAACACAGAAGAGACCATACAATACCATAACAAACTGACAGACAGGTGTTGACCATGCTGATAGAAACCAAAAAGGCCAAACCCACTGCTGTTGAGTTGACTGTGACTCACAGTGGCCCTATAGGACAGAGTAGGACTGCCCCAAAGAGTTCCCAAGGAGCGCCTGCTGGGTTTGAACTGCCAGTCTTTTGGTTAGCAGCCCTAGCACTTAACCAGTACACCACGGCTGATATACCGGGACTCAAATATCAGTGGTGAAAGTCCAGGCTCTGGGATGAGACTGCCTCAGGTCAGGCCCTACCTAGCCAAAGTCACTTGACCTTTCTGAGCTTGTTTGCTCACCTGTCAAGCATAGTAGTGATAGTTTCCAACTCACAGAGTTGTTATCAAGACTGGATAAAACAGCATGACACATGTTTTCCACATAGAAAGTACTTGGCAAACACTAGGTGTTGTGAACCAGGATTTGAGTCCTTAGGCCCCAGTCCCTTCCCTTGTCACTGACCCTGCAGCCTCCTGGTGTGGAACGGTGGAGTTTGCTGCAGGAATTCATCTGGGAACATTTAGCAAGAGAAACTTATTTGGGGGCAAATCATGTGATCCCCCCAGCAGCCAGGGATGAGCCAGCTGTCCTGTATCTGCCCTATGAAGCCCCACCTAGTGGCAGACCGCCTTGGGTGGCTGCAGGAAGGGTGGGCATGGGTAGCGCCCTGTCGGTGCCCCGTCTGCGAGGCCTCACAGGGAGAAGATGAGCAGGGGCCCACAGCTTTCCCCGGGCGCTGCCACGGGAGTCTGGGTCCTGACACAGGAGACCCGGCAGGCTCTTGGCCACCCACTACTAGCCTCTTGGCCACCCTCACTGACACCCTCTGGTTTCTTTTGTATCTGTTGTCTGTTTGGAAGGCAAACCCCTCAGGGGAGGACCTCCTTCTCAACAAATATCTTCAAAGTCCAACCTGCCCCTTGCCTTCAAACATTGCATTGATGGCTGCACAGAGAAGCCGCAGGAATAATAAACACCCCAGAACCCTGAAGCTGGCTTGCTCAAGATGGCAATGGCCCCCTCCTCGCCGCCCCCTGTGGTAGCTATGTGTGCTACCCAGGGGCTGGCAGCTGAATGCTGGGGGATTCGGGCACTGGAGGCAGGGGGACCAGTTCGAACTCGCCTTCGCCCTCTGCTAGCTGTATATACTCAAGCAAGTAGCTCACCTTCTCTGCATCCATTTCTCTGTCTGTAAGAGGGCAACAGGAGTTGACAGTAGCCTTCTGGGCTTGCTGAGTAAGAAATAGAAGAAATAATGGATGCAAAGTACTGATTCGCACTTCTCAATAAATATCAGCTATTGTATTGCTCTTTAATTTAGACATAAAAGAAAAATACCTAAAAAAAGAAATAAAAGGAAAATACTCGATCGTGTTACTGGGGGAATAAAGTTTATTAAAATAAATGGGATTTTTGCCTGATAGTAACAAGAGCTAGAAAGACAATCAGGAGCAGTGGTGGCTCAGTGGTAGAATTGTCACCTTCCATGAAGATGACCCTGTTTTGATGACCCTGGTTCGTTTCTTGGCCAATTTGCCTCCTGTGTAGCCATCACACACCTGTCAGTGAGGCTTGCATGTTACTATGATGTTGAACAGGTTTCAGCAGAGCTCCCAGACTAAGACTAAGAAGAAAGGCCTGGTGCTCTGCTTCCAAAACGCAGACAGCGAAAACTACGGATTGCAACAGTCACTAGTCATGGGAACGGAGCAGGACCAGGCAGTGCTGCACTCCATGGTGCATGGTGTCACTGCGAGTTGGGGGCTAACTGGAAGGTAGCTAACAATAGCAACAGAAAAGAAAACATAAAGCATGAACACGGTGATTTGGTAGCACAGTATGTAGGGGGAATTTGGTAGCCAAGAAATTCAAGTTTTATTTTGTCTTCTTGTTTAGATTTTTGCTTTTCACCTGCTGGGTTCCACTGAACACACTGCTTAGCGGTTCTGGACCCATTTCCCCATTTATAAATAGCAATACATAAGTTTCCTTCCTATCTTCTTCCTTGAATTACTCACTGAAAACTTCAACCCTTGAGTAATACCCTTAACATAAACATGCTGGCCTCAACAGCCTTGGGATATTCTTATATTTAAAGCATCCATACACGTATCATTAAAATGACATTGTGCAAAAGTAAAAAACTTGGAAAATGGATTGGTGGGATTGTAGGTGATTTTCCATCTTTTCTGTAGTGTCCTGTGTCTTTTCTCCTTAACCTTTTCTATGACTTTCTTTTTATAAACAAGGGGTTGCAATCCCAGAGGCAGTTCCCTGCTCCCTGAGCTCTCACCTCCTGACTGTCTTCTCAAGTCAGTGGGTAAAAGCCTGATGTGAGGGCCACATCCTGCCCATTGTGGGCACTCCAGTTCCTTCGGTGTTTCTCAGTGACGGGAACATTTTGTCCATGACTCTTTTTGCTATACTTCAGTACTTGCATCAAGTCCGCAGCAGTGGAAAAACTGGAGCCCAAACTCGACTGCATTTCCTATACTCTTTTTGGAGATTTTTCTAGCTGAACTGAGCAGACGTTGCATCGGGAAGTGCAGTGCAGGTGAGGAAGAACTCTGGGTCAAGGGGCTAGGCAGCTACAGCCTCACTCTGGGGGTCTCCAGACACCCCAGTGCGTATGCCCATAAACAAAAGATACAAGGTAAGACGGCAGGTGTGGAAAGCTGAATCTCTGGAAATCTTCCCAGAGAAGTGGGTACAGCTACAGACAACTGTGCAGCCTGGACAACTGAGGGAGAAACAGAGAAGAGTGGGCGCAGGACCCAGCTTTGCCCACTCCAAGTGCATCCCTTATGTGAAGAGTTGCTCTGTTTTTACTGTTATGACAGATGATGCTGGTGTGCTTACACATTGTTACGTTTTTCTAGTCATTCTTAGCTCGGTGCTGGGTGTTGGAGGTGGGGGTCAGAAAACTTTGTATTGCTCTCAAGTCCACCATAAGGAAGCTGGAGAAAGACATTGTTGACATGGGTCCTGGGAAGGGCTGGTAGGTGAGCCTAGATTCGAGAAGAAAACCCTGACAGGGTGAGGCCCCCTGCCTTCAGAATGTCACTGAAATCTGAACTGCAATAATAAACTGCAAGAGCATTGGCCCCAGAATCATCCTAGACAGCTCCCTTCTGTATCCCCAACTTCCTCCCTGCCCCCAATGTGCAGATTCTCCAGTAGCTGAGCCTGTCTATTCCAGTTGGGAGTTCTGGAACTGGGGAAACAGCCATAGGATGGAAACCTACAGGACCCGCTGGGAGACAGACCAGAGTTAAAATTCCATTGTCTCCTGACCTCCACAACCCTATTTCTGACTGGTAGACCAAAGTGACATTTTGGGTCTCCAGAAAGTAGCATCAGCTCAGAGCCAGTGTTCAGGAATCCTCAGAAAGTCAGATTATTCACCTGTCCCCAGTGAACGGTTACTGTGCTCCACAGCAGCTCGGCACCCCCTCCTATTCTCACCACCTCCCATTCGTTCTGAGTGGTCTTAAAGTACAGAGTCCTAAAACGCTATCGTTTTGTTTTCAGTCCTTCATAGAGTGACTGTGTAATTTGTCATTCAAACCTAGACACACTAAGATTGGTGATGGCTATTGTTAGTTGCTGTTGAGTCAGCTCCAATACATTGTGATACAACACAGCAAAACATTGTCCAGTCGTGTCACATCTCCATAATCTCTGATATGTCTGCACCCATTGCTTAGGCTATTATGTCAGTCCATTCCACTGAGAGTCTTATCATTTTTGGTAACCATCTGCTTTACCAACCATGATGTCTGTGTTGAACGATAGGTCTTTCTGGATGGTGTCTCCAAATAAGCGAGCCATAGTCTCACCGTCCTTGCTCCTAAGGAGCATTCTGGTTGTTTCTTCTAAGATGTACACATTCCTTCTTCTGGAGTCTCCTATCTATTCGCTGTTCTTCACCACTAGCACAGCTGAAATTGCATCAATTCATCTTCAGTTTTCCTTTTCCCATTGTCCCGCTTCCACATGTATATCAGCCAGTTGGGGTCAGGTGCATCTTGGTCATCAAACTGACAACTTTGTCTTTTAGAACTTTATAAACAGGTCCGTTGCAGCAGATTTACCCAATGTAATGTATCATTTGGTTTCTTGACTGCTGCTTCCACAGGCGTTGATTGTTGATCCAAGTAAAATGAAATTTTTGACAACTTCAGTATTTGCTCTGTTAATCAGGATATTGCTTATTGGTCCAGCTGAGATTTTTGTCGTCTTTACATTAAGCATAATCTATACGAATGGCTACGGTCTTTTACCTTCATCAGTAAGTGCTTCAAGTCATCTTCATTTTTGGCAAGCAAGAGTGTGTTCTCAATAGTAACAGTAGGACGACAGTCACAAATGTGGACTCTCCAGGCAAAAGGGTTTTATGGTCACCCACTGCCCTGGGAGTGTATCCCAGAGTGGTCCCAGGTGACTGACAAGGCTCTGGGTAGGAGTCTTGGCCCTGCAGTCTTCTGCCCTCTCCTGTCCTGACACCGGGTGTCTTCAGTCCTTACATGCTGGTTCCTTTTTCCTACCTCCTCTTGTCATCTGGCTGCCTCTGATTCACCCCTTCAAACTCAGGCTAAGCCTCCCTTACTCAGAGAGGCCTGAGCCCCCAAGTAGCTAGAATTGCTCTACTGTGATTCCCCTTTCCTATGGCCCTTGTCACATTGCTTTTTGTCTAAGGGCCCTGTCATTTCTGCTGGATGATGAGGGAGGGGCAACCCTCTACCTCACGTTGCTGTATCATTATCAGGGGCAGTGCCTGGTGTGCAGCAGACAGCCACAGATATTTGTTAGGTGAATGAATGAACTTAACTGGAAGGGAAAAAATTTAGCAGCTGTAAGCCTACTGGGAGTGTCAGCAAGTTTCAGCAAACAAGTGCAGTTTGATGAAGTCTTCTGGCACTAACGTTTTATTTTAAAAGGTAGCCATCCAGTGGAGAGAAATGAAAAATCTGCAGCAGTGTGAACTACTAGCTAATTTCCCCATCTGCAGCAGGACCTGGTACTTTTTCCTGCTTACAGTTTCCTGATGGACTACTAAAGAAGCATTGGTGGAGAGGGAAAGACATTCCAGGGGACAGGTTGTGGGTGGCAAAGCCTAGACAGGGTGACTAGCAAGAAGGGCCTGGGGAATGCCTACACAGTCTCTTCTTGACAATGATAAAAACAGTATCCCCAGCACACCAGTGCTCATTGTAGCGCTCTTCACAACAGCCAAAAGATGAAGACGACCCAAATGTCCATCAACAAATGAAGAGATAAACAAAACATATACATGTACAAATACAAAACATATACACAATGAAACGTTATTCAGCCACACCTGACAAAGGGAGCCCTGACGCTCTCCACGACCCAGGTGAACAGTAAAGACTGAGTTAAAAAAGCCAGTCACACAAAGTCACATATTATATGATCCCATGTATATGAAAATACTTAGAGGAGGTAAATTAATAGAGAAAGTAGATTTGAGGTTGCCGGGGGCTCGGGGAAAGGAGCGGGAGCTATAGCTTGAAAGGGTGCTGAGTTCCTGTTTGAAGACATGAAAAACTTTCGGAAATGAATCACAGTGATGGCTGTACAACGTGATGGATGTAATTAATGTCACTGTACAGTTAAAATGATTTAAACGGCAACTTTTTGTTACATATATTTTATCACAGTAAAACAACTACAAAAAAAATAAGTGTCACCTCTAGACAAACACAGCCAAGCACCAGGGTCCACAGCTTACTGAGTCATTCATGGGTAGGAATGTGGAAACAGAAGGCGTCTAGATCGATGGAGTCCCTTGATCTGAGTTGTTGTGAGCTGCCGTAGAGCTGGTTCCCAACTCACAGTGGTGACCCCACGCACAACACAACAAAGGCTGTCCAGTCCTACACCGTCTCTGTGGTTGGTGACAGATTGAACTGCTGTGCACCATACGGTTTCCACTGACTCATTTTCAAAAACAGATTGCCAGGCCTTTCTTCCTGCTCTGAGTTAGTGTCCCGTATCGTTGCCTTCCTTCATCTCCTTCCTTCTCTTATCCCTGGTTTCGGCCTTTATGGGCCCAAACTTTGCATTAATTTCTGAATGGCCAAAATAATGAAACCATCCCTTCTAAGCTAGAATGGTGGCTTCTCCTTATGGTCCTATGTCAGACCAATGCTATTTCCTTTTATTATAAATAGGAATCTTGTTCAAAGGGGTACAGCCAGATACCCGTTGGGCCACTTTGTACTTTAATCAGGGCTTTCCTGCTGAAAATGTTTATCTTCCAGCAAAGAGGTGCTAATTTTATCTTACAAAAATGGATATCTGCTTACGTCCCTTCTACCTTAGAGAAAGATAACCAAAGCATATTATGTCATCTAAATACAGCATCCTTCAAGATCAAAAGGCATAATGTACACATCTGCCAAAGTTGATGGAGAAGCCATTGGTGGACTCTTCCGCCCCTGTTCGCATGTGCTCCATTGATAGACGCACTTTGCCACTTCTCTGAAAGAAACTCCCAAGCCCTCTGTTTGTGCCAGTTGATTTCAATGATATTGGGAGGTTTGAAACAAGAATCCAAAATAGATATGCCCTTCTCACCCCTCTGTTTAAGCTCTGGCCACAGGAAATGGCACCAGTTCAAATTTTCATAATGGAAGCAACGTGGCACTTAGATAAGCAGTACGTCCCTTCACGGTGACATTTTGATGTTTAAAATACAGTCAAAATGATCCATGGCAAGTCTCCACCTGAGTGTGTTTTTCGTTAACTCATGCCCCTCTTCTAGTTCAGTGCTTTTCACATGCAGGGTCCATATTCCACTATAAGAATATATATTGCAACATAGTATCAACATACACACAGCTGAAATGTAGTTTCACAAAACTGGACATAATCTTACAATATGGAATGCACTCCAATATGTTTCACTCTAGTCTAGCTAGGTATCTAGCCCTGTGCTACTCCAAGTGTGGTCTGTGCACCAGCCTTGGCAGCCCCTGGGAGTTAGAAAAGCTGAGTCTACGGCTCCACCCCAGACTGCACAATTATGTACAATCTGCATTTTTAAACAAGTTCCCCAGACAATTGGTCCAGTCTATTTCTTTTCTCCCTCTCTCTCTTTTTTCCATCATGTTGCCTGCCACTCTGTTAACTGACTCAAGAAAGCCTTACTTTAGAACATGGGGACCAGGACTCCTAGGGCTTCAGGATGACTCTGCTGGGAGAAGAAAGGGACACTTGTCTACACCTCTGCCCTTGGACAGTACTTTCCCCAAACTCCAGACAAGCTTCAAGACTCTGGACCAGTCAGGTAACGTACCAAATCCTGTACTCCGTGGCTGCCTCCATCCCCACTTTTTCTTCCTGAGAAATTCCTCTAGCATTCCTCTTCCTCCATTTAATATGGATTTGCAAATTCTGTCATAAACAGGGCATTAAGCATTTGAACTCTATGGAGTTTTCAAAATGTCCTAAACACTGGGAGGGGCAGCATGGGGCACTGGGGACTAGGAGCCTGGAGATCTGGTTCACTTACCATGTGACCTGGGTGACTCATTGCTAAAAGTCTTTGGTGGCCTTCGATTCAGGAGGACGGTGCAAGGCTGCTCCTGGTGACACAGCATTAAGGAGCCCTAGAGAGGAGTACCAGATGTCATGCAGAAATGTACATTCTTCTCTCCTACAATCAGAGTTAAGAATAAAATAAAAATGCCTAAAACATCTTCAAACACTCTCACAAGAAGGGTGATTATCTCTCTCAGCTTGAGCTGGTTTTACAAGGTTCAAATGAAAGTACAAATGCCTATGGCTTTCGGAAAGTGGGATGCATAGTTTCCTTGCAAGGCAGTAACAGCAGGACCAGTGTTTTCCCTTATACAGGGGACAAATCTACTGCTAAATTATAATCATCTCAAGTACTTCTGCCTTTTCAAAAATTTCAGAAGTAACTTCTATCTTGGAAAAAAGACTAAAGCACAAAAAAGACAAGAAAAATCATCTATCATCTCTATACCCAGGGAAAACGACTTACCAGTTCACTGTGTAACTGTCAAGAATTTTTTCTAAGATTGACATATATATGAATTTACACACATTTAATATCTGTCATTTTATGTTGCTCTTAGACATAAACAGCATAAGACTGAACATTCTATCAAAGACTCACTTTTCTCCCAGCAATATGTCTTAAGCAACTTACTGTGTCCACATTTGTTTTACCTGCCTTATTGTTTTAAACTAATGTACAGGTTTCAGTATGAAGATGTGATGGTTTATTATTTTTGTACTGATAGTCTTGTCACCCATTTCCTGTGTCTCACTATCAGAAAAATTGTTACAGTGTCTCAGACACACCTCTTTATGTACATGTCAATGCTTCTCCAAAATGTCTGAGTTGCAGGGCTCATGGATTTTAAAATTTGATACATACTACCAAAATGCTTCCAAAAACAGTATACCCACATATGGACCATCAATAGAGTAAACTTACTCCCTGTCCTATCGCCAGTGCTGGCCAAGATCATTCTCTGGGTACCTCTCAGCTTATGACAGAAGAGCAATAACTTGTTATTTTATTTGGCATTTTTCTATTCATTAATAAGTTTGAATGCCTATTAGTATTAGGCAGTTATATATTTCTTTTTTGCTGTGGGCTGCTGCTTTTTCTGATTTCAGCATCTTTCTATTTGTGTGTGCCTGTGCCTATATCTTTTTAAACCTGTTTTTTTGGTTTTCTTTTTTTTTTTTTTTAACAGTTTTTTGCTTTACGATTCTGGATTTTAGTCATTTTTGTGTTTTACATTTTGCAAGCCTTTTTTTCTCAACTGGTCACTTGAATTTTTGTTTATGATGTTAGTTGTTGTACAGATTTCCACCTCTTTAAATTTTTCCTTTGCTTCCTCTTCTGCTTTTTCTTTCATGTTTTAAGAATTGTTTTCTCTATCCTCAATGTTGTAAATGCATTCTAAGTTTATTAGAATTATTAGATTTTTACAGTTCAGTTTTCTACTACTGCACTTGTATCCACTGCACACTGATCCTTTTTGCAATGCATTCACATGCCTTCTTTATCACGTAACAGATCCTGTGTACACGTGTGTCTTTTGCATTGGTTCATTCTATCTGCAAACACTTGGATATTTTTTGTTGTTGTTTTGTTTTCTTGTGTTAATGGTTATTGTGGTCAGAAAATATATTTCATATTATCTCAGTCTTTTTAAATTTATTAAGACTTGTTTTATGGTCTAGAACAGGGGTAAGGACACTTTTTCTGGGGTAGATGGTAAATATTTTAGGCTTTCAGGGTACTTGAGGTCTCTGATATGTATCCTCTTTTGTTTTATCTTCTGCAAAGCTTTAAAAATACAAAACCAATTTTTCATTCATGGTCTGTGCAGTGTCAAGCCATGGCTACACTGTTAGACTTGCACTTTAGGATTATAGGTATAAGAAAGGTAGCTGGTACATGTGTGGAAGATATTAAAGTCTTTTACTGAGTCTCAGAGTCACATCCCACAGCAGACAAAAGCTAAGCATGGTTTCAAAGTGACACCTACCAAATATAACATTTCTTATTTGGGCTTATTCACTCCAGCAATTTTTCAAAGCTTATAAGATAGTTTTTAAAAACTGATTTGTTATGAAGATACTTTCCCAGTAATCAGCTAGTCCTTGGCCTAGATTATGGTTAAGTAGTTAATTGGTTTGTTGTTTTGCTTAATGAAGAGACCCTGGACTAATTTTCCGTGTGCTTGTAAAAATAATGTGTATTCTACTGCTGGGTGAAGTGTTCTATGAATGTTAATGCAATGTATAGTATTGTCCAAGTCTTCTTATCCGTAGTGATTATTTTGTCTATTTGTTTTATCAACTACTGACAGAGAAATACTGAAATCTCCAACCATATTTATAGATTTGATAACTTTCTCTATAGCTTCATCAGTTTTTTTATCATGCATTTTAAAGTTTAAAGCCTTATCAATACTGATCATATCAAACAGGTTTGTTGAGTAAGTAACTAAGATAGTACTAATGTTCATATTACTGGCAATCATAACAATAATACTCTCAGATGCTAAGCTGTGGAAATCTCATTTCTCCAGTAGGCAATTCTTCACAAAACCAATAGTACATGCATTTCTATAAAGGGCCTAAGAATTGGCCCTCAAGTTCCTCATATACAAAATGGGTCTAATAAAGCCCCTCAGTTTGCTGGGAAAGTTGAGTGGGTCAATACATGAAGGACTTCAGTGTGATGACTGGCACAGAGTAGGTGCTGAATGCGTATTAGCTGCTAGTATTAGTATTCCCTGGAGTAACAAAGGCAGGTAAGACATGCCTTTTGCTAGGCATGCAGCCGGTGTTAGTGGAAAGAAAAGGGCTGGGAGGTTTTCACAAAGAGGTGGAGGAGCAAACCAGGACCAACAACTGGCCAGACTTCAACCACATGACATGCAGTGGATGCTGACTTCCATAAACTTTCCAAATCATGTGTCTCCCTCCCTCCTCTAACCACAAAAGATAAAACTCACATCCACAACATTAACTCCTGTGTTTTTTGAAGTTTTCAACCCTAGGCTTTGTTGAGGATGTTAATAACTACAAGAACCATAATAAAAATAGAGTCAGAATAGGAGGGACACGGATGTTGGAGTTGGGCAGACCTGGGTACAAATTATGACTTCAACGCCCACTGGGTGTAGTGGTTATCACTTGACGTAATAGTGCTACATGGCAAACAATCACAAAACCTCGGTGTCACAGGAACAATAAATGAATATTGCCCATGCATCTGAGGTGAGCTGGGTGCTCAGCTGGGTGGCTCTGTTGGTTGCAGCTGGGCTGTCTCACACATCTGGGGTTGACTGTCTATGGCTGAATTACACTGGCCTCAGCTGCGGCAACAGGGAAAGTTAACCCTGATGGACTTGACTCTCATTCTCTAGCAGACTAGAGAAAGCTTGTCCTCAGAGCCACGGCAAAAACACACAGGAAAGCAAGCTCCAGTGTACCAGCCCTTTTCAAGGCTGTCCTTGTGTGCTAGTGTCCCATTGGTCAAAGCAAGCCATGTGGCTGAAGCCAGAGTCACGGGGTAGAACATGGCCCAAGGGTAGCTGGTCTCGCTTAGCCCTAGGTCTCAGTTTCAAGATTCCTTCCCCAGAAGATCCTTCCAGATATCCTCCCCCCTCTTCACACACTCCCTCTTGTTTTCGTTAGGTACCATCGAGTTGGTTCCAACTCACAGTGACCCTATTAACAACAGAACGAAACACTGCCTGGTCTTGCACCATGTCCACAATCGTTTTTATGCTTAAGTCTATTATTGCAGCCACTGTATCTCATCAACGGTCTTCCTCTTTTTCGCTGACGCTCCAGTCTACCAAGTATGATGTCCTTCTCCAGATCGGACCCCTCCTGACAACATGTCCAAAGTATGTAAGACACAGTCTTGACATCTTTGCTTCCAAGGACCATTGTGGTTGTACTGCTTCCAGAACTGATCCATTTGTTCTTTTGGCAGTCCAGGGTACATTCAACATTCTTCTCCAATGGCACAATACAAAGGCATCAATTCTTCTTCTGTCTTCCTTGTTCATTGTCTAGCTCTTGCATGCATATGATGTGACTGAAAATACCATGGCTTGGGTCAGGCGCATTTAGCCTTCAAGGTGACATCTTTACTTCTGAATACTTTAAAGAGATCCTTTGCAGCAGATTTTCCCAACGCAATGTGTCTTTTGATTTCTCGACTGCTGCATCCATGGGTGTTGATTGTGGACCCAAGTAAAATGAAATCCTTGACAACCTCAATCTTTTCTCCATTTATGACAATGTTTCTTACTGGTCCAGTTGTGAGGATTTTTGTTTTCCTGATGTTGAGGTGCCATCCATACTGAAGGCTGTGGTTCTTAATCTTTATCAGTATGTGTCTCAAATCTTCTTCATCTCCAGCAAGTAAGGTGGTGTCATCTGTGTAATGTGGATTGTTAATGAGTTGTCCTCCAATCCTGATGCCTCATTCTTCTTTGTAGAATTCAGCTTCTCCTACTATTTGCTCAGCATACAGACTAAAAAGGTATGGTGAAAGCATACAACCCTGACACACACCTTTCCTGACTTTAAACCATGCAGTGTTCCCTTGTTCTGTTCGCACAGCTGCCTCTTGATCCATATGCAGAGTCCTTAAGAGCACAATTAGGTGTTCTGGAATTCCCATTCTCCGCAATGTTGGCCATAATTTAGTATGATCCCACAGTGCATAGTCAATGAAATACAAGTAAACATCTTGCTGGTATTCTTTGTTTTCAGCCAAGATCTGCCTGACATCAGCAATGATATCCCTGGATCCATGTCCTCTTCTGAATCCAGATTGAATTCCTGGCAGTTCCTTGTCAATATACTGTTGCAGTCACTTTTGAATGATCTTGAGCAAAATTCTACTTACACGTGATATCAGTGACATTGTTCATTAATTTCCACATTCAGTTAGATCATCTTTCTCAGGAATGGGCATAAATATGGACCTCTTCCAGTCAGTTGGCCAGGTAGCTGTCCTCCAAATTTCTTACCACCTTGAATTTTTTCTCAAAGACACTGTCCCAATTGAAATTAAACGTGTAATTTACCGCATAACAATCAAGAAATCAAATGATGAATCATACTGGGCAAGCCTGCTGCAAAAAAGACCTCCTTAAAGTTTTTTAAAGACACGATGTCACTTTGATGACTAAGATTGGTCTGACCTAGTCATGATCTTTCCAGTTGTCTCGCATGCATTTGAAACCTGGACAATGAAATTCAGAAAAAGGATTACTGCATTCGAACTGTGGTGTTATTGAAGAATACTGAGTATATCATACACTGAAAGAAGAATAAACATATAAATTTTAAGAGAAATACAACCAGAATGCTCCTTAGAAGTGAGATGGTAAGACTTTAATTCTCTTACTCTGCATATATCCCATATACCCACTACTGTTGAGTTGATTCCAACTCATAGGAACTTTATAGGATACAATACAATTGCCCCACAGAGTTTCCAAGGAGAACCCGGTAGATTCGAACCGCCAACCTTTTGATTAGCAGCCACAGTACTTAACCAGTATACCACTGGCGTTTCCTTGACATATCAGGAAAGACCAATTGTTAGAAAAGCACATTGTTATTTAATAAAGTAGAAGATATGCAAAAATGAGGGAAATCGTCTATGAAATGTATGGTGACAACAGCCATGACAATGAACTCAAACATGCCAACAATCAGAGGATTACACAGGACTGGGCAACGTTTCATTCTGGCATACATGAGGTAGCCACGAGCCAGAGCTGAGCAGAAGGAAACTAACAAGAGCAGTGTGCTGTAATCTGTCTGCATCCCTGGAATGTAAACTCCCTGAGCATGCGCATCATGCGCATCAGATAGGCTTCTTGGGGCTCTGTGTTCAGCATCAGCATATATTTTGATTGATTGACTGGCACTGCCACCAACTCCCTGCATGATCTTATGCAAGTCACTTCCCCTTTCCAGCTTGCAGCTTTCTCATCTGTCCTTTAAGGGGTTTGAACCAGATGGAATCTAAGAGTCTTTCCATTGCCAGCCCTTCATCAAATTGGATCCAGATGCTCAAATGTGGCTTTGCTTTTAAAATTGGCCCTTCCCCCATCTACCCATTTGTTTGCCACCACTGCTGGTGACCCTGCAATTGTCCCTGAAGCTCATTCCATAAAAGCATCCCGTGGAGGACAGCTGGAACTGGTCACCATGACTTCTCTGCAACACTGGGTGCCGTGGCTTCCAGACGCCGGGAGGCTGCGGCATGTGTTTCCCTGTGGTGACTGAGCCCCAGCTCCCTGTGTTCTCCAGTGAGAAGGCAGCACTGTCGGTAGGTTGGCAGTAATTCTCAGAGGAAGTTGCATCTTTATTTGCCTGCATTCTGACACATGTGTTCACTGTCAAGCAGATGGCAGATAAGAAGTTCTTTTCAGATTAAAGACCTCAACCAGTACAATTCCCTGTCATGCCCCCTACAGTAACTTTTACACCTGCATAGTGGGTCCTGGAGTGGTTTACTCTTCCATGTCTGACCACAAAAACTAGACCTGGAAATCCACAGCATACCCATTCATGTATTTAAATCCTCTGATCATAGTTCACAGTGGAAACAAAGGCTAAGACAAGTTCTATCACTTGTGATTTTGCTTTTTTTTCTGTTTCCTCAGGGAAGAGTCTGCAGCTATCTACCCTTTCTCCTTCTCTGGCAAGAATCACAATAGTCACTTATACAAACAAGAGTCAGTGCTGTGGGCATTTCGTGCTATCTCTCTCATCCTCACAGCAATTCTTTGCTGCACTACTATTCCCATTTGAGAGATGGAGAAACTGAGGCTGATAGGAATGCTCACACTTGTTTATAGTCATGCAAGCTAAAAGCGGTGAGTCCAGGGTTGGATTAACTAGCAACCACAGCACTCACTTGTTTACAGTAAGCAAGGTAGGTACAATCTTAATTAGACTCATTTTCTAATATTTGACATGATGAAAACCAGGTGAAACTGTGCACTACAAACTAGTAAACAAGCACAATTAAGACCGTGCCTACTTTGCTTATTGGGTAATACAGCCCTGGATGGGTCTGAGATTTGAACCAAGATCTGAGCCTCCAAAACTGAGCCTTTCTACTTCTCCAGGTTGCCTATCCAATAATAACACACGGTAAGGGCAAGATAAAGAATAGGAATAGGATGAAACCAAGCAAGCTAGCTGCGCAGTGACCCCCTTGCCTTTCCAGTGCCTTTTGAGTGAGGCAGAGATGAGCAGTGGGATGCCCAGTGGGACCTCATCTGTGTTCATGGAGACTCTAGTTAGCCTCACCTTGATGCGACAGAACTCACCCTGTGAGGGCTAGATATCTCTGTAGCAGAGATGACAGCATCCTTTTTTTTTTTTTTTTTTTTTTTAATGAAAAGAGGATGCTTGGGAGTAAAGAATTAGGGAGTGGAGGAAGTGTGAGAAGGGGATGTTTACTGCTGCTGCAACAGCTTGGAATAAAGGTTAAGAGAATCACCAAGACATCACTTCAGAGTACTGGCATTGCTTAGCTAACTGCTTGCTACCTCCAACTTTCTTGTCCTGGGAAAAGAGTAATACTCCTACATTTAGACTTCTCTATTAGTCATAAATCAGTTACCTGCTGCTCACAGCACTCCTAACCAACATACAAGGCAATCCAGAAACCCCCTTCAACATATGCAAACCTGTCCAGGAGGAAGACCTAATTCCTTAGATTACATTCCAAGCCCCCATTACAGAGCCTTTACCCAACCTCCTGCCTCCCCTGACACTCAGCAGGCTCTGGTTCATCTCAGGCAAGCCACCCAGAATGCTTTGCCTCTGCCCCACAAAAATCTGCAGCAAATTTCAACTCACACATTGTCAAGGGCTCCTCATCCAGTAGGAGTAACAGCCACTTGTCTATTCTCTAGCCACATTCCCAAATTAAAAACAAAAAAATCAGAAAGAGCCTCTCCACATTTCCAGATCAATAACTACAATCAAATGTTGGGAGATGAAAATCAAATGGCCAAACATTCCATCTGAACTGGGAATCTGCAGCCCAGACTCTCCTGGGTAATGCCTGCCCCCCATCACCACATCATTACCCAACCCTGCCATTAGGGAAGGCAAACCAGTACTTACAATCAAAATGAACTTAATATGTAACCAGGGGGCAGCTCACTTCCAGGAATGATGGGCAGAGCCTGCCGCACCCCCAACCTGCCCTCCCAGCCTCCTTTTCATCAGCAGCTCTTATTTCTGTGCTAAGCAAAAATCCCCTGTGACATCAAAGACCTGACATCTGTCCTTTCCTTCTGTGTTGTTATCCTGCCTCCTACGGCAGAAGTAGTCTCTTTCTCCAGGCATTTTCTTCTCATCTCATGCTAATCTTTGCCTTGCTAGATAAGACTTTCTGTGCCTTCAAGGGGTCTGCAATAGACAGTTAATATCTCAGGGTCAAAGATTTTATATTTTTAAATGAAATATTCATTGTTGGGCATGACATAAGGAAAACACAAAATAAACAACTTATATTTAGCATCAAGGAGTATAAATTAGTGCAACTAGCCTAGAGGGTGATCTGATGATATGTAGCCAGATCTCTTATAAGGTATATAGCAACTTGCCCACCTTGTCTGCTTTCAGTAATATAGTCTGAGAAAATTTTAGAGATTACAGAAAAACGTATATGGATCTGCAATGAAGCATTATTATAACAAACTTTGGAAACAATTCAGATGTCCAACAATAGGGACTGTTTGAATAATTTGATAAATTGATGAACAGAAAGCATGAGCAGCCAGCTCAGAAGTGTCTTTGTAAAGTTAATGAAGGGAAAAAAATCCTAACATTTCATATACATGAATCAAACATGCTGAATGAAACAAGTAATAAAATGTGACGTGTGACTGGTATCCACATACACAAAACAAAGAATATTGTTGGCTAGGACACACTCAGTAAGTAACACATTCAGTAAGCTCAAAACAGAGCTTACTGTGTGCTGGGTGGAAAACACGGTGACATAGTGATTAAGTGCTATATCTGCTAGCCAAAAGGTTGGAGTTCAAATCTGCCAGGTGCTCCTTGGAAACTCTATGGGGCAGTTCTACTCTGACTTATAGGGTCACTATAAGTTGAAATCAACTTGACAGCAGTGGCTTTGGCTTTGGTGCGCTGGGCATTGTTCTAAGTGTTTCGCATGTGTTCATTCATTCAACCACTAAAGTCTGTTACAGCAGCACCACTTCTGGGAACAATTTCTGCTTCAGTCATCTACAACTGCATTACAAACCACTCTAAAGCATAGTTGCTTAAAGCAGTAGCAACCGTTAATTATATTTCACAATTCTCAAGGCTCTGCTGGGTAGTTCTTCTGTTCCATGTGGTATCAACCGAGGCTGAAGTTATATGAAAGGCTTGTCTAGGTTGGAATGTCCAACCAAGATGGCTCATTCACGTAGAATTGGTACTGGCCATCAACTAACTCAGCTGCAGCTGTTAACCCCGTGTGCCTTGCTTTTCCTGGGAATTGGCCAGGACTTCTAACAGTATGGCAGCAGACTTCTAAGGTGGAGGTTTCAAGTGCAAAAGCAGGAGCTTCAGCTATCTGAAGACCCATCTCAGAAAATAGTGGCATTTTCTGTCACATCTTATGGGTCAAAGGGAGTCACAGAACCATCATAGGTTCAGAAATCTGACTCTCAATAAGAGAAATTGAAAAGAATTGTAGCCATCCATCACAGTGCTCAGACAGAAGTTCCACGGGTACTATCACTGAAAGGTTTAATGACCCCGTCCACCACTTTGAGTCCTTCCACTCTTCATATTAGTAACTGTCATGAAAACCACTAGACTACAGTTGAAAAATGTGTTCTTGCATTGAGTCTGACATTAATTCCTTACAGGCACTCGAGTAAGTCACTGGTATACGTCAGTTTCCTCAACTGTAAAGTTGGAGGAGGTTCTAGTTGATCTCCAGGTATTGTTCTTTGTTTTGTCTTGTTTGAGATGAAATGTACATAACATAAAATGAACCATTTTAAAGTGTACAATTCGGTGGCATTTTGTACATTCACCATGTTGTACAATCACCATCTGTATCTAGTTCCCAAACATTTTCATCACCTAAAGAAGGCTCCATCCCCGTAACATCATCCCTGATTTACCTCTGCTGTGGCACCTGGCATTAATCTTTCTCTCTCTGTGGATTTACCTATTCTAGATATTACACATAAATGGAATCATACAATATGTGATGTTTTGTGTCTGGCTTTCTTTCACTTAATATTCTTCAGGTATATCCATGCTGTAGCATGTATCAGCATTCCATTCCTTTCGATGGCTGAATAATATTCCATTGCATGGAGAGATCACCTTCTATTCATCCATTCTTCTGTTGATGCATGGGAGTTGCTTTCACCTTTGGGCTATTGTTAATAGTGACACCAAGAACATTTGTGTACTTTTTTTTTGTAATACCTGTTTTCAATTGTTTGCAGTATATATGTAGGAATGGAAATGCCAACTCATGTGGCAACTCTAGGAAACCCTGGTGATGCAGCAGTTAAGTGCTACAGCTGCTAACCAAAATGCTAGTGTCACTGTGAGTTGGAATCCACTCGATAGCAACAGGTTTGGTTTATGGCAATTCTATGATTAGTCTTTTGAGGAATTGCCAAACTGTACTCCACAGTGATGCTTCATTTTACACACTCCCCTTCAACATACAAGGTCTTCAATTTGTCCATACTGTTACATTTCTTATTTTCTTCTTTTTTTTTAAATCGGCCACATTAGTGGGTGTGAAGTGGCATCTCATTGTGATTTAGATTTCCTCTAAAGACTAATGATGTTGAACATCTTTTCACGTGTTTGCTTGACATTTGTGTAGCTGCTTCCCAGAAGCTTTTAACTCTAAAAGTGTCCACCATAATCCTCCACCTCCTGGATTACTGGTCCCGCGCTTGTTTGGGGGTCAGGTTTTCCTCTTTCAGTCGGGTTTCAGTTGGGTATTACGTAGAAGGGAGCCACGGTGGTGCAGTGGTTAAGAAGCTGGCTGGCAACCAAAGAGTCAGCAGTGTGAACTCACCAGCTCTGCGGGAGGAAGTCTGCTGTCGTAAAGGCTATGGCCTTGGAAAACCACGCGGGCAGTTCTACTGTCCTATGAAGTCACTGTGAGTTGGAATTGATGTGACGACAATGGGTACATAACCTGCAGTAGTTACTTTTCATGAAGACCCTGGTGGCGTAGTGGGTTAAGTGCTCCATCTGCTAACCGAAAGGTCAGCAGTTCAAATCCGCCAGGCGCTCCTTGGAAACTCTATGGGGCAGCTCTACTCTGACCTCTAGGGGACTATCAGTTGGATTCCACTCTATGGCAGTGGGTTTGGGTTTTTTGGTTTAGTCGCTTTTCACGGTGAGAAGGGAAATAATTGTCTCAAGACTCTGACGTCTACTAACTGCATAGATGTTGCCGTCTGATGCACCAGGTCGGCTTCTGAGTCCTTGTGCTCATTTCTGTCCTCTTCCTCTCTTTCATTTATTGGGGTGTCGGGGATAGGCTGGGGCGGAAGAAGCTGAGATTGACCTATGAAACACAAAACACTTTGCTGGTATTGACAATTTGTCTCCATCAACCGGAACAGCTTCCCTGAGGGGACCAGAAACAGAATACATAAAGCAGCCGTATCAGACCCTTAGCCTGGGAGCCGGGATGCTCCGTGCATCTGTGTGATCTGGGTGACCATTCAGATTGTGACCCAGTGCTTCTGTTTCCCAGTAGAAGTATAAATATCAACGTCCCTTACCGCTTCAGGCCTTCTTCCCTCAGAGACTCAAATACTGTATTAGAAACATTTGTTTGAATATGAAATCATACACTGTCACATGCGTATAGGATAACCGTACTATCCTTTTGTGTGGGGGTGTGTTTTAGAGTCTAAAAAGCAGTGAATAATATCTGGAAGATTAACTAACTACGCAGATTAACTATGTGGCTTTTCACAAGTCACTGAACCTCCTCTAAGAGTGGAATTGCTGACCCCAATTTTCCATAAAAAAAGTGTTGGGCCAGATTAGAGGCTCTCAACCTTGGTGAAACATTAGAATCATCCAGGGAGTTTTTTTTTTTTTTTAAATACAGATGCCTGGACCCTCCCACACCAATTAAATCGGAATATCTGAGTATAGGGCCTTGGCCTTAGCCTTTTTGGAAATTCCCAAAATGACTACAGTGAATAGCCAGGACTGAGAATCACCGAACTTGGTCCATGGTTTTACAACTATTTTAAATCAGGGATTCACCTCTTTAAACAAAACTGACTTAGAAGCCCTGCTCACAGAGCAAACACACAAGGAGCTGTGGCATTTGAAGCAGGAGAGGGCCCCAGTTCTGACCACTTGGCCACCCACCCTTTGCCTCCCAGCCCCCAGGCAGCCCCTGGAACCCTGAAGCTCTGCTGAGCATGGTTAAAAACTGCTGGAGGGATCAATTTCTAAGACTGTGTAATGAGCCAAACTTCTGAAATCATGTGCAAGCAGTCAACATCTGGAACATTATCTGCATCATAAATATCCTTGCAAACCTGATCTTCTTGATGAAACTTAGTTTCCGTCCCATATCGTGTCTGGTTGTGGAGCCACGTGGCAAACACTGCTAGTCAGAAAATCTGGAGGGCTGCTAACTTCCATCAGTCTGTCACCAGCTACCACTCAGCCCGGGACTAAGGTAAAAGACTCAGCCCTACAGCTGGTGTCGTGGAGGGAAGTTTATTTGTGCGACACAGGAAGTAGAGAGGCCGTATTTCAGACTCCCTGGGGAGAGCTTCCAGTAGAAATCGGACCCCAATCATTTGGTCCCATTCAAGCCCTCAGGTATTTAACAAACTTTCTTTGCTGTCTGAAGGTGCCAAATACGGCATCAAGGAACCATCCTCAGAAGAGCACCATGGGCAGGCAAAGCTAAGATGCCATGGTCATCCCACCAGAAGGCCCTCACCTCAGAGTCACATTTGAGAGCATGCCCCAAACTCAATAATCATCAAGAGAAAAATATTTTAATGCAGTGTTTTTAAAAATCAAAATTAATGCAAACAGCTCCATGATAGACAAAATATAAACGTTTAAAATAAAGTCAGGATCAGTATTGCTGACGTTTCCTTTGTTGCCACGGGGTCCGACGTGACTCAGCCCAGCGCTGAGAGAGTCTGCTGGAGGGAAGCCGAGAACGCCTCATTCACCCAAGTGCTCACTGAGTCTTTAGAAAGTAAACCAAGATTACATATTCATAACATCACCATCCAGCAGTTACAAAGACTGAGGTTTTGTCACAAGCGGGACATCTCAGCACTGTTAATCACTTTAATTTTCACAACCATCCTGGGAGGTAGAAATGTATTATCTTTCGACAGATGAAGAAGGTGGGGCTTGGAGAGAAGTAATTTACCTAAGTGCAAGCACAGAGAAGGTGAGGCAACCAGAAGACCATCTGCAGAATCCAGCTAGAGAGGGAGCCTCCAGGCCAGTCAAAAAAAACAGCCACCCACCTGACCAAGGAGTTCGCTAATTCCTCACTCGTGAGTAACCGGACATTACTATCTGACGCTAACTGTAGTACCGAAAATAGACCATATAACTGTGACTGTGTTAATGTTTATAGCACACAGGGTGCAGTGTTTGTGCTCTGTTATGGGTTTACTCAGATCATCTCATCATGGGCAGTCACCTGTACCAGCCTGACTCTGTATCCTCACTACTAGCACAGAGATTTGCAGACAGGAAACTCTCCATCAATGTTTTGAAGAAGTGAATGAATGAATGAATGAATGAATGATTAGCATTTATCCCTTCTCTGTAGGTAACATCCTTTCAGCTCTGGTTTCCACTTGTGACTTGCTTCATTAGGAATTCTTCCAGCTCGGTGGTACTCCCACTTAAATACTGTAACAAGTTCTCCCAGCCTAAGGTGTCTGCAAGTGTCCAAGAGCAGAGAAATAAAATCAAGTTGCCTAATTGCCATTCCATTTCCTTTCCTTTAGTTGGGTTCCAGCAATTTACAAAGCCAAGAGTCAGAATGATTTAACAAGTCCCAGAAACTCCAGCCTCTGCCACTGAGCAACTCATGGGAAAGATCTAATCTGCACTAGGCCGTGTGGGCGGAGAGGGCCTGCTGTGAACATTTTCCAGGAAGCAGATGGAGGGCAGGAGGTGGGTGACTTTTTATGCGTGCGTACTCCAGCTGTTGGGTGGTGATTCGGTTCTGGGAGCAGCTGGAACCTGGCAGTGAGGCCTCCAAATACCGACCTGCTTTGCAACCTGCTTTGCAATTACCAAGAAACCACATGGCCCTCAAATTGGGTAATCCACACGAAACTCAGTCTCTGAGTGCAATCGCCACCACATTTGTGTGAGCGCCCCCAGGTTCCAGGGCTCATGGGCCCACCTGCATTAGCAAGGACTCCAGCTCTCCTACCTCCCTAAGGCCTGCAGCTGTCCCTGGGGGTCCCCAGTAAGGCCTTATATGGGATCACCAACAAGGCGTCCCTTGCTCTTGACTTGAGACCTGTGCTCACGCCCGTTTCCTGCCTGAAGCCCACCAGCCTGCACTCGCAGAGCTGAAACCCTTGGAGAGCCAGCAGGGTTCCCTGTGCAGTGCCCTGTGCAGAAACGGGGAGGCGTTCTCCTCTAGCCTCGGGTCTCCTCCAGGGATGCAGGCCTTGCCCACCTTGCTGGGCCACCAGATATGGGCCTTGTCTTGAGCTGAAGCCGGGTTTCTGGAGAAGGTAAGGACGTAGTAGGAAGACAACCTCCTTTTAAGCCAGCAGTGCAGTTCCCTTTAAAGCTGACCAGTTATCTCCTTGTGTGTCTTACTAGTGAACCCAGTCACGTGCCACATCCAACTTCCAGGAAGGCTGCGGGTAGGTGGCCACAGACTTGATCAAAACTCAAGGTTTATCACTACAGAAGGAGGGAGAGGCCATATGGGGGAAGGGGGAAGAGGAGAAGGGAGAGGAGAGAAGAGGAAGGTAAAGAAAGGGGAGGAGGTAGTGGTCCCCTACAGCACACAGTCTCCTGCTCAGCTGTGGAGAGTCCTCCAGCTACCGAGCGCTTCCCAAGCGAGAACAGGAAATGAATTCTGTGAGCTTGAACCCCTACCTCTCTCAGCCTCTTGGAAGGGCAAGAGGAAACCTGTTTTCTGGGACTGAGGAGCCCTAGTGGCACAATGGTTAAGCACTCAGCTACTCGCTGAAACACTGGTGTGAACATACCCAGAAGCTCTGTAGGAGAAAGACCGGCAATCTGCTCCCATTCCCCAGACCCAAACTCAGCAATCTTGGATGTCACAGAAATAGTCCTGTCCAGGAAAATTCTATGGGGAAATTCTACGCTGTCACATAGGGTTGCTGTTAGTTGAAAGTCACCTTGATAGTATTCAATAACATGCTCCCTTTTGGGAGTCGCCAAAGAAGTGCCCAAAATTAGTACTTTTGGAGGGCTATATATTTGCAACAAACTATGCAATTTGGAAAATGTTATTGTCATGGACTGAGTTATGTTCCCGTAAAAATGTGTGCAGAAATTTATCTGGGCCATGATTCCCAGTATGGTATGGTAGTCCTATTTTGCAGTTATAATTTTCATCTATGTTGCAAATCCTAATCTCTGCCTTAGTTAATGGAGCAAGACTGAATTATGTGAAAGAGGATTAGGGTGGCACTGTAACACCTGTACTAAGGTCACACCCCTGACTCAATGTAAAGGGAGTTCCCTGGAGTGTGGCCTGTACCACCTTTTATCTCTCAAAAGATAAAAGGACAGGGAACCAGGCAGAGAGCTGGGGACCTTATACCACCAAGAAAGCAGTGCTGGCAACAGAGCATGTCCTGAGGTTCCTGCCCTGAAAAGTGCTCAGACCAAGCAAAGACTGATGCATCGCAAGGATCTTCCTCCAGAGCTGACAGAAAGAGAAAGCCTCCCCTGGAGCCAATGCCCTAGATCCAGACTTCTAGCCTACTGGACTGTGAGAAAATAAACGTCTCTGTGAAAACCATCCACCTGTGGAATTTCTGTTACAGCAGCACTACATGATTAAGGCAGTTATCAAAAAGTTTAAATGTACAAATTATTTCATCTAGCAGTTACTGTTCTAGGAATTTATTCTACAGATATATTTACATAAGAGGCAAAGACATATGGAAAAAATACTCAATGCACAATGATTTGTAATCACAAAATGCGAGAAATAACCCATGTCCATCTATATGAGGTTGGTTTAGTAAACAATGATATGTTCATATAGTAGAATACTATATAGACATAATAAAGAATAAATACAGCTGGTACACTAAGAAATAGCTATTTTCCAGATAGATATTTTAAATTTAAAATACCAACTAGAGAAGAGAGTACTTGCTTGTATGAACAGCTGGGCGTGAGTTAGAGGCAAGTCTAGATGGCGTGCGCTTGCATGCACACAGACTATTTTAAGGTCACGCAAGCAACTGGCACGTTGGTGAGCTTTAGGTGGAGGTCCAGAGTCTGCAAAAGGAAGGAGAAATATTTTTACTGTTTGCTCCTCTTTGTGTATGTTGGGTTTTGTAGCTGTGTGCATACTTGCCTTCTTTTCATTTAAAATATCAAATAAATTAAAAAAATACAGGTAAGTATTACTCGTTGCTGTCAAGTTGGCTTCAACTCAATGGCAAGAAACAGGAGATAAGTGCGGTCCCCTTTGAGAAGACTTCTCTGGCCATCTTTGCCCACAGAGATCTGGAAGAACGCACTTCACATGGCCGCACTGCAATTCACAGACTGGTCGAGTCACTTTTAGCTGTGGGGCTTTGGATGACTTACCTCACCTCTGTATGCTCAGGTTTCCTGATTCATCATATAGCATCTACACAGACTTTGTTCCCCAAAGACGACCACAATAATGCCTCCTGTGCCTGCATGAACCTTCCTGGGTGCAAGCCTCCTCTCATCCAGGTGGGGGCTCCATGTGCCTCTCTTCGAGTCTGGGCAGGGGAAGGACTCCCTTGTCATCACCAGAATGTGGCAGAGGTGGTGCTACATGACAGCCAAGGCCAGGTGATAAAAGATGATGAAGCTTCTGCTTTGTTCTTTACAAGGCTCGTGCTTGGAGGGCTGGTCAGCCATGTAAGAAGTTCAGCTAGGCTGAAGACATCATGCTGTAAGGAAGCCTACATTCAAAGAGAGGCCTTGGAAAAGTATACAAATCCGCACTTCATGTCTTGGAGTTTTCCCATCCTTGGTGGGAGTCTCCTGGTAATTCCATCCCCCAGCTACCAGGTCACCCCCAACCTGAGTCTTCACAGCTATGGCCTCAGATATTGTAGGGCTGAAAAGAATCACCCTTGCTGTACCCATGAAAATTCCTAGCCCAAAGAATCCATGACCTTAATAAGATAACCTTTGGTTTCGCATTGCCAAGTTTAGGGTAATTGTTCTCCAGCAACAGTAACTGTAGCACAGGGCTGTTGTAAGGGTCAAATGAGTAAACTTACGTGAAAGGGACAAAACAGGGAGAGTTCACCCAGCCTTGGCTCCTGTCTCATTCTCCTCCTCTGCTATCCATTCTTGAGTAACACCCTGAGACTCAAGAGTCATGAACATTAGGAAAATTCTGGGCTAAGTAATATTCTGTCTTCAACTGGATGGTGGGCATCTTAAGTAAGATCAAGCCTGATTCATCCCTCTCTGTACCTAGGGTCTGGAACAGACACACACTAGATCTTCAGTTAGTATTTGATGAACGAAGGAATGAAACTTTGTCTTCCCCACCACAAGTGCCTAGAAGGTAGAGACTAGACCTCAAGGGTTTCTGTACCCCTGTGTGTAGCTAGTTTTTAACTTATTATAGTCCACTGATTGACTGCAGCATCATGACTG
The DNA here is from genome assembly GCA_028571685.1 of Heterohyrax brucei. Lineage (NCBI taxonomy): Eukaryota > Metazoa > Chordata > Mammalia > Hyracoidea > Procaviidae > Heterohyrax > Heterohyrax brucei. The sequence goes on from CM053161.1 coordinate 36,936,352, forward strand.
GGTTTTTTGGTTTTTTTGTGTGTGTGTGCGTGTGTTTTTTTAAGAGCTTTGAACTTTTCTCCACTTAGCTGGAATTTTTTTTTTTTTTTTTTTTGCTTAGACCCTTTACTTTTTAAAGGATAATACAGTAATACACGCCAACCCTAAACTATCTGTTTAATCTTCTTTCCCCTAAATATTAGCTCAGTGGGAAAAGGAGTCTAACCTCTCTGCATATTTGTCTTTGTGTATACTTTTGGCCAGAAGACTGGAAAACCCAGGACCACAGCATGCCGCACAGAGTTCTAAGAAGGGGTGGGGAGAAGGCGCCTACCAGTGGCAGGAAGAGGGGTCTCAGAAGGGCAAGAGCAGATGAGACCCATCTTTTCCAGAAGGGCTCAGTCTCAGGACTTGTTGGTCTTACATGTGAGTAATTTTCATTGACAAGCCACTTACACCCTCATGACCCAAGGAGAGGACAGATTCCAGCTGGGGTGAGTACTGGACCCACCTTAGCAAGGCTTGGAGCGTCCCAGAGCTTGACACACGCAAAGCTCCATGCCTGTGCTTGGGATCACTTCCTCCCCAAAAAACATCAGGCTGGGTGTGGGGATGGGTGCACAAGTCTGTAAATTTACTAAACATCTATTATAAAGAAATGTACACTTAAAATGGGTAGATTTTATGCTACATAAATTATCCCTCAATAAAGTTGTTAAAGAATGAAGCATGCTTATTGGAAAATTATATAGACAGACATGTACATACCTCTGTGTGTGTGTGCGTGTGTGTGTGTGTGTGTGTGTAATTCAGTGCATACAGACGAAAGGCTCTAGTGGGAAGAGTCCCATGTTGAGGAGCAGATGACCTGATTCTAGACCTGGTTCTGCCACGGATGTTCTGGGGAACACTCAGCAAATCACTCTCCCTCTCCTGTCTCTCTCTGTGACCACATCTGTGAAGCTGTCCCTTTTCTCCCTAGAATCTGTTCTCAGAACTACAGCCAGAGTGGCCCTCTTAAAACACAAGCCACGTCAGTCTTCTGGTCAAAACCTGTCAGTGGCTTCCCATTTTCAGCAGAGTAGAAGCCCAAGTTCTTACAGTGATCTTCACAACTCTGTGCAAGGCCCTGAAGAGTGGGTAAGTGCTTGCTGCTTACTAAAAGCTCAGCAGTTCCATAGAAAGAATAACTGACGATCTGCTCCCCTAAAGATTATAGCCTGTAGGAAACCCTACAGGACAGTTCTACCGCATCATATAGGGTCACTATGAGCCCAAATCCACTTGATGGCACACAACAAAAACAAAGCCCTAAAACCACACTTTCCAATAGAATGTTCTGTGATGATGGAATGTCCTAGATCTTTGCGGTCCAATATGGTAGCTACCAGCCATGTACGGTTATTGAATATGTGAAAGGTGGCAAGTGTGACTGAGGGACCCATTTTTAACTTGACTTAATTTTAATTTAAATTTAAATGGAAAGAGCCACAGGCGGCTGGCCAGATCTGCCACTGGAGCTCTAGGCGTTTCGCCCCTCCCCTCCCCACACCCCCTGCCCGCCTCCCTGCCCTGTCTCATTCACTCTGCTTCAGCCGTGATGGACTCCTTGCTGCTCTGGGTCTTCCCCGGTACAGTCCTACCTTGGAACCTTAGCACCTGCTGTGCCCTCTGCCTGACACCCCCTCATCTAAACAGTCCCCTGGCCTTTTGTCTCACTTCCTTTGAATCTGTGCCTAAGTCACCTTCCTCTTGTAGTTACTCTGTCTGCCCAACTTGGAATCCCCCACTCCAGCATCCCTGTTCCTCCGTAACCTGCCCGGCTTCTTCTTTTCTCCCTCCCACACCTTGCCTGCTCACACGCTGTGCAGTTCCCTTCCTCTCTGAGCTCCCTGCTCACTGCCTCCTGTGTCCCAGCAGATAAAAATCCCTGGGCTGAAACGGCATGCCTCCCACTCCTGAGTGTCCTGGCTTCATTTGAATTGCATGGATGCTTTCTCTGTTGACTTGTCTCTAATAGCCTGGCCTGGAGAAGCCCTCTTTGTGGTTGAGCCCCTGAAAACTCCTTCTGCCCATACTCTTTCCCTACCACGCTTCCCAGATTCCTTGACCCCCCTTCTCTAATGGAGAGGTGAACATGTGCTACTGCCGAACCTTCCAGCTCACCCTGCATCCGCACCTGCCTCCCACATGTCTACAAGATCCCCACAAACACATGCAGCACCTGGAAAACAAGAACTTGTTTCCTTTATTGGCTCACTCCCAGCCGTGTGTGTTTCCTGGGCTGTAAGCCAAAACCCAAACCAGTTGCTGTTGAGTTGACTCTGACTTGTGGCGACCCCATGCGCGTCACAGTAAAACTGTGTGCTCCATAGAGTTTTCAGTGACTGATTTCTTGGAAGGAAATTGGCAGGCTTTCCTTCCAATGTGTCTCCGGGTGGACTCGTACCTCTAAGCTTTGGGTTAGCAGTTGCTTAGCCACTTGTGCCACAGGTAAATTCATGCTGTGACACTCCCTGTGAGCCTGAACTCCCCCGAATACAGCTACGTCCAGACTTTGTCCCTTTTAGAAGTTCTGTTATGCTTTTCTTTTGCTCTAGAGCACTTTGCATCTGTAACAACCCCAGATCTCCTGCAGTATCAGGAAGGCTGTTTGTTCCCTAGGTGACAGATTCCCTTACCCTAAGCTCCCCGTAGCTCAAGCAGCAGTTTATAAACGCGGGGTCACTTTTCTCGATCAAGAAGTGCTTTTGTCTTGTGGCCAAATGAAATCTGTAAATGGTAGAGGAGGCATTTAGATTTCTCTTCTGCCCAGCTGACAGTGGGTTTACAGTTTATAATCTGGCCTTTGTAAAAGCATTTGTCAGCCTGGATATTTCATGCTAAGCTCGACCACCCAGGCAGAGGGACAGGCAGGAAGCGGCCTTTCACTTGCACCAACAGTCAACTGGGAGGTTGGCTGCAGAATCACAGAATTCGGTCGCAAAGGGGGACTTTTTTGGCATTATCTCCTTCGCATCTCAGCGGCGAAAGCGGCCCTTGTTTATACGAAGCTATTCCCGAATGCTAAATTTGGAAATTCTACGTATCCGCTAATCCACCAGGCCTGGAGAGGGATGGCGCTGCCTCTGAGAAGCTGCACCGCTTCAGCCAGCTTCCTTGGGTCTCAAGGAACCTCTCAGCATGAAGGCGGGCCACGGACACAGGGCTGGGCAGCCAGGAGGCCCATGCCAGCACCCAACCTCAGCACTTCCTGCTCCAGCCAGGGAGGTGTTCTGCAACTGGGCCAAAGGCTTTATTTTTAAGTATCTGTGTACAAATGTATACAGCATGGCTCCCTCTGGACTAGCCCAGCCTGATCTCTGGCAAAATCTCAGGGTTTGGTCCATGGGAGTGATCCAGGCAGGAGGAGGAGTTCTGGACAGAGAAAGCATTAATTGATAAGGATTCGAAGGAGCCCGCACGGGCATGATAGCAGGGAAGGAATGTAATATAATAAGTAACACTCACGTTTTATCTGTGCTGCTGGAAGACATTTTCAAGGGAGGAAATAACACCATTTTGGGCGACAGATAAAGGAGATGGAGTCAGTGATGGTTCATCTGCTTGGCACGCTCCCACCCCTGAAGTCCTCTACCTGAGCAAAAAAAAAAAGGTGGAATTTGGCTCTGAGCCTCTCTGCTGCCGTTGCAGCTTCTTATCGCATACCAGTTGCCTCCCAAAGGCTCCATCCTCTCTTTTAAACACCTTCTGTTGCTTTGCCCCCTTTCTGCCCCTCCTGCCCCGCTGCCAGGCCTTCCCCAGGCATAGCTCACACCTCTGGTGGTCTGGACCCCCACCATATCACTGCCTTGAGGGAACTGAAGCAGAGGTGGCTGATGGGGCATGGCATATGTTTAGTCAGCGAGTGCAGCTCCATTAGAAATACCATAAAGTGGATGGCTTTAGCAAAGAAAAATTTATTCTTACACAGTCCAGTAGGTTACAAGTCCAAATTCAAGATGTCCGCTCCAGGGGAAGACTTTGGCTCCAGAGGAAAGTCCTATGTTGCATCAGTCTTTGTCCAGGGGGCATCTTGACACTGAAACCTCAAGTCTGAAGGACATACTTTTCTCCCAGTGTTGCTTTCTTGATGGTGGGAGGGTCCCAACTCTCTGCTTGCGTCCCTTTCCTTTAATCCCTTATAGGAAAAAAGGTGGTGAAAACCACACTGCAGGGAAACTCCCTTTACAGTGGAGGTGACCTTATGAAGGGATTTACAGTCCTACCCTAATCTGCTCTAACATAATCCACTCTGTTAACCACAAACAAAGATTAGGATTTACAGCATCAGAAAGTCACAAAAAGGAGGGCAATCACAGAATACAGGGAATCCTGGCCCAGCCAAATTACTGCACTTATTTTAAGGTGGGGGGAGTGGGGACATAATTCAATCCATGGCATAGTTCTTCAAATGCTTCCAGGTTCCTGCTCTTCACACTTCTTCTTGCCCTGGAGCTGGAGCTGCTTTTTTGCCATCCACCAGCCAGACACTTCCCAGGCTCCAAGTCCTACCCAAGGGAAGAAATCTCTCATGAGTTATGAGCCTGTATTACGTACCAGCCCGTGACTTATGTTGGGTCACTTTTTCCTGTATTGGTTGGATTTCCCCCAAAGCAGAGCCTGAGACAAGTGTTCAGGCACAAGTAGTTTATCTGGATGGTGATCCCAGGAAACAACAATATGGGGGTGGGAAGGTAAGAGGGTAGAGAGAAGAAACTAACACAGCAGCTTGTTAAGCAAACTGCCACTGTGGGTAATGGAAGCGTAATGCCCATGGCGGCCTCTTGGGGGCAGTGTAGAGCACACAGAGAAGAATTTACCCACAAACTCCCATCTTCATTGGCTAAGGGACAAGTACACGCGGCATTATTCTCCTGGTGTCAGAGTGCATGGTCACACGGCTAGAAATTCGGGGGGTGGGGGCGGGAAACCAAAACACTACATTCAGGAGAACAAACCACAGGCCTGTCATCAGAAAAAATGCAGCCAGAAGACAATGAATCCATCAACATCTGTAAAGTGATGAAAGACGGGGGACAAACTATCAAGGTACAATTCTACATCCAATGAAAATGTACACCCCAAAAAGGAGGTAAAACGGAGACTTGTTAAACAAATAAAAGCTGAGAAAATTTGTCACCAGCAGACCTGTACTACACGAAATGTTCAAGGGAATTCTTTGGGTGGAACCTGGATGACAGCCTGGATCTAAGCAGAGAGCAGCAGAAATGGTAAAGAAGAGAGTAAGTAGAAAAGACTTTCTCCCCCTCGTTTTTGAACAATTTATTTTAAATGTAACTGACTGGTTAAGCAAAAATAGTAATAACTGACTGAGGGTTCTGTAGCAAACAAAAGCAGTAGGTGTGGCCTCAGAAACACAAAGGATAGGATGGTGAATGCAAGCACACAGTGGCAATGTCCTTACATTATATGTGAAGTGATACAGTAATATTTGAAGGCAGATTGTCTTGAGTTAAATATTTCTATAGCGAACCCTAGAGCAACCACTAAAAATGCAAAACAAATAAGGGATCACTAGTAGGCAAATACCAAAACCAAACCTGTCGCTACTGAGTTAATTCCAACTCATAGCAACCCTACAGGACAGAGTAGAACTGCCCCCTAGGGTTTCCAAGGAGCAGGTGGTAGATTTTGAACTGGCAACCTTTTGGTTAGTAGCCAAGCTCTCAATCACTGCTCCACCAGGTCTCCAGCAAGTCAACAGTGGAGATAAAATGAAATACTAAAAAAGAGTTAATCCAAAAGAAGATAAGAAAAAAGAAAAAAAAAGTAAAGAACAGATGGAACAAATAAACAAAGGTTTGGCAATCAATTTCAGTTATAACTTAAGTATGAAGCCTGTCTACAAAGATAACTGCATAAGGTGATCAGTTGCCAGAACTGTCTTTGACAACCCTTTCAGTGCCCTTACTCTTTCCACAGTAGCCCTGGTTCCCCAGGGCCTATAAAATATTTGGAAAGCCTAGAAGCAAAAACATTTTAGTAGCAAAAACCACATCTAGTGCCCAGCTCTTGATTTCTAATCCTTTCACCAATAAAATGAACCAGAGCTCCATAGAAAAATGGGTCACTCTAGGACTGGGATTGGGAATCAATCAGATAAGCCTAGAGCAGCTTGTAGTGCTGGAAAACAAGGAAGGGCTCAAACAAAACCTACAATGATGGGGTATATTAAAAGGACACCAGATCCAATCAAAAGAGCTCCCAATGGCCAAAGGTACAGCAGTTTGTGCAGCAAAATAAAGTGTTATTGGACAATAATTTAGAGTATAATATAAGCATTCAAGTGTCCATACTGATATAAATAAAGTAGGGGAGAAGAGACAAATCTCTCATACAGAAGAATTCTCAATGATTTCTATAAATACTCCATCATCAAGGAGATGGAGCCTAACTCCCCACTCCTTATGTGTGGACTTCTTTTTGAATAGTATGGACAGGAGAAAAAGAGTAAATTTACAGTGGAGTAAACTGACAAAAACTACTGATCAAGGTCAACATCAACAGTGATAAGTCCTATTGACATGTTAACAGTACATACCTTTGATATCTTGTAACATTTTCCTTCTGTGGTGGTCCTCCAAAAACTCATCATCCCAATCTAAACTTGAGAAAAACATCAGCGTGGATATTCCACAAAATGCCTGTGCTCCTCAAAACTCAGAATGTCATCAAAAACAAGGAAAGTTTAAGAAACTGTCACAGCCAGATGGTGGGGACAAGATGGAGCATAGTCAGATGCTCCTTGTGGTCCCTCTTACCACAAAGACTCCCCCAAAACAAGTGAATCGATTATATATGACAGTCTAGGAGCCCTGAACAACTAAGATAAAGTTGAGGAATTGGAATGGACAGCAGCGGGAGGGAAAGACAGTTTGGAAGCAGTGAGGATTTGCCAGACCTGACCTGGTCAGCACACAACAGGCTTGACTGGCTAGCATTCACAGGCTGATGCACACAGTGGCTGTTTTAGTCAGCTAGTACCATTCTAACAGAAATGCCACAGAGTGGATGGCTTTAACAAAGCCAAGTTTATTCTTTCACAGTTTGGTAGGCTACAAATCCAAATTTAAGATATCCACTCCAGGGGAAGGCTTTCCTCCTTGTTGGCTCAGAAGGCAAGTCTGGTATTGCATCAGTCTTTGTCAAGGGAGCGTCTTGGCACAGGAACCTCAGGTCTGAAGAACATGCTCATCTCCTGGTGTTGCTTTCTTGATGGTGTGAGGTTCCAGTTCTCTGCCTGCTTCTCTTTCTTTTTATCTCTTGTAGAGTGAAAGGATTAAGGCTGGTGCAAGCCACACTCTAGGAAAACTCGCATTACAGTGGAGCAGGGAGGTGATCTTCTGAAGGGATTTACACTCCCACCCTAATTCTTTAACATACGGCACAGCAAATCACAAAATGGAGGACAATCATTGAATACAGGGAACCATGGCCACATGGCTACACCTATTTTTGGGGGGACACAATTCAATCTATGACAGCAGCCCCCAGGACATGTTTTCCACACCAGCAGAAGCCAAGCAGTGGAGAATATGCTCTGCTCAAAGCTTCAGAACCAGGGAGAAGTGGTGCTGAGTCATTGAGAGATAAGTACAAGCATCTAACCTACCTTACCAAACAAAACACACTGCAGTTGAGTCAATTCTCACTCCAACTCATAGCAACTCTATAGATTAGAGCAGAACTGCCCCACAGAGTTTCCAAGGAGCACCTGGTGGATTTGAATTACTCTTTGATTAGCAGACATAACACTTAACCACTATGCCACCAGTAACCTTCCTTACAGATATTTCAAACAAACAAACAAACCTTCCCCTCCTTGGGAAATATCTTTCTCTCATTTACCTGCCCCCTCGATCCTGTCTGGCTTCAGCAGTTGCTACACACCCTGGGCCAGAAGTAGGACCTGTCTTGTGTTCCAAGCTGAAACAAATCAACAAGAAAAAATAATCTGGTAGCTCTCTTGAGCCAGGAACACGTGGTAGGCACAGTTCCTTTGCCTAGGCACAGACATAATGCATCCAGGGACTCTGAATGCCTTTCACCTCTACCTAGACTTGTTAGGGCCCATTTCAACAGCATAGAGCCTCATGACCGTACTACAACAGAGTATATATCTCCAGCCTATTTTCAATTGCAATAGCTAAGGGAGAGGGGCAGCTTTGTGATATTTAACACTGCCTTGCCTAATAAGTAGGGTCCTCACCTACCCATGTAAGGGAACAGACGATTGGTAGCTTTACCCACTACACATAGCCACTTATGACAAGGGTCCAAGAATAAGTGTACCTTCCAGCCCTTACAGCCAACAGCATTAGGTGCCCAAAGTCTGTCTGTAAAATCCACCACCTACACACTCTAGGAAACAAGCATATGCCTTCCACCCAGGTACTCAGGGGTAACCATTTGCTCCCATCTTGCTGACCACATAGTCCCCTACTACAGCCAAAGACCTGTGCCTACACCAATCATCCCTACCCATCTAGCACTGTAGGTGAGAGCCTAACCACACACTTGGTGACCGACAGCCTGGAAACTTGAGTTTAATCCATGTAAGAAATGTAACGAACTCTTAGGCTGACATAGCTAGTAATGACTATAACCACCTAATTATAGTACACGAGGGCTTCAAAGATGTCAATAATCAAAGTAGCTCACACAACCAGCCTATATGGGCATATCAAAAGAAAACAAGAAGCTAGGACACAGTAAGCAAACATAAAATAAATATCACTTATTGATGGCTTAGAGATATCAAATCACTGAAAGAGGTAGGCCATGATAGCTCCAGCAAGCAACCAAACAAAAAGCCAAGAAACCTCCCAGAGGAAGATAACTTCTTGGCATCACCAGAGACAAAATTCAAAAAATTAATAAACTGAGTTTTTCAAGAGATAAAGAAGGAGATCAAGTAAAACACACACCAAGTCATGAAACACATTAACAAAGCAACGGAGGAACTTAAGGTTATACAAGAGCACAATGACAAATTTAACAGGCTGCAGGAATCCATAGAGAGACAGCAAACAGAAATGCAGCAGGTTAACAATATAATTTCGGAATTAGACAATTCAGTAGAAAGTCACAGGAACAGAATTTAGACAACTAAATTCAGAACTAGTGAGAATGAAGATAAAGCACTTGACATCAGCTTATTTGAGGAAAAGTCGGATACAAATATGTTTTTTAAAAAATGAAGAAGCCCCAAGAATTATGTGGGACTCTATCAAGAGGAATTACCTGCAAGCAATTAAAGTAACTGGATAGGGGTGAATAACAGAATAATTGTTGAAGATTTGTTGGAAGGAAACTTCCTTGGTATCATGAAATATGAGAAGATATCTATCCAAGAAGTTGACTAAACCCCACTCAGAGTAGCTCTCAAAAGAAAGCAGCAACACATACGGTAATCAAACTTGCCAAAACTAAAGACAGTGAACTGTAAGAGCAGTTAGGGATAAATGCAGTCACCTACAAAGGATGGTCAGTAAGACTAAACTTTGACTACTCAGCAGAAATCATACCAGCAAGAAGGCAATGGAATGAGATATATAAAGCACTGAAGGAAAAAACTGATGGTCAACAATTATATATCCAGAAAAATATCCCTCAAGTATGATAATAAATTAGCACATTTCCAGATAAAAAGAAGTTTAGGTAATTTGTGAAAACTAAACCAAAATTACAAGAAATGCTAAAGGGAGTCCTCCAGTTAGAAAATCAATAACCTCAGATAACAAGCTAAAAACACAGTACAGAACAACCAGATCACCAGCCCAGATAAGGAAGTCACAAAAATAAATCAAAGCTAAAACACTGAAAATAGGGCAACAATGATACCAAAAAACCCAAACCAAACCCTCTGCCGTCAAGTTGATTCCAACTCATAGGTCAATATGAAAAAGATGATAAAATTAAAACTGAAAGAAGGGACTAAATAATGTAGCCATAGAACTTTTATATCAAGAGGAAGTCAAGGTGATATCAAGGAATAAGACTGGTTTAAACTTAGAAAAATAGAGGTAAATATCAAGTTAATCATGAAGGAAAGTAATAATCCTACACATCACAATAAAAAAACAACAAAAGCATAAAAGCAGCAAATATAAAATCAACAATAATGAAAAAGATGAAAAGAAAATACATAAAGAAAAATAACAGCACAGAAAATGAAGTGGAACAAAGAAACTGTCAAAATAGACTGATATGATACAACCACAGATACAGAGACCAACAGAACAGAATTGAGAATCTGGACATAAATTCATCCACCTATGAGCAGCTGATAAGGCCCAAAGTCAGTTAAATGAGTGAAAAGACAGTCCCTTTAACAAATGGTACTGACACAACTGAATATTCATCTACAAAAAAAACAAGACCTGTACGTTATGTGATCCACAAAAACTAACTCAAAAGGGATCAAAAACACCTAAATATGAAATCTAAAATGACAAAGATCATGGAAGAAAAAAATAAGAACAACACTACAAGCCCTAATACATGGCATCAGCGGCATACAAAACATAACTAACACTGCACAAACATCTGAAGAGAAGCTAGATAAGTGGAAGCTCCTAAAAATCAAACATTTATGCTCATCAGAAGACTTCACCAAAAAAGCAAAAAGACAACCTACATACTGGGAAAAAATTTTCTCTACAACATACCTGATCAAGGTCTAATCTCTAAGATCTACAAGATATTGTAAAACTTCAACAACAAAAAGATAAACAATCCAATTAAAAAGTGAGCAAAGGATATGGACAGGCTCTTGATTAAAGAAGACATTCATGCAGCTAACAGATACCCTAGGAAATGCTCACAGTCGTTAGCTATTAGAAAGATGCAAATCAAAACTACAATCAGAAACCATCTCACCCTAACAAGAGCAGCATTAATCCAAAAAAACACAAAACAATAAATGTTGGATAGGTTGTGGAGATACTGGAACACTATATACACTGCTGGTGGGAATGTCAAATGGTATAACCACTTTGGAAATCAATTTGGTACTTCTCTTAAAAGTTAGAAGTATCATACTGTCCAGCAATCTCACTCCTTGGAATATATCCTAGAGAAAGAAGGGCTGTCACATGAATGGAGACAGACACCTCCATGTTCACTGCAGTACAATAGCAAAAAGAAACAACTCAGATGCTCATCAACAGATGAAAGGATAAACAAATTGTGGCATAGTCACACAACAGAATACTATACAATCATAAAGAACTACAATGAATCCGTGAAACATCTCACAACATGGATGAATTTGGAAGGCATTATGCTGAATGCAATGAGTCAGTAGCAAAGGACAAATGTTATATGAGACCACTGTTATGAGAACTGAAGAAAAGATTTAAAGGCAAAAGAACACTCCAGTGGTTACAAGGGTGGGAAGGAAGGGAGTGAGGAATTCACTAACTTGACACTAGAAAAGAATTATGTTAGGTGAAGGGAAGGACAACACACTATACAGCAGAAGTCAGCATCACTGGACTAAACCAAAAGCTGTTTCCTGAACACATTCAAATACTCTGTCCAAGTAGCAGGTTGTAGGTATCTGGGGTCCATGGTTTCGGAGGATATGTAGGTCAACCGCATAACAAAGTTTAATAAGGTAGTGTTCTGCATATCACATTGGTGAGTGGTGTCAGGGGTCTTAAAAGCTGGCGAGCAGCCCTCTAGGGTGCATTCATTTGTCCCAACACATGTGGAACAAAGGAGAATGAAGAATGCCAAAGGTACAAGGAAAATACGAGCCCAAGAAACAAAAAGAGTCATCACTCATATAAACCAGAGGCACCATCAGCCTGAGACCGCCACAGAAATTGACAGAGCAGGAGAAAAGCGTGGTGCAGAACTCAAATTCTAGTAAAAAGACCAGTCTTAATGCTCTGAGACTTGAAGAATCCTAGAAGACGTGACTTTTTGTTAAACCATTCCCAAAGCCAACTCTTCAGAAAATGATACTCCTGAAGAGTGTTGTTTCTTAATTCATGACTAAACAGGCAGCTCCTGGACCAGAGCTGGGGTGAGAAGGTAGAAAGGGATAGGAGTTTGTTGAATGGACACAGAAAAAACAGGGTAGAAAGCGGGTGGGCTTTCACATTCCAGGGAGAACAACTGGGGTCACGTAACAACCTGTGTATAAACCTTTGTATGACAAACTAACTTGAACTGTAAACTTTCACTTGAAGCTCAATTTTAAAAAATAAATAAAAGAAACTGTCACAGTGAAAAGAAGTCTAAAGAAACATGCCGTCTAAACGTGGGATCCTAGAACAGAAAAATACATACATGAGGTCCAACAAGTCTGTGAACTTAATTGTTCTAAGTGCTGCATACTCTGTCGCTGAAGATCACTGTGCTCACCTTTGAAGTATTCCCTTTGGGAACCTACGTACTGATGCCAGTCCCTAATCCACCCTTCAAAGCAATTTTGGAACTCTTTTGGAATGGCTATTGTGCACGGTTGTATGGTGGCAAGTTCACAAACTTAATTGTATAGTGGTCTGTGAAGGAGTTTTTAGCCAGTAAACAAATATCTGCATTAGAAAACCCTTCCTAATCATCTGATCAGGCCCCCAATGACTTTTTTCTTTACCCAAAGATAAAGGAAATATTGAAAGGTAGACATTTGGATGACATTCAGGGCATCAAGGGTAATATGATGATGGCTCTGATGGCCATTCCAGAAAGAGTTCCAAAATTGCTTTGAAGGATAGATCAGGCACTGGTGTTGGTGCATAGCTTCTTAAGGCGAGTACTTCAAAGGTGACCGTAGCAATATTCAGCAATGAGGTGGGTAGCACTTTTCCTAGAATGAGTTCGCAAATTTAATTGACAGTACTTAGTCCTAGTATATACAAACTGAAGTATGGAATTTATTTAGTATCAATGTATCTGTTGGTTTATCCATGGTGACAAATACACTACACTAAGGTAAGATGTTAATTACAGGGGAAACTGGTGCAGGGTATGTGGCTAAGGATACTGTCTTTATACTGTCTTGGCAATTTTTTTTAAAACTATTCTAAAGTAAGTTTATTTTTTTTAAAAAAAAACTAGAATGTAAACTCCAAGAGGAGTTTTGTTTTATTTCATTTTTGTTGAAGTCTTAGTATTTGGAACATAGCACACTTACCTGGCTTAATGAATAGTTGTTGAATGAATGCTAAAATGAATGGATGAAACGAGAGTTAAAATTAAATATAGAGAGTTGAAATTAAATACATAGTTACAAGAAGCTGAGAATTCTTCTCAAGACTATACAGATGCTCTTCTTTTTGTTTTTGTCTTTTTAAAGCTTGGTTCATACTTTGATCAAAATGTTTCTTTCAGTACAGGGTTACAGCTACTGATTCCAGGACTATGTGCAACAGAATTATCCCTCAATATAGTGATCACATAGTACATAATCATTACTTACAGGGCACTGCATGCTGGTGGTTTTCTCTAGCACCTAAAGTGCCACTAGACACAAATATAAGTCAGTAGTTAGGAAGTCAGATAATCAAGGAGGGGAAGACTAAACCTTAAAGTTAAAAAATGGAAAGAAAACTACTCGCCCTTTCTCCTAACGGTTTCTCTTTCAGGTTTTTTGTGAGATGCATGGGGCAGGGGTCAAGCGCAGTCATGAAACCCACTCAGGCTAGTCTAAGCAGTATCATAGGATTTAGCTCAGGCTTTCAGGGTTTGCAAGATTATTGGATGGGCTAGAAGAGCACACTCCAAGCTCAGCTCCTGGGAGCAATTTTTGGATGTCAAAACCACTCTGCCTCTGTCATAAACGGGAAGGTAGGCCTTGTGGCTGCAGGGAGCCAGTTAATCAGTTGATTGGGAAGTGAAGAGGGCATGGTTAGAGCTGCTGGCTGGACAGTCAGGCACCTCTGGGGTGATTTCTGCCAGCAAAATGTGTGCCTCACATGCCACCTCTCTGCCCATGAGATCTATCCCCTCTGGTAGATCAGATGATTGCTCAACAAATATGCAATCCCTCTTTAGCCCAACTTGATCTTGAGTTTGGCCCTGTGGCTTACTTCGGCTGACAAGATACTAGCAGCAAGCCAGAAGCAAAGACTTAAAATGTATTTGCATGCTTGTGATTTCTCTCTTGCTATCTGGTTTTTCACCAACAAAAGAAAATATCCCAGTGCACAGCCTGGAGCCAAGCACATCAGAATCCAGCCTATCTCAGCCAAACTTTAGCAGATGCATAAGCAATAAATAAAAGCTTATTCTTGTATGCCACTGGATGACCTTCTTTTCTCTAAGACTCACTCCAAAATACATTTCACTGTAATTATTCATTCCGTTGTCCAGATATGTAACCTAAAGCAAATCACTTAACTACTATGGTTCTCAGTTTTCCTTTTCAATAAAGTGGGATGCTAGATTAAATCAATGGGTTCTAGTATTTTTACCACCAAAATCCCCTTTTAATATTTTTCCATTCAAAGCATATTTGGGCAAGGTCTCCCTTGTATAAACATACTGATTTGATGAATTATAATTGGTTAATACAAATAAAGTGATCCAACAGAATGTGGACATTATGAAACAGTACCAGTAATATCACATACAAGTAAAACACTGCTATAGATCTTTTGAGTAATGGCAGCATATATTGACAGGTAAATGCCAGAAACTCAGGCCACATTCAGAAGAGGACATGAAATAAGGAGTATGATTGCTGATGTCAGCTAGAGCTTGGCTGAAAGCAGGGATTATCAGAAAGATATTGTCTGTGTTTTATTGACTGTGCAAAGGCACTCAACTCACTGGCTCATAACAAATTATGGCTCATGTTGCAAAGAATAGGAATCCCAGAATACTTAATTGTGCTCATGAGGAATTAGGTCAAGAGGCAGTTGTTTGAACAGAACAAGGGGATACTGTGTGGTTTAAAGTTAGGAGAGGTAGTGTCAGGGTTGTATCATTTCACCATGCTTACTCAATCTGTATGCTAAGTAAATAATCCAAGGAGTTGGACTGTATGAAGAATAATGTGACATCAGGATGAGGAGACCCAGTAACAACCTGCAATGTGCGGATAATACAACCTTGCTTGCTGAAAATGAAGAGGGCTTGAAGCACATAGTGTGAACAGCAAGGACTACAGCCTTCAGTAGGTTTTACATGTCGACATAAAGAAAATAAAAATCTTCATAACTGGACCAAAACGCAACATCAAGATATACAGGAAAGACTGAAGTTGTTAAGGATTTCATTTTACCTGGATCCACAATCAATATCCATCAAAGCAGCAGTCAAGTAATCAAATAACTAATTGCACTGGGCAACTGTTGCAAAAAGATCTCTTTAAAGCGTTAAAAAAGCAGAGATGTCATTCAGAAGACTAGTGTACATCTGATGTAAACTATGGCATTTTCAGTTGCCTATTCATATACACACAAAAGCTGAACATAAGGAAGACCCAGGAAGAAGTGACACCTTTGAATTATGGTGTTGGCCAAAAATATTGAATATACCATGGACTGCCAAAAAAACAAACAAATCTGTTTTGGAAGAAGCAAAGCCCAGACAGTTCTTTAGACGCACGGACAGTGAGATTTTCTCACGCACTTTGGACATGTTATCAGGATGTAAAAGGACATCATGCTTGGTAAGGTAGAGGGCCAGCAAAAAAGAGGAAGACCCTCAAGGAGATGGACTGACACAGTGGCTGCAACAACGGACTCAAGCATAGCAACAGGGAGGGTGCTCCTGGACACAGGGTCACCGCGAGCCAGAACCGACTCGACCGCACCCAACAACAACAGTACAAATAAGAAAAAAATTAATGCATATATGCCACGAAAGCCGTATCTGCTCTGTTTATGCAAACAACACATGCTGCCTGCATTTGTTTGCCAGTTGTGCCCTCCTCCCGTGAGATATTTTCATGTTACTTAGCCAAATTTTTTTACATGTTGCTGTAAAAAAAAAAAAAAATTAGCATAGCACACTTATGAAAATTCCTAGAGGCAAGGGTGTGGCTGGTAAATCAAGTAGAAAGCATCTATTATTTGCATAAAAATGCAGTAATTGGTGGTAAAATGGGTCAGAAACATTAAATCATTCCATTCAATGATATTTAATAAGCACAAGCACAAAGATCAAAGGAAAGGACAGAGTTTCCATGGGACCTGTAAAAACTGAAATAAGTCGTTGAAGTCCTTAGCTCCTCCCAAGATGCGTGCTGGGTAGAGTTTCTATGGGTCCTTATAAAGACTGACATAAGTCCTAAACCTAAACCAAACCAAACCTACTGCTGTTGAAGAAATGCTGACTCATAGAGATCCTATAGGACAGAGTAGAACTGCCCCATAGTTTCCAAAGAGCACTTGTTGGATTTGATCTGCTGACCTTCTGGTTAGCAACCACAGCACATAACCACTACACCACCAGGGATTCTGACATAAGTCCTGGGAGCTGTTAAATCCCCCTCAGGATCTATGCCGGGGATTCTTTCAGGCAACCAGGTCTGCAAATTCCACTCAGCAGAACTACACCTGGGTAAGGTTCTTGCCTTCTTGGGATGCAGAGAAGCTACGGGCAGGAAGAAAACGATGATGCTTCTGAATCCTAAATGTCACATTGCCTCACTCTGGCTCCATGCTTCACTTGACACCTACTGCCCTGAAATTCTGATCCTTCTCCACACTCTGTCCCTTTCTGAGGTCAATTTGCTTGCCCATGAATTAGTGTTTGATTTGCTGTCCCTAGTTAGCTTTAAGAAATCTTTGGCCACCAGCTCTTTTCTGTCGTCCACTTTCTGAGTCCTGGTTCTCACTTCTCTGCTAGCATTTGGCCTCTGCCTCCACACAACTGTTGTCCTAGTGTGGGATCCCTGAAATCAGAGCCTCAGACAAGGGCAGGAGGGCACATGGTTTGTTGGAAGGTGGCCCCTAGAAGCACAAGTGACAGAGTGGGAAATAAGCTAGGGTAGGAAGGAAAAGGCAAGAACAAAAACAGTTGCCATCAAGTCAGTTTCAACTCACAGCAACCCATGTGGGTCAGAGTAGAACTGTGTCCATTGTGTTTTCAATGGCTGACTTTTCAGAAGTAGGTCACCAAGTCTTTCTTCCAAGGTGGCTCTCATGGATTCAGACCTCTGACATTCTGGTTGGTAGCTGAGTGCATTAACCATTAAGCCACCCAGACACTCCAAAGCTAATCAAAGGTGCGTTAATGAAAGGAGGCACCACTATAATGAATTCGGTTTCACAGAGGATCTTCTAATGAGCCATGTAGAATGCATGCCAAAGTTGTTTCACTGAATGATAGAGAATCTGGAGTTATTTATTCACTAACTCCCATCCCCTATCATTTGAGGGTGACCACTGGGGGCACTAAATCCGTGGCCATTTCTGGGTTGCCCTCCATGAGGGCTGACAAAGTCCCCACAGTGCTGGAGACAGCTGTCGGGTAGAGGTAGAGAGATATGCAGATGGCTGAGATGAGAAGCAGTCAGGATGCACAGGAACTGCCCAGGTCGGCTGAGCCTAGAGGTACAGTAGGCAGCATCAAGAGCATCTTCTCAACAGTAGTAATAGCTACCAGATTTTGACAAACGTCAGATATTGTGCTCAACTATATATGCATTATTTCATGCCCTTTCACAATAATTCTACAAAACAGGTATGCTCCCCATTTTACTGATGAAGAAGATGAGGCTGACAGAGGTAAAGTATCTTGCCCAAAGTCAAATGAGTATTGACTGTCACATCCAGGATTAGGACCCAAGCCTGCCTCTAGATTCTTAAGCACAAGGGTATTCCTCCTTCCTCTCTGTCTGACTCTGGAGGGTCTACACATTTCTGACCTCTACTGCACCTCGACTTTGTTGAAAGCCTTACCTGTCTTCCACCTAAGTCTACTGCCCATCGTGGATCTGCCTTGCCCCCAAGGAGGTGGTCTCCCCACCTTGCCCTAGGGCCGTGGAGAGTTCTACATGGTGCCCACAAGGACCCTGCTCTGTCAGACAGACCCAGGATGCCGCTGCTCACCAGAGGCCATACAGATGTGTACAATTAGAGAACAGAGCAGGGCCTGCCTGGGAAAACAATTTTGCAAAGGATGCCACGAAGGCTTTGTCAAGGAATACCAGCCTCATGTGATCAGTGCCCGTGGAGCAAGGAAGGTAACCATGATGCCCGCCGGGACAACACGAACTCCTCCTCTGACCGCATTTAAGAGGAGGCTAGCAGAAGAACAAAGCGCTAGCGGGCCAGACAACCGACAAGATCCCGGCTTGGCTGGTTAGGGTAATTCCAGGACAGACAATGATTAAACTGCTTACGGTTTGGGCTAGAACCACAGAGCCTGAGGCACAGGGAGATGGCTGTCAGTGCCAGGCCCATGTGGGACCTTCACGGGGATCTGAAGGTTGCGGTAAAGCCCATCCACCCCACAGCCTTCTCTCTTCCCTGCCCTGGGTGTCCCAGCTGCCAAGGCAGACCACGTGAGAGGGAGGGCTTGGGTTCAAGTTCTTGTCCTGCTGTTGACTATGCATTAACTCCTTTTTCTCCTCCCAACAAAGGCCATTCATACACCAGGCAGAGTATTGGTGCTGGTCCACAGCAACGTGACATGGACACATCACCCAGTATTCTCAGACTCTCTGGTGAAGGACTAGATTTTCTAATTCCCAAGGCCTTATGGGTAGATCCAAACTACTCATGCCTTGATCCTCAGCTCTCACTGCCAGCTAGACAGCATCTGGACTGGTCTGGTTGCTGCTCAATGAGTTCACAGAGCTGTGTCTCCTACACACTGTCACGTACACAGATGTGCATACACACACACGCACACATTCACACACGTGCATGCACGCACACACACACTCATGCTGTGTCTTCTCCTACAAGGGCTGGTCCTCATGATCTTTATCATTATTTCCTCCCTGTCCCTGGGTACCCGGATCTTGCCTCTGAAAGGAAGCCTCAAGGGGATACCTTGCCACCTCACCTTGCACTAATTCTTGTGCTACGTATCCCAGCCACTGTGCTCCCTGTGGAAGATAATTCAGTCTTGTCTGGGATCCTCAAGATCAAGAAACTTTAGTATCAGCAACAGTTTAAAAAAAAAAAACAAGCCAGGATGTGACTAGTGATCTCACAGGCTGACAGGTGGTAGATTACATGGCCTACATTTCATAACTGGTGTTTCATTGAAAAATGCACTTGAACAGCTTCAAGAACAAAGGTACTTTTCTCTTGTGCTATCGTAACATTTTTAATTACAAAATAATTCAGGCCTGCAAAAAGCGTAGGTAATAATTGAACACTCACCCGCTTGGGTACCTGCCCAGCAAGGAGCCCAACCTCATGGAAGGTGGGGAGGAGTGACAAGCCTCCAAAGGCGATCACTGAGGTGACTTAACTAGTAGGCAGGTAGGCTGGACCCAGCTCCGGAGGTGTCTGTACTGGGATGAACTGTGCTTCCAAAATACATGTTCGAGTCCTCAACCCTGGTACCTGTGAATGGGACCTTATGTGGAAATAACATCTTTGCAAATAGAAATAGTTAAAAGCAGGTCCTATGGGAGTAGGGAGGGCCTAATCTGACTTGCCTCCTTATTCAAAAAAGAACGAGCAGAAACAGAGACATCACAGGGGAAAACATCATGTAAATATGGGGAGAAGGGACTCCAGCAATCCCGGGAGAAGTCAGGGAACAAGGAGTTTGTAGGAAACCAGCAGAAGCTTGGAGAGATGTATGCAAGAAATTCTCCCTAGGACTTCGGAAAGGAACCAACCCTGTCAACACCTTCATTCTGGACTTCTCACCTCTGTGAGGGAATAAATCTCTGTTGTTTTAAATCTACCCCATTTACAGAAAACTAATAAAGTACTGAAACAGATGCGACACAGTGGGTCCAGGCCAGACAGTTCCTTACTCACAGCACAGAAAACAGCAGCGCCGATCAGCATGGGCACAAGGTTTCCCTGACCCCACATCTTCTCCTCACCCCCAGTGTCTCTGAGGTAGTGGCCCCAAGGGTGACCATACATACAACATGTGGTACTGCAGCTGAGGAATCCTAGGCCAAGGACTCAACACTTTTCTTAATACAGAGTAAACATTACAGTCCCTTTCCCCCAGGGAGTCACACTGCAGTTAAACTCTGGTCGTCCTGACCTACCTCGTTGTCTACAAGACCAGCTACAGAAATGACTCAGCTTCAGAGGGTGTCTAGGTTTTGCCGTTTGGCCTAACACTCAGTAAGGACATGCACAGACACTCAGGGCCCAAGGTGGACTGGCTGTCCCAATCACGTCCCCCACCAGCTTGAGAAAGAAACTCTTGCAGATGCAGCGGAGGGCTCCTGGGTAGAGCTTTGTCCTGAACTGCGCTCAATATTCTCACGCCTGCTGTTGTATTTTTGCTATACATGTGTGTATCTATTAATAATATATATTTGAGTGTGGCATGTTTTAAACTTTGTATAACGAATATCCTTCTACAGTTAGCTCTTTACACTCAATATTCCATTAGGGAAATCTGCCCATATTGATGTATGCAGCTATATGACTCATTCACTTTTCCACTGCCATGCAGAAGCCTGTGAAACGAATATACGACAATTTATTTTGCCTTCTCCTGTCACTGGTCCCTTAGGCTGTCATCATTGGCTCACTACTACAGATAAGTCTGCTACAAGCATTTTTAAACTTGTGTTTTAGTCATCCGGTACTGCTCTAACAGAAATACCACAAAGTGGGTGGCTTTAACAAAGGGAGGCTTAGTCTGCCCCAGTCCAGTAGGCTACAAGTCCAAATTCACCGTGCCTGCTCCAGGGGAAGGCTTTCCCACTGTCAGCCCCTGTTGCGTCGGTCTTGGGGTGGGGAGCATCTTGGAGCAGGAACCTCAGGTCTGAAAATATGCTCTACTTCCAGTGCTGCTGTCTTGATGGTGTGAGGTTCCCAACTTTCTGCTTGCTTCCCTTTCCTTTTATCTTTTGTAGGATGAAAGGGGAAATGTGGGTGCAAGCTATACTCCAGGGAAACTCCCTTTACAGTGGAGCAGGCAGGTGATCCTGTGAAGGATTTATAGTCCACCGTAATCCACCCTAACACAATCCACTCTGTTAACCGCAGGCAGAGATTAGGATTTACAGCATCAGAAAGTCACAAAATGGAGGCAATCATAGAATACAGGGAATCCTGGCCAAATTACTACACATATTTTTGGAGGACACAATTCAATCCATGACAACTTGTTTCCTTGAGCACATTTGGGAGAATTTCTATAGAACGAGGTTTCCAAAGTTCAGTTCCTTGCACCCGTATCATCTAGGAATTTACTTGAAATGAAAATTTGGGGATCCTAGCCCAGGTCTACTGAGTCAGAAATTCCAAGAGTGAGAGGAACGGTAATGTGTGCTTTCACAAGCCCTTGCTGGTCTGCGGGCACTGCAGTTTGAGAACCACTGACCAGTTAAGAGTGGCAATGCTGAAAGGGAAGGCATGTGCTTCTTCAGCTCAACCACGATTTCCAAGTTGCTTTCCAAGCAACCAAGTTGCTTTCCAAGCAACCAAGTTGCTTTCCAAGCAACCAAGTTGCTTTCCAAATCGGTCACACCAATTTACATTGCCACCAGCAGGGTACGAGGAGCTGAATCTCTACATCCTTGTCAAATCTTGATATTGTCAGACTTTTGTAGGGTGATTTTTAGGAATTTTGAAAGAAGTCATTTTTTTTTAAGCATTTAGCATAAACCACCAAAATGATTGTTATCAAGCTGATTCTGACTTACAGTGACCTTAAAGGACAGAGCAGAACTGCTCCATAGTATTTCTAAGGAGCTGCTGGTAAATTTGGACTGCCAACCTTTTGGTTAGCAGCTGAGCTTTTAACCACTTGTCTGTAAAGAGGCAGGGAGGGGTGGTGATGAGGAGCAGGAACTCAGGAATCATCTGTCTGGACTGAATCCCAGTTTGGCCATCCACTAACCTCGGGCCGGTGGCACCTCACATGATCGACTTCCCTCTGTCTCTCTCCCCAGGTGTTCCATGAGTGAGATGCTGGTACCTACCTCAAGGGCAGTGTCTCAGTCATCTGGTGCTGCTATGACAGAAATACCTCAAGTGGATGGATGGCTTTACCCAACAGAAATCTATTTTTGCACACGTTAGGAGGCTGGAAGTCTGAACTCAGAGTACTGGCTCTAGCGGAAGGCTTTCTCTCTCTGTTGGCTCTGTAGGAAGGTCCTTGTCTCTTCACCTTCTCCTTCCTGGTTCCTTGAGGATCTCTGTGTGTCTTGGAATCTCTTTTATACCCCATTTCTCTTTCTCTCTGCTTACTTCTTTAACTTTATTTTGTATCTCAAAAAGACTGACTCCAGAAACAGCCTACGCTGATTCTCACTCATTAACATAACAAAGACAACACATTCCCAAATGAAATTATGACCACAAGCATAGAAGTTATCAAAACCAAACCAAACCCACTGCCATCAAGTCAATCATAGCGACCCTATAGAACAGAGTAGAACTGCTCCGTAAAGTTTCCAAGGAACACTCGGTAGATTCAAACTGCTGGCCTTTTGGTTAGTAGCTGTAGCACTTCACCACTATGCCACCAGGGTTTCCAAGTTCCAACCAAACCCACTGCTGTCAAGTTGGGTCCGACTCATAGTGACTCTGGAGGTCAGAGTAGAACTGCTCCATAGAGTTTCCAAGGAGCACCTGGCAGATTTGAACTGCTGAGCTTTTGGTTAGCACATGTAGTACTTAACCACTATACCACCAAAGTTTCCATAATTCAATCCACAACAGGAGACTGTGAGGATTAAGTGACAAAATCTAGGTGAAGGAATTAAAGAATATTTAGCTATAAGGTAAGGCTTGGTGGTGGAAAAGTTAAGAGCTCGGTTGCTAACCAAAAGATCAGCAGTTCAAAGCCACTGGCCTCTCAATGGAAACCCTATGGGTCAGTTACAGTGCTATGAGTCAGAATCAACCTGATAGCGACAGGTTTGGTTTGGTTTGATTGAGTTTGGCTTGGTTTTAGCCAGCAGCAGTTATGTAGGAGACAGATGTGGGAGCCTGTGGGATCGCTCTGAGTCAGAATTTGACTAGAAGGCTTGGTTTGGGGTAGCATACAATAGGCCTTAACTATCAGTCTGATCAGTCTAAATAGCAGAGTCTGTGTGTTTGCCAAGGTAGCGGAGGCCATGCCGTGGGTCAGTGGGGACTGAGTTGCAGTTGGTGACTCACAGATTCAACTCGTGGCTCCACTCTGGCAATGTAAGATCTCACAGACACCACAGCAGGGGAAGAGAGCAAGCCTAAAGAACTCACACCCACTACTGAGGAATCCATGACTTCTGCCCACAGACTACTGGTCAACAACCAGTCACATGGGCCAACGTAACAGCAAGGGAGTCTGGGAAACAGAAAATTCCATGTGCCCAGTTAAAGGGAATAAAGTGGGAACACAGAATTGCTCGGTCGAGTCTCTACAGATCCATCCAACAGAGGATCAAACAATTTGTAAAAACTCTCCTGGTTGCACATTCTCCCAAGCCCTACAGGGTGATGGGAACAAAGCCAAGAGGAGGAGGTACGGTTTTCAGCAGGGCTGAGGACAGCAGTTTGTTCTGAACACAGTGTCTGGAGATCTGGCTAGCTTCATTATCGTGTTATCACTCCACAATATGTCAGCAAATTCTTGAGCAAACACTATTAAAAAAATAGAAAGACCACATTTTATCACTCCTCTTACACAACCTGGGGTGATAGCCCAGCTAATCCAAATGAGCCCTCAAGCAAGCCAGGATACAGTGGGCAGGGAGGGTCTGGGAGGAGTGTAGCCTCCTGGGCAGTTATCAGGCTACTGTCACCTGCCTCCCTCAGGACCAGCTCAGGGAGGAAGAAGACTCAGCTTTCTCAAGGCTCAGGGCGGGCCTCCCCCTCAGACCAGCCAGAAAGCCAGGCTGGTTGAAAGTTCTCTCTAGGGCCCCGAAACTGGTCAGAAAGAGCTGCCCCTAGGAGCAAAGCATACTCCTGTACCCTCTGCTGACTCTGCCAATTCCCAGAGTGCTCACACCCAGGCTGCCCCTGCATCTGACAGGCCAGCAGCCCTGCCACCATCGCTCCACCTCCCTCCCTGTCTGCCTATCTCTCCAACCTGCAAGACTCAGCTCAAATGTCACAGCCCAAGGAAGTCACTACACCTACCAAGAGTTCCTTTACCTCCCCTGAGACCTTGCAGCCCCTTCTCGCTCTGTTCTGGCCATGGGTGAACATGTGTGCCAGAGAGACAACTCTTGGTCCAGCTTTTGTCTGTAGTGCCCGTCAGCTACCTACTCTGGACCAGACATTGTGCCAAGACCTGAGTTTAGGAATTCACCGGATTCAGGTGTGCTATGTTTCAGGAATGGTCCCAAGTCTGCAGACCCCGCCCTACACCCACATCCTTTGCTTTATGTGTTAACAGCTTTGCCCATGAAGAGGTTGAGTGTATTTCCTTGCCCTTGGACCCAGGGTTTAGTCATGTATCTACCAGCAAACAGAGCTTGAAAAAACACTTATACAACTAGGCTCACTCTGCCATGGGCAGAAGTGACTGGGCTATGGGATGAGAGTTGTATGGAGTGGAGACAGGCTTCCTAGCAGAGCCCAACCTAAATCAACCTAGAATCAATGCTGATTGTTTTAAGCTACTGAGTCTTGGGAAATTTGTCACAACGTATTTTTTTTGGCAGCCAAAGCTAACTGATACACTGTGCAACCACCCTGAGGAGTGGGAATTATTATCACCATTTGGCTAGAAAATCTTTAAGAAATGGAGTATTGGGGAGGTAAAGTGACCTGTCCAAGACACAGTGACATCCTTATAAAAGAAGAGAAGAGCCACAGAGAGACACCGAGGACATACAGGCGTATGAAGACAAAGGCATCTCTAAGCCAAAGAGCGCCTGGGGCCACCTAAAGCTGGGACAGAGCCATGGAACCAGCTCTGTTTCAGAGACCCAAAAAGGAATCAACATGGCCAATGCCATGGTGAGGAACTTCCGGCCTGCAGAATTGGGAGAGAATAAATTTCTTTTTCTAAACAGCCCAGTTTATGGCGGCCCCATGAGACCTAGACCGGGCCAGGCACTCAGTCACATGCGGCCTTCGAGGTCAGGATAGGGAATGCCCTCTTGTAACAACAGAAGACCTCGCTGGGTTTCAGCTGGTGAAATGGCAGCACCTGACCCACAGACTGAGGCCCTGCCATTTCAAGGAGGGGGTGTATGACAAGAGCGGACCATGCTGGGCAAGCTTGCTTCCATCATCTCGCTGAATCCAAGCTAGTCTGTAAGGTAGTAGTATTATTATCCCCATCTTACAAATGAGAAAACCAAGGCCAAGTGCACAGAGATAGATGTAATGAAATGTGCTCAAGTCTACACAGAACAGAGATCTCAACCTTGGTGTGCCTAATGCTAGCTGTAATTACCGCAACAGAAGGCAAACCCCACCCTCTGAGGGAACTCTGTACGCGGAATTCAGGGAGGCCATGTTATCCAAGGATCGATCCCCACTGTGGCGAGCCGGCCCCACACCCCCCCTCCCGAGCGGCCGCACCCAAAGATGGCGCCTTGGCTTGTAGCCACACCCAGACCCAGAGACCTTAGAGCAGTAAACATCTTGCCTGCGCATGCCTGGGACACGCCCTAGCCCGTACGTGGGCCAGTAGTGATTGGCTGATTCATTCCGTATATAAGTGGAACTACTGGAAATAAACGCTCTCTCTGCTTGAAGTCCAGAGGACGTGGTGTTGGTCTGTTGCTGTCACTCCGCCGCGGGTCGGCATCGGGGGGATAGCGACATCTGGTGGCTACGTACGGGGAGCCCCAACGGGACCGCAACCCTCCTCTGGTCCGATCTACAGCGCTGGTAAGAACTCCTGGGAGGGGCAATTTCAAAGACCCCTGGGAGGGGCAATCCTATGAAACCCTAAGAAGGGCAATTGGAAAGATCCCTGGGAGGGACAATCAGCCCCAAGGAGGGGTAGTCTAGACTAAACGCCTAAAAGGCTTCAGGGACGCCTGGAGCCGTTAGGCACAGCACCAAGAAAATGGGGAACCAGCCCTCTGCTGAACATCTACTAACTGCCTGTAAAAGCCTGCTTAGACAGAGGGGTATTGGATTAAAGCAACAAACGATTGAGCGCTTCCTCTCCACAGTGGAAGAGGTGGCTCCCTGGTTCTTAGCTTCGGGCCATTTTACTGTTGCAGCCTGGAACAAGTTAGGGGCAGATCTAACTAGAGTAGATACACAAGGCAACCTGCCCCCAGGAGTAATGAGTATTTGGATTCTGATTTTAACTTGTCTAGAGGATGAGTTAGGAGTATTTCAAAGGGTGTTACAGACAGGCCAATCCACGTTAGAGCGAATTCAAGAAGAGCGCTCTCAGCAGGGCAGCTCCTGTGGTGAGGAAGAGCCTAAGGAAAGTGAGCCTGAAAGTGAGTCAGAGGCAGAAGAGAAAGTGGAAAAGGTTGTGCGCCATTTTGGGCGTCTCCGCCCCATTTCCGCACGGCCCTCAGCGCCTGAGCCGCCTAAAAAGCCGCTGGACGCGGGTGGGGGTAATCCCCCACCCTATAATCCTTATGCCCGGTGTGAGGCCCGGCCTGATACAAGGCCCAAAGCGTCAGCTAGAAGTTTTTGCCCCGAGGTCTGGAGAGAGGTACCCCATGCTATGGGTGCTTTTCCTGTTTTTCAGACTCAGCAAGGGCAACGGTATCATGAAGTCTTAGACTGGAAAACAGTAAAGGAGGTGGCTGAGGCAGTAAGAACGTATGGCGTTGCCGCCTCTTTTGTGGTGGCTTCCGTAGAAAACCTACACAGGTATGCCATGACTCCGAATGACTGGCAAAATCTCGCTCGTGCCTGCCTAACTTCTGGGCAGTACCTAGATTGGAAATCCCTGGTGATGGAGTTTGCTACTGAGCAGGCAGCATGCAGTGCCCATAATGGCCAGCACACGTGGGACGTTGATGTGCTAATGGGTCAAGGGCCTTATGCCAATCAACAAATAAACTATCCCCCTCAGGTGTATGACCAGATTAGCCTAATATGTACCAGGGAAGTACCGGTGGGGGTTGTTAGATGTCCTACCCCTTCCCCTACCTATGCATCATACTGCTTCCATCTTTCCCCGCATATCCACAACCAATAGCTCACTTGAGCTACCCTTCCTAAAACAACAAGCTGATTTTGCCCCTGAACTGCGCCCCCTTAATATAAGCTTTCAAGGTTTTTTGTGCTTTCATATACTCACTAATTTTAGTTCAGAAGTTAATAGCTCTGACTACAACCCCAGTTGCATTACCCTGTATAATCAGTCTGCTGGATGGTTTGGTACCCCTAGCAATAGTAGCAACCCTCGAACAAATGGTACCCTCCTGCAAGGCCAAATACCGCTCAGGGTACCTAAAGCCAATGGCAGCATCCCCTCACAGCCTCAATGGGCCCCAAAATGCAAAAGCACACGGGACTGGCCTAGTCTCTAGACAGGTTGTCAGAGCCACCGCCTCCAGTGGACAGTAAAGCCTTACTCTACTCTCTCCCCAGCTCAACTATACTTGGCAAAGACCCTATATCCTACACCAATTCAACCTGTTTTAACTAGATTACCCCGATATGTCCCTTGGCCGGTCGAGCGAACCTCTTACGCCCAGCTCTGGTGCAAGCCTCGACCTTGTCCAAGGCTCCCTAGTGCATGTGGTGCAGCTGGGCTGTGAGTGGCGGTTCCCTGGCCTCTGTGTTACTTCTGTGCAGTTTAACAATATCTCTCGCGCAGCTAGTCTCTCCAGACAACTGTCTCGTCAGCTACTAGGCAACTGGACCGCTGAAGTGGACAACTTACTTGACCGCTGTCACCTTGATGAACTGGGTCCAGGCAGCCCTACATACTGTTCGAGAATGGGCAGACTCTGGCGCCCTGGCATGCATCCTATGCTTCCTGGGTCTGTGGTTGATCCTATACCTTCGTCACCAGAGGAGGCAACAGCAGATGAACATGGCGCTTTTGGTGCAGGCTATTGCAAATGCTGAAGAACCAGCATCAACTTCAGCCGGAGTGTGGCTGCAAATGCTGGAAGGATAGCCAAAGACGGGCAACCTCTCTTGGAGGTGTTACCAACCTAAGGCAGGGACCCCACCAAGCTGTGGGGTATCCCAATGACGGGTAAGGAGCACTCTAGCCAGAGATGACCTAAGACAGGCACTTTCATGCATATATGAAGTAAAAGGGGGAGATGTGGCGAGCTGGCCCCACACCCCCCGAGCGGCCGCACCCAAAGATGGCGCCTTGGCTTGTAGCCACACCCAGACCCAGAGACCTTAGAGCAGTAAACATCTTGCCTGCGCATGCCTGGGACACGCCCTAGCCCGTACGTGGGCCAGTAGTGATTGGCTGATTCATTCCGTATATAAGTGGAACTACTGGAAATAAACGCTCTCTCTGCTTGAAGACCAGAGGACGTGGTGTTGGTCTGTTGCTGTCACTCCGCCGCGGGTCGGTATCGGGGGGATAGCGACACCCCACCACTAGATGAAAACAGCCTGGTATGTCCCACCTGGTACAACCATAAAACTGTAAATAAGTTTTGCATCAGTCACCCCTCACTTCCTCACTGGACCTTTAAAACTATAAAAAACTGTCCCGACTCGCTGTTGGGTGGGCTGAATTACATCACGGTTCAGACACCACTTTCTTTCCTTTGAATAAACCTCCCTGGACTCTCAGACTGGTACATCTCTGCCCCTGTTTCATGCCATTCAATTCCCAGCACCCCACACACCTGTTTATCTGCTCACTGAAAGTGCCACATGTGTGCCTGCTCGTCATAGCCTGCAAAGACCTCCTAGACAAGCAAAGGAGAAACAGAGCAATAGAAAACTACAAAGATACATGATCCAACTTAGAAATGGTCCAACAACATTTCCCCAGAGAAGGTGTACTAGTGGCCAACAGGCAAATGGAAAGATCTTCAACATCACTGGTCACTAGGGAAACGCAAAGCAAAACCACAGTGAGATACCACTCCATATTCCCACTCCCAAAACCTGTTGCTGTCTCATTGATTCTGACACATAGTGACCCTACAGGACGGGCTGGAACTGCCCCCATCAGGTTTCTAAGTGCAATGCAATGGATGGTTTTTGTGTGACCTTTCACCCCAGTTACAGGATGGGACTGTGTAAAGTAAGATAATCGTAGCCCACCAAAGGGATTAGTCAGTTTTGCCATGTCTCTTGGTTTAAAATGAGCCATCCCAGAGGTGAGAAGAGAGGACCTCATCACCAGTGATGAAGAATCAGGAGCAGAGCATGTCCTTTGGACGTGGAATCCCTGCACCGAGACCCAGACCCAGGAGACAGAAAAGGAGCTGTAACACAAAGATGCAAGAAGCAGAGGCAGAGAAATGGCAGCGGCAGCAGAGCCAGAAGACAGCCAGGAGATCAGCAAAAGGTAGCATAGTGGCCCTCCTAGCCCAAGCAGCAAGAAAGCCGAGAACCTTCAGGCAAGAGGTTTGCTGGCAGAGCAGAGTGCCTGTAGGCACTTACTGGCATAGCTAGAAGAGCTTGGTAACATCCGAGCAAGGCAGACACTGAAGCACACCGAGAGAGGCGAGCCTGTGGGCATGGCTGAGATGAGACGGTCTTGAAGGAAGAACTGTACCGCAAGCATTCCTGAACCTGAATTGTAACCTGTTACGAGTCAGATCCGACTCGACGACACTTGGCTGGCTGGCTACCTCCCTCATGTATCTCACAATCATGATCATTCTCTGTGAGTTCTGTGTGGCCATCATAATGAATTACTGAGCTTAGCAGAGAAGTACAGAGTACCGTGGTAGGGACAGGTGGTGTCATAACTAATCATGATGGCAGAGAGGGGTGGCATGTCTGGTCTCTACTTCTTAGGAATCAGCCAGGGGCTGTTGATCTTGATTCTCCTTCTCCTTCACAAAGTTAGAAGATGTCACATGCCTCCACCACACCATTTCTGCATTTGGCGTCAGAAGTGGGATTTGTTGCAAAGGCTCCAGACTCAAAGAAGAATGGGACCTGGGAAGAGAAAGAATGAAGGGGCTTGGGAAGAACAACTTGTGAGTCCTGGGTGGTTACATCAGTTGTTGTTATCTGCAACGACTGAAAAGAAAGTAAGAGATGCTAAGCTGTAGCTGAAGTGAGAAAAGCCACATCTGAATTGGTTCAGGGCAAGGGCCGATCTGATTAAATGTGATCACTGATAGCAGGCTGGGGTCTACTGGTGCCACCCAGCAAGAGGCTCAATGCCGTATGCATATGAATAATAAAATAGTCAAGGAGCAGAGAAGATGAAACCAGAATGTTGTAGAAAGGGTTATTGTTTAGGATTCTTTATTTGAATGAACTATGGATACCGAACATTTCCTTTTTCTACCTACTATTGTAAAACAGACCTAAATGCATCACAGAAATGAATACTGGGTACTACAGACTACAGACATGTAACTTCATCTTCCTCCCGTACTTGATTGGATATGCTAAAGGAGCAACTACAATCTGTCTGAAAGAAGTTCACTGTTAGTTTGAATGCAGTACCCTGTGGGCACCTGAGCCCCACCTGAAACCTGGAGTCAATGAATTCGTGTTTGAAAAGGTATGCAGAACCACCAGGAACTGCTGAGAGAACAGAAGATTTGCATTTGCTCTAAGGATCTGCGTGGGAAAACAGTGACTGTTTTGGGTTTTCAATTTCAAGCGATCGATTTGCTGTTGAATGCTTCGAGGCAGCATAAGTCAGTGCCTATTCGAATTCCCTCTCAGTAAGTTAAAGGGAGACAGCTTGATATGCTTGATTATAGTAACCACCTGGGTCTGTCTATTCAAAGGGTGGAAGTGGGGAAGTGCAGCAATGAAGACATGAGCTAATCTTGAAAACGTGCCATGGGCATCCCATTGACCTAGCCTATGGGGGATAGGGATGAGAGAAAGAGAGAGAGAGAGGATTGGCTTATCACAAGTACAGGGAGTTGTGTAGACTCCTGAGTTTATGTGGAGTCTCCCCAAGGAAGGCTAGGGATAAGAGGGAGAAGGCCCTATGTGGTCTCAAGTATCCAGAGGTGTGTGTGAATTCTTGAGTCTACAGCTGGTACCCGTTGTGAATCTTGCTTGGATGGCCAGGGATGAGCTGACCAGAACCCAACCAAATGAAGAGAGAAATGTTTGATGTTTGTGTAGACTGTTGCAACTTGGTGGCTTGCTTTGTTTGGGCTGGACTTTGCTCTTATGGATACAAATGTCTGAAGTTCCAACCGGAATGGAAATTCTTCAAAACCAAGGAAAATGTTTGTCTCTTCAGAGTAATGGTTTGATAAAAACCAAAAGCAAATTCACTGCCAATGAGTTGATTCCAACTCATAGCAACCCTATAGGACAGAGTAGAACTGTTTCATAGATTCCCAGGAATGCCTGGCAGATTTAAACTGTAGAACTTCTGGTTAGCAGCTGTAGCACTTAACCACTACGCCATCAGGGTTTCCCCGCTTTGATAGGGATGCGCAATTGAAAAGTAACTAAAAGGGAGAGAGAAAAAGGCAGGAAGTAGCCAACTTACATGTTTTTGTGGGTGTGCTTACACTCAAAACGAGGGGGACAAGGGAAGATCCCCACTAAACGGATACCTCTTTTCCTGACAGGTCTGGGGAAGAGAAGATGGGAGAGGGGTTGATAGGATTACATGATTAATTTGTGAATGTTGAATGTTAGCAGGGTTGTGGTTGTAAAAACTGTAATAGGAGAAGCTGTCAGTGTGAAAGAGTGGACTGAGGGGGAGGCACCGCTGGACTGAAGTCCAGTGACCAAATCCAAAAGGGCTTTAAAGGTTTTGCTATGCTGATACTTGGTGAAGCACAGAGCAAGGGAATGACCTGCTCACTGAAATTCTATCAACAATCAGAAAGGGTTAAGCTGTGATGACTCTTGAAGAACTTGACAGGGTTGGACGGACACCGGTAGCCAAGTCGAATGGCTGGTGGCTGAGTAATCTCACCCATACGACTCTGGGCCCTGGAAAAGGACAAATTGCTAACGACCGTTTTAGGCTGGTAAGATGTTTGGCAGGAGGACGTTATCCTCCAAGGAGGAAAGAACCATGGTTAGAAAAGCCAGGGAGTGACCTGTAATGCAGCAGATCACCTTCGCGTGGTCTTTCTCATGACAATCTTGTAACTCCCATGCAGGGATTGGGTGGGACTGTACAAATAAGATGATCATGGCCCACCAAGGGGTTTGGTCAGTTTTGCCATCCCACTAGGTAGGAAAAGAAGAATCAACAACTGGCTGTTAATATAGATTCTTATTCTCTCCCTTGAAGTTAGAGGAGGTCAGATGCCTCCACCACACCATTTCTATACCAAGGCTGTCAAACACTTCCATTGCAGATTGCTACATCTCTCTCCCTCTGGGTGGCTGGTGGGTTTGAACAGTCAGCCTCTCAGTTAGCAGCAACCATTGTGCCATGAAGTCTCCTTTCACACACACTAAATAAAACAAAGCTACCACTATTGAGTTCATTCCAACTCATAGAGACCCTATAGGACACAGGAGGACCGTTCCATGGAGTTTCCGAGGCTGTCCATCTGTAAGAAGCTGTATCTTTCTCCTGCAGAAAGGCTGGTGGGTGTGAACCACCAACCATTCATTTTAACCCCACCAGGGCTCCTTTATACCCAATTCAAATCCTTGAAAAAAAAACTAAACCTAGTGCCATTGAGTCAATTTCAACTCACAGCAACCCTATAGGACAGGAAAGAATTGCCCTGTAGGGTTTCCAGGTAGGAGGCAGTAGGTTCATACTGCTGGTCTTTTGGTTAGCAGCCAAGCTCTTAACTATGGTGCCTCCAGGACTCCCTATACCCACTAAACCAAACTAAACCCACTGCTGTCAAGTCAATTCCGACTCATAGCGACCCTATAGGACTGAGTAGAACTGCCCCATAGAGTTTCCAATGAGTGCCTGGTGGATTCAAACTGCCAACCTGTTGGTTAGCAGCCATAGCACTAACTACTACACCAGCAGGGTTTACTAGGAGGGCTATAATCAAACAACAGACAATAATAAGTGCTGGTAAGGATGTGAAGAAACTGGAAATCTCCTCACAAAATTAAATATATGGTTAATACATAATCCAGTTGTTATGGATTGAATTATATCCCCCAACAAAGTATATCAACTAGGCTAGGCCATCATTCCCAGTGTTGAGTGATTGCCCACCTTCTGTCATCTGATATGATTTTTCTATCTGTTGTGATTCCTACCTTTACCATGTTAATGAGGTGGGATTAGAGGCCGTTATGTTAACGAGGCAGGACTCAATCTACAAGATTAGTTTTTATCTTGAGTCAATTTCTTTTGAAATGTAAATGAGGAAAGCGAGCAGAGAGATCAGAAGAGACGATGAACGAAGAATGAAGAACCAGAAGGGAGGTGCATCCTTGGGACCCAGGGACCCTGCACTGAGAAGCTCCTATGCCACGGACAGACTGATGGCAGGAACTCCCCCCCAGAGCAGACAGAGAGACAAAGCCTTCCCCCGGAGCTGGCACCCTGAATTCAGACTTCTAGCCTCCTTCATGATGAAAGAATAAGTTTCTCTATGTTAAAGCCATCTAATTGTGGTATTGCTGTTACAGCAGCACTAGACAACTAAGACCTCAGCCATTTCACTCACAGGTAAGCATCTAAGAGAAACAACAGCACGTATCTACACACACAAAAACCTGTACACGATTCTTCACAGCAGCACTGTTCATAATAGCTAAAGAAACTAAGCACAGAAACTCCCCAAACAGCCACCAACTGATGAACAGATGTCTACACAAATGTAGCCTATCCATACAGTGAAATCTGGCTCAGCCACAAAGAGGAATGAAGTCCTGACACATGCTACCATATAGATGAACCCAGAAAACATTATGCTGTGTGAAAGAATTCAGGCACAAAAGATGACATATTATACAACTCCATTTATGTGATATGTCCAGAATAGGTAAATCTAGAGAGACTGACAGTACATTTGTGCTTACCTAGATTTGGAGGGAAGTGGGTAGTGACTGTTCAAGGGTATGGGATTTGTCTTAGAGGGGATGAAGTTTCTAAAATTAATCACGGTGATAGCTGACAACTCTGTGAGTATATTAAAACTCACTGAATTGTGTACTTCAAACATATAACAATGTTCATTATATTTATATCTTTATAAATATATAAATATATGCAAACATATTTATAAGATGATCTAGAAATACATTTTATATGTATAACATGCACAAAGGTCTGCAGGTCAAAGGGTATCTCTCCCATCCTACTCCCCATGTCAAAGCAGGTAGGAGAAACCCTCCAAGACACAAGTAGAACTATAGAGAGAACAGACAGTGCCACGGACCATTTCCCCCCAACTTCAGAATGGGAGCATCTGAGTAGCGCCTGGTGCTCCTGGGGGTCAGCCCTGGTTCTCCCACCCTACCCCCACCTCTGCCTGGAAAAAAAACCCTCCTTGGACAGGATCCATCTCTAACTCACTTGCTGTGTCTGAGCCCCAGACGTAGCTGTTTAGACAGCCTGTTTCGGTGGGTGGTCAGGCCAGGAGCCCCACACGGCAGAGTTTACAGAAGGTCCTGGCACAAATGAACTGTTGACGACCAATTGGAAGGCTCAGTGAAATCACAACACGTAAAATATGAAAAGGGGGCCCTTTGCAGGGGGGTGAGGGAGCAAAAAGGAAAGAAAGGCCTGTTTGGGCAGAATTCCAGCAACGACAATCAGGCGACTTCACAGAAGTCTTCTCATCAAACACATGCTCCCGCCACAGAAACGGAGCCCCCCTTCCCTCCTCGCTAGCACACACAGCCTTTTTTTTTTTTTTTTTCAATTTTGTAGATTTAAATAGTTTTTCTGCATCAGATACAAGAAACAGACCAGCACTTTCTCATCCTCTGCTATGTGGCAGGCTAATATTTGGCCATTTACGCTCCACCGGAGACCATTTCTGGGAGAGAAGGGCCCTTCCCAGGTTGGTGGCCCCCAACCACCCTGACCACCCGCCCCCACCTTGGTGGACAGTGACAGCACTTGGCCAAGGTCAGAGTGGGAGAGGCCATGCCTCTCTGAGTTGGGGCACAAAGGCCTGGCGAGCAAGGGCCTTGGTTCTGGGCTCACCAAATCCGTAAACAGACCCTGCGGCACTGGTGTGGAAAGAAAGCTGTGGGAGCAAACACCCTATTAGTGAGTGTGGGTGTCAATGAGCACTTAAGACCCTCCTGGTCAGAAGAACCGAGACCGCCACATAGTCTATATTCCAGGATCTGGCCACACTTGTTTCAGATCCCTTTTGTTTTAAGAGAAAAAAATGTCACAGTGGGTTTGAAGGCCTGGGTGTTATTCCTCCCTGGTACCTTGCCTCCTCAGAAGACACTTTTAGCAACAACAAGAACAACGCCTGTATTCCCAGGAGCCTGAGTGTGTGTTTTACCGCTACCTCTCATACATATCCACAGTCAGCATAGAACACTATGTTGTATATCTAAGAATTCTAAAAGTTATCAGATTGCTATCTCCTTTAGAAACAATTGTTCTAGCTCCAAAGCCTGTTCTTAGAGTTTGTGGCTATGGATACAATGTACTCTGTTGCATACAGCCACAAATGTAGATATAAAGTATTCTACTGCATGTATCCACAGACATAGATGCAAAGTATCATACTGCATGTATCCACAGATACGGTACAAACCATTCTACTGCATGCATCCACGGGTATGGATATAAAGTGTTCTGTTGAACACGAAACTGTTACTGTTTCAGGCTACTTGGATGGACATGATGAATACCCGCCTCTGCTGCTACACACAGCTGGGTAGTTGGCAGTTCTGACCATTCCATTGCTGCAGTAAACCTTCCCCAAAACCCTCCCCCCGCAACATCCATGTATATAAAATTCACATTTCTGAGACTTTCTCTAGAAAGTAGAGTCAGTGGGTTGCAGAGAAGCTCAATTGTAAGTTCAGTAAAACTTTCCAACTGCCATACCAGAGAGCTCTAATGAAACCTGGTGTTGTCAGATTTCTAAATGTGTCAATGTGACGGGCCTAAAAAGGTCGTCTCATTATTGTTTAAATGACCATTTCCCTAGGGATTGGTGAGAATACCTACCTACCCAGAGATACATGATTTCAGTTTCATCTTCTATGAACTGCTTATGCATACCTTGCATACTTTTCTGTTAGGTTACCTGTGACAAGGTCCAACAATTAGGTCCATGAACTTAATTGTTCTGAGTGCTGCATATCTCATTGCTGAATATCCCTACAGCCACTTTCAAAGTACTCCCCTTGGGAAGCCAAGCACCAATGCCAGCACCTAGTCCACCCTTCGAAGCAATTTTGGATCTGTTTCTGCAACAGCCATCGCACATGGTGGCAAGCTGGCAAGTTTGAGACCTTAATTTATAGTTGTCTGTGAGGGAGCTTTTAGCCAGTAAACGAATAACTGCATTGAAACAACCTCCCTACTCACCTAATCTGGCCCCCAGTGACTTTTCCCTTTTCCAAGAGATAAAAGAAATATTGAAAAGACGACATTTTGATGGCATTCAGGACATCAAGGGTAATACGACAACAGCTTTGATGGCCATTCCAGAAAAAACAGCTCCAAAATTCCTTTGAAGGGTGGACTTGGTGCTGCCTTTGGTGCATAGCTTCCTCAGGGGAGTACTTCAAAGGTGACCATAGTGATATTCAGCAATGAGGTATGTAGCACTTTCTCTTAAGATGAGTTTGTGAACTTAATTGTCAGACCTCATATTATTGACTCGGTAAAAACTTTTTTTTTAAATACTAACTTCGATAACTACAATAATGAAAAGCCCTGGTTCCTACATGATGCTTAAAGCACATTACCAATATCATTTAATGGAATCCTTGAAACAATCAAAAGCGGGGACAAGGTGGGTAAAGTAATGTTCCCCTGGAGCCAAAGAAGGCAAAGCCACGATTTCAGCCAAAGCTGCCTGCATCCGGAGCCTCTGCTTTCAATGTCTCTGATGCAAGGACAGGCAGTCGCGCAAACCGAACATAGCTTCTTCCACTCTGTATTTTGTTAATGGTGTATTTGCCTAACAGAATCTGGCTTTTTAACTTTAATGTAGTAAAATGTATGAGGCTTCTTTATAGTTTATGATGTTCGTGTTTCATTTAAGGAAGCCTTCCCTACACCAGTGTCAGGAGATGCTATCCTATGTTTTTCTCTTAGAGTTTTTCTATGTTGACTTCTACATTTAGATGCACATTTAGACAGACATCTAATAAAATAATAACTTTATTAGATGTCTTTCTAGTTTTACTCTGTAGGTTCATTAACCGATTCGGGCTTAAGAAGTGCAGCTGACCAAGACTCTCTACCTAGGGTCTTCATGGTGATGGCAGAGAGCTTTAATAGTCACTACAGGAGGTGTTCATCATAGCAATTCTCCACCTGGCTTACTTTACAGTCACCTGTGTTGCTGTTAAGACCCACCTCGGACACTTGGAGCAGACTTGGGGTGCAGTCCGAGCATCACTCTACTGTAGAGCTCTATTGTATATAACTCTGGGCATCTATTCTTGTACACATTTCTCCTAGTCATTCAATTATACCCACCCACACAGGGGCCTTTCTTATCTGTGTCTCATATAGAGTTATATTACAAACATTTACACGAAATGGGTCATATAGGTTTCCAACTGTCTTGCTTAAGAGTATGTGGAAACTCCTTCCAGCCACATGGTACAGACCTCACTTTTCAAAGCAATGATCAGAGCTAATATTTCTTTTTGAGACTGTCCTTTGCACCAGGCACTTTTCTGGGAGTATTACTTGTGTTGTCTCATGCATCATTACAGCCAGTCCTGTGGGGCGGGATGACCAGCATTCCCACCCAAGCACAGAGGGCTTCACTCAGTTGCCTGCAGGCACAGAACTAATGAGTGACAGAGCACGGTGGGTGGCAGGCAGCCTGTGGAGACCCTACAGGGACCCTGGCCCTCTGTCTCTCCTGTTGATCTCCTGCTGGACTGTCATCACCAGGGGAACTCAGCCAGAGCTCAGGCAGAACAAGCCAATGACACAGTCAGAAGAGATGACTTTCCCGGGCTGCAGCAGGTGGAAGTGTAGAGAGTGAGAGACTCTGTCTCGGGAGGTGGAAGGAGTAGACACAGAGCAGGGAGGGCTGTCTGCAAACCTCGCAGCTTGAATTGTGGTGTGGCGATAGCAGCAGAGAAGAAGCGATACCCACAGCTACCCACCATGGGGAGGATAAAGGACCCAAGGGCTTGGTGCTGACACCTCCTTGTCCCTCACATGCAAAGACATTGCCAGGCTTCATGGGTTCCTAGGGGATCTGTCTCTGTCCACAGAAACTCTCTGTGAAGTCAGCTCCTCCTCTGTCTCTATCAGGATCCCTGGGGTTACCACAGCCCTTTCCTGTTCAGATGTGTTCTAAGAGGAGTCAGGGATCTGCTGAGGGATCCGTACCTGGAGGTCAGGATGGTAGTAGAGAGGTCCAGTGGGGACCTGCGGGGACCTCCATGTATGCCAGCCTTAGTTGCCCACTGCAGCGGCTCCAGCAGCCTTATCCAGAGATGGTGGGAGAAAAGAGAAGAGAGCCAGGGCTGAGCCGGGAGGGCATAGCTGAGACATCCAGGGAGGTGGCTGAGGCCAGCGCAAAGCAAGAGCCTCGAGTTGGTGCCTATCAGTCCTCCACAAGGTGTCACCACTGGAGCCTCACCCATCGCCTGCCACCAGAGACAGCTGATGCAGCTTTCTAAGGACACACCCAGCTCCAAGGGTGCCTGCGCTTGCCTCCTCGCATGCCCAGGATCACCAGTTCTGAGTTCACATCCTCTGCCCAATGTCTTAGTCTCCAGTTTCAGTTTCTTCATTGGCAAAATGCAATGATAAAGTGCCCACCTCCTATGCCAGCAGGGGGCTGACCTACAGGGGACAGTGCACGCACCACCTGGGGAGACTCAGTGAAGGCCCGCTGTCACCGTTGCCGTGGAGCTACCCAAGGAAAACCTTAGCAGCTGCCCAAGACAGAGTGGGCGAGGAAGAGAAGATGGTGAAGGAAGAGGAGAAGAGGAAGGAGGAAGAAGAGGAGAAGGTGGCAGAGGAGAAAAAAGAAGAGGAAGATGAGAAGGAGGGCATGGAGGAAGAAGAGGAGGAGGAGCTGGAAGAAGAGGAGGAGGCAGAGGAGAAAAAAGAAGAGGAAGATGAGAAGGAGGGCGTGGAGGAAGAAGAGGAGAAGGTGGCAGAGGAGAAGTGGGAAGAGGAGGGGGAAGGAGATGGGATGGCACCAGGAGGAGGAGGCGGAGAGGAAGAGGAAACAAAGAGGCCAGTCTGAGCACTGTGGGAACTGGCCCTAAGCTCTCCAGTCTTCATTTAAATCCAGGCTGTAATTACACATATGGGGCAGGCAAAGACAAATATGAACCCCCAAGAGGGTCGTGACCTCAGAATATGCTTTTAAATACACAAAGGAAATTCCCAATTTGATGCTGCTAGATGGCCAATGTTTTTATTCTCTCCCCTCACTAAAATCTGGTTCATGACCTTCAGCCAAAAAGCTTGCTACCTTGACACTTTGCTTTTAGCATTTAAAAGGGGTCCCGGATCAGTATTTGCTGTTATGGGTGAGATGCACGCGGGTGTGAAGGCTGTCCTGCTGGCCATAAATCATGCTCGGCCATACCAAGCCAGATGAAGCCAGATGCACCTTCTGTTTAGACAAGAACTGCACAGCAAGGGGAGAGTGAGAGTGAGGAGAAAAAGCTATGCCAATAGGCAACTTCAGATAGGAAAACACGGCACTGCTTTTATTTTTCTATCAAAAAAACATGCCAAGTTAACAGTCTACCATGAACAAAAGGTAGCCTGGGCCAGAGGCCTTGTGGTTAGTTTCCCAGGCAACACAACCGCACCTGACCATACTGTAGCTAAGTTACCTGCCTCACCAGATCACATTTTTTGTACCCCTTTCATCAACAACAAAAACATTAATTTCTACCATTTTCATGGAGCCTTTTGGAAAAACAGAACTGCGTATTTCTCTGCTATTGGAGCCATATTTTGGATTTTTCTGGACTTCTAAGAGCCATTATATGAGCTGAATCACCAAGCTGGCCACAGCTATCAGGCTCACCCATCCACTTCACAATGAGCACCTACTGTGTGCCCACCCTGCTGTGGGCACTGGGGACTCATTGGTGAACAAAACCAGACAGACATTGCTGCCAACAAGAATCGGGCCAAAGAGTAAGCAGGGAGGAAACTCACATCCAAAAGTGTTGACGTTAGAAGGGGACAAGCGCCATAGAGACAAGAAAGACAGCAGGTGCTGACACATCATGGGATGTTTGCCGCTGTCCTAAATTGTACCAGCTGGCTATTCCTTTGATCATCATACTGATGCTTTTTTATATTTCCTCTTCTTTCTCCAGTTTGTTGTCATCCTTGAAGAGGAATTTCTGAGTAACCAAGAGTTGACACAATGTGCAAGCTACAAAAGCCCATCAGCTTCCCCACAGGTCCGCAGTCATAGCCTGTTCACTTCTACCTTGCACACAACACTAACACACTGGGTTATCTGGTCTCCAGTCTCATAGCAGATCAGAAACAGAAAAGTAAAAGGACTGCCAGAGGTGGAGATATAGTCAGCATTAAATAATGGGAGTCAGTTATTAACTTACAGTGATAGCTCTGAAGCATTTTCAATCTACTTTTAGATACTTGGCTGAATTTTGGAAGTGAAGTTCCTGGATATTAGGGTATTGGTAGATGTCTGCTTTGTTCTGACTTAGGTAGGATGTGCTTGACTAAGCCAGGACCCGTATCAGTGGTGGTGATGGGTGAATGCTTTTGTCATTGTTGAGAATCTGTCCTGCCCCTGCTTTTTCCACAGGCTGCCCAGGCCTCAGCACCAAGGGAACAGGGCAGTCCTGTGACAACACATCTGAGCCTCTACTGAGTGCTGGGCACTGTAGCTAGCCATCCAGCTACAATTCCAAGGGCTTAAGGGCTCTGGGAGGAGTCCCTCACCCCATGCCTGGAGCAGTCCAGGTGGGCACAGAGGTCACTCTGGACTCTATTCCCCACCACTGCCTGGTGGCCTTGGGCAAGCTACTCAACCTCTCTGTGTCCCTCAGCGTTCTCACCCCTAAAGTGGGTATGAAAATAGTCCTGACTTCATAGGATTGCAGAGAGAATCAAATGACTTAATCTTTGTAAAACACTTAAAACAGTGCTTGGGGTGTAGTGAGTGCTCATAATCATTACTTGTGTTTATTATTATTCAGTTCGCAAATCAGGAAAGCCTGCAGCTGACAACTGAGCATATGTTTGGCGTATCTTCTACACTCAAGAAGTATCTGCACAATGAATGAATTTGCAATGGATCTCACTCTCTGCTGCACATCCAGGTCACATTGAGCTTTAGAAGATCCTGGTGCCCTCCCTGTACCTGTCAATGAAGCCAGAACCTCTGGAGTGGCAGCCACAGAGCAGAGGACTGCAAAGTTCCCAGACAATTCCACTGGACCTTTAGAACAGCAGTGCTCAGAAGGAAGTCCCTGATCAGCAGCAGCAGCAGCATCCCTCCCCGCCACCGCCCCCCCGAGCTTGTTAGAAATGCTGATTCTCTGGCCCACCGCAGAGCCACTGAATCAGAACCTGGGGCCAGAGCCCAGCCATCTGGGGGATTCTCACAGTTTTAATGTGTGAAAACAACTGACTGAAAAGGTTATAACAAGTAGAGACAAACACACCCTTTTTTGCCCCAGGTTTAACCAAAAATCATTTCCACAATGTAAGCAAAAATGTGAGAATCCTTCCCCTCCAGGAAGGACCCCTGAGGAACAGGGAACCATGCCTGCACCGAATCCTTCCAGCCTGGGACATGGGCTGGGTTCTCCTCCCACACTGAACTATCTCCCATTCCTCACCCTCCCACACCTCCCACACCCACCTCCCCGGTCGGCTACCTCCTTCCAGCAGCAACCCAGGAAGCAGAGCACATAGACGGCCATTTTTCTCCTGTCTCCGCTCGCCGTGCAGATGATAAAGGCGGTGCTCAGGTCTTCTGGAGACTCCACGGCTAATTAGATCCAGATGTGGCCTAATTAAGCTGTCTCCAGGAGAGCACCCTGGCCTGGCTGGCCCCGGCCTCTCCCTCTGCGGCAGGCCCAGGAGGGGCCTATGCCGGGTGTGTGCCAGGAGGAGGGTCCAGGGCCACCCTGTCACCCTCAGGCTCCATGAGAACCATTGTGTGTGAAAGCCATGTGTGGGCCGGGCCTCCTGGCATGGGCCATGGGAGACAGCAGCTTGTGCTGAGTGAGAGGGTCCCACTGCAGCACAAGTAGAAGGAGCTAGAGTGCCACGGGGACTAGAGGCCAGTGGGAGGGCCTATGGGGCCTCAGAGAATGACCACATCTCCCCTCTCCTCCTGCACAAGAGGGTCTTCTCCCATCAGCTCTTCTCTGAGTCCATCAACTCAAGGTGGCTCCTGAAATCTCCCTAAGGGTGTCTTCCATAAGCCACAGGCCCAGCTCAGGTCTCTGCAGGCATTAGGAAGACAGAACATTCACCAGACTTCAGGGCTGTACCTGGGCCTTGGAGAAGAACATCCTCCTCAGGGCACACCAGGTAGGTTTCAGTGTTCTCAAGACCTTCCTCTATCATCCCTGAAAATTACGGACTTGGGGTAGTCCTAAATGGGGAAACAGTAGCACGCAGGACCCAGGAATTCCTGCAGTGGACCAGGGACTTGTCAAGAGGCTGGTAGACAATTGCTCCAACACCCATTTGGCAGATGAGGAAACTAAGACTCACTCAGGATTTGCTGCCAGCTGCCTCATCCCAAAATTTATACTGTTTTGATTAAGTCTTGAGCTTCCTTATGGACAATGTAGCCTCTGCTCTATCACCACCCCTGTCCTAGGTCTTGAAGAGTACTTTTCCCAGGAGAGAGGAAGTCATACCCAGCCTATAATTGACAAGGCTGGGAACATCTCCAGAGAGATACACATGGCCCATCAGGGTGGATTCCCACTGCTACTGATGCTCTCACAGATGTGTGGATATGGTTTTTGCACAAGGGTCATGGCAGCAGAGACAGCACGTGAAGGAGACTGCTTCCCATGTGTCCCTGGATGCCAACCTGCTGAAGGTGCCAGTCTATTTTCGTTCTACAAGCAGAGAGCTGGCTCCATGATCAAATACAGCATAGATGCACACAGATATCTCCACACAGCCACAAAGGCGAGAAATGCAGAAGTGGGGTCCTTCTATACACACTCATCTCACAAAATTAGGGCAGCCTTGCTGTCAGTCTAGTGGTGCTCTGGGCCCATGCCTGGAGTTGGGGAAGCCTTGTCCCCAGCAGCAGCCACAGACAGCTGTCCAAGCCACTGGCCTGGTTTGCAGAGTTTCTGAACTGAGCAAGACCTTAGAGAGGGCCCCATCCAAATAGGAAACCAAGTGCAAAAGAAGAAGTCATCTATATAAATAAGTTGGTAAAGAAGCACCAAGAGCTAAATATCATAAGATAAAGGAATGGGGCAAGCACCCCAAGTAGAGCATCCTCTGAGAGGAAAACATTGCTCAAAAAAAATAACAAAAGTAGTAATAATAGTAAGGACACATTTCTTCCTAGACAGATCTGTTCATTCTTTTGGCAGTCCGTGGATATATTTGCTCCCTACACAGACATGACTAAATTGGTGAGATTCAAGTCCAAGTTGCCAGAGGACAGTGGGAAGAGCAAAAAGTCCCTATAAACTAAACCAACTAAGAGCAAAGGGAAACCAAGTGATTCAACAAATATTTATTGAGCATTTACTGTGCACTAGCTAGTGGTTTAAGCATTGGGGATTTGACAGAAAACAAAAATTATCTGCCCTGGTAAAATTTACACTTTACCTAAGAGAAAACAGAATAAATAAAATATACACTATTGTTGTAGATTGAGCCCCAGTACTGGGTGATGGTCCAGCATTTTGTGATCTGATGTGATTGTCCTCTATGCTGCAAACCCTAACCTCTGTGATACCAACGAGGCAGGATTAGAGGTGATTATGTTAACAAGACAGAGCTAAGTTGTATCTTCAGTGAATCTCTTCTCAGAGGGACCTCCTACCACC
This sequence comes from Heterohyrax brucei, assembly GCA_028571685.1. Lineage (NCBI taxonomy): Eukaryota > Metazoa > Chordata > Mammalia > Hyracoidea > Procaviidae > Heterohyrax > Heterohyrax brucei. The sequence goes on from CM053161.1 coordinate 36,980,616, forward strand.
AAGAATGAAGAGCCAAGAGTAGAGCACATCCTTTTGGACCCAGGGTCCTTGCAGTGAGAAACTCCTAAACCCAAGGGAAGACTGATGACAAGGACACAGCTGACAAAGAAAGCCTTGCCCTGGAACCAGCACCTTGAACTTGGACTTCTGGCCTTCCGAGCTATGAGAGAATAAATATTTATTTGTTAAAGCTATCCACCTGTAATACTTCTGTTACAGCAGCACTAGGTCACTAAGACATGTATGTGAGATGATAAAATGTTAGGGAGTGGAAAAAAAAAATCAGGGACAGGGCTAGAAAGTACCAGAGGAGAGACACTGAAAATCTTTAGATACGGTGACGGAAGTCCTCATGACAGAGATCACTTGAGTAAAGCCTAAAGGAAGGAGGGAAGACCATGTGGCTATCAGGGAGAGGAGCATCCTGGGCCAAGGGAACAGAAGGTGTACACACCATCAGGCAGAAGCACGCCTGGCAACACTGGGGTCAGTAAGGAGGCCATGTGGCTGGGGCAGGAAGGGTATCAGAAGAAGTCTGAAGTATCACAGATGGGCAGTGGTCGATGGATTGAACTCACCAGCCACCCCGTGGAAGATGTGACCGTCTGCTTCCACAGACATTTATACCCACGGAAACTTCATGGGGCAGTTCTATTCTGCCCTATACCAGGTTAGCAGTTAGAATCAACTAGATGGCAGTGAGTGGGAGTTTAGAATGGACTATTCCAAATTTTCTTCTGAGCACTCTGGCTAACACTGGGAATAGACCATGGGGGGAAGGGCTAAAACAGAGAGAGCAGTTAGCGGGTATTAGGGTAAGAGAGTAGGGTGGCTCATACCATAAGAGGTAACACGACAAGTGGCAAAGGAGGTAGATTCTAGAAATTTGGGAGGCAGAGCCACCGGGATCTGTCACAGACCAAATGTACCATGTGAGGGGAGAAGAGGAAGCAAGAAGGACCCCAGAGCCTTATCTCAAGCTACTAGAAGAACAGTCATTTTCTATTCCTTTGATACACAGCCATGAGCAAACAGTAAAGACCCTGACCTTGTGGGACTTCGCAGTCCATTGTGTGAGGAAGTCTTAAAAGAATAAAGACATAGATGAATAAGTACATGTAAACTGCAATAATTGAAAAAGTGGGAGATGCTTTTCACACAAATGGTAGCTCTTGGTGGGTAGGGCACCTTATTTATTCTCTGCCATGTCCCCAGTGCCTAGAAAGCCTGTAGCAATACAGTACCTGGTGCTCAATAAACACTTTTTGGTTGAAAAACAAATTAAAAAGGACAGGGTAGGTCACGGGCACGTTGCAAAGTGCTTTGGTATGGAACACCTTAGATTACCCTTGAGGTAAATGCCAGTAACATCCACATTTTACGGAAGAGAAAATAGGATCACAAGGAAGATAAAAATTTGTCCAAACTCAGAAAGCTAATAAGTAGTAGAAGTGGGATTTAAACCTAGGCATATGGCTTCAAAGATTATACTCTTAATAGTCCCATGATTTCTACCTCCAGTAAGCCTTCCAACAGTCCACTCAACTGTCTACCCAGCCAGCCAGCCAGCCAGCCAGCCACTCAGTGACTCAGTCATCTACCCACCATTCGCTCCACCATCCAGCCACCAATCAATCCACTCAAAGATTCTTTCATCCAAACATCTACCCCGTAATCCATGCGCCTAGCCCTTCATTTACCCAGCCGTCCACCCATTCCACCTCCCATCTACAGAACTATCCATCTACCCAGCCATTCTCCCAGTCACCTAACTATCTACCATCCATCCCAACAGCATCTTTTGAGCACTAGTTGTGTGCCAGACACTGGAGGTATATAGTGAACAAACCACGCTTGGGAAACTCCAGTCCATGGAAGAATGATATTAAATGTAGACCTTAGAGGGTGAGTGGGGATGAGCCAAGGAGTATAAATAGCCACACATCTATTGCTTAGTGAAACTGGCTCCACCTGGAATGAAGCATCCTCATGTGCAGAAGGCAGTGCTTGGCCTGGAGTGGCTGAGAATCTTCCGTGACAGGGCTGACAAGGAGCAAAGTTGTGAAATTGTGCTATTTTTCCATAGAGCCTTCCTGTCTGTTTAGAAACTTCCAGCACCCACACTAGGGGCTGTCATGCGATCCATGAATGCCAGAGCTTCCCACTCAGGCTTCCTGAGCTCCAGAATTCTCTCTCCCTCATAGATGACTTGTCCCTGCCCAGGAACTAAAGTCCCCGGCTGTGCTAACTGACAATGGCTGTCGGTGATTTAATCAGACACCCTAGTCTGTGTTCATGTGTTAATCATGATTAACCCTTCAGGGAAGCAAAACATAGTTTATGTGCCCTGTTTTCTTCAGAAGGTTTTGAAGGAGTATATCAAAAGGTAACATTTCAGTCACTGTACCAGATAGTCTTATTTGCCCACCCACCCTCCATTCCTCCTGCTCCCAGAATTATTCTCTTTGTTTCCTTTGGGTAATTGCCCCTTCCCCACTCTCAGTCCACGTGGTTCAGGTGACATCAACCCCCAGTTTCAGGGGTGGACACAGAACCCAAGACCAGACAATCACGCATAGTGATCGGTTTAGAGCTGGCACACAACTCAACTCAGGCCAATCAAAGTCAACCCCAGGGTGTTGCTGGAACAACCAGAATGAAGCAGGCAGGCCCCTTATATGGTGCTGTCGTTGTTGTTGTTAGGTGCTGTTGAGTCAGTTCTGACCCTACGTACAACAGAAGCAAACACTGCCTGGTCCTATGCCATGCCCACAATCGTTGCTATGCTTGAAGACATTGTTGCAGCCACAGGGTCAACCCATCTTGTTGAGGGTTTTTCTCTCACTGTCTACTTTAAGAAGCATGATGTCTTTCCCCAGGGATTGATCCCTCCTGACAACATGTCCAAAGTATGTAAGGTATAGTCTCCCCATCCTTGCTTCCAAATAGCACTCTGGCTGTACTTCTTCCAAGACAGATCTGTTCATCCTCTTGGCAACCTGTGCCACATTTTCTCCCCATACAGATATGACTAAACAGGTGGGACTTAAGTCCAGAGTTGCCAGAGCCCAGGAGGTAGAAAGAAAAGTCCCTAAAAATGAAACCAACCAAAAGCAAAGCAAAACCAAAGGATGGGAGAAGGCGGATTTCTACCATATTACTTGAGCACCTGGATCCAGCTATGACTCAACCCCTGGGTGCCTCCAGCATACATGAATCAGTAAAGAGCCGAAACGTGTTGTGCTCAAGTTGTTGTGCCAGGCGCAGAGTCAGCACTGAGACATGTGAGTTTACAGCACCGTCATCCCTACTGCGAACGCCCTGCCTCACCAGAGCGTCCTCTGAAGCCGCTCTAGGAAGCACCCCTGTGAAGTCCCCATAACCTCGCTGGTGTTATACATCAGACAAGTGAGGATTTCAAGGCAAGGCCATTATCACTGTGTAATCCTTAATATATAACATTAAAATATAATATTTGCATATCCCAAAGTAGATCATTATAAACTTGTTATTAATTATTGTAATAAAAACGTTACGATAATAATGTCTGAATTCCATTTTTGATGTTTGACTGCTAACAGCTTTCAGTCCTCTCTTTCTCCCTTCCCCTTTTTTGCCTCACATCTGGGCAAGCCAATAAGAACACTCCCATAGTCTGTCCCATGGCATTAGTTGGGTAGTTCAAACCATGAACCACCCCTACACATACCATGGGAACCCTTGCCGAACCCCACCCCACAACCAAAATAAAACCAGAGCTGCTTGCCCCTCCTTTCACTCAAGTGATTCCAGATCAGCTTGGGAGCCTTCCTTGCTCTCCCACAGAGCCTCATTATGTAACAGATTTGTCATGCCCTATTGGTGTGTGTGTGGCAACATCAGACTCAACACCATAACCAATTTGAGAGAGAGGAGATGATCCCATCACAGCCACAAGAGGGGCATGAAGAGGAAATAGTAACTTTATAGGGCAGGAAACTGGCAGACAGCATCCTAACAAGGCTTGGCTATGAGCTATGGATCCCCAAAGTTACTATCACCAGTAATGGAACAATCATCACTATGTGCCTCCCGATAGGCTGTACTGAGGAGGATGCATTTCTGTTCATTTTGTACAAGCTGAGAAAGTGTTAGATGGACAAAAAGTGAAGGACAGCAACAAAATCAAATGTCTTGTAGTCTCGAAAATAACAAGGTTGTTAAAGAAAAAGACCAAGGAACTGTTCAAATTAAAGAACTGTAAAGAAAGGCCAATTAAATATAATATGCGATAAGGATTGGATCCTGGACCAGGGAAGTTTTGTTCCCCTGCATCCCTCCCTGCTTTCCTTCTTCCCTCTTTTCCTTCTTCCATTCCTCCCTTTCTCTCTTTCATTCTCTCCTTTCTTCCTCCCCTCCCTCCTCCCCTCCTTCTCCCTCCCCTCTTCCTTCTTTCCTTCTTTCTTTTCTTCATTAAAGACATGATTGAGACAATTAGCAAAATATTAATATGGTCTGTAGATTAAATAATATCACTGAATCAATGCTGACTTCCTGATTTTGATGGTCATGCTGTGGTTATGTAAAAACATGTCCTATTCTTAGAAAATACACACTGAAGTATTTGGTGAAAAGAAACATCATGTCTACATGTACTCTAAAATGGTTTAGATAGGTATACACACGCATACGTACAGAGAGAGGGAGGACGATGAAGCAAAGTGCTAAATTGTTAACAACTGAATAATCTGGAAGTTCTCCAAATTAAAGTTATCTAAAGATTAAAATTCTGCATGTCATATACTTTTCTCAAATAGTAGTAAACTTGGTAATATCATCTCCTCAAGAGACTGAACGTATTCAAAAATTTCAAGGAAATTCCTGTACCTGTGCCTATGAGTTGTCTCCTTATACCTCTAACAGGTTTTAAATGATTCATGAGTTCAGAAAGGAATAGGTTGAACCACGCTCGACCCCTTAGAAAACCAAAAAACCAGACCCACTGCTGCTGAGTCAATTCCAGAGTAGAACTACCCCATCGAGTTTCCAAGGAGCACCTGATGGATTGGAACTGCCAGCCTTCTGGTTAGCAGTCATAACACTTAATGACCTCCTCAGACCAACCAGCAAATAAGATTATATACTGGAGAAATGGCAAGGAGAAAAAGAGAGAGAAAAAAAAATAGAAATGGAAGGATAAAACTCAAGTGTTAAAGATGAGTTATCTCTGAGTGATGGGCCAAGTAATTTTAGGGTAATTAAATGATTTTAATTAATGATTAGTGATTTTAATGTAATTCCTTATGCCTTTTTCTTTAACTTGACTGATTTCTATCTGAAAATATATTTCTTTTCTAATCAGATGAAAATTAATCATATTTTAAAGGAAAGGAGGAATTGCAAATAGAAGTAATTTGGACTTCACAGTTGACAGGAGAAAAAGAATTCAGCCACCCACATAACAGACACAAGGTGGAGGGGAATTTCCTGGTGAGAGACATCACATTGTTGGCATTCCCTTTGTCCTTTGGAAGCTCAGCACTGTGTACTTGAGCTAAAGTGGCAGTGGGGTTTTCTTGCTAACACTATGAAGAAAGTAGGCTGGGAGACAGAAATATACAAAGTCTCGCAGCTAAGAGTATCACAGTTTGCCAACGATAAAGGACAGATGTGGAAGGTAAAGTTTTACCCAACTGCAGGTCCTGAGTCAGGTGGTCTGAAGCTCTCCACGTTGATTACCATAGCAGACATCACTAACTGATGCCTGCATTTTTCCACAGAGCCCAGGCAAAACTTCATTCTGCTTCTCAGGAAGCAATTTCTAAGAAACAGAGACAGCATATGAGACAACACCTCCTCTAAACCTCAGGGAGCAGCATCATACTTGAAGAATAAGTGCTCCTCTGGGAAGAGGCTGGAGATATCAGAGTCAAGAGCAAGTAGGTCTTCATGGATCAAAGCACAAGTTCTCCAATTTGTGCCTGTGTCAGCATCATCTACAGGCTTTGTTAAAAACTGGACTGCTGGGCCCCAGGCCCAGAGTTGCCAATTCAGTAGGTCTTGGGTAAGACCTGAGAATCTACGTTTCTAACAAGTTTCCAGCGGGTCTGCAATCCCCACTTTGAGAATCACTGAATTAGACCAAGAACAATCGAGAATTACTTAGTGATTAACGTTTAATTAGAAGTCCGTGACCCTTAACATTACCTGGGTATCTGAATCATCTGAGGAATCTAAAAATTAATCTCACCTGACCTATAGCTCCAAAGATTCTGATTTAGCAGGCCTTGAGTGGGGCTGATACAGGTATTTTTAAAACCTCCCAAAGTGATTCTAAGGCAACAAGAGTTGAAAACTATGGCTACAGACCTTTCCAAAGCATTAGATTTCTGTTTTCTTTAACTTTTGCTGCTTATAATTTCTTTCTCTCTTTTTTTTTTTTTTTTTTTTTTGCCTTATTAGTTATAGGCAATGCTGAAAGTGCTCACTTGTCTATGTCAAGAAATTTGGAAACTAGCTCTCTGGCCAAATGACTGGAAGAGATCCATATTTGCACTCATTCCAAAGAAAAGTGATTCAACAGAATGAGGAAATTATCAAACAATATCATTAATACCATACACAAGTAAAATTTTGCTGAAGATAATTCAGAAATGGTTAGAGCAATACATCCATCCACAGGGAACTGCCATCAATTCAAGCCAGATTTAGAAGTGGGTGTGGAACAAGGGCTATCATTGCTGATGTCAGATGGATCTCAGCCAAATGTAGAGATGACCAGAAAAGTGTTTACCTGTGTCTTACTGACTATGCAAAGTCATTTAGCTGTGAGGATCATAATACATTATGGATAACATTGTAAAGAATGGAATTCCAGAGCACTTAACTGTGCTCATGAGGAACCCGTATATAGACCAAGAAGCAGTCATTCAAACAAAACAAGAGAATACTGCTTTGTTTAAAATCAGTAAAGGTGTGTGTCAGGGCTGTATCATTTCTCCATGCTTCACAATCTGTATGCTGAACAAATAATCCAAGAATCTGGAGTATATGAAGAAGAACACAGCATCAGGAATGAAGGAAGACTAATTAACAAGCCGCAATATGCAAATGCACAGCCTTGTTCGCTGAAAGTGAAAAAGACTGACTTACTGATGAACATGAAAGACCACAGCCCTCAGTATGAACTATAGCTTAACATAAAGAAAACAAAAACCCTCATAAGTGGACCAATAAGCAACATCAAATAAACAGAAGAAATATTTCAATTGTCAAGGATTTTGTTTTATTTGGAGCCACCATCAACGCCCTTGGAAACAGCAGTCAAGATATCAAAAGATGTACTGCATTGGGCCCATCTGCTGCAAAGGACTTCTTTAAAGTATTCAGAAACAAAGAAGTCACTTTGAGGACTAAGATGCACCTGACTCAAGCAGCCAAGGTATTATCAATCACCTCACAGGCATGTGAAAGCTGGACAGTAAATACAGAAGACCGAAGCAGAATCGATGCATTGGTTACTACGGTGTTGGTGAAAGACACTGAGTATACTATGGACTACCAGAAGAACAAACAAATCTATCTGGAATAAATACAGCCAGAAGCTCTTTAGGAGCAAGGATGGCAGATTTCATCTCATGCACTTCAGACATGTTATCAAGAGGAACCAATATCTAGAGAAGGACGTCATGCTTGGTAGAGGGTCAGCAAAAAGGAAACCCCTCAAGGAGATCAATTGACACAGTGGCTGCAACAATGGGCTCAAACATAACAACAATCATGAGGATGATGCGGGATTGGGTGGTGTTTTGTTCCAATATACATCGGGTTGCTACGACTTGGACACAACTCAATGACACCTAACAACAACATGCTTACATAAGCTAATATCTATTATATACAATAAATGATAATACTATATTATTGTAACTACATTGGCTAGCTATTCATAAATATCTCAATTATACATAAGCTATTGTTCATGGTTATAACTTCAACTCCTAGGGTGGAGTTCAGAGGCAGGCTTTTAACAATGGCATGCTGAATGACTCATGTTGCCGATGGATGATAATAGAATCCTAATATGGATCTAATAAGAACTAGTGAAATTACAACTAGAAAGCTTGAAGGAGGGATATTCTCTCATAAACTGAGAATATACTGTTTGGTCCAAGAATAATGTGGATAATCTAACCATGCTGAACCTCTAATATGTTATGAACAAGAAAAAGCGAGAATGTTTGGGAGAGCTCCAGCTGTATTTTAGAATTGGTATCAAATAGTTCCATGCTAATCCTTCAGTTAAAATGCCTTCATCAGCCTCTCGAATGTCTATCTTGACAAAACAAGATTCCCCCTCACTTGCCTCGGTTGCTTTCTGTTCAGCAACAGGACAGCCACTTTATTTCTAACTTGGTACCAGAGATGAAAACCAGGCTTCATATCTCCACATGTTCATTACTCTCCATTAGCCTGTGGCATGGGTATCGCTGCCACTATCTCAGAGATGGAGAAAATGAGGGTCGCCAATATGCTATTGTTGTTGTTAGGTGTCATTGAGTCGGTTCTGACTCATAGTAACCCTACGAACAACAGAATGAAATACTGCCTGGTCTTGCACCATGTCCACAATCATTTTTAGGCTTAAGCCTATTGTTATGGCCATTGTGTCAATCCATCTTATCGACGGTCTTCGTCTTTTTTGCTGGTCCTCCACTCTACCAAGCATGATGTCCTTCTATAGCGACTGATCCTTCCTGACAACATGTCTTAAGTATGTAAGATGCAGTTTTGCCATCTTTGCTTCCAAGTAGCATTCTGATTGTACTTCTTCCAGAACAGATTCATTTGTTCTTTTGGTAGTCCATGGTATATTCAACATTCTTCTCCAATACCACAATTCAAAGGCATCAATTCTTCTTCTGTCTTCTTTGTTCATTGTCTAGCTTTTGCATGCTTATGATGCAATTGAAAATACTATGGTTTGGGTCAGGTCCATCTTAGTCTTCAAGGTGACACCTTTACTTTACAATATTTGAAGAGGTCCTGGGCAGCGGATTTTCCCAATGCAATGTGTCTTTTGATTTCTTGACTGCTGCTTCCATGGGTGTTGATTGTAGACCCAAGTAAAATGAAATCCTTAACAACCTCAATTCTTTCTCCACTGATGATGATGTTGCTTACTGGTCCAGTTGTGAGGATTTTTGTTTTCTTGATGTTGAGGTGCGAGCCATACTGAAGGCTATGATCCTTGATCTTCAGTAAGTGTTTCAAATCTCCCTCACTCCCAGCAAGCAAGGTGGTGTTATCTATGTAACTTAGGTTGTTAATGAGTCGTCCTCCAATCCTGATGCCTCACTCTTCTTTGTAGAATCCAAATTCTCAGATTATTTGCTCAGCATACAGATTGAAAAGATACAGTGAGGGGGTCAGAGTCAACATGGCGGACTAAACACCAAGCCAGCCCTCTGGAAACCAAGACCTGAATTGACAATTAAAGAGAGCCTTCTGGGCACCTAGTGAGCCCTAGGATGCAGCATGGGGCTCTTAATTTGGACTTCATATCACTAAACAGAAAACCTCTTCCCTTTCACTGACCACACTATTGGTGAGCGCAGGTTTGCACGGACCAAAGACAACTCACCATTTTAACTATCTTTTCTCTGTCTTAGCTGGTGGGCAGAGCTGAGACTTGGCTACCAACTAATCTCAGACACACTGCTGGTGGGATTGGCAGGTGAAATTACCATGTTTTGAGAGCCCAGCATTGGACTCTGTACATCTTGGCACCTTTGACCTCTCTTTCTGCCTTTGCCATAGAGTAGCCAGTACTGAGGCAGGCAGTGAGCTTGTATGGAATGCCATCTTGATTCATTGAGAGGTAGATACACCCATACGGAGGCCCCAGCTGGACTTAATTCCTACGCTGAGGGCAGCACCTGCCCAGAAGAGAGCGCTTTTCCAGCAGAAAAGCAGTATTCTACACAGTGTCACCTACAGTTGGGGCCAAATAGCAGGGGCCAGCAGGGCAGTAGCCTTTCTGTATTTTGAGCTAGTTTATAACATCTGGGGTTGGATATAGAGGTGTTTACTTTGCCAGCTGGGAAGAGGGGCCTATACACCTGAAAACCTGACTGACTTTGGAAGTTGTCAGATACTTACTACATTTCATTTTAAGAAAGCCTAGAGAAACAACTGTGGGCCATCCTCATAGCATTTCTCCCAGTCTCTACTGACTCACATGATGCCCCCAAACAAACAAACTCTGGAGAAAAGTGTAATGAAGAAATCACCTATGGCTTCAGAAGGCCCACCCAAAGGACCACAGAACTTCCCAGATGAACAAGCTTTTCTGAAACTATTGGAAGGTGAATACAAAAGCATTATATAGAGAGCCCTCCTAGACCTTATACAAAATGCAGCAGCCAAGTGAAAAATTAAGCAAGCTGTTTAATCTGATGGAATACCAGCACTTTGAAATCCAACAGATCAAGAACAAAATCAAAGACATGGAAACTTCAATTCAAAGCCAAGAAAACAGAATGGAACAAATGGAAAACAGACTTTCTGATCTGGAAGACAGAGCTACTGACTCCAGCATCTATGAGGAGAAATCAGAAAAAAGAAACAAAAAAATGAAAAAGCATTGAGAAGCATGTGGAACTCCATTAAGAGGAACAATCTACAATTAATTAGAGTTTCTGAACAGGACAAGATGCCTGAGAACACAGAGGGCATTGTTGCTGAGCTGCTGACAGAAAATTTCCCAGAAATTTTGAAAGAGGAGAATATAGATATCCAAGATACATATCAAACACTGCTCACTGTAGATCTCAAAAGGAAGACTCCAAGACATATTATAATCAAGCTTAACAAAATGAAACATAAGCAGAAACTCTTAAAGGCAGCAAGACTCAAAGCAAAGCTCTAACATTCAGAGGGAAATCCTGTGGGCTTTCATTGGATTTCTCAGCAAAAACAATGCTGGCACGGAGACAGTAGCATGACACATTCAAAGCGCTGAAGGAGAAGAACTTCCAACCAAGAATTATATATCCTGCAAAACTATCTTTCAAATATAAAAATGAAATTAAAACACTCCCAGATAAACAGAAACTCACAGACTTGGTAAAAACCAAACCAAAGCTACAAAAAAATACTGAAAGAATCTTTTGGCTTAGAACAAAACCACTAACTTTATATCTGAGAAGCAAATATAGGACACATCACCCAGAATCCCACTCAGGGAAAGTTCCAAACACAAAGCATAATAGTGAAAGAAATAACCCAGTGATCATATCATGAAAATTATGATGTCATCATATTAAAAAAAGGGATGTACTACAGTCGTTATTGTCCTTCCAGATGGAGAGGGAGTTACTAAGACTGGTATTAAAATTGGGATTATACTTAGTTTATTAAGGGGGATCTTAGAGGCAGCCATAAACACAATAGACATGCAACATATCAAATTAAGAAACAGAATACAGGAGTCTCCACAATCACAAAACCAACCCTGAAAAAGGTGAAAATTCAACTTGCAAAGAAGAATGTCCTTGAATAGATTAATAAGAACAACAGAGAAAACATCAACATAAAAATAAACATATCACAATGGCATCACTGAATACATACCTATCAATAATTACACTGAATGTGAATGGACTGAATGCTCCAGTAAAGAGACATCGAGTGACATCTTGGATCAAAAGACATGACCCATAAGTATGTTGTCTGCAAGAAACTCACCTTAGACTTAAAGATAGGAACAAACTAAAAATTAAAGTATGGAAGAATATATATCAAGCTAACAATGAACAAAGAAGAGCAGGTGTGGCAATTCTAATGTCAGACAAAATTGATTTTAATGTAAAATCCACCATCATGGACAAGGATGGACACTACTCCTGAAAGGTTCAATACACAAGCAGGACTTAACAATATGAAATATTTATGCACCAATATTAGAGCACCTAAATGCATTGAACAAACACTGACTACACTCAAAAAGGAGATAGATCACGCCACAATAATAGTGGGAGGCTTCAACATTCCACTCTCAATATTGGACAGATTGTCTAGAAAAAATCTCAATAGACACAGAAGACCTTATTGTCACAATTAACCAATTAGACTTCATTGACATATCAGGACTTTCTGTCCCTCAGTGGAAAACTACACCTTCTTCTGAAGTGCACATCGAACATTCTCCAGAATAGACCATGTGTTAGGACATAAAGCAATTCTCAACAAAATCCATACCATTGAATTAATGCAAAGCATCTTCTCAGATCATAAAGCCAAAAAAGTCAAAATCAATAGCAGAAAAAACATAGATAAAAAGTGGAACTCATGGAAAGTGAACAACATCTTGCTCAAAAACCTATGGGTTATAGAAGAAAACAAGGATGAAATAAAGAAATTTATGGATTCCAATGAAAATAAAAACTCTTCTACCAGAATCTATGGGATACAGCTAAAGCAATGCTCAGGGGTCAGCTTATCTACATAAATACACACATCTGGAAGGAAGAAAGAAACCAAACCAAAGAACTAACCCTACAGCTTAAACAAGTAGAGAGAGAACAATAGAGGAACCTCTCAGGCACCAGACGAAACCAGATCATAAAGATTAGAGCAGAACTAAATGAATTAGAGAGTAAAACAACTGAAAAAATGGAAAAGACCAAAAGCTGGTTTTTTGAAAAGATCAACAAAATTGACAAACCACTGAGAGGGGAGTTGTCATAACAGATCCAACAGAAATCAAAACTATCATAACAGAAAACTATGGAAGACTGTACTGTAACAAATTTGAAAACCTAGAGGAAATGGACAAATTTCTTGATTCATATAATCTACTAAGGTTATAGCACAAGGTGAAGCAGAACAACTTAACAAACTTAAAGAAAGAGACTGAAAAAGTCATCCAAAAACTACCAACGAAAAAAAGCCTGGGCCCAGATGGCTTCACTGCAGAATTCTACCAAGCTTTCAGAGAAAGGTTATCTCCAATACTACTGAGACTATTTCACAGTATAGAAAGGGATAGAAAATGCCCAGATTCATTCTATGAAGCCAGCATAACCTTGGTACCAAAGCTGGGGAAAGATCCAACAAAAAAGGAGAACTACAGACTGATATCACTCATGAATCTAGATGCAAAAATCTTCAACAAAATACCTGCCAATAGAATACAACAACATATCAAAAAAAGATAATCCATCATGACCAAGTTGGATTCATACCACGGATGCAAGGCAGGTTCAACATCAGAAAAACAATGTGATCAACCACATAAATAACACAAAAGACAAGAATCACCTGATTTTGTCTATTGATGCAGGACAGGCATTCGATAAAGTCCAACACCCATTCATGCTAAAAATTCTCAGCAAAATAGGAATAGATGGAAAATTCCTCAATGCAATAGGGGCCATTTATACAAGGCCAACTGCCTACGTCATCCTGAACGGAGACAGACTGAAACAATTCCCCTTGAGGACGGGAACTAGACAAGGATGCCCACTCTCCTATTCAACATTTTACTAGAAATTCTAGCCAGAGCAATTAGACAAGGCCAAGAAATAAAGGGCATCTTCATCGTCAAAGAAAAAGCAAAAATCTATTTGCAGATATTATGATTGTATATGCCGAGAATCCTAAAGAACCCATAAGTAAACTACTCAAACTGATAAAAGAGTTCAGCAAAGTCTCAGGATACAAGACAAACATAAGTAAATCAGTAGGGTTGCTTTATACCAACAATGAGATTATTAATGAAGAAATCACCAAATCAATACCATTTATTATAGCCCCTAAGAAGATAAAGTACCTAGTAATAAATCTAACCAGACAAATAACGACCTTTACAAAGAGAACTACAAGTCCTTACTACAAGAAACTAAGAGAGGCTTACATAAATGGAGAAGCCCACCCTGCTCATGGATTGGAAGACTTAGCATTGTGAAAATGTCTTTTTTGCAAAGTAATTTATTTATATAATGCAATCCCAATGCAAATTCCAGTGACATTTTTTAATGACATAGAGAAACAAATTAACAACTTTATTTGGAAAAGGAAGAAGCCGCAGACAAGTAAAGCACTTTTGAAGAAGAACACACCAGGAGGCCTCTCACTACCCGACTTTAGAACCTATTACACTGCCACAGTAGTCAAAACAGCCTGGTACTGGTACAAAAAGAGACAGACAGATCAATGGAAGAGAATTGAGACCCCAGGGATGACACTATCCTCCTATGAACAGTTGATATTTGACAAAGGCCCTAAGACATTAAACCAGGGTGAAAACAATCTCTTCAACAAACAGTGCTGGCAAAATTGGATGTCCATCTGCAATAAGTTGAAATAAGACCCATGTCTTACATCTTATGCAAAAACTAACTCAAACTGGATAAAAGACCTAAATATCAAATCTAAAACAATAAAGCTTACCCAAGAAAAAGTAAGAACAATATGGAAGTTTTAATACACAACGTAGACAGACTTTGAAATCTGTCAAATAAGCTACAAACAACAGAAGAGAAAATAGATACATGGGAACTATTAAGAATCAAACACTTCTGCTCATCCAAAGACTTTATTCATAGAATTAAAAGGCCACCTGCAGAATGGGCAAAAATAGTTGGTAACTATATATGAGACTGACATCTGATCTCCGTAATATATAGGGTACTACAAAATATCAATAAGAAAAAGATAAATCATCCAATTAAGCGTTGGGAAAGGAGATGGGCAGACAGTTCCCTAAAGAGGAAATCCAGGCAGCCAAAAAACACATGCAGACATGCTCACGGTCATTAGCTATTAAAGAAATTCAAATTAAAACTACAATGAGATACCATCTCACTCCAACAAGATTGGCCATAATCCAAAAAAACAAAAACAACAAATGCTGGAGAGGCTGTGGAGAAATTAGAACTCTCCTGCACTGTTGGTGGGATTGCAAAATGGTGCAACTTCTTTGGACAGCAATCTGGCACTTCCTTAAAAAGCTGTATCTAGATATACCATTTGACCCAGTAATTCCACTGCTCAGAATATACCCGACAGAATCAAGGCCATTCACACCAACTGATACATGCACATGAATGTTTATTGCAGAACAGTCCACAGTAGCAAAAAAGTGGAATCAATCCAGATGTCCAACAACAGAGGAATGTATAGGTATGGTATATATATTCAATGGAACACTACACAGTGATAAAGAACAACAACGATTTTAGGAAACATAACCTGGTTTCAGTTGGAGGACATTACGTTGAGTGAAAAGACAAGTACTGTATGAGACCCCTAAGATAAGAACTTGAAAACAGACTCATGCACAGAAGAAAAGACTCTTTGAAGGCTGCAAGGGTAGGAAGGGTAGAAGGACAGGAGTGGCAAGGTTTAGGAGTGGCAAGGTTTAGATTAGATAGTTGGTAGAAATTTGGTTGGGTGAAGTCTGTGACAGCACACATTAGAAAGAAAATCATATTAACTGGACTTCAACGTAACATGATTACTCCTCCCATCTTAACCCAACATTGCAAGGACAGAGTAGCTGGGGCAAGGGGCCAGGGACCATGCTCTCAGGAGAAATCGAAGCCAATTGGCACAACTAGCATTTTGCTAGGAGAATCCTCTGCTCTCCACATTGGTGAGTGATGTCTGGGGTCTTAAAAGTTGCCAAGCTTTTATCTGAGGGTACAACAAATTGTCCCAACTCAGCAGAAACAGATGATCTCCAAGGACCAAAGCAACATGGGTGAAAGAACCCAGAAGACAGAGAGACCCACATGAGTGGAAGGCTACATCAACTTGTGACCAAAAGAACTGGATGGTGCCCAGCCACCACCAGTGATAGCCGTGATGGAGCTCACAAAGTTGAGTCTCACTGGCAACACAAGAATAAAAAGGGGTGCACTGTGAGATCTCCACTAAAAGACCGCAACTGATGGTCCAGGGGCCTTAGAGTTCCCCTGGGAGCATGGCCCCTGGCCATTCCATAATGGAATGGATTGGACTTGGTGACACAGAGTGACCATATCATCTGCGCACTTTATGGTTCTGCGCATCTATAGGATGTCGTCCTGCTGACCTCTTACTGGAGGTGGGGGAGAGGGTGGAGAGGAGGGGATAGGAGCTTATTAGGAGGATATGACATGTATAGAATGGAGAGGAAGAGGGTGCTGTCACCAGGCAGGGAGAGCTGTGGGAGCTGCATATAGGTGGGCATGCAAATTTTTATGGGCATTCAATCATAATTAAAAAAACTTAATAATAAAAAAAAGAGATGAATGCCATCACCAAAAAAAAAAAAGAAAGAAAAGATATGGTGAAAGGATACAACCCTGCCACACACCTTTCCTGACTTTAAACCATGCAGTGTCCCCTTGTTCTGTTTGTATGATTGCCTCTTGATTCATATACAGATTCCTTAAAAGTACAATTAGGTGTTCTGGAATTCCTATTCTCCACAACGTTAGTCATAATTCATTATGATCTACACAACAGAATGCCTTTGCACAGTCAACGAAACACAAGTAAACATCTTTCTGGTATACTCTGCTTTCAGCCAAGATCCATCCAACATTAGCAGTGAAATCCCTGGTTCTGCATCCTCTTCTGAATCCAGTTTGAATTTCTGGCAGCTCCTTGTCAATACAGTGTTACAGTCACTTTTGAATGGTCTTGAGCAAAATTTTACTTGCATGTGTTATTAACAATATTGTTTGGTAATCTCTGCATTCAGTTGGATCACCTGTCTTTGGAATGGGCATAAATATGGATTTCTTCCAGGCAATTGGCCAGGCAGCAGTCCTCCAAATTTCTTGGAACTTGCTAAAGTTGGGATTTAGACCCTGGTGGCATAGCAGTTAGGTGCTATGCTGCTAACCAAAAGGTTGGCAGTTCAAATCCACCAGGTGCTCCTTAGAAACTCCATGGGACAGTTCTACTCTGCCCTATGTGGTTGCTATGAGTTGGAATTGACTCTATGGCAGTGGTTTTAGTTTTGGTTTAACGTCAAAGCCCACATTCTTTCTATAAAACGAGATGAAAGAGAGGCCCTGTCTTCCAGAGAGCCAGAGTTCCTGAGGCCAAAGCTGTTGGTCTGAAGGTAGAGCTTGTGCCAAAGGACCCCTGCCAGGAAGTTGGTGGGAGGTCATTTTGGCATCTTGGGAAAATGGGTAGGCACCTAGGGCTTTGGGCAGCATGGATGGAAGCCTGCTGCTGGTGAGCTGAGGCCGTTGGAGATGGGGCTTCAGGCCACAGAGATGCTGCCCCCTGATTGCTCGTTCTCTGTCCCCACCCTGCCGGCTATCTGTGTTCCAGCACTACTGTGAGAACCAAAGGGGGCACAGGACAGGGCCAAGATCTCATGGGAGTGTTCTGCCGGCCAAGGGGGGCAGGAGGAGGAGGCCAGTGGGGTTCACAGACCAGCCCGAGGCCACATGTGATTGCAGGACTATTTTTACAAAGATACTAATCTTTGCACAAGGCCTTGGCACGGCAGGCTCCGCTCCCATGGGGCATCTCTGCAGGCTGAGGGAAAAGGAGCCTGCTCCTTCGCAATCACAGTTTCTAGAATTGAATCGTCTTTCTCTAAATAAGTAAATTAGCTCTAATACCCTTATTTGCTATCAACCTTATAAACCTAACACAAACCAGATGGGCCATGCTTCCCGAACCCCCCACACCGCGTGGCCTGGCCTCCCAGGCCTGCCTTTGGCTAACAGGCTTCCTTAGCGCCTGCACCCCACCCTCTTCATTCCCATGTAAACAGCTCCTCTGAGAAGAAAGGGCACTGGGACTGCTTCCCAGGCAAGAGGCTTTCTAGGGTCTTCCCAGACCTTTCTGGGAGGCAAGTTCAGGAGTGACACACAGGTTACATACACATTTTCAGGGTCAGCCCCAATGACACCTTTTTTCTGTTTCCTTACCCCATAATTTAATATTTTATAAGAAAAAGGCATTTATGATTTTTCTTCCTTACTAGAAAAACTCCGGTTTTCATTTCAGGAACTTTAGAAAAAACAGAAACAAAAAGGAAAGAAAATTTAAAATCTAGAATCTCTGCACGGAGAAAGTTAGCATCTGAGTGGCTCACCTTCCAGACCTCTATCAGCAGCAGGAGACAGCAAACTTCTGAAAAGGGCTAGACAGTAAGTTTTTGATGTTTGGTGGGACAGAAGGAAGGACCCATGGTGGCTCACTGTTTAAGTGCTCAGCTGTTAACCAAAAAGTCTGTAGTTGAAACTCACCAGCTGCTCTGCAGGAGAAAGATGTGGCAGTTGACTTCTGCAGGGATTACAGCCTTGGAAACCTCACGGGACAGTTTTACTCTGTCCTACAGGGTTGCTATGAGTCAGAATCAACCTGACAGCAGTGAGCTTGGTGTAGTTTCAGGCTGGAAGGTCTGTATCAGAATTACTCGATTCTGCAGAGCACAAACACAGTCACACATACTACATGAACACAAACAAATAGACATGGCTGTGTACCAACAAAACATGATTTCCTGCAACCAGACCACTGTAATCCAGGTGGTTTTCCCATGGATCAGAAGTTGATTTCCAAGCCTTTCTCTTAGTTCACCTTAGCCTACAAGCCCCGTGGAAACATGGTCAGCATCCCAGCAACACACAGCATCCACTGCCAGACGGGGGGTGGCTGTGCAAGGGGTGCACTGGCCAAGAGTCTCAGCCATGGAAGGTGAGGACTCACCACTGAGACACCTCTACCACCTGTTCCCGAAAACCTACTACCATGGAGTCACTCCTGACCCACTACGACCTCGCAGGTCTTCCAATGCCATCTACAGGAGCAGACTGCCATGCCTTTTTCCCACACAACACTGGTGGTTTCGAACTGCCAACCTTTTGGTTAGCAGTCAATTGCTTTAACCACTGTGACACCAGGCCTCCTTGAACCTTTTGTTAAAAGGGCTAAAATGTAGAAACCTTGCAGAAACTCTCATTCCTTGCTGGTGGGAACACAAAATGGTACAGTCACCTTTGAAGACAGTTTTGGGTTTCTTAAAACTAAACGGATATTCACCATTAAAAAAAAAAAAAAAAGCTGTCATGGAGTTGACTCTGACTCATAGCAACCTATAGGACAGAGCGGAACTTCCCCACAGGGTTTCCAGGAGCGCTTTGTGGACTCAGCGTGCTGATCTTCAGCGAGAAGCAGAAGGTCTTAACCATTATGCCACCAGAGTTTCCACAGTCACCATAAAACCTAGCAATCTGACTCCTAGATATTTACTTAAATGATTTGAAGTTTTGTTCACACAGGTTTATGCTAATATTTTAACAGGTTCATTTATGATCACCAGAAATTGGAAGCAAGCAAGATGCCCTTCAACAGGTGAATGGATATAAACAAGTGGTACACCCATACTACAGAGTGAGCCTTGGCGGTAAAGAGAATCTGATGCTGATTCACACAACAACATCAATAAACAACTTCAAGACACTTTACTAAGTTGTTGTTGTTATTATGTGCCATAGAGTCAATTCCAACTCATAGTGACCCCACGTGTATAACACCAGGAAACGCTGCCTGGTCCTACACCGTCCTTACAACCACTGCGGTGTCTGATCCTATTACTGCAGCCACGGTGTCAATCCATCTCACTGAGGGTCTTCCTCTTGTTGGTGACCCTCTACTTCACCAAGCATGATGTCTTTCTCCAGCAACTAGTTCCTTCTGATAACATATCCAAAGAACGTGAGACGAAGTCTTGCCATCCTCTCTCCTGAGATACATCCTGGCTGTGCTTCTCACAAGAGAGATTTGTTCACTCTTCTGGCAGTCCGCAGTTCACTCAGTATTCTTCACCAACACCATAATTCCAAGGCATCAATTCTTCTTCCTTATTCATCATCTAGCTTTCCCATGCACACGAAGCAATTGACTGTATCATGACTGTAGTCAAGTGCACCTTAGTCATCAAAGTGACATCTTTGCTTACAGACGCCAAACAGAAAAGTTTACGTGTTCCACACTCTGCTCCATGACAGTCTTAAGAAGGCAAAACTAGACAACAGGAACAGATCAGAGTTGGCAGGATTTGGGGAAAGAGAGCATACTGATTACAAAAGGGACACACAAGAATTTTTGAGGATACTGTAACTGTTCTGTGTTACATCGGGCTGACGAAACAGATAAAAAACATTAATAGGGAAACTGGTGAACTCTAAATGAAGTCTGAAGTTTAGTTGACAGTGATGTAAACCAAGGTTAAGTACTCCTGGTGCTAGCCAAAAAATCAGCAGTTTGAATCCACCAGGCACTTCTTGGACACTCTTAGAGGCAGTTCTACTCTGTCCTATAGGGTTGCTGTAAATAGTACTGTGTCGATGTTCATTCCTTAGTTTTGACACATATGCCCTGGTTATGGAAAATATTAACAGTTGCGGAAACTCAGCATTATCTTTGCAAGTTTTCTGTAAATCTGAAATGTCTCTAAAATAAAAGCTTCTTTTCTTTTTTAAGCCAGTGAAGTCTGTTAGTCATCCCCCTTATTGTAAACTCCAGCATCTGTCCAGTCATCTTAGCTTTCAGTGAGCTACTACCAGCCTTATCCTCCTGGCGCTCATGCTTACATGGCCACAAAGCATGGTGGGTTGGGGTTAAGGCACAAAGGGTGAAACGAGGGTGCAGACTGTTCTCCCCATTTGCAAGGGACACACTGAAAAGTCAGGGACCACCAGCGCAATTCAGAGACTTGCCACCCCCTAATTCCCTTCTCAGCCCTCTCTCTACACACCCCACCCCCACAGGATATGTGCAAACCACAGTGGTATCACTAGGGTTGGCGTCATGCAGCACAGTAACTCATGGTATCACGTCACCCCGGTGGACCACCTCCTGTACTAAGCCGTACAGCACCCTTCATAATGTTTTTTGTACTAACGCTACTCATAAATCCTAATTCATACGTATCACTTTCTTTAATTATTATTTCATTCTCAAAAAAGTCAACATAGGTTTGCAAATACTAATTATCACAATATTGTAGTGAAAACACCAGAAAATCTGACAAAAATCCATGACTATAAAACCACTAGTGGCAATGAGAACAACAGCGTGTGCTTGTAGCGCGCGCAGATGGAAACACATGAATCGCAGCGTCACTGTAATTGGGTAATAATGACAGCTTTGACCAGAGGGCATGTGAAGGTTCAAAAAGTAAATTAGCATAGAATTTTAGCCCTTTAGGTCTACTGATAGATGGAAACTGGGCTTACGAAAAAATGTTTGCTATTATAATTACAGGGATATTTTTATATACATTTGCTGTCACCCCCTCTGACAATATTATGTGGTGCTGTCTGCACCCCACTCCCCGCATTCCCTAGTGATGCCACTGACTACTCACCAAATCTGAAACACTGTCTTGGCCTTATAATAGTTTCCCAAAGTACAAGAGGCAGTTATTGCAGCTGCTTGCCCAGTATTTCCAGTTCTTCTTCTGGGCAAATGTAGGTTGTACTTCCTGTAGCTGAATGGGTCATGTGACTGGTTCTGGCCAGTGAGTTTGGGGCAGAATCGACAGGTATGATTCCAGAACATGTGAGTAGAGGTATGAAAACCTCCAGAGCTCCCCCATCTGGCATGAGGACATTCCCAGGAGTGGCTGCTCTGTCAGCCTTGGAACCCTGAGTGACCACAGTGCGAAAAGTCTTAGTCCCGTCCTGTGCTTGGCACATGGGACGGGTGAGACTCGAGCCTTCACTGTAGAAAGCTGCTGAGGTTTGCAAGCTACTTATTATTGTAGTCTAATCCAGCTTCTCCTGACCATCCCACTGAGAGTGAGATGTTACTAGATGTGGAATTAGAAAACAACAGGGAGAATTTCACTTCAAACAGGCTTGGGAAATGGGAATCAACAGTCTTGACTCTGTTCTTTTCTCAGTGCCCCATCAGTATCACCGACTCGACGGCACTTGGCTTGGCTTGGCATCAGTATCAGTTACTATACATTGTCATAGATTGCATTGTGTCCCCTCAAAAATATATGTGTTGATCTGACTCGGCTATGAGTCCCAGTATGGTACCACTCCTCCCATGTGTTGTGAATCCTGCCTCTGTGATGTTGATGAGGAAGAATGGCAGCAGTTATGCTGGTGAGGCAAGACAAAAGGGACCAGCTGTGGGACATAAGGGAGAGAAGCGAGCAGAGGCAGTTGGGAGCTGCATACCACCATGAAGGCAGCACTGAGAGCAGAACACGTCCTTTGGACCTGAGGTTCCTGTGCCGAGATGCTCTTCTTGAATTTGGACTCAGCCTACCAGACTATAATAAATTCTCTTACTGAGTGAGCTTATAATTCCTAAATGGATTTGTGGCTTACCGGATTATGACAATAGTTCCTCTTCATGAAACCATCCACTTTGTGGTCTCTGTTAGAGCAGCACTAGCAGAATAAAACAACAGTCAACTCTGACTCACGGCAACCCCACGTATCAGAGTAGAACTGTGCTCTCGGGGTTTTCAGTGGCTGATTTTTCAGAAGTAGAGCACCAGGTCTTTCTTCTGAGGTGTCTCTGGGTACACTCAAGCCTCCAGCCTTCTAGTTACCAGCCAAGCAAGTTAACCATTGATGCTACCCATGACAGGCATGGTGCCAGGTCATTTTCTGAGTGCTCTCTCACTTAGTTCTTGACCTTGCTTAGCAAGGTGGGAATAAAGATCCCCATTTTCAAGTGAGGACATAGAGGCTTGGGGAGATGAGTGTCTCCTGGCGTCCCACTGCCAGGCATCCCCATCTGGTGTCCCCAGACCCCTACTGCTCCCCTCACTGCCTCCTGATCGTTGCATAATTCAGTCACATGAAGGAGGAGTTCAGGAGAAGTTCGTGCCTGCCACTGCCAGCACAAGTCCACCTCCTGTGCTCAGACTGAGAAGGGCATCTGGAGAGACACCATCAAGTAGATGAATCAAGCTGGTGTCTGATGAATTGCAGCAGGAATTCTCACTCTCATCCCAGCTAACTGACTGGATGACCTCAGCTAGTGGCTTCAATGCCCCCAGACTTGGTTTCCTCCTCCCCAAAAAGAGGATGGGGGGGACTGTGAGGATTAAAATTTTGGACACGGAATGCTTAGTTCACATAGTGGGCTGAATGATGGCCCCCAAAAGGTATGTCCACATCCTAATCCCCGGGACCAGTGACTGTGACTGTGACCTTACTCGGAAAAAGGGCCTTTGTGGATATGAGTAAGTCAGGAAACTTGAACTGAAAGCATCCCATATTATCTAAACCAAACGAAACCCAGATCTGTTGAGTAGATTCTAACCTATAGGGACCCTATAAACAGAGTAGAACTGCTCCAAAGTATCCAAGGAGTGCCCGGTGGATTCCAACTGCCAACCTTCTGGTTAGCAGATGTAGCACTTAATCACTAAACCACCAGGGTTTCCTTATCCAGAGATAAGTGTCCTTATAAAAGAAGCTACACTGAGGAAAGAGGGCAGAAACTGGAGTGATGTGGCCACAAGCCAAAGACACTAGGAGCCACCAGACAGGGGAAGAGACAAGAAAGGATCCTCCCCTAGAGTCTCCAGAGGGAGCAAAGCCCTGCTGACACCTTGATTTCAGATTGCGGGCCTCCAGATTTTGAGGGGCCAGCTGTTTGAAGCTGCCCAGTTTGGGGCCCCTTGTTAGAGCAGCTCCAGGATGCTCACCCACTGGCTGTGTACATTCTGGCATGTTCTGAATAGTCAAACTAATTTTCTAGCACTTTCTGGAAGACAGTGTTCATGGGGGTTTGACACTTAGAGATGAACAGAGAAGACAGCAGAGGAGAGAAAATGTAAAAGAAAAACTTTTCTGCCACCACCTGGGACTCTGTAAATGACCCAAAATTCAGGACTATAAACAGTGACACGGGCAAAGTGACGAACAGTGTTCTTTGCCTTGCAGCTTTGCTGGAACTTGAGGGAAGCCAGCTGTGTGAGTTCTGTCACCATGCAGATGTACAGAAACATCATACATGGCTGCTAGAATCTAAAAATTTCTGCAAGTTTCCAGGTGCTATCAGCCTGCCAGAGGACAAAAATCAAATGGAAAAGCCCCAACCCAAGTTTTCCTGGCCAGAGCAATCCCACCTATACCTACCCCACCTTCACCCTAAGAACAGGGTGCTGCTGAGAAGTCCTGAGAGGCCAGGCAGCAGGTGTCACACTGCTCCTCTGCCTCAGGCGTGGCCTGCAGCAGCCTAGGGGCTCTGAGAACCAAGCTGGGCTGAGGCACTGAGGCCTCCAAGCCAGGCCTTGCTCACCACACTGGCCCACTCAGAGCTTAAAGTCACAGCACACAGAAGCCCAGACCCCTCCACTGCACCGGGAAATGGTACCCAGCAGGACCCATCCCCATTCCAGAAAAAAAGCTCTCCTCATGGAAAGAAATGGAGCGGACCTTTCTGAACGTGGGTCTCATGATCAGATCACACTGAAGTGACTGTTTTCTGTGCTGCCACCACCCAAGAACAGTGTGATTTAATCCATCCCACATGGGGTCCAGGGAGGTGCTGACCTTTGGCCATTAACCCCGAGACCCGAGCTGGCGGAGAACTACCGTCTGTGTCCTGATAACCCCCTGACATAATTCAACTGGACCCACACAGCCTGCAGAGATGGGCGATAACGGAGCCTTTTCGGGGTCAAGCTAGGGGACGCGGCGCCAAGGACAGCCCCCACTGCGAGAAAAGACAAACCTCACGTCACCGGGCCTTGAGAACAGACATCACCACACTCCAAGATGCCTGCGTGCCTGGAAATTAAGACCTTCAGGGGCCACTTGCTGGCTTCTCTTGTTATCTGTCTTCCCAACACTGAGCAGATGACATTAAACCAACGCAGGGCTTGAAAAGGAGGCTCCAGGTAGAAGAAAAGAAACCAGCCGTGTCAGCCACACCAAACCCACCCGAAGAGAAACTTCTGTGGACAAGGCACACCCCTGGTGCTTGGGAATGGAACAGTTACTACTTGGAGTCAGCCAGCTTTCAAAGCTGCAGCTGGAAACCTTGGCAATCCTACCTTCTCTGAACCTCAGTTTCCTCACCTGCAGAATGGGAGCCATATAGGGCCTCCTTCTCAGTGGCTGTGGGAACAGAATGGGCTGGCACTCAGGCAGTACTCAGCACAGCCCCTGCCAAGGGGTGGTTGGCCCTGCTGTCGGGCGTGTCTCCAGGCCTCAGCTCCCATCTCTGTAACATGGGATCTGGAATACACCTACCCGCAGGGCTGGAGGCAAGAAGAACAACAGTCATAACAGGGCTGCCATATCATGTCTTGCTGCTGCTGCTGTTTATTATTATTGTTGTTATCTCCCCGGCTGAGGAAGGCATCACCTTGAGGCTGCTAGAGGTTACCTGTAGGGTAGCCGCGGATGTCTGTCCCCCTGGGCACTTCCATCTCCACCTAGAAGATAAAGCCCAACAAGAACTCTCTGAGTTGGGAAATGTCAAACACACTACCTCTATGAGTATGTCTGTGTCAGCAGCCAGGTGCCAGCTTCCCTGGCTGCCGTAATCCAAATCCTCCGTCAGGGCTGGTACACACACAGAGAAAGGGTGGGATCCCATGAGGACCCCATGTTCAGGAAACAGTCAGACTGTCCCCCACCCCTACTTACCTTGCTGCCACAACCTCAGCTGCACTAACAGACGCTTGAGGAGATTCTCCTTATTTGAAGGTGAGAGATGGAGGGACATGGGGTCCCTTGGGTCCCTTGGCACATTATAAATCACCTACTCCCTGATAACCCACAGGAGCCTCATGTCAGAATCCATCTTCGTTATCCAGGACACAGGCCCCCAGGGAATTTCACCCTTCCTTCAAGCGCAACAAGATCTGTGACCCAGCCACACTCCTTCCAGTGGTTTGCTTTGGGAAGACCATCACCAGCAGGGCAGCAGGCCGCATGTCTGCAGGTGCCCCTGTCAGCACT
Source organism: Heterohyrax brucei (assembly GCA_028571685.1). Lineage (NCBI taxonomy): Eukaryota > Metazoa > Chordata > Mammalia > Hyracoidea > Procaviidae > Heterohyrax > Heterohyrax brucei. Next base: position 37,006,559 of record CM053161.1, read on the forward strand.
GGTTATGATTTTTAAACCTGGATACAACCAAAGTTTTAAAGTAACAGTGATGATGATAAGCTTTCTGATACCTGACGTGGAGATCCATCAATAGTAGGTAGCAGTAATGATTAACTTAAAAAATATACACACTTTTTCTTTGTATCATTACACAAGCCAACCAAGTTCATAGAAGCATCAAAAAATAGAAGTAAAGCCAATCTGAATCACCTGTCCTGCCACAGTGCAGGTAACTACTGTCATTGTTTTAAATAACAAAGACTCAATAAGTCGATTAAAATAAACCTGGGGGATCAGGTAGCTACAGGATGGAGGTGGGGCTCTGTGAGGCTGCAGCCCAAGGCAACTGAAGCTGCTGTGACTGATGGGCCCATGCCCCCCGGCAGGGCTAAGAGGCACAGCCTGATAAACAGAGGCCATCCCAGCCATTTTTCCTCTGCTATCTCTGTCAGGACAATGCTGACATACCACTGGCCCCAGAGTGATGAATAGTCTTAGAGAGCTGGCCTGCCCTCATCCCCTATGCTGACCCTTTGGAGGGGCTGTCCAGGGCCCGCCAATACTATCTTCAAGACGGATTCTCTTCGGAGCCAAAAGTGAGCACCTTAGCTTTCCTTTCTAGTACTTCACACACTGAAATGTATGTGCATGCACACACATACATGAGCACATGTATGAAGACACATAGGCACAGACACACATGCAATGCATGCACACATTCACATGTGCACACACACATGAATGCATACATACAAGTGTGCACACATGAAGCCAAATATGTGTGTGCGTGCACACATACAAGTACATTCAGACACACACACTCTCACATACACATGTGCATGTACACAAACACATGTGCCACAAATACAAAAGATTACAACCTTGAGTCTACCAGCTTTCAAAGCTTGAAACTCAGCAAGTCCAGCTGCCAGTAACTTGCCCACCAGTACAGGGCTGACCAGATGTCAAATTGATTACAAACACCCTGTAAATCTTTAGGGGATTCATGCTCAACTCCAAAGAGGCCAAGAAGCTACCAGCAGAGCTGTTTTATACGCAGAGACAAGCTGACTGCCACCTCCCCAAAAACGGCTGCCGTATCCCGTCTCAGTCTAGTCTACACAGATGATGCCCACCCTTCTATCTCCTGGAAAAGATGGTGTGTCTCCCCAAAGATCTTCAAAGGCCATCAGAAACAGTAGAGTGTTCTGAAGCTTTTTGCCAAACACTTCTCTTTCAAGCCATAAACTTCCTGTTCAGCAAAACAGAACGACCTTCATATCCTCAAGTTATGAAATGAATGTAGACTCGTCACATGGGCAAGCAGATAAACAGTGGGCTCTCGGATCCACGCCCCCCAAGTTACCCATTTGTTCTGGCTTCTTTCAGACATATGAATGCCTGTCTCAAACCCCACCCTTACCCCCAGCCATCTCCGGGGAAATGACAAACACCGGATGGAACCCAGGGACCCCGGAGTCCGGATGCCCACCGTCCAGCCTGTTTATGTTGGAGGCCCTCGTAGAAGAAAAATGTGGGAACATACTTGCAGAACATGGTGGCCAAACGCGGTCTGGTGCCAGGGAGGCCAAATACAATAGGGGAGGCGAAAGCAGAGCGGAAGGATAGGGCTGGGGCCGCCGGGAGGAGGGAGCCCGCCCTCTGCCGTCGGGTCCGAGGCTGCATGGTGGGGCCTAGGCTGCATCTCCCCCACCCGCTGCTTTCTGTTTGGCCGTCCACGCCTCCCCAGCCCACCGAGTCAGGTGTACTAAATCCAGGCTCCACTTTGATTGGCAGTGAAAACAGCAGGTTGGGGACCGTGGTCATTCAACACGGACACGTCAAGGGTATACTTGGGAAAAATAACGATAAAAATCCTTTCTAGAAGCAAGCCTTCTATTTTATTCCAGCTCAAGTGCTGTTGCTCACCGCAAAAAGGCAGGGATGCCAGGCAGACCAGCAATCACATTGTCCTGTCCCATTGGCCAGCACTCGGTCACGTGGCCACATTCAGCTACAAGGGAGGCTGGGAAACGGAATTTTTATTTTGAGCCGCTATTTCCCCTTGTTTAAAATTGGGGGTGTTATTACAAAGAGGGGAGTCTCTGGGTGGAGCAAACATGCTCAGCTGCTAAACAGCAGTCTGGCAGTTCAAATCCACACAGAGTCACCTTGGAAAGAAGGCCTGATGATCTATTTCCAAAACAATCTATCACTGAAAACTCTGTGGATCGCAGTTCTACCCTGACACAGATGGGATCGTTAGGAGCCAGAGTCAACCCAACAGTGACAGGCTATTATCTAGAGGGAGGCAAGGTGGACACTGGGAGGTAATGGCCACCTCTGCCACACCCCATGGGGTAAGTCTTGTTATCTCTGTAGAACAGCTGTAGAAAGAGACTTCCAGTATCTATTTATACGAGTAAATTTACATCTATAAAATACTGTCTCTATTTTGTGGATACTGAGGGTCCGAGAGTGAAGTAAATTGTCCCAGAGTACACAGCTTCCTTAGAGCCAGCCACACCTCTTAAGTGGTTGGCAGGGGTCCTGCTTGCTCCTGCTGACGTGTGGAGTTTCGCCAAAGCAGCAGCCAGCCTCTGGGGCAGGGGTAGGAGCAGGGCCTCACAGGGAGGAGACCACAATCCCAGGAGCAGAGCAGAGAGCTCTCAGGAACACGGCAGCTTCGGGGGAGGCAGGGAGAAGCATCAAGGAGACCCTTCCTACAGGCCTCACTCTACTCACCACCTCGGGGCCTTAAAACAGCAGAGAAGGGCCTCACTCCTCTCTCTCACAGTGGCTGTTTTCAGCTTCGCTAGGTAGCTCTCCTTGTCCCCCTCCACCCAGGATGCCTCATGGGCCAGGACACGGAGGGGCTTCCCAGCTCCCAGTGAAGGAGGAAGGCAGCTAAGGCAGGCTGGCAGAGTGGTCAGCGGAGAGGCCGGGGAGCCCCCCAGAAGCAGACTGACTGCAACCCCAGTCCCCACCACCATCCATGCCATCAATCTCAATGTGTGGCAAGAGCCCAGAGAAGTGGACGCTGTTTCCCCCAGGAGGTTAAGGCACAGAGGTGTCAGTCTGCATCCCCAGGGTGATGAAGAGCTCGCGGAGGAGCTCTGCATTCAAGTTACAGGACTGTCACCCAGCCTGTCCTCCACAGACAGCCTTCACTGTTGGGAGCATTCAGTGTGGGTGAGCACAAGGAGAAGCTGCCACTGTCTCCTATTTGGGGATCCTGGAGCTGCCACAGGACAGGTCTTGAGGCGGGAGATCTGGCACCTGAGGCAGGGAGAGTATGAGTGGGGGGTACCAGGCGCTGGGCTCAGCCTGCCTGCAGGCACACCTGGCCCTGCCCTTCCCAGCAGCGCTTACTCCACGAACTCCTCCTCTGGGCCTTCATGTCCTCATTTATAAGAAGGGGACGCCAGAGCCTACACTGCAGGGCTGTTGGCAAAAATGCTTCTCAAGTAACAGTACAGGCTTCATGCTGTCCTTGTTCAGGGCTGGCCCAGCAGCCAGCTGAGGCCTCCCAACTGTCGGCTTCTGCAGCCACTCTACACTGCTTGTCTGGGAGGCTGGTGTTTGGGCCCTGTGGACAGGCCCGGTGGGCCTGTGGGCCAGTCTCACAGCAACTTCCTCCTGTCCTGCCTAGGACCACCCAGCTGTGGCCCTGATGACAGGAACAAGCTGCTGTTTGGATGCGCTGGGCTCCACGCTCTGTAAAACCCAGGGTTGGGGAGCCAGGGCAGAAGGAAATTCTCTGAGGCCAGGTGAGAGGCGGTGGAGCTCCAGAGGGGGCATCGGGTATGCCCGTGTGGGGGCTGAGAGGCTCAGGGGGCAGAGTTCTCCAGGTGCTTGGAGAGCCATAGTAGGCTCAAGTGCTCAGCGGACATTGAGGGACTGGGAAAGCATGACCCCACATGTGTCCACACCTGGAGCCCAAGAGAGCCACACCAAAGGCATGGTCTGTTCTACAAGGATTGTATATTTTTTCATTTCTTTCTCTAATCTATATTTTTATAAATGTAAAGAGTTCTTTATAGCAAGAAAAGAGCAATACAAGTAACTGAATTTCAAATGGACAATGTATCTGGGGGAGAGGAGGGATAGGTTGGCTTTCTGCACAATTTTTCTGTCAGCCTAAAACCGCTCTAAAAAAGTAAAGTCTTTCAAAAATGCAGAAGCAAAAAGAAAAAAGACACAAGAAATGTTTCCCCAAAATTCCTTTCCAGAAGAATCAGTTCAGGAATTAGAAAAGGGGTAATCCCTAAGACTCCTTGGCATCAGGTCACAAAACCCTTCCCACCAGGTCCCCTGCCTCTGGCCACTTCCCTATCCTCTTCCTAAGACACTGTCATCTATCAGGGGACACGTCACTATATGTTTGAACAACTACTGATGTCCGTCAGCAGCCTGAAGCCATCAGTGCACAGCTGTGATAAACCAGTGCCAACAGCCCCTTTAGGGAGAAGCCCCTCACTTCTCTGTGGTCAGGGTTGGACTGACCCCAATCTGGGAATTTGCTCGCATCCCCCGACCTCAGGATAATTCAGGGCAGCACATTTTGACCCTTCCTGATGCCTGGCCATCCCCACATCAGCTGTCCATCCACACCTCTGCCTCCAATCTCAGGCCATGTAGTCACAGGATGCAGTGGATTGCATCACATCCCCCAGAATTCGTGTATACCTGGAGCCTCAAACTGAGGCCTTGTTTAGAAACGGAGTCTTTGCAGATGTAATGAGTTAAGATCAGGTCATGCTGGAGTATGGTGGGCCCTACACCAGTATCCTCACAAGAAGAGGAGACACACAGAGAGACAGAGAAGACAGCCTGGTGAAGACAGAGACTGAGACTGGAGCTACATAACCTACAAGCAAAGGGACACCTACAACTGCCTGAAGCTGAGTAAGACAAGGAAGCCTCCTCCTCTTAAGCCTTCAGAGGGAGCATGGTCCTGGGGACACTCTGATTTTGAACTTCTTGCCTCCACAATGATGAGACAATGAATTCCTACTATTTGAGATCACCCAGTATGTGGTAAGTTGTTACAGCAATCCCAGGAAATGAATATGAAAAATGGTATTAAAAAGGCAGCTGCCCCACTTACCTTCTACAGCATTTTTCCTGCTGCTCTTCAGATGTCTGAGCCTCTCACCGTCTCCACCTGCCAGCCCTCAACACCTGCTCTTGATAAAGAACACGTGGCCAGGCACTGGGTGGGTGAGAGAGTATCACTCACGGGCAACAAGGCACCACATTGCACAGTGACAGAGAAGAGGGTGATACTGAGTTCTTGAAAACAGTCAGGAGCTGAGGGTGCTCCTGCTAGAGCTGACCGTGTGCCTTCCCAGGGCCCCAGCAAGTGCAGTCCTGAGTGTACATCCACAAAAGCACCCATACATGCCCAAGAATGCTCACAGCAGCACTGTCTACAAAAGGCTACTAACCACCAAATGCTCAGCAGGACTATGAAACAGATAAATAACCACATGAGCTGTGCTCATAACACGGAAGATTCTGCAGCGATGAGAATGAGGCATCAGGCCAGCCCAAAGAGCCTCAAACCAGCTCCATGATGGGCCTGAGTACCATCTGGGCATTTCCACTGAGCATTAAAACCAGTGTCAAACCCTAAGAGGAATAAATTTAATGCCATTTCAAGAAAGTTAGTAGTAAAATCATTTGCTAGCCAAAAAGTAAGCAGTTTAAATCTCACAGGCACTCCTTGGAAACTCTATGGGGCAGTCCTGCTCTGACCTGTACGATCTCTATGAGTCAGAATTCACTCAGTGGCCTTGGGTTCAGTTTTCTTTTTTTGGCTTAGTAGTAAAACAATACAGCGGAACAATGGTACATATGGCTGGAATTGGGCAGGTGGCACTCGGAGTTAGGCTGTGCTGAGCCGCTGCATCCCTGTGGGTATGTCTGTCTCTCTGCTCTTCAGCCTTTGCCAACAGGCTGGCTCATCCCATGTAAAGAGAAGCCATACAGTGCCTCAGAACCTTCCAACAATGTAGGAAGAGTACCCTGTGAGTACATGCACCCCCTTCCTTGTTGCTAACTGTGACAAATCTGGGGCACATCATAGAAGATTCCTTAGAGGTTTCCCAGCAGGACTGAGCCCCAGGTGCCCATGGCAGCAGCCAGGCATTTACGCACCTTCCTGGCCTTTCTCCCTTCCATGTCTCACATATCTCCTCCCTCTCTTGGGTTTGCATTAGTGTCTTCCTGCTGCTGTAACAAGTTACTGCTAACTTGATGGCTTAAAACAACACAGATTTATTCTCTTACAGTTCAGAGGGTCAGAAGTTTAAAAGGGGTTTTGCTGGGCTAAAATCAAGTTTCAGCAGGTTGAGCTTCTTCTGGAGGCTCCAGGGGAGAATCCATCCCTTTGCCTTTTCCAGTGTCTCAAAGCCGCCTGCATTCCTGGGCTTGTGGCTCTTCCTACATCTTCACACCCAGCAGTGCAGCAGTTTCCAGGCTCTATGGCTCTTACCCCTCTCACATATCCTTTGACTCTGAGCTCTTCTGCCTCCTCATTCTACTTTTCAGAACGCTTGTGATTATATTGGCCCATCTGGGTAATCCTGGATTCTCTTCAGCTCAAATCAATTGGTTATCAACCTTAATTCTATCTGCAGCCTAACTCCCCATTACCATGCAACCTAAAACATGCTCTTGAGTTTCAGCTGACTGTGGGCACAGGAAGATTTGTCTCAGAATTGATGCTGGTTACCTGTCCACTTGAAAGAAAGACCCAAAATGAGACGACATTGGATGCTTTCTTCCAAACTGTTCAGATTCTGAGTCCAGCAGTTGGACTCCTCAAGTCATCAAGGATCAGGTGCACATTCAGAACAGAGCAGGTGCCAGGACTGCACTGAGGGGGTGAGACCAGAGAAGGGGTGAGGGGAGTCTCTGTTTCAAGAAGGGAGAGTTTTCCCTAAGTTCATGGACTTCAGAGTGGAGTGAAGACTGCTCTGAGATCAAAACCCAGTCCTACCACTTCCTAGCTCAGCGACCCTGGGCAAGTCACTTAATTTTACCAAGGCTCCATTTTCCGACTCGACGGCACTTGGCTGGCCATTTTCCCATCCATGAAAGGAGGTAGTACTATTTAGCTATGTCCAAGAGTGACATACAAAATGTTTAACAACCCACATCAACAGGTATCAACCAAACAGAGCGGAGGTTAGACAGAAACAGCCAACATGGTCGGCCCAGGTCTCAACAGCCGACAGCCAGCCTGCCTAAAGAGAGAGGGGTAGGGGACAGTGGTACTATAACATGATGTCACCAAATTGGACATGTAAAAATTCTTAAAAGAGCAAATGTTTTATGTGTGTGTGTATTGTGTATTTTCCACAATTAAAAAACAAAAAGCGGTGCACATGCAAGAAAGGGCAGCCGAAAGGAATTGTTAACTCTTTTACTAAAGGCGAGTGGGTTATGCCCTGATGTTAAAGAGGGAGGGCTTACCTGGATTCAGACTGGATCTTTAGAAAAAAAATCCAAAACTAAACCTACTGCTGTTGAGTCAATTCCAACTCACAGCAACCCTACAGGACAGAGTTGAACTGCTCCGTAGAGTTTCCGAGGAGCGCCTGGTGGATTCAAACTGCTGACCTTTTTGTTAACAGATGTAGCATTCAATCTCTACACCACCAGGGTGTCAAAGCAAGTTCAAATCACTGCATGGAAAGCGAGCACCACTGATTAAACGACTGGATGGTGCAATAGAGGCCGAGGCTGTGCCTGAGAAAAAAGTAGAGTACGGTTTGGCCCCCACGTGGCCAAGTCTGGACTTTGTCTTGAAAATCACAGCGTGTCTCCCTGCAAGCTTATATCTAATGGTTTAAGGAGAACATCTAACTTTGCATCTGCCCATACGCATGGTGGCCACGTGGAGATGTGTCTCAGATGCCAAAGTCTTTGAGCAGTCAGAAAGGCAGCTGGCACAGGGGCAACTGCTACTCTGCCCTGGGGAGGGAGAGCAGGAGGGCAGCAGAAGGGTGTGGCTGCTGGCCAGATTCCCGGCCTCGGGAAGACACAGGCACAGGGTGACCTGGAGTGCTAAAAGGCCAACATCTGCAGCATCTGTCCAAGCTGATGCCAGAGCCCAGCTGTCCTTTTATCTATAAGGAGACACGAACTCTACAAAAGCCCAGCCTGGCTTTGGAAACCAAATGTAGTGATTCCAACACTCTGAGTCACTCTCGGGAAAGAGAATTCATGGACCGTGTTGCATGTGGTGGAGTCTTGTTTCCTGATCTCTTCCCCTAAGTGTGTGTCATGTCTCAGGCCTATAAGAAGATGGGGACAGGCCTGGGAAGAGGACATCCCTCACCTCAGGCACCCAGCCAGAGAAGCCCAGCAGAGGAAACCATAGGGTGGGACAAAGACAGTACCAAGTCTTCAGTGTCACATAGCTGGTCCCACCAGGGGCCTCTCTGCTGCCGGCAGCTCCACAAGGGGAAGCGGAAAATCAAGGCCAACCCATGGTTTCTGTCTGTAATCAACTCAAAGACCTCAACTACCAAATCCACATGTGATCCAAGACAATAGCTCTCTTTTGGGGAGCCCTGAGGACCAAACTCTTTACATGTACTATCTCACCTATTTCTTACAGTAACCTTACAATGTAAGTGCTAGGTATCATTCCCATTTTACAGATGAAACCAAGGCCCAGTGAAGTTAAGCAAGTTGCTGGACGTCACACAGCAGCGAGTACTGGAGCCAGGTCTATGAGGTGTGAAGATCCCCTTCACTACCCAAGTGTGTGAAGCTGCAGAAGCATAGTGTGTCTTGTGGACATACACCCTACTCAGTCGCACTGACACAAGAGAACAAAGAATGTGATCACCCAGAGGAGAAGGCATGCTCTCCAAAGCAAGACATAAGGATTGTTCCAGAAGGAGATCCTAAAACCAGGGCCAAGCCCTCTGGGCACTGATGGCTGCCTCTTAAGGTCACAACAAGGTTAACCTGGAAAAAATCTCCATCATCCAACATACATGTCCCTACAAGCCTCCCACTGGCTGTGGCCTGCCCCCCTGGGACCACCAGCTGTCCCAGACAGCTTCCAACTGCCTAAGTCAGCATCCTTGGGCCTACAAGCATCTTTTGGCCTGCAAGGTCAGAAGGGCAGAAAGCTGCTCTGCTCCAGCCTGAGGCAGGTGAAAGAGCTACAGCATTGATATCCCACAGGAACAGCCCTTAGCTACCCACAGAAGAGAGTTAGTGAGGGTTTCCCAGCCCTCGCCCATTGAGTGGCACAGTCTCCTCTCCCACACCCCTCAGTAGGGATAAGCTCCTGTTGCTCATGGGGTAGCTGCCTTTCCCCTAAGTTAGCTGCCTGGTCTCACCTGCCCACTCCCCTGCCGATAAACCCTGCATCTCCCAAATAGCAACTTGTACTTAGTGTTCTGGCCTTAGGTTTCCTTGTGGGGGAGCGAAAGCTAAGTCACTGTCTGTCCCCATTCATACTTGAGCCCTCCAAGGACAGGAATTGAGAATCTTCAGACCTCATTTAACAAATGCTTACTGCATACTTGCTAAGGGACATGCGTGTTACCCTATGGAGAACATAGGCCCAGGTTTATTGGTCGTTTTCAGACCAAAGTGCCTCCCACTGATCAGCTGAATGGGAACAAACAGGGGCTCACTACTGGGCATAACTTGTCCATCCTTGCCTAAGGTGTGGTCTCAACTTTTCAGATCCATAATTCCTGAATGAACTAACCCAATAGATACAGATTCATAATAACTCAACTCACAAGAAACCGAAGTATGTTCTGGAACACCTAATTAGGGTGGGCTCTGTCTTTGCAGGACTACATTTGCCCAGACCACCTGAGGTAAGCATCAGAAGGCTACCGAGTGAACTTGAACACATCCCAATTATCACGGTCTTAATTTTTCTGCTTCCCAAATCTGTCCTCAGCGTGTCCCCTCTCTCCTTCCCTACTGAGGGCAGGAACCATCTGTCTTGTTTATAGCTGTATTTTCAGGCCTTAGAACATTTGTTGGCATGTAGGAGCTGCGTAAGTTTGAATAATACCCAACTGTTTGTACCAGTAGACTCTCAAATCTCAATATGTCAGTCCAAGAGAAGCTTATGTCTCATGCACTGTCAAGTGTGGATGCTGGTAATCAACTTCACCATGCAGAAAGTCAGAGGCCCAGGCTCTTTCCACATTGAAGCTCTGCTGTTCCCTGGGTCTTCTCATCCAGCTGGCAGATATGGCAAGATAGAATATGGATAATCAACCTGCTTCCTCAACACTGTGGCTCAGAAGCAACACTCAAGTTCTCTGCTGACATTTTATTGGTGAGAGCTAGTGGACCCCTGATACGAGGAGACTTAGGAAATATAGTCCCTGGCTCTGGCCAGGCAGCTGCTCCTTAAACACAGTTGTACATATGTGCAGAGTGGACAGCTCACCTTGTTCTCATTGTTAGTTGCTTCTGAGTTAGCTCTGATTCATGGTGACCCCGTGTACAGCAGAATAAAATATGCCCTGTCCTGTACATGTTCAAGATCACTGATACGTCAAGTTCACTTTTGCAGCCACTGTGTATTTTGAGCACCTTCTAATCTATAGGTCTACCTGCTAGTACTATACAAGACAATACTCTGCAGTGATCCATGAAGTTTCATCAGCTAATTTTTGGCAGATTATTATCAGTTCTTTCTTCCTAGACTGTCTTAGTTTGTACACTCTGCTGAAACCTGTCCCGCATGGGTGACCCTGCTAGTATTTGAAATAGCAGTGACATAGATAGCTTCTAGCCACACACAAGCCACTGCAGTACTACAAACTGATAGACAAGTGGTACACACTAAATGTATGCTTGATTCATTAACCAATGCATTAACTAACGATGAACTAATTGCCCACATGAAAAAGAAACTTCATGAACACTTGCTGGTGTACTGAACTGCATCGGGACACACAAGGTTGAATGGATCTGGACAAGGATCAGGAGAGAGCTCTCTGCAGACAGCACCCATTCCAGGAGCCCTGGTCTGCTCTCCCTTCTGCATGTCACACCTACTCAAGTCCCTACTGATGGAGCCCTAGAGGAAGTCAGCTGGCTCAGCCTCCTCCATCCTTCCCAGATGGGGAGCAGGCGCAGGGCGGTGGGGGGACATGCCCAAGGTCACAAGGCAAGTTTGTTAGTGAGGAGCCAGGCCCCCACTGCCTGACCCCCAGGCCAGCGCCTGGGCCTCTCAGTAGCTGCTGGGCCCTCATTGTTCAGCTAATTACTGCAATCCCAGGCCTGCCGAGTGTCTGTGTGGGGGATGTGGGTAAACATTTCCTCTTTGGCAGGGCAGGAAATGAAGGGATGACTAGGTCAAGTGACTTCACTTGGGCTGTCGCTGCTCTGCCTATCATCCAGGCCTTCATCCCTGCCTGCCCTCAGCCCTCCATAAGTCCCCAAAGTCTGGTCAGACAGACAGCCAATTGGCAATGTTAAAGTCCCTTTGGTTCCTGGATGCTGAAGGCTCTAGGTTGGAGCCCTGCTCTGCCCTGTGCTGGCTGAGTGCTCTTGGAAAAGTTGCTCAACCTCTCTGAGCTTCAGTTTCCTTCTGTGCCAAGTCCCTTCCTCAATGAGTTGTTGTGAGGACAGGGTAACAAGATGCAGCAAAGCATTTGGCTCAGACCCTGAAAGATCAGGCTCTCACAATTGAGTTCCTGTTGTTTTTTGAGCTCATTTCAAAAGATGATGCACTGGATTTTTTTTTCTCCCCTGTCCCTCACCATCATACATACACACACACAGACACACACACACACACACACACAGAGCATAAGAACACCTACTGAGCCCAAGCAGAGACCTAGACACAGGGCAATGTGCTAAGGCAATCCCCTCAAAATCTCTCCCTGGGACCCCACGGTTCATCCTTTAGGGTTAAAGGCACTTACTGGATTCAAGTGGAGAATACAATCCGCATAAAGGAGGACTGAGACAGGTACACTTTGACGAGTGAGGAAGGAGAGAAATGCTGACCAGGGAAAGTGCCTGGGCTGACTGAGAAAAGTGCCTGGCTTCAGGGCTGTCCAGACAGGAGTGAACAGGGCAGTGCCAGGGAGGGAGCAAGCAAAGAGAAGGAGCTGACCTTCATACATGTCATCACCTTGAAAACTCACAGTGGCCTGCCAAGGTTGATGATGGTCCCCAGTCTGCAGGTGGTTCAGAGAAGTGTCCTACCTGTTCCTGGTAGGCCAAGATTCAGCCTCAGTCCCACTCCAAAGTCAGAGGCAAACCACCCAGACTGCCCTCATCCATCCCTGTACTCAACACAATTGATCCACATTCTCTGAGTATCCCTCAGTCTGCTCTGTGTCAGGCACTGGGCTAGGCAGCCCCTGCTTGACTTTCGTGCTGAAAGTGACTTCAAAATCAGTTAATCTGGCACCCCATGTAACAGAAGAGTAAACAGACCAGAGGGGTTAAGTGACTGGCTCAAGGTCATACAGCTAATTAGTGCCAGACCAGAACCACAGCCTAGGCTTCCTGCACAGCGACCTCCAGACCTCACTGCCAGCATCTCCAGGGAGCCCCACTCCCACAGGGCTACCAGAGGGCTCAGGCAGGCTGAGTGGTGACGTGTTGAACATCTTCATCAGAGTTTTAAGAAATTTTGAATGTCAAGGTCCATTCCTGAGTGAGTTATGAAAAAGAGAAATTTTGAAACGTAGGAGGACACAATTGCTCAGTGGCCTGTGCATCACGTCAAGTGGTATCTTTTCCTCGTGTGAACTGGATTGGGAGATTTAAAAAAAAAAAAAAAGTCTCCCATTAAGCTTTGAAACTAGTTCCAAAGAGGAAAAAAGAAATGAGCACGTCTCACACAAGACAGCAAGAACAAGCTGTTGGTAGTCAGTGCCCTCTGCTGGACTGACGGCGGTCCTGACTAGTTGTTCTGGATTTGGCTCATGAAGAGCTTAAAGAAATATCAAAGGTATCCTTTTTAACCTTCCAAATTGTTATGAACCCAGCATGAGAGTAGCCAGTGCTGTTCATGGTGGTTGGGTATTCATTTTCTTGATAATTAAAGGCACTCAGAACTCAGTAATGCTTTTTGTAGTCCATTCATTCATTCATTCATCCAGACCAAGAAAACCAAGCCCACTGTCAGTTCCAACACATAGCGACCCTATAGGACAGAGTAGAACTACCACATAGAGTTTCCAAGGAGCCCCTAGAGGATATGAACTGCCAGCTTTTTGGTTAGCTGCCATAGCATTTAACCACCATGCCACCAGGGTTTCCATTCATCCCGCCAACACGTATTTATTGAGTAAATGCCTGCTATGCTAGACCCTGGGGAATCAGCTGTGGGTAGGATAGAGAAAACTCTGCCCCTTGGAATGCAGATGCTACTAGAGGCCACCAACAATAAGCAAACTAGCCCACAGAGGCCATGCAGTTGTCAGGGTTGCGTAAATGGGTCATGGAGGCAGCAGAGGGGCAACTGGAGCCGCAGCCAGTGCTGGGGGAGAGGACCCTCCGACAGGGCTCTGAGGGTCTTTGGGCAGACACTGGAGCAGGGTGAGGGATCAAGCCATCCTGTATGTAGGGAAAAAGTGCTTCCAGTGAATAAAAAGCCAACGTAAAGACTTGGAGGAGGGTGTGTGTTTGGCTGCTTGGAAGAGGAGACCAGTGTGGTGGTCAGAGGGACAGTGGGAGGCGCAGCAGGCCCAAGCAGACATGCAAGACAATACTCAGGCTTTTGGGGGATGAAGGATACCCTGTGGATCAGAGTGGGACCCCTGCAGACATCACAGCTCAAGGCTGAGGACAGAGACAGGAGGGCCCTGGTAAACCATCTAATGAAATCCAACCTCTATTTTAACATTGCTAGTATCAGCAGGAGCTCACATTTGGAGTACTGCCTACCACAAAGCCCTTGATGTGCACAAGCCCATGCCACCCAGGCAGTGGCCATGTCCAGGGGGCACCTTATCCCATTATATAGGTGAGTGAGCAGAGGATCAGAAAGTTTAAGAAACTGGTTAAGGTCATACAGCACTGAAAGGCAGCACCTGGCCTAAGTCCCAGGCTGGATGACCCCACATCAAATGGCCAGTTGTTCCCCAGTCTGTGGGATGCCCTGAGATGTTACCTCCTTGAGGAAGGATGAGAAGTGTCAGTTCCTTCACCCCTCTTATGGAGCAGAAGGTCAGCTTTCTGAGATTGAGATATCCTATCCCCTCCTGGGCTCAGCATGGGACTCCAGGGGTAACCATCAAGGCAAAGCCATTCCCCTACCTGCTCCGGCTCCTGCCACTGCACTTGAGATAAGCTTCCACCAGCCTGCCCGAAAAGAAGACTGAATGTCAGAGCGGGACTCCTCTAGGATCTACACAGGGAGCTCTGCAACCCACTGAGAGCCAGTGTTGCAGACTGAATTGTGTACTCCCCACCCCCAAACATGTGTGCAGCACTTGGGCTAGACCTTGACTCCTGGTATTGTGTGATGTTCCTGTAGATTGTAAATCCTGCCTCTGTGATGTTAATGAGGGAGGCTGGGAGTCAGTTGGGTTGGTGGGGTAGGACTCCATCTATAATACTACATTGTGCTTTGAGATATTATCTTGGGATATAAAGGAAAAGGAAGCAATCAAAGAGTTGGGGACCTCATATCACCAAGAAGCAGTGCCAGGAGCTAAGCATATCCTTTGAGCCTGGGATCCCTGTACCTCAGAAACTCAGTCCGGGGGAAGATTGAAGACAAGGACTTTCCTCCAGAACCAACAGAGAAAGCCTTCCCTTGGAGGTGACGCCCTGAATCTAGACTCTTAGCCGACTGGGCTGTGAGGAAATAAGTTTCTCTTTGTTAGAACCGTCCGCTTGTTTCTGTTACAGGAGCAGTAGATGGCTCAGACAGCTGGCTGCGGTGCTCTTGGGGGCAGAACAGTGTGCAGACTCTACCTTAGCCCTCACTGCATGTGGTGTGGGACACACTGAGAAGAACACCTGGAGAAGGTGAGGTGTGTCCCACAGTTTGGTGTCTTTGAGTCAGAGAAGCACGAACCTTGGGTGATATTCCTTTCTGCCAAGCCCTGAAGTAAGAATTTCCTACACAGCGCTGTTGCATGGAACCCTTGCAGACACCATGCAGCAGGCACTTCTGTGATCTACGTGAGTGGGTAAGAAACTGAGACTCAGAGAGTGGGAGTGACTTGGCCAGGACCACCCAGCAGGAAGCAGATGAGCCCAAGGCCAGAGCCTGCACCCCAGATCCCTGGCATTTTGTGATGACTTGTTCACTCATTCTTCTATTTCCTGAGGACCTACTGTACACTAAGCAGTGTTGGGGCACTGAAGACACAGTGAAGCAAGCAGGGAGCCTCCCTGTCTGGCGAGGACAAACTAGGGTCAGCGGGCACTCATCCAGCTCTCAGAGAAGACAGAGCTCCCCAGACAGGTAGGCAGCTGGCAGGGGAGCGTGAAACCCGGTCGCAGTCCTCTACCTGTGTGTGGGCAACCTGTCAAAAGTAGTGGTCCCCACAGAGCCCAGGCTGAATGGCAGGGCTACGTTCGGAGCAAAGACCGCATCCCCCACCTTGCCAGCCTGGTGTTTGCATCCCTCTTTGGGCCTTGGCTTTGAAGCCAGTGAGCTGAACTGTATGGTCTATGGTCCCTCACCCTACACCCATTTGCTCACTGCTTCTGAGCAGCTATGTGCCTCAGTGTAACCACCTGTGAAACAGGCATAGAAACTTCTGTTAATGAACCATGGAAGCAGAGTCCTAGGCCAAGGCATAGAAAGTGTGGTTGCTATCTGGCGGCCAATGGTATCTGAATCAGCTGACACTGAGGCAGCAGAAATGCCTTAAGCTGTTTCAGGTTCAAATCAAATCCCAACACTGGCAGGATCACCTCTAAGCTGGACATGCTCCATTGGGGTGGGTGTGAGGATGAAATGGGATTCTGCCTGTAAAACACTCAGCAATCAGTCCACAGATACGTGGTGAGCTCTGGACATGCCTACATGTGATGGATGGAATAGCCAATATAGCCACATGTGAAGGCGCTATGGAGCTTGCACAGGGTGAGCCTAGCACATAGGGGCTTTTGTCCCTTTAACTACAGTTAAAGGGGTACAGTGATGGCCTCAAGGAGGCCCACATCCTAATCTCCAGGGCTTGTCACTATGGTCCCTTATCTAGCAGACAGGGCATTGAAAATGGGATGAACTTAGGATCTTCATGGGGCAGTGATCTTGGATTGCCCAGGCATCTCAGTATAAAAGAGGATAGCTCTTCTTGGCTGTGGTCAGAGAAACACTATGCTCTGCCTTTGAAGATGGAAGATGGGGTCACTAACCAAGGAATGTGGGTGGCCTCTAGAGGCTGGAAAAGAAGCTGGAGTGTCCAGAAGGAACCATCACCTTGGTTTGAGCCCAGTGAGACTCAGGTCAGACTTCTGACCCTCAGCACTGTGAGATAAAAGCTGTGAACTGTGTGCTGTTTAGATTCCTTAGGTTTATGGCACTTGGTTACAGCAGCAACTAAAGAAGCATACAATCCCTGTAATAGTTGGCTATACTGTTAGCTGCCAAAGAACCATAGCTTCTTAGCTTGGACCTGGCCCACTAAAATGCGGCAGATGTGATACTTGGCAGGTTCTGGGCTGAGGTACTAAGAAGGCCTGGTAGCTCCACTTCTGCCCTTGAAGGAAGATAGCTGCCCTGAGGTAGCCGTGCGTTGAGGAAGTCCAGCCTGGCCACAAGGAAAGAGCTGAGTCCCACACCACCACCCCCAGGAAAGAGCCTCAGGAGAGCCCTGGCCAAGCTCCCAGACATGTGGCTGAGGCCAACTCAGAAGAGGATCCTTCAGCCCTGCGGAGGCATCCCAGCTGACAATGCATGGAACAGACAGAAGCCATTATCCCCTAAAAAACCTGCTCAAACTACAGAATAATATGCAAATCTCTTCAATGTTGCTTCAAGCCACTGAGCATCAGGGTTGTGTGTTACACAGACTGTTGTGGGTACCCACCACTGCCCTGTGCCAATACCCACAGTCTCAGAAAAGGTACAGCCCCACCCTGGCTCTCAGGCCTGATACAAGTGGTGGGATTTCCCTCATGGCTCCCACCTGGCCACCCAAGGCTATAGTCAGGGAGCAAACAACCCTCTGGAAGTTTCCCAGCATGCGAGGGCAAAGGTCAGCTTCATCTCAGTAACTCTGCAGAGCTACTTTGGAGTAACCTGTGCCTGGTCAGCTCCTGCTGTCCCCTCACCCGCCCTCACCCTGAATCCAGCCAGGCTGGGGCTGCTGTGCTTGAGGAAAGGCCCCGCATCCAAGGCCACTTGCTGCCCCCCTCCATTTCCTATCAGGAAGTGGCCCTGCCTCCCTCTGGCTTAGGTCATGGTGACAAATGGAGAAGAGCTGACCCCTGGCCCCGTGGTCAGAGAGTGTCAGCAGGTGCCCAGGGCCAGGCAGGATCCCTGGAGCTCCCGCAGGAGACTAGTAGGCTGGTCCTGTTGTTGCACGTTGGCCCCTGCTAAGGGACAAGGACCCAGGGAGAAGACCTGTTCCTTTATTAGACTCTCCCTGAAGTCACTTTCACTGGAAGCAAGACCAGCCCCACCAGCCAAAGCCAAGTGCTGTCGGAGTCGATGTGGGTTCCCAGGCCACGCCTCAGACCTGGTGATTCAGAGGCTGTATGGAGGTAGGCCTGGTAATCGGTATTTTACCAAACCCCCCAGAAGATCCTGATTCCCACTGGGGCATAAGACCCCCAGCCTGGAAACACAGAACCTCAAAAAGGCCACTTTATACCTCTTCCAGAAGCTGTTAGCACGTCCATGGGAAATTGTTGGTGGGCACCTAGGTTGCTTCCAGCTTTTGGTTATTGTGAATAAAGCTGCAATGGGCATGCAAATATAAAGTTTTGTGTGGATGTGTTTTCAGCCCTTTTGGGTATATAACTAGGCATGTAATTGCTTCATCATATGGTAACTCTACATTTAGCATTTTAAAGAACCACTAGACTGTTTTCTAAAGAGTCAATATGAGAATAATATTAACAATATCAAAATTAACAGTGTGAACTAGTATCACTCTTTCAGACACTCTGCCCCTTTGGTTACATTTACTCCTCTGTAAGACACTGAATCATTTATGAGTTAAGTGCAATGTTATTAATGCTGTCTTTATTTCACAAACCCCGGTGGCATAGTGGTTAAGAGTCTGGCTGCTAACCAAAATGTCTGCAGTTTGAATCCACCAGGCACTCCTTGGAAACCCTATGGGGCAGTTCTACTGTGTCCTATAGGGTCACTGTGACTCAGAATCAACTCAAAGGCAATGGGATTTTTCTTTTTTTTTTAATTTCCCAGATGGGAAACTAAGGTACACAGAGGTTTGAGTGCTGCATCCAGCTGGCTGAGCAGCAATTGGAACCCGCACCTAGGCCACCAAGGTCCAGAGTTTGTACTCTCACCCCTGGGCTGTCTTGCCATAAGTAGCTGAGCCCTGCCCCTGGGCAGGACTCGGCTAGTGTTGGGGGCCAGCCTCAGGGAAGGCCCAGACCCAGCCTTCTGACTCACCTTCCTGCACCTGGTCCTTTTCTGCCTGAGCCTCACCAGTTCCCAAAGGCACGGACTCATGCCCCTCCCCCACCTGGCAGGCACAGGCCATTATTAGCTCCAGGCCCATCAGCACTTTCCAGTAGGGCTTCCCAGCAGAGGAAAGCACTTCTCAAACAGCAGTGACATCTGAATGTGTTGGGAGGAAGAGGTGCGGACAGCTCAGGGACACCCTGGCTCTACCACCCCAGCACCCTTCATGCGGTCTAGAGGCAGCTCCTAGGGCAGCCAGAAACTCAGAGCTGCAGAACACAGGGACGAGGTGTGGCACAGCTCTCCAGGGGAACGTATTTGAAATCATGCACTGGAATTCAGGTCCCAGAGGTGGCAGCATCGGGTCCAGGCCCTGGAACTCTGGGATCAGGACCTGGGGCAGACAGTCCAGCTCAGCTGGAACATCACCGGAAGGACTGTGTCTGGCAAACAGCCCCTGCCTGCTAAGTAGTGCCCCAGGAAACACTCACCTTCATCCCAATGTCAAAAACGTTATCGTGGAAACTCTCAAACACAGAAATATGGAAATAACAGTGATGCCCATGTATCTACCAAGGAGACCTAGTGGCACAGCGGTTACACACTCAGCTGCTAACAGAAAAATCAGCAGTTTGAGCCTACTATTTGCTCCATGGGAGAAAGATATGGCAATTTGTTTTCATAAAGGTCACAGTCTTGGAAACCCTATGAGGGCAATTCTACTCCTACTTATAGGGTTGCTATCAGTCAGAGTCGACTAGACAGCAATGGGTTTATATATATGTAATACATACATATATATATATATATATATATTCACCACTTCATTTTTTGCCATGCTGTCTGATAAGCAGGTAGACACCTGGACAGATGCTGCCACTGAACCACTGTAAAATATCCTTTAGACATCCTGACTCTTGGGCTCTAATACTATATCAGGCATCTCCAAAACCATCAAGACTTTTGCACGATTATAACCCCATTAGCTTGCCTGCTGTTGTTATTAGCTATCATCAAGTCAGCTCAACTCACAGCAACCCCATGTACAACAGAACCAAAGTCCGCCCAGTTCTGTGCCAGTCTCACAGTTGTTGCTGCTTTGGAGTGCACTGTTGCAGCCACTGTGTCAATCCATTTGCTTAGACGTTTCCCTTTTTTTCTGCTGACCCTCTACTTTACCAAGCACTATGTCTTTTTCCAGACTGGTTCCTCCAAATGACATCATCTGATACATGGTCCATATTTGAATTTCCCATTGTCTCAAAACATCTTTCATGGCAGACTTTTTAAGCCAGCAGCCAGCCAAGGACAACCATGGCATTTGGTGGGTATGTGTCCCACGTCTCTTCAGTCTAGAGCAGTCCTCTCTGCTCACCTGTATTACTCATGATACTGGCTTGTTGAAGATACCAGGTGTGCAATATGCCCCTTTCCTTCTGTGATGTACCCAGTCCACGCACGAGGACACTGAGGCCAGAGGCAGGTTGCAGAGACTCTCATATCCATCTGCATACAGAGCCTTTGGCCCGTAGTTCTCTGCAAGGCAGGAGGGACTGTTGTTTCCTGGCAAGAAGGGGTTCTGGGGAGCCATGACGGCAGCATTCAAGGGAGACACCAGCTGACTAGGTCCTGTCTAGAACAGAGCCCTGGCCAAGGAGGGACACAAGGTATTGACTGGACCCATGAAATTCTCCCAACTGCAGCCAGGATCTGGGCAGAGGCTTGAAAATGGGCTGAACAGATATCGTCGGAGTCAGTTCTATGCAGAGCTAGGAGGGCCTGGTGTACAGGCCGTGGAGGCAGGCCAAGGGCTTGTGTATAGTCACCTGTTTATCTATTCCAGTGCCAACAGCTGAGGGCTCTGTTAGGCTGCAGCCCTCCTTCCCACTCTCCTGCTAATGCTGACTTTAGGTCTTAAACCTCCTTTGCTCTGAGCCTCCAGATCTCTGCCAGACTCCACCGCACAGGTACCCTACCTGTGAACTTCCCGAGGCAAGACTTCCTCCCATGCCGTTTCCACAGAGCCTCGCCTAGGTATTCCATAAGCATTTAAGTCAGGGAGAGCTCAAACACGAATAAAAGTAACACAAACACTCCTGTGGTGTCATGAGGCAAAAATGATTCTACTCATGTTATCCCATTGCGTGGGTAAGGAAACTGAGGCCCCAAGACATCAAGTGACTTCCCACAGCCACACAAGTAGTACATGATGAATAAGCAGCCTGAAGCTCAGAGGTTAAAGAAAAACCTGAAAGACAGCAGGTGTAGCCCAGTGGAGACAGCAGGATAGGAGGCTGGGGGCGGGCTTGGAGACAAGAGAGTGCCGAGTTCTCAGCTCTGGGCACATGGAATCACAGGGCCCCAAGATTTAAGTGGTCTGCATGCAGCCTGGGCACTGGTTTGTTACTGTTGTTTACTTTTACAGACAATCTGAGTGTGTGGGCAAGGTAAGGAATTACTGGCTTTGAGGGTGGCAGAGAGAGGGCTGAGAGCGAGGAGAGACTTCAACCCAGATGGACATAGAAAGTTTCAGAACAACAAGAGTGGGGTCAGAATGCACACAGCAGGATGTCACCTCAGGGACCCAAAGTAAGGTTTAAGCTGGGGAGTGACAGCTCAGAGTCGGCTGGTACCCAGGGGGTCCCCTGCCCCCAAGGCCCACAATGATGGGCTTCTAGGAATGAGAGAGGCCATGCGGTAGGGGAGAGCAGGGACCTTGCCCTAGGTAGTCAGTGCTGTGCCCAGGGCCTGGCATAGAGTAGGTGCCTAGTGATTGTGTGACGACTGAGGCAAAAGTGAGGCTGACTCACATGGAACACACATCTAGAAGTGTGCCATCCCCCTCCCAAGCCCAGGGGCTTGCCCTCTGCTGTGCCCCTAGAGGCCCAGGCCCTCCCTCGGCTTCTCTGTCCCCTTTCCCCTCCCTCTCCCCCTTTTCTTCCTCCTCTCCTTTGGTCTCCTTTCCACCTCCCCTCTCCTTCTCTCCCATCTCCCCTGTCTCTCTCATCCTACATGACATACTAAGCAGCACATTTCCAGGACACTTGGCACCCAACGCATGACAGGCTGGGAGCAATCAGCAAGCTCACCGGGAAGGCGGAAACTGAGGACAGGCATAGAAGTGATACGGACTGTAGTATTTGGAAGGCGATCACAGAGCTGCCACAATGAGAACTGGACAAGACTTTGGAAGTCACATGAATCTCAGACAATGGGGGGCCAAGGATCAGAGGAGAAACTTGACCAAAGACACCAGCAGATTGGTGCAAATGTGTCCTGGCTCTGGGTGGCTCAGTGGTAAATGCCATAAATACCACATTAGTTCTCAGCTCCCTCACCTTCTAATTGTCTTGGTTAATTTGTAAAGTGATACAGCAGATACTTTTGGGATCTAACAAAACCCAGAGGACGATCCATCATTCTGAGTGTTTGCTCCTCCAGGCCTGCACAGTGAGACTCTCCTCAGAGCACTGTGAGCTACTACAGCCACTTTGCTCAACCTCCCCAGGACCCCTGAGCCAATGACTGGCTGCTGTGCACTAGGGAAGCAAGCTCACACAGTGCTTGATCCCTGCTGGCTAGGAGTTTCACCCAGACTTCTCAGCTTTCAACACCGTCTCACTGAGCACTTCGGGGAGACTGCCTTCCCCACTTGTACACACCATGATTGAGGCTCTGTTTCTAACGAACCTGATCTAAGACAACCAACAGCTTGTCTTCCTAATTACCCTTTGAGAGATCTTGTAAAAGCCGTGGTATTACTTCCCAGGGAAATCTAACTCCTATAAAAATGCATACCGTTTTGGGATCCCCTTAGTCTGCACCTGAGTCCCAGATGAAGATCTGCTGCCTCACCGTGTATATTCAGTGGAGGGTAGGGGGCAAGACCCGGGCTTCAGTTTGAATCTCAGACACATCACTTACACATTGAGTGATCTTTACCCCTCTCTCAACTCAGTCTCCTCATCTTCAAAATGGGTATAATAAAAATATCATCCTCAGAGGATTTTCACGGCAACTGATTATAATAATCCATATGAAGTGCTTAGCCAATGCTGGCACACAGTAAGCATGCAACAAATGGTAACTCATATTATTGTTATTTGAGTTGCTTTAGAATATTGATTCTTTTTTAGAATAATTAGCTATATTCTAGTTACTTAGAGACCATGTGTAAAGGATTCATTCATTCCCAACATCCAAGTATTTGAAATCATTATTAGTAGTTACTTAACATAAATAATCTCATTTAAATCCATCCAGGTCCTGTCAGGGACAACATTACTGACAAGGAAACCCAGGCACAGAACAGGCAGGCAGAGTAACATGCCCAGGGTCACACAGCTCACACAGGCTGAGCTGCAAGCCTTGGTTCCTGCTCCCTGGCAACTTCTTGGAGAGCACTGGCCACACTCTGCTTGGGGTGCTGTCGAGAGCTTCCAAGAGACCCCCACAGTGCTTGCTGATTTTCTGGAAAAGGGTTCCTACGGACTGGAAATCTGGATCTCTTGTCTAACTCTTGTCTGCTGTTCATCAGCACTGGAAAACAGCAGCTAAAATAGTGCTTCCGCCTCTTGGGTTCCCATGCAAATCATTCCCAGAGCCAGAGACAGTGCAATGCTTTCCACGGCTCACAACCCTTGCCTCTTCCTCTCCTTCCCAGTTCAGGAACTCAGCTGAGTTCCTTTACCCTCAGTGCCAGGCAAGAGGGAGGCATTTCGGCCTGAGGAGCTTGCACCAATAGAGACTTTGGCATGTGGCTAGTTTCCCACCTGCCATTTGCCCTGTCACCCCTGGCATCCTCCATAACAAATGGACTGTCTACAACCACATGCTCCTACTGCCCCTCCCATGCAGCCTGCCTGGATTTTGTCCTCCCCAGACCACAGCCGACTGGAGGGTAGGCAGAGCTGGCAGCAGGGATCACCTCTGAAACAAGCAGATTAATTTCACTGCCAGTTACAGCCATGTATCCATCCCCACAGGGAGCTACCAATTACGTGAGGTCCCCTAGGTTCACAGCTCATCAATCAGGACTTTCTGCACATGGCCATTTGTCATGGATTGAATTATGCTCCCTGTCCCCACTCAAAATGCGTGTATGTTTGGCTGAGCCATGATTCCCCGTATTGTATGATTGTCCACTATTTTGTCATTGGATGGGATCTTCTTATATATTGTAAATTCTATCACTATGATTTAACAAGTTGGATTAGTGGCAGTTATGTTGACGAAGTCTCCAAGTTTTGATAGTGTCTTAAGCCAATCTCTCCTGGGATATAAAAGAGAAAAGCTAGCAGAGAGGCACAGAGAGACAGTGGGGCTTGGAGCAGAGCCTGTGCTTCGGACCTGAGATTCCTGTGCTGAGGTGCTCCCAGATCAAGGGAAGACTGATGGCAAGGACTCTCCTCCAGAGCAGACAAAGGCAGAAATGCTTCCCCTGAAGCTGACACTGAATTTGGACTTGCAGCCTGCTAGATCGTTAAAGCCATTCACTTATGGTACTTCTGTTACAGCAGCACTAGATGACTAAGACACCCTTCTATGTACTGTTAATGCCTGTTCAGTAGAGAAACACCTAAAGCAAAACAAAGGAGATAAACTACCTATAACAATATCAGAAAGATAATAATGATAACCAATTAATATTAAGGGCTTATTGCGCTATGTAAGTAGTTAAGAGTCCCTTTGTGCTTATCTACCGGCTACACTCTCACCTGACTCCACCTACGTGCCTCATCCAATGCTTGAATCAACCAAGAGGCTGTCATCCAGCTTGTGTGTTCCCAAGAGTGGGGAGCTCATCCCTGTCCAAGATTAGAAAGTTACTCCGCATAATGAGATACAATTTGCGTCCCTGCCTCTTCCTTCACGGTAACAAGCTTGGCTACCCCATGAGACACTGGAAGATGGCTGTCCTTCTCCCTAATTCTTCTCAGTGCTTTCACCACTTCCATGGGGCCATCCCCACTGGGCCACCTCTCTTTATGCAATAGAAACCAACACTTACTGAGCATGCCCTTCATGCCAAGTGCTATATGGATGTGACCTTGGTCCTCACCACAACACAGTCACTAGGGCACTGCTATTATTCTGGCTTTACAGATCGGGACACTGAGTGCCAGAGTGATGAGGTAGGTATGACCTGAGGCACAGAGCCAGATCCCAAAGGCCTGTTTTCAGTCCTTACCCCAGAAGTACTTTCATAAGACTAGAATGGTCCCAGAGGCTCCGTTAAAGAATTGAGAGCTGGGACAAACTAAGGGAGCACCTTAGAACTGCTAGGGAACGTTCACCATCCCTGTAATAGGTAAGCATGCTCACTCACGCCTGGGAACTGTTAAACTGCACTCTCTGGGGAGCTGACTAGGGGACTAGTAGTCAAGGGTAAAGGGAATGTCATGGATCGAACTGTGTCCTGCTAAAAATGTGGTCATTTGGCTAGGCTATGATTTCCGGTATTGTGCGGTGTTTCTATATGCTGTAAGCCCCGCCTCTGTGATGTTAATGAGGGATCAACACAGCAGCAACGGTTGTGTTGCTGGGGCAAGACTCAACGCGTCAGATTATGCTGTGCTGTGAGGCAATCTCTTGGGCTGTGAAGGAGAGGGAGGCAAGAGAGAGTCGGGGACTTCATGCCACGGAGAAGTAATGCTAAGAGCAGAGCACATCCTTTGGAAAGGACCTTGGTTCCCTGCATCTCAGAAGCTCACAGTCCTAGGGACTGTTATGGATTAAATTGTGTCCCCCCCAAACTATGTGTAGCCATGTGGCTTGGCTATGATTCCCTTTATTCTATGATTGTCCTCCGTTTTGTGATTTCGCTGTGCTGAATGTTAAAGGATTAGGGTGGGACTGTAAATCCTTTTATAAGATCACCTCCCTGCTCCACTGTAAAGGGAGTTTCCCTGGAGTGTGGCTTGCCCCACCAGTAATCTTTTCATCTTACGAAAGATAAAAGGAAAGAGAAGCAGGCAGAGAACTGAGAACCTCACACCATCAAGAAAGCAGCACCGGGAGAAAAGTGTGTCTTTCAGACCCGAGGTTCCTCCCCCAGGATGCTCTCTGGACAAAGACTGATGCAATACCAGACTTTCCTCCAGAGCCGACAAGGGAGAAAGCTTTCCCCTGGAGCGAACATCCTAAATTTGGACTTGTGGCCTACCGGACTGTGTAAGAATAAACTTTGCTTTTTTAAAGCCATCCACTCTGTGGTATTTGTTAGAGCAGCCCTAGCTGACCAAAACAAGGACTTTCCTCCAGAGCCAGTAAATAAAGCCTTCCCCTGGAGCTGATGCCCTGAACTTGGATTTGTAGCCTACTGGACTGTGAGAGAATAATTTCTTTTGGTTAAAGCCATCCACGTGTATTTCTGTTAAAGCAGCGCTAGATATCTGAGACAGAAGACTTCCTTTGTACCTTTTACTTTTCTTCGCTGTTTGGAATTACTTTTACCCTATGTATCCGCATTCAGCTTGTATGCTCCTAAGCTTCTGTATAACTACTTACTTAGCCCAACACCTTGCCCAATAAGCCCTTAATAATAATTGGTTATCATTATTATCTTACTGATAACATTATAGGTAGTTTATCTCCCTTGTTCTGCTTTAGGTGTTTCACTACTGAACAGGCGTTAATGGTGTGTAGAACGGTGTCTTAGTCATCGAGTGCTGCTGTAACAAAAATACCTTAACAATCTAGCAGGCTACAAGTCCAAATTCAGAGTGTCAGCTTCAGGGGAAGGGTTTCCTCTCTGTCTGCTCTGAAGGAAAGTCCTTGTCATCAGTCTTCTCTTGCTTGGGGAGCATCTCAGCACAGGAATCTTCCTAAGGCTGCTGTAACCAAGCACTACCAATTGAGAGGCTTTAAAGAACAGAAATTTATTGTTTCACAGGTCTGGAGGCTGGAAGTCCAAAATCAGGGTATCAGCCATGTTGATTCCTTCGGCATCCTCTGAGAGACAATTCTTTCCAAGCTTCCGGTGGCAGCCAGGGATCCTTAGAGACACATCACTCCAATCTCTATTGTCATATGGCTGTCCTGCCTCTATGTGTTTCCCTTTGTCCCTCCCTCCTTTTTATTTGAGTTGCTGACAAGGTTATCTCCGTCTGTCACTCAGGGGGCCACAGGCAGAAGGGCTTTCTGCCTGGCAGGGCTGGGTGTCAGCCAGTCCTGGAGCCACCCTCCCCAGGGCAGCATCACCCTGTGGTGGTCATTCCTGCAGCATTAGCTGGGGCATAGCCCAGGGACTTCGGCTAGGACCATAGTGGGGATAAGACAGCTGGAGGCCAAGGACCAGATCATACCCCAAATTAGAACTTTCTCACCTTTTCCAGCAGGTGTCTGAGGGACGGTTTCTGTGATCAGCAGGAAAGGTAGTGATTTAAGTTGTGCCTTGACTGTGAACATCTCTGTAGGGCTGGCTACAGCAGAAGAAGCTTACAGAGCTGGTGTCTGATCCCATTCTAGCTTATCCCAGTGCCTTCCCTGCACCATGCTGGCACACGATGCCTCCTGTTCCTCTTACAGCCCCTTATTTCCCCCTAGGAATTACTCTGAAAAAAATTTTCCAAAAGGCCATCATGGGTTATTCTCTCTCTTCCTCTTCTAAAGGCTTTTTCTCCTTTCAAACAGATATGAAAACCCCTCTCTGTCCAAGGCCCCATGCCATGCCCATGGGGAGGACAGGTGGGCTAGTTAATCAATCCATACTCTCTGCTCTCCATGGGCTCACATGTCATTTTTCCATTTTAAAAAGGATTTCAAAGAGGTAATAATTATTATTATGGACTAAATTGTGACTCCCTCCCCCAAAGATATGTTGAAGTCCTAACCCCTTACCAAATCAAATGTTTCATCCTGCAGGTGCCAGGCCCTTTCCCAGCACACCTCCACCCACATGCCTCAAAATAGCACAGCCTCTGAGGTTTTCATCAATATTTTGCCTCTGATAAAGCTGAGTAAGCACAGAAAAACCCAGAGGGTGAGGAGCCAGCAGAAAAAGGCTGGCAGACTCGGGATTCATTGTAAAGAGCATCTTGTACCTTATGAAGGAACTTCAGACCCCTCAATGGTCTGGCCTGCCCTTCCTTCACCCACGCATTACTCATCAGGAGCCTAAAAAATATCTCTGAACTTTGATCTACTGCTCAGAATCCATCCTAAGGGAGTCATTTCTAGGGCTTCCCAAAGGCCCAGCTCCAAGGATGTTTATCTCCATGTGGTGAAGACATCAAATACCACATCAGCCAAAGTGCCTGCAGGGAGGGCCTGGTGATGCCAATGAGGCTACAGATACAGGAAGCCAGCCTTCCACAGCATCTAAAAGGGCAGGTATGGGCGGGCTTCTGTAGGGCTGGGAGTGTGCTTTCAAGTGACTGTAAGTGGAAAAAGGAAATTACAAACGGGTGTATGTGACGTGATCCCAATTATGGAAACCATTATGCATACAGGAATACAACAGAGAAATGTCTGGAACATCATTCTGGCCATACTCCAAAATATTAACAAAATATTAATATTTCTGAAGGATAGGCCTACAGCTGATGCTTATGTTTTGCTTTCTGCTAATCAGGGTATTCTAATTTTTGTGTGTGTGAAATGAACACCTACTTTTAAATTAACTTTTTTTGAGACTTAATTTGCAGACAATAAAATGCACTCATTTGAAGTGCATATATCTGATGCATTTATACAACCCATGTAAAATATCACCACAAAGAAGACAAAAACATTTCCATCACCCCAAAAAGTTCCTTTGAGCCCTCCTCCCATAATCCCTCCCCCTCAATCCTGGCTCCAAGCAAGCACTGATCTGCTTTCTGTTGCTAACTTAGGTCTACCTTTTCTGGAGTTTCATGCATGTGGAATCAGACCACAGGATATCTTCTGTGCCTGGCTTTTTCATGTAGCATAATGTGTCTGCGATTCCTTATGTATATCCATTGCCATTGAGTCAATTCTGACTCCAAGTGTCCCTGCAGGACAGGGACATATAGTAAAAGCCACTTATGTGTCTGTTGGTAGGACAGAAAACTGCCCCATACAGTTTCCAAGGAGTGCCTGGTAGATGTGAATTGTCGACCTTCTGCATAGCAGCCATAGCTCTTAACCACTATGCCACCAAGGTTTCTTTATGTGTACCAATAGTTTACTCTTTACGTGGCTAAGTAGTATTCCATTGTATGGATATACCACCATTTGTTTATCCACTCACCTGTTGATGGACATTTGGACTGTTTACAGGTCTTGGCTATAATGAAAAAGTTACTGTAAGCATTCACATTTAAACACTTCTGTGGACATATTTTTCTCCTGTGTAAACATCTAAGAGTAGAACTGCTACCTCTATGATAAATGTGTGTTTAATTCTACAACAAAATGTGGAAGTTGTTCATCAGCTATTGTGATGGTTAAGGCTCTGTGTCAACTTGCCAGCGCCATAGTTCTCAGCGGCTTGGCAGTTACGATGTAATTTGGTAACTATGCAGCAACATAACTACCTCCATGATGAGGTGTGTTATAAGCAGCCAAACTACTGAAAAGGAATTTTCTTGGGTGCATGGCCTGCATCCGATATAGGTGGACTTAATGGCAAAGGTCATTGGCTTTTGCTCACTCCAGATTCCACACATGGCTACTGTTTATCAAGTCTTGTGAACTTGAGCTAACAGCTTACCTGCTGATCTTGGGATTTCTAAGCCTTCCCAGCCAATGAGCCAGAGGCCTGCTGTCTGGTCTGCTGATCTTGGGATCACCAGCCTCTACAGCCAAATGTGTCAGGAGAAGCCTCCAGCCTGACTCGTGCACTTGGGACTTTTTAGCCTGTACACCCACATGAGCCATTTCCTTGATATAAATCTCTCTAACTGGTGGCATAGGGTTAAGTGCCATGGCTGCTAACTGAAAGGTCAGCAGTTCGAATCTACCAGGTGCAACTTGGAAACTCTACGGGGCAGTGCCACTCTGTCCTGTAAGGTCGCTATGAGTCCAAATCGACTCGATGGCACTGGGTTTGCTTTTTGCATATATTTATGTGCATTACTGGTTTTCTTCTCTAGGGAACCTAAGACAGTTGCATTGTGAATATTTTCTCCAAATCTTGTGACTGGGGCAGGCCTTTTCATTTTCTTAATGAAAAACATAATTTTTAATTTGATTAAGTTCAATTAACAATGTTCTTCTTGCGTGGTTCATGATTTTTTCATCTAAGAAATCTTTAACTCTTCCAAGGATGTGAAGATTTTCTCCTATGATTTCTTATAGAAGTTTTATAGTTTTTACTTTTCTCTTTAGGTCTACGAACCATCTCAGTTTATTTTTTCCAAATGATGTGGAATCTTGTGCAAGGTGTACTTCGGGCCATGATTTGCATGTCTAAGTGCCAGCCACCCACTTTATGCAGCCCTTGAGCAGGTAGAATGTGGCTAGTCTGAATGAGACGTACTATAGATTTAAAACACACACCAGGTTTCAAGACCTTTATAACAACAACAAAAAGTAGGGAAACATCTCACTAATAATTTGTTATTAATTATATGTCAAAATAATGGTGATTAGGTATACTGTGTTAAATAAGATATACTATTAAAATTAATTTCACTTGTTCCTCCTTAACTTTTTTAATGTGGCTGGTAGAACACTCAAAAGACTGAAGTGGCCTGCACTATATTTCTTTTGGCCAGCACTGGTTCACCAGTCTATCCAGCTGTTCCAGCAGCTTGTTGGAAAGATTTTCTCCTTCTTTCCTTTCTCCATCAACTTACCACTGACCATATACGTGTGAATCTATTGCTAGACTCCATTCTGGTCCACTGAGCCTTGTGTCTAGCCTTTCTATCAAGACTACACACTGTACTGTCTGGATCCCCATAGCTTTTATAGGAAGGCTTAAAATCAGGTCACACAGGACCTCCAATTTTGTGCTTGCTTTCTAAAATCATTTTGGCTGTTCTAAGTACTCTGCATTTCCATGTAAGTTTTAAATCAACTAGTGAGTCTCTAAAAAAAAAAAAACAAAGAAAAATAGGCATGTTTGGATTGTATTAGCTCAAGTCAGGGACAGAGCTAGCATTGCCCTTGTGAGTCTCCCAAGAGCTTGTCCGTGTTCTAGGCACACAGCACCTAAACAGCACCTGCTGAGCAGTGGAGCCCCACCTCCAGAAGGACTGAGCTCCTGAGATGGTAAGGCTTCCAAAAGACAGCCCGACCACGGCAGGATCCCTAGACACAGCTAAGATCAGAAAGCTTTGCCTAACTGCTAGTTTCCAACGCCCTCAGTTTCCACCATCAATTCGAAGGTGGACTCACAAAACACAGCCTGGCACCAACAGGCGTTGCCACGCTGATTTACCAAAACACCGTTACCCAGTGTGCTGTCCAGTCAGGGGAGTCCAGAGGCAGAGAGGTGCCGCAGTATTTCAAGCTGCTCCCAGTAAACCTCCCAGTCCCCTCGACAAGCCCCATGGAGCCTGCTGCCTCCTGAAGCCTGTGATCTCAGCAGCAGCCTCACAGCGCAGCATGGCAACTGGAACACCAAGGTCTGCCTGTCATCGAGCTAAATAAATCTCCAGAAAATATTGCAATCTAGCATCCTCAGGCTGGATCAAGGACATTAAGCATGATTTATTGCTGCTGCAACAGGTCCTTTTGTGTTTCTAAATGGCCTTGGGGAGCAATTCTTAACAATATCAACAGCTGCCTCAGGAGAGAAGAAATGACAGATGTGTAAAGAAGATAAAAATAAGAGTGACTGTGTGACCCTGCCAGGGACTCTAACCCAGACTGCTGCTGGTCATTTCTGTCAAGTTCTTTTGGTCTCCAAGTACTTCCAGAGAGAGCTCTGAGGACTCCGGAGTGACCAGCACCCCAGGGCCCACAGGAGGACACCAGGGGCCCCTCGCCCCCACCAGGTTCCTGGCCTCCCAGCCCAGTTGCTCTAGTTTTATTAGAACCAGTTGTGGTCGAGTTTCTCTAGAACAGGAGCTGGTCGCCTTCTGCCCCTCAGTCAGCAGAGAAAATGATAATGGGGAGAGGCTGCTTTGGCTGAGGGCTTTTCCTACGAGTCCGAATCCACTTGACGGCATTGCGTTCCATTTTCCAGCCCTGCCTCTTGAGTCCTCACAACAACCCAGGCGGTCAGTTCTCTTACCAGTGCCATTTTACAGATGGGAAACTGAGACACAGAGCAGCTAAGTCTCCTGCCCAAGGCCACGCAGCTGGAAAAGAGTCCAGTCAAGATTTGAGCTCCTCTGGCTCCCATGTCACTCCTGCCAGCATCAGCAGGACCCAAGAACAGGGGAAGAGTCCCCACCCGTCATGAAAGCCCATCACCTCACTCCTCTTACAGATCTCCAGCCACGAGGGAAACAAAAATGAGTAGGACCCCACACTGCCTTGTAGACGTGACACAGTGAGTCTTCACCATTCCAGATGGGCAAACTCCCTTTAAGGATATCTATCAGCCACTGTCTGCTGACAGTGTGCTATGTGTCAGGCCTTGTGCCGCTGGCTTTCTGTGCCACGTCTCATTTGGTCCTAACAACCATTGTTACTTTCACTGCAAGATGGAACATACCAAAAACAAAACAACAACAACAAAAACCCACTGCCATGGAGTCTATCCTGACTTGTAACAACCCTAGAGGACAGAGTAGAACTGCTTGCCCCATATAGTTTCCAGGGAGCATCCTGTGGATTCAAACTGCTGACCTTAGCAACCATAGCTCTTAACCACTATACTGCCAGATAGAATTAAAAAAAAAAAAAAACCACTGCTGTTGAGTCCATTCTGACTTATAGCGACCCTATAAACAAAGTAGAACTGCCCCCATAGAGTTTCCAAAAAGCATCTGGCAGATTTGAACTGCCAACCTTTAAGAGGATAGGGGTCTAAAAAATCAGGGGCTTGACCAAGTCCACACAGCCAGTCAGAGGCACAGCCAGGACTTCAGGCCAGTACCCCTATAGCTCAGGCCCCAGAATTCGAGGACAGTACCTAGGGTCCCTGCCTAGCTCAGTCAGTGGGAATCTGTTCCACATCCATTCAGTCCTGACACAAGCTATCCACGCAGTACTTCTTCCTCTGACCCTAGCCACCCAAAGCTAGGTCAGACCTCAAGTTAAAGGACACAGTCCTTCAGACTGCCAAGTCAGCCTGAAACTTGAGACATCAGACACAAGCTTGGGGATCTTCAAGAAATCTTTACTTCTGACCTGCTGACTACAAATTCAGGAGTTCCTGCTACCCCTCAGGTAGCCAACTATAAGCTCAGATGTCCCAACATCCCCTCACTTCTTCCGTGCTGCTCCCTCAGTTTCTATAATTTGCTAGAATGACTCACTGAATTCAGGAAAACACTATACTTACTTACAATGATAGGTGACTATGAGAAGTTCTGCAATAACAAATGCTTCATGTCAAGCCTGGAAGGGTGTGATCAGGAGGAAGAGGACGTTCTGAGCTACAGAGACCCACGTGATCCAAGAAGCGCGGCTGAAGGTCAGACTAGCTCTAGGGCTAGACATCAGCTTTGAAATGTTGGGTTAAGGTCTGGGCTTGGCCCTGACACCACATACTGGAGAAAGAAGTAACTTACGCAGCCGGTCAGAAAGATCCATTGAAGATAAGTGTGAAGAACGGATCTTGCAAGGAGTCCTGGTGCAGAAAGGCAGCTTTAGACACTATTGCAGCAGTTCCAGCACGAAGCTCTAGGGCCCTGAGGAAGTATTAACAGCTGTAAGAACAGGAGGAAAAAGAAAGGGAGGAATCGTATTCAAGTTCTAGAACAGAATTGTAATAAAGCCCTAGACTCTAAGCTTCCATATTTCATACATATCAAAATCTACACGTGTGCCCTAAACGTGCCCCCTAGCCACACTGTCATCAACCAACCTGTCAGCTGGTCAAACACTACAGGTGTTTAGAGTTAAGAGGCCTGATTCATAGCTGGTGCAAATCCTTCTCACTCTCTGGACCTCCATTTCTCCAGCCATAAAATAAGCAATTTATCTTAGTACATTAGGAGGATAAAGGCTGAGCTGTTACAGCAAAAAACTCCGATGATACAATGGATTAGAGAACAAAGAACTCACATTCTCTCTGAACTCAAAATCGTAATGTCAGTGGTTCAAATCAGCAGAGCAGCTCTGTTCCACATGTTCATGCGGGTTCCTTTTGTCTTATGGTTCTACCATTCCTAGAATATTGTCATCATTGACCCAGTTGAGGTGCAGCTACTGCCACAGCCATGTGACAGCCAATAAGAGGAGGACAGAGGAGAGAGAAGTTATACCACTGCCCTGTGTTTGTATCTCATTGGTGAGAAGTTATTCATATAGCCACATCTACTACAAGGGAGATTGGAAATTGTAGTTCAGCAGGGCAGCCAGGTGCCTAGTACAAGTCTATCACTACAAACAGAGGGAGGATGGACTTTGGTGAGCATAAGTGTCTCCACCATAATTTGATCAGAATCCTAACCCAGACTCACTGGATTCCAAAAGAATTCTGTGGAAGTATTTCAGAAGGACTGGCATGCAAACCCCTGGATATAAGTTCCTCTTTTCTGGGAAGATGTCCATGGCATTTATGAGACTATCAAATGTGTTTTAGTCAGGTAGTGCTGCTCTAACAGAAATGCTAGAATGGATGGCTTGAACAAAGAAAGGTTTATTCTTACACGGCCTGGTAGGCTACAAGTCCAAATTCAGGATGTCCACTCCAGGGGAAGGCTTTCTCCCTTGTCAGCTCTGAAGGAAAGTCCGGTATTGCATCAGTCTTTTGGTGCAGGAACCTCAGGTCTGAAGGATGCGCTCTTCTCCCAGTGTTGCTTTCTTGATGGCATGAGGTTCCCAGTTCTCCGCTTGCTTCTCTTTCCTTTTATCTCTTGTAGGATGAAAGGATTAAGGGTTGGACAAGTCATACTCCAGGGAAACTCCCTTTACAGTGGAGCTGGGAAATGATCATATGAAGGGATTTACAGTCCCACTCTAATCCTTTAACATACAGCACAGGAAAATCACAAAAAGGAGGACAATCGTAGAATACAGCAAATCATGGCCCAGCCACAGGCTACACCTATTTTGGGGGGACACAATTCGATCCCCGACATCACTACAAACAAAGGGAGGATGGACTTTGGTGGGCACAGTGTCTCCACCATAACTTGATCAGAATCCTAACCCAGACTCACTGGATTCCAAAAGAAGTCCATGGAAGTATTTCAGAAGGATGGACATGCAAACCCCTGGATATAAGTTCCTCTTTTCCAGGAAGAAGTCCACAGCATTCATGAGACTATCAAAGGTGTCTGTTGCTTTGATATTGTTGAGCTGATTCCAACTTGTGGAGACCTTGTGTACAACAAAACAAAACACCGCCCAGTCCTGTGTCGTTCTCACGGTTGCCAGCATGTTCAAGTCTATTGTTTCAGCTCTCAGAGTGTCGTGCCAGTACAGCTCATCAAGGTTCTCCACACTCTTACTGTCCCTTCTGTCTACTTCACCAAACCCAATGCCCTCCTCCGGTGATGGATTCCTCCTGATAACAGACCCACAACAAAAAGAGTCAGAGAAAGTTCTGTTGTGATCCGTAGGGTTTTCATTGACTAATTTATAGAAGCCGACCTTCAGGCCCTTCTTCCTAGTTTGTCTTAGACTGCAAGTTCCACTGACACCTGTCCAGAAAGGGTGACCCCGCTGGCATTTGAAATACTGGTGACATAGCTTCTAATATCAGAGTAACATGAAAGCCATCACAATACCACAAACTGACAGACGGGTGGTAGATCAGAGGTGTCTGTGAACCCCCCAAAGTTTAAAAAGACCACATTACATGAATCCAAGGTCTGTTCCAGCTCAGATGTGTCAGGAGTCCACACATGCATGGCTCGGTCATCTGATACTCCCTTGAGTCACCCAGCATCCCTGTGGCCTCACAGCCACCTGGCCCTGGTGCACAGAGAACCTCACCAAGGGTTGCCCAGGCAGTTTGCACTGTCTCTCCTGCCAGCCTTAAAAAGCCCAGCAATTTTATCAAATCATGTATAAAGAGTGAATGGCTTTTCTCCAAGTAGAAATCTGTTTTAATACAGCTAAAACCAGGGATGCAGGTGGATTCAGAACAGAGTTTGGGTGTCTTTTTGCAGTTCCTACCACCCATCCCACATTATGGGTCCTCAGATCTTGCCTCATTAGGTCCCAGGAGAAGTTGGAAGGGGGCGTCCCAGGGACACAGCTGAAGAGAGGGTGGGGCTTCTTCATGGCTGCACACCTTGGGGCCAGGAATTGATGTTTCAGCAATAGGTGCAATTACATACTGTTTCTTTGTTCTTCAGACTACTTCTGGCACTGTCCCAAGAATGCACATTAAAAACACTGTCTTGTGGATCTGTGAAACATCTCACAACATGGATGAATCTGGAGGGCATTATGCTGAGTGAAATAAGTCAATCCAAAAAGGACAGATACTGGATGAGACCACTATTATAAAAACACGTGAAAATGTTTCCCAACAGAAAGAAATAATCTCTGATGGTTACAAGGGAGAGGAGAGAAAAACACTAACTAGACAATAGCCGAGTGCCGTCGAGTCGGCAATAGGGAAGTGGTAAATTTGGTGAAGGGTAAGAGTACAGAATGCTGGGGAAGTCAACACACCTTGACTGGGCAAAGCCATGGAAGCTTCAGCAGACGTATCCAGCCACCCTGAGAGATCATGTCACTGGGCTGAGGGCTAGGGACCATGATCTCAGGGGACATCCAGCTCGACTGGGGTAACATAGCCTGTAAAGAAAATGTCCTACATCTCACTGTGCTGTGCAGCATGTGGTGTCTTACAGCCTGCAAGTGGCCATCCAAGACACATTCAGTGGTCCCATCCCAGTTGGAACTGGAGCAGAGGAGAATGAAAAAAGACCAAATGCACAGGGGAAAGATGAGTCTAAAGGACTAAAGGAGCACAGCTACCACCATCTCCACCCTGAGCCCAGAACAGCTGAATGGTGTCCTGTTACCACCACCATCTGCTCTGGTGGGGATCACAAGACAGTGTCCCAGACAGAGATGGAGAAAAAATTCAACTTAAAATAAAAGACCAACCTTACTGCTGTGACAGAGATGAGAGAAATCCTAATAATATAATGGACACACTTTTAGCTCAGTACTGAAGTCACTCCTGGAGTCACTGTTCAGCCAAAGATTAGACAGGTCTATAGGGCCAATGGAAACCTGGTGGTGTAGTGGTTAACAGCTGCGGCTGCTAACCAAAAGGTCAGCAGTTTGAATCTACTGGGCAGTCCTTGGAAACTCTATGGGGCAGTTCTACTCTGTCCTATAGGGTTGTTATAAGTCAGAAATGACTCAACTGCAACAAGTTGTGTCTCTGTTGTTAGAGGTCCAACAATAACACATATGAAGGATGTGTTTCACAGTTCAGTCATGTATATGAGACTAATGGGTACACTGACCCAAAAAAGTAAAGACAAGAAAGTGAGAAGGAACAGGAAAGCTGGAAAAATGGAAACAGGGAATCTGGAGCAGAAAGGGGAAAATGTTGACACATCACAGCATTAACAATCAATGTCATAAAACTATTCAATGAAAAGCTAATTTGCTCTGTAATGTACGTGAATGTTTATTTCTGCACAGTCCACAACAGCTAAAAGATGGAATCAACCCAGATGCCCATGCCATTCATCAACAGATGAAGGGATAAACAAACTTTGGTCCATATACTCAATAGAACACTATGCTATGATGAAAAACAAGGATGATTTTAGAAAACCTCTCACAACACAGTTTCACTTGGAAGATACTATGCTGAGTGAAATCAGTCAGTGGCAGAA
This sequence comes from Heterohyrax brucei, assembly GCA_028571685.1. Classification (NCBI taxonomy): domain Eukaryota; kingdom Metazoa; phylum Chordata; class Mammalia; order Hyracoidea; family Procaviidae; genus Heterohyrax; species Heterohyrax brucei. Next base: position 37,043,993 of record CM053161.1, read on the forward strand.
GGACAAATATTGTATGAGACCCCTGTTTAAGGACTTAAAAACAGAACTATCTACAGAAAAAAAAAGACTCTTTGATGGCTACAAGGGCAGTGGGGTGAGGGTTGATCATAGTTAAGATAGTTGATAAATGTTAGCAATTATACTAATTTACTGTAATAAATTAATTAAAATTAAAAAACTAAAAAGACCATCTTCTGAATGCCACATAAAAGCTAGCACCTTTGCATCCAAAAAAAAAGGGGTCTTCACAGACTTCTACTGGACTCTTTGGACCCACTAGCGTGTAAGAGCTTTAAGAACTTTGTCAGCAAAGAATGATGGAGGGCAGTGGGAACCAAGCACAAGGTTAAGGTGGGGAAGAGCCTGGTCCTGCCAAGTCACTAGCTGCAGAGACTCTGTGTTCTGGCACCGAGGACTGATCTTACAATCAGTTGATCCAAATTTTGCTGCTGTGTTCTCCCCGAGTCCAAGTTTCTACGATGGGTAAGTGGATGAAAAAAGTGGTATATACACACAATGTAACACTACATGGCCATAAAGAGAAATGAAGGCCTGATGCACACCACCACATGGACAAACACTGAAAACATCCTGCTTAGGAAAATAAGGCTATCACAGAAGGACAAATACTGTATGATCTCACTTACATGAAACAAGAAAATACATAGAAACCAAGGATATATCTGCAGTTACCAGGGTCAAGAGAGGGTGAAAGGGGCAGTTTTTGCTTAGGGAGAGGCATTAAACCAAACCGAAACCCATCACTATTGAGGGGATTTCAACTCAGTGATCCTACACGACAGCACAGAACTACCCCATAGGGTTTCCAAGGAGCTGCTGGTGGAGTCCAACTACTGACCTTTAGGTTAGCCGTCTAGCTGTTAATCACGGCACCACCAGGACACTGAGCTTACGTTAATGGTAGTGGAATGATCTGGAAAGGGTTAGCAAGGATGGCCACACAATAGGAAGAATGCCATCTATTTCACTGAGCTGAACTTATAGAAACTGTTGAACTAGCAGATGTTTTGCTTATATATTTTCACCACAATAAAACAAACTATTATTATACTTTGCAAGGTGGAGGCAGAAAGAATTGGGGGTGGTCTTCTCCAGGATCTGGGGCTTTCAGGCCACCCTGGGGAGCTCACAGAATTGCCAGAGGTCCAGGTGGCACAGAGGCCAGGTGGAAAGCACCAGAGGGAGGGATGCACTGAGCAACTAGTCACCTGCCTCCTGGTAAGGAGAGTGGGGTGCACAAAGACCCACCGCAGGGATCCTGACAACTAGAAGGTCGGTGCTTCCTTCCCTACACAGCAGGGATGGGGGCTGTGGGGCATCACGGAGGCTCTGGGACATCATGGGGGCCGCAGGGCATAATAGAGTCTATGGAGCATCACGGGGGCTGCAAGGCATTATGTGAGGCATGAATGTGGTCAAGGGAGGCACAGCACTGCCCGGCTGGCCAAAGTGTGCTAATACAGCATCCCATGTGGTCCTTGCCACAAACTATGGAGTCCTAGCCCCTCCCCAGCACCACCAACGGCTGCTGGGTGACCTTGGGATATACCTACACCCCCTTCTCACTGTGGGCAACCAGGAGTTCTGACACCTTTCCCTACCTCAGTTTCCCCAAGACAGTGGCAGGCAGGGAGCACAGGCTCCTGCAGAAGATGCTCTGTGTAGCAGGTGTGGAGGTCAGTATCAGTCACTTCCAGGAAGTCCCATGAGGACACTGGCTTTGTCCATTGGCTCTCCACTGTTCAGAGCACCTGGAAGGGCACTTGGACAGTGTAAACACTCTAACAGTGAGCCACCGAGAGGGAGGCAGGCAAGGAAGGAGAAGAGAGGGAAAAGTGGAAAATGGCATTTACAAGCATGTATTTTAGAGTCATTCAGAACTGGGTTTGAATCCTGATGTGTAACTCACTCTGAGAAGCTGGAAAAATGCCTTTGCCATCCTGATCCTCAGTTTCTTCATCACTAAAATGGGTATAATAGTATCTACCTCCTAGATTGCCTCAGGAGTTCCTGAGTAGAGCAACTGGTTGAGTACACCACTACTAGTTGCAAGACTGGGGTCTCCAAGAGTTGGAATCATAACTGCAGCAACATCATCTTAAGGAACAAATGAGGCCAAAGCATGTAACACATAAATACCAGTAAATACCATCTATTATTATTATTACTACTACTACTATTGTTTATCGAGGTCTCCTTGAGGGCTTAGAGACTGTGCCCCAAGTCCTTTCCCTGCCCCAGCCAGCCAGCCCTCAGCTTCCCATGCTGCCAAAAGGGAGAAGTGAGAGGAGGGGAGGAAAAGCAGAAGGAGAAGTCAGGAGATGCAAAAGGAAGCCCATCAATCTCCTGTAGGCTGACTGATAGCCAGGAGCCGAAAGGCTGAGCTGGGCAGAGTGTGTAGTTCTGATACACTGACTCCCAGCGATCCCAGACCCAGGATCTGATAACATCTCACTTCCTTCTCCACAGTGATGCACTGCAGGGGGACACAGCTCCTTGGCAGGAAGTGACTAGAAGACACTTCCTGGGAGCCTCCTTGACCCTCAGAAGCAAGGAGCAGAGATCAGAGCCCACGAATGTTCTGGAAACAGTAGAGGAGGAAGGGATGGGCTGCCCCAGCCCTCAGGACAGCAAATCTAGTTTTTCAAAATTAAGTGACAACTTACATATACTGTAACCCCAGTTGTATAATGGTTAAGAGCTATAGCTGCTAACTAAAAGGTGAGCAGTTTGAATCTACTAGGTGCTCCCTGGAAATTCTATGGGGCAGTTTTATTCTGTCCTATAGGTTTGCTATGAAGGCAGTGGGTTTGGTTTCGTTTTCTTCCACATATAAATTGTCCCAATCTTAAGTGACCAGCAAGTGACAGGCCATAAATTTTTACATGGAGACACCTTGTATCTTCCACCCCAATCAAGACACAAAACATCTCCACCTCCTGGAACATTCTTTTTCCAACCAACATGTCCATCCTCAGCAACAGGTGACTGAATGTCACAGTTGTCTGCTTTGCTTGGTTTTGAACTTTACATGAATAGACTCATACAGTATGTGGTCTTCTGTCAGTAGCTTCTTTCACTCAGCATGAGGTTTCAGGGGTTCATCTATATGGTAGTACATAGGTACTTCATTCTTCCCTATTGCTGAGTCATGTCCCGTTGTCTGAATATACCATGTGTTTATCCAGTGTGGATCCACTGGGGACAGATGTTTCTGTGCAAGCCTTTTGGCAACCTAGGCACTCATCTCTCATGCATTTATCTAGGACAGGAATGACTAGATTGGTTTTCTGATGTGTTCGTCTCTCTAGGCCTGGAATTTTGAAGGATAAGAGTGACAACCTACTGCTGTTTTAGTCTGTATCTTTCTGGTGAGCAGTGATGCTTAGTAACATGTTATACGCTATTGGCTATTTGTCTTCTTTCCTGAACTGTATCAGTTCTAGACTTTTGTCCCATTTTTAAATGGTTTGCCTTTTACTTGCTGATTGATGGGACTTCTTTATCTATTCTTGACATCTTTATCTTCCTTGGCTTGTGGCTGGATCACTCCAGTTTCTGTCTCCACCATCACGTGGCCCTCCTTCTTCTTCGCCTTTTACAGGATGCCAGTCATACTAGATTAGAAGAACCCTACTCCAGTATGGGAGCCCTGGTGATGCAGTGACTAAGAGCTTGGCTGCTAACCAAAAGGCTGGCAGTTCAAATTCACTAGCTGTTCCCTGGAAACTCATGGGGCAGTTCTACTCTGTCCTATATGGTTATTATGAATTGAAATCATCTCAGTGGCAAGGGTTTTGGTTTTTGGTATGTTTGGACTCTGTGTGGCTTCAGGTTCATTTAACTGAGCTCTATCAGATTGTACAAGCTCAGGCCCCCACTGATAATCATGCTGTGGATTCATCGGGAGCTGAGGGTGGAGGAAATACAGGGGTGTGTACAGGGCACTCCAGGGAGGGCTCTCTGTGGGTACCATGCCAAGCCCCTGGCATGGGGCCTGGTACACAGTGAGTGCTCCAAACATGGGTGAACAGGTTCTTAGGTTTCTTTTCTCAAAGTCTAGGTCGCTCAGATAAGGGAGCACTCAGCGACCCTTTGATCAACCAGCAGAGGTTTCTGAGCTGAGTCTCTGGGGAGCTCTGGGTTCTGAAGTCAAGACTGCAGGGAGAACTTCTGGCTCTGCCTTGATAACATGCCCCGACAGCTTCCCATGGAGTGGGCCTTGGGGAAGACCCACAGCCCATGTCCTCTCCCAGCCTGTTCAGGACACAGAGGCAGCCTGGGAGCTCAGACCCTCTCCAGAGAAGAGATCAAAGGTCCTGTCCACTGACAGTCAGGAATGTGGATGCACAGATAACTGACCGGGTCACAGGGTGGAGGAGCTCAGAGATACTGCACTAGAGATAATCAGTCTCTCAAAACCCTACCTCCTTGAGCAAACTCCTCCAGACCGCCACATCCTGGGATTCAGGCTGGATTAAAAGCTACGGTTTGGAGGCTCTCAGAAGGAAAACAGTCATCCAGGTTTTTAAGATCCTAAAAAGACATTGAAAAAAATTCAGAAATCTCCTGTGGGAGTTCATACTGGTACATCAACTTCGGGAAAATGTCATGCATATCTAGTAAAGATAAACATAAGCCTCCCCTGCGACCAGGCAGTCTGCTCCTGGATACATGCCCTATAGAAATGCATCTGTAAATTCCCTCAAAGGCATAGCCTAGAATGCTCCTAGTAGTGCTAACTATAATTGCTTAAACTGAAAACTACCCAAATGCCATCATCAGTTGTTGCTGTTGCTGTTAGGTGCCACTGAGTTGGCTCCAACTCGTGCTGACCCTATGTACAAGAGGACAGAACACTGCCTGGTCTTGTGCCATGTCCACAATTGTTTTCATGCTTAAGCCCATCGTTGCAGCTACTGTGTCAATCCATCTCATCTAGGGTCTTCTTCTTTTTTGCTGACCCTCCACTCTGCCAACCATGATGTCCTTCTCTAGGGACTGATCCCTCCTGACAACATGTCCAAAGTATATAAGATGCAGTCTTGCCATCCTTGCTTCCAAGGAGCACTCTGGCTATACTTCTTTCAAGACAGATCTGTTTGTTCTTTTGGCGGTCCATGGTACATTCAATACTCTCCTCCAATACCACCATTCAAAGGCATCTGTCTTCCTTACATTGTTCAGCTTTCACACGTATCAGTAGGGTGGGTAAATGAATTGTGATGTATTCACAGGGTAGAACACTCTGGAGCAATGCCAGTGAATACACTATTGCTACATGAAGCAACATGGATGAATTTCCCAAACAGTGTTGAGTGAAGGAAGCCAGACACAAGAGTGAATGTTCTTTGATTCTATTTTGAATATATTTCAGAAACAGATAAACTCACTTATGCTGTTCAAAGTCATGAGAATGATTACCCTCAGGCAGGTGAGTGGGTGGTGACGGGACAGAATCAAGGTGTCACCAGAACTGGCTCCTTTTGGAGGCTCTAGAGAATTTGTTGCCTTGCCTTTTCCAGCTTCTAGAGGGCACCTGTCTCCTTGGTTGGTGCCCCTGTCTGTCTTCAAAGCCAGCAGCGTAGCATCAGCCTATCTCTCTCTGAGTCACTGACTTTCTACTCCCTCTCATGAGACCTTGTGATAACATAAGGCCCACCCAGGTAACCCAGGATCACTTCCCGTCTCAGATCCTTTTGCTATGTCAGGTCACAGGTTCACAGGTTCTAGGGAGGAGGGTATGGACAATTTGGATAGCTGTCATTCTGCTCAGCCCAAGGCCCCCAATTCTCCAGGCCCCCAAAGGAGTTGAGACTCGGGCATGAGGAGAGTCCCTGCAAGGACACTGAGAGTGCACAAGTTCTGACACTCAGCCAGTCCACAGTATGCCCAATTTTCCCTCAAGCAGGTCCCAGCAGCACACAGATGATCCCTCAGCTAGATTTAAGGGAAGAATGCACCCTTTTGTAGTACAGTCACAGGCTTATGGGGACAAAGGACACCAAGGAACCAAATAGTAGGAGGAAGCTCTTATCACTCCAGGGAAAGAAACTATATCATGGGACCCTGGAGCATCCCGTAAGACACGCAGCCCCTGCCCTGCAGCGGTGGCAGAGCTGATGTGGAATGAGATGGGAAGGCCCCTGTCCCTACTTTTTATTCTCAACTCTCCTGCAGATGGCCCCAGCAGCCAAAGTCAGCCGAAGCCAGTGGGTGGCCAGTGCTGTGATACAGGCTGCAGAGACTGCTTTCTGTGACAACACAGGGCAGAGCAGGGGAAAGAGAGGTGCAGCAGGAGGACCCACCCCACCACTAGTTCTTGGGGCTTCAGCAATCTCTGGGCCACCTCCCCTTAATAGGGATTCCCAGGTTTACAACTCACAATGCCCAAGAAGGCTAACTCTCTGTGGCCAGGGCAGCCTCAGCTTTTAAAGCCCAGCCTCACAGCACTGCCAAAAGAAATGAAAATAAAGTCAATGTTACATTACTCGATTGGGTCCATTTAGAGGCTGAGAAATGAGAACTGAAATGAGAACAAAGATACTGGTGCAAGAAACGCATTTCCCTTTCAATCAAGAGACCGGCAATTTATTTGAACAAGAACTCTCACAAGTCTCTTTTTATCACCTTCAGAGCAGATTTTATGTCGCCAAAAACCCAATGGCTATTAAAAGCTGCAAAGAAAAATCCTTTTAAGACTGTTTATAGCAAAGGGAAGGTAGGTAGATCTTCAAAGCAGCAAGAGTGGCAGGGCTTGAGAAGCTCCTTTTAAAATAGAGCTGAACACATACCTACCTGTGACTCAGTGATTCCACTTCTGGGCAGACATACTCACCCAGAACAGGGATGTGCAGTCACCAAGAGACACAGGCTAGAATGTTCAGGGCTGCATTTATGGAGATAGTCCCAGCCTACAAATCACCCAAATATCCACTCATACCAAAAAGGGTAAGTAGATAGTGGCTAAGCCTCACCGTGGAATACTAGGTAGACTGCTATACAGCATCGAGAATGAAAGCCTACATCTACACTGCAACAATGTAAACAAACTCACAAATATGTTGCTGTTGTTACTAGATGTCAGCAAGTTGATTCTGATTCCTAGTGACCCATGTGACAGGACAGAACTACTCTACAGAGTTTTCTAGACTAATCTTTATGGAAGTACAATGCCAGGTCTTTCTCACAGGGAGCCACCAGGTGGGTTCAAACCACCAATCTTTCAGTTAGCCACCAAGGGATTAACCATCCCATGACCAAGGCTCCTTCACATCATAATAATTAACAGTAGTTGGACATAAATGTGTCACTGTGACCATCTTACATCCTTCTAACTCAAGTAAGTGCTCTATAATAAGTCCCAAAGCTACAACAGCCCAAAGGAAAATGTCTGGTCTTTGAAGTCAGACAGCTCTGGATTTGAACCAGCTGTGTGACCTTGGGCAAGTTACTCAACCTCTCTTGAGACTCGATTTTTCTCATCTAAATATGGAGATTTTATTATCTACCTCTGCAAGGCTTTTACAGGGTTTGTAAGAAACTAGGCATGGAAAAGCCATGGCAAACAGCAGGCACACATCATGCTACTTCCCTCCCCCATGACTCCCTTAGCAAAGGTTTCTCTGAACCTGCTTTGAGCATGCTGAACTTCGAAAACAGATGGAGAACCAAAGGGTGTTATAAACTGTGTCCTCCCAAAATATGTGTTGTAAATCCTAATCCCTGTGGTTACAATCCCTTTTGGGAATGGGTTATCTTTGTTATGTTATACAACCAGGATTAGTGTCAAGTGTGTCTTGAGTCAATCTCTTTTGAGCTATAAAAGGAGCAGAGAAACCAAGGAAACCAGGAGGTAGAGAGGGGAGAACACAGACATGACCCCAAGTGGAGATCACCAAGAAACCGAGCCATTGCCAAGAAGCAGAGAAGAGACAAGGACCTATCCCTGGAGCCAAAAGCGACTTCCCTGAGAACAGGTGCCCTCTTTGGGGACTTCTAGCCTCCTAAACTGTGAGAAAATAAATTTCTGTCTGTCCAAGCCATCCACTTGTGCTATTTTTGTTATAGCAGCACTAGATAACTAAGACAGTGAGTCTTGAAGGTGACTGTCTTCTACTGTAAATATTCTCCTCATCTGAAATTTATCTTGAAATACTTCGGAATAACACTTTTTGCCAGTGGGAGGAAAAACTCTGATTGCCTAGTTCCTCTTTTTTCCCCTCCTCCGAGACCCTGAGACATGGCTAAGTCCATGGTCAGCTTTCTTTTTCCTTTCAAAGCTTCATCATTGAGAGCAAAATCTTGGTTTGAAGTTGCTCTGTTCTTAAGCCCACTCCCTGTGTGGCCAACTGTAGGTGTCCACAGACCTTGCTTCTTCCTGCCTCCCAAGGCTGAGCACCTGCATGTCCTGGAGGTCACTGCTATGATAACAGGACCTTCCCAGGGGCACAGGCACCCCAAGTTGAGCAATGGAATGAGTGACTGAGACTCTCATGGTAACTTCTATCTGTGGAGACTGGTATTCAATTTATCATGATCTGCCGCACGAGGAGGACTGATTTCTCCCTGCTTGTCCCAGTAGGAGCTGGATCTGTGTCCCTTAAATTCAGCAACCATCACTTCTTTTATTGTATCTCATATCACTTGTTTTTTCTTCACTTGACGTATTGCTTTTAATCAACTTTGTTGTATGTATAACTGTGTATTCTTTATACATAAACTTCTATTTATTTTGTTGTTGCTAAGAATATACATTTCAACAGTTTCTATGCCCATTTTGTGACTTATTATTTGAGTTGTGCAACATTCTGACCTTCCTTTTCTAAATTGTTCCTCCCCCATTAACATAAACTCACATCCCCCTAGGGTTCCTTTCTAATCTTTGAAGCTGCTGTTGTCAACTTAATCCTACATGGATAGTTCTTAAAAGAACATAATGTTCAAGGCAGGCATTTTATTTATTTGTTTTTACTAGTTAAGCTAAACTATTCTTTGGTTTTACAAAGACTTAGGGGATATTTGTGCTTTAAAGTTTAAAGATTATCTCAGGGCAACAGTTTCAGTGATTCATCCAAACTTCATGGCTCCAGGAAGTCCAGATTCCATGAGAATTTGAAACTCTGTTCTGCATTTTCCCCTTTTTGATGAAGATTCATCTGTGGAATTTTTTATCAAAATATTCAGTAATGGTAGCCAGACACCGTCCAGTGTTTCAGGTCTCCTAGCAGAGAAGGCAACTGCTCATGGAGGCCATCAGTGACACATTTCACGTTCTGCTGTTCCTGATTCTCCTTCTCTCTCTGTTGTTACAGGTGAACGGAGAGCAATTGTTGTGCCTTGAATAGACACTTACGTAAATTAACTTTTTTAACATATTTGGCTTGGCTAACATATTTTGTTTAAAAGGGAAATGGCATATCACCATGATACATTGAATACCAGTCTCCACAGATAGAAGTTACCATAAAAATTCTGGAAACCCTTGTGCCTTAGTGGTTAAGTGCTAGGGCTGCTAATCAAAAAGTCAGCAGTTTGAATTCGCCAGGTGCTCCTTGGAAACTCAGTGGGGCAGTTCTGCTCTGTCCTATGGGGTCACAATTCCTTAGCCACCATTCCGAAGCTCAAAAGTCTCTAAATATTTGAAGGTTTCTTTTTTTTTTAATTGTTTTTTGTTGTTTTCTATAACTGTTCTGCATCCTTATCTGATAGCAAAACCTGACCAGAACTGACCGGAGACCATTTATACTTATTCCAGTTAGCAAGCCCATGCATCATCTTCTCCCTGAAGAAAGAGAAATAGAAATGAGTTGAGCACAGTCTGACATACAGAGAGCCTGGTAGGGCAGTGGTTAAGTGTTTGGCTGCTAACTGAAAGGCTGGCAGTTCAAACCTGCAAGCTACTCAGCGGAAGAATGATGTGGCAGTCTGCTTCTGTGAAGATTACAGTCTTGGAAACCCCTGGGGGCAGTTCTACTCCATCCTATAGCATCATTATGAGTAAGAATCATCTGAGTCAAACCTGGCAACTGATTTATGTATATACATACACATGCAGGTAGTTCCCAACTTACAAAGGTCCAATGACTCTGTCATAAGTCAGCACTGATATAAGGTCTGAGAATTAAGTCTGCAAACTTAATTATTCTAAGTGCTACACACCTCGTTACTGAATGTCAGTACAGTCACCTTCGAAGTACTCCCCTTGGAAAGCTATGCACCCTTGACAGCGCTTAATCCAGTTGAAGCAGTTCTGGAACTCTTTCTGGAATGGCCATTGTGCACAGTGGCACAGTGGCCAAGTTCACGAACTTCATTGTACAGTTGTCTGTGAGGGAGTTTTTAACCAGTTAACAAATAACTGTATTGGAACACCCTTCCTGCTTATCTGATCTGTACACCAATGACTTTTTTCTCTACCTGAAGATAAACAAAATATTGAAAGGAAGACATTTTGTTAACATTCAGGACATCAAGAGTAATACGACAATAGCTTTAATGGCTGTTTCTGAGAAAGAGTTCCTAAATTGCTTTGAAGAGTAGACCAGGGGCTGGTGACAGTACACAGCTTCCCAAGTGTCATACTTCGAAGGTGACCATCTGTAGCACTTTTTCTAGGATGAATTTGTGAACCTCATTGTCAGACCTCATTATGTCAAATACCTCACTTATTATTGTAGTTTTCATTACTGTTGCCTTTTATTTTTGGTATATTTACAAATCTGTTCTTTATTTGTCTCTGAGGCTTGGCAGGAGAATGATAACACCAGCAAATCATACATTACAACATTGTATATAATGCATGTTACTAATAATAAGATGTATCAAGATGTAATAAGATGTTCTGTGGTTCATCAGAACTCAAATAAGTCATAAGTCAGGGATTACCTGTGTGCACACGTGCACATGTGTGTATATGTTTTTCTTTCACAGCTATTTGAATTCTCCAGTGCTAACAATCTCTAATTTTATAAGCCAAAAATAAACATTTAGGATGCTAACACTGATGGCCAATATATACGTCCAAGCTTCCAGACTAAGATGACCAAGATGATGCCCTCACATGCCTGGCTATGGTGCTGGCTACTGTCTGGAGTTCAGCTGGGCTGTGACTGGAGTATCCACACACGGTGTCTCTCTAGCATGCGCTCTCAGTGTGACTGGACTTCTTACACAGAGGCTGGCTTCTCCCAGAGAGTTCCAACAGAGCCGGGCAGAAGCTGCATTCCCTTCTGGTCTCTTCAGAAGTCACGCAACACCATTTCTACCCTACAGTCTTGGTCAAGCCCACCAGATTCAAAGAGGGTACATAGGCTCCACTTCATGTGGGGGGAGCATCAAAGATTCAGGGTCATGTTCTAAAATACCCATACTGCATAAGCTTTAGTGTTGTTTGAGTTTTTGCAAACACATACTTTTCATTTAACTAAAACAAAAGGTATTTGTGTTTTGTCTGTTTGCTTTGGAGCATAGAATGTGGAGTCCACAAACCTCAGCTCTGCTCCTTACTAACAGTGGAATCCTGTTAAGTCTCTGGGCCTCACAAAGCGACCTCCTAGTCTTAACTGTCCTTTGCACTTGATGTGGCTGGTTTCATGTCACTGGGAAGTTCTCTCATGCAGCCATTAGTTCAAACCAGCACCACCAGCACCACCAGCACCACCACCACCACCCCACCCTCCCCACTGGAAATGTGGAGAGGCTCCACACCAAGCTGTGCTGGGAAAGATGGCCCTCCAAGAAACTCACTCTGGCCCTGCCCAGTCTCCTGCCTTCCCCCTCGCTACCCCCACTCCCTCCCGGCCACTGCGCAATGGGAAATCCAAAAGCATCCAGCATCGTTCGGTACTTTCTTGTGCCAAATGAGGGTCCAGAGGGAGAGAAGAGCCTTAAGGCCAAGGGAAGCCTGTCATCCTGGCATCTGGAGGCCAGCAGTCCCCCTAAGAACTCTATGAGGACAGTGCTTGGCAAAGAGCTTTGGAGTTCTAGGTGGTTTCCATGGCTCAGAACTTATAACCTTATTTTTTTTCCCATGTAGAGAAAATGCATTGGCCTCTGGCCAGCCTCTGACCAGCAGCTGCTTGCTATGCACATGCAGGGTGAAGCAGCAGGGAAGAGGCTGAGAAAGAGTATGTGGCTCGTGGTGGGGGACAGGAAGCCCAGAGTTATCTTCCTCTCCAGCTTCGAGGAGCCAGCAGAGAAGACCAGAACAATGCCGGATGGCCAGGTTACCTGACATGGTAACATGAAAGTGCATACCTTCAGGACAAGCAAGGACTGGTGAAGGTGACTCCTGATGTCATGGCAAACAAGGCCTGAAATTTCCATGGTAAAACATAGTAATAGCCCAGGAACAGGCCCACAGAGAGCAGTGCTCTACTGACTTACTCAGGGACACAGGTCCTTTCCATCTGTTGCTCTGTTGTATCTAAAGGTTTCCAATTTCTTCTCTCAGCTCCTCTATGTCCCACCAGCAAACAGGGAAGAGGGTAGTGGAGAAGTCACACCACTCCTGACCACCTGGAATGGCCCAATCACTTCTGCTCACATTCCTTTGGCAAGTCAATGCCCCACCTAGATAGGGGGTGCTGAGGTATGTAGCCCTCAGGGATGTCCAAGAAGGAGAGAGAAGTACCATACTGGGGCGAATAGCCCATGACGACCTCAGGTGCTCATGACAGGAGAGATCAACTGACTGTAAACACTGGACCGGTAGCATTTCTTGTGGTAAGCTCATCATGATGAGGGCCCTAAGGATTCTGAATGGAGCTTTCATTCTGAGGGTCCAAGACTGACTTTGAAGCCTCAAATCTCTAGGAAGTGTAGACAAGATGGGAATACTCTCTTTGCCCCCATACCACCAACAGCAACCCTCCCTCCTCATCTGTGAACTTAGTCCTTATCCGACACACCTTCCTTCCGTATTCTCAAGTAGCCTCTAGACACAGAGGGTCTTTACTTAATCAATGTTAGATTACAGGTGGTTTTAAATTGAAAAATGCTATGCTTATACTGTTCTATTCTAATCCAGACATTGTGACATTCTACCAAGTACACAGAGTGTCTTCACGCAAACCAGGAGAGGTTCTCTTGTGCAGTGACCAACCGACACAGTTGTGCCTTATACTCCCAGACTCTGTTCATAGTCAGTCTCGCCCTGCGGCCACTCCACCACTCCCCAGCTTAGCTCTGACCTCACTTAGACAGGATATTAACACAAGGGCTGCGGTGAAGGCCTTTCTCCTGCAGGTCCGGGTCACCCACTGGAGGGTACACCCTCCCCTGGGTCACTTTGTGAAGCATTTGGGGCATCTGCTCTGACATAGGTCACACGGGGAGAACACAACGCTGTGGCTTATCAAACAAGACCCCAGGATTCAGATCAACAGTATAACACGAAGGCAGCAGGCTGAAAGCCCAGCACAATAATACACTTACCAGGTGCCAGCTGCTTTTCTTGTATCGTACCACTCAATTTTCACAGCAGTCCTAGAAAGCAGGAGTCATGATGTTCGCATTCACAGATGGAAGCCCCAGAAGCAGGAAGTGGTTTTATAGCATACTCAAAGGACACCGTAAGGGACGTAGCCAGGTTCACAGGGAGCCAACCTCTTAACCAGATGCCATCTCCTACCACCCAGAGGATCATACCAAAGGGATGATTCAATGCAGTTTTGCACATATGGACTGAGTACCTGTTACTGCCCAGTTCTGGCTGCCCCTGAGGGCTACAGTGTAGGCCAGGCCTGGGTTTGGTGCCTTAATGTACACCCTACCTGAGCTCAGTGCCTCACAAGCTAAGTCTCACTGACTCTACAGTGTGCCACTGGGCTCTGCTTTACAGAGGCACAAATAGAAACCCGGAGGGTAAGGAGCTGTGCTGGTTGGTACACGCCAGAGCTGTGCCTTGAATCATGGCTCAACCCAGAGCCCACACTCTCCTTCATGCCTCCATGGGGTGTCTAAGGCTCTCGAGCTCTTCCTGCTCAGAGTCTAGAACATTTGGCATCCAGAAGGATCCATGGAGTCACAGCTAATCTGCTCAAGCTCAGACCTCTCATGTGAAATGATTCTGACCTAGGGTGACAATCTTGATTGATCACCACCATTTTCCTGAGCAATCAACCAAAGTTTTGGACAACGCAACTTGGTATTTGTCTCTGCCTGCCAACCTCAAGGAACCTGGAGTGAATGATCGAAAACGTGAGGTGCGACATGTAGACGTGAAATTTTCCTCGGATCAGCTAATGAGAAGAAGGCCAGGAGCAGCTGCTCCGGCTCCTAAAGAGGGACCCCCCCCCTCGACACACATACACACATCGGTTTTGTAGCAACCTCTCCAATCTCCGTTCTTACCACCTACCCAGCCAAACGCAACCCAGCCCTCTGCCAAGGGACAAGAGAACAAAAGGCAGAGACAAAAGTCCTACAAACCAAACCAACAGAGCAGGTCCTGTCTGCAAACCTGTTCTCACAGCAATGGAGCCATTTCCAAAGAGGAATGAAGCCAGATAAGTAACAGGAGCCCCTGGAGAACACCTCACACGCTGCCAAATGGACTAGGGGGGTTGTCAGAGCCAAAGGGGACGCTGCTGGCAGATTTGACCCCTCCTGTGAGCTCCAAGGCAGTCGCAGAGGGCAGGAGAGGGGGGCCACTGCTGCCAGCTCTCCCTAGGTGAGGTGGGGGCTTCTCCAGCCAGCCACAGCCTCTGTCTGACCAAAGGGAGGCTTTAATGCTGACCTCACCTCCCCCGCAGGCTGTCTTCCTGCATTTATTACAGGAGCCAGTGCAGCCAGGGTCCCAGACAAGTCTGGCTTTCTCCTGGTGACCCGACAAAGCCAGGCTAAATTGCACTGCTCGCTTCGGCAGAAATGAGGCCTGCTGCAATTACTCCCACAAGAAAAGCCTCTTAGATGCTGGAGGGCAGGCAAACGAAAGTTCTTCCTGCAGGCGCAGAAGCCTGCTTGGAGATCCCAGGCTCCTTCTTCAAACAGACCCCAGAGGAGTTTGTGGAGCTCTGAGGTGTGCAGAAGGGCGGAGGGCCCTCCGGGGTTCCACTAAAAGGCAGCACTTCCTTCTACAGGACAGGGGAGTCCTTGTCTCACAAACTGGCAGGTGAAATTGACCATTAAGGACAATTTGGCCTGCCCGGGTCTGGGTGGAGATGGGAAGAATTTGGTTTGGTAGGAAACACAGTGAGGAGAACAAGAGGGAAAGTGAGAAGGAGAAAGAGAGAAGGAGGGGGGAGAGAATGAGAAGAGGAGGAGGAAAGAGAGAGAGTGCACACCGTGCCTTTCACCAGGTGCCTGGTCTACTGAAATTCACCCTGAATTCCAGCTCTGAAGGATTTAAGAGACTGTCTCATCTGGGTTTGGAAAACTGTGTGTGATCAGTTCAGTCACTACTAAAAACATTCATTTCCTTTCCCCCACGTCCAGGAGAGGAAAAAAGAAGATAAACTTCCAACCAGAGACTTTAGAGAAGGGCACCACACCCCAAGCCCCACCCTCAGATCCCCCACCCCCAGAACTCCCACCCCCAGGGCCCCACCCCCGCAACTGGGTAGACTCCTAGTGTATGTGTCCGCAGCAGCTGGCAGGGCAGGGAAGGGTGGGCATGGGCAGAGAAGAAAGTCAAACCACGACTGGCACTCACCCACCACGGGACCCTGAAGATAAAATGACCCTTTGTGCACCTCCGTGCTAGAGCAGAAGTTCTGGATCTTTACGTTCCACTGATCTGTCATTGGATGCAGGCCACCCCCACACCACTGTAAAGTGTAAAAAAATCTGTACTGTTATACCTTGGTCTAAAACTTAGCTTAGAGTTGCAATTACACATTTTATGAAATAGCTGATATTTAATGAGCTTATTTCATATTTGTGGGCTATGTTGTGAGGTAAAGTCTCAACATACTCCGATAAGTCAGGTTCTTTTTTAAGTAGATTCACTTTTTCAGCCGTAACTTCCGCGTCCATGCACCCCAATCATGGTGGCCACCGCTAAGGAAGCGCAGACAGCCTTCTGGGACCCAGCACGTCTTCCTTGTTTGCAGAAAAACATCTGTGATGTTTTTTGTGCCCAAAACACCCTTCCTCTCCCTTTGCCTGGCTCCTTCCCCTTCAGGGCTCAGCTTCAATTCTGCTCCTCCCAAAATACGCTCCTGGCCACCCCCAAGCTGGGTCAGCTGTCCCTTCTCCTTGTGGCCGGATTGTCCTGTATTTGCCTGTCACAGCATATGCCACGCTGCACTGAGCATTGTGAGGAAAACTGACACAGTCACGCCAGTGTTTGCAGCCAGGTTCACGCCTGAGACTTGTGAAAATGTGCACGATCGTGTCCACACCCACAGTCATCCACGTCTGAAAGTCATACGGATAATGTTCAGAGTCATGTCTGTGTCTACAGTCATGTCCAGGCCTGAGAGCCATGAGGAGAATGGACAGTCAGGTCCACATCTGGTACTCACGAGGAGAATGGCCACAGTCAAATCCTTGTCTGAGAGTCATGAGGATTTCACAGTCACATCGGCGTCCACAGTCATGTCTACACCTGAGAGTCATGAGAATGGGTAGAGCCATGTTCCTGTCCACAGCCATGTCCATGCCTGATACTCATCAGGAGAATAATCATCCCTAGAACACTCAGAGAGAGGGCCTGGACCAAGGCTTAGGATCTTTGGTGGCTGGCTCTTTCCAAAACATACCTGTATGCATATTTAACAAGCACTGATATAGTGCTTTACAAATCATAATTCAAGTAACCCTCAAAGGCTAGGAATTGGGTACCACGGTTATGCCCATTTACAAGTGAGAAAACTGAGGCCCGGAAAGGGTAAGTGACTTGCCCAAGGTCGTAGAGCAAGGAAGTGGTGACACTGAGTTTCAACTCAGGAAGCCTGGGGCTCTAGAGTCCAAGGACCTAGGCATTCTGTCGTGTCATAATACTAATGTGCATTTCCTATTTCTCAGTACTCTACATGCACTATCTCACTCCCATGAAATAGGTACTATGATTACTCTATTTTAACCTTTACAAACCCATCGCCATCAAGTCAATTGCAACTTACAGCGGCTCCATGTGTGTCAGAAAGAACCGCTCCATGGGGTTTTCAATGACTCACTTTCCAAAGTAGGCCTTCAGGCCTTTCCTCTGATGCATCTCTAGGTAGACTCATACTGCCAACCTCATGTAGCAGCTGAGTATGTTAACTACTTATACCACCTATGAACTCTCACTCCATTTTACAGATGGTAAAGTCATGTCTGAAAAATGATTCCTACATTCATGGGTGGGTGAGTGAGTGAATGAATGAGTGAAAGACCTGTGGATGGCCATGTGGCTGCATCCATCAAGCAGGCCAAAAGCAGATGCAGGAAGTCCCCGTCACCCCCAAGTGAGCTCCTGGGACTGAGTGTCTCATCCTGTCTGGGATCCTGAGAGCTGCTCTGGGCACCAAGTTCCCAGTAGCTTCAAAGGCAGCCTGAGCCAGCTGAGCTCCCAGGGGGCCCCAACAGCAGGAGCGTCGGCTTCAGCCCCACTGCCAGACGTCAGAAGAGCAAGGCAGCTTTGGTCTCAGGCCATAGCTGATGGGACAGTGCAATGGGGAGCCAGGGGCTGCTGGGAACAGTGCTGGCATGTCCCTGTCTATCAATTCCAGTGCAGTACCCCAGAAACCACAGGCAGAACAAAGTGCTGCCTGGAAGGCAAGAAGATTAGCCACAGGAGAGGGAAGAGTGCTGCTGCCCACATCCGCCAGGCCTGGGAATTCTTCTTGGCCTCCCCCTCATGCTCGCAATCCTGTCCTCCAATAACTCACAAAGACTCTGCCCGCTGGTCATCACAACCACCAGGCAGCAGGGGCTGTCCACTTGCTGAGTGTGGGTCTGCCAGCCAGGTGGAGGTCACCTGTGCATGGGGCCATCCTGTGGCCTTGGTACCAGCCCTCTGCTTAGGATGGAGGTGTAGACCTGGGCAACTCAGCCCTGGATCCAGGCAGTAATGTCCTCATGGAGGACCCTGAGAGAGGGCAGGGCAGCCTAGGAGGACACAAGAACAGGCATCAAAGCTCACTTGCTGTTCAGTGAAGTAAGATATTGAGGACAGAGCCACTTCCCTGAGAGGGACAGCTTCAGGGTCATGTGGGAACTACAAGCTGGTTAGGTGACCCCAGCTTCAAGAATAATTTCAAAATAGCTAACACAGCCACATTTTCTCCTTCTTCTACCAGGTCTGGAGAACTTCAGGGCAGAGGGTCTGGAGATACATGCATGAACAAAGGGTCACCCAAACTGCAGACCACACAGCCCAACAGTATATGTATAAAAACCCAAAAACACCACTGCTGACTCATAGGGACACTATAGGAGAGAGCAGAACTGTCTCATAGGGTTTCTAAGGAACAGCTGGTGGATTCAAACTGCTGATTTATTAAGTCAAACACTCAACCACTTTCACCACCAGGGCTGCATGTGTATACATGTATACATATATATATACGTATATACATACATATATACACAGAGAAAGGCAAGAACTCCAATGATGTACAAAGTCTAACAACTAAGTTCGTGACCTTGCCACCATGCACTTATGTTGGCAGCACTGCACAAACCTGGTAAGGTTTCATAACGTTGGTACATCAGTGTCTCACAGCTGTGATCGTGTAGACATGTGACATTGTCTTGCTGAGTGGCCTTCATTATCATTGTTGCATGTTTTTGTATGCCATCGGGAGAGTGTCAGAACTTGAATCAGATCAACAAACAAACAATTCTTGTTAAACTTGGCAAGAGTGGAAGTAAAATCAGGGATATGTTAGTTCAAGTTTAGGGGGATAATGCCATGAAGAAAAATGGCAGTGTACAAATGGATTAATCATTTTTCTGAGGAAAGAGAAAGCATCACTGATGATGAGAGGTATGGGCACAGGCAGTAACAAGCAGAACTGATGAACACATTGCAAAAATTCATCAAATTGTGTGTCCAAATCATCAGCTGACTGTGAGAAGTATAGCGGACCAAGTAAATAGTGATAAAGAAACAGGAAAATTTAAGCTGAAAATCTTGGCATGAGAAGAGTCTGAGCAAAAATATTCCCAAAGGAGCTCACCAATGAATAAAAGCAAAGGAGAGTTGAAGTTTGACAATATCTTTTGGAGAGGCAAGATGAAGTTTTGGGCCATGTCATCACTGGTGATGAAACATGGGTCTACCAACATGACCCTGAAACAAAGCATCAAAGTGCATGATGGACATCAGCCAGTTCTCCACAACCAAAAAAGTTTCGCCAGTCCAAATCAAGAGTCAAAACAATGTTGCTAACCTTTTTTTGATATCAGAGAGATTGTTCATTATGAATTTGTATCAACTGGACAAACAACCAAGTTTACTGTTTGGTAGTGTTGAAATAGCTGTGTGGAAAAGTTAGACAAAAATGACCTGAATTTTTGACAATAACTCATGGCTCTTGCATCATGACAATGCACCAGCTCACATAGCATTGTCCATGAGGGAATTTTTAGCCATTAAACAAATAACTGTATTGGAACACCGTACCTGCTTGCCAGATCTAGTCCCCAAAGACTTTTTTCTTTAACCCAAAGATAAATACTGAAAGGAAGACATTTTGATGGCACTCAGGACATCGACGGTAATATGATGACCACTCTGATGACCATTCCAGAAAAAGAGTTCCAAAATTGCTTTGAAGGGTGGACTATGTGCTGGCATCAGTGCCTAGCTTTCCAAGGGGAGTACTTCAAAGGTGACTGCAGTGATACTCAGCAATGACGTATGCAGCAACTTCTCTAGGATGAATTCACAAACTTAATCAGCAGTCCTCATATTGCATTAGATGAATCTGCTGCAAAAGACTTCCTTAAAGTCTTTTTTTAAAAAAAAAAAAATGCCACTTTAATGATTAAGATGCTCCTGAATGCTCTTTAGAAGTGAGGTGAAGACAATTCAGCTGGCTTACATTAGAAATGTCATCAGGAAAAAGCAATCTCTAAGAAAGGACACCACGGTTGGTAAAGCAGAGGGTCCTCAAATGGAGGTGTTTTAGTCACCCAGTACTGCTGTAACAGAACTATCACAAGTGGGTGGCTGTATCCAAGAAAAATTTGTTCTCATACAGTCCAGTGGGCTACAAGTCTGAATTCAGGGTGCTGGCTCCAGAGGAACGCACTACATTTCCTGAGGTCAGCTCTGGCAAGTCCTTGTGTTGCATCAGTCTTTCCTTGGTCTGAGACCATGTAGGTGCTCTGCTGTCAGCGATGCTTTCTCGATGGTATGAGGTCAGCAACTCCCTGCTTGATTCCCTGTCCTTTTATCTCTTGTATAATAAAAGGTGGTACAAGCCAGACTCTAGGGAAACTCCTTTAACACTGGAGAGAGGAGAAAACCTCAGGAAAGGTATTATAGATCCACCCTAACCCTAATCCTCTTTAGCATAATCCAATCTAGTAACCACAGGCTGAGATTAGGATTTACAGCATAGGGAAGCCACAAAATGGAGGGCCATCGCAAAGTACTGGTGCTGCTACATGCATTTCGGGGGGGGACACAATTCAATCCACGACAGTAGAGAAACCCTCAGTGAGATATATCAACATAGCAGCCACCGCAACGGGCTCAGACACATCAGGGATCATGAAAGTGACACAGAATCAGGCCACATTTATTCTATTATATATTAACTAGGTCACCACGAGTCAGACCTCACAGGATTACAACAATATACATATCTACTGTGTTCTGTTTCTCCAGAGAACCCTACCTTCAAGGCATCATAACTGAATGAGACAAGTATTTGCAGTGTCACGGACAATGGCTGTAGCGAGGCTGTTCACAAGGACTTTTTTCACGCCAGCCCTCCATAGCAGGGTTCTTATCCTTCCTTTGCTTTGTCTTAAACATGGGCCCCTTCCCCAACCTAGGAGCCTCTTGGGCCAAATGCAAGCTGCCCTCTGGCTGGGTAGTGTCCCCTCTGGAAGCCACTGGGCCTGCATCCGAGGCCTGAGGACATGGGCCCTAGCCTCCTCCTCTCCCGCTTCCAGAGACCATGTCACATCAGGATCAAAGCTGCCCCTCCCCCCCACTGATGGGTGGCCCTGGGGTCAAGCCCCTTGTTCTGATGAAGCGCTGGAGCTGCTCCATGACCTTGCAGAGCCACCTCACCCAGAGGCCTCACACAGGCAAATTGAACCAGAGAAGACCTGGTGCCTCCTATCATGGATTGAACTGTGTTCCCCCAAAATATGTGTAGTAATTTGGCTGGGCCAGGATTCCCTGTATTATGTGATTGTCCTCCACTTTATGATTTTCCTAATGCTGCAAATCCTAACCTCAGCCAGTGGTTGGATGATAGGATGACTATCATAGGATGATAGATAGATAGGATGACTATGTTACAGGAGGATCAGGGTGGGGCCGCAGCACCCTCGCTAAGGGAGTTTCCCTGGAGTGTGGCTTGCAGCCCTTTATCCTTTCATCCTATAAGAGATAAAGGCAAAGAGAAGCAAACAGAGAGCTGGGAACCTCACACCATTAAGAAAGCAGCATCAGGAGTAAAGTGCATCCTTCAGACCTGAGGTTCTTGTGCCAAGATGCTCCCTGAGCAAAGACTGATGCAGCACAGGACCTTCCTCCAGAACTGACAAACAGGGAAAGCCTTTCCCTGAATTTGGACTTACAGCCTATTGGATTGTGTAAGAATAAACTCTTCTTTAAAGCCATCTACTTGTGGTATCTCTGTTAAAATAGTAACAGATGAGTGAAACACCTCTCTTAGGAAAGGTGCTTGTCACCTCTGAAATGAGAGGAGGAAGCAGCCCACCAGAGTGTCAGTGGACCAACGGTTGAGGTAAACAGGCCACGCTGGGAGTGAGACCAGGGCTGGAGGCCGAGCCTGGAATCCTCCAGTGGCTGCTTGGCCTGCAGTGCAGATGGCTGGGGTCCAAAACAGCTTTCAAAGACCAGAGAGCATGAGCTTATATTTTGGCAGCAAGCAACAGATCTGCCAACTTGGAGCATCTTATTTCAGGAGCCTCGAGGGAGGGCCGAGGGGAGGCACAAGAGGCGGTGTCTTTCTGACATCCTCTGAACTCTGGGCCTCCCAGAAGAAAGGCCCAGCGCCCAGGGTCAGAAGATTCCAAAGGGCCAGACCAGTCTGGGAATTGAGAACAGCTCCCGGCCTCAGGTGACCTCTGAGTGAATTCACAGACCGTCTCAGGCTCTGGGAAGCTTTGAGTTGAGCCTCACAATGAGAGGAACTCAGTGTCTATAACTAGAGAGGCAAACAATTCTTCTACGCAGCCCTTTTCTTTGCTGACTTCTGGTTGGAACTGTGGCCCCAGCTGTGTGACTCGATACCAGTGACCTCACCTCTCTGTGCCTCTATTTCTCATCTGCGATGTGGAAAGTAAGTTCAGCTTCACAGCAATGCTGTGGAAGTGCAGTGAGTTCCCTTAAGTCAGACACCGAGGATAGCCTCTGTACAGCCAGCACTCGGTGTGGACTGCTCCGACCATCAGCAATGCTGTGCTCGCTTCCGTCATTAACACCGTCACTGTGACTGCAGAGTTTCCACTATGAGGGCCCCTTGGCTCACAGGCCTCACCCTACAAGCAGACTGGCTTATCGTGTGAACGCTGTGTATAGCCCATTGCCATTTAGTCAGTTCCAACTCATAGTGATCTTATAGAATGGAGAACTGCTCCATGGAGTTTCTGAGGAGTGGCTGGTGGATTTCAACTGCTAACTTTTTGGTTAGCACCAAATTTTTAACCACTGTGACACTAAGGCTTTATATTTGTGCATGAAGTGGAGTTTATACCCCAGTTCTGCCACTTACAAGCCACTGGGCACAATGCTTAAACTTTCTGCCCTCAGTTACCTCATTCATAAAATGGGAAAATAATAGCACTTATTCATAGGACTAATGTGAGGATGGAGTTCAAACGTGTGAAGTCCATCTCACACTACCTGACCTTAGAGGCTTTTACGCTGCTGTAGTACTCAAAACAGCCTGGTACTGGTACAAAAAAGAGATACACACCAATGGAACAGAGATGAGACCACTGAGAGGTCACCGTCTTCTTATGAACAGTTGATTCTCGACAAAGACCCTAGGATTGTAAACCGGGGTAAAAACAGTCTGTTTAACAAATGGTATTGGCAAAATTGGATATCCATCTGCAAAAAAACTGAAACAAGACCTATATCTCACACCCTACACAAAAAATAACTGAAAATGGATCAAAGACCTAAATATCAAACCTAAAACAATAAAGATCATGCAAGAAAAACAGGGTCAACAATGGAAGCTCTAATTCACAGCTTAGACTCCAAAATCTGACAAAGCATGATCAACAGAATAGAAAATAGATAAATGGGAACTACTGAGAATTGAACACTTTTGCTCATCCAAAGACTTCATCAAAAATTAAAAGACCACCTATATAATGGGGAAAAAATTTTAATAACTACATGTCGAACCTATGTCTGATCTCTGTAACTTACAAGGTACAGCAAAATATCAACAATAAAAAGGTAAATAACCCAATTAAGTGACGGGCAAAGGAAATGGGCAGATACTTCACCAAAGAAGACATCCAGGCAGCCAAAAGACACATGAGGAAATGCTCATGATCATTAGCTATCAGAAAAATCCAAATCACAACTACAACAAGATACTATCTCACCCCAACAAGGTCGGCCATAATCCAAAAAACACAAAACAATAAACACTGGAGAGGCTGTGGAGAGATGGAAACTTTCCTACACTGCTGGTGGGAATGCAAAATGGTATAATCTCTTTGGAAAGCAATCTGGCACTTCCTTAAAAGCTTGAAATAGATATACCATTTGATCCAGTAATCCCACTGCTCAGAATTTATCCTACAGAAACAAAAGCTGTCACACAAACAGACACATGCACACAACTGTTTATTGCAGCATAATCTGCAATAGCAAAAAGATGAAATCAACCTAGATGCCCATCAACAGATAAGTGGATAAACAAACTATGGTGCTTATACTCAATGGAATACTATGCAATGATAAAAAAAATGATGATTTTAGGAAACACCTCATAACCTGGTTTCAATTGGAAGACGTTATGCTGAGCAAAATCAGTTAGCAGCAAAAAGGACAAACAAATATTGTGTGAGACTCCTGCTATAAGGACTTAAAAATAGACTTATGCACACAAGAAAAGACTCTTTGACAGCTACAAGGGTGGGGAGGGAGGGAGACAGTTGGTCACAGATTAGACAGCTGATAGAACTTTGGTTAGGTTAAAGCTGTGACAGCACACAGTAGACAGTAGATCAACTTAACTAGACTTCACCATAAACTGAAAGCTCTTCTAATCTCAAACCAATCTTACAAGGATAGAGTATCAGAACCGGGGTCTGGGAACCATGCTGTCAGGGGACATTGAGGCCAAATGGCATAACTAGCCTATTACTAAGAAAGTCTTCTGTACCCCATATTGGTGAGTGCCATCTTGGGTCTTAAAAGCTAGCAAGCCACCATCTGAGATACATCAAACGGTCCCAACTCATCCAGAACAGATTAGGACTGAGAACAACAAAGACACAAGGGAAAAGGAGCCCAGGAGGCAGAAGGACCCATGTGAATGGGAGACTGTATCAACACATGACCAGAAGAATCAGATGGTTCCTGGCCACCACCAAAGACAGCCGTGATGGGCACACAATGCTGAGTCCCCGCGGCAATACCAGAAAAAGAGGGGTGCAGCTCAAGAACTCTAGTAAAAGACCACAACTGATGGTCTGATGGCCCGGGGGATCCTCTGGGAGCATGACCCCTAGACCTGCTGCTGCCCCAGTCCAGAAAACACTACTGAGGTCAACTCTTCGGACAAAAGTGGACCAGACTCAGGGACACAATGTGACCTTATGGTGTGTGTGATTTATGGCTCTATGCATTTATAGGATGTTGTCCTGCTGGTCTCTTTCTAGATGGGAGAGAAGAGGGTGGAGAGGAGGGAATAGGAGATTGTTAAGAGGTTACAAGTATAGAATGAAAAGGAAGAGTGTGCTGTCACCGGGAAAGAAGAGCAGAAGGAGCTGCAGATAGGCAGGCATGCAAAACTGGTTTGGATTGTATATTTCCACTTAATCATGTTAAAAAAAAAAAAAAAAAAAAACCTGTTCTAGAACTATATACTCTTGTGTCTGGCCTCTTTCACTCACCCTGTGTTTGTGAGATCCACTGTGTCATTGCCTGTATCAATAGTTCTATTTTGGTTGCTGATGAATATACCACATTGGGTACTTTTATTTAAGGCTCTTATAAAAACAAAGAGAAAAAAGTCTCTCATGTCCCATACCAAGAGCTGGCCGTGTCTGGGGCTGTCTTATGCTCAGGCTAGCCACCCAAGCATGTGGTGAAGTCCTACCCTTTTCTGGCCACTTTAAAGGATAGCCCACTTCCAGTGCTGTCCCTGCTGGGGACATTTGCGAGGTCCTGCTGTACTCATCACATCCTAGCTCATCTAGTCCATACAACGGCCCTTTGAAGGAGACACAGATACCACCCTCATTTTACAAATGGGAAAACCAAGACACAGGAAGTGAAGTCTGGTGACACAGTATTTACTACTGCGCTCTATTGCCTGAGTCCCACGTGATCATCTTGGTCTGTGGTCACAGAGAGGATGTTTGTTAGCACTTTGGAGTCTTTTCTTTTCTGGAGTCTCCTGTCATAATCCTCCCTGCTTAGGTATGTTTCCTTACTTGACAGAAATTTAGGACTTCAGTGCCCCTTCACCTGCCATGGTGCAGTGAGTAGGCACATGGTCCCATACTCCCTTGGGACTTTGCTTCTGGTGTATGATTCAGGGGGTGGTATTTGTGGGAGGAACAGCAAAATTGTGTGACTCCCACAATTGTGACTGGGTGAGATCCACCCTGGTTCCTGCTGCCTGGTTTTCCAAAATGCTCTTTTTCCTCTGTTGACTCTGCAAAGCTTAGCATCCCACCTTCACCACATAATGCCATTACAGACTTACTGTTTGTTCTTGGTGACTGTGGATTTGACCATTTCAGTCATTTTGACTGCTGCGTAATATTCTACTGATTGGCTATGCTACCATCTACTTAACTGTTTCAGTTGTTGGATATTTAAGGTGTTTTAGAAAAACAGTAACACTCTGTGATGAACATCTTGCTGCTTACAGTATATTGTTAACATTTTCAGGTTTTTCCTCAGGGAAGTTTTTTAAAGGTTAAATAAGCTTCCCACTGTTAACAGGCAGTAAGTGGCTAAGCTGTGGTATGAACTCTCATAAGAAAAGGATTTGAGCTGGCTTTCAGAGATATGTAAACTACAATAAAGTAAGCTTATAAAGAGAGAGAAAATAAAAGAGAGAGTGAGTAGAAAATACAGGAAGTAATAAAAAATGAGGCCAGACATTGGACAAGTTACACTAAGCAAGCTCTGTACTCTCTGTGGTCTGGATAGTTTTGAGCTTCCTAATTGCCTGTGCAAGAAAGGAAACACAATCAGATACAATCATAGTCATGGCTAGCATGTAACTGAGTGTTTCCTATGTGCCATGCTAAGGACTGTACATGTTTTTTGTTTGTTTATTTGTTTTATTGTGATTAAGTGAAAGTAACAATCCAAATCAATTTTGCATGCCCGCCTGTCTACAGCTCCTTCTGCTCTCCTTGCCTAGGGACAGCACACTTAATCTCCTGTCCCCTCTCTCCACCCTCTTCTCTCTCATCTAGAAAGAGACCAGTAGGACAACATCCTATAAATGCATACAGCCATAAAACACACACACCACATGGTTACACTGTGTCCCCAAGTCCAGTCCACTTTTGTCAAAACAGTTGACCTCAGTAGTGTTTTCTGGACCGGGGCAGCAGCAGGTCTAAGGGCCATGCTCCCAGGGATCCCCCAGGCTATCAGACCATCAGTTGTGGTCTTTTACTAGAGTTCTTGAGCTGCACCCCTCTTTTCCTTGTGTTGCCGCGGGGACTCAGCATTGTGTGCCCATCACGGCTGTCTTTGGTGGTGGCCGGGGACCATCTGGTTCTTCTGGTCATGTGTTGATACAGTCTCCCATTCACATGGGTCCTTTTGCCTCCTGGGCTCCTTTTCCCTTGTGTCTTTGTTGTTCTGTCCTCATCTGTTCTGGATGAGTTGGGACCATTTGATGTATCTCAGATGGCAGCCTGCCAGCTTTTAAGACCTCAGATGCCATTCACCAATATGGGGTGTAGAAGACTTTCTTAGTAATAGGCTAGTTATGCCATTTGGCCTCAACGTCCCCAACAGCATGGTTCCCAGACCCCACTTCTGCTACTCTATCCTTGTAATATTGGTTTAAGATTACAGGAGCTTTCAGTTTATGGTGAAGTCTAGTTAAGTTGATCTACTGTCTACTGTGTACTGTCACGGCTTTCCCCTTACCAAATGTCTATCAACTATCTAATCTGTGACCAACCCACTTCCTCCCTCCTCCTCCTTTGTAGCCATCAAAAAGTCTTTCCTTATGTACGTAAGTCTATTTTTAAGTCATTATAGTCTCATACAATATTTGTTGGTCCTTTTTGCCACTGACTGATTTCAGTCAGCATAATGTCTTCCAATTGAAACTGGATTATGAGGTGTGTTTCAGTCAGCTAGGGCTGCTCTAACAGAAATACCACAGGGGATGACTTTAACAAAAGAAAGTTTATTCTTACACAGTCCGGTACGCTACAAGGCCAAATTCAGGATGTCCACTCTAGTGGAAGGTTTTCCCCCTTGTCGGCTCTGGGGGAAAGTCCAGTATTGCATCAGTCTTTGTCTAGGGAGCATCTTGGCATAGGAACCTCTGATCTGAAGGACGTGCTCATCTCCCAGTGCTGCTTTCTTGATGGCATGAGGTTCCCAGTTCTCTGCTTGCTTCTCTTTCCTTTTATCTCTTGTAGGATATATGGATTAAGGGTGGGGCAGGCCACACTCCAGAGAAACTCCCTTTACAGTGGAGCAGAGAGGTGATCTTCTGAAGGGATTTACAGTCCCACTCTAATGTTTCAACATACAGCTCAATAAAATCACAAAATGAAGGACAGCCATAAAATACAGAGAATCATGGTCACATGGGTACACCTGTTTTGGGGGGGGACACAATTCAATCCATGACAAGGTGCTTCCTAAAATCATCATCGTTCTTTATCACTGCCTAGTGTTCCACTGAGTATATGCACCACAGTTCATTTATCCATTCATCTGTTGATAGGCATAGAACAGGTGGTGGTGGTTGTTTTTATATGTTAGAATGGTTTAAGTGAAAGTTTACATTCCAAGTCAACTTTCCATTAAAACCCTGCACCCACACCACTATACAGCTCTAGCTTCTCCCCAACCCTGTGACAGTACGCTCCTCCCTTCCACCCTGTACTTCTGCATCCATTCAACCAACTCCTGCCCCCCCCTCATCTCACCTCTAGAGAGGAGCTGCTCAGACAACTTCATGTGCATATTTAAGCTAAAAAGCATATTCTTCACCACCATCCCTTTATGTCTTTTATTACAGGCCAATCTTTGTCTCAATCGTTGGCTTTGGTACTGGTTTCAGTTCTAGGCTCATAGACAGTCTACAGCCTGTGTCCTCAGGGAGCCCTCCAGTCTGTTGGACCATCAAGTCTGGTCTCGTAGAGTTCTAGTTCTGTGTACTCGTTTTATTCTTGCCACTTCAGGAACGCTATGTCATATTTCCTGTCAGGGCTATCACTGGTGGTGGCCAGCCACTCTCTAGTTCTTCTGGTCTCATGCTGATGAAGTCTCCAAACCATATGGCCCCTTCTGTCTACTAGGCTTATATTTCCCTCATGTATTTGATGTCCTTCATTCTCCTCTACTCCAGGTGGATTAGGACCAGTTGATGTTACTTAGACAACTGCTTGCTAGCTTTTAAGACCCTAGACACCATTCACCAAAGTGGTATACAAAATATTTTTTTAAAACAACTTAGCCCAATGGCCCTAGATGTCCCTAAAACCATGGTCCCTGGGCCCCTGCCTCTGCTTCTCTGTCCTTCAAAATGCTGGGTTGTATTTAGAAATCTCTTAGCTTTGGGCATAGTCCATGTGTGCTGACCTCCGTTCTGCTGCATGCTGTCACTTCCTTCACCTAACCCAATTCCTATCTACTGTCTAATCTCCCTCCCCTCCCTTGTAACCACTAAAGATTTTCTTCTGTGCTTAAACCTTTCTTCAGTTCTTCTCACAGTAGTCTTCTGTAATATTTGTCCTTTTGCAATAGACTTATCTCACTCAGTATATCTTCCAGATCACTCCATGTCATGAGATGTTGCCTAAGAGCATCATTGTTCTTTATCATGCATAGTGTCCCATTGTGTCAATATGCAATAGTTTGTCCGTCCATTCATTCATTCATGGGCACCTAGGTTGATTCCATCTATTTGCTACTGTAGGCAGTGCTGCAATAAACATTCATGTGCATGTATCTATTCAGGTGACAGCCCTTATTTCTCTAGGATATACTCTAAGCAGTGAGACTGCTGGATCACATGGTATTTCTATTTCTAGGTTTTAAGAAAGTGCCATATCAATTTCCAAAGTGATTGTACCATTTTACATTGCCACCAGCAGTGTAGGAGAGTTCCAGTCTCTCTACAACCTCTCCAATATTTATTATTTTGAGGGTTTTTATTAATTCCAGTCTTACTGGGGTGAGACAGTATCTCATTGTAGTTTTGACTTGGATTTCTTTAATAGCTAATGATTGTGACCATTTCCTCACGTGCATGTTAGCATCCTGGATGACTGCTTTGGTTAAGTGTCTGTTCATTCTCTTTGCCCATTTTTTAATTAGTTATTTGTCTTTTTCTTGTTCGAGGTTTGCAGCACCTTGTAGATTATGGAGATCAGATGTTGACTGGATTTGTCATAGCCAAAAATTCTTTCCCAGTCTGTAGGTAGTCCTTTTACTCTATTGGTGAAGTCTTTGGATGACTGTGTTTGATTTGTAGGAGTTCCCAGTTATCTATTTTCTCTTCTGGTGTCTGTACACTGTTAGTAATATTTTGTAGTCTGTTTATGCAGTGTACTAGGGAGCCCAGCATTGTCCCCAATTTTTTCTTATCCATTCTTTATTGTTTCAGATTTCATATTTAAGTCTTTAAACTATTTAAACTATTAAACTATTTAAACTATTACTTTTTGTGCATGGTGTGAGATATGGGTCTTGTTTCATTTTTTTATAGATGGACTTCCAGCTGTGCTATCACCATTTGTTAAAGAGACTGTCTTTTCCTCAGTTTATGGACTTTGGTCCTTCGTCAAATAGCAGCTGCTCATAGGTGGATGGTGTTACATCTGGATTCTCAGTTCTGTTCCATGGCCCATGTATCTGTTTTTGTACCAGTACTAGGCTGTTTGACTACTGCGACAGTGTAATAGGTTCTAAAGTTAAGCAGTATGAGGCCTCCCACTTTGTTCTCCTTCAGTCATGCTTTACTTACCTGTGACTGTTTCCCTTTCTATATGAAGTTGATTTGTCTCTCCATCTGATCAAGAATTCCTTTGGAAGTTTTAGTGGAATTGCATTGTATCTATAGACTGCTTTGGGTAGAATAGATGTTTTCACAATGCTCTATCTTCCTATCCATGAGCAAGGCAGGTTTCTCTGCTTACATGGGTCTCTCATGGTTTCTTGCATTAAAGACTTGTAATTTTCTTTGTGTAGATCCTTTACATCTCTGGTCAGATATATTAGTAAATATTTTATCTTCTTAGGGGCTATTGTAAATGGTATTGATTGATTTGGTGATTTCTTCTTTGACAGTATTTGTTGCTATAAAGGAATCCAACTGATTTATATATGTTTATCTTATATCCTGATACTTTGCTGAACTCTTCTATTAGTTTCAGTAGCGTTTTTTGAGGATTCTTTAGGATTTTGTATGGAAAGGAGAAATTCATCTGTAGATAGGGATACTTTTACTTCTTCCTAACCACGTAAAGGATGCCCTTTATTTCTTTGTCTTGCCTGATTTCTCTAGCTGGAACCTCTAGAACAATGTAGAACAGGTTGTTTTAATCTAAGGGAAGAAAAACCAGAATAGGGGTTACCACTGGGGGGTAAGCCTGGGAAAGGTCACGAGGGAGCCCTGTGTTACATTGTAAGTGTCCTACATCTTCAACTGGGAGCTGGTTACATTGGCACTTGGCTTGGCTATGTGCATATAACAATCCAACAAGCTTTACTCTTAAGACAAGTATCATTTACAGTTTACCATGTTCATGTTACACTTTTTCAGTGAAAAAAGGGGAGAGGGATTCACCACAAAGACTGAAACCCAATGTCAATCATGGACTAAAGTTAATAACGTTGGTCTTGGTTCCTCAGTTACAACCCACGTGCCAGAGGAACACAAGCTATTAATAAGGAGGGAAACTGTGCAGCATAAAGTGGGAGATCTGAGAACTCTCCACCTGCTGCACAATTTTCCTGGAAACCTTAAGCTGCTTTAAAAAAAATGCCTATTTTCAAAATGGGAGTAATCAGTATCAGTGAATTATATACACAAACATTACTGAACTGGTAAATATTCTGTTATACATATCTTTATCACAGTTTAAAAAACAAACAAGCAAACACTGGAGGTTAAAAAAAGTGTGTGAAGCACAAAGCAAAAGACATTCATGTATGCAGGGAGAGGCTATATGTACAGACTGTCTCAGGCAGGTTTGTACATTGCCACTCCTGCGTTTCACACTTGTTCATTTTAGGAGCTGATGAGATTCAGCTTTCCCTTATTTTCTCTTTGTGTATTGTAAAATATGTCCAAGATGCAGAAGTACATAAATGGCATATGTGTAGTCTAAAAATAATAATGAAACAGACACCCATGCACCACCCCCCCACAGTCCCTCAGAAATCTCTGGGCCCCTCCCTGACCTCATTCTCCTCTTTTTGTGAAGCTTACTGGCTTTCTTTATCTTTGTATTGCTGATAAAAGTACAGCATTCTCCCTAAACAAGGACATGGGGTTCTGAACCTTTGTGAACCCCGTTGGTAGGGCCCTCAGCATGCTTCTTTGGATCCAGCTTCTGTCACTCAGCATAATCACCAGGGTCATTGTGGGGACTCACAGAGCTGGAAACCAGTCACAGTCCCCACTGCTGAGGTTTTCATCCTCCTGGGGATAGACACTTGGGTTGTTTCCTATTTCTCAGGTAGGACTTTTAGAATTAGCACGTCTGGCCAATCTTGGAGGGGGTCTGGGCAGATCAAGGGTCCTTCTGGGCTCTCAGGAACCGTATCCAAGGGAAATGACACACTCCACGGGGATAAGCAATTGCCAAAGGAGGGAAGACCAAAGGTGTGTCCCCTGACTCATTTTCCTTCTGCCAAGGCCTTGCTTCCTCCCAGGGTCCATCTCTTCGTGCAATGGGAGGAAATGCCTTCTGAGAAATGAGGGCTTCTGGGAAATGCGCTTTCTGAGGAGTCTTCAGGCAGCCAGAGGAAGGCAGGAGAAACTGGGGAGGTGGGGGAGACAGTTATAAGGAAGTATGTAAACCACTCAACTTAGTTCTTAGAGGTACTGAATTCAGGATTTCTGAGGGCAGAGAGGGCATTTATGGAGGATTCTCCACTCATTATCTCCCTGCCCCCTCACAACAGCCCCATCAGATGGGTTCTAACGTAATACTCGATTTATGAGGCTCTAGGAGGTGAAATCACTTGCTGAAGTTCATCAGCAGCATTTAGCAGAACCAGGATTTGAATAAACAAATATCCAGCTCTGAAATAAAGTTCATAGTGCTTTTTTTTTCTTTTCCTATTACCCTACCCTACGTAGACTCCACTGATATTCAGAATCTTTAACTGGAGAAAAGTCTTCCCTAAAAAGCCTTAGAAAAAAAATTTCAGTTGCATAACTCCAGATCACCCACAGTGTGTAAACTATGTGTGTGTGTATTTCCAGAGCCTGGTTGTATTGGCTCTCTGACCTTGGGTAGCTCTCATCCCCTCCCTGGGAAGAGTAGAACACCTCGGGGCCAGATCCCCTAGCACAGGTTTTTAGTTGGGAAAGCAAAAGCTAAATGCAAGAGTGTGAAAAGACAGAGGTCTCCCCTGGGGTCCTCCTCACCAGGGCTTCACTACTGTGCAAGTGTCCAGCAGGCTGTGCGAAACCAGTGTTCAACAGTGACACTTTGTGGTCACAGTGGAGCAGCAGTTCTTATGAAAGAAGCACACTTCTCAGCACTCTCCCTCCACCTGCTGTTTGGAAGCAGCAGTGATCTCCTCCCCAGACTGAGACTCTGACAATGTAGACGGTGGGAAGCTTCAAGAGGCAACAGTGCAGGCTTTGTACAAATAAGGAAAAGTCAAATTTAAGTGGTTTTTTTTTTTTTTTAAATAAATGTGTCTATAGTTCATCTCCCAAGTAGAGAAAGCTGGCCAGACCAGTTACACTTCATCCACCTCACAATTTATTTATTTATTTATTTATTTTGGCCAAACACATCTCTGGGATGGTAACTTATATCTATGTCAATGAAAACTTGGATTTTATTTATAGACACTTAGTGAACACAACAACAAAACCTCATGTGGCAGAAGAGGCATCAGGTCTGTACTCGGGGCCACTTGCCTGGCACCAGCAGGGACTCTGACCGCTTCTTCTTTCTTATTCTTCTGCATGTGCGAGATCCTGAGAGTGCCTTTCCTTGCCTGACCCTGCAGTGTTCTCATTGTTCTGTTTTTCTGACAACAGATGGTTGCCAAGGAAACCACTGTGGAGCCCAAAGTCCGAGCTGTGTCTTCCCTGCAGGGAAATGCGGCCTTACTCACCCTCCCTGCACAGCAGCCTCACACGACCTCAGAACACGCTGCCCAGCCCCCAGGAGCCTTCCCTCCACCTCCTGCTGAGATGCTGCCCTGGGGTCTGAGTACAACTGAGAAGTAGAAACAGGCTTCCAGTGAGTGAGCCAAGGGATGGTAGAGAGGGAGCAGCCCCTGGACCATTCTTCCCAATCTTTTATCATGCCCCCCTATATGCAGTTTCCACTGCTCTCCCTGTCCGGTGACTGCACACTATTCCTCTCTGCTCCATACATGTCTCATCCTCCCAACAGTCTCCTTTCCCCTCCTCTCCGTCCACTCCCCTTCCTCCAGCCAGAGGTCAGCAAGATGATATCCTATAGATGTATAGAACCATAAAGTGCTTCCAATATATGGTTACTCTGCATTGCCAAGTCCAATCCATTCCTGTCCAAAGAGTGGACCTTTGTTATAATTTATAGGAACGGGCAGCATCAGGGCAGGGGGCCATGCTCTCAGAGGAACCCCAAAACCACTGGACCATCAATTGAGGTCTTTTAGTGGAGATCTCATGATGCACCTCTTTTTATTCTTGTGTTGCCAGTGAGGCTCCTCTCTGTGAGCTCCGTCATGGCTATCACTGGTGGTGGCCGGGCACCATCCGGTTCTTCCGGTCCCAGGTCGATGTAGGCACCCACTCTTGTGGGTCTCTCTGTCTTCTCGGTTGTCTTTACCGCATGCCATTTTGGCCCTCGGTGAGCATCCGTTCCTGCTGAGTTGGGACCATTTGCTGTGTCCTCGGATGGCAGCTTGGCAGCTTTTAAGACCCCAGACGCCACTCACCAATGTGGGGTGCAGAGAGCTCTCTTAGCAAAACACTAGTTGTGCCATGAACGTAAGCTTTTTATTGGAGTGCAACATATACAAAGTGTACACGTCATTACACACCATTCAGTGAGTTTTCGCCAACTGAGCACACATGTGTAAGTAGCTCCCAGAACAAGGAAACATCCTTTGTGCCTCCTCCTGGCTACCACCTGCCCCCAGCAGTCCCCAGAGGGTAGTCACTGCCCTGATCTATCAGCAGAGATTTCTTTCACTTGTTCAACTTTGTATAAGTGAAATCACATAACATGTGCCCCTTAGAGCCAGATTATTTGCTCAACCTAATGTTGGTAAAGTGAGTGGGTAGCCGTGACTCAGTGGCGGCATTCTCACCTCCCATACAGGGCACCCAGGTTCAATTCCTGGCCCAGGCAAATCATACACAGCTATCACTCATGGGTCAGTGAGGCTTGTGTGTTGCTTTGATGCAAACACATTTCAGGGGAGCTTCTCAACTAAGAGGAACTGGGAACAAATGCCTGGCAACCTACTACTGAAAATCAGCCACGGAAAACACTGAGCATCACAATGGTCCAGTCTGCAACCTGCCATGGGTGGCACAGGACCAGGCAGTGTTTCCTTCCATTGTGCAGGGGCTGATGAAAGCCCCACATTCTGTAACCTGGGGCCATCACAGTACCACATTCCACCAACTGTGTGAGGACCCACCATCTGCTTACATGTGCCACTACTGATGGGCAAGTGGAGGCCAGAACGCCAAGATCCAGGAGCTGGTTGTTAATATGGTAATAAGTTAATCTATACTTTAAGTCTCCAAAAGGAGAATTGAGTGTTCAGCGTCTCCTGTGTTCTTTTGGCCAAGGAATTACTTTTTTAGGAATACAGTTATATAATGGGAAGAGCTTTAACATTCACAGAACGTCTTTCCACAAGCTGTCATCCTTGATCCTCTAAATTTTGTCCTCTATGTATCAGGCAGCAGCACAGGCACCCCCCCCCCCCCCGGGAGCTTGTTAGACGTGTAGAGAAGCCTCTCCATCAGGATCTGTATTTGCACAAGACGCCTAGGTGAGAAAAAGCACTGCTCTCCGAAAAATCTTGGGAAGAAAGTTGTGCTGCCCTCATTCCAAGTGAGATCTGTGGTTAACGAGTAGCAGCACCCAGCCTAATGACTGAGTCCAAATTTTGTCCTCTTTATCCCCTTCAACTGCTCATCTTATGGACAAGATCACAGAGGCCCAGAGAGGGCAAGTTCCTTGCCAAAAGTTACACAGCCGACTGGCAGAGATATCAGCACTGGTAACCAGGTCTTCAGACTGCGCTATCTTTAATCCTGCTTGCCTGACCCCAAACCATCAGGAGCCATGGTTCCCACTGTGCGGCCCACCGACCTGCAGCATCAACGTCACCTTAGAAGCTGGCTAACACGTGTGTTTCCAGGACCCATTCCAGACATAATAGATATGAATCTTTGAGGCTGGAGATCCAGATGGAACTGGCATTTAAGACTTTCAGCTATTTTTTTTTTCTTTTAACTGTAATATAAGTGAAAGTATATAGTTCAAGTTAGTGTCTCACAAAAATTTATACATACATCGTTACGTGGCCCTAGGTGCTCTCTCTCTGACAGTATGCTCCTTCTCTCCACCTCGTATTTCCCGTGTCCATTCAACAAACTCCTGTCTCCCTCGGCCTCCTCATCTCACCTCCAGACAGCAGCTGCCCTTTTAGTCTTGTGTATCTAGCCAAAAAGCACATTCTTCACCAGTATCGCTTTAGGTTTTAAAGCCCAGGCTATGGCTGAAGAGTTGGCTTTGGGAATGGTTTTAGTGTGGGGCTAACAGAGAGTCTGGAGGCCGTGTCTTCTGGAGTCTCTCAGTGTCAGTCAGACCATCAAGTCTGGTCTTTTTACTAGAATTTCAGTTCTGCGTCCTACTTATCTCCTGCTGTGTCTGGGACTCTCTGTTGTATTCCCTGTCAGGGCAGTCATTGTATGGTAGCCAGGCACCACCTAATTCTTCTGGTCTCAGGCTGAAGAAGGCTCTGTTTTATGTGGCGCTTTCTGTCTCTTGTGCTTATATTCTCCTTGTGTCTTTACTGTCTTTCATAATCCTTTCTTCAGGTGAACTGGGACTAATTGATGCATCTTATATGGTCACTCACCAGCTTTTAAGATCCCAGACATCACTCACCAAAGTGAGACGCAGAAAATTTTCTTAACAAACTTTGTTATGCCAACTGACCTAGGTATGTCCCAAAACCATAGTCCCTAGACCTCTGTCTCTGCTTCTCTGTCCCTCAAAATATTTGGTTGTATTCAAGACACTTGTTGTTAAGTGTGTCAAGCCAATTCCAAAGCATGACTACCCTATACACAGCACAACAAAACACTGCCCAGCCCTGTGCCATTTTTATGCTGACTTAAGCCCATTCTTGCTGCCACTGTGTCAATCCATACCATGGAGGGCCTTCCTCTTTTTCACTGACTTTCCACTCTACCAAGCATGATGTTCTTCTCCATGGATTGATCCCTCTTGACAACATGTCCGAAGCATGTGAGATGCAATCTCACTATCTTTGCTTCCAAGGAGTACTCTGGTTGTACTTCTTCCAGAATAGACCTGTTGGCTCTTTTGGCAGTGCATCGTATATTCAATATTCTCCTCCAACACCACAATTCAAAGGCATCAACTCTTGTCCTGTTTTTCTTATTCATTGCCCAGCTTTCTCATGCAGGGAAACTTCTTAGTTGTCAGTTTAGCTCAGTTGTGCTGAGTTCTCCCGTATTGTGTGGTGTCCTTCCCTTCACCTATGGTAATTCTTGTCTACTATCTAGTTAATGAATACCTCTTCCCATCTCTCCTTACCCTTGTAACCATCAAAGAATAATTTCTTCCATGTTTAAAACTTTTCTTGAGTTCTTATAATAGTGGTCTTGTATAATATGTCCTTTGCGACTGATTTCACTCAACTCGACGGCACTTGGCTTGGCTTGGCTAATGCTGTATAGATTCCACCAAGTTGTGTTTCATGGATTCAGTATTCTTTATCATTGCATAGTATTCCATTGTGTATTTGCACCGTATTTGTTTATCCACTCATGTGTTCATCAGTACCTAGGTTGTTTACATCTTTTTCCTCTTGTGAATAGTGCTGCAATGAACACGGGTGTGCACATATCTATTCCAATGATGGTTCTTATTTCTCTAAGCTAGATTCCAAGGAGTGGGCCTGCTGGATCACATGGTACTTCTATTTCTAGCATTTTAAGGAAGCCCCAAAGTGATTTCCAAAGTGGTTGTACTCCACCATAAGTGTGTACGTGTTCCAGTCTCTCCACGACCGCTCCAACATTTATTATTTTGTGTTTTTTGGATTAATACTAGCCTTGTTTGGGTGAGATAGTATCTCACTGTAGTTCAGATTTGCATTTCTCTAAGGGTTTTTAATGGCTTCAGCTATTTAAATTTCAGGTTCATTTGTGTCGTCTCTGTGGACCTTGAAGGAAGTACCTTGCAGTCTTTGACATTTTCACTAGAGGGAGCCAGTGCCCCACAGACACAGCCTCCCTGAGAGCCTCCAAGAGCTGGTTTCCTAGTGTGTCTGTGCAAGAGTATGTGTCATAGCAATGGCTGCTGTTTGAGGGAAATCGCAAGTCACACTGGTCCTCAATGTCAGGGAAACAGAGAGAGAAACCTGAGTGCTAACACCACTCTACTATCCCTACCCAAAGGACCTAGACATCCTAAGCACACATCTGTCACCAGTCACAATTTCTGAGCCCTTCACTCCCTTGTGCCTCAGTTTCCCCATCAGTGCAATAAGGCTGTTGCATGCAAATGGCTTTTGTGAACTCCACTCCACAGCCTTGAGACTTTACCAGGCCTCTGTTAACGCCTATAAAACCTTAGGGAACAGAGGTGGGGTTGTCACTGGTGTTGTCCAGTTATTTGGGTGTGTCTGCAATTTGTTCATGTATTTTTTTTTGACGTACTCTCCCCAAACAAATCACATGCTCTCTGGTCAGGAAACGCAAGTGCATATTATTGTGCCTGCATGTAAGGTCTGGAACTGTGGCAATCATCTTGGAACCATGGGAAGAGGTACCCAAGGAAAACATTCTGAGGATGGTTGCACTAAAAATGAAAAAAGCTGCATCTTCTGTGAGGCCTCACTGCCTGATGAACCATCCCTGCATTGGAATTTCTTGTGATGTAAATTAACGAATCCCCCAGCAGCTTAGCCTAGTTGAGGCTGGGTCTACTCTTACATCTAAAGTCATCTGACT
Organism: Heterohyrax brucei; assembly: GCA_028571685.1. Classification (NCBI taxonomy): domain Eukaryota; kingdom Metazoa; phylum Chordata; class Mammalia; order Hyracoidea; family Procaviidae; genus Heterohyrax; species Heterohyrax brucei. Next base: position 37,082,971 of record CM053161.1, read on the forward strand.
GGTTTGCTTACCTTGCCATGTTGGCTGCTTGTTTGCCTGCTGGTAAAGCAAAGTGGACTTGTCATGCAGACAGCTACTACATGCAGAGCATCAGAAAAGGCACTGTGGCCGAGAAACTCAATATGTAGGATTGCATTGTGCCTTGAGGCAATCTCTTGAGACATAAAGGAAAAGGAAGCAAGTAGAGAGTTGGGAGCTCTTATCCTTATGAGGGAAGCAGTGCTGAGAGCAGAGCACATCCTTTGGAAAGGATCTGGCGTCTCCGCCCTTCAGAAGCTCCCAGTCCAGGGAAAGATGTACAAGGACCTCCTTTCAGAGCCAACAGAGAAAGCCTTCCCTTGGAGCTGACAATCTGAATTTGGACTTTAAGCCTACTGGACTGTGCTTAAATAAAAATTTCTTTTTTCAAAGCCTTCCGCTTTGGGTACTTCTGTTAAAGCAGCACTAAATGCCTGAGACAGAGCCCAGGGAGGGGTTCCTGGAATGGGTTTGCTAATAGTCATGTCAGGAGATCCTTCTGCAGTCTACTACCAACTTTACTATTTCTTTAAGTATGTTCAAGAGAATTCCTTAATCCATGAACACCATGATTTGTCTGTTGTAATGGAAACCCCTCCTCTCCGGGAGTTACACCACTCCACCTTCTACCTCCACCCAGGAGCACGCGCATGGAGCCGCCGTCTTTCTTACATGGATGGCCCCGCCCCAAGCATGGCTGATTGCCCTGACTCGACATGGGTCTCCCCGAAGCCTATCCCAGTCTGGGAGCTGGAACGTGGAAGAAGTCAATCTACAGGAGAGAGGCTGGAAAGGCACAATGAAAGAATAAGGGGCATTTAACTAAACCCTTGATTCCAGTTGTTTCTCCTGTCACCTGCAAGCCTACCCTTCCTGGCATTCCATGAGCCAGCACATTCCCTGTGTGCGCACATTGCTTTGAGCGATTTATCTGACACAAGCCAAAGTGTGCTGATGAATATTCAGTTTGTGAAAGCTCCCTTGTCCATAGCTGACCCATAGAGAATGAACTGTGGGGAAGGAAACAGCGCACTGTAGATATGAAAGAGCGCTTGAATGTCTTTGAGCTATGCCGTCCAAGACCAGCTACACCGAAAGAAAACATAGTCAACAACTATTCATCAGTAATTACCAAATTTTTTAAAATTTCAAGACAATGACAGCAGATCATTAAATTAAATGTGGTCATTTGGAGTGTGGGGGCCAGGGTGCTCATGAAACCTGCTAGTAGACACTAGCTGCGTGCAGTTATTTCAATTTCATTAATGTTAAATTAAATTAAATTAAAATTTCAGTTCCTCAGTCACACTAGCCACACTCCAGGTGCTCAGTAGCCATGTATGACTAGTGGCTACCACACTGGATAATGCAGGTATACAACACCAACATAGTAAGCTCTACTGGACAGTACCACCTTAGTGCATTCTCCAATCAACATATATCAAAAAGAAGTAGGGATGACTAATTAATACTAGAGCTTTAAGTTCAGAAAGTTCTTATCTATCGTCGTTTGTCCTCATCAGATCCTTGTCAAATTTGGATTAATATATGATTACTCCCTTATTTTAATAAGGAAAGTGAGGCTCAGTCCTTGTCCAAAAACACACAGTCAAGGATTGAATGCTGATCTTTTTGGCTTTCAGTCTTAAGCTCATTTACTGACTGATGCTGCCTCTCTTCAACTGTAATGAGCATTTCCTCATCAGCTGGATGAGGCATATTTTCAGAAAGAAGGTACAGAGTTTTACAATTACTGCTCTTCCCGTGGATGACACAGACGGAGTGTTAGAATCCATGGAGTAACTATGCTTGTCTGAGAACAACACCCATCCATGGTTGTGGTAAAGAAATTGTAACCTATGTCTTCAGGATGTCGAGGCCAAGGTCCTCTCAAAAGGGCTATTATCTTATCGCAAAACTATAATCAGAGATCCCCCGAAATAACAGATCAGTTCTCTCTGAGCAGAACTGAAGGGCAATCACAAAGACACTCAGAGGCCTTGTATCTAATTATAATCAGGGGTAGGGTTTAGAATCCAAAAAATTACCTCACCTCTTCCTCTAAATACATCACTCCTAAGTACACAAATAGTTTTCCTACTGCATCAACCCCACCGATCACTGTTAACTCTTCATTTCAGACTATGTGCCACTGGCTTAGAGAGACACAGAGCAAAAAACACTGGCCAAGGCCATGCCCATACAATGATAATGTCGATGATGGTGATAAGAGTAATGCCAACATTGGTGATGGTAGAGATGGTGACGGTGGTAATGGCAGTGGCAGGGATGGTGATGACAACGGTGGTGGCAGTGCTGGTGGTAATGATGGTGATGATGTCAGTGGTGATGGTGGTAATAATGACAGTGGTGCTGCTGTTGCTCGCGGTGATGATGCTGATGGTGATGGTTCAGTTAACGACACATAAATTGTGGTGGCTGCCCTTTACTACTGCTTATAGTGTGCCAGCCCCTGGGTTACTTTTTCACACACCTTACGTACTTCCTCCCGAAGACCTTCACCACCATGCTTTTGAGGACGTGAAGACTTAATCAATGGTTGCCTCTGTGACCTGGGACTCACTCTGCTCCCCACTGGGGTGTACAGTGGGGAAAGTATGGGTTCCAATCAGTCTTGCTGTTTCCAAAGCATGTAACTTTAGGAAGTGATTTTTTGCCTCAGTTTCCTCATTGGTAAAATAGAGGTCACCACAGTCTCTATCTTACAGCATTAATGTAAGGATTAAACGTGATTATGTACTAGTCTGCTGAGAAGGATATACATAGAGGTACCTTTGAGTTTCCCCCTTTTCCTGGCCCCACTGCTCACAGAATCTTGTCTGAATCATACTTGTTATCACTGGGATTATAAGAATACCTACTCCAATCCCAAACCAAACCCATGGCCATCAAGTTGCTTCTGACTCACAGTGACTCTGTAGGACCGAGTAAAAGTGCCACAAAGGGTCTCCAAGGCTGTCTACAGAAGCAGGCTACTACCTCCTTTCTCCCCCGGAACAGCCAATGAGTTCAAACTGTGATCTTCCAGTTAGCAGCTGAGTACTTAACCACTGTACCACCAGAGGCCCTTATACCTACTCTAGAAACTTGTAAACTGCTCTACAGCGCTGGACTGCTCTCCAGCTTTGCAGACATAAGAATCACCTGTGTAGCTCTTAAAATGTGCACATCTAGCACATACCCCACATAAATGGATTCAGACTCTCAGGGGATGAGCCAGGCACCAGTAGTTTGTGAAGTCCCCTGGGTGGTTGCAATTTGCACACAAGGCTGAGAACTGGTCTCTAGACCAGTGCTGCCCAAGGGGAGTATAATGGGAGCCATGTGCAACTGTAAACGTTTCATTAGTCACATTAACAAGAAATTAAAGAAACACGTGAAATAAATTTTAAAATATATTTTACTTAACCCAGTATTTCCAAAATGTTATCATTTTGACATGTAATTAGATATTTAAAAATTATTCACGAGATATTTTACTTTTCCCAACTAAGTCTCTGAAATCCAGTATGTATTTTGCACTTCTGTCATTATTAGGTGCCATCAAGTCAACTCCAACTCATAGCAACCCTATGCCACGTCAGTTCTAATTCATAGCAACCTTACACATAACAGAATGAAACACTACTTGGCCCTGCTCCACTCCCATAATCATTTTCATGCTTGAGCCCATTGTTGCAGCCACTGTGTCAAACCATCTTGTTAAGGGTCCTCCTCTTTTTCACTGTCCTTTACCTCCTCAAGCATAATGTCATCCTCCAGTGACTGATCCCTCCTCACAAGGTCTCCAAATTATGTAAGATGTAGTCTTATCATCCTTGCTTCCAAGGGCCACTCTGGTTGTACTTCTTCCAGAACAGATCTGTTTGTTCTTTTGACAGTGTGGGTTTATTCCATATTCTTCTCCAATATCAAGGTTCAGAGGCATCAATTCTTCTGTCTTCCTTATTTATTGTCCAGCTTTCACATGCCTATGATGCACTTGAAAATAACACAGTTTGGATCAGCTGCACCTTAGTCTTCAAAGTAACATCTTTACTTTTCAACACTTTAAAGACACCTTTTACAACAGATTTTCCCAGTGCAATGTGTCTTTTGACTTCTCAACTGCTGCTTCCATGGATGCTCATTGTGAACTACATGAAATGAAATCTTCGACAACATCAGTCCTTTCTCCACTTATCATGACATTGCTTACTGGTCCAGTTGTGAGGATTTTTGTTTTCTTGATGTTGAGGATTTTGCACATCTAACACCTCTTAACTCAGACTCCCACATTTCAACAGACTACTGGCTGCTGTGTTGCACAGTACAGTTCTAGCACTTTCTAAGCCCTCACAGAGATATCACCTGGCTGATTCTCATAATCATCTGACAAGATGGTCAGTCCTACATTTTGCAGATGAAGAAACTGAGACTCAGAGGGGAAAAAGGACAAGCACAGGTCCCACCACCGTTAAATGGCAAAGGAGACTGAAACTCAGAGTCCTGGCTGAGCCTAGTGCTCCCTCTACACTCCCACAAACATCTCCAGGCTGGTGTCTCGCTCCCATGTGCTGCATGGAGACTGCCAGCCCTGGAATGCAGCAGAGGCCAGAAGAGAGCAGCCCACTGGTTCCAGCAGTCCAGAAGCCAAATTCCCCCACTCCCCTGGGTCTCTAAGGTCTGTACCTCCACTGAACCCAGATCTTTCGGCCTTCTCTGCAGGGATAATCTTTGTTTTCAGGTCTCCAAGGGTGACTCAGTATCCTGCCTCACACTGATTTCTGTATCTCTGATTTCCTGCTTCTCCCTGGTGCCTATGCTGGACACACGAGGCCTCAGTAGATACTTGTTACGCTTGTTTATTGGTTTCCCAGGTTCTAGCAACTGGAAAGGGTTAATGCAGCCTTTAAAGACCCTGGGTTCAGAATGCAGAGTAACTCAGCCCTGAAGAATCTGGTTTGGAGGTTGAAGAGAGAGAAAACCACAGCTTCATTTCTGTCATCAGATTAGGAGGGTTTGTTTCCGTTTTCTCAGGAGAAATGATAGGACGTGTGGCTTGGCCCAGCTGAGAAGCGTTCCCCAATGGGTCACCCTTGGCAGTGATAAAATGCAGCCAGCAACTTCATACAGTGCACGAGAATTGAGCATCCAGGTAAAGGGATCCAAGCTCCATCTGACAGTTCCCAAGTGCAGATGAAGCATAGAACAATCAGCCTGTGCTGGTCGCTACTAACCCACTACCATCGAATTGGGTCCAACTCATAGAGAGCATAGCACCCAGGAAGTATTTTTGAATGATACGTGAACTAACAATAACAACACATAAACAAAAATTAGTGTTGATTTCTTCACACTGTGTGTGTGTGTGTGTGTGTGTGCGCGCGCGCGTGTATATATAAACTGGCCTTATTTGCCTGTTGATTCGGAGTGTTTTAAAAACAATACAAATTTGCTACTCTCTTTCTTTCATTCTAAACCTTCCTTTCTTGTCCGCGTTTTCACATTTGGGGAACTGACACGCATCTTACAATCAACGTGACGTGCTCTGTAGTTAGGCTTCTTTCCCTCCCTCCACAAACCATTTTGTAATTTACAGAGATCTTGATTTTTTTTTTTTTTAAGAAAAGCATTTTTCTGAATGCTCTGCCAATAAATTCTCTGGGCGCAAGTCCAGGAGAGATCCACCACCCTGTGCCCCCTCCTAGGAGTCTTCTGTCTAAAGCACACCTGGCTGTGCCTCCAGCAGTTTTCTGTGAGTGTGGGCATGGGAGGAAGCCATCTCAGGCTTGCTGATCTCATCCCTCTGGGCCCACCAAGCATGTTCCTGCTGAGCCACCCTTCCCTCCCAGAACACTGCTCTGAGCACATCAAAGTAGTGACCACGCTGCCTTCTGAAACACATGGGGCTCTCTGCTGATGGCTGCAGCTCCAGAAATCCCCATCAGCTGAACCTCTTTTAGCACTGTATTCTAATACAGCACTTCTTCCTAACCACCCCTCCTTTCTTCCCCCTTCCCTTCTTGGGGCGGGATGAGCCTCATGCTCTAGGACTCTTACCTTCTCTGGCTCACTCTCCTACTTCCTCCAGAGGTGCCTCTCCCAATAACCCTCTTGGACACTCAATCCTGTCTCAGCAAGTGCTTATTGGAGGGCCTGAACAAATACCATCTTTCCTGAGGGAATCTAGATCAATGCTTCTGTTAGTGGCTTCCCCTTTCCAATCAGTTTTTCAAACCTAGTTCATTCAGGCTCAACCTCCTGTTAAGAATTTGCATTGCTATCCCCAGACATACTGAATCAGAATCTACATTTTAACTAGATCCTCTGGTAGCTCTTCTTTATCCCCAGGTGATTCTTATGTATACAGGCGGCTTTCTTATATGTACCTAAGAATCACGTGGGGTCTTTTTTTTTTTTTAATGTAGGTTCTGGGTCAGTATATCTGGAGTGGAAAATGCAAATTCTCAGCAGGGGGTCAAATTAGACTGAACCAGGTCAAAGCACTGTTTTTCAACTCCCTGAAGCCACTCCCTATGGCTGCCATGACTATTGCCTCTGAACCAGCACTTTAACAGCCAAGCCTGCTGGGAGGAAAGTACTTTGGGAGTCTTTTAATTCTATTCAAAATTTCAGAATTATATTCAGAAACCACACACTCAAAGGTGTTAGTACTAGGAAAGCTCTTGGTCAAACAGAAGGCCACAGAGCACTATGGGAATAGGCCCAGGTGTTCTCTGGGAAAAGGACGTTTCACAATGACTGGTGCCCACAGAGCACATAACTCAAAACCAGAAGCAGCCTTGAAACCAACTTCTTATATAACTGAGCACATTCTTCCTCCTCCTTGTGGTTGGAGTTTTCTAGAACCCACTAGCAACCTTTTGGTTCATCTTTTGGTTTTTTATGTGCTCCTCTCCACCTTTAAAAGAGGAAACGGTCAGGAGACCTCATAGTCGTCTTTTGGGTTTTTTTTTTTCCCCTTTGGTTTTTTTTTTTTTACCTTTAGTAATGAAAATGGTGGCAGCTCCTTGCCAAAATGCCACCTGCAGAGGGACCGATGGGCCCCTCTGTTCTATGAAAGGCATCCAGACCACAGCAAAAGGGAAATAAGCACAGCAATTCAAAGGGCCTGGATCAAAACTGCCATAGAGTTTAGGGAAGCCAGAATATCTCTGCAGGTTATCATTATTGTTGTTTTTACTTAATTGACCATGGCCCTTAGCTCTGAGCTAAGTGTTTCACCCGTGTAATAACCACATTTCATCTCAAGGACACGGTGGAGTGTCCCATTTTACAGATGATGCATGTGACATTTAGGAGGTGACACTGACCCCAGGAAATGATGGGTATAGATTGAAGCACAGATTCCAAGGCTGGAGTTATTAACTGCTGCCCAGGGGAGCACATCGTGTATCCAAACCTGTGCCACATAACATACCTTCAAAGATGAGCAGTGCTGATTTCTATCCACTAAAAAGAGAAGCTCCCAAAAGAACACTGTCCAGGCAAAATCAGCTGTTCCCAGGAATTTCCCAAACAGAAAAGTCCAGGCCCAGACAGGTTCTCTCTGGTCAATGCCATAAAACATTTAAGAAAGAAACAGTATCAACTCTTCACAAAAAGGAAAAAGTACTTTCCTACTCACTTTTCGAGGCTAGTATTACTGATACCAAAAGTAGACAGAGACATTACAGCAAAGGGAAACTATAGACTAATAACCTTCATGAACATAGATGCAAAAGTTATTAACAAAATGTTAGCAAATTGCATACAACAATAAAATAAAACTGTCATCAAGAGGGGTTTTACTGCAGGAATGCAATTTTGGCTTAACATTCAAAAATCAACAATATAATTTACCATATTAACAGATAAAAAAATGTGATCATCTCAATAGCTACAGGTAAAGCATTTGACAAACCAGCACTCATTTCTGATACAAACTCTTAGCAAACTTGGAATAGAAGGGAATTTGATAAAGGCAGTTAAGCTAACACCATCCTAAATTGTGAAATACTAAACGCTTTGTTCTAAAGTGAGGAACAAGGCAAGGATACTCACTCTCACTTATCCAGCATTGTACTGAAGGTTCTACTCAATGAAATAAGGCAAGAAAAAGAAATAAAAAGGGCAAAAGGAGACACATACAGGGGAAGTCAGCACAATGGACTAAAGCAAAAGTTAAGAAGTTTCCAAACATTTTGAGGGACTGAGTAGTTGGTACTCGGATCTGGGGACTATGTTTTGGGGGATATCTAGGTCAACTGGCATAACAAAATTAAGAAAATGTCCTGTATCCCACTTTCATAAGTAGCATCTTGGGTTCTAAAAGTTTGCAAGTGGCCATCTAAGTTGCATCAGTTGGTCCCAACCCACTGGGAGCAAAGGAGAATGAAGAACACCAAAGACACAAGGAAAAGATTAGCTCAAGAGAAAAAAAGACAAACTAACAAAAGCAAAGCTGCTGCCACTGAGTCGATTCCAACTCATATAGACCCTATAGGACAGAGTAGAACCACTTCATAGTGTTTGTTTCAAGGAGCTCCTGGTGGATTCAAACTGCCAACATTTTGGTTAGCTCTTAACCTTTATGACACCTGGGTTTCTGCAAGACACAAAAGGGCTACATAAACCACAGACTCCATCAGCCTGAGACCAGAAGAGCTACATGGTGTCCAGTTACTACCAGTGATGGCCCTGTCAGGGCACACAACAGAGAGTCCCTGATGAACTGGGAGAAAATTGTGGTGCAGAACTCAAATTCACACAAAAAGATCAGACTGGAGGACCCCTCGAAGTGATGACCTCTAGATGTTCTGCTAACCCAAAACTGGGTCACATAAACCATAAATTCTATTAGCCTGAAACTCAAAGAACTAGATAGTAACCAGTCACCATTAAGGACTGCCCTGACGGGAAACACAACAGAGAGTTCCGATGGAACAGAACAAAAGTTTGGAACAGAATTCAAATTCATGTAAAAAGACCAGACATAATGGTAACTGCGACTGGAGGAACTCCCAAAGCCATGACTCCAGAAGCCTCCATTAACCCAGAACTAAAAGCATTCCAGAAGCAAAGAAAAAAATAAAAGGTAATCCGATCAGAAGGACTGTCACAGATGCTGTGATTGTCTGTTAGAAATCTGGGGGAATCTATGAAACTCATCTACTAGGACTAATAAGTGAGTTTATAAGACTGCAGGTTTCAAGGTCAAGATACAAAAATCAATTCTATTTCTATATACTAGAAAAATCAGAACTGACATGAAGAAACAGTAACACTAAATATGAAAATTTGAGGACAAATCTGTCCAAAGTTTTATAAGATATGTACACTAGAAATTACAAAATATTGCTGAGAACACTTAAGATTTAAATAAATGAAGAGTTGTGCTATGCTCCCAATGCAATCCTAATTAAAATATGACCTTTTAAAATAGAAGTCAACAAGCTGATTTTTAAAAATTCGAATGGAAATGCAAAGGACCTAGAATAACCAACTCTGGAACAAAGAAAGTTGGAGGACTTTCACTTCCTGTTTTCAAGACTTATTATAAAGCTACAGTAGTCAAGAGAGTAAGGAATCAGTATAAACATGGACAAATACATCTGTGGAACATAACAGAGCATTCAGAAATAGTCCTGCCCACATACTGGTCAATTGTTTTTTGACAAAGGTACAAAGGCAGCTGTCTTAGTTATAGCTAGTCCTGCTATAACAGAAATACCACAAGTGGATGGCTTTAGCAAACAGAAATTGGTTCTCTTACAGTTTAGGGAGTTAGAAGTCGGAAACCAGGACACCAGCTCCAGGGGGAGGCTGTCTCATTCAGTAAGCTCTTGGGGAAGCTCTTTGTAATCAATCTTTCCGTGTCTAGGAGCTTCTCAGCACAGGGACCCCAGGTCCAGGGGATATGTTCTACTCCCAGCTGTTCATTTTTGGTGGTAGGATGTCCCTATGGTGAGAAGCTCCCTAGATGAGAGGAAGGTTAATGACAAAGACCTGACCGCAGAGCCAACAGAGACAGAAAGCCTTCCCCTGGAGCTGGCATCCTAAGTTCAGATTTACAGATTTATAATCCACAGGACAATCAAGTTCTGTTTGTTAAAGTCATCCACTTGTAGTAATTCTATTATAGCAGCACCAGATAACTAAGATAGCAACTGAGTAGAGAGAGTCTTTTCAGGGAACACTGCTGAGAAATTTTTATACCTACATGTGAAAATAAAGAACTTCAATCTATACACTTAGTAAGTACAAAAATTAACCCAAAATGGATCATACACCTAAGTGCAAAACCCAAAATGATACAACTTCTAGAAGAAATCATAGGAGAAATCTTTACCTTGGGTTAAGTAATTATTTGTTAGACATAACACCAAAGGCATCATCCATATGAGAAAAGCTGTTACATTAAGAATTTCATCAAAACTAAGGACTCCTTTTCTTTGGAAGACACAGTTAAGACTATGAAAAGACAAGTCACAGACTGGGAGAAAATATTCACAAGTCTCCTCTGATAAAGGACCTGAATCCAGAATACATAAAGACCTCTCAAAACTCAACAATAAGAAAACAACCCAAAGTTTAAAAATAGGAAGAAGAGATAAACAGACCCTTCAACAAAGAAGATACATGGATAGCAAATATGCACATGAAAAGATTCTGAGCATCGTCAGTTATTAGAGAAATGCAGTCAGATACCACTACCACCCACTGGAATGTCTATGTTAAAAATATTGGCTGTACCAATTTTTGCAGTAACAAATGGCCATAAACAATTTGCCGTAAACAAATTGCAGCTTTAAATAACACCCATTTATTATCTCAGTTTCCTTGGGGAGAAGTCCAGTGGGTTTGACTGGATACTTAGGGTCTTTCAAGGTCAAAATCAAGGTCTCAGCAGGGCCACATTCTTTTCTGGAGGCTCTGGGGCAGAATCTACTTTCACATGTCTTTGGCTGCAAATCTGAGACCTTTGTTTCTTTGCTAGCTGTAAACTAGGAGCCAGTCTCGGTTCCCTAAGGCTGCCTGCATTCCTTATTGATGTTTCCTTCATCTCCAGACCATCAACAGCACATCAAAATCCCTCTCAGTTCATGCGTCAGGCCTCATCTGTCACTGCAGTCACAGAAAGATCTCTGCTGTTAAGGGTTCATTTGAAGATTAAACTGGGCTCACTCAGATAATCTGCGATAATTTCCCTATGTTAAAGCCCATACCTTAACTATAATTGCCATGTCCCTTTGCCATATAATGTACCACATTCACTGGAACAGAGATAGTGAACTCTTTTGAGGGGGAAAGGGGTTCTATCTACCAGAACATGTTTATGCAAAGATTTATACACAAATGTCTACAGCAACTTTATTTGCAATTGCAAAAAAAATGGAAACAACTCAAAAGTCCATTAACACGTAAATGAGCAAACTGTGATATAGCCATACCATGGTAATACTGTTCAGCAAGAAAAAAGAACTATTAATAACAGGAGTGGACTGCTGATACATGCTACAGCATGGATGTATCTTAAAATAATTATGCTGAGTGAAAGAAATCAGACCAAAACAGTACAACTGCATTATTCTAGTTATACAAAAATCTAGAAAATGCAGACAAATCTATAAAGGTAACATATCAGCGACCACAGACCAGAGGATGCTGGGCATGGGGAAGAAGAGCAGGAACCCGATTACCATGGAGCTGGAGTAAACTCTTGTGATGGATGTGTCCATTATCTTAAGTGTCGTGATAGCTTCATGGGCAAAATACCTACATCAGAACATACTCAATTGTTCTAATCAAATATGTACAGCTCATCGTATGTCAATTACAATGTCAGTTATACCTCAATAAAGCTGTTCTAAAAAGATGACCTTTTTTTAAATGGAAACATACTTCATAAAAAGAAATAGAGAAAGCACGAATACGGCATATGTTGAATTGTCAAAAACAGATAGACGGTGGCTATATAGGTGGTCACTATACCGTTCTTTCAAGTTCTCTATATATTTGAAAGTTACCCCCCCCCCAAAAAAAATTGGGAAGAAATAACCTGGGCTTAGGAGTCTAACCTCAAGAGGTTCCAGTCTGATTCTAATTCTAGCTGTGTCAACCTGGGCAAACGACAACTGCTGCAGCCTCATTTCTTCGTCTGTAAAATGCACATGATAATCATACCTAGCTCATCAGGAAGTAGGTAGATGGCTTAGCAAGGTCCCTGGAGAGTAGCAAATATTCCATAAAGATACTTTTCTTTATGAAGTCTAGCTCCCTTTTTTTAGAGTCATGGAAACCAAATCAGAGAAAGCACAGCTAAGGTCTGGAAGTAGTGCGGGGCTATTTGGCTATGAAAAATTACCCTTGGGACACTCACTGGCTACCATTTTTCTTAGAACCCTGAGGTAAATATGCAAATGGTTGTCCCATCACCCCACCTGGGAGAGAGCCCTCACCCTGCCCAGCAAAGGAAGCCAGACCTAGCACCTAGACGTATTTTTAACAGAGTGGAGAGTGCACTTTGCATATTTTGGCTCCTTCATGGTTTGACACTCCAGGTCCCAACCAAAATTAGACTATTTCTTTGTTTAAACCAAACGAACCAAACTCACTGCAGCTGAGTCAATTCCGACTCATAGTGACTCTGCAGGACACGGTAAAACTGCCCCACAGAGTTTCCAAGGAGCGCCTGGTGTTATCTTAGTGGCCAACCTTTTGGTTAGCAGCCGTAGCACTTAACCACTATGCCACCAGGGTTTCCTATCATTGTTTAGGTAGATTAAGTCTCACAAGCTCAAACTGCACTGCCCAAACTCCTTCCCTACAGCAGAACTAGATTCTGAAAAATACATCTCTAGAAATGTTTGTTTGCTAACTTCAATTTTTATTGAAGAGTTGTGTCTCAAAGGGTCAAATAAGCCCAGGTCTTACGAGGAGATTAGAGTCATCCATGAGTAGTATACTACACACCCTTGCAGGAGCTGATGTAAGCGCCAACAGATACCCAGCTGCTATAGAGGCTCAGTGAATAAATGGGGAGATTCCTAGTGCAATCATCTTATTCTTAACACTGTAGAATGTTGCTACTTGCTAAGTGGCTCTTGTTAAAGGAAGAGGAGATTTTAATGGAAGTCTGAATGTAATTGCAGAGAAGTTAAAATGTCATTATCACAAAGAAACAAAACACCTGATGGTCATGTTCTTTTTGTTATCTCCTTATCCACCTGCATATATAAGTAATTCTAGCATCCACAGTAGAAATGCCAAGTACCTGGGTGCCACTATGTAAGAGAGCATGTGTTGTGTAGAACTATTTATTGCAGTGAACTCATTTTGGTGAGATCACCCAAGAACTAGTGGGGACATCCCTTTGGCCAAATGTGGTTTGTGTGCCAATCCACAAAGAGTGTTTTGTCCACAGTGAGTAAAGAAACTGAGAGTAAGTTTAGAAACTAATGCGACAATTTAACAGGGCACTTTCATGTCTCTTGAAACTAGTAATAAAGTTGGGGCTTTTTAAAATATGGTTCTTCAGTTTTATGTTTCTGTTAGTTTACCTTTTCTGTATTTTATAAAACTATCAGTCTCCAATGGACTGGACATTTCTACACCCTGTTCTTTGCTACAGCCAGTTTGGGAAACACTGTATTAGATCATAGCTCTGTGGTAGGATGGCAGAGTTTTGCTTTTAGGCATTCTATACAGTAGTTCACCAACTAGGCAGTGTGTAAGAATTGTCTAGGAGATTATTAAAAATGCTTGTCTCTGAGAGGACACCGTAGAGTCCCTGAGAAAAAGATGTGTGCAGATCAAGAACTCTATTAAAAGACCAGAATTGATGGTCTGGCAACCTGGAGGGTCCCCTGAGAACATGGTCCCTAAGACTTGCTGCTAGCCAGAGAGAATAGACTGGACTTGGGGACGCAGAGTGATGCATGTAGTGTGTGTACTTTATGGTTTAATATATATATGAGGCTGTCCTACTTGTTTGTTCCTAGAGAGGAGAGGAGAGGGTGGAGAGAGTGAACAAGTGTTGGTTGAGTGGATACTGGAAGCAAAGAGTGAAAAAGAAAAGTGTGCTACAACAGGGTGAGGAGAGCAGACCGAGTCGCAGAGGCGGGCACTAAAGGTTTTATATGGAAAATTGACTTGGGTTGTAAACTCTCATTTAATCGCGATTTTAAAAAAAGAAAAAGAAAAAATGCCTATCTCCGGTTCCAGTTCCAGGACAGCCCAGAATGGTGGGCAGGATTTTTATTTCAGCAAGTTCCCACACCCAGAATTCGAATTTGCTGGCCCACACCTGGTTGGAAACCTGGCTTTAGCACAGCAGGCATCATTTTGCCAGTCATCATACCAGTATTCTCAAGCTGAATTTCCCACGCTTGCATTCCTGTCTTCAAACTCAGCGGTGACAAAGGAACTGGTCATGAAGAAGGTAGAACATAGGGCGGCCCTTACGGAGCTGTGGAGGAGCCCGGGGATGCAATGGGTAGAAGCCCAGCTGCCAAACAAAAGGTCGATAGTTTGAGTCCACCACCTACTCCCTTGAAACCCTATGGGGAAGTGCTTCTCCAGCTTGTAAAGCCACTCTGAGTCAGAATCAACTTTACAGCAGCAGGCTTGGTTTTTTGGTTTAAGGAGTTGGTAGAATTCAAACACAGAGAAGGTGGGATGGGGATAAAGAAAAAGCACAGGAGTAGAACAGTGTGAGGAGTTTCAAGTAGAAAGAAACCCGGTTTAGTGAGAAATGGGTTGATGCTAGCACCAGGTGGCTCACATTACACGCCACCCTCCCTGGGCCACTCCAGACATGGCTAATCAATGGTGGCACGCTTTTGCAGACAGCGCAGAAGCAGCCTCATAATCCCCATCACCAGCACACTGCTTCCCTCCCCGGATGTTTCAGGCACACCACTGCCAGCCAATCACAATCAGCATGTGAGGCACCATATCAAGGCAAGAGAGTCCAGAAAGAGGGGAGGAGGAGATAGAGAAAAATGCATTTAGAGCAAGCACTGAGTGCATTACTAAAGGATAAAACTTGATCCTGATGGCAATGAGGGGTTTAAAGCAGAAGATCTGATAGCTTCAAAGCATTGCTTTAGAAATTACAAGAAACTTTGTAGGGTATTTTAGGGTTCAGAGAAGAACCAGGGAAGGAACAAAAGGTCTAGAGACTCACGAAGTAAAGGAAAGGGTTGAACTCAAGCGATATTACAGAGGTTAAATGTCACAGAGCTACATTTGTAACATTAGATCAGGTTGCAGAGAGGGAGGAGAAGCTGTCAGTGATTCTGAGGTTTGCAGCCTCAGTGACTAGGGGATAAGTTGGCACCATTAACAGAAATAGAAGATGGAAAAAGAATGGAGAGAGGAAAGGATGTCTTCAGCTGGGAGATTTTTGAACTCATAAGGCTGGAAAACCATGCAGGTGGAACCTGCCAGCAGACAGTGAAACTATAAAAAGAGATGTCAAGCTAGAAAGGGCAAACTAGAGAGTCAGGAGCTTGGATAAAATACTCCTGGCCAGAGGTGAGAACAGGGCTTAAGGATGAAAGGCCTTGGGGGGCAGCTCTATTTGGCTGAGAGAGAAGGACAGGCAGAGACTTCAGACCTAGGATTGGGAGAGTGGGAGGAGGAGTGGACCCCCAAATAAAAATTTTCCCCAAGCGCCACTCTGGGGAGGTATTGAGGGCTCACAGACATTAACATCCATCCTAAAAGGGGCCACCAAGAACACCTGGATAGCTTGTTAAAAAGTACAAAAGAAACCCAGTGCCACTGAGTCAATATTGATGAGTCATAGCGACCCTATAGGACACAACGAAACTGCCTCATGGAGTTTCCAAGAAGCACCTGGAGGATTCAAACTGCTGACCTTTTGATTAGCAGCTGGAGCACTTAACCACTACACCACCAGGTTTTCCTAAAAAGTGAAAGTTTTCTTAAATGCATATTGCTAAGTGAAAAAGCTACATAGTTCAACTCTCAGACTTTCTGGAAAAAGCAAAATGATAGAGACAGTGAAAAGATCAGCGGCTGGCGGGGAGGAGACACGGTGGTGCACTGCAAAAAGTAGAGCACAGGGGATTTTTACAACAGTATAACTTATTCTCTGTGACACTGTAATGGTAGACACACGAAAGTGTATATTGTCAAAAACAGTACTGTACAGCCCAGAGTGAACTTTGATGTCAACTATGGACTTGCTGAATAATAATGCATCAATATTGGTTCATCAACCGTGACAAAAGTACCACAGGAATGCAAGGTGTTGAGAGAATCAGTGGGCAGAGTGGAGAAGGGGAGTTCACAGAAATTACTTTAGGCACAATTTTTTCATGCACCTGACACTACTCTAAGGACAGGTTGTGAAAGAAAAAAAAGGACCCCATTCTTAACCACTCCTCCATGCAGAAACCATGAAATGTTGTCAATAGCTTTACAAATAAACTAAAAACCACTGAAGTATAGACTTAAAGTGGTTCTATTTTATGTCAGATGAATTACAAGTTTCGACAGGTACATGAACTTCATTGTTCGAAGTCCTGTGCACCTCGTTGCTAAATATCATCACAGTCACCCTCAAACTACTCTCGTTTGGAACCTATGCACTGACACCAGCACCTAGTTTACCCTTCAAAGCAATTTTGGTACTTTTTCTGGAATGGACACGGTAGCAAGTTCGTGAACTTAATTGTTCAGTTGTCTGTGAGGGAGTTTTTAAGCCAGTAAACAAATAACTGTATTGGAACACCTCACCTACTCAATTACATTTTTCTTTACCTAAAGATGAAGGAAATATTGAAAGGAAGACATTCTGATGACATTCAGGACATCAAGGGCAGTATGACAACAGTGGCGATGGCCGTTCCAGAAAAAGAGTTCCCCAAGTGCTCTGAAGGGTGGGCTAGGTGCTGGCATTGGTGCATAGCTTCCCAAAGGAAATACTTCAAAGGTGACCATAGTGATACTCAGCAACGAGGTATGTAGCACTTTTTCTAGGATGAGTTCACAAACTTTCTTGGCAGTCCTCAAATATCTCAATAAAAAGAGGGCCTAGAGCTCCCAAAAGTGGCCTCCTGTAGCAGACAATAAGTGTTTAATAAATGTCAGGAGGAAAGGTGGCAGGGAGAGTGTCTTAGTGCTGCTATAACAGAAATACCACAAGCAATATTTACAAGAGAAGTCTACCCTCTTACGGTCCAGTAGGCTAGATGTTCAAATTCAGGGTGCCACCTCCAGGGGAAGGCTTTCTGTCTCTGTTGTCTCTGGAGGAAGTTCCTTGTGATACACTAGTCTTCCCTTGGTCTGGAAGCATCTCAGCACAGGACATGCTCTGCTTTCAGTACTGCTTTTTTAATGATATGAGATCCCCATGGAAATTCTAGTGGTGTAGTGGTTAAGTCTACATCTGCTAACCAAAAGGTCAGCAGTTCACACCCACCAGGCCCTCCTTGGAAACTCTATAGGGCAGTTAGACTCTGACGTATAGGATCGCTATGAGTTGGAGTCAACTCAACGGCAGTGACGTCTGACTTTGAGATCATCTTGCTGCTCATTTCTATCTTTTATATCTCAGAGACTGGCTTAAGACGCTATCTAACCTTGTATAGCTCATCAACATAACTGCCACTAATCCATCTCCTTTTATCACATTAGTAAAGTTTACAACACATAGGGAAATCATATAAAATAGTGGTTGTCTTGGATTAAATTGTGTCCCCCAAAACATACATGTAGTAATTTGGCTGGGCCATGATTCCCAGTATTGTGTGATTGCCCTCCGTTCTGTGCTTTTCCTATGCTGTAAATTCTAATCTCTGCCTGTGGTTAATTGACTAGATTATGTTAAAGAGGATTAGGGTAGGACTGCAACACCCTTCCTAAGGCCCCCTCCCTGCTCCAATGGAAAGGGAGTTTCCCTGGAGTCTGGCTTGCACCATCTTTTATCTTTTTATCTTACAAGAAATAAAAGGACAGGGAAGCAAACAGAGTTGGTGACCACCTATCATCAAGAAAGCTGCACTGAGAGCAGAATGCATCCTTCCAACCTGAGGCTCCTGCACTGAGATGCTCTCAGACCAAAAAAAAGACTGATGCAACATAAGGACATTCTTCCCTAGCCAAGAGGGAGAGAGTGTGTTCCCCTGGAGCCACATCCTGAATTCGGACTTGTAGCCTACTGGACTGTATGAGAATCAAGTTTTCTTTGTTAAAGCTATCCACTTCTGGTATTTCCATTAAAGCAGTCCTAGATGACTAAGGCGGTGGACAATCACACAATACTGAGACTCATGGCCCAGCTAAGCTGATAGACATTTTGGGGGGATGTCATTCAATCCATGACAGAGGGGAAGAAGAAAGAGAGGTAGGAAATAAATTACTAGGAATTAGAAAATCCGGTTCAAGGCCTAGTTTAGCCACTAAATCACTGCAAGGTCATGAACACATCACTTCTCCTCTCTGGGCCTCAATTTCCTCATTTCTAAAGTCATCTTCTGCTAGAGATTCCTAGGGGCTGTGCTCCCCAAGTAGCCTGCCTCCTGCAGACCCCAGGACAGGTCTAGTTTGGAGCAGGCTTTGAAACAGTTCATTCCACTTCCAAGTTGCTGAGAATCTGCATTTCTAACAAGTGTAAATTTGCATTTCCACCCCAGATGTATCAAATCAGATTCTATATTTTAAAAAGACATTCCCTCCTCCTAAGATTGTTATGTATAACTTCCTGTGAACTTGTCAGAAAGGTAAGTTCTCAGCAGGGAATTGTTAGAAATGCAAACTGTCAACAGGGGTTCAAACTAGAATGAGCCAGTTTGAAGCTCTGGTTTGGAGACATGATGCATCTTAGAGGGAACTGACTGAGCCCATCAATCACATTTCAAGTCACAGGGCCACCACAGGCCACCCATCCAAAGCCACAGCTTTCTGGCAGCTCAGATTTGGGTTTTACCTCTGGGACCTTACCTGTTGCAGTCAACAGGTACAGGAATGCAGACATCATTTCATGACAATCTTTAGTCTGTGAGGCCAAACCACACTGTCTTCAGAGAACCAAACCCACCTTCCTTTCAAGCAGATGAAAATCATCAGTGGGTCACGGACATGAGGGTGGAGGAAGAGGCCAGCATCACTGAATCTTAGAGTTGAAAGTAGAAGTGGCTGGAACGAGCCCACACTGACTCACCAGGGCCAAAGCTAAGTATCTCTTCCCAAATGTCCATTCAGCAACATCACATTGCTGGCATGAAATTGGCTCTGGTGGAAGTATTTACACCACAGAAATTGGCGAACACCACAGAGCAGGGCGCTTTCTCGGAGAGCTGATCAAGTGACATTTATTGGTACAGCGCTAGTTGAGAAAGAGCCCTCTGCCTTGCAGATATTTCTCCCTTCTCGGATAACAGAGGCTTATTATTTTCTTTGGGAGTCATTTCAAACTCCTCCTCAGGAACTGCTTTCCTAAAAGATCCCACTCCAACTCTCAACAAACCACCATACTCCAATTCAGTAGCTTCCACAGGATTTGGTTTGTTGCCTTGGGGAGGTACAGATTTATTAACTTTTGCCAGCCTGTTTCCTTTTCTGTGAAGTAGAGATAATGATAATGCCTATCCCACAGTGCGCTGTGGGTCAATGTGAATAAATGTTTAACACCACGCCTGGCACACAGTGTATACTATAAACACAGTTGCTATCATGATTTTTTTTTTTAATATTTTAATGACAGGACATTGTTTGCACATCTATCTCCCTGGCAATTGTGTAACACCCTGGAGAGCAGAAACTACTCTACATGGCTCGCAGCTGAGGGCTGTCCTTGTGCTGAGGGCACCTGTCACTGAAGCAGTCAACAGGCAGGTCACCTGGATCCAGAGAGGTCCATGACTGACAGAAAGCATAGCATGGTGGCTGGGAGTGCAGCTCAGGATGCAGGCTTAATGTTGGAATCCTAGCTCGTCCCTTTCTCTCCATAGGAAAGCTACTTAACCCCACCATACCTCAGTTTCCTCATCTGTAAACTGTATGATCATGGCGTGCACCTTGTGAAGCTGTTTGACACAAGATGAAGCACTCCACATAGCGGCTGGCACTGAGTAATCACCCCATAAATGCCAGTGACTACTGTTGAGAGTTATATAGGTAACATGCCAGCAGCAGAGTCAGGATTCAAACACAGGGCTTTGGACTCAGTCTGGGGCATTCTCCACTGCTATCCTACATACAGAGAAATCAGAGTTTCAGCTTATTAATGTCTACTTGTTAGTAATTCCAGTCATTGTTCACAAGAGGATGTAGTTCTCATTCCTTTTTTTTTTTTTAAACTCGAAGTTGAATTCTCAACGTTTCTCTTTTTCCCCGTTTTGGCTCGGAATCTCTCTTGACCACCTCTAGTGTGAGATCCCATTCAGAGAATTAGATGGACCGTGGGTGGCCATCTTCACAGAGTCATGCCAGAGGCCCCAAAAGAAATGCCTGGGAGATTTTCAAAATCACTTCTGGGGCACCAGCTCAAGGTCCTGCCAAAGTCAGCTAGCTGCTCCGTCTCCCAGGAGCCCAAGGGTCACCCTTTTAACCTGAGAATCACACTGCCGTGTGAAGTTCTTTGTCTCCGTATGGCTCTTCACCATCAGACGGAGCCCCAGAGGCGGTCTCCTCACCTCAATACTGTCAGCCACGTGCATCCTTTCTTGCTCTACAAGTGTCATGGAGAAGCCACACAGCACAGGGATTCCACCAGGCTTTGCCACCCCAGATTTCATAACCTTGAACATGTGACTTAACCTATCTATGACTCAGTTTCCCTATTTGTAAAACTGAAAAGGTAACCACCCCTGCCTCAGAAAGCTAACATGAGAAATCAAGTAAAATACCCAATACGTGGTCCGGAAGTGTTAGCTCTCACTGTCATTAAGTGATGGGCCCCACGCCAGGTGCACGCATAGAGAAATGAGCATTTCAAGGACTGCCTTCCAGAAACTTACAATCACACTCAGTGCAGGAGAGAGAAAGAAGAGAAAGAAGCCTCCCCCAGAAGCTGCTCTTGCAGGCTAGCAGGCATTCGGATGTGCATGTTTCAGTGTCATCAATCAACTGACCCTAGAGTCACACGCTACTTCTCTGCCTTTCTCCCACTCTTTATTTTTCCAGATTTTAAAGCAAGATGTTTATGAGATCATTGGGTGGGCAGGATTAGAGGATGTCACCTCCTGGACAGGAAAATAAAAACAATATGAAGATTCCCATTTCGCTGGACAAGGACGACCTGTGGCCATTTGGGTTCAGGGCTTCTTTTCAAATTCAAGCCCTTCCTCCTTTGGCCTCTTGAGGTGGCAATGCTGGTGGCCGCTGCTGTGTCCCCCTCAAATCTCAGCATGACGCACCACAGAGAGCACAGCACACTGGTGGACTCTGAGCAGCTCCAGAAAAGCCCTCAGCATCTTAACAGCCAGGTTCCACAGGATGATGTCAAACTCCAGCACAGCCTCGTGCCAGGCTCTGCTCACCTGACTTCTAATACCAGCTCTCTACTCTGGCCCATCAGCTGACCAGCATCCCATGGCATGTATATAGCTGGACTGCTGTCTCTGTCCTCCTTTGTCTCTATACCCTCAGACACTTACTGCACGCGGTAATCAGCTGAAGCTGAGTTAACTCCCACTCACAGCTACCGCGTGTGTCAGGGTAGATCTATGCTCCACAGTTTTCAGTGGCTGGTGTTTTGGAAGTAGATCACCAGACCTTTCTTCAGAGGCTCTGCTGAATAAACTCACACCTCCAACCTGACAGCAGCTGAGCCTGTCAGCCATTTTCACCACCCAAGAACTCCTAGCCCACAGTAGGTCCCCTTAAATGTTTATTGAATAAAATAAAAAGACATCTACAGCTTCCATTCACCAGATCCCATAAGGAGTCAAATCCAAGTATCTATGTGTGTGAGCACACGTGTGGTTTAAATAAGCCACAGGCAGAATCAGAATGGTAAAAGAAATCCAGCCCCACAAGGCAAACTGGAACTCGGCCCTCTAATCCTCCTAAACTAATGACCCAGAACAAAACTGGAAAGTCAGAACATTCCCCAAACTAAGCTGATATTTCAGTTTGACTCTTTGCTTAATGAGCATGGCTGTTACATTTCCAACAGAGACAAAATGTACTTTCTGCTTCATCTAGAGAAACCTTCTAACTTGCTTCCAAGGGAGGCCAGAAGGCTGTGTTCCAGGACACCAGGTAAGCTCTGTGTGTGGATGGGTGGGTGCTGCTGGGGACACAGGCCCAAAGTGCAATATGCTCACACACAAGGAGGAAGCAAGACCACCCTTAGAGCCAGTACATGGGATGCTTGATTTCACTTGTTTCCACTGGCCTGTGCACACCTGGCCAGGCCTCCGTTTCCTCATCTGTTGGGATCAACAAAGCACTGCAGCTCCCTACATTGGAGAAAAAATTTCCACTGGTAAGTAGGTGTTACACAATTGAACAAGATAGGAAAGGGCCTGCTGAATCAGACTTTAGAGACCCTGGGCTCTTAGTACCTCTGACGGCAGTGTCAAAGGACACTGTGTGACAAAGGAAGGCCTTTTCCTGCTCTGACACCAACTGTAAAAGGCTGGGAAGATACTCTGAGCTTCTCCTGAAAGAGTCCTTTTGGGTTGGCCACTGTGAACCTACAGTGCTAGATCCAGACAGGCCCGGCTTGAGTTCTAGCCCCACTGCCTGTCTCAGTGTGATCGTGAGCACTTAACAGGGCCTCTTCCAAGTCCAGGCTCAAGTCCAGGCTCTGCCTAGTGTTAACTGTGGGACCTTAGACAAGACTGTGTCTCCCAGCTCAGTGTCTTCCTGTGTAAAATGGAGACAACAGGACTTAATCACAATTCAGTGTGGTTGGGAGAGTGACATAGGTGGTTCATTTAAGCCCTTGGCCCCCACACAGGAAGCGATCAGTACAAGCAGTTGCTGCACATCCTCTTGGTGGATGTCACACGGGGGGAGTGAAGAGCAGACATTCAGAACCTAGCCTTCAAAACTGGCAGACCTTGGGGCAAAGCTTCTTGTTGGTAGTTGTGTGCCAGTGAGTCAATTCCAACTCAAAGAGACCCAGTATAACAGCAGAACTGTCCCCATGGTTTTCCCCAGGCTGTAATCCTTATGGGGCAAACCCTGGTGGTGTAGCGGTAAGTGCTACAGCTGCTGACCAAAAGGCTGGCAGTTTAAATCCACCAGGTGCTCCTTAGGAACTCTAAGAGGCAGTTCTACTCTGCCCTTTAGGGTTGCTATGTGTCAGAATCAATGCTATGGTAGTGGGTTTGGGTTCTTTTTTTTTTTTTTTTTTAATCTTTATGGGAGCAAATCATCAGGTCTTCTCCCCGACAGCTGGTACATTCGAACCACTGACCTCTCAGTTACCAGCCACGTGCTTAACTGTTGTACCACCACGGCTCCTTAGTTTTTCCATTTTCTCACAGCACAGAAAGCACAATGGGGGCTCCTCTCTAAACTAAACCCTTATAGTTCTTCTCTGTAAAATGGGAATAATAGCAATTGACTTTGGGAAATTAAAGCAAATAATGAACATAACAGCTTAGCACAGTGCCTGGTGCTGGAACTGAGCTCTCCAGAATTCCACAGCACCAATCAGAGAACCCATTCCAAACACAATTCCCACGTCTTATCCTCAAGCTTTAATGAGTTACCACATTCATCCTCTACCCCTTTCTGAAATGATCTCCATTGTTCATTTATGACCTTCCTACATGTAGGAAGGACTGAAACCAGCTCCCCATGAAAGGACAGATACAATTCAACAGCCAAACACCCACAGCAAATATCAAAGACCAAAGGCTTTCAAGAAATAGTAAATAACCACCTTTAAAAAAGAGGTGAAGATCCAGAAAACTCTGGCTAACATTTTGGCTACAGCTGCCATATCTGAGCTCAAAATTTAGTGGCAAATACAGCAAAAAGGGAAATAAGACAAGTTCTCAGCTAATGAAAAAAGATACTGTCCCTCAGCAGGGAGACCTGGTTCTTTCCTGTCCTTACCCAATGCCAAACCCACTGTGGTGAGTCAATTCCAACTCATAGCCACCCTATAGACAAAGCGGAACTGCCCATAGAGCGTCCAAGGAGTGCCTGGGGGATTTGGACTGTCAAGCTTCTGGTTAGCAACTATAGCACTTAACCGCTATGCCACCAGGGTTTCTTCCTTGGCCTGATGTCTGGGAAAAACCTATTAAGGTCTTTCGTATATGGGACACTGGGAAGTATAATAGGTAACACCTTTGAGAGTAGGTTTACCAAAGGGAGGGATAAAATGCTACATATGCAGTATGACTACATAGTTTAGTGTCCAAACTGGGAAATTCTGAGTATGGAAGGGAGCACTGTTAATTATTATTCCAAAACAGCAGACATAAACTGGTACTGCAAATGGGAGCCACTGGTCACTGGTACATATGGCCATCTCTTCTACCTGCCCCTGAAAACTGGCAGTGGCATAATATGAGGTCTGACAATTAAGTTTATGGAGTTATCCCAGAAAAAGTACTACAAACCTCATTGCAGAATATCGCTATGGTCACCTCCCAAATACTCCCCTTAGGAAGCTATGCATCAATGCCAGCACCTAGTCCACCCTTCAAAACAACTTTGGAACTCCTTTTCGGGAATGGCCATCAGCGCTGTTGTCATATTATCCTTGATATCCTGAATGCCATTAAAATGTCTTCCTTTCAATATTTCCCTTACCTTCAGGTAAAGAAAAGTCACTGTGGGCCAGATCAGGTGAGTAGGGAAGGTGTTCCAATACAGTTATTTGTTTATGGGCTAAAAACGCCCTCACAGACAGCTATACATTTAAGTTCACAAACTTGCCACCATGCACAATGACCATACCAGAAAGAGTCCCAAAATTGTCTTGAAGGGTGGACTAAGCACTGGCATTGGTGCACAGCTTCCCAAGTAGAGTACCTTGAAGGTGACTGTAGTATATAGTGTACTATATACTATAGACTGTAGTATATAGTATAACATGAGGTATATAGCACTTAGAACAATTAAGCTCACAGACTTAATTGTTGGACCTCGCATTCTGTGATAGACCTGTAGAAACCAGAGCAGTCACATCCTAATGATAACAATTAATGTATATATAAAGATTCCTGATGGTCATTCTTACTCACTCCAGAACAAGGCCAGCCTGGAATCATAGAAAGATTTCTGACCTATGATCAGGATTCAAACGATACAAAGATTCCATGAAATGATGAGTGAATCCCCTATTACGTTGCTTGGCAAAGTAGGTAGTTGTCATGGTTAAGGCAGTGTGTCAACTTGGCTGGGTCATGGTTCTCAGTAGTTTGGCAGTCATATGTCCCTGTGATCACTTCCATGATGAGATCTGCTGTGAGTGGCCAAACAGTTGAAAGAGAGTTTCCCTGAGCATGTGGCCAGCATTGAATATTAGTGGACATTCTGTCAAGGTTTGTGGCTTTTGCTTGCTCTGGATTCTGTAGCTGGTTCCTATTTATCCAACATCCTGTTCTTGGAACCTGAGCTAGCGGCCTACCTGCAGTTCTGCCTGCCGATCTTGGGATGCATTGATCTTTACAGCATGTGAGCAAGAACCGTGCTCTCTGATTTGCTAATCTTGGATTTGGCAGCACCTGCAGCTACATGAATCAGAAGAAGCCTCTGTCCTGATCCATGGACTTGAGACATTCCAGCCTCTATAATTGTATGAGCCATTTCCTTAATATAAATATATACGTACAGATGTATATATGCTTTACTAGTTTTGCTTCTCCATAGTAACTAGCCTAAGACAGGGGTCAAGGATCAATGGCCCCCATTACTGTTACCACTTGTGTGGCACATTTTGCCTATTCTGGTACACACAAGGTCACCATGAATCAAAGCCTGCTTGATGGCAGCTAACAACAACAACAACATCCTTAAAGTCTGGGCAACCTCTATCTGTGACTAAGCTGTGAAGAAAAGCATCCTACCTAAGTCCCTACTGCAGAGTTTCTTTATGAAGTAATTAATGTTTTCAACACTTGTTCATTTTCGTTTCCCCAAATACAGCATGGTGCTTTCTGGGAAATCTTTTCCACTGTTGGGGACATGATCAGTCTCATAAAATGGGAGTGGAAGAGGCACAGGCCAATGAAAGGTGGGACACAGTGATGTGCACACTTAGAGGAACCTTGAGCCTCATTTTATTGATGCTTTTACCTTAGAAGCAGGGAAACTGAGGCCCAAAGGACCCAGGTTGTGACAGAGTTACGAACAGACTCTGAACCTCTTAATCTCCATCTAATATCATGAATCATGTCTGGAGCCCTGAAGCTTCCATTTCCAAAAGACTCTCCTCCCAGCCCTCTCTGTAGGCCAGCAGAGGGGATCCTCCTTTCTAGTCTACTGGTCACCATTCCCAGCACCCAATCAGGTTTCTGCCCTGCCTCCATCCGATCCCCCAAGGCAGCCGTTTCATTTCTGTCTGTAATGTCTCACTCACTGGGTATAATTAGCCCAGCCAAGGGTTTCAGGAACAAATACCTGTCCGCCCCTTCAGTGGCAAGAAAAAGAAACTAGTTGGGACTTTCCTCCTTTCCTGCCAGCCAAGAATGGGCCCCTGCAATACAGTGGTGGGGACAGAGGCAGTGTTGGGGGGGCTCTATTCCTACCAGTGCCCCTGCCTGTCACCCATGGGATGCCCAAGAGCAGAGGACAGGGCCCTCAGCTACTTCCCATCTCAGTGCTACTTCCTGGTAACTGTTCCTCACAGGGAACACAGATTCTTTCATTCTTAGATGTTCTTATCAACATCCATTGTCATTTCCTTCTTCAGCATTTTTGAAACCTCTTATCCAAGTACAACACACAGAGAGGTCCACATAGCCTAAGCATCCATCTCAGTGAATTTTCGCACACTGAGCCCCCTAATTCTGGTGTCATAGTTGGAATTGTGTCTCCCCCAAAAATGTGCATAGCCATTTGGCTAGGTCATTATTCCTGGTATTATGTGTGATGTTTCTGCATGCTGTAAACCCTGCCTCTATGATGTTAATGAAGGAGGATGAGCGCCAGTTGTGTTGGTGGGGCAGGACTCAGTGTGTAAGACAGTTTTGTGCCTTGAGGCACTCTTTGGGGACACAAAGGAAAGAGACACAAGCAGACAGCTGGGGAACCTCATACATCAAGAAGCTGTGCCAGGAGCAGAGCACATCCTTTGGAAAAAGATCCAGGGCCCCTGCGCCTTAGAAGCTCTAAGTACAGGGGAAGATTAACAAGGACCTTTCTCTAGAGCCAACAAAGAAAGCCTTCTGCTGGAGTTGACATCCTGAATTAGGATTTACAGCCTACTGAACCATTACAGAATGAAATTTCTCTTTCTAAAGCCATCCACTTGTGGTGTTTCTGTTACAGCAGCACTAGATGACTATGACATCTGGGAACAGCACCAGATGCCTCAATGGAACATTATCAGCCCCCCAGGAACCCCCCTCCTGCTCCTGCAGTCACTGCCCTCCCCCAAGGACAGCCTTCATTCTAACTTCTAATAACATAGACTTGAACGTTCAATAAACGGATTCATAGTGCAAACTCTTTTGTGTCTGGTTTCTTTCACCCTATATTACACTTGGGAAATTCAACTGTGCTGTTACGAGTAACTGTAAATCATTCTTTCACATTTTTCTGTTCTCTACTCTGTGAATATATCACAGTGTGTAAGCTCAAATGATACAAAATTACCATTTTTGCAGCTTAAAAAAATTAAAACAATTGGAAATTTGATGTGATTTCACCTAACATTTATCTGTGCATCTCATTTCCAGGAAATACGCTGGTATTGTGTTATAATCTGATCAAGTTCTTTTCTTTTTTTGTAATGGGGCACTATGTTCCTCAGGCTCCTCAATGCTGCTGCAGGTCCATCTGGTCTATGGCTGCAGAGCACTCCACAGCCCATCTACCATGTGTCCTATCCCAGATACCTCCAGCAGTGCCCAGCATGTGTAACACTGCATTGAATATCCTCACCTGTGTCCCCTGTGGGACCCAGGTGAGAATGTCTTCGGGATATATATCCAGGAGTGGAACTGTGGGGCCACAGCCTGTACCAAACCAACTGCCATAAAGTCGATTCCAACTCATAGTGACACTATAGGTCAGAGAAGAACTGCCCTGTAAAATTTCCAAGGAGCACCTGGGAGGCTTGAAATGCTGAGCTTTTAATTAGCACACATAGCACTTAACCACTACAGACCTGGGTTTCCCGACAGGGTTTTTAAGGAGCAGCTGGTGGATTCAAAGTGCCAACCTGTTGGGTAGCAGTAAAGATTCTAATCACTGCACCACCAGGTCTCCTGTGGGTACATAGGCATGTGTATTCTTCGGAGCCCACTTTTTGGAAAAAAAAAAAAATCCATCGCACTGATAGGCTGTGGTTTAATCACTAGCCCTGAAGGCAAAGACTGGAGTCCATAGTGATCAAACACCTTAGTCACTTAATGGCAGGGTGGATGGAGAGATACAAGTAGGAATAAGGGATGAGAGGTGGGGGGATGCCAGAATCAGCCAGCAGGGGGAGCTACTTCCATTGGGATTCTCAAGCCTCAAGGGTCCTGGAGGTTGAAGAGCACTGTAACGGCTGTTTCAGTTGCTTTCTTAGTAACTTGGGACACATCTGGAGCTGGCATGTGCCCTTTTGGTTTGCCAGGAAGGGGGTACCGGAGTGGGAGTGGCACAACAGAATCCTTGCATCTCCACACACCCAGAAGTCTTCCTCTGCTGTCGCCTGGCAATCAGGAAAGGAAAGCAGCAGGCAATGCCCACCCCCTACCAGTCCATTCCTAGCACCTCAGAGGCAAGGAGGGTTTCCACTCCCTCTGGGGCACCAGTCAAGAGGCACAAGCCACCTCTAAGCATTTCACAAAGACTTGACTCATCTTCTGGCCCACTGCTGGCATTTGGATTTGGAACTGCAAGGGTAAAAAGAAAACTGAAAATGGAAAAGAAAGTCAAAACAGATAATTACAGTGAAGACCACGGCAAACTGTTCCCGGGCCTGGAGGACAAGATGTTCCTTATCGATATGATAAAAACTGACATTGTTTCAACTTCAGCTGCAGGCCTTCTCTTAGCATGACTAAGTCTGTTCATTCATTCACTCATTTAATGGCGCCTACTGGAAACCCTGGTGGTGAAGCAGTTAAATGCAACATCTGCATACCGGAATGTTGTCAGTTTGAATACACCAGGCACTCCTTGGAAACTCTATGGAGCAGTTCTACTCTGTCCTATAGGGTCGCTATGAGTCGGAATTGACTCAGTGTCACTGGGTTTGGTTTTCAGTTTTTTGTTTGGTTGGTTGGTTTACTGTGCAGCAGGCGGTGTGTTAACACTGTAAACACATAGGAGAACAAGATCATAGCCTTACACAGTGAGCAGCCTGTCCACCCCATTCATGCAGTCTCAATTCTAATCAGAGTGGTAGCCACACACAGTTATGGATATCATAGGAAGATGTTCATAGAATGTGAAGCTTCTCTTCATTTTTACAACTCTGTCTTGGCACGTCATATTTTTTAAAAAAAATAAAATGAGTAAACAATGTGGAAAAAAAACTGAAAGTGTCCCATGCCTCTTCCAGCTTCTGACACCCCTGAACAAGACATGAAGCTCCTCGAAACAATGGTTGTTTTATCTTCTGCTGCCTGTTTCTCTCCCATGCTGGGTTCTCAGAGCAACTGCTTATGGTCAAATCAGTGCTCAGGACATTGAGAACCAAGGTAACAACCACCACACGTCTAGCAATTACATGCCCTCTTTTAAGGCATTCGACTGCATGGGTCAGAACAGATTATGTATCACATTGTAAGACATGGGAATTCCAGAAAACTTAATTGTGTTCATAAGGAACCTGGAAAGACCAAGAGGCACTCGTTCCAGCAGAACAAGGGGTACTTAGAGCACGGTTGAAAATCAGGAAAAAGTATGTGTCAGGGTTGTATTCTTTCACCATACTTACTCAATCTGTATGCTGAGCAAATCATCCCAGAAGCTGGACTAGAAGAAGAACAGGGTTTCAGGGTTGGAGGAAGGCTCATTAATGACCTTCAACAAGCAGGTGACACAACCTTGCTTGCTACGAGTGGAGAGGACCTGAAGCCCTTACTGATGAAGAGCAAAGCATGGATTATACCTCAACATCAGGAAATCAAAAATCCTCACTAGTGGACCAATAAACAGCATCATGATAAACAGAGAAAAGACTGAGCTTTCTCAAGGACTTCCTTTTACTTGGATCCATAATCAATGGCCATGGAAGCAGCAGTCAAGACATCAAATGACATATTGCGTTGGGCAAAGCAGCTGCAAAAGATCACTTCAAGGCCCTGAAAAGCACAGATGTCACTCTGGAGAGTAAAGTGTGCCTGACTCAACTCATGATCGCCTCATAGGCATGCAAAAGCTAGACAATGAACAAGGAACACCCAAGAAGAACTGATCCCTTTGGATTATGGTGTTGTCAAAGAATATTGAATACACCCATACCTTGGGCTGTCAAAAGAATGGACATTATCCGTTTTGGAAGAAACATAGCTAGAATACTCCTTAGAAGCAAGGGTGGCAACTTTGTCTCACATAGTTTGGACACATTATCAGGAGGGATCAGTACCTCGAGAAGGACATCATGCTTGGTAGAGCGGAGGGCAGCAGAAAAGAGGAGGACTCAAGACTGATCGACACAGTGGCTACAAAAATGGGCTCAAACATAGCAAAGATTGTGAGGATGGAGCAGAGCTGGGCAGTGTTTCCTTCTGTTGTATACACGATCTTTATGAGTTGGAACCAACTCAGTGGCACCTAACCACATTTTAGACACTAGGAGCCCTTGTGGCGCAGTGGTTAAGGTCTCACTTGCTAATAGAAAGGTCGGTGGTTTGAAAGTACCAGCCGTTCCACTCCACAGGAGAAAAATGCGGCACTCAGCTTCTGTCAAGATTCACAGTCTTTAGAAACTTGATGGGCAGTTCTACCCTTTCCTATAGGAACTCTGTGAGTTGGAGTCAACTCAACAGCAATGAGCTTGGGGTTCATTCTAGACACGTATCAACCTATTATGATACCCCATCTTACAGACAAAAAAAGTGAGGCACAGAGAGATTGGGGACACTCTCTCAAGGTCATTTAGCACAGGCAGGATGAGTCCAGAGCTCACACTGCAACCTCTGTGCTAACTGGTCTCTAAAAACCAGCTAAAGGCACAAGACCAGAGCTGACCTTTCCACACCAATCAGCCTCGTGAATGATGAGACATGTGTAGTGTATGAGAAAGTTCTAGAAAATGAAGACTTTTCTCCAGCTGCCTCTAAAATGGCTCTGAAAGAGCAAAGTCCTGACATTTTATGACTTCTCAAAATTGGAAACAGGTCAGTGTTCCCAAGAAACATGCAAGTTTTATGGCACTCCATATCCAGTTATAAATGTTTGCTTGGCCTTCCTTTCTACTTTCTTTTTGTTTGGAGGTTTTGTTCGTTAATTTTATTTTTTATTTTTTAATTCCTGACTCTGTTTCTTTTTCTCTTTCCTGCAAACTTTGTGTTTTCTCTTGCTTTCTAAGTCTTCTGTATTTAGCATATATCACTTTTGGAATTAAAAGAAAGGTTACTTAACAGAAATTAATATATAAATAGGTGCTTACTTTCTCTAACCTACGAGTTAGGAAAAACAAATTGCTGGAGTAACTCAGGTGAATGGTTGTTGTTATTCACTTATCTAATTGTCACAACACATTTCCTAGGTGCACAGACTAAAAAAAAATTGTTTTAAAGTATTCTCCATTTCAGAGTCAAAGCATGACCAAGTTGTACAGTGCTCAGGGAACTTTCAGAGTCTTGTTGGTCATATTACAGATGAGGAAACTGAGATCCAGAGTAAGTAATTTCCTCCAAGCACAGCTTGTGGCATACTCTCATCAGAACCAACGCTAGCACTGCGTGACGCTGCTTGCATAAGGTAGATGTGACCGGTGGTAGGCCGCCCCTCTGAGGGCTGGAATACATACCTCACCATCTGCGTTCTTCATTTCTTGACAACCACCTGAGCTGCCCTGACCCATCTGTCCTCTGATTACCGAGGAGTAGTCCCTAAAGCAAAATGTACTTCCTTTGAAAAAAGTCTAGCTTTGTCCCATCTCTGGCAATCATACTGCTGCTGAGGGAAGGACAGAAGGGCTCCAGCAATGAGCACTGCATGAAGAGTCAGGAGATGTCCTTTCTGCGTCCTTCCTGGAGGTCACTTTCTGTTTCTGGTCTGCTTCCCCATTCACAACATGGAAGTGTTGGCCAAAATAACAAAAACAATGGATGTGTCTCTTAAGGGCTGGCTATTTCTGCCCAGTGTATGTGCTTGATCTACATGAGCTCATTTCATTGTCCTAAGGAGGCAGCAGTGACTCAGGGGTAGAATTCTTGCCTTTCATTCAGCAGGCCTGGGTTTGATCCCTAGACAATACCCCTCACGCACGGCTACCACTCGTCATCAGTGGAGGCCTGTGTGGCACTGTGACGCTGACATTTCAGCGGAGCTTCCAGACTTAAGATGGACTAGGAAGAAAGGCTTGGTGAACAGCTTCTGAAAATCAGCCCATGAAAACCCTCTGGGTCACAATGGTCCAATCTGCAATTGATCATTGGCATGACGTAGGCCCATGCAAGAGTTTGTCCCACTATGCATAGCGTCACCAAGTGTCGGGACCATTTGATGACAATTGAAAGCCATAATCTCTCAAGAACCCTATGTAAATAGGTAAACCAAGGCAGAGCTGGCTACATCATCTACCAAGGTCACAGGGCAATTCTGAGTGGAGTCAGGATTTAACCCAGGTATTTGACCCCAGAGCCTGGGACCCAGTCTCCACAGCATTTGCATCTGAAAGATTGTAACAGCCTCTCTGCCTCTACTCTCTCCTTCCATAACCAAGAAAAAGCATTTTCTAGGATATTTCAATGCGAGTAAAAAGGCGCTGCACAATTCACCCTCACCGGAGCTAAAGGCAGGAACTGTGTGAAGCCTTTACGCTTGATTCTGTGCAGATGCAGTATTGGGGCCAACTGGCTTTCTCAAGCGCCAGAGGGCAGATGAAGAAGGGTTCAAACACTGGAGCCTTGGTTCACTCATCTGCAAAATGGGGTAATGGGTCCAACTATGGGTATTATGTCTCAGCCAAGCCAGACCCCATGGCACCTTCAGTCTCCTTGAGCAGGTGACAATCACAGCTATATGCAACACTGACCAGGTGCTTGGCATGGCTCAGAGCTTCATACAGTGACTCATTAACCCTGGACCTGGCTTCCTCACTCTGCTCCAGCACTGTGCGGACTTGGGCATAAGGTTTCATCTCTCTAGACCTCAGTTTTTGCCTCAGTCAAAAGAGATTGAAAACTTTTCTGTCTCATATGGTTATGGATTAAAGGAATTCACGTTGTGAGGGGCTTAAAACAGGGCCCAGCACAGAGCAGGTGCTGGATAAATTAGTCAACCCATTAGGCCCTCTGTCCTACCCAGACCACAGCTGGCCAGGACCTATGCCATGGCCCAGACCAGGTCTCCTAGGCTGTTCTTGGGACTCCAGTACCTCTGTCCCTGCTGTACCGCCTATCCTCTCTGTGAGTGGGGTGGGGCAGGGCGGGGGCAACACAAAGGCAGAGCCCTATTGCTCAATGCCAGGACCGCGGGCTCAACGGCCAAGGACCCTGGCTGCCAGAACCCTTGGGGCCTCGCAATTCAGCTTCTGTGGCCCCTGGTCTTTTAATACTTTTAGAGAAGTTGGGTTTCTGCTAAGTTCCTCTACTTCGGATTCTTCCTATTGTTGGTGGGCTCTTGCCGAGCCAAGGTACTCAGCTCAGTTCACATGTCTCTGCTTTTCTGAGGGGTCCCAAGTAGCACAAGGGCACAGCTTCCACATCACTCCCCAACGCCACCCCCACTAGCCTGGGAGCTCACCCATGGGTGCCCAGGAGGTGCCTTGCCCCAGGTCACCGAGCCCCACAGGTGTTCTGGGAAGCAGCGAGTCCTCTCTGCCCTCTGCAACCAGCTTCCCGTTTTCTTTGTTTGTCCCTCCTGCCCTTTTTCATGTGAAAAACCCAGGTCCAATCAGCTCATACCCAAGGGTGATATGGGGCTATGTTCCTTCCATTCCTTTGTGAGCAAAAGGGTATCTTGTGTTGTGGGCACGAAAGAGCAGCTGGTTTTGTTTACTGTGCAGAACCCAGTTTCTTTTTTGTCTGGTTTTGTTTAGATAGAGGTAGATATAGAGGTAGATAGCTGCCATCGAGCCATCCCCAACTCATGGCACACCCCGATACGACAGAAGGAAACACGGTATGGTCCCATTCCCAGTAGGTATGCTCACTTCCCATGGTGGTGCAGCCACCGTGCATTTAGAGTGCCTTCCAAGCCAGGGGCTTGTCTTCCAGAACTGTATCAGATGATGTTCTGTCATCACCCAGGGCTTTCATTAGGAAATTGTTGGAAGTAGCTCACCAGGCCTTTCTTAGTCTGTTTCAGTCTGGAAGCTCCGCTGAAACCTGTCCGTCATGGGTGACCCTGCTGGTATTTTAAACACCTGTGGCATGGCTGGTAACACACAAGCCACCAAAGGACAACAAACTGACAGATAGTGTCTTGTTTGTCTAGCCATGGTGAAAGTCACTTTTCCAAAGTCCCCCTAGGTCATAACTGAGAAATCAGATTATTCTAATCTGGCTGACCACAGGGTACCCCCAAGCACTCTAGCTGAACGCGGCGCTGGGGCTACCACTTATTTTTTATTATGCTTTTCAGTATAGCTTGAATTCTTTCTAATGGGCTTGGGTTATTTTTAATTAAAACATTGGACTTTCTTTCAACAAAAAAGAGTGGAGAGAAAGGCATCTAAAGTTTAAGTTTGCCACAGCTGATCTTTCGGGAAAACTATCACCCTGACACTGACACTGAGTTTGGGGTCAGCCCCTTGGTACAGTGGAAAGATGTGTGAAACCTCCAAGAAGTGCTGGGCTGACTCAGTCCCTTGGTAGGGCATCACTGCTCGTGGAGGGTCTGGACTGCACAGCATCTCTCTCATCCCTGCTGTAGGACAGTGGACTAATTTCCTATTGTTGCCAATCAACAGATGACCACAAATTTAACAGTTTAAAGCAACACAAAAATTGCTCACCTCCCTGTTTCTGGACATTAGACGTCCCATGAAGTTTCCTTAGGCTAAAATCAATGTGCTGCAGGGCTGCACTCCTTCTGAGGTTCAGGTGAGGGGTGGGGAAGGGTGGATGGATCCATCCCCTGCTCACCTGAAGTGAGGTCCCCATTTCCCCAGTGGCCCTCAGACGGGGCTACCCTCGGCTCCTGAGGCCTCTCCATGCAGCCCTCACATTTTGGACGCTACAACACTGTGTTCCAATCTTTCTCACACTTGGAATTTCTCTGGCTTCATGCACCTGCTGTCCCATCTCTCTGATTCCAGCCAGAGAAAGTACTCTTCTGGGATTAAACTGCCCTCCCCCTGGATAATCCAGGACCATCTCCCATCTAAAGGTGCAGAAAATTGCCACACTTGCTGAGCCCCTCTGTCCTGTACGGTAGCACATGCGTAGTGATGAGCACAAGGGGGTGGACCACAGATGGCCACAGGCTCAGCAAGTCTTCTTGGCCTCACTGCTCCCCATCCTTTGCTCACAGCTCCCCATCACTTGGTGTTTCTGTTCAGTAAGATAGGGGCATCAATCCCATTTGTGGATATGATTCTAAGGTCCCAAATGTGTAAAACACTATGCCTTGCTCTGTGTACCACTTTCTCCCCCTTCCCCACGCCCCTCACTGCCATTAAGAATCTGGAGCTTTGTCTGTCTTTCCAAGGGCAAAGGGAAGGGAAACAGACACCTCAACATAGAAGGAGAGAGACAGAGGGAGAAAGCAGGTCAGTGCGGACAAGAAAAGCAAAGGACAAGTGTAATGGATTGAATTGTGTGTCCCCAAAATGTGTGTAACAGTTTGACTGACCGTAATTTCTGGTACTGCTGACGTCCCTATGTGTTATAAAGCCTGCCACTATGGTGTTAAGGAGGGAGGATGGGTGGCAATTGTGTTGTTGGCACAGGACTCAATGCACAAGATTATATAGTGCCTTTAGGCAATCTCTTGGGATATAAAGGAAAAAGAAGCAAACGCAGAGTTGGGGGACCTCACGCCACCAAGAAGCAGTGTTTGGCAGCAGAGTGTGTCCTTTGGAAAGGACCTGGGGTCCCTGTACCTTAGAAGCTCCCAGTCCAGGTGAAGACTGATGACAAGGACCTTCCTCCACAGCCAGCAGAAAAAGCCTTCTTATGGAGCTGATGCCCTAAATTTGGACTTTAAACCCACTGGACTTGACTCAATAAATTTCTCTTTGTTAAAGCCACCCACTTGTGTTATTTCTGTTATAGCAGCACTAGATGAATAAGACAGCAAGCTTAAGACTGCTGAGGAATAAACTCTACATTCAGAAGAGTTGGTTTGAGACTGGCCTCGTCTTCTTTGCTGAAGAACAAATCATGACTGTAACTATTTTTACCTAATCTGCACCATCCCCAGTGGTGAAAGAGCTGAATTGAGGAAGTGGTGGGTGTACTTTTTTTTCTTCTTAATCAAAGTTCAAAAACTTTCCTTTCAAGAATCCAGCTTTTAGGAGACTGTGCCAGGGTCTGCAGGGGAAACGTGGAGGAGTCAGCAGCCCCAACAAGGAACTCTTCCCTTTTCCTTCCTGGATGGAGCTGGACGGCTGAGGGGGGGTCGGTCCCAGAGGGCACATCAGCAGCATGGTGCCCACAGCTGTGGGTTGTGACATCTCCAGGGTCGCTGTCTGTGCTCAGGGTTGGTTTTTATATTACACTTTAAAACTCTTGCCCAGAGTCCTTCTTTCATAATGTGGCTCAGAGCATTCCCACAAACCGTTAAGAGTATTTTAGGCGACACATTTCCATAACTGTAATGCTTTTTAAAATCTTGTTTTCCCCAGTTTCGCCTTTTTTGCAAAATAACTGTTTTCATTCTGATTCAGAAAGCTCTTTCTCTCAGCATTACTCCCGATCAGAAGGGTTCTAGCACATGGGATCAAGAGAAAGCACTGCTGAGAGTAAGGAAGAAACAGCTGCATGAGACAGGGACCCCCTGAATGGTGCAAACAGTTACGGCTCTCAGCTGCTAACCAAAAGGTTGGCAGTTCAGGCCCACCAAGAGGTATCTCAGACGAAAGGCCTGGCAATCTACCTCCAAAAAATCAGCCACTGAAAACCCTATGGAGCACAGTTCTGCTTTGACATGGGTCACCATAAGTCAAAGTTGACTCAACACAACTGGTTTGGCTTTTGTAGCTTACTCAAATATTTATACGTATGTTGGGATGACAAAAGGAAAAAGAGAGTTCAAGGAGCAAGTCAATAAGGAAAAAGACATTAGGTGTTCTCCTAAGCATACTCTGTGGTGAATAGCACACTTTCACAAGCCCTCACCCCTAGGTTGTCCAGGAGCCTTTTGTTAAACATCAACAAAGGTGGGTGGTGACTTTGACCTGAGGTGCCTTGCAAAGCCCCATCTGCAGTCTTTTATTTATTTGGTTCTGGGGCCCATAAGGGTGGCATTGCATAGGGCCAACTGGCACACACATAAGCCTTCAACATCTCCACACCTGCTCACCTAAACCCTCTCATCAGGAACTGCTTGCCTCAAATACAGGCAAGACTTGCCTCTCAGTTTCTCTTAAGTAGGCGATGTGTTGATTTAAATCATGCAGAGGGTATAAGTGGCTGAGAAGAAGCTTTAGCAGACAGAGAATGTGACCCTAGGGGCACTTCTGCCTGAAGAAGGAGGGCACTGGAGAAGAGAAACAAGGGCACAGAAAGCTCAGAGTGAGAGAGAGAGGAAAAGGGCACCTGCTCCTGGTTCCGCCCAAGCCAGCCTTCAGACGCCTGTGAACACAGCCCATGTTTGCGTCTGCCTGGGACCCAGCCCCACATTGGCCCATGCCCGGGAGCACAGCCCCTCGCTCACCCATGCTCAGGATCGTGGTCCTGTGTTCACCGATTCCTGCAAGTACAGCCCTGTGTTCACGTATTCCTGTGAATGTAAGTTCACTTATTTTTCTCATAAACATCAACTGGACCTTCACTGTCAACCAGTCCCTCAGTTGGGGTTGGAAAGATGGAAACAAAGACATTGTCTGTATTCTCAAAGAGCTTTCAAGATGGTCTAAGTCCCCGACCTAATCTCTAACAGCAGTAAAGAAACAATCACCATTTATGAATGTTCCACCAACTCCTTAAACTGCAGTAACACATAATTCTCACATTAATCCCAGGAGGCAAGTACCATCTTTAATCCCACTTCACAGAATAAGAAAGAGGCTCAGAGAGGTGCAGAGATTTAGCCAAGTTCACATAGGCAGGAGGTAATGAGGTCAGCTCTTAAACCGAATACCATCTGATCCGCAAACCCTGTCTCTTAATGACTCATGGCTAGCCATAACCGTATACTGCCTGGAACAAAGATACAGGTCTTGAGGACCATGGTCTTAGGGACCATGGTCTTAGAAGGCAACTTTGAGGTCTAACAAGTTCATGAACTTAATTGTTCTAAGTGCTATATACCTCACTGGTAAATATCGGTACAGTCACCCTAAAAGTACTCCCCTTGGGAAGCAATGCACCAATGCCAGAGCCTAGTCCACCCTTCAAAGCAATTTTGAAACTCTTTCTGGAAT
This sequence comes from Heterohyrax brucei, assembly GCA_028571685.1. Taxonomy (NCBI): domain Eukaryota; kingdom Metazoa; phylum Chordata; class Mammalia; order Hyracoidea; family Procaviidae; genus Heterohyrax; species Heterohyrax brucei. The sequence continues at coordinate 37,121,801 of CM053161.1, forward strand.
GGCCATTGTGCACAGTGGCACAGTGGCAAGTTCACGAAATTAATAGTTGTCTGTGAGGGAGTTTTTAACCAGTAAACAAATAACTGTATTGGAACACCCTCCCTACTTACCTAATCTGGCCCCCAATAACTTTTTTCTTTACCTGAAAAAGGAAATATTGAAAGGAAGACATTGTGATGACATTTGAGGCATCAAGGGTAATATATGATGACAGCTCTGATGGCCATTCCAGAAAAAGAGTTCTTAAGTTGCTTTGCAGGGTAGACTACATACTGGCATCAGTGCATAGCTTCCCAAGGGTAGTACTTCAAAGGTGACTACAGTGACATTCAGCAATGCATACTTAACTGTCAGATCTCATAGGTCAACTGGCACATCATAACCCATACAATGTTCTATATCCTATATTGCTGAATAGCCTTCTATTGACCATCTAAAATACAACAGATCTCTTTCCTTTCAAAGCCTAGTCAAGAAAACCAAAGACTCAGTGAAACAATTCCTCCAAAGAACTAATGAGCCGTAGTTCACTAGCCTGAGACCAAAAGAGCTAGTGCCTGACTGCCACTACCAACCACTCTGACTGGGACTACAACAGTAGGTCTTGGACAGAGCGAGAGAGAAGTATGGAACAAAATACTAACTCATTAATGAAACCAGACTTATCAAGGCATCTGGGACTACGGCCCCTAGACACCCTCCAAACTTGGAAGTGAAATTACTCCTGGTGATCCCATTGTACCCATACAACAGACGCCCCAAAGCAAAAACCCACTGCCGAACATACAGGCCTATAAAACAAACATTAACACCAATGATGAATGTACATCTCGGGACAACCAACTACACGAGACCAAAAGGACAGCATTTGCCCAAAAGTAGAGTTCAGAAGGTAGACAGGGGTAAGAGAGTTGCGTGAACAGACACACAGAACCTAGGAAGGAAGGGGGAGAGTGCTGACGCATTCAGGAGGTTGAAACCAACACATGAAACATGCTGGGTATAAATTGTTGACTGGGAAGATAATATGCTATGCAAACTTTCACAGAAGCCACAATAAATTGTTTTTTTAAATGTAGCAATAATTTCTTAGAAAGAACAATACTGACCTCTTGGTATCAAGTCCTCAGTTGAATATACTCCATTCATATCAAGGAGCTCTAAGAAAAAAAAAAAACATATTTAATCTGTTTTATTTTAAGTAAACAAGTTATATATGTAATACATAAAAAGCAAAAGTAGAGTTTTGGATTTTATTCTCAAGAAAAGATAGCAGCATCCCTTTGAAAGTACACTTGACCTGTAAAATCTGTCCAAATATTGCTATTAAAAGGAATAAAGCCTCCAACATTTTGCTGTGTAATAAGCACCACTGGTTTGAATCAACAGAAACTATCATTGAATGTAAACTCAAAGCAGGAGTCAGGCAGTTACCCTGAATGTGTGGTTTGAATCAACAGAAACTATCATTGAATGTAAACTCAAAGCAGGAGTCGGGCAGTTACCCTGAATGTGTGACCAAGGGTCTAGCTAGGGTCTACAGGAAGAACGAGACTCCCAAGGTCAGCTAAGGATGCCTCCAAAACAGTGAGTCTGCACTGAGATGACGCGAACTGTAAAAAAGATGTGTGGATGGGTATTATTCCCCTGAAAAGTCAATTCTGCAGACTATTTTCAATGTGCCATGCACCAGATTCCAACCACAAAGGCAGCAGGAAAACAAAAATAATGAAGTGATGGAGCTGCGAACACCGCCTTTGGGTAGCAGAAACTCCTATTTTAGGTAACTTCTATAAAGAGCAGAACTAATTATGGGTCTTGTCACATGCTTCTGTTTCATGTCTAGTTCCTGTCCTCACCTTGCTCATTTCCTCCTCCTTTTTCTTTCTTTCTCTTGCTCCCTCCTTCTCTCCCTTTCTCTTTCCTCTAAGTAATCATTGTGCTACTACACATAAAACCAAATTCTTTCTAGTTTTTTCTTTTTCAAAACCCCATTACACCTTGCTCATTCATTCTGAAAAACTGCCCTATTACTTCATTCTGATCTTAATTACAACATTTTTGAAACAGAAACCTCTAAATAGAATTCTGCTGAATTTATAAGATGGGCCCAGCCATCACATCAAAAAGAACTATGCTGTTATTGAATATTATTCCTATGTGCAGAGAACTTTTGTTGGAAGTAGCATCACAGCTTAGTGGGTCAGGTGGATGTGTAGCAAGATGACAGCTGTTTTGACCCCAGGAGCCACCTGCCTGTCACTCCAGTGTTTTCCTTCCCCACTTCTATATTTGTTCTACCTCTTTCATGCAACATGGGACCAATCCACCTCAGAAAGCCTCTTGTTTTAAGTATACTCAAACATCCAACAATTCCCTTGAAGGTGCAGGAAGACTATTTTGCACCCTCAGCACTCAGGTGTAGTCTGTGCCCAGCAGCATCAGAGACCCAAGGAGCCAGCGAAAAATGCATAATCTCAATCCCTGCCCTTGGTCCACTGACTCAGAAGCTGCACATCAACAAGACCACCCCAGGGATTCAGGTGTGCCTCACACGTGCACATACTGAAAAAACACACAGGAAGAAAAAAAAACAGCATCCAAAGTCTCACCACTTTTGCAATTATACAAAGAAGTGAAACATCTCCTTCTCATCTTTGGCTCTGCACAAATCTGGATGATTTATTGGTGGAAGTTTCAGAGACTTTTCTGACATCCAAAAGAGGCTGAAACTGGCTCTTGAATGTCAAGTAGCTAAAGTAAAAGGAAGAAATGATGTAGTAAAACAACTGAAGATTTCATCAGTCAGCTGCAAAAGGGCAAGTACTGTACAAGACTTTGGCGATAAGGACTTAAAAATAGACTTCTGTAGAGTTTTCTCTTTTGACTCTGATGGCTACAAAGGAGGGGAAGGAGGGAGAGGGCTGGTCACAGATTAGACAGTTGACAGGAATGTGGTTAGGTGAAAGCCGTGACAGCAGGTGCTAGACAGCAGACCAATGTAAGTGGACGACACCATGAACTGAAAGGTTTTCTAGATGGGAGAGAAGATGGTGGAGAGGAGGGGACAGATACTCGTTAAGAGGGTACTAAAAGTATAGAGTAAAAATGAGGAAGGTGCTGTCACTGAGTAAGGAGAGCAGGTGGAGCTGCAGACAGACAGGCATGCAAAATTGATTTGGATTGTATACTTTCACTTAATCACAATAACAGTAAAAAACAATTTTAAAAAATCCTGAAGATTTCAAAGTGTGGCTCAAGAAGACAAAAGTGAAGTATTATAACGATACGTGCAAATAGCTGGAGGAAGAAAGCCAAAAGGGAAGAACACTCCCGCATTTCTCAAGTCCAAAGAACTGAAGACGAAATTCAAACCTCTAGTTGCAAGAGTGAAGGATTCTGTGAGGGAAATACACTAAACGATGCAGGAAGCAGCAAAAGAAGATTATATCAAAAGAAACTGGTTGATGTTCAACCATTGCAAGAGGTAGCATGTGATCAGGAACTGATGGTACTCAAGGAAGTAGTTAAAGCTGTATTGAAAGTATTAGTGAAAACCAAGGCTTCAGGAATTGATGGAATATCAATCGAGATATTTCAACAAATGGATATAGTGCTGAAAGTCCTCACTCATCCATCCCAAGAAATTTGGAAGACAGCTCTCTAGCCAGCTAACTAGAAGAGATCCATATTTATGCCTGTTCCCAAGAAAGCTGATCAATCAAATGTGGAAATTATCCAGCAGTATCATTAATATCACACACAAGTAAAATTTTGCTAACAGTCATTCAAAAGCAACTGCAACAGTATGTTAACAGGCAACTGCCAGAAATTTGGGCCAGATTCAGAAGAGGACACGGAACCAGGAATATCATTGCTGATGTCAGGTGGATCTTGGCTGAAAGCAAAAATACCAGAAAGATGTTTTGCCTGTGTTTTATTGACTGTGCAAAGATATTCCACTGTGAGGATCATAACAAATTAGGGATAACATTGCAGATAACAAGAATTTCAGAACACTTAATTGTGCTCATGAAGAACCTGTACCTGGATAAAGAAGCAGTCATTCAAACAGAACGAGGGGACACTGCACAGTTTAAAGTCAGGAAACGTGTATGCCAGGGTTGTATCTTTCACCATACCTATCAGTCTGTATGCCAAGAAAATAATGTAAGAAGCTGGACTACATAAAGAAGAATGAGGCATCAGGATTGAAGTAAGACTCATTAGCAACCTTATATAAGCACATGACACAACCTTACTTGCTGAAAGTTGAGAGGACTTGAAGCATTTACTGATGAAGATCAAAAAACCACAGCCTTCAGTATGGTCTGGAAATCCTGGTGGCGTAGTGGGTTAAGTGCTACGTCTGCTAACTGAAAGCTTGGCAGATCAAATCCACCAGGTGCTCCTTGGACACTCTATGAGGCAGTTGTGCTCTGACCTGTAGGGTCACTATGAGTCAGACGCGACTCGACGGCAGTGGGTTGGTTTGGTCAGTGTGGTTTACAGCACAATATAAAGAAAACAAAAATCCTTACAGCTGGACCAATAAGTAATATCACGATAAACAGAGAATAGATTGAAGTTGTCAAAGATTTCACTTTACTTGGATCCACAATGGACTGCTGCCCTTGGTAGCAGCAGTCAAGAAATCGAGACACCTTGCATTGGGAAAGTCTGCTGCAAAAGATCTCTTTAAAGTGTTGAAAAGCCAAGATGCCACACTGAAGACTAAGGTGTGTCTGACCCGGGCCATAGTACTGTCAGTCATATCATACGCACGCAAAAGCTGGACAATGAATAAGGAAGACCAAAGAAAAACTGACACCTGTGAATTGCAGTGTTATAAAATAATATTAAATATACAATGGACTTCCAAAAGAACAAAGGGGCTTAGGAAAAAGTACAACCAGAGTGCTCCTTGAAAGAAAGGATGATGAGACTACATCCTACATACTTTGGACATGCTGTCAAAAGGACTCAATCCCTGGAGAAGGACATCATGCTTGGTAAACCAGGTCAACAAAAATAAAGAAGAAGACTCCCAATGAGATGGACTGATACAGTGGTTGCAACAATGTGCTCAAGCATAACAAATGTGGGCATGAGTCAGGACCAGGCAGAGTTTTGTTGTGCTATATGTAGAGTCACTATGAGTAGGAATCAACTTAATGGCACCTACCACGAACATTGGTCGAGGAAACAAGTTGATCCCTTTGAGATATTTTATTTCATACAAGAACTTTCCGAGCTGTTGCATTTGCCTGTTTCTAACAAGATACCCCATCTGTCCTCAGGTGCCACTGCCCAGGGAAGACATAGCACCCAGTCCGAAGCTGTTAGCTGACTGTCCAGCCGGCCCTGCTGAAAGCCACGTGCACATGCAGAGTGGTGTGAGGGCTGGAGAATGAGAAGCTGCAGGACAAAGTCACAGAAGGCTGGCCCCGGTGAAACATGAGGTCATATCAGGTGGCCCTGGAGATCCTGGCCACCGTTAATCTCAGGCTTTTTTGGACCTCTGTAACAAGAGGCATGGCTGTCTCCGGTAGGAGAGGACAAACCCCCAGATGTATCAGGAGTGAAGCAGCCATTACCTCTTCCAGGAAGGCTTTCAGTGTCTAGTTCCCCAAGTCTAGATTCTGAATCTTTTTGCCTCTAGACCAGTAGTTTTTAACCTCAGCGTGCTTTAGATTACCTGAGGCAGCTGTTTTACATGTGGATGACTGGCTGCCCACATCAACAAAATCAGGTGCTCTGTGGGTCGGGCCTGGACACATGTTTTCTATGGAAGCTCCCCCTAGGTGAGTCTAATGTACAGCCAGGGCTAAGATCCTCCACATACCCCTTGTCCACATGCCTTGCATCGCCTCCCATTTGTGCCTGCTTTGTCCTCTGCAAAGAATGCTCATTTCTACCCACCTCCACAACCCTTCACTAGGCTACTCCCCAGGCCTACCTGGTCCTTCTGCCTGGGCCAGTTACCCTCATTTAAGTTCCTGCAGCTACCTCACTCTTAAGTAGTTTTCCATTTTCTGGCCTCTCCTGGAGACCTAGAACTATTTCTTCGTGGCTGCTGTGTCCAGCTTCCCAGCACACAGTAAGAACTCAAAAAACATATGTACTTAATAAGTAGGCAAGTAACATGATGCACACGTCGTACCAAGACGTGCTCTTCCCCAACCTTGCCTAGTGTCTGAAGGGGCCAGCCTGGTTCTTCAGCTCCCATCTGCCCACAGTTGATGCCACTAGGCCATTCTGCTTATATCTCCAGTCCAGGCCTCCGAAGTCTCAGAATTTGTGCCTGAGCTACTTACTGGTAGGTTGACACTGGGCTCTAGTCGCCAGAACTGGGTTTCCATCTACCTTGTTCCTGAACTTTATTCCCCATCTTGTACTCCAATTAATGGTGACTTGACTTTCTTACTCTCACTAATCCTCTTGCCTGGAGCCCTGCTTTCTTCTTTTGAACTATCCCAAGGGATCCCCACCCACACGTCGGTCGAGCTGTTTCCTGGTGTCATAGAACCCTACCTCCTGCTAGCAGAGCATCCTGCACTTAGCACCCGCCTACATGAACACCCAAGCTTCCTCTGACCCCAGATTCCTCGTAGCTTTGCTCCATCTGACCATCAGGACACCCTCTTGACTTCTCCTTAACTGAGCAGACTTTGGCCTGTGATAACCTTACCTGCAGAGACCCTGGCTTACTGGCCTTGACTTTCCCCAACCATCGCAACTATGTCTGTATTCCCCTTCCCTGTACCCTCAAGCTACATCCCATAATCAAGCTCACCAAGTGTTTGTTTGCTGATGGATACAAAGACAGATGGATAGAGGAATGAGTGGATGATTAAAAGAACTGAAGATGAACAAATAAGAGGTACAAAGGGATACAAGGATTTGTATGGTTGAAGAGATGAACAAGTGGATGGACAGACTGATGGACAGATGGATACAGTGAGTCAATTGAACTACTTCAGTCCTAAAAGTCCAACATACCTGCAGCAAAGATTACAGGATCAACCAACAGGGGCATCTAGAAAGCCTATTATGTGCCTAGAACTGTGATCTACAGAGCAGAATGAAGGATGGCCCCTGACCTCATACATGTCCGAGTAGCATACTTGGGTACCGTTTGCTATAGGAGCCAGTGGACAGGCCACAGCCAGACTGACCAGATCCCTAGTCAAATCCAATGCTGCCCTCACAGATCAATATCACTGCTGGGAGCATGCACAGTTTAACCTGGGGCTGCTGTGAATATGATAACGGACTTCATGGTCAATGACCAGATTCGCTAACTGGTAGAAGAGGCATCTATTTAGAGCTGAAAACTCGTAACATTTTCACATTATGTTCTAATGTTTATGTACCTGTCTCCTCACCAGACTGTGAGCTCCTCAAAACAGGAGAAGCTTTTCTCTCGGTTTTCTAACAGAAAGTTGATTTAGATGGCTTGGTATGCCAATATCTTTTGCCATTAAATGATTCCAACTCATAGCAACCTATAGGACAGATGAGAACTGCCCCCATAGAATTTCCAGGGAGTGGCTGGTGGATTTAAACTGCCAACTTTCCAGTTAGCAGCTCTAAACCACTGTGTCATCAAACCAAAACCAAACCCACTGCCTTGGAGTCGATTCTGACTCGTAGCAACCCTATAGGGCAGATTATAGCTGTCCCATAGTTTCCAAGGAGCTACTGGTGGATTTGAACTATTGACCTTTTAGTTAGCAGCAGTAGCACTTAACCACTATGCCACCAGGGTTTCCACTGAGTCACCAGATTCTATAAATATCTATCAATAATAAAGTGGTATAAACAAGAACACTCTCAAATATTCCATGTGTTCCTTCACACTTTACACCTAGCTATTAGGTGGGTGCATGTTGTTAGAGCTGATCAAAAACAGTGAGAGGAGGTGATGCAAGTCATCGCCAGGCAGAGGCAGTAGAAGGCCCACGTGTGGTTCTACAGCCTCTCTCCTCTCCTGACACTACATCAACAAGAGGCTTCATATTCCAGATAGGGGAGCAGGACCCCCACCAGCTCACATTAGCCCACCCATCCACCCTTAGGACACCCCACTCCACCCACTCCACTTAGGACATGTAGCTTGAACAATCGATAAACTTCCTGTTGTGTGAAGCCTGAGATCTGTCTGTTACCACAGTACAGCTTAGCCTCACTTAACTAATGTGAAGAAGAATGTCAACAATCATATTTGCTGACTCCTTACTGAGCCCTAAATGCTTTCCATGAATTATACCACTTTGTTGAACAAATGAACCCATTAATCAATTGGCTTTTATTTATTTGAGATGGGTTAAATCTGTCTCTGAGTAATGGCAAAATTGTAAGGTAATTGAAATGTGTCTTTGGTAGTCTACCTCCCATCCCTCTCCAGGAGTGTTTGACTATCAACAGGGTTTACCTAAAGATAGCTCTTCTTCACTCCCCACCCTAAACTACCAAGCACCCTCATCCTGGCCTGTAGAGAAAGTGCGGTGCCCTCCCAATAATTGCTGCTGCGTCCAGCCCTGGGTAGCAAAAGGGAAGACATAAAATATAAGGCTTAGGAGGCTAGCTTCCAACATCAGCAGAGTCCACCACTCACTGGACTAGATCACCTCTTGGGCCTCAGTCTCCTTATCTGTACAATGGAGATGATGTTCATTGTACCTATATTAGTTTCCTGTGGCTGCCGTGACAAATTTAACACAAACTTGTGGCTTAAAACAACAGAAATTTATTCTCTCACAGCTGTGAAGGCTAGAAGTCTAAAATCAGTTGTCACTAGGCTGAAATTGAGGTGTCAGCTTTCTCTGAAGGCTCCAGGGGAGAATCTGTTTCCTTGTCGCATCTGGATTCCAGTGGCTCCAGGTATTCCTTGGCTCGTGGCCACATCACTCCAGTCTCTGCCTCCATAGTTACGTGGCCTTCTCCTCTTCTCTCCCTTTGCCTCCCTCATATAGGGTTTCCAAGGCTCTAATTTTTATGAATTTCCACATCTTTCTCACGTGGAGCAGCTGGTAGGGTCAGACCACCAAACTTTGGGTATTAACAGCCAAGTGCTTTACCTGCTACACCACCGGGGCTCTCTAAAAACATTAGCTGCCTTAGTAATAATGATTATTTCACACTATGCTGGAGAAACTTGCCAACATACAACAAAAAAAAGAAATCAGTGGAGGTGGTGGTGGTTCTAGAAATCCAGAAGGTGGAAACATCTCTCTTACATATTGGACTGGAGAATAGACACAGCCCTGCTTGCCTGTTCGAAGAACCCCTTTCCTTCAGAGTCAGAGACCTTGGGTTGTTCCCCCAAAAGGGTCCTGGGCCTACACAAAGCACGAGGAAACTTCATTTGAGGAAATTTAGCTTCAACTTGGTGCACAGACAAAGTAGAAGGCCACAAATCACTGGGGCACTACTAAAAGTCAAGAAAAATTTGAACAAGCAAATGTTAATAAAAGGAAAGAAATCTACTTCCCAGCAAGCTCCTAGTGCCTGGGGACATGTTATTGTGTGCCAAGAGACTGGGAGCATTCCCAGGACAAGCCACTTGAATTGCAGATTAAAATGGCACCTGGTTTTCATCCCATGTATGAACTAAAAAGAAAAACATCATTTTGAAAGATTTAAGTGGGTAGACGGAAAAGGATAAGAAAGGCTTCTAGGCTTGGAAAATTACACATGATTTTCAATACAGTTTTACTCATTTTAAGTCAACTGTGTTAACCACTGAAACAGAAAAAAATTAACTTCTTTTCAGATTCGTAAGAATCCCAATGTTACGCATCCAAGTTTTATACAGACTGGACGTTAGCAATGATATCAAGACATGACTTCATTTTCTTAGCTGTGATATGGCATTGGAGTTATGGATAAGAGAAAACGTTGTCATTCGTAGCAGACACTTGCTAAAGTATTGGGGTATGGTATAAGATTACACCTATAATTTATACCTTCAAATGGATCCACAAATAGTTAAGTGCAGATAGATAAAGCAAATATGACAAAATGTCAATGACTGCTGATAGTGGATAAATACAAGTGTTCAGAACTTGTCTCCATTATGTTGGCAACATTTTCATACTAAAAAGTATGAAAGGGGTGGAAAGGAAAGATAACTGGATGAATCAAAGGGTTCTACTGGTGATTTTCTAGACTTCACCTGATGGAATGTGGGTGAGGGGACAGCTTCAGAAACCAGAGGCTCATGGGAACAAAGGTATAAAGTCTGAGCCTCTAAGGCAGGGGAGCAAAGACAGAGGAAGGGAAACGGGATGAATTCCAAGGTTGAGATGCTTTGTCAGCATTAGAGCAGTACAAGAGCCAAAGCCAAGACACCTTGGAGCAATGTGGAATTAGGCTTGTGTTGGCAAGTTTAGAACTTTCTGTGAATAATCTCCATCTCTGGATGCAACAAGGAGGCCAATTTTGAAAGACCAGCTTGCTGTGAATAAGAAACAAGTATAGGTAGTCCACAACTTTCTTTTTATTGTGCCTTCTCAGTCCCATCCTGGACACTTTCACAAGCTGTCTCTCATTTAGTTTTCACTGCAACTCCAAGAGGAGAGAATTATTATTCCTATTTGACAAATGAAGAAACTGAGGCCTTTTGGCAAGTGGCTCTCCAAGGTCCTGGAGTCCTGACATGGCTTGTATAGGGAAAGTCTAGTGGGCTGACTTGTGCCACTGTAATCTGATTTGTTTGCAAAACTTTATTCATAGTTTGTTTAAAGAATTTTTTTTTTTTTTACTTTTAAAAATACTGCACTAAAATATTACGTATCAACCAAGTAAGAAACAATTACTTTAAAACAAAGAGAAGTGTTACGGGGAAGAGGGAAACTAGATGAATGGAAACAACCACAGCAGAAATAATGAGAATATTCACACATTGTGAAGAATATAAACAATGTCAGTGAGCAATTTGTGTAGAAATTGTTGAACAGGAACCTGAACTGCTGTGTAAACCTTCACCAAAAAAGATAACAAATTAAAAAAAAAAAAAAAAAAGGTTTGGGTATCTCTAAATTTGTGTCTGTGGTTAGTGCCTCATACGCCACTTGCTGATGTTGCTAGGTGACACTGAGTCAATTCCAACTCACAGTCACCCCAGGTAACAGAGTAGAACTGCCCTATGAGATCTTCTAGACTGCAGTCCTTTCCTTTTTTTTGTATTTTAGATGCAGAGTCACAGAGCAAATTAGTTTCTCATTAAAAAGTGAACACATACATTGTTTTGTGACATTGGCTGCTAATCCCATGACTTGTCAACACTCTGCCCTTTTTGACCATGGGTTCCCCATTACCAGCTTTCCTGCCTCCTCCTGCCTTCTTGTCCTTGCCTATCAGCTGGTGTTCCCATATAGACTTGTTTTGTTTTATGGGCCTGTCTAATCTTTGGCAAAAGGGTGATTTCAGTCCTGAGTTAAAAGGGTGTCCAGGGGGCCATACTCCAGGGGGTTCTCCAGTCAGACCAGTAGTCTGGTCTTTTTTTTGTAAGTTAAAATTTTGTTGTATATTTTTCTCCAGCTCTGTCTAGGACCCTCTCTCGTGGTCCCTATCAGAGCAGTCGGTGCTGGACTCCGTCTGGTGGCGGCTGTGGCAGTTGTGGTCCACTAGGCCTTTGGACTAGTCTTTCCCTGGGTCTTTGGTTTTCTTCATTCTCCGTTGCTCCAGGCAGGGTGAGCCCAGTGGAGTATCTCAGATAGCCATTCACAAGCTTTTAAGACCCAGATATAACTTACCAAAGTAGTAAGTAGAACATTTTCTTTATAAACTGTGTTATGCCAGTTGAGCTAGATGGCCCCTAAGATTGTGTCCCTGCCCTCAGCCCGGTAATTTGGTCCCTCAGGGAGTCTGGATGAGTCTACCAAGCTTCCATGACCTTGCCTTGGTTGAGCTGTGCTGACTTCCCCAGTCTTGTGTACTGTTTTACGCTTCACCAAAGTAACCACTTATCCACTGTCCATTTAGAGTTTTTCTCTTCATCCATCCCCTCCGTAGCAACCATCAAAGATTTTTCCTTTCTATTTGCAAACTTTTTCATAAGTTTTTATAATAGTGATCTCCTACACTATTTGTCCTTTCATGATTGACTTATTTCACTTAGCACATTGCCTTCCAGCGTTCACAAATTTATCATTGTTCTTTATTATTGCATAGTATTCATTGTGTTTATGTACCTTGGTTAGTTTATCCACTCATCTGTTGATGGACGCTTATTTCCATCTTTCTGGTACTATGAATAATTCCACAATGAACATGAACGTGTGTGTGTCTACTCATGCAATGGCTCTTATCTCTCTGGAATATATTTCTAGAAAACCACTCCCATCAAATTGACTCTAACTCATAGCTACCCTACAGGACAGAAGTAAAACTTCCCCATAGAGTTTACAAGGAGCATCTGGCAGATTCAAACTACCAATCGTTTGGTTAGCAGCCAGTAGCACTTATCCACTACACCACAGAGTTCTCTGTCCTGTAAGGTCACTACGAGTTGGAATAGACTTGACAGCAATGGGTTTGGTTTGGTGGTTTTGTATTCCTAGAAGTTGGACTGCTGGATTGTTTGGTATATTTCCAGCTTTTTAAGGAAGTGTCATATTGTTTTCCAAAATGGTTATACCATTTTACATTCCCACTAGTAGTGCTTAAGAGTTGCCCTCTCCTCATAGCCTGTCCAACATTTGTTATTTTCTGTTTTGTTTGTTTCTTTTAATTTGTGCCAGTAATGTTGGGGTGAGATGATATCTCACTGCAGTTCTGATTTACATTTTCATGAGCATTTGCTCATATGTCTATTAGCTGTCTGAACATCTTCTTTGGTGAAGTGTCTGTTCATATCTTTTGCACATTTTTAACTGCATTATTTGTCTTTTTGTTGTAGAGATGCTGAATTTTTCTGTAGACTTTAGAGATTAGAACTTTGTCAGATCTGTCATAACCAAATTTTTTTTTCGAACTGTAGGCTCTCTTTTTATTCCTTTGATGAAGTCTTCTGATAAGCACAAGTGTTTAATTTTCAGAAGATTGCAGTTATCTAGCTTATGCTTCTGTCTTTGTGTATTGTTAGTTAAGGCTTGTATTTTACTTATGCCGTTTATTAGGGCTTCTAGAATTTACCCTATTTTTTCTTCTATAATCTTTATAGTTTGGGGTTTTATATTTAGGTCTTTGATCCACTTTGAATTAATTGTTGTGAATGGTATGAGTAATGGATCCTGTTTCAATTTTTGCAGATGGTCATGCAGTTTTGCCAGCATCATTTATTAAAAAGACTATCTTTTCCCCCATTGAATGGACTTTGGGCCTTTGTCAAAGATCAGGTAATTGTAGATGGACAGATTTACATCTGGATTCTTGATTCTGCTCCATTGGTCAACATATCTGACACTGTATGAGTACCATGCTGTTTCGACTACTGTAGCAGCAGTCAAGATACCAAGAATGCATCATATTGGACAAACTGCTGCAAAAGACTTCTTTAAAGTGTTGAAAAGTAAAGACGTCATCTTGAAGACTAAGGTGCACCTAACCCAAGCCATGATGTTTTCAGTTGCCTCCTATGTGTGTGAAATCTGAACAGCGAGTGAAGATCAAAGAATTGATGCCTTTCAGTTGTGGTGTTGGAATAGAATACTGAATACATCACAGACTGCCAAAAAATGAACAAATCTGTCTTGGAAGAAGTACAATCAGAATGCTCCTTAGAAGCAAGGAAGATTACATCTCACAGACTTTGGACATGTTGTCAAGAGGGACCAGTCTGTACATCATGCTTAGTAGAGGGTCAGCAAAAAGGAGGAAGACCCACAGTGAGATGGACTGACATAGTGGCTGTGACAATGGGCTGAAGTACAATTGTGAGGATGGTACAAGATCAAGCTATGTTTCATTCTGTTGTATACAGGGTGGCTATGAACCAGAACCACCTCAATGACACCTGGCAACAACAAACTGTATAGCAGGTTCTGAGGTCAAGTAGTCAAAGGCCTCCTGTTGTATTCTACTTTAGCATGCTTTACTTTATTTGGGACCTCTTTCCTTTCCATATAAAGTTAATAATTAGTTTTCCCTTCTTTACAGGGTGTTGGTATTTGGATCAGGATTGTACTGTATTTGCAGACTGTTTTGGGTAGAACTGACATTTTCACAATGTTGAGTCTAGCTATTCATGAGCATACTGTGTTTTTCCATTTATGTAGATCTCATTTGGTTTCTTGCAGTGGTGTTTTATAGTTTTCTCTGCATAGGTCTTTTACACCCTGTTAGATTTATTTCTAAGTATTTTATTTTTTTAGGGGCTATTATAAATGGTATTGCTTTCTGGATTTCCTTTTTATACTTTATTGATGAATAGGAATCCAACTTATTTTTGTATGTTCATCTTGTATATGGACTACTTTTCTGAATATATTAGTTCCAGTGATTTTCTTGTGAAGTTCTTATGGTTCTCTATGTACAGTGTCATCCACAAATATGGATAGTTTTAGTTTTTTCTTACCAATTTGGATGTCCTTTATTTCTTTTTCTTGCCTTATTTCTCTAGCTATGAATTCCAGCACAGTGTTAAATATGAGTGGTGATAAAGGGCATCCATGTCTTGTTCTTGCTCATAAGGGAATGTTTTCAGCCTTTCTGCATTAAGAATGATGTTTATTGTTGTTTTTGTATTGATGCCCTTTTATAATTTTCATTATTACTTACTTTTGTTGTAAGTATCTTTATAAATCTAATCTTTGAACATCTGTGAGTGACCACCTAAGTATAATCCATAGCCATCAACTCGATTCTGACTCACAGGGATCCTAAAGGATAGAGCAGAACTGCCTGATAGGGCAATCCACCAAAAGAGTGGCTGGTGGATTTGAACTACCAACCTTTTGGTTAACAGCTGGCCTCTTAACTGCTGTACCACCAGGTCTCTGAGGATAACATCAGCAAATTATGTGCTGCAACATGGTAGGTAGTACATTATTACTAAAGATATGCTAAAGACCAGATGACTGTAAGTATGGTCCATTGTAACTTGACTACATAGTAAATCAGGAACTACTGTACCTAATTTGGGGTTGACTAGGCCGCTTGGATCATGTTAGAGTGAAGCCTATATGTCTTATAGGCTAGGTACAAGAAAATGGACAAGGCTGCTGTTAGAAGACAACTATGTTGTGACTTCCCACCATTCTCCTCTCTGGCCCTTTTTCACTGAGAATTCCAAAGATTCACAATCAAGATTCTCCTAGAGTTCCCAGAAATTCCCTCTATACTGCAATTCACTTGCCTTCTCTCTGTTCCTCAAACCTGCTAGGCTCTTTCCCACCACAGGACTTAAGTACATTCTTTCTGCATGGACCAACTCCCCTATAACTCTGCACCTAACCAACTCCTAACCTTCTGACCTCAACTTCCTCAACAATATCCCTCTATCCATTCCCCCAGCACAGGTCTCATCACACTGTACACATATTCTTATACTTAATTGGGAGCCTTGGTGACACAGTGGTTTAGAGCTCAGCTACTAACCAAAACATTGGCAATTTAAATCTACCAGCCACTCTGTGGAAACCCTATGGGCAATTCTACTCTGTCCTATAGGGTCACTATAATTTGGAATTGACTAGACAGCAAGAGGTTTGAGTTTTTGGTTTTATGCTTATTTATGTTATTGATGCATGTCTTACTCTTCCACTAGAATGTAAGCTTCATGGTAGCTGAGATGATGTATTTTTTCTCAATACCTTATAAGTAAACAGAATAACACACCCCCCAAAATGTCCACGTCTAATGCCCAGAAGATGTGAGTATGTGACCTCATATGGCAAAAGGGATCTTATAAATTAAGGACCTTGAGATGAAATTATTCTGTATTATCTGCCCGACAGGGTTCCCAAGGCTGTAATCTTTATGGACGCAGACTGGCATGTTTTTATCCCCCAGAGCAGCTGGAGGGTTAGAACTACTAACCTTTTCAGTTAGCAGCCAAAACCCTTGACCATTGTGCCACCAAGACCCCTTTGGACTATCTGGGTGGGCCGTAATTATAATCACAAGAGCCCTTAGAAGAGGCAAACAGGTCGGAGCGAGGTAAAGAGATCCAGTGAAGGCAGAAGTCAGAGGGATTTGGAGATACTATCCTTTGGAGATGGAGGAAAAGGGAGCAAGCTAAGGCATGAGGGCAGCCTCTACAAGTGGAAAATCCAAGGCACTTAATTCTCCCTAGAGCCTCCAGAAGAAATTCAGCCCAGCCAACAGCTTGATTTCTGCCCTATAAGACCTATTTCAGACTTGTAACTTTCAGAACTATGAAATACAAATTTGTGTTGTCTTAAGTCACTAAATTGGTAGTAATTTGTTACAGCAGCAATTAAAAAAAAAAAAACGAATATACTCTACCACAGTAACCCCAGTACCTAGCACAGTGTCTGGCACAGAGTAGGCACTTCAAACATAAACAAAGAAAGACAACCTATGGAAGGCATGAACAAGGAACAGTACTGAAGCATCAAAAGCTCCCTGGTATAATGGAAACAGTGCTGGACTTGGGAGCCACACAGCCACATTTACAATCTCAAGTTCCCTCCTCATTAGCTGACTGGCCTTAGCCACAACACCTCACCTCTCTGAGCTTCAGTGTCCTTTTCTGTAAAATTTGAGCAATAATGCCCACTCTGCCTACCTCCCAATGTGTCAAGGATGAAATTCACACTGTGTCTGTGAAACTGTTGGGCAAACTCCAGAGCACTTTACACCTGAGAGCTAAGAGGCTAACCATGAGGGTGAGGGCAGGCGGGGGTCTGTCCTAAGCGCAGACTCTGCACTTGGCAGGTAGAGACAGTAAAACAAATATCAACCCAGGAGTAAGTTTAAGGGGAGTCAGCAGTGAGGGTGCAGGGGTGAGCTTCTGGGATTTGGAGTCCCAAATGCAGGTGCTCCGAGCTCCAAAACACCCGATTTCCTAGAGACTCTACACAGACTATATATCATAATCCAAGGGGCCTGGATTTCCAGAGGAAATAACCCCATGAGACTCAAAGAATCATGGTCTTTTTTTTTTTAATTTTTATTTTTATTTAACATAACTGAGTGAAAATGTACATTCACATATAAATTTACATGCCCACCTATATGCAGCTTCCACTGCTCTCCCTGTCCGGTGACTGCACACTGTTCCTCTCTGCTCCATACATGTCTCATCCTCCCAACAGCCTCCTTTCCCCTCCGTCCACTCCCCTTCCTCCAGCCAGAGGTCAGCAAGATGATATCCTATAGATGTATAGAACCATAAAGTGCTTCCAATATATGGTCACTCTGCATTGCCAAGTCCAATCCATTCCTGTCCAGAGAGTGGACCTTTGTTATAATTTATGGGAAAGGGCAGCATCAGGGCTGGGGGCCGTGCTCTCAGAGGAACCCCCAAACCGCTGGATCAGCAATTGAGGTCTTTTAGTGGAGATCTCATGATGCACCTCTTTTTATTCTTGTGTTGCCAGTGAGGCTCCTCTCTGTGAGCTCCGTCATGGCTATCACTGGTGGTGGCCAGGCACCATCTGGTTCTTCCAGTCCCAAGTCGATGTAGGCACCCACTCTTGTGGGTCTCTCTGTCTTCTCAGTTGTCTTTACCACATGCCATTTTGGCCCTCAGTGAGCATCCGTTCCTGCTGAGTTGGGACCATTGCCGTGTCCTCGGATGGCAGCTTGGCAGCTTTTAAGACCCCAGACGCCACTCACCAATGTGGGGTGCAGAGAGCTCTCTTAGCAAAATGCTAGTTGTGCCAATTGGCCTGGAATTTGCCTAATAGCATGGTCCCCCACCCCCTGCCCCAGCTACTCTGTCCTTGCAGTATTGAGTCAAGATGGAAGGAGTACTCAAGTTATGCTGAAGTCCACTTAATGTTGTTCTTGTTTCTAATGTGTGCTATCACCACTTTCTTCCAACTCGATTTCTAGTAACCATCTAAACTAAAAGAATCATGGTCTTTTAGGCTGAAATGAACACTGACTCCAGACCCCCCTCAACTCCTCCTCTAATTAATATAATTAGTCTAAGCCAATAATGCAATCCAATCCCTCAAGAGTGATTGGCTCAAGAATGGGCACATGACCCACTGCTGGCCAGTGAAGTATAGACACAGCCTGCCAAAGGGCTTCTGGGAAAACTTTTCTGGCTACTAAGAGAGATAACTGAAAGATGTGATCCGTCTTCTTCCTCTAGATATTGTCACCTGAATGTGACATCTAGAACTGCTGCCACCATCTTGTGACCAGCCTGAGGACAAAGCCATTGTCAAGGTTGGCAGAGCAGAGAGACGGAAAGACTGTGGACCCTTGAGGACATCTCTGAGCCGTGAAACTAGCCAACCCTGAAGCCTGCCCAGAACTTCCTGTTATGTGAGATCATAAATGCCCTTACTTTGTAAATCTGTCTGATTTTATTTCTGATCTTCTCTTACTGATATAAACTCTAGAAGCTAAACCACTGGAAAAGTGTCCCTTCCTCCAGCAGGATGCAGCCCTGCACCAAGGCAGCCAGCTTGGGAAGCCAAATGCAGCTGACTTCCAACCTGGCTTGCCCCTAGCATCAGGAACCATCATACAATAAACATCCTGCACAACTGTGTTATGGGAAAACACTTGGTGAAACTCTCCTGTGTCACCTGCCAGGCTGGCTCACTCCCTCCATTTGTGGGTGATACTGGCCTTTAAGTTCAGGAGCAATATTACAAGGTGGCTCCCACACTCTAACACCGATCAGCCTTTCACACATACTTTGAGATGAACAAGTCACATTTCTTTGATTCTTATTCAAAGTGTTATTTAAATATAACTTCTAGGCCCACCCCCATCCTATCCAACCAAAGTGACCCCTAAGCACCCCTAGACAGATAGTCCTGGAGACAGTTCTGCCAAGAGACAGCTATTCTGGTCTTGTTCCATTTTTCATCTGCCCTTGCCCCTGGCCTAAGATACTGGATGGGAAGCCACAGTGGTGTCTCACAGTTTATTCAAGACTCACTCCCTCTGGGCTCAGCTAAGGACCCAAAAGTGGACAGAGACAAGTTTCACACCAAATGTCCTCAGGAACACAGATGTTTCCAAAGCAGATGCAAACATCTGTCCTATTGATCTCCCACAGGACAGCTGAGCCTCAAAGACTTGGCAAGTGAGGGGGTGGGAGTGGGGCTCAAGAGACGTGGGACAGGATGGAGCTCAAGGGCCAGGAGAATATTCGAGTCTTGACTCCTGGAGTTCTATACAAAAGATGGCCAAAGACTTGACTTCTGTTTCTCATGTGCACAGGAGCCCACATCAGCTTCCTTTCCTGGGTCAAGGTAAATTCCACTGCCAGAGCACACTGGGCTGTGGAGGGAGAAAACCCAGTAATAGACTTGTAGGCAGTGACAGCCAGGAAAACCCAGCTACCTTTGCCAGCCCACTCAGCAGCCACATTCTCCAGCCACAAACATTTGCTGACCATCTCTCAGCCTGAGGGAGCCAGGATGTCTTATGGGGCAGCTCTACATGCTGGTCAGAGACAGAATTTTGTTGTGAGGTGGATCCAGTTTGAAGGGTCAGCACTGTCTGATCCCAGGCACATGACCACAGGACAACGTGTGCAAAGCACGTGGCACCTTTCCTGGCATGCAACAAGCACCAGTGTCACACTGCCCAAATGCTCTGGCTGCAAGAGCAGAGGAAGCCACCCTGAAGCAGGGGTTCAGATAACTCTCCACACCTTACCTGTGACCGCCACTTCCACCGCCCCTAAAACCACTGAGTCCCCGGCACAACTCCTTGGAAAAGTTGGGAGTGCATCCAGGTTGAATTTCGACGTTCATACTAACTTACTGGATGACTTTAGGCAAGCTACTTCCCCCTTTCTGTTCCCAGTTTCCTCATTTGAAAAATTAAAAGCTTCATTACCTACAAGGTCCCTTCCTCTCCAACACAGAGAAATAGGGAAGGGGGCAAAGTGAGGCATTTGCCCCAAGGCATAAGTCCAAAGGGGTGCCAGAATTACCACCACCACCACTCTCTATGAGGCCTGGGTACTTCTTCCGCTCTCTACACCTCTGCTCCACCATCCTGAGATTTTCTTCTAGAATTTGTGGTTAATGTCTTCTTTTTACCACTTATTGCACCCTCCATGCAATGTATTGAAATGCACTAGGTACTTTCAGTAAACTGTTTCCATTCAAGGTAACCTTAGGAGTATTATCGCCGTTGTGTGGAGTAGGAAACTGAGGCTCAGAGAGTGGAAGAGACTTCCGACAAGATCACACTGTCAGTGGGCAAGACAAGATTTGAACCTATGCTGGCCAGTGCATTTACCATGTAAGTGCTTTGAGTTCAATCCTCCTACGGTCAGGAAAAACCATTTGTCAGTGACTCAGTTTCAACTCATGATAACTGCACGTGTATCAGAGAAGTATGCGCCATATGGTTTTCAGTGGCTGACTTTTTGGCGGTAGATTTCCAGGCTTTTCTTGTGAGGTGCCTCTGAGTAGACCCAAACTTCTAACCTTTCCATTCACCAGTTGCACCACCAGAATTCCGTAGAGTCCATATGTCATTTCATTTACTACATTTTTTTTTTTTTTTTTTGCTTCTTACAGGTAAGTTGTAACTACTAGGAACTTAGGACTCAGGACATAGAGAACTCACCTGCAGGTGAAGAGTTGCATTCTAATATTGGCTTTGCTACTAAACCTATTCATACCTCTCCAGCCTCACTACATACCAATGTTTCCCATTTTACAGAAAAACCTGACTGCACTGCCCCAGCCTCCAGGGGTGAAATTGAGTTACTTTGCACCAGAAGATTGTATATACTATCTTCCCAACTCTGCTTCAATAACATCACATTGGTAGCCTAAAATCAGCCACAGTAGGAATGTATACACCACAGAAACTGACACTCCACACAAAGCTCCTCCACGCTTCCAACCCACAAGAGCCTGGTGTTACACGTCTACCAGCATACCACTTCAAAGGCCCAAATCCCTCTGAAGTATCTTATCTTTATAACCCGTACGCATTATGCAATCACTTCACAAATAGTTTTCATATTAAAAAATATTTTAATCACCAGTTATATTATTTTATCAGCCCTCCAAATCCTTTATTAAAATAACTGCTCCAAGAAGGCTGATATGTTTATCCTGAAAAAACGAATTCCATCATTTCCTCCCAGATCTAAGATTCCAAAGAGTTCTGTCTGCCTTCTTTAATTAGCACCAGTCACAGTAGGATTTCCCTGTACTGGTTCCTGCTCACGTGGGGAAGAAACTGTGGCTTACACAGGTGCCAGCAAGTTAACTATCACATGTCTTTCACCATGTGGTTAGAATTTGGGGAAGATGAGGCCAAACAGAGGTTTGACTCTTCTAGTGCAGTGGTTTCTCCAAGTGTCTTCTAGCCACCTGCATCTGAGTCACCTGTTGTGCTTATTAAAGTACAGATTCCCAGGCTCTGTCCTAGACCCAAAATTTGAAACACGGATATAAGGCTCAGGAATAAGAGTCTTATCAAGATTTTTCAGTACATCATTCCATAGCCCTAGCTGTCTGGCCAATGGATAAGGCTGATCTGAAGAGTGCCAGGAGAAAAGTGTGAGAACATACAATGCTGTTTATCTCAACTAATGGCTGAAAGTGCCAGCTCTTGAGTCAGACCACCCTGGGGGTCAAATCTTTGCTCTGAGTAGTCATGGGCAAGGACTTTCACCTCTTGGAGCCTCAGTATCCTCAGCTGTAAAATGGGATGATGATGTTCCCAGGGTTGTTGCAAGAATTAAATTAGATGTCCCACAGGGTAAAAATTGATTAGCACACCTGAGCCTCGGAATACAGAGCTGCTCTTGGGGAACTCCCCACCCACCTTACACTCACCTGGCCCTCTCGCTTTCCACCCGTTTCCTCATTTGAGTCTCATGCCTACATGAACCACTAGTTAGGGCAGGTATTAGTATCCCCAGTTGTCTGAGCCATCTAGTGCTGCTAACAGAAATATCAAAAGTGGATGGCTTTAAAAACAAATCTTGTTCTGTCACAGTCCAGTAGGTTACAAGTCCAAATTCACAGCATCAGCTCCAGGGGAAGGCTTTCTCTGTTGGCTCTGGAGGAAGGTCCTTGTCGTCAATTTTCCCTTGGACTGGGAACTTCTAAGATGTAGGGACCCTGGACTCAAAGAAATACTCTGCTCCCAACACTGCTTCTTGGTGGTCTGAGGTCCCCAACTCTCTCTGCTAGATTCTTTTCCTTTATATCTCAAGAGATTGCCTCAAGGCACAATATAATCTTACACATTGAGTTCTGCCCTGCCAATACAAATGCCACCCATCCTCTTTCATTAACATCACAAAGGCAGAGTTTGCAGCATACAGAACATCAAACAACACCAGGAATCAAGGCCTAGACAAATTACTACACACATTTCTTGGGGGGACAAAATTCAATCCATGATGCCAATCACAGAGGTGGAAACTGAGGCCTGAGGCCTTTCCAGTATGGACCATTTGATGGCAGGGATCAAGCTGAATTTCCTTTCCTAGCCATCAGCATCACCCTGTACAAAGGACACCCTGCCAAGCACCTCCTATACTCTCCGAGCACACAATGAGTTAAACCTAGCCCACAGGATCAAGAGGTGAGTTTTAACTACCTATACCACAGAGCCCAGGCTGAGAGCACCAAGTGGGACCATGGTGACTCAGGCCATGTGGCCTTTTCTCTTCCCACCCAGCTGCCTCCACTTAAACTAACATGCAGTAAGACGCACCTTCCATCAGCCTCTCGAATGGGCCTTTCCAAGCAAGCTGGTTATTCCTTCTGAAACCAGGAAACCCTGATGGCACAGTGGTTAAGAGTTTGGCTGTCAGCCGAAAGGCCAGCAGTTCAAATTCACCAGGAACTCCTTGGAAACCCCATGAGGCAGTTCCACCCTGTCCTATTGGGTCACTATGAGTTGGAATCAACTCAACAGCAATGGGTTTAGCAAAACAGTTTACTAACATTACTAATCAGAGATCACTTGTACTGAGTGACTTCCTGTGTACCAAGCGCTGTGCTAAGTCTGTTAATTTATCTCTATCTTTAATAACAACAGATTTACAAGATAAGAACTATTATTGTCTCCATTTCAGAGTGTTTAAGCCATGTGCCAAAGGCTCCCCAGACAATAAGTGGCTAACCCAGACCCGGAAGCCAGGTCAAGCCCTTAGTCCTTATGCTATAGGTGGCTTGCCTCCTAGGCACCAGGAATTGGAGTCAATAAACTCATTAAAATAAATCCCAAGCAACCATTTCACAGTGGACATTACAGGGGAACTAGCATCTTCTAAGACTGAGAACCCACTGTGTGCTAAGGGCTTCACATGGAGTTGAGTGTTATCAGTGACTAGGTGTGAGACAGATCATGCCCAAGAATTACGACTTACAGGTATCTTGTCTGTCTCTGCACCACGGTGAGCTCTGCACAAGGCTTTTCCCTCCCTGGAGCATACACAAAAGGGAACTGAGTGCAGAGAGGATAAGTGACTTGTCAAAGGTCACACAACTAGTCAGTGTCAGTGTCTGGTTTGAAACCAGCTCTTTCTGTGTGATCACACCACTCAGCAGGAACCCATCCAACCAGGTTCCTACTACAGGAGCAGCAAACTCATCACAGAGAACTCAGGCTCCCCAGTCAAGTTTTACTCCAAAGTCACCTGTCCTCGAACTTGTGGTCAGCTAGGAGCTAATTCACCACTTTAAATGTTCTAAGTTATTCCTTTGTCCCCTTCAAAATCAGCAGAACATCTGGCCAGCCTTAATCTGGTGAAAAAAAGTTTTCATCAAAAGGCAGAAGATGTGCAGTTTTGGTGGTTCTGTGTCACATCTGGCATCAAGGCACTGGGGGTTGAGAGACTGCAGTCTCACTTGGTTTGGGGTGAGCTTTGTTCTGGTTGCCCTGAGGGCGAGTCAGCTTCATCTGATCCTTGCCTGCTCTGCCTTCTACAGTGGGGTCACAGAACCTCATGACGCTTTGCTTTGGTTCTGTCCATGGTAGGAGCCTGAATTTTCCACAAGATGGTCAAACAGAGCTTAAAAGGGCACTGCCAAGGTCAGAGACCCATTCTTTTGTGTTGTCTGAGATCTAATCTTTACACTCAGAAAGGACTCACACTGGCATTTTTGGAGACAGAAATGTGGCAGAGCTACTGAAATCACCCCCAAATCCCTAGAGTTGTTTTATAATCCAAGCATTGTCAAGCGCCGAGAAATGGCCACACCTACTATGAACAATTTGGTAATCCACATCAAGAGACCTGAAATGTTCACAAGCCTCCACTTACTAAGTGTTCTTTGAAGTGGCATTTGTTGAGCACTTACTGTGTGCCAGGCACTTGCAAGAAGCTGGAGATGAGCCAAAGGACAAACCACAGTTATGGAACTTACAGTCTAGTTGGTGAGCTATCAACTTTCTTCAAGGTCAGATAGTGATAACACCCAAAAGAAGATTAAAGTAGGGCAAATAAAAGAGAAAGTGAGGGAAAGCATATGAGCAGACCTCTGAACCAAGAAGAGCAGACAGGAGAAGCAGCGCAAAGGCCCTGAGGCAGGACAATCCTTAACATGTTTCAGAATACAAGGAGTACAGTCTGGCTTGAACACAGTGAGTGGGAGGGCTCTGGAAGGAGATGACCAGGGACCAGATTATATGAGGCCACATAGTAGTGGCACTCCTAGGAACCTACCCTGAAAGAATAAACATACCCCCATAAATATACCTTTGTCATGAGACCAGAAGAAATGGATGTTACCCAGCTACAATTACTGAACATGCTGATCAAACAGTCTATATCAGAATCTTGATTAAAAGAGTGAATGCGCAGAACAGAATTTCAAACTGTCATGGACTCCAGACTTTCTAGGGCCATGGAGGCTGAATGAACCCCTGAAACTAGTACCTTGAGACAATTTTTAATCTTAAATCAAAAATATCCCCTTAAATCTTCATAAAACCAAACAACAGTTTAGCTTAACCAGTAAAAAATGTCTGTGTTGAGCATTATGCTCTTTTAAGAACTATCTACATGGGATCAAACTATAACAGCAACTCGAAAGACAGGACAGGAACCTTGGGGGCAGCGAGCTTATGTTAACTGTGGAGGAACTCAGAAAAGGAGCGTGAGAGTGAATGTACAACTCAAGAATTATTCAGTGTCATTGAATTATGCATCCAGAGACTGCTGAAACAGTGCATGTTTTGCTGTGTATATTTTCAACAATATAAAACTAAAAAATAAACAGAAGCAAAACTCCACACACAAAGGCATTTACAGCATTATCCACAAGGATCAACAAATTATAAAACCACCTAAATGGCCACTCATATGGGCACTGGTTACAAGAGGCATGGCACCTTAATTTCACGGGTGCTACACATACTTGTCCAAAGACCACTGTGAAGATTTCACAGCCATGTGGAACACGTTCATGATACAAGAACTAAAACAAAGCAGGCTTCAAAATGTTGATCTTGCACCAGAGTGAAATTTGGCAGCTGTTGGGTTAGGGTTGGAGGAATGTGGGAAAGGTTATATTTTTTCCCTTTTTAAAATTTTATTTAATGTGGTTGCTGTATTATTTTTATAATTAAAAAAAATTAAGGGGGGAAATATGTTCAAACCAAACGAATGGCTGAATAAGGGGAGGCAACAAAACTGTTGGTTTCCCTTCCTCATGATACCACCCTCCCCAGTGTTTCGGGTTTTCTCACCACCACCTTCTGGAGCCCAGATAGTCAGGGAACAAAATATCCCAGGCATGGAGGTCCCCACTCCTACAGCCAGCCCCAGAAGTGGCCACATGAATTCCCAAGAGTTGGGAAACTTTGCCCCCAAACAGCCTTCTTGCCCAAAGCATAGCTAGACTTCTAGAACAGGCACAGAAGGTGGGCACGTATTGATAGAACACTTGAAAAACACCTCACCCCTAAATTCCTGCCTGAAATCTGTACAGGGGAGATTCCACCACTTCAGTCCCCGGAAGCTTCTTCTTTGTCCATAACGAGACAGGTAACTCACCTTCTCTCTAGTGCCCCATGCTCAATCCAGTGTAAGCCAGAGGGACTCAATTTCATTACTATCTCTCCAGTCCAAGGTCAACACGCATGGCCTCTGACTTTGACAAAGGAAACTGCCTCCCAGCTGCTCTCAACCCCAGGCTGCAGCCAAAAGGCAGGTCAGAGCCTGCCATGATCCCGTGACCACCACTGAAGGCTGACACTGCCCTGGGCACAGAGCCCATGCCCTGCAGGGATTCACAGGGAGTCTGTCAGCCTTACTTGCCACTCCTCCTCACCCTACAAGTGCCAGCTGGGCCCAGCCAGCCACTGTTTGAGGGATGCTGAGCTCCTTCTTGCTCTGTACTTCTGTCCACTCTGCTCCCAGGCACACAGTGCCCTGCTCTGAACAGAAGTCAGAAATCACCTCTTCCTAGCAATGTTCCCTGACCTCATCCCATCCTAGTGTGCATCAGGAGCCTGCTTGGGTCCTCTCACCCACTATGACACCCATTACAGCAGCTGGAGGGCAGCAGCCCCTTTCTGTAACCCCTTCCCACCTATACTCTTGAAGCAGGAACACTGACGCAGCGCTGCTCGACGACCCCATGCCACCATGAACTCTAGAAAGAAGGAAGCGCAGTGCAGGGCAGAGGAGTGGGAATGAGGAAATTATAAGCTTGGGGACAGGCGGAATGGCCCCAAAGCCAAAAGGTGAGGTGCCAGGCAGGGTACCATGAACACGCATGACCTTCGATGGCAGAAAATACCTTACGTATTGTCCAAACTGGTGGATATTGACTCTGTGCCTTCATTTGCAAACCCACCCATGGGCCTGTGGACAGAAACCAGTCCTCAGAGAGGTGAGGGATTCTAGTTCGTTACTCTCTAAAATTAAAAATAAAGGCACAGAGAACCATTCCAGCTGCGTTCCGAAGTCTTAACGGTTTCATATTTTTACCTCCCTCTAGGTTTCCAGCTGGTCTCAAGTCAACACACAACAAGTCCAATTAAATGAACAGAAACTGGCTTGGAAAGGGTGTGGCAAAGTATTTTGGTCGAGGCCCATCTGTAAGCCATGGGGCTGGGGAATCGGGTGGAGAGAGTGGGGCCAGCCTGCCTGCTCTGAGTGTGGTTTCTGCATCTGTTAGGGCCATGGGAATGGGATGAGTCTTTGTGTCGCACACAGTGAAAATGTGGAAGTAGACAGCCCTGAGTTAGGCTTACAGAGGATAAAGACTGAGGAGGGTATTCCTCAGGCATCCACGCAGAGGGTCCTGGAGTCTAGTTAGAGCCCTCACTCACTGTGTGCTCTTAGGAGAGCCACTTAACCATATTGAGCCTCAGCTGCTTCTTCTGTGAAATGGGGTCAATGACTAGAACACACAGTGGTGGGTAGAATAATGACTCCCTACAGATGTCCCCATTAGGTTACACAGTAAAGAGGAATTAAGATAGCAGGCGGAATTAAGTTTCCTGTTCTGCTGACCTTAATATAGGGAGATTATCCGAGTGGGCCCAAATCTGTTGCTGTTGAGTGGATTCCAACTCACAGTGGTCCTACAGGAGGAACAGAACTGCCCCACTGGTTTCCAAGGCTGCAATCTTTACAGAAGCTGACCTCCACATCTTTCCCCCATGGAGTGACTGATAGGTTCAAATTGCCAGCCTTTCAGCTAGCAGCCAAACATTTAATCACTGTATCACCAGGGCTCTTTACATATATATAATCACAAGTATCCTTAAATGTGGCAAAGAAAGGCAGATGATGTCAGGGTCATCTGACATGAGAACAATTTCACCAACCACAGTTGGCTCTGAAGATGAAGGTAGAGGCTGTGAGCCATGGACTGTAGATAGCTTCTAAAGGCTGGAAAAAAGAAGGAAACAGACTTTCTCCTGGAGCCTCCAAAAGCGACCAGTCCTCCTGACACCTTGATTTTAGCGTCATGAGACCCGTTTTGGATGGCTGATCTCTAGAAATATGAGACATAAATCCACGTTGTTTTGAACCACTCAGTTTGTGGTGATTTGTTACAGCAGTGATCAGAAACTAATAACTGGTAACTTGCAGAGCTGCTAATGCTAAAAAAACATGGGCACATCAGCATTTAGTGCACTGTGTGCAACATCAGGAGCACCCAGCAACTGTTAGCTAATGTTCTTACCGACCAGATTCGGGGTTCAGTGCTCACAGCCTCCTGTCCATGCCCTGCAGGGTCACAGGCTACCAGCAGCCCTTGGAAAAGCCAGCACAGCATTCGTTTTAAGAACAGTGGTGGATGGTGGCAAAACTGGACCCTGTGCCACGGGAATAGATCCTCAGAGCCAACCGATCTTTCTCAATCTGCAGGGATGCCTGGAGGTAGGAACGAAGGAGTATCTTATTCTTCTCAGCACCAGATCTAGAACAACCGCTCCTGACTCTGCCAGCACCAACTGATTGCTGATCTCTGGAGAGGTGTTTTTAAAGCTCCTCAGGTGATTCCTGTGTGCAAGCAGAGTGAGAAACACTAATATAGAAAGAATGTGGACCCATGGGCACAGCTGCCCTTCATTGTTTAGATAATAACAAGTCTGTTAATGACTTCACCAAAGTAAGCCACCAGTTGTCACTGAGTCAATTCTAACTCATGGTGACCCCCATATGTGTCAGAGGAGAACTGCTCCAAAGGCTTTTCAAAAGTTGATCTTTCTGGAAGGAGATCGCCAGGACTTTCTTCCAAGGATCTCTGGGTGGACTTGAACCTTTGATTAGCAGCCAAGTGCTTTAACTATTTGCACTACCCAGGAACTCCACATCTATATGCTATATCCTTAAAACTGAGAGGCAGGTACTAACATTAGTACCCCCACTTCATAAATAAGAAAACTGAGGTTCAAGAATGTAGAAGAATTTGCTACTCAGCAGCAAGACAGAGCCTGAATTTGAAATCAAGTCTTGCCTATTGAACCAAAGTACATAAAATTCTCCCATATTTACAGATGAAGAAACTGGGGCCCTTTGGTGGAGGTAGCTTGCCTAGATGAACCAGCAAAGTAGAAAGGATCACAACCCAGGGTGCCTGACCAGGGAGTCCAGACCTTTGCCTTTTGAACTGGTCAGACCTAAGTACCACGTTCTGACCATCATGGGATGCAGCTCTCCAAACTAGGGATGATTCAGTGTCCCATACATGTCCTTTGCACAGCACTTGGGCTGGCTTCTGGGATGAAGACACCAAGAAACCTTCAACAGCTCAAGCCATAACAGCTTGAGCTGCCTCAAGCAGAGCTGGAGCTCACCAGGAAAACACAGTGCTCTGGCCCCTGGCACTGTGGGGGTGTGGGGGTGCAGCAAGAGGGGCATGGGCACCCAGCAAAGCCAGAGTCGAGTCTAGCCTCGAGGCCCTGACGCCTCACCGGATGGTGAGGTGAGATCCTAAAACCCACCCTCCCCACCAGTTCCCCTTCCATCACTAACGAAACATAGGACTTCCACCTGTGATTCCTTTTGGGGAGTTACTCGTTCCTGGGCGCAGGACGTGGAAAGCTGGATTCAGGAAGTTGCTGGGCGTCTTCAATTTTCAACTTCATGTTTTCACTTTTCTTATCAGAAAGGTTCATGACTCATCTCGTGAGCGAGGTGCTGTGGAACTACCTTGATGTTCAGGTCCTAAAATTCAGTTCTCCTGCTATGTGTGTATGTCAAGGTAGAAGCCTGAAACCAAACGAAATTCAGAATGAGAAGCGCTGAAATAGAAACGAGAAGAGTCAGGGACAGGAGCCAGGGCTGGTCACACAACTGCAAAGCGGACACCATCCCTCCTGGCCAGGCTCTCTGCACAGGCAGGGCCTTCTGCAAGCAGAATCCATTCTCAATGACTTCCCTAGGAAGACAGCACTGTCCCAGGAAAGGACCCAGCTTCCCAACCCACAAAGACCTGGCAACACCACTGGGCAGCTGGGTGACGCACAGTATCACGTTTCCTCTCTCAGCCTCAGTCCCCTCATACATAGAGAGAGGTGACAATAATCCTCAGGCTACTAAGTTATAGAGGATGAAGTCAGCACACTCATAAATTGGTACTATTAATCCTAATAATAACTATTATTCATTGAGCACCTACTTATTGTATTAACCATATAGCATTATCCAATATTTAGATAGTCCAGCCCTAAGTGCTCCAAGCTTTATGCTGAGACCAACTCCACATCCTTATTTGGTGTTTACAGTGATCCAGGTGTCATTTATCCTGTTTTAAAGATGAATTAAGGCCAAGTAGCCTGCTATTTATCAATTTAAGGTCCCTCTTTAAAAAGTACTTCCAGGTGGTACAAACAGACAATAAGGTACTTGGCTACTAACTAAAGGTTAGAGGTTCAAGTCCTCCCAGAAGAGCCCTGTTAGAAAGTCCTGATGGTCTACTTCTGAATCACCAGCCATTGAAAACCTGATAGAACACAGTTCTAATAGGAGACAGGTGGGGTCACCCTGAGTCACAATCAACTCAATGACAACTGATTTTTTTTTTTGGAAATAAAGAGTACAAAATTCTTGTTTAAAAAAAGATCTGTAATGTCAGCTTCATTAGCCTTGGGGTCCATCACACCTGAGCCAGGATTCCCCCAGAGCTGGGTGTTCCTTGCACAGGGACCCAATCCTTCCCACGGTGCAAGAAACATGAAGAGCATCCAGGTGCTGAGAGTGTGCAGAGAGAAAACCACCCCGTCTTGTGGGAGCCTTGGAACCTTGGAGGAGAGTAGGTGTGGACCAGGAAGGTGGAGGAAGGACTGACAAGAGGCTTGGCGATGAGTGACAGAGTGGAGAAGCGGGGGACAAGGGGCTAAGAGTGGGCTACATGGAGGACAGCATGAAGAAAGAGCCTGGACAGGTGGACAAAGAGCGGGCTGGGAGACTACGTGTGAGCCTCGGAGCTTAGAAGTCACTGATGGTTAAGCAGAAGAAGGGATGGGAGCCAGGTTCTAGAATGTTCTCTCTGGCTCTTATATGAATGATAGAGCACAACAGGGAGCCCAGGAATCTTGTAGGACTTAATTTTAGTCAATTTAAATTTAAATAGGCACAACTAGGGTGGTGAACACCACTTAAACAGCACAACTCTAAATTACTCTAGCATTTAGTTGAGTTGCAAGTGACATCAGATTTGCATCCCTAAAGGTGACTCTATCTGCTAGAAAAAGATGAGAAAGATGATCAAATGTTTGTAGGGAAAGCAGTAACCCTACCTTGACAGTATCTGAGGCAAGAGATGACAGTGGTATGGGGGAGTGAGGCAGCAGGGATGACCTTCAGGTCTCTAGTTTCTGTAGATGTTGTAACTGAAATAAAAAGGCAGAAGAAGGAGTAGGCCTTTGGGATGAGAGACATGGATGGAAATAAGGAATTTTGTTGTGCTATTTTGAATGTGAGGTCCTTGCAGCCATTTCGGCAGGGAAGTCAAAAAGATGTTGGCTAGACAGTCCCAAATCCATTCCTTTGATGCTAAAGACATTTGGGATTTGGGAATCATCTGCCAACAACGGTGGCTAACTCACGAAGTGCCCTGCACATCTGTCAGCGTGTCATACTGTGGTGGCTCGTTTGTTGCCTGTGACACCCTCAGAATTTCAAACACGAGCAAGTCCACCCATAGTGGACAGGTTTCAGGAGAGCTTCTAGACTAAACCAGACTAGGAAGAAAGGTCTGATGATCTACTTCTAAAACTGATCCATTGAAAACCATATGGATCACAACAGAATACTGTCCAAGGCGCTAATGGAAAACGAGCCCCTAGGCTGGAAGGCAATCAAAATACACAGTGGGTACAACAATGGACACAATGAGCAGACCAACAATTGTGAGACGGCGCAGTACTGGCCAATGTTTTGTTCTGTTGTGCCTGGGTTCACCATGACTCAAAGGCAACTTGACAGCAACTGACAACAACAAAGTCAAGACATAGATGCAGCCATGTGAAAAGACCCAGCACTGACCTAGAGAAATTGTACCCCAGGGACGGGCAGAAGAAGAGCCAGAAAACTAGAGCTGTACCTGGCAATGTAACTGATACTTTCAATACATGTAACAAGTGGATGAGAAGACCCCAGTGGCAGAGTGGGTAAGTGTTACATGTACTAACCAAAAGGTCAGCAGTTCAAACCCACCACGTGCTCCTTGCAAACTCTATGGGGCAGTTCTGACATACAGAGTCATTATAATTTGGAATCAACTTGACAGAATCAACTTTGACTTTTGGTTTGAGAGGAGATAAGCACTGCTTGGAGGTTCTCTTAAACTTACAGTGCTATTCTTGACACCCTGAGCAGTCCCTGCAGCACCCTACTCTTCACCCCACAGCCCTGTGCCAGCTAGATGCCCCCTGGCTGCCAGTCCCGGCATGTTTCTGCCTGGTCCTTCCCCTGCACCTGCTCTGCTGCCTGGGGATTCATGCCTCTAGGAAGCAGGACACGTATATGTACAGTCACAGTAACCTGAGGAGTAGGATCTACCAGCGTCACCCTATTTCCCAGGTGAAGAACCTGGAGCAGTGGCACTTGCCCAGATCACACAGCTGATCCAAGGCAGAGCTGGGGCCCCAGCACGGCTGCCATCACCAAGCATGCTTGCAGCCAGCACCCCAAGCCTACATATAGCGGCACATCCTGGGACACCAGCACCAGTGCCGAGGTCATCCGCCTGCTGTAACCTTTGCTGCTCTAATGACACTCAGGATAGTAACAGCCACCCAGAGCTGAGCTATTTTGCTGCTGTGTCTGTGCCAGAACTCTATGCTCATCCTCCTCACCCCACTCCTGGTTGAGGGCTCTCGCCCATCTTCCCTGCAGGCCCATGGAAGGTGGATGCTTCTCTGGTGGAAATGCCTCTTTGAACTCTAAACCTAGGGTTTAAAAATAACAAAAAAATAAGGCTGAGTTCAAAATTAGCACAAGACTCTCGCTACAAAGAGCACAAGACATGATTTCCTGTGTATTTTTCTTTAGTTTTTTTTAAGACTTCCAGAAAAGTTTCCCCTGCAAAACCCAGACGAAAAGGGTAAAGAATGCAAATGCGATGGCAGTGCCCGAGCCATGGGCTGTACAAGTTCAGAGGCCCCAGAGAGGGCTTGGGGAGATACCAAGTCTGGAGGCTGGGAAATCTAAACAGGAGAGGACCGCAATTGAGCAGGTCACAAAGACTGCAGGCTCCCGTCGCCTTGTGTCCTGAGCCTGGCACTATACTCAGTTCAGGAGATGGGCAATAAGTGAACAAGTGAAGGAATGCATAAACAAACTGTGGTTCTGAAAACCGTATCACTTGAGCCTAACAGAACCAGTGTGTGAGGAAATGCCGCTATATGTTTATACCTGCAGACCTGTGCCCCCATAGAGCCAGACCTTATCCTGACCTTGCTCTTGCTGACAGGTTAGATTGAGGTTGGGGCTCACCCTGCTCAGCCCGTTTCCCTCTCCTTTGAAATGGAGATGGCTGGGACCCCAGTATCTTCTTCTGTAACAAGTTGAGATAGTATGTACAATCTGAAAAGAGAAAAAGGTAGAGTAATGGCCTGTCAGGGATTGAACTGTGTCCCCAGAAAATATCTGTTGATGTGGCTGGGCCAAAATTTCTAGTATTGTGTGAATTGTCCACCATTTTGCCATCTAATGTGATTATCCTAACTGTTGTAAATCCTACCTGGATGATGATAAGGAGCCAGGACTCAATCTACAAGATTAGGCTGTGTTTTAAGCCAAATCCTTTTGAGATATAAAAGAGAGAAGCAAGTAGAGAGGCAAAGTGACCTCATACCACCACGAAAGCAGTGCCAGGAACAAAGCACATCCTTTGGACCTGGGGCTCCCATGCAAAGAAACTCCTAGACTAAGTAAAATTTCATGACAGGGAAATTCCTCTGGAGCCAACAGAGAAAGCCTTCCTGGAGCTGGTGCCCTGAAATCTAACTTCCAGCCTACTAGACTGTGAGATAATAAACTTTTCTGCAAAGCCACCCCCCCCGCCCCAAAAAACCCATTGCTCTCAAGTCAATCCCAACTCATAGCAATCCTACAGGACAGAGCACAACTGCCCCATAGGGCTTCCAGGGAGCAGCTAGTACATTCGAACTGCTGACCCTCCGTGTAGCAGTAAAGCTCTTTAACCACTCTGCCACCAGAACTCCTAAACCTGTCCACACCTGGTATTTATCTTATAGCAGCACTAAATAACCAAACCATGGCCCCTCCAAAGATATCCAAGTTCTCCCGCCTAGAACAGATGAAAACCAAGAACATCAAAGACGTGAGGGAAATACAAGCCCAGAAGACAGAGATGTCCATATGACTGCGAGACTACAAGAGCATGAGGCCAGAAGAACCAGATGGTGCCTGGCCACCACCAAAGACAGCCCTGCCAGGATACACAATGTATAAGCCCTGACACAGCACAAGAAAAAGGGGTGTGCAGATCAGGACACGACTTGGTTGTCCGGCAACCTGAAGGGTCGCCCGAGAACAAGGCCCCTGGACTTGCTGCTAGCCTAGAGCTGAGGCCAGTACTGGAGCCAACACTTCAGACAAAGATTGGACTGGACTAAGGGACACAGTGATGCAGGTGGTGTGTGTGCTTCATGGTTTAGTATATATATGAGGCTGTCTAACTGGTCTTTTTTTAGAGGGGAGAGGAGAGGAGAGGGTGGAGAGGAGGGGATAAGTATTGGTTGAGTGGACACTGAAGAGTGGAGGTGATGAATGTTCTGTCACAGCGTGAGGAGGGCAGATAGAGTTGCATAGCGGCAGGTACTCACAGTTTTGTAGGCAAATTGACTTGGATTATAAACATTTAATTAATCACAATAAAAAATTAAAAAAAGAAAAGAGATATCCAAGTCCTAATCCAAGAACCTGTGAATATGCTGCCTCACATGGCAAAGGGGAATTAGAATAGCAGATGGCATTAAAACTGCCAGTCAGCTGATATTACAGGGAGAGATGACCTTGCTCTATCTAGGTGGGTACAATATCATCAAAAGGGTCATCAGATGTGGAAGAGGAAAACAAGACAGTAAGTATCAGCATGATACAACACAAGGAGGATGTGACCCACCATGACCAGCTTTGAAGATAGAAGGGGCCACGAGCCGTGGAATGGAGGTGTTTCCCAGAAGCTAGAAAAGGCAAGGAAACAGAGTTTCCCCTGGAGTCTCCAGAAGGAACCAACCCTGCGGACACTTTGATTTGGGCCCAGTGTGACTAATTTTGGACTTCTGACCTTCATAGCAGTAAAATAATAAGTGCATGTTGTTTTCAGCAATTAAACTTGTGGTTGTTTGTTAGAATACCTGTGGGAAACACATACTAGAAGGATACAAGAGCATGCACTCAAGGCAGGGAGACATTCTGCTCACCCAGTGACAGAGACAAATGGTGAACAAAGAGCTCTAGACATTTTTGACACTGACAGGGATGGTTAAAGTGTAGTTGCCATTCAGTGCTCTTTTGACTAATTTATTTAACATTGTCTGAGGCTTTTAATCTTTTAGGAGAAAGACCACAAAATTCCAGTTTTCAGAAGTGTGTTACAAAGCAAACAACACTGAAACTATCTGTTCTGCATTCCCTTCCAACTCCTATACTCTCACACTAGACAGGCCATCAAAACAACCAAAGGTATCTTGGAAGTAATTCTTGTCCACCTTCATTTATCCAGTCAAGATGGACTGGACAACTGCTTGCTATATTGTAGTGGATATTGGTCATTATTTAAGGTCACCCAGCATTCAGGACCTCTTTTAGTATAAGAAAGGACTTGGAAACACTAGACACTTGCTTTCCCAACCTACAGCATGCGACCTGGGCTTCACCAATGAGATATTCCACACCTGGCTTTGATTCTGAAACCAAGGACACAGGAAGAAAGGCTGGCTTATTAACCTCAGGCCTGGTTCTTTTCCTTACCTGGGGTCCTTGCAACAAACTACTTCTGAAGTCAACCACAGTTGGTGTCTGCTATTTACAGCTAACATTTCTGATTTGCATGTGCAAAGCTCAAGCTGGGACTGCACTGTGTGGACCACAAGGACACAAACAAAATGGCCCTGCCTTCAGAAGCACAGGATCAGCAATGCACTTCACCAAAAGCAGCACCCAGCCATCACATCCCAAACCCCTGTCTGTTCCAATCATTAGTAGCAGCCCCTTCGCCTTAGAAGGATCAGGGAAAGTATGGCATTATTGTCATTAATTATAACTGACTGTCATTAGCTGAAATGTGGAAACCAAACGTGCACCAACAGATGAATAGAAAAACAAAATACAGTCCATCCATACAATGGAATATCATTTCTCAACCATAAAAAGTTCTGATGCATGCTACCACATGGATATACCTTGAAGACATCATGCTAAACCAAACACATTGGAGGCAGCAAGACAGATATTACACGAGCTGACTTACATGACTTATATTGTATGAGCTGACTTACATATCCAAAACGGGCAAATGCATAGAGAACAAAGTTTATTAAAGGTTACCAGAGGCTGAGAGCAGGGGGCATGGGGAGTTACAGCCGCAGGAGACATTGGGTTTCTGTCTGAGGTGAGGAAGCTGCACGACTGTAGATATAACTAATATCACTGAACTGTACCCTTAAAAATAGCTAAAATGGCAAATGTTTTGTTATATTTATTTTACCACATTACATCATCTCTAAAAACGATGCCGAGACCACGCAAGGAAAAACCAGGCAGAGATACCCACAAACAAACGTCGCTGCACCCACGCATCAAAGGGCACTTAATTTCTCCAAGGCGCTAGGCTTGAATGTGCCAAACAACATGATGACAGTGAGGCCTCCCGCTGGCTTTCTAGTGCAGGAATAGTTTTCAAACACTGGATCTTCCCAGTGATACCTCACCGCGGACACGCCCTCAAGGCGAGAAGTGGGGGAGGGACGGGAGTGTGGGAGCAGCCCATTTTACAGCTGAGCAAGTAGAGGCACTGGCACTTAAAGGGCAGACTAGTCCATGGAGTCCTCGGGAGAGCCCACACTGCTCTTGTAAGTAGCAGCAGGCAAAGTGGGGGAAGACAAACAGGCTTCAGAGAATGCCCCTCCAATGCTCTGGGCAGAAAGGAGCAGAAAAGCCCAACTCAGCCTGGCTGAAGCACTAAGGAATATCTACATTTATACACAAGAGTCCCAAAGCTGGGCAGCCCGCGCTGACAGCTCAGGAATCTGATACCCGGGGTCTTGGTGTCAAGGCCACTCACAAGGCGCAGCACTACAGCGGCAGCCACATTCTGAGGGGGGAGGGGCCTCCTCGGTCTTGGCGGGCCTTTTTCTCACATCTCATTGGCCACAATTTGGTCACATGTCACTGCCTGGGCCAACCGCTGCCGAGGTAAATGATGAACCTCATTGGCTTAGAGAACGGCCAAGTGTGAGAAAGGAAGCACGTCCCTAGGTGTACCACTCTCCCTGAGCTGCTTGGAGAAGTAGGTACCTGAAAAAAATTAGGACTCTGAGCAAGGAAGGAGGAAAATGGAAGTTAGTGGTCAAACGACTGTGTCTCCACTAGCCGGTTTCAATTCAGATTAAGATATGTCAGTGTAACAATGCCCTGGGTTGGCATCTCACCTCCTCTAGCTTTACAAGGGATAAGGAGAATGAAGATCAGCAGCCTAAGGCTGATTCCTATGAGGCAGAGGTCACACACGCCTCCTGTGCCTTTACCAGTAGTGACACTATCTGTCCTTCCCACGGCATTCTCTTCTCCTCTACTGGGTTCGCTAAGTCCTTGCAGTGGCCATACGGAACTCACACACAGTACCATTGTAGAGTTTATTAGGGATGGAACAGATTACAGTTCCAGTTCCCAAACACTCAGGATACAGTGTTCTTTCCTGAGGACGGCCTCTTTTCAACTATATCCCCAGGCACACCACTCTCTGGCCCCTCCACCTCTCCCCTGCCCCAGCAAGTGTTACACAGCTCTTTTAGTACCCAGAAGTACCCAACCCGGCCAGTAAGCTTCAGCCAGAAGGTGCTGAGGCTGTAGCTCTGTGAGTCATCAAACCCAGCCCCAGCCCCCCCAAGTTCCTGGAGGCACCTTTGTCCTCCAGCAAGCCTCCTGCCCGAAGGTACTCAGCTTTCTCACTGTCTGGGTGAGAAAGACCACCACTCAGTCTTCTGCTAGTCTCTTCTGCCACCTTTCTTCTGACACTGTATCTCACCATCTTCAGTGTTACAGCTCGTGCTCTCTCACTCTCTCTGACTCTCTCCATCTCCTGGTTCTAAGAGCTTCCAAGCACACGGATCCTGGGTCCAAAGGATGCACTTCATTCCTGGCTTTTCTTCCTTGGTGGTGGTCAGATTCTCTTCTCACTCTAGAATTGGCTCTCTCTTAAGCCTGGTGCAATGGCAAAACTGACCAGTCCCCTTGGTGGGTGTCATGTATTGAACTGTGTTCCTCCAAACTATATGTCAACTTGGCTAGGCTGTAATTCCCAGTGTTCTGTGAATTGTCCACC
Organism: Heterohyrax brucei; assembly: GCA_028571685.1. NCBI lineage: Eukaryota > Metazoa > Chordata > Mammalia > Hyracoidea > Procaviidae > Heterohyrax > Heterohyrax brucei. The sequence goes on from CM053161.1 coordinate 37,160,374, forward strand.
ATTTTGTCATCTGATTTGTTATAAAACCTATCTCCACCATATCTGGAAATCCTGGTGGCATGATGGTTAAGTGCTCTGTCTGCTAACCAAAGGATCGGTAGTACAAATCCACGAGATGCTCCTTGGAAACTCTATGGGGCAGTACTACTCTGACTTATAGGTTCGCTATGAGTTGGAGCTGACTCAATAGCAATGGACAGTATTATGATAATGAGGTGGAATTAGCAGTAGTTATATTAAGGAGTCAGGACTCAAACTACCAGATGAGGTTGTGTTCTAAATTGTTCTCTTTGGAGATACAAAAGAAAGAAGCCAGCGAAGACACATAAGAGCCTCATACCACCAAGACAGCAGTGTCAGGCACAAAGTGTATCCTTTACACCCAAGCTTATCCTGTGCAGAGAAGCTCCTAGGCCAAAGGAAGATTGATGACAGGGAGCCTCCTCCAGAGCCCACAGAGAGAGAAAAACTTCCCCCTAGAGATGCCACCCGGAATTCAGACTTCTAGCCTAGTAGACTTTGAAAGAATAAGCTTCTCTGTTTGTTAAAGCCATCCCCTAATGGGTATTTCTGTTACAGTAGCAACAGATAACTAAGACAGTGGGCAACAATTATTTGCACAGTTCCATCCAATCACTTGAGAAAGGCTATACAAAAGTGAACCATCCTATTACAATAACCAATTGACTGTGTAACATGTGGCAGTTTACCTATCATCTCAGAGTGTCTTCATTTGAATAATGAAATATAAATACTCTTGCAAGGTTCTAGAGAAGGTCAGATGAACAATACGTTCACATCCTCTGTTAACTATAGACTTGTCAACAAAAGTGAGTCCTCTTCATAATGAGAAAGATACTCTGTTGTCAGTGTGACACAGACTTGTTTTCCCTCTACATTAAGGGCCCCACAGGTCCTTTTCGACTTGATGGACTTAGCCAAAACCTCAATATTTTCTACGTTTGCTTCCTCCAGACTGGGAAAGGTCAGTGTACTGTAAGCTTTCTGGACCATGGGGTTTGGGCTACAGTGAAATACCTCTTGGTCCCCACTCAACAAGTGCTGTTGTTTCTTCAACAAACCACCCTTGAGTGTTTGCTGTGTCCCAGGTACCGGATATGACATGTCATTGGTGACTATTTTCTCTGAGACTTTTTAGTAAAAACATCTGTTTTTTAAAAAAATTTTAATATTTTTAAGCAGTTCTATTTGAAATGAAACAGAAATTGTAAGTCTCTTAAAAATAATTCTCTCGAGGTAACATCTAACTCAATTGGCGTAACATAGTTGATAAGGAAAATGTTCTACATTTTACTGTGGTAAGTGCCATCTGGGGTCTTAAATACCTGTGAGCAGACATCTAAGATACTCCACTGGTCTCATTCTTTGGAAGCAAGAGAGAATGAAGAAAACTAAAGACACAAGAGAAAGATTAGTCCAAAGGATCAATGGATCACAGCGACAACAAACTCTACCAGACTGAGTCCAATACAACTAGATGGCACCCAGCTGCCACCACTGACTGCTCTAACAGGGATCACAACAGAGTCCTAGCCAGAGATGGAGAGAAAAATACAGCAAAAAAATTCTAAGTCACCAAAAAAGTCTAGACGTATTGGCCTGACTGAAGAAACTAAGTCTTAGAGTATGTCCTGCAGACACCCTTTTAGCTCAGTAACAAAGTCATTCCTGAGGTTTACTCTTCATCCAAAGATCAGACAGGCACATGAAATAAAACTGAACTAAAAGGGCACAGCAGCCAGGGGCAAGGACCAGAAAGCAGGAGGGGACAGGATACCTGGTAATATGGAACCCAGGGTCAAGAAGGGAGAGTGTCAACGTGTTGTGGGCTTGTTAACCAACGTCATAAAATAAAATGTGTACCGACTGTTGAATCAGATGATCATTCTGTAAACCTTCATCCAAAATACAGAAAGAAAATTAATAACTCTCCTCCCACACAATATACAATAATATGCCTAATGGTGTTGCTCAGATCTTTCAACTACAAATCACCTGTAAGTCAAGCCCAAGAATGTGATGGAAGCAAGGAAATTTTCTTGAGAAAGAAACTCTGCACCCACAGTGGTTTTGAGTGGAAATACCTTCTTGGCTATGACAGCATCATGGTTGAATCTCACACCCAGAGAAAGGAAACACTAAGTTTAAACTGAAAATGGGGAAGATCATAATACCCAAGAAGAAAAAATACCTTCTGGACCAGAAATCTCTGTTCTGCAACCTGGCAAGGATCATGTCAGAACATTTTCAAAGGAAAGATACTTCAAGGCAGATTTCAGAATGGCAGGAATGTGGCCCACAGAGGACTTGGAATCACTGGGAATGGGCTAAACAGTGACCCACCAGTGAAGACTAACCTGGCAACGTGAGTCAGAGGAAGTGGCTTTGTGAGTTGTCAACCTCAGAGCAGGCAGGAGAAGCAGAAACCCAACCAAGCAGGGCGCGGAGCTATTTTCTACCTTGGGGGTTTACCCCAGTGTCCCCAAAGTGCTCAGGGCAGTGTCACCCCCTGCCCCCCACCCATGAACAAGTCAGACAATAGGACACCATCAGAGATTTAGGATTGGGAGAGCACAGAGGTGCAAGCATCTGGGCTCAGATCCTGACATCTTCTGAACACGGGCTAATCAGCTGCCCTTTCTGAGCCTCAGTTTCCTCATCTGTAAAGCAAGAACGATTATAATAGTCCCTTCTCATAAGGCTGCCACGAGAATGAAATGACACGATACATACGAAGCTCTTCAAGTAAAGCACCAGACGCTCAGGTCTAGTTAATATTCCCATGATGCACTGCCCGAGACCCCTCAGGGCCAGAGGATGATGGCAGCTGGCACTGGGGCTATGGATGTATTATGCAAGAAATGGGCCCATCCAAGTGATGCCTCCTCCCAAGGGCAGCCACTGTCTGAGGCAGGATAGCTGACCCCCTTCTCTCAATTTGGATGACTCAGAAGGCAAGCTCCAAACTCTGTGGGATGGACCATGTCCCATGCCAACTGCAGCTGCCTTGTGGGTCGACAACTCCCTACCCTCCTCATTTATAACAGGTATATCTCTCAGGAGCCGCTCAGTAACCTCCACATGCTACCCTCATTTAGATTGCTTCTAGGGTCCCAAGATGGTGGCCTCCCAATCCTCTGTCTCTCAAGGAACCACAAGGACCTAAGTATAAATGATGATGTCATGCTGAACTCAGGCTTTATTCCCCTCTGTTGATTAAAGCATTGTGATCTTAACTGTCTCTCTGAGCCTCTGGTCTCTTAGGCCACCTCTTTGGGGCCTCCCAGTCATGGATGGTCACCCTACGGTATTGTCCTCTCCTCCAGGAACACTGGACCTTGTTTGTAGACTGAGAGTAAGGTAGAAGGAGGGTCTCCCACTCCTAGCTAGATACCTGAGCTTCTCATTATTCTCACTAAGGGTCTTGACCTGTGTGGCCATGGGGACCTTCCAGCAGAGGAGGAGATTCTGGGATCAGAACCACCTAGTTCCAAGACATGCTGATAGCCACACATTTACCAGGTAGTATCAGCCTTAGGCCTGTTTTCTCAATTCATGCACCTGGCTGTGGGTTCACACTTCGGTTCTAAACATTTACTCTTAGTTTCAACTTATCTCCATTCTTAATTTCCATTCATCCACCCACCAGCTTCTCAAGCTTACATGTAGACAGACCTTTTTGTGACCATCTCCAATCTCTCTAACTACCCATGACCCCATCACATGGAGCAAAACAGCTTGTTATCAGCAAGACACGGCAGATAGAAGAAATGTAAGATTTTGTTCTGATTTTATATGGGCCCAAAAAACCCACAGCCATCGAGTTGGGTCCAACTCATAGCGACCCTGGAGGTCACAGCAGAACTGCCCCATAGAGTTTCCAGAGACCACCTGGTGGATTTGAACTGCTGACCTTTTGGTTAACGGTTGTAGCACTTAACCCACTATGCCACCAGGGTTTCCTTTATATGTGCAGAGAGATGGAAATAGACCCCCAAGACCAAAACTCATTAGCTTCCTTTTTGGCCATTGAAAAATGTTGAGATGAAGTGTTAAGGAAGTGTTTATTCAGGGAACCTCTGGAAATACAGCTGTACTAACCAAGAACCAGCAAAGTACAGTCATAAGTACATTCAACTGACCTCAATTTTTTTAAAAATTTAGTGCCATTGTGGCAAGTAAATCCAGATTCTTGCTTGTCAATGAGATGGAGAAATAGGAGTTGGTGGTAGGACACTTAGGGGATCTGTAGCTTTCTAACGACTAGAATTCTGACCCGGGGCAAAACTGTCCAAAGACAAGCTCTTAGTAATGGAGCAGAGAATGGAGTGGACGACCTAAGGAGGCCTATAGGTTGCCATGAAGGAAAGGAAGAGCAGTGATCGCAGCCAGAGCCAAAATCAGGAAATGAAACAAAGACTTGAGGGAATTACCTTGAGTTTCAGGAAAGCCCACGTCCCAACCTTCACCCAGACATCCAAAAAGCAGGCACATCTTGGGTAAAGTGATTTCCTGGCTAACAACCTTGCAGATGTGGCAGGCTGAGTGTGCCCAGCTGCTTAGTATCTGCTGTTTTCCTTGCCACAGCGCTAAAGCAACTCTTGTCCAGAGATCTTTTTTGTTAGCATCTCAGACCTTCCAACACGTGTGTTTCCTGCTGCAGTCCCCTCATTTCCCCTTTGAGACATTCATCATACTCCCATCTTGTCCCACCAGGCCCTGTTTCCAGCCCTCACCAGAAATGTCTGTGTCACACTAGCCAACCCAGTCCTCCTCATCCTGCAGGCATCAGCCAGCCCCACTTCCTCCATGAAGCCCTCCATCTCTGTCCTCTGAGACCTCAATGCCATGTCAAGCCCTGGCACAATCACATAAACCTTCAGATCTAGGAAGTGTGTTTAGCCCTTTCCTGACAGCAGTAAGCAAATTCTCACCCAGTTAAGAACTATTTATTGAGCATGCTGTGTTACATGTTGGAGATGTAACAGTGAGCAAGACAGATTGTCCCTTCCTTTACCAAGCTTAAAGTCTACAAGCTAAGTTTCTCAGGCTTGGCGCGATTAGTATTTGAGGCTAGATGATTCTTTGTCATGGGGTGGAAGAGGGAGCATCTCTTATCCTCTGTGGGAGGTTTACAGCATCTTTTGCCTCCACTCACTAGATGTCAGTAGCTACCACCATACACTGTCCCTTACTTATGCCAACCAAAACTATCTCCAGATATTATTGCCAGGTGTCCCCTAGTGTTGAAATTATCCCAGGTTGAGAATCATTGACTAGTAAGAGAGGATACTAACTAATTACAACAGAAATGCTTAACTGTGCCTGCTAAATACTTGCCTATTGCCCTGGAGTAGATCCCTACTCACAACAATCCTATATACTTCATCAATTCCTCTACCTAGGAAGAAGGAACTATTTTGCAGAGGAGGAATCAGGCTTAGAAGCACTCTGGGAATCACCCCAGCTCATCTCAACAAAAGAGGTGGTAGCAGCGTCCGAGCTAGGTCTCTTACCAGTGTGTAGAGAGGTTTGGAAGAAAGACGAGGGCTATTGACATATGTGGGCATCAGGGTCTCTCCCCAAGAATTCAGATACTCAAGAAAGGATTCCCTACAGAGGCAAATGTGTGATCGGCCCCTAACAGAGTGGAGAACACATATGCAAAGTTACCTCCAAGAGCCAGAACATGGCCTCACTTAGCAAGATGTGAGGGCACATGTCAGCCAAGGAAGACCTTGAGTCAAATACTGGCTCTACTGCACAGAGCACCATCCTAGGCATCCTGGCTGAGTAGACACGAGCACGGGGGCCTCTTGGGCACAGCTATCCAAGAGTGGACAACAAAAACTGAAATTCAAAGAGGGGAAGTCATTTCTCCAATGTGTGAGACATGACTTCCCCCTCTCCAAATCAGTGAGTCAGCGTCAGAGTCAGAATTTGAACCTGGTTTCAACTGACTTCTCAGCCTATATGTATATGCTTTTTGCACCAGCCTACACTGCTCCTGAGTAAGAAGACACATTTCACAAATTGCCTCCCCCCTTTCTCCTTCCCCTCTACCAACATCATCACCCTTCTGCTCCCTCACCAGAGCCTGCCTTGAGTACCACTGAGCCTGCTGCCCAGCAGTCCAGCCCCCAGGGATCCCTGGCCCATGATGCAATAGCCCCAGCCAGCCTTGCAGTTGAAATGTACAGTAGACCAGCCCATCTGCTTCCTCCAAACATTGCCCGCTGCGTCTGTCAGGACTTGGCGCAAATGTGCAATGACACCCAAGCAACAGTCATTTTATTTCTGGGCTCAGGACTTCCCAACTGGCCTGGATTGCTCAATGCCTCATTTCAGACACAAGGAGCAGAGAGGAGGTGGAAAGGAAGGTTTTTGCCAATGCTGCAGGAAGGGAAATGCTGTGTGGAGAGATAACATCTGGGGCTGCTCAGGGCACTGTGATTTCTCCCCCAACATGCCATTCAGGAAAACAGCCACAGTCCCTCTTGTGTTTCCCTGAGGAATTTTTGTTTCCATGTTTCTTTACTTTCCCTAACCCTTGTTGGCCCTTTTAAAAAAGATGAAGGGGAAAAAAATGTTAAGAAAAGGGTGACTAAAGACCATGCTCTTGATGTACATCTGTAACACTTGTGAAGCCAGGAACCAGAAGTCTCAGTATCTGAAGAATTTCCCTCTTGATAAACCAAATAGATCGGCAAATAAATGATTTCAGATTTGCTCAAACCTTTTGCTTGTGTGTGTTGGGAAACATGGGAGTAGATCCACACAGATACTCCACTCTAATATGTATAAAGAAATCATTACTCTGCACTGCCATCACACAGGTCCTAAACCTCAGCTGCAGGATCTTCTTTCCTTGTCCTCCCTGCTTCCGTTTCCTTATTGTATAATTACTTGATTGAAAGGGAGAACAAAAATTGAGCACACAATTGTTTTCTCTTTGGTAGACTGGGAGGTCAGTGAATACTTCACATTAATAATTTTGCTGGAAGATTTTAGCTAACTCATTTTAAACCTCACAGAAATCCTACATTATCACTTTTATTTTTTTTCCAGTTTTTTTATAGGGAGAAGGGGATGGAAGGGAAACTAGCATCTCTTAAGCATCTACTATGTACCAAGTGGTTTTGAATACATCATTTTGTACAGCCCTTTTCCTTGCATAGGGCTCAAGGCTGTTCATGAAATCTCTTCGGTGGCCTCATCCACTAACTGCTGCTGCATCTACTGCCCCAACCCTGACCTAGGCACACTGACTCAGTGCTGACTTACTCAACAAACATTAATCACCACTGTACACCAGGCACTGTGCCAGCACTGGAATCAAATGTAGTAAACAGGCAGATGGTACTCGCCCTTCCATAAGAGAGAAGAGCACATATATTCTGAAGCTGCTGTAACAAATTTCTGAGTAATTTCATTGCATAACTTTCTATTCTGGAGAGTCTGAATCACTCACGAGCAATTCCTTCCTGTTTCCCATAACTGCTCTCTTATGGAGAAAAGATATCCCCGTAGGATATGCGTGCCCAGTCAATCCCCTTCAAGAGGATTTTCCCAGAATCCTCAGAACCCAGACTGTGGATGTTTGTCCAGAGACCTTCCTCTTGACCTATCTGGACATTAGAAGGAAAACAAAACACTTGCACCCCGGAAAGATTTTGCAAAAGTTAGGCTACAATTAACTACAGAAAAAGATCATCCAGAAAGAGATTGTTGAAACACCTTCATTTCTGAAAATGTTGTCAAAATATGAAGAGCAAAGGCTGCTGATTTTCCAAAATGTTTCAGCTTCCCGCCAAGTCCTAGAAGTTGAACTGTTCAGAGAAGGGCCATATTTCAAATGTTAATTCACACTAGGGCCCTAACAGTATTTTCTAGACCCCTGATTATTACTACAGCACTGTCCTTGAAGTGCCCCCTCTGCAAATGAAGGCGAGTAGAGAGGATTTTTCAACAATTTTCACAAGGGTGTTGAACTCCAAGGAGATGCAGACTACAGAGTTCCCATATATGGCTCTGAATCCACAGCACAGTTTGCATATAAACAAGATTCTTAGTTGCAATGTGCAGGAATTTGTCACTGCCAAATCTAAGAAATTCAGTGATTCCTCAGTTGCTCCCCTTTCTTGAGGTGTCAACAAGTCAGCGAGCTCAAATACAGCAGCCAAATCTTGTCACAAAGCCTCTCACAACTGATCCCCCCCAACAGACACATGACCCACCATCAGTCAAGCAGGGACCTATGCCTCACTTCTCTGGGTATACAAATGGTTACCATCTCACAGGACTTGTATGCAGATGCAAAGAGAGAATGCACATTACCTTGTAAACAGACTGTATTGGAGAACACCTCTGCCCCCGGCTTGGCTGGTATCTACGCCTACCTGCAACTGACTGATTTTGTCCTGGGTTGTCCAAAGGTTATGTTCTACTGAACTGGGAGCAAGTTTGAAGAGGGCCACCCTTGTCCTTCACTGTAGCCCTAGGTTGTGTAGCACAGGGAGTACTCAAGGAATGTACATATGAAATGAAAGCCTGTTTCCATTGTGTGTGCCCACACCTGCCTGTTAACCCTCATACAGTTTCCAAGACAGCACGATCAGTGGCAATTTCTTTCTCCATACCCTACAGCACACTCTTCAACCAGCTCAAATAAACCACAACAGGCCTCTGATTTTTAACAACAGGTTGTCTCCCCACCACCCTGAACCTTTCTCCAGAAAATTCTGTATGACCTATACAAGTCTCCATACCTTTTTGCTATTGTTTTAGAGATGTAGGGGAAAAAATCCTTAAAACTACAGTGCAGGATTATTTTTTAGTTCTCCTCCTTGAATATTCTGGGAGTCAGTTCCACCCTGGCCCCTAGGGTCGCCATGAGTCGGATCTGACTCGATGGCACTTGGCTGACTTTAAAGAATCGAGACTCTGGTAAAAAATTTCTGACAAAGAGTTAAAAAAAAATAGAGTACACATCAACTTTTAAAAAGAGCATTTGTTTTAATAAAGAATAAGAGATTGATATGCTTTTTAAATGGATACAAAAATAAATATTCAGCATATTAAAGATGTTTTTAAAATTCATTTGAACTGGAGACTAAATCCTACTGTTTTTATTGTAAAACACTTCAAAAAACAAAACCTGTCAATCCTTAAGAATGTAATGCTTGCTCTGTTGGCCAATGGTGAAAAGCCATTTTTACTGCCATTTTCCTATATTCAAATGTGAACTTATAACACACCTAAAGAATCTATAATTATTACTTCTTACTACCTGCTACTTCTACATCACCTTCACAGAAGAGAAAAGTGGGAACTCTTTGGATTTTCAGGTTTTAAATCAGAGGCTCCAGTTATGGTTACACAGCCACCAGGTAGTCTTGTCCCCAAACCTCAACATCTTCTCCTGCTTCTCAGTATAAGAGTTGATTGGGTAAGGCCCCCTCATTCCCTTTTGTTGTAAGATTCTAAGTGAGGGATGGCAGTGACCCAGACTAGGTTATAAAGGACAAAGAATTAAGAAAATACTCTTCTCCTCCGTACCAGGTTGAGAGCAGAAAGGAAGCAAACAGGCTCTCCCCAACCAAAACTGCTTGGTGGTTGACACTGTGGGACTGATCCAGGCAAGTCAACAAATTCTGCCTTGCCTCATATCCCTGGCATGAAATGGTGCTCCTGGAGATAGTCAACACATATTATAGGTACCCAGTATCTGCTCATCAGGAGTGTCACAGAGGACATACACACGTATCAGAGGTATCAAGAGCTAATAAAACACCTTTGTAGAAAACAATGTCAAGCACTTTTTATTTGTGTATATTAAAGTAGTTCTGGAGAGGAAAATCAGATTTGGTAAGTAAGCTACATTAGACCACATCTTGAAAGTCAGTGAGATGGTGCGAACTGCTCTGGGCCACTGAAGCCAAGTCATTGTTTCAAGCCTTCTGCACCTGGTTGTAGTACTGTAAATATGTGTAAAAATCTGACACATTTTGGGGTGAGAATTGCATTCTATCAGCTAACAGGGCAAGTTCTCCAATTTAATCCCATTACATCTCTCTTTGTTGACGAGCAGAACTTCATATAGAATGGGGGCATCTTGAACTTCCAGGGCTATCGGGGATCAGGAAACTAAAAAGTCTTTACTGTAAGGTATTCATCCTGTCACATCCACTAAGGATCCTTTGGGACAATTCACTGGTGAGAAGCTAACACGTTCACATTTCCCAGTCCATACTAGCTATGCTCACCCACTGAAACACCACCAGCCAATGAATGCATTAACTGAACTGAAGGCACAGTCAAATGCTAGTGGAATCCACAATGATTTTTTAAATTTGGGTTTTCTATCTTGCCCACTTAAAACAAGATTCAGTTTACAATAGGGTAATTAAAAGTTAAAATACTGTTAAAATAGATCAAAATCATTTAGAAAGTAGAAAAGAAAGGTATCCAGAATGACTTAATCACAGAAACAAAACATATATAGCTTCAAGCTTCCTGGCAACAGTCACAAAGGAGAAGTTTTCACTGTCTAAAGGTAAAAACACACTAGGACACTTGGAGATGGAAATCTTTTCTCGGCACAAAAAATGCTGTAAGGAAAAAAAAAAACAAAAAAATTTCACATAGAATCAGGCATACAAAATTGTACATCTATAGCTTTTACTAAAGATAAAAAAGTATCCTTGTTCCTCACATGTCGATCATAATCTCCAAATTTCTCTAATTACAGCAGCTATTTGCTAGTGAGAGTGAAAGTAAAGTCTCTGGAAATGTCATTTATCCCAAAATGCATAAGGAGTCATAGCAACTAATGATACATAACTGAGGAAAATGCAGAAAAGAATTTAATCAGCAGTTATAGTTATGGCATCCAGGCCACTTGGCATAAGTTTCCAATGTTTTTCTCTGACGAGCAGAACTGTGATGCAACTTCACTTTAAACTTCAGCTTCTCAAAGAATGCTCTTACTAAATTAAGAGCAAAGGAAGGTGCCCTACCCCTGGTCAAAGAGGCGTTCACATCTTTAATAATTACAACAGTAATTGTAATAATAAAACATGAGACACAAGAGGCGTGGGATGCCGAAGAGAGACTTAGACGGTGATCTGTTGGTTTTCTCTGAAAAAGGGTCTCTGGTGTGAGGCACAGATATCCGGAAACATCCGGAAGACTTGGTCTGGCTGGGGCTCCTCAGGAACCTGCAGTGTGGAGCCAGCACCACAGCTTTTCCCAGCTTCTTCTACCAGCTGCCGGACGTAGAGCTGCTCAATCTAGAGGAATTGGGCATGACGTCAGATGAAGTGGGAAGTGAGGTGGCGACTTTCTTTGACTGTTGCCAGATACCCAATTACCTCAGGCCAAAGCTACCATCCAGAACCCATGTGAGTCCCAAATGAATGAATCCAGAATAGGGCAGATACGAAGAAAACACAGGTGGTATTCCTGACAAGACTCCTTTGTATCCTCCCCGCCTCTACATACAACAGTGGCCCAGGCTGACTGACCAGTACTCAGAATTCCACTTTACAGTTTGATTCCCCTGACTAGTCAAATAAGGATTTGCAAATCCCTAATCCATCACTTAGAATTTAAGGCAATTGAACAGGTAGAATTTTTCGGAAGAGGAAGTTTTTATTTTTTAAAAAAGAAACCAAACAAAAAATAAACTCTGGTTATGAGAGTCCCAGAAAGTGAGAATACGGTTCAGAGGTGCCAAGAAATGACTTCCCACTATGTAAAGGCCTCAGCCCAGGCTGTCTCCGCACACATGGGAATACCCTTCCTGTAGCCCAAGGGTGCACCTGATCCTACTGTTAAAGCTGGATAACCTAGATATGAGCCTCAAAGGCACCCATTCCTACCTGCACGAGAATGAGCTTGGAGCGCAAAGGGGCCATATCTGGAAACTCTTCTCCAAAGCACAGCACCACCCTGCTGTCGGGGAGCCGGCTCTGGTTGTTATAGAATTGCTGCAGTTCTGAAAAGACACACAGAGGGGATGGGTGTTTGCAAGAGGGCGGGAAACAGGTACAGAGCTCAGAAGTATGGCTCTCTCTGCCTGAAAGGAGGTTCAGCCAGCAGGAAGAGCATGCTCACAAAATGAGAAATGCTACACACAGGCAGACTGTGTGCAGGTGTCATCAAGAGGACATAGGTATATGTTATGACATGGATAAAGTCAGCACCTCTCAAACTGCTGCTGGCTCTTAAGCCAAATTCTATCCAAGGACCTGTTGGGCCCCTTCCAGGTTGTTGCTGGTTCTTAGTGGACTTGAGCACCGTTCATTGGGGCATGACCCTTGGATTCACTACTCACAGTTCATTTACACTACCTGCCTAGCCCCTGAAGGATCTGAGTTTGCAACCCCAACATGAAGGAACCCAGGGAGGGCGCAAGTCCCCACCTGAGCTCTCGGATATCCTATGCCTGTGGTTCTGGAAGTAGGCTTCACAGACCAGTAGCATCAGCCTCATATGGGAACTTGTTAGAAACGCAGATCCCCAGGACTCACCCTCAATTTATGGTATCAGACTCCAACAGTGGGCCCAGCAATCTGTATTGTGTCATGCCCTCTGGGGGAGCTGCTGCACACTCAGGTGTGACAGCTCCTGGCCTCACTCCTCCCTTTACTAAGTGAACTCCTCTGTATTTTCCCATCCATGTTCCTACCTCCCCCTTTCCTCATGTACCACTCCAGGTCCCTGCCTCCAGGAGTGCTCAGGCTAGGTGGCAAGAGAGACAGGACACTGACATCTGGCTCTGCTGTTATAGGTAAGGGAACAGAGAGCTCTGGGAACACAGAGAGAGGGGCAGGCACACAATGTTGGGGGGACAGACTGATTGATTCCAGACATCTTAACCTCTCAGGATGAACTCATGATAGGGGTGGAATCCTAGACACTCCCCCTAATAGAATGAGCAATGCTACACACAGGCTGTGTGCAGGTGTAACGAAGAGGACATGGGTACATGTCATGACATGGATAAAGTCAGCAGGTCTCACAGCGAGCCCACATGCCCTGGACCTGGCTAAAATGGGGACCTTGATCCCGTAGGTGTGGATGGGTAAAGCCTGCATGTCTAACCTCCTCTTGGGATGGTGCCCGTCCACCAAGAAGTCAGAGCAGCAAACTGTTCAATTCCTTAATCCTCACAAGAGCCCCACAAGGAGGGTGCCAGTCAGCACTTCCATTTCACACATGAAGCCCAGAAAGGGGCCCAGATGCCCTCACCAAGAAAGTCTAGACCCAGGACTCATGACCAGATGGGCTGGGCCCAGGGCCCACCCTTCCCACCCTTCCACCCTGCCCACACACAACTGCCACCCTCCAGGACCCAGAGGAGGAAGGAGGTTGTTCCCTCCCATTTGGACGATGAGGTACGGACCTCTAAAGAACTGACTGGTGTCGAAGACCTTGATCACTTCATCCCGCTCTAGCTTGTTGGGCCTGTCCTTGTAGGCCACAGCGTTGCCACTGCAGAACACACGGCCCTGGCACAGCCTCTTGACCAGCACGCCCTGCCGGCTACTGTGCAGCAGGACACCACGCTCCAGGTGTCCAAACAGCTTCCTCGTCACCTGCCGCTGCCGCTCACTGGGAATGGTGTCGGCTGACGGGAAACGGACAATCTCCAGGTCCTCGGGCCCATACAGCTTGGTACCTGGCAGGACTGGCTGGCCCAGGGAGAGACGGCAGCCCTCAGGACAGCTGGTTGTGGTCTGGCCCACGAGCTTGCCACCGTAGTAGAAACTGATCACCATCTGGGCAAATGCTGCAGGAGGACAGAGTGACAAGTGAGGGGACTGGGTGAGTCGGGAGCTTCCAAGTCCTTTCCAGGCAAACATCCAGAGCCTGCCTTTCTCCAGGAGCCCCTGAGTGGCACAGTTTATGTGCCACTGAAAGTTCAAGTCCACCCAGAAGCTCCTGGGAAAAAAACCCTGATGATCTACTTCTGAAACATCAGCCACTGAAACTCTATGGAGCACAGTCCTACTGTGACACACACAGTTCTGCTTAGGGGGTCACCATGAGCTGGAGTTCACTTGAGGGCAACTGGTTAGTTGGTGGTTGATTAAACTAAGGTTGTTGTTAGCTGCCTTTGAGTCAGTTTCAACTAATAGTGATTTTATAGGACAGAGTAGAACTGCCCCAAAGGGTTTCCAAGAAAGGCTGGTGGGTGTGAAGTGCTGACCTTTTCAGTTGACCTCATTAACTACCGTGCCATCAGGGCTCCTAAGCTAATACAGGAATGAAGATAACAGCTAAAGGAGACTATACCAGAATAATCTGCATTTCCATCGCCTTAGACTGAAAGAACTGCATGTACTAACAATGAAACTTCTAAGTGCCCACACCAGTCAGGGCAGCCTCTGGGGCCACCCTACTCCAGGGTGCCCCCTAGAGCTTCCCCTGTCATTCATTACAGGACCGGGTGCCTATGTGGGTAAGAACCAGGACCCCTGATAATATGAGGCTTACGCTTACATAGAGGTATGTGCATGTGCGTGCATGAACTGAACAGAGGTACCCAATTTCTGCAAGAATATTATAGCGTGTTCTTTGCATGAAGCAATGCTGTGAATCACTGAACCCACAGTGCACTGAGGAGAAATCTAGGACGACTCTAGGAAACTTCCTCAGCCCTGTCCTCACCCCTCACTCTGAGCCCACAGAAAGCACCAGGTCAGCAGACTCCAGGGTCACAGCCCAGCACTAACCAGGTCAGAGGTCCAGTCCCATGACTGAGGAGTTAGATAGCTTTGCATACCCTGCCCTGAAGCACAGACTTTTGGTGTCATTGGAGGCCTCAGCACAAAGTAGTCTCAAGACCAGGCCCTTAACTACTAAGCCTCAGTTCCCTCATCTGCAGAACCAGAATTGTAGCCCCAATTCCTGAGGACCCTGTGAGACGGCAAGGAACACAAAGCCCAGTCACCGGCAGCTCAGTGGGAGCCCCAAGAGTGGTCCCATTGCTTTCTTCATGCTTTTCAGGTCCTGGTGAGGACCTGCCTCCTCCAGAAAAATGTCCTTCCCACAACAGCCACCAGCCCCAGCCGTGGTGCTCTGTGCTGCCTCCTGATCAGTGAGGCTGTTCATGTCTCGTGGGGTCCAGCAGACACTGGGAACGATGATGGGACACATCAACAACCCTGTATGTAAACCCCAGCAGCTTTCTCAGGGGCCCTGGTGATGAGACAGCTCTGCGGATGCCTGGGATTGGGACACACAGAGAGGCCACCACTGCCCATAGTGGTCAGGAGCATGAACAGACAGGGGACCTAATCCAGCTCCGAAGGTCCAAGCTGCCTGGCCTGGGATTTCTAAGCCGGTGACATGGGAATGACAGCAGCACCAGTGTCAAGGGGTGGGAAGGACTGACTGAGGCCACGAAGACTCAGCATGCATCCTGGCATTCAGGCAGCAGTCAATCAAGCTCAGTCCCCATCCTCAGCACCACTGTTTACCATAGCCACCGTCACCATCACTGTCACTACTACCACTGTCACCACCATCACCATCACCACTATGATCATCATCACTACCATCACCATCAAGCTGAGTCTACAGGCTCACATCAGTGACACTTTATTGAGCAATTATGTTCCTATCAGCAATTTTTCAATCGCTACATTTAATTCTCACAAGAGTCATGTGAGGTAGGTATTACTAATGTGCATGTTTGACAGATGAGGACCCAGAGGTTCCAAGACGTTTTAACTCCTCCTCGGATCCCACCAGAGGGGCAGAGCTGGACCATGAGTATGTCTGCCCCACGAGTTTCCTTCCTCCTGCAAAGCTACACCTAGAAAGTGTTCATGGCCCAGTTCTGTCCCTCTGGCATGACAAGAGGCAGAGTAACTAAACCTCTGTTGGTCCAATCCAAGAACAGGTTCAGTGATCTAGGCCACTTTCTTCCACACCACACAGCGAGGAATAGCTGAAATCCCAACTTCCAACACCGAACTGAGCTCATCCAGAGACCTGAGCAACCCTGCCCAGCCCATTTGGGTCTTACAAGCCTTAGAAGTCTGTGCCATACGCAGCCCAGCCCCCGTACTTCCATACCTGAGTGGTGGCCATCGTAGGCAGCATACCCCGTCACCAGTGGCAAGCCTGCCAGGGAAAGAGACAGTCCAGTCAGACTAACCCACCCACTCTGTCCAGGGACCTACCCAGATACCCCCCTCTCCAGAAGCTTCGTAAAAAGCCACACATTCGTGCTCTGAGGGCCTCGCCACAGACTTCCGCTGAGCCTATTTCCCTCCCAGCACGGCACCCGTGTTTCATAAACACAGAACCCAGGTCACCACCAGACCAGGACGGAGGAGACTTCCTCTAAGCTGTGGGATTTGTCACCATGTGTCAGGGTGACACTGTGGGCCACATTTCCTTCCCACCTAAGGTCTGCTCCCCAAACACCACTGAGGTGTGTGCCCACCATCCAAGATTGTCCCTGAGGAGTATTCAGGCTCCTAGTTGGCTTTCCTAAGGGTCTTCTGTAGCAGATCAAGTGGGGAGCGTCTCTCAAGGTCCCTTGTTCAACAGCACCACCTCTTGCCTTGGAGGTCTGTGGGCCGGCTGTCACCTCCTGATCTCCCCAGAGGGGTCAGACGAATGGGGGCAAGGAAGGAAGCAAGGGTGTGGATGGGCCAGGGGCCCTGAAGCTTGGGGTAGAAGATCATTCCAAACAGTGGGACCTGGGCACAGCCATCAGAGGCTGATCAATGGGTGACAAGCTTACTGTGTACCTAGCTCTGGGATGCCTCATTTAACTTCATGACACCACAAGGCAGATCCTGGAGTCTCCATTTTATAGATGAGTAAATCAAGGATTGAGTAACTTCCACAACTTCCGGGGATTCAAAGCCATCTCAGGGAGAGATTCTCCCATTCCTGGCCCAAGGTCTCATGCCCTACAGACACCCAGCACTTTCTCTGGCTTTGAGCAGTGCCTTAATGTTAGGAACAGACTGTCTGAGTCCAGGGGTGTGGCAAAAGTGTGGCTCCAGAGCCGTGTCTTCCCCAGTCTTGGAGAAGGTTCCTGCACCCCTCCCTCCCACTTTCCCAAGAGTGCTGGGGAAGCAGACCCACCCCTCAGCACATGTCCACCCGGGGGCAGCAGAATGGAGGTGGGTGATCCTTGTGGTCTGAATGCCAGATCTACTTAACTGGCCTTAACCAGGGACACATGTCTTCACTGCTCTGGAGTCCGTTACCTTAAATAAAACAGCCAGCCTAGTAACTCCAAATGCCCATCCCAGAGTGTACTGAGGAAAAACTTGACCACAGACGCTCACCTGGGCCAGCTTGCTGCACCCACCAGTCCGGGAGGAGCTGGCTCCTGCAGGCCTCTGGCGGGGAAGGGCTCCTTTTGATCATGCCCATGTAATCGTCTACAGAAGGCTATGCAGTGTGAGGGAGAGAGAAAGGCAGTACTGTCACTGAACTTCCACCACAGGACTCCAGTGTTTGTAACATCCAACACCTTACCTGCAGCCACATTGTCATCTTTGTATTATGAGACAAAACAAAGCCTTACTTTGCAACTTGAAAGTTCCTCCACTATAAATCCACCAGCTTCCAGATCAAACCCCGTGGCTGAATTACAGCCTCTCCAGGGCTACTAACAAGTTTACTGGCCTCTACAAGGAACTGTCTGCTGCAAAACCAAGTGTACCAAGTTGCCCAGCTGCAGACGGGAACAACTTCCGGGAGCCCAACAAATGGCGACACTGAGCACAATCCTGCAAGGGCCCACAAATCTTGCTAAGTGAGCCAACAGCAGAGTCTCAATCTCTGACCCATTCCTTAAAGGAGGTTGTTAAATCCAATTATGAAACGTTTTGAAATCTGATATTCTCGTGACTCTGGTGTGGCAACCCACTGATCTCTGCTCTCAGCTGAGTTAGCAGAAAAGCCCTGCAGGGACAGCAGAACAGTGTTGGAGAGATTCAAAGCCAGGAATTCCCTTGGTCTGCTGCCAGAGACCACCCAGAAATGCACCAGCTGTTATCTGCAGAGAGGCGAGCCCTCTTACAGCAGGCTCCATTTGTCACTGCCCCAAACTGCTAAACTGCTCCTGAGGATGCTGTTCTTGTGATGTTGCTATTAGCATAAATATGGCACCCACACCATCTTTTGCAAGGGCCATGTGGGATTATTTTAGTTATGCAATGCCCACCTTGTAATAGTCATGCAAAATGTGGTTAAAGAGGTTAGAGGGGGAGAGAAAAGCATCCAAATAGCTAAAGTCAGTATTCAAAAAGCCCATGCATTCTGCCTAAAGAGATCTCACCAAGTCTTTACTTATAGCCTATTAACTAAGTTTATGTACAGTTCTAACAAGCTCAGCTATCCAGTTTTCCAACCCATCAAAGACCAAAACCTACATATTAGAAGATAGTCTAACAGTCAGAAAAGCTAATGCAATAATCCTTTCATAATCACAGCCCCAAGCAACAAGGAATGTCTAACTTTTGTTCATTGTGGCCCGCCTAAGGCAGTGAAAGAACACATGGTACATTTTTTAAAATTTCCATTCAAAACATTTCCAGTGTGACAAGTTAAGAGCATCAGGAGACTTCACTTATGTTGATCAGGCAGCTCATCCCCAGCCCTCGGGATAAAAGCAGTTTGAGGTGTAACAGGAGTCTCAGGGTGGTACAGACAGCTAATGTTCTTGGATGCTAACTGAAACTTGGAGGTTCGAGCCCACCCAGAGGTGCTAGGAAAAAAGGCCTGGCTATCTACTTCCAAAAGGTCAGAGCCATCAAAACCCTACGGAGCACAGTTCTCTTCTAACACACACAGGGTCCCCATGAGTCAGAATCAACTCAACAGCAACTGGTGATCATGCCGCTGGTCAAGGGGTCAGCCCAGTCCTTGCATTTCATCAAAGCAGTACCAGTTGCCATGGAGTCAACCCCAATTCATGGCAAACCCATGTGCGTCAGAGAGTAGCACTATACTCCCCAAGGTTTTCAGTGGCTAGTTTCTGAGAAGTAGACCGCTTTTCTTCCAGGGTACCAACCATTCAGTTAGCCATTAAGTATATTAACCAATTGCACCCCCCAGGGACTCCCATCCAAGTGGTACAGTTGGACCTTTGGGGACCACACGGCAGGACAGGAATATCAGTACTCTTCACCAGAAACTATTCAGTCTCTGCTATCAGAGCAAGACCTTGCCATTTCTCCTCTGCTCACCTCCTTAATCAGGTCGTCGATTTCTGAGCGCCCACATTCCATCTCGGTGACTTCGTTCATGCAGCCAGGGGCCGCCATACCTAATTTGCCTAAGGAAAACCAGACAGACAAACACTACGACAAATGGCACTGAGGCATCACATCCGTCGTCATCGTGGCCATAATCAATGCTAGTTTTTCATGCTGTGCTTAAAGGAAACAAAAGTTCTTAAGCGTCCTCCTTGGTCTGGGAACAACACAGAAATGTTTTCCCACACAGCAGTCATCTGATCAGCAAAGTGAAAAGAGAGAAGTTGGTTGTTGTTTTTTTCCCTAAGTCTTTTAAAGGATAAAGCAAGCACTTGGGTTTCTGTCTTCTGTTGCTAAGATCTAACATATACCTATACCAACTATAGTTTGCAGCAGGTGTTTACTGCCCTACAAAGGTTAAATTCACAAGCTTGGGTAGCTGAAGACTCTCAAAGGTTTCCTGGCAAAATGCTTTTTCAGATTGGTTTTTTTTTTAAATCTAATGGGCCTTTCCAAATATACATGTGTGTATCTGTGTGTAAATGCATACACACTCCATAGGGAAGACTTGCTTATGCTCAACTTAAACCAGCCATGGTCCAGAATCACCTCAGAGAGTCAGCGAAACACACTCAGACATCTCTTCCCCAGTGGGGACCTTGACTGGCTCCTGTCTTCCCCTCCTATGCCTCTTCCCCGGCCAGGAACTTAGCTTATTGACTTTATCAGTGTGACTTGCATTCCTGCCAACAAAAACTTGTTGGATTTCATTAGTCCTAATGACCTACAGAGTTGACCCATGTTGGAGGTTGTTGTTAGTTGCCGTGGAATTGATTCCAACTCAAGGCCACCCCACGAGTGCAGAGGAGAACTAACCCAAAGGGTCTTCAGTGTTGTGATCATTGCCAGGCCCACTTCTGAGACACCTTTGGGTGGATCTGAACAGCCAGTGTTTCAATAAGTAGCCACGTGCTTAAGCATCTGCACCACCCAGGGCCTCTTTACCAGTATTTAGTCCTGACTGACTTAGGATCGGATTTTAACAGGTTCACTACATCTCTTAGAAGTTGCAGATGGGGGGTGTAGGGAGCAGTAGGGGTACCCCTATAGCTTACAAACCACTGAAGTTCAGAGGATAATGGGCCGTTTAGACATGATGCAAATACAGCATTTCTTGGCCTTGAGAACCTGCCTGGTTCTTCCTTAACATCCACCCCTGCACGTGATGAGAGCTGCATCCTACACTATGAACAAGCTAGGGTGCCCTGCCAGTGCAAGCATGGCCAACCTTGGGGGGCAAGGCATCTAGAGCTGTGTCTGTCTCCTCAAAGACATTACTAGTGAACACAGACCTCACAGGTGGGCATGGCTGTGGGCACAGCAAAATGTAACTTCTCCCGCTTCAAATCACATTTAGTTTGTGATGGCAAAAAATTATCCAAAATGTGGAGATGAGGCAGAAAGATGACTATTGGGCCTTTCAAAACTACCCCAGAGGGGCACTGCGCTTCTGTTAAGGGTAACGGAAAAATCTGGAAATGGGTAATGGTTGAATAATATGATAAAAGCAAAGTCACTAAATTACACATGTGAAAAATGCTGAAATGTACACGTTTTATTATGTTACATATTTATCACAGTAAAAAGGATTATTAAAAAAAGAAAAAAGCCCTCCCCTAAGGATCACCTGTTTTCCAAGTATCATGGATTGACTTGTATCCCCTAAAAAATCTACAGCAGTTTGGCTGGGCTATAATTCCTGGTATCGTGTATTGTTCCTCCATGTTGGCATTCCTGTGTCTATGATGTTAATGAGGGTAGACGGGCAGCAGTTGTGTTGGCCGAACAAGATTCAATGTGTAACTCTGTTTTGTGCCTTGAGGTGGTCTCTTGAGATATAAAGGAGAGGAGCTAGCAGACGTTTGGGGATCTCATGCCACCAAAAAGCTGTGCTGGGAGCAAAGTGGATCTGTCTTTTGGAAAGGACTAGGGTCCCTCCACCTCAAAAGTTCCAGTCCAGGAAAAGATTGACAACAAGGACTTCCTCCAGCACTGGCAGAGAAAACCTTCCTCTGGAGCTGACACCCAGCTTACTGGACTATGACAAATAAAAATTCTCCTTTTAAAGCCACCTACTTGTGGTATCTCTGTTAGAGCATCACTAGCTGACTAAAACAGAATTTGGTACCAGGAGAGGGGTGCTGCTCTAACAAATACCTAAAATGTGGAAGCAGTTTTAAAACTGAATGGATAGAATTCTCAGAAGGAACTGAGAACCATTAACATTGAAGAAGGTGCCAATGGTGAGAAACAACAGTAGAGGACTAGCAGCAGCGGCAACAGCAAAACCCAACCAGCTCAAGACAGCAATGGAGCCAACCCACACAGCAAGAGAACTGAGTGCCTGTATGTGCAGAGGTTTCCTGATGGAGCGGGATGCCTCCAGGCACTTGAATCAGTGAAGCCACAGAGCTCTGAAACACATGCTCCAGCAGGGCTGACATAGGCTTGAGGCCAGGTCATGAGGAAATAGGAAGCAGAAGCTAAGCAGGAGAGGCTGAGCCACCTCAGTCTCAGAGGTATGGTTATGACCTCAGGGATTTGAAAGCATAGAGCCATGGCCTCTGATGTTTCTAATTGTGGAAGTGCCACTCATGTGGACTTGGAAAATTGTATGCCTGAAGCCAAGTGAACAAGAGTGCTATCCCAGTGGGCCTGGATGGCACAGCTGTATTACAAGGCTGGGGGGCTTCCACTAAGAATCTGGAGAGTGTAAACGATACCTAGAGCATGGAGAAGAGCAGGTTTTTTCAAAGCTTTGAGGGTTACTATAATGTGTGATGTGTTCCATTAACTTGCTTGTTGCCTGTTAAATGCCTTCTTTTCCTGTGATTCCTCCCATTATGTTTTGAAAACAGATTAACTTGTGTTCTAAATTTCAATTAAAGAGAATCGCTGGATTTTGGAATTGGACTTTAAGGCTTTCACGATGATGGGATGAATATGTTTTGCATCTTGCAAAGATGTGATTTGTTTTTTTTTTAGAGATCAGAGGGTGGAATGTCATGGACTGAATTGTGTTCCCTAAAAAATACGTAGCAGTTTGGCTGGGCCACAAGTTCTAGTATTTGTGTTGTTCCTCCAAGTTGGAATTCCAGCTTCTATGATGTGGATGAGCAGCAGTTGTGTTGGCAGAACAAGATTCAAAGTGTAAGTTTGTTTTGTGCCTTGAGGCGGTGTCTTGAGATAGAAATGAGAGGAGCTAGCAGAGACAATTGAGGATCTCACACCACCAAAAGGCAGTGCTGGGAGCTGAACAAGTCCTTTGGAAAGGTCTGGCTCCTTGTACCTCAAAAACTTCAGCCCAGGTGAAGACTAACAACAGGGATCTTTCTCCAGTGCCAGCAGGTAAAGCCTTCTCCTGGAGCTGACACCCTGAATTTGGACTTTCAGTTTACTGGACTGTGACAAATAAAAGCCACCCACTTGTGGTATCTCTGTTAGAACACCACTAGCTGACTAAAACACCAAGATAAGGGCATTTTCTGGAACATACTATTGTCTACCAACTAGGATTCAGGCAGTAAAGTTAGATGTTAATTTGCAGATCATTAAGCTCCAAATGGCCAGTAGAAAAGGGAACCCTCCCCACCCAAACTATGCTTGCACTGCCCAGAAGGACAGTCACTGGTCTGGTATTTAAGTCAGCAGATCTTTGCCTTTCACTGACCACATGCACCAGTGTCTCATGGTCTTTGTCCACACATGCTTTGTCACCATACTAGCCCCTTCACCAACGAGTTAACTCGCTGAGGCTCAGGAGTCACTGTTTTTACTTTAATGACACTTGGACACTTCAACATTCCAAACTCAGAATGGTGTGCCCAGTCCTAAATGGTTTGGGAGAGCTCTATTTCTTTCTACTTGCAGTGCACTGGTTAAAGCACTAAGCTGCCCACCGAAAGATCTGCGATTTGAACCTACCAGTGGTTCCAGGAGAAAAACCTGGTGACCCGCTCCTGTACTGATTACAACTTTGAAAAGCCTATGGGGCAGTTCTACTCTGTCCTATAGAGTTGCTAAGAGTCGGCATTGACTCAAAGGCACATCTTGCAAGCATTGTTGGACTACTAATAAACTTTTAGGGTACCTGGGTAGTACACATGGTTAATATGCCCAACCACTAACTGAGAGGTTGTAGGTTTGAGTCCACCCAGAGCTGCATCAGAAGAAAGGTCTAGTGACATACTTCTTCAAAATCAGACTCGAAAACCCTGTGGAACACAGTTCTACTCTGACATACTCATAGGACTGCCACAGAGTCAACTTTGACACCATGCCAATATTCTATTTACTATATCAAGTGACTGAGAAAATCAATGTGTTAAAAGAACTATTTGAAAAAGTGATAAACAGATTTTATTTCATAGGCCAACTCCCACTCAGGTTAAGTTGCAAGGAACACTATTTTGAAAAGGATTCTGAGGCCAAATCCAAGTTCGATAAATCTCAATTGATTAGTGATCTCTGGCTAGGGTATGAGAATGCAGGAATGAGGAGTACTTGTAGGTATGGCGCGTTTTTGCTATCCCTGCTTTAATCCCTTTGTTAAGTGCTGCCTTGGGACTTTCAGAGTTGAAAGAGACTTCAGGGATGACTGTACCCTGAAGTTCCCTAACAAAGACCAGGATCTAACAACCTATCAAGGCTATCTAATCTCCTTGGGTGGTACAAATGGTTAACACCATCAGCTACTAAGAGAAAGGCTGGAAGTTCAAGTCCAACCAGTGGTGCCTCAGAAAAATGATCTGATGATCTACTTCTGAAAAATCATCACTGAAAACCCTATGGAATCCAGCTTGACTATGACACTCATAAAGTTGCCATGAGTCCGAGTCCACTCACCGGCAGCTGGGTTTTTGGTTTTATCTGGTCTCCACCAATGAATGAAGTGCCATCTTCTGCAAATTCATTTGAGAACTTTGCCCTCAACTCTTACCCTCTATCCCCTCCTGTCCATCATATTAACCCACAGTGAATTGCTAGGAAACAAAAGAAGTTCCTGATTGCAGACTGTTGGAGGATGCCGGTTCCTTCCCATCACATTACTGAGCTCCAGAAGTCCTACGGCAAGCACATCCACAACTGGACTGGAGCTGGTCTCCACTCCCTGCCCTTTCCTCCAGCCCCTCTCTCCTTTCATGCAATTGGATGCTGCTGCTTGGACAGTAGATGATGTGAGAGCTCTCAAATCTGCTTATACAAAGGAAAGAATTACTTTGTTTAACTAAAACTATGACTCCAACCCTGTGTGGGGAGACCTCCACCCCGATCCCTGCTCTCTGACAGTTTCAGTGCCGGTGGCGGAGGATAGTTACATTTCTGCTCCTCCTCAGGGACGATCCGGTAAACTTTGTATGGCTCAGAAATGTCCAGCTGGGACCGCTCTGTCACTTCCTCAAAATCTGGGCTCTTGTTCAATGCGCAGCGTAACCGTGTCTTCCAAGTAGCTGGTTCAGCTTTGTCCCCTTCCTTAAACTTCCCTTTAAAAACTGCCCAAGCCTGAAGAGAGAAAAAGCAGCAAACTAAATACACAGCCACCCCCACCATTACAACGATCTACCGCAGCCTTCAAACCCAACACTTTCTTACTCTTCTGCAAGTATTTCTTGGCCATTTTATAACTCTTGGACAAGGAATTTGAGGACTCAGAGACCTCAGACAAACACTTTCTTTAAGAAACTTGAAAAGGCTCAGGCAGGGGACCAGGCTACCCCTAGATCACCAAGCTAGTGGCTGGCTTAAGTGGAATTTCAAACCTAGGCCCCTCCCACATACCTCAGATGCCTTTCAACAAAGTTCACCCTGAAAGGGCCTGGAGGAGCCTGGGGTTAAGAAGAGCAAAGAGGAAGTTGCTCATATTTTCACTAGAACTTTTCAAAACAAAGAACAATTTGCTATTTTTTTTCAAATCAACCCCTAGCTAAAATTTAGCATGAAAAGGAAACACCATGAAAAGGAAACACCATGCAAAGAATCTGATGTGTTCATCCATTAGCCAGCACTTTTAATAGAAATTTGTTTTGCATTTATTTGCATTTATTCTAGCTTCTTCTCCTGCCAGGGCACTGTTCAAAATGTAATGAGATGTTTTCCCTCTGTTAGTTTTTTTAATAGCTGTTTTTTGATCTCTCCAAACCTTGGCAGCTGAACTGGGACCGCAAAGTCAAAACTGGAAAGTTGGAAGTACACATTTGAATGGGGCATCATTTTTTGAAAAAACGATGTGTGTGTGTATGTGTGTGTGTGTGTGTGTTCTGTAGAGGCAACTGCTGTCATGTGCAACAGAGCTTCATTTTTAGGTGAAGCCATGTGTCTGTCAGTCACCACCAGAACATCTGGGGATATTTTGACTTTGAAGCTGAGAAGATGTCCCTAGACAGAACTGTTTCACATTTCATCCTGACACTGGAGAATGATACAGACACATCTGAAGTAACTAAAATCAGAACTAGAAGGAATTCTCAGCTCAGGAAATATACTTTGGAGAGGGCAGAAGGTCTCTCAAGGTGGCCCAGTCTGGGACAGAACCCAGGTGCAGTTCTGACTTTTCTCTACAGAAACATTCTCAAGCCGGCCTCTGATAAGCTTATGAAAATGCAGATTCCTCAACCCATCCCACAAGATTCTAATTCCAAAGGTGTAGGTGGGCCTCTACAGAAACATTCTCAAGCCGGCCTCTGATAAGCTTATGAAAATGCAGATTCCTCAACCCATCCCACAAGATTCTAATTCCAAAGGTGTAGGTGAGGCCCAGCCTGGGAATCTGCACTGTAGCCAGCCTCCTAGGGTGATTCAGAAAGCCAGGACGCTACACTTCCAGAAACTTCATAATGCCCCCAGAAGTCATAGCTCTGTTTAAAATATGGCTGGCTTTCCCCCAAAATCAGACAGGGGCGGTCACAGTTCAAGGTCAGTGTTGTGCACTGGTCACTGCTCTGCTCTCAAACTCAGTATCTATGCCCAGGTGAAAGAAATCGGCAGAGCATTCCCACTTCTGAGCCTGTAGGCTACCCTTTCCAACACAGATGCAAAGCTCCCCTTGAGAGATATTTTCAAAATTAAATGATCTGCAGTTTTTTTCTCCTTCACTAACTGCATCACCAATCATGCATTGACTTGTTTTTCTCAAAGAAATTACAAAAGCAAACCACATTTTAAACCGAAAAGAAGTTTCAAATTTTCATTGTTTTAAATCAGGATTTCTCAACCTTAGCAGTGCTGACATTTAGGCTGGATCATCCTTGGTGGGGCTGCCTTGTGCATTGCAGAGAGCTTAGCAGCATCCCTGGCCTCAACCTGGTAGATGCCAAGTACTCCCTCCCCCAGTCCCAAAAACCACATGTCTCCAGACATTACCAGCCTCTAGGACAAGGCCATCCCCCCACACTTACACCCAGCAATGGAAACTGAGAGCAGGAGGGAAATCTGCTCCCTTTTCCACTTGAGTCCCCTCGCTGCCCTTCCCAACTCCCACTGGAGGACCACTGGTTTAATCCATGCTATAAACAGACCTCAAAAAACATGGCATTTTGTGTAATTCAGAAAAAAAGGCATTGCTATGGAGTGGATTCTGACTCACAATGACCCTACAGGATAAAGCAGCACTTCCTCATAGGGTTTCCAAGGCTGGAAATCTTTAAGGAAGCAGACTACTGGGCTCTAACCACCAAACTTTTTGGTTAGCAGCCAAGTGTTTAATCATTGTGCCACCACGGATCCTTTGCAGTGTCATTACTAGCTCAGAATTATCTAGTCCAAGGCCCTGACACACTCACTCATCCATTTACTGGCCCTATTCACCCCGAGAAAGGCCAGGAAACACCCTAAATCAAAAACAGGCCCCATGGTCAGGGAGTGATGCCCATTCACAGTGCAACAGGTTCGCTCTGCTCTAAAGAACCAGTCGAACTGCATGACTCTCAAGATGCTTCTAAAGCCAAGACTAGACACAAAAGAGTGATTCTAAGGCATACCAAAAACAGCCGCCATGGCTCACGGACCCTGCACCGGGATCCAGTCCATCAGTGCCCAGCTCTGCACCAGTCAAGCTGCCAGCACTGAGCCCAGACCTGCGCACTCATCCTAATTTAACATTACTACCTCATCTTTTGTTTAAAAAAATTAAATGCTTTGCCTTTTTTTCCCCTTGAAGGCCTGCTTAGTTTTAAACACCTGTGCTGCTAAGTAAGTTTCAGCTCATTTAGGCTCAGTTACTAAAGCTGGTCAATGAGGGGCCAGCAAAGCATAGCCATCACTGACTAAGGTTAGTTTGTTTCTTCCCCCTCACCTTAGTGAAAAGGAGGCAAAACACTTTTTAAAAAGTGAATGTGAGCTCACACCAGGGCTCATCAGTTTGCTTAGGACTGGTACAAAATGAGCTACAAGACTTTTCCACTTTCCCATTGTTGGGTCTACAGCAGGAGGCTGACCAGTCATCAGGATGCAGGACTCCCTGCTGTAGCTGGATTCTTAGGATCCACTTGGTAAGAGACGGAAGCAGGCTCATATCTTTTTTTCCCTAACTCAAAAGTTTTGAAAAGCTTTGTTTGAAATGTTTGTAACAAAAAGGATTCTCAACTTAACAAAAGCATCCTTAGGATGACTCTGTAACCACAATCAGACTGGTGATGTCTTCCAACACCAGCAGCACCAGCACCAGCACCAACATTACCAATACTATCACCAGCACTACATTTGGGCCTCCCAAAATCTGGAAACAAGCACACACCTCCACGTGGCACGACTCTAGGCACCACCAGGCGGGTTCCTGTTAGTGCTGCTTTCTTATCAGCTCAGCTTGTTACCTTCCTGATGGCCTCCCACCTCTAGGTGGGCACCTATCATCTCCCTCCCACCCCATTCCTGCTGAGATTGTAGACTCATCTCAGATTGCTACATTGAGCGACTGCGAAATCAACGGAAACATTGGGAATCTTGCACATTTTTCTCAACACTGTTGAAACTGCCATGAAGAACATTGCATAAGACATATAAATCTGGGGCTTTATTTCATTACTCCCAAAGCATCCGTTGAAGCAGGGAGGAAGACAGAGGAAAGGCTCTTGCAGCCATGCTGGCAAGCCACATGCCCAGGTTGCACAGCCCTGCTAGTCCAGCACCCACTACTATTCTCTCCAAGACACTTTACTGATGCTCAACTCCCAATATGCCCTCAGCACCCAACACCTCTAGGTAAATCTGTTCATCTTGGCCATGGTCAACTTAAAGTATAGGCTCCCAGCGGGGAGGGCAATGTCTAGTGACAATTCTAGTTGTCACAACTGGAGGGGTTGCTATGAGTCTACAGATATCAGGGATGCTGCTCAACATGCCTTACATTGCACAGGTCAGCCCCCACCACAAAGAATGATCTAGCCCCAAATGTCAGCAGTATTGTAGTTAAGGAACCCGAAGGTACAGCCAGCAGTCATCAAGAGCTGGATGGGAATTGTGGCACTGATTAAATTCAGACTATGTCACTCCCAAGAGAAGTTCACTCTGATACCAAAGGCAAAATGCTGCCTACAGTCAAACGAGAAAGAACATGTATCATTAGTAAGGAGAAGGAAACAGGTGCTGGTGCTACAAGAAGCCTGGCTGAGTCCCAGGTTCCTTGATGGGATGGAATCTGGAGGGCCTGCAGTGACACAAGGACTCCTTGGAGTTGTGTACAGAGGACTTCTGTGTGCCCATTTTTCTCAGAGTAGACCAATAACCAGTATCAGATTCTCAAAGACATCTGCAGCCTCCAAGGTTACAGATTTAACAGAATTGCTAAAGTGTGCTTCTTAAGCAGCTTAGACCTATTCACAGTCCTCTTCCCCTACCCGGGATAAAGGTGCTGGTTTTTCTAATTTTTGTTGTTTTAGGCCAGTAGATGGTCATCCCTAGCTAAAAGTCCAATGCTGTCAACTGATGCTTCAGGTCTCTGGCCCCAACACTTGCCCCCATCACTGCCTGCCGTCTGACTCTGAGTCCCAGGCTCCTTGGGAGCTCCATACTTGTCCTCCCCTCCCAGACCTTATCCTCAAATGCTCACAGAACAAGCACACACAGAGGTGGTTTGCAGCCTAGCTCTGGATCAGACCACTTGTGGTGCATCTCCTGGCAAACATGGAAGTTTAGGCTCAAACATGACCTACGGGCTCTGGAGCCTGAGAAAGTCCACAGGTGACCCTGATGACCTAACAGATGACTGATGACCAAGCAAGAGCAGAGCTGCCCTGGTTCCTGGTTTTGCTGCCTAAAGCTGGATGTGATGATGAGAAATCACACCTCTGCGCATCAGTAAGTCTAGACATTATACGCAAGGCTCACAATCAGGCAGCTTGGGTTCAGATGTTATTCCCAACGTTTGTGACATGTGACAAGTGGACAAGTTGCCTCTCTTCTTGTGCCTCTGTAAGACAAAGATAATATCAGCACTTAGCAGAGCCTTAGCAGCACAGTGGTTAAGCACTCAGCTGCTAACTGAAAGGTAGGCAGTTCAAACCTGGCAGCTGCCCTGCAAGAGAAAAATGTGGCAGTCTGCTTCCATAAAGATCTAACAGGGTCTTGGAAACGCTCTTCTGTTCTGCAGAGTTGCTATCAGTTGTAATCGACTGGACAGCAGTGGGTGGGAACAGCAGCAACTGCCACACAAGACTGTGGTGGGAATCAAACAAAACGGCACATGTGGGGCCAAGCCCGGCACAGAATGAACTCTCGGTCAGCGACGGCCATTCTGCTATAAACAGCACCACCAAATGGCAAGTCTCTCCACGCCTGGCACATATACATTCTCCAGGGAGTGACAGGAAACTATTTGCAGATACATGCTGCAAGGTCAGGCCAGGCCCCCCGACAGATGACAGACAGCATCTAGCTTGTCCGAATGGCCTCAATGCCACTCTGTCAGTAACTTCCAAAAGAGTGAAGATTTAGACTTCTGTAGTATACCATGTCTACCTTGACCGTGACCTGGGGGCAAAGTTTCAGTAATGCCTCCAGAGAACTATTTTCTGTCTGTTTGCTAGGCAATGAGAGAGCAAGAGGGAAAGGGAAAGTGCCTTTAGTTTGTTCATCATAAAAATGCCAACAATAAAACTGACCTCAAAAGTGATTCAATAATCTTTTTGTATGAAAAACTGACTCAAACTGTAAACTTTCACTTAAAGCACAATACAAAATAAAAAGTGACTCAATAATAGCTGTAAAGTTACTTAGTATATACTGTTTGGGACTCAATCAGTGTCTGTCTTCTAAAGGTTGGTTTAATTTTTAAACAAATAAGATGTAGATCCACACTGCCACCTGCCCAGGAGGGAAGGCAGAGACTGCAGCTGGCACTGGTCAGGAGGGACCTCAGGGCTGTACCTTAAAAATGGAGGCATCGACTTCCTGATTATAATCTTGTTTGCCTGCATGCTTCCAAGGGATCCGGAACATACTCTTCTCATCATTTTCCCAAATCAGCCCTGGATACATGCTGCTGTCGATTTGTTCAACGAGCCACTGCCGCAGCCGCCGCCCGCCATTACGGTCACACATCCTTGGAAAGAAGAAAGCACATTCCATGATGTTAAGAATATTGTTCATTCAGCACAGTGACCCATGGACTACTCAGCCAACGCTGCTAACAGGAAAATCAGAGGTGGAGGCAGCTTGGGTGAATCCCAGCTCTGGGAACTCAGGGGACACCTGCTGTGAGAAGACAATGCTGGCATTCCCAGGCTCAAAGCCAGGAATGAAAACTGAAGGCTACCTGAGAAAGCAGCAACAGCCAAATGTTTGGCCCCACCTGTTTTTTGGCTGTACTTTTTCCAGCTGTCCAGTGTTTCACATCTGGCAAATACAGCAACACCTAAGAGCGTCACTCCTTTCTTAGCATGAAACCAGAGAACTCATGTTAACACTTTCAGGTACCTTCAATGAGCATTGGGGCCTTAGTAGCACAGTGGTTATGTGTTTGCCTGCTAACCAAAAGGTCAACAGTTTGAATCTACCAGCCATGCCTTAGAAACCCTCTGGGGTCATTCTAGTCTGTCCTATAAGGTCACTATAAGTTAAAATTGGCTAAACAGCAATGAGTTTTTTATTATATTTTATTCTGTTTTCCAGTGAGTATTGCTCTACTGCCAAAAGTGCCCCACTTTTCCTACAGGAAAAGTGCCTAAAGCAGTGCTTAGATTCTAGAAGATTCTCTCTAAATAATAGCTATTGTTATTATCATCCAGCTTTTTTTCCTAGGGACCCCTTATGACAAGACAGGATCAACTACAGTAGAGGAGGGCAAAGTGATATAGGGTAGACTTTTCCAGGAGGCACCGCAATCTTGGGAGCATCCAACAGCATCCTTAGATGCAGTCCTGCCTAAGCAGACAGCTTTCCCAACAGAAAGAGAACAATCAAGCCATATTGACTTGCAGCCATCATTTACAAGAACAGAGCTGGAAATCCCCTAGACAGTTGGACAGACGCCCACCCAAAAAAAAAAAAAAAAAAAAAAAGAAAAAAATAACATTGCTCTTCTTCCGCTAAAATATGACCTCTTCAGGCAAATAAGTTTGAATCGATCAGCAGTGACACGACATAATGTCCTCAAAAATATGGTCACATCCAGAGCCATGCTGGTCTACCAAACAAAACAACCACCAGCAACCACTGCATGTAATAGACATTCTGGAAAATCTGGGCTCCTGCAGGTGCTACGGGGCAGGCAGGGGGCCCGGGGCCCAGGAAGAAGCAGGTAAGTTCCCTCTAGTTTCCATTTTTTTTTTAGCTTTTTCATCCAGTAACGTCAGCTGCCAGTTTGTGGATTGAAAAACGTGTGTAGTGTGTAAGACAGAATTGGACTTAGGTTTTCAGCAGAGGCTCTTTGACTGGGGTCACCACTTGGAGGCCTCTGAAGCTCTCCTACCTATAGACAGGGGATGTATCTCCATTGTCCACCTGGAGAATTCTAAAACAGTCCATGTGTTTATAAATAAGAAGAGATGGATTTGGGAGGAACACTTAGTGAGAGAAATCAAAAATCACCAGTTTCTGCTGCGCACAGTGCCCTCAACAGCTTAGCATGGGGCACATTCCTACAACTCTCTCCTGGAAAGAAGGTAGAGTTTTCCCTACCTTGAGGAATGAGCTGCATGGAGGTTGGGGCAGAGGATCAGAATCAAACCAACCAAATAAAACCAAACCCACTTCCCTCCAGTCAATTCCAACTCACAGCAACCCTATAGACAGAGTAGAACTGTCCCATAGAGTAGAACTGGCAGATTTGAACTGCCAGCCTTCTGGTTAGCAGCTGTAGCACTTAAGCACTAGGCCACCAATGTTTCCAAACAGATGTTTCTATCTGTGCATGTGTCAATGAAATGAAGTATTTCCACTCAATATTTTGCTCATCCTCTTCTGAAGGGGTTCTTAAACTAGGGTTCATGCTCCACGAACCTCCTGAAATCAAAAGCAAAATTTTGTTTCCATGGGCATTTTTCCAGAGAGAGGGTGACCAGTTTTCCATCATAACCTCAAAACCATTAAGGACAGCGGCTTTGGTGGTTTACAGGAAAAGACAGGACACAGCCCTAAGAGGAAGAGGGAAGCACAGGAGACAAAAGATGGAAAATGTTTCTAAATTCACCAGCCTCTTTTATTCAAAAGGGGAAAAACTAAGGACCATAGAGGTATTGTAAATATCCAAGAACTTCCAACAGACTTGTGTCAGAACTTATCTACAGGCCTAGGGAACCTGGGCAGGGGCTTGTATTACTCATTATACAGCAAAAAGCCCTGGTTAAGTTCTGAGTTCACTGCACAGAGCCAGCCCCATCTGAATTCTCTTAGCGAAGCCTTCCATGTTCTGAGCAACATTAGAAACCTCAGACTTTGTTACAATTATCATCCATAATAAGTGAATGCTATCAAATTAATCCCACCAAATGCCCTGTGAGGAAAAAGCCCAGTCACAGGTTTATACCTCTCTCTTTTCATTGATGTTCAGGTAATAATTGTCCACGTTGGCCAAGTCCTATCTGGAGTTATCTGCATCTCTATAAACATGGGAAGTTACCCAGGCAGGAGGTGATAACAGCCTTCCCTGGTCCCCCAAGTTGGATTGCTGAGAGTAGTACAATCCCCTGTTTGCATATCTCCCAGAGCCTCTGCATTTGCTCTGGCCCCCTGACCACCTCCATCAGTATTAGACCAAAAGGCACTCAAGCCTTTGTCTCTGTGGCCCCAAGCTCTCTGAGTGACCCAAAGCAATACAAAACACACCCATTGCCATCCAGTCAATTCTGACCCACAGACACCTTACAGGACAGGGCAGAACTGTCCTATAAGGTGTCCAAGGCTGTAACCTTTACAGAATTAACTGCCATTTCTTCTTCCTTGGCGGTTCCAACCACTGACCTTTTGATTAGCAGCTAAGCACTTAACCACTACACCACCTGGGATCCTCCCTGAGTAACCCAGAGATCTTCAATTCTTACCAGAAGGGACCCGATATATGATTCAAAAACAAAAGCTTAGAACCACTGTCATTTAACTACTGGCTCCTGCCTTTGGTATTTAAAGCTGTTGAGGAATGGATGAAGACAACAGTTTAAAATTCTGAAAAGTTCAGTCTCTAGCCTCCACTCAGAAAGTACTCCACAGGTCTGGATAATAATCTGTCTGGCCTTGGAGAGCCTGTCCTATGCATCGGAGACTGTTTTACACCCACGTGCTTTTGTAAGCTGTGATTCCAGACAGCCTATACAGTATCTATATCACTGTGGCGAGCTCTGTGCAACGGAAGCCAAGGACCTCACACCCGACTCGGAAACCTTGTCCAGAAACACGTGTTGCAGAAATTGTCTTTAATCCAGTCTATCCCCCCCACACACTGGACATGGAGCAGTTTCACACCACGACCACCCACGCATTACACTACGGAGTAGCATTTCAGTGCAACGAAGGACGAAGTATTACAATAAGGGTGCCGCTATTTCCCTGCATTATACGAACCACGTTCACAAGTTTTTCCACGTACACCGGATTTTCAGAGGAATGCGATTTACCGAAAAGAAAAAAAAAAGCCACCAATTCTGGGGAATGACAAAACAGTAATAAGCGATTTCGAGATCCACTTTGGTGGGAAGAGAAACAGGAGAAAACAGAGACTGAGAGGGAGGGAGGCGGCAATTCACTGCGCCTGAGGAGATAATTACGGTAGTTTCATCCTTGTGTCTCCACCTGATGCCTAGGGACCCACACGGACAGGATCACGCGGGACACGGGTACTTCACCCGCGCAGGGCCCAGATGCCTACCTGTCGCCGGAGCGCGCCGCCCGGGTCCCGCGCCGGCGTTCCACACCTGCCTCTTGGCGTTCCCAAGCCCGCCGCCTGTATTCGGGCCAACAGACCGCGAGCTCCAGACGGCAGCGGCGACGCGGGCTTAAGTAGAGGGCGGGCCCGTGAGCCCCGCCCCCAACTGAGCGGCAGCCACGACGCCCAATGGCGTGCGGGGGCGGGACCAGGACAGCCAACTGTGAGATTTGCGGCCGGCCCGCGTTCTGCTAAGCCCTCCGCTTTCCGAGAAATCAGTTTGCTGAGAAGGCGACGCCAGCGCGGGCGGCGGCAGGGTGGTGGGCAGCTTCCGGCCAGCCGAGTCTTGCTCCTCGCCCGGGGGTCTCGGAGACGTGAGCCGGGGCTCCCCACAGGAATTCCTGTGGGGGCGGGGGCGCTGCCAAGTGATTTGCGGGGGCCAGGGAGACCCTAGCGACCTCTCCGAGTACCCCGACCGGGTGGGCGGATGTCAGGGGAGCGGTGGCCGAGGCGGAGAATGGCATGCCCGACGGTCCTGGACAGGAGAGAATGGTAGAAGCCGCTGCTAAGTGACAATCAGAAATGACAACGGAGAGCATCTGACATCCTAACGGTGGAATGTCCAATGAAAAAAATGTTTATTGCCAATGCCTTTCCTCAGAAAAATGCCCCAGTTGTGTGAAGTAACGGCTCCCCGTGTATCTGGTGTCTCTAATTCCAGCCCTCCTGGGTGTTTGCCGGCATCGGCTGTGAACAACAAAGTGGCGTGGAGGAGAGCAATATGGGTGAAAGGAACGAGAAAGAACGTCTTGGAAACAAAAGGGAAAAGGAATTTTTCCCTTGGTCCATCCTGGAATAGCTGTGTTGCGCGCTAGGTGTAGATTCCTACTCATAACGGCCCTGCATGACAGAGAAAAACTGCCCCGTCGGGATTCCTAGGCTGAAATCTCCAGGGGAGGTCTTATCTCTCTCAGAGTAGCTAGGGGCATCTAAAACCTAACAGTTTAGCTCTTAACCACTGGGGTGGCCTTAGGATGGAGAAAAGGAGGGTCACAACTGGCTTTACTCCCGGGTTGGAGAATCACAGAGGCATCAGTGTCTACGGGGCCATTTTATTTCCTTGGGATTTTTCTCAAGGCTCTGAGAAAATGTTTGAGACTGAAAAGAAATTTTGTTGGCCCCCAAATACAAAAAGTACACTGCAAAACTGAAATTAATAAATATTCAAATACAGGTCCATAAAATATATCAACTCTATAATTGTAATTGAGATAATTTTCATTATATTTCCTTATATTTGAAAATCACTGTAAATTAGAAATTCCAGCTTAAAATGGTTTTCAAATATAAGAGTTTCAAATCACAAGAATTTTCTAATACAGTGGTCACTGTGAAGTCGTAAAAACATGCAAAAAATAAAACCCAAACCTGCTGTCATCTGTCAATTCTGACTCATAGTGAGCCCATAGGGCAAGAATAGAACCATCCCATAGTTTCCAAGGAGTGCCTGGTGGATTTGAACTGCTGACCAATGGGTCAGCAGCTGTAGCTTTCAACCACTGTGACACCAGGGTTGCCAGTGAGGTCACAGCAACTGTAAATTTAAAAAGTCTGCCATCACCGAGTAATTTTTTTAACCCAAATTTCTTAAGCATGTTTAGATAATGTAAGGGTACGTTAGTGTGTTTACTCTGATGTGGGATACAGCTTCCAGAAATAAGACACTTGGGACCTAAGAAGGTCCTAGAACAGCCGCTACAGATGTTTCTATTCATACCTTTCACAAATGTTCCCCTTAAGCCTACCTACAAATGCCGCTCGCTGCACAAAGTCGTGAATTCAAATTCCACTCAAAGCTGCACTTAGATAGAGAGGAGAAAATGAGTGTAGATGAAGCCAGCAGTCCAAAAGGATTCTGGATTACAGCATATCTTATTGGCAGTAGGTGTCACTATAGACATGGCAGGAATTGCTCATGGCAGACTGGCTTACAGAACCTCATATTTTCAACCTATAATTCCTCACTTCCTAGGAGCATGTCTAACCCTATCTGTTTAGTTCTGTTTACCAAGCATTTATTGAGCTACTACTGTTGAGCAGATGCCATGGCAAGGACAGGAGATGCAAAAATGTCTCTCCAGTTATTCTTTCGTCTCTCCGGTTACCCATCAGTTTCTCAATTCCTCCGCTCAAACCATATCCCTATTGATTTGACACATGGCTTCTCTCTGTGTAAGCATTCATTCAGTGACTTTCCAGGACTTGTCAGAAGACCCACGAGCTCATCAGACATGTAAATATCATGCTTATCCATCCTTATTTTTTTACTGTCGTCCAAGGAGAACTCCTTTCTGTGGATGGCAAGAGATCACAGCATTTAAGGTGGCAGGTTTTGGAGTTGGATCCCAGTTCAAATCAGTTCCCTGGCCCTTCCTAAGCCTCAGTTGCCTCAGCTGTATAATGGCATTGATGATTATATTAGATGGCACTACATAACATAGCCAATGTTCAACTGTTTTTGACCTACATAAAGGACCTTTTCATATGACTGAATCTAATCATTTCTTTGAGTCCTTGGGTGGTGCAAATGGTTAAGCACTCAGCTAGTAGCTGAAAAGTTACAGATTGAACCCACCCTGAGCCACCTCAGAATACAGGTTTGGTAATCTGCTTCCAAAAGTTCACAGCTCTGAAAATCCTGTGTAGCAGTTCGACACTGATGCACATGTAGCTGCCATGAGTTGCGATCAATTCATTGATGGTGGACTTGGTTTGCTTTTTGGTACTTGGCACAGCTCTGAATTAGGGGTGATTTAAGTAGACAAGTGCAAATTCACTGTGAGAGAAAATCTCCAGGGAAAGGACAAAAGGAGAAGTTGAGAGAACATTTGTTCATTTTTGTGCTCCAAAACACGTGTTCTTTTTATATGTCTTTGGAATGAGGGTCCCCAGTTACCATCCCCACGTTCAGTGAGTCACTAGGGGTACTCACAGAACATGGCATGTGTCCACACTTACAGCCATCATGTATTACAGTGAAAAGGGTATACAAGTTTAGCAGAGGGAAAAGGTTGATGGGTGAAAAATCAGGCACAAGCTTCCAAGTCCTCTCCCACTGGTCACCCCAAACCAAAAACCAAGCCCACTGCCTTGGAGTGGACTCCAACTCATAGTGACCCTAAGGGCAGAGTAGAATTGCTCCAAGGAGCACCTGGAGGATTCAAACTGTCCACCTTTTGGTTAGCAGCACTAGCACTAACTACTACGCCACTACAGTTTCCATGGGGTCACTTAGGACGTACTTAATTGCCCCATCAACCAGTGACAACACATAGACATCCTTTGTCTACCACGCATCAAAATTCCTGACTATCAGAGGAAAGCAGGTGTTCAGCATAAACCTTATCATTGGCACAAGCAGTGAGTCACCCTTATCAGTTAGGGTAGGAGGAATCCTCCCAGAAATCAAGTTTCCAGGTGCCCACCAAAAGGCCAACCTGGCACACAGGCCTTCCCAGGGATGTGGCCTCAGGCTGGCAGGGTTAACTCTATTCTACATGACCTCCTCATTCTGAAGTCATTTATAACACGCTACACCTGCTGCACCATTTCAGAGGTGCCTGTGGCTATATTAACCTGCCATGAATTAAAGGTAGGTTATCTTTGCTCGTGCTTTATTGCAGTGAGGACTTGTGTTTGAGGACAAAGGAGCCCACACACACCAGCATTTCAGAGGGTGGGTGGTATTATGCATTGAATTATGTGCCAAAAGAAAAAATGTGTCGTAGAGCCTAACATCTATGCCTGAGGTTATAACCCCATCTGGGACTGGGTTGTCTTTGTTATGTTAATAAAGCAGGGTTAGTGTAGGGCATATCTTGAGTCAACCTCTTTTGAGATATAAAAATGACTAAACAAGCAAGTGAGCAAGCAGAGAGGAAGAAGAGAGATGTCAAGCCACAAGGAAATCTCCAAGGAATCAGGAAACAAGCTGGAGAGATAAGGATGTTCCTATAGAATCAACAGACAGTAAAACTTCCTCTACAGCCAGCACCCAGAATTCACATTTCTGGCATTCTGGTGCTGCTATAACAGAAATATTACAGGTGGATGGATTTAACAAAGAGAAGTTTACTTCCTCACAGTAAAGTGGGCTAAAGTCCAGACTTAGGGGTTCAGCTCCAGGGAAAGGCTTTCTCTCTCTGTTGGCTGTCTCATCAATCTTCTCCCAGACCAGGAGCTTCTCTGTACAGGGACCCCAGTTCCAAAGGATGTGCTCTGTTCCTGGAACTGCTTTTTTGATGGTATGAGATCCCCCAATTTCTGCTTGCTTCCCTTTCCTTTCGTCTCTGTAAGATAAAAGATGGTGCAGGCCACACCACAGAGAAACTTGTTTTATACTGGATCAAAGATACGATCTGTATGACCTAAGCAAGGTTGCTATATCCCACCCTAATCCTCTTTAATTACACAGAGATTATGATTCACAACACAGGAAAATCTCAAAATGGAAGACAACCACTTAGTACTGGGAAACATGGCCTAACCAAGTTGACACATGTTTTTTGGGTGGACATGATTCAACCCATGACATCTCCTACACTGTAAGAAAATTTTGATTTGTCCAAGCCATTCACTTGTGATGTCTCTGCTATTGCAGCAGATAACTAAGAATGATGAGATGGTGTGTATGATGTAGAATATGCGTGGGAGTGGCCTTGTCACGTGGCACCTATGATTCCACGATAACAACTTCTTCCCTTCCGCATAACTCATGCACACTGAATCAGTCACCAATAATGTAAGGGGACTTTAAGGTCTTCTTCCTTTCTGAGGCTTTAACGTTCTCCATCTTACCTGTTCTTGATTGCCTACACTCAGATTATGCCTGCTGACTCTCCAGCTCCAGCTCCAGCTGCCAGCCAAATGCATCTCCTTGCACATCTGTGGTTCTTCCATCTTCCTGAGTTTAATTTCAGTGCTCTTCAAGCATAAATTTAGGAATGGGACATATGCAAATCTAGGGGAATAGGACGTATTATATAACAACTCTAATGGAATCGGTGGTCTTGACACATCACGTGTTGTCAACAAAAACCACACAACATTGTTTTCCAAGAATTAAAAAACAAAACAAAACACTAAACCTATTGCCATGGAGTCAGTTCTGACTCATAGAGACCCTGTCGGACAGAGCCAAACTGCCCCACAGAGTTTTCAAGCAGCACCGGGTGGCTTTACAGACCTTTCAGTCAGCAGTCATAGCACTTAACCATTACACCACCAAGGTTTCCTTTAGCAACACGAAATCAGAGAAAAGATAGTTCATTTCCAGAAATGGCACTAATGCTCAAAGTGTGGGTGAGGGAAACCAGAGAAAACTAGGTAGACAGACCACAGAAACAGGAAGTAATAAGAGATCAATTAGACAGTAGGTTACAGATACCGTAAGAAAGTCTTTGAAGAGTACATAATTTGCTTGGGTCACAACCATAGGTCAGAACGCAGATTAAACAACACAGGACATTTGTGATGAAAATCTAACAATCAAAAAACCAATAAGAGGGTTGACAAAAATTTTTTAAACAGAACACAGAAAGTTCTCACTATAAAAGACTTATGAATTAGACTTTATTGAAACTAAGAACACATGTTCATCAAATGATACCAGAATACGAGAATCCTGATTAAAAGAGAAAAGTACAGAACAGAATTTCAAATTCTCATCAACTCCAGGTTTCCTGGAGCCATGAAGTTTGGATGAATCCCCAAAACTATTCCCCTGAGATAATATTTTTTAAATTGTGATTAAATGAAAGTTTACAATCCAAGTCAATTTTCCATATCTCTCTGCAATTCTATCTGCTTTCCTCACCCTGTGACGGCATACTCTTCTTTTTCACTCTTTACTTCCAGTATCCACTCAACCATCACTTGTCCCCTCCACTCCACCCTCTCCTCTCCCCTCTAGAAAGAAACCAGTAGGACAGCCTCATACTTACATAACCCAAATTCAGTGCCGTCAAGTTGATCCAGCTCATAGCGACACTATAGGTCAGAGTAGAATTGCCTCATGGGATTTCCAAGGAGCACCTGGCAGATTTGAACTGCCAGCCTTTTGGTTAGTAGATGTAGCACTTAAGCACTATGTAACAGTGTTTCCTACATTTTTTTGTGTGTATATATATACATACACACACACACATATATAAAACCCCAAAGTATACACACTACATGCATCACTCTGTGTCCCCAAGTCCAGTCGATTCTTTGTCTGAAGTGTTGGTTTCAGTACTGTTTTGAGGTCTAGGCTAGCAGAAAGTCTAGGGGCCATGCTCTCAGGGAACCATCTAGGCTGTCAGACCACCAGTTCTGGTGTTTTAACAGATTTCTTTATCTGCACACCTCTTTTTCTCATGCTGTGTGGGGACTCTACATTGTGTTCCGCGTCAGGGCTGTCTTTGGTTATGGCCGGGCACCATCCAGTTCTTCTGCTCTCATGCTGATGTAGTCTCCCAATCATATAGTTCTTTCTGTCTCTTGGGCTCATTTTATCTCATGTCTGTGATGTTCTCAGTTGTCATCTGTTCTAGGTGGGTTGGGACCTATTGATATTCCTCTGGTTGTAGCTTGCTAGTTTTTACGACCCCAGATGCGACTCACCAGTATGGGGTGCAGAAGACTCTGTTAGCAAAAGACTGGCTGTGCCAATTGACCTCAAAGTCCCCTGAGAACATGGAACCCAGATCCATGTCCCTGCATTCTGTCTTTTGAAATGTTGGATTAAATTTAGAAAATCTTTTAGCTTTTGGTGTAGTCCAATTATGATGATCTGTCCTCTATTGCAGGATGTCACACCCTTCACCTAACCAAACTCAAATTGACTATCTAATCTATGAATAACCCTCCCTCCCCACCTTTGTAGCCATCAAAGAGTACTGTGTGCTTAAGTCCTTATTTAAGTCCTTATACTAGTGGTCTCATACAATGTTTGTCCTTTTGCAGATGACTGATTTCATTCAGCATGTTGTCTTCCAGTTGATTCCAAGTTATGAGATGTTTCATAAAATCATCATTGTTCTTTATCAATGCATAGTGTTCCACTGTGTGTATATACCATGGTTCATCTATTCATTTGTTGATGGACTCCTAGATTAATTCCATCTTTTTGCTATTGTGGACTGTGCTGCAATAAACATTCTTGTGCATGTATCTGTTCATGTGACAGCCCTTATCTCTGCAGGATGTATTCCAGGAAGTGGGATTATTGAATCATATAGTATTTCTATTTCTAGCTTTTTAACAAAGCACCAAATTGCTTTCCAAAGAGGTTGTACCCTTTTACATTCCCATCAGCAGTGTAGAAGAGTTCCAATCTCTCCACAGTGTCTCCAATATTTGTTGTTTTGTGTTTTCTGGATTATTGCCAACCTTGTTGGGGTAAACTGGTATCCCATTGTAGTTTTGATTTGGATTTCTCTAATGGCCAGTGATTGTGAGCATTTCCTCGTGTGCCTTTTGGCTGCCTGGATGTCTTCTTTGGTGAAACGTCTGTCTCTCTCCTTTGCCCATTGTTTAACTAGGTTATTTGTCTTTTTCTTGTTGATATTTTATAGTGCATTGTGGATT
Source organism: Heterohyrax brucei (assembly GCA_028571685.1). Taxonomy (NCBI): domain Eukaryota; kingdom Metazoa; phylum Chordata; class Mammalia; order Hyracoidea; family Procaviidae; genus Heterohyrax; species Heterohyrax brucei. The sequence continues at coordinate 37,202,611 of CM053161.1, forward strand.
ATGGAAATTAGACATCGATCTGATAGTGTAGTTGCCAAATATTTTCTCCCATTCTGCAGGCAGTCTTTTTACTCTCTTGAGTAAAGTCTCTGGATGAACATTTAGTAGTTCCCATTTTTTCTCTTCTGCTGTTTCTGCATTGTTAGTAAGATTCTGTAGTGTGTTTAAACTGTGTCTTAGAGCTTCCAGTGTTGTCCTTATTTTTTCTTCCATAATCTTTATCATTTTAGGTTCAATATTTAGGTCTTTGATCCATTTTGAGGTAGTTTTTGTGTAAGGTGTGAGATACGGGTCTTGTTTCAGTTTTTTACAGATGGATATCCAATTTTGCCAATATCATTTGTTAAGGAGCCTGTTTTTTCCCCAGTTCACAACCTTTGGGCCTTTGTCAAATAGCAACTGTCTGTAGGTGGATGGTGTTATTTCTGGACTCTCTATTTTGTTCATTTGGTCTATATATCTGTTTTTGTACCAGTACCAGGCTGTTTTGACTACTGTGACAGTGTAATAGATTCTAATGCTGAGTGGGGTGAGGTCTTCCACTGTACTCCTCTTCCTCACAGTGCTTTATGTATCCAGGGTTTCTTCCCTTTCCAAACAAAGTTGGTGATTTGTTTCTCTATCTCATTAAAAAAAGACACTAGAATTTGTGTAGGGATTGCATTATATACGTAGATCACTTTGCCTAGAAGAGACATTTTGACAATGTTAAACCTTCCTATCCATGGACAGTGGAGGTTTCTCCACTTATGTAAGTCTCTTTTGGTTTCTTGCAATAGGATGCTATAATTTTCTTTGTTTAGGTCTCTTACATCTGATTAGATTGATTCCTTGATATTTTATCTTCCTGGGGGCCATTGTAAACGGTATTGATTGAAGATTTCCTCTTTAAGAGCATGCTGTCACTGTGCAGGGAGAGCAGTGGAAGCTGCATGTAGGTTAGCATGCAAATTTATACGGGAATGTACATTTTCATTCAATCATAATAATAAAAAAAGATTTCCTCTTTGATGATCTTTGTTGGTGTAAAGGAATCCTACTGATTTATTTATGTTTGTCTTATATCCTGATACTTTGTTGAACTTTTCTATTAGTCCCGGTAGTTTATTTAAGGATTCTTTAGGGTTTTCTGTGTATATGATCATATCATCTGCAAATAGGGATATTTTCACTTCCTCTTTACCAGTGCAGATGCCATTTCTTTCCTTATTTTGTCTGATTGCTCTGGCTAGAACCTCCAGCACAATGTCAAATAGAAGTGGTAACAGTGGGCATCCTTGCCTGGTTCCTGTTCTCAAGGGGAATTCTTTCATTCTCTCTCCATTCAAGATGATGTTGGCTGTTGGCTTTGTTTAGACGCCCTTTATTACGTTGAGGAATTTCCCTTCTATTCCAGTTTTGTGGAGAGTTTTCAACATGAACGGGTGTTGGACTTTGTCAAATGCTTTTTCTGCATCAGTTGATAAAATTAAATGATTCTTATCTTTTGTTTTGTTTATGTGGTTGATCAGATTCATCATTTTTCTGATGTTGAACCAACCCTGCATCCCTAGTATGGATCCTACTTGATCATGGTGAATTATTTTTTTGACATGTTGTTGAATTCTATTGGCTAGGATTATGTTGAGGATTTTTGAAAGGTATTGGTTCTGTACTTTTCTTTTTTTGTGCTATCTTTACCTGGCTTTTGTATTAGGGTTATGCTGGCTTCATAAAAAGAATTTGAGAGTGTTGCATCCGTTTCTATGCTGTGAAATAGCCTCAGAAGTATTGGAATTAACTCCCCTCTAAAAAATTGATACAATTGTCCTGTGAAGCCATCTGGGTTAGGACTTTTTTTGGTTAATAGTTTCTTGATTACTTTTTCAATCTCTTCTTTTGTGATGGGTTTATTCAGTTGTTCTATGTCTTTCTGTGATAGATAGGTAATGTGATTCCAGAAATTTGTCCATTGCCTCTAGGTTTTCAAATCTGTTAGAGTACGATTTTTTGTAGTATTCAGTTATAATACTTTTATTTTTGATTAGCTCTGTTGTGACACCCATCACGGCTGTCTTTGGTGTTGGCCAGACACTATCTGGTTCTTCTGGTCACATGCTGAAACAGCCTCCCATTCACACAAGTTCTGTCTTCTGAGCTGTTTTCTCCTCACGTCTTTGTTGTTGCCAGTGAGCATCTGTTCTGGATGAGTTGGGACCATTTACTGTACCTCAGATGGCAGCTTGCTAGCTTTTAAGACCTCAGATGCCACCCACTAATATGGGGAGCAGAAGATTCTCATAGCAATAGACTAATTATGCCAATTGGCCTTGATGTCCCCTGAGAACATGGTCCCCAGACCCTGCCCCTGCTACTCTATCCTTGCAACACTGAGTCAAGATTAAAAGAGCTTTCAGTTTACGGTGAAGTCCAGTTAAGCTCATCTACTTTCTACTGAGTGCTGTCACTGCTTTCACCTAACCAAAGTTCTGCTCTAATTTTTATTATCTGTTTTCTCTGGTGCCTGAGGGGTTCTTCTGCTGTTCTCTTTCTACTTGTTTGAGTTGTACAGATAATTCTTTGGTTTGAGCTCTTTCTTGATTTTGGAAGTGTACATTTACAGAGATAAATTGACCTCTGAACATTGGTTTTGCTATATCTCACACATTCTGGTAGAATATGTTGTCACTCCAATTTGATTCCATAAATTTCTTTATTGCATCCTTGATTTCTTCTATAACCCATGGATTTTTGAGCAAGGTATTGTTCAATTTCTATGAGTTCAAATTTCTACCTAAATTTTGTCTGTTGTTGAGTTCAACTTTTATGGCTTTATGGTCCAAGAAGATGCTTTGCAATAATTCAATGGTTTGGATTTTGTTGAGACTTGCTTTACAACCTAATACATGGCCTATTCTAGAGAATGTTCCATGAACACTGGAAAAGAAGATGTACTTATCTTTGTTGAGTAAAGAGTTCTGCATATGTTGATGAGGTCTAGTTGGTTGATTGTCACAATAAGCTCTTCTGTATCTTTACTTAGCTTTTTTTCTGGATGATCTGCCCCTTGCTGAAAGTGGAGTGTTGAAGTCTCCTATTATTGTGGAGTGATCTATCTCATTTTTCAATGCTGTCAGCATTTATGCATTCAATGTATTTAGATGCTCTGATAATGGGTGCATAAATATCTAATATTGTTATATCCTGCTTATGTGTTGAAACTTTCAGCAATAAATAGTGATTATCCTTGTCCATGATGGTGGATTTTACTTTAAAATCTATTTTGTCTCAGATTAATATTGTCACCCCTGCTCTTCTTCACTTGCTGTTAGCTTGGTATATATTTTTCCACCCTTTGTTTTTCTCATATCCTTCAGTCTAAGGTGTGTTTCTTGTAAACAACATAGAAACAGAGCATGTTTTTTGATCTAACCTGTTACTCTCTGTCTCTTTATTGGAGCATTCAATCCAATTATTGAGATATATGAATTTAGTGCTGTCATTTTGGTACCTTATTGTGCTGTTGACAATTTCTTTGTTCCACTTTCAGTGATGTTTTTCTTTATGAAATTTCTTTTCATTTTTTTCAATGTTGGTTTTGTATCTGTTCAGACTTCTATATTGCATTTCTTGTTTTTTGATGTGCAGTACTGTTAGTTTGCTTTGCAGCTACCCCACTATTCCCCTCTAATGTTCTAAGTTCAAACCAGTCTTTAACATCTTTGTAGCTCCTTAACTTCCTCTCCATCTGAAAGGCTTGTGACTACGTTAATATGTCCCTCTTTCTAGTGTAACATTGTCATAATTTATATGGTGAGATCTTTGTTTCCCTAATTTTAATATTTCAGCTTTGATGGAGCTCCATGACTAACCTAATTAAATAAGACTCTGCATCCTTGGGTATATATCTGGTGTTATTGATTTTGTCATCAAAGAACTTCCTTTAGTAATTTTCATAATTTTGTTTTGGTTTGTTGCAAAGTCTCTAAGCTTCTGTTTATCTGAGAATGTCCCAATTCCATCATTGTATTTGAAAGACAATTTTTCAGGATACATAATTCTTAGCTTCAAGTTTTTTTCCTTCAAGCCTTCGTATGTTTCATCCCGTTCCCTTCATGCCAACATGGTTTGGACTGAATAATCACAGCTCAATCTAACAGACTCTCCTTTGTAAGTTAGTTTTAGTTTCAGGCTAGCTGCCTGCCTATTTCATTTTATTAAGCTTGATTATAATATGCCTTGGTGTCTTTCTTTTGGGATCTACCTTTTGTGGAGTTCAATGAGCATCTTGAATGGATATCTTCTCTTCTTTCATGATGTCAGAGAAGTTTTCTGTCAGCAACTCTTCAACAATTTTCTCTGTATTTTCTGGTATCTCTCCCTGTTGTGGTACTGCAATTAGTTGTGAATTTTTCCTCTTGTTAGAGTCCCACATAACTCTTAAATGCTTCTTCATTTTCCTTGATTCTTTTACCTGATTTTTCCTCATAAATGTTAGTGTCAGTTGCTTTATCTTCAGTCTCACTAATTCTGCATTCCATTTCCTCTATCTTGCTCCTCTGACTTTCAAATAAATTGTCTAATTCTGTAATTTTATTATTGATCTGTTGAATTTCAGATCTTTGTTGTCCTAGGAATTCACGTAGCTTGTTTAACTTTTCATTTTGTTCTGCCGCACTTTGTCGAATCTCCATCCTAAGATCTAGAAGGCCCTATATATAATTCTTTCATATTCTACCTCCAATAATTTCAGAAAGTCTTCTTCATCTAAGAAGTTTTTTGATTCTGTATTTTGGGAGTTTTCCAGAGCCATGGTGGTCTGATTCTTTAAATGGTTAGATAATGATTGTTGTCTTCACGCCATCAGAAAGCTGCACAGTTTCTCCAGTCCTGTGTCAGCAGAAGCTATGGCATAGCTCAGAGAAGAGAAGAAGGAAAGGTGCTGCTGTACTCTGGGCCACCAGCTGACATTGTGTTTTCTAGGTGTGACTGTCTTAAGTACAGCCTCTGCTGAGAGAGACATTGTCCACTCAGGCACTACTGCTCAGTGTAGCAGCCAGCCCAAGCTTGGTTCTCAGGGGCATTAGACCCCACCTTCCAGCTGACAAAGATGGCATACCACCTGTGCAGCCTTTCTGGTCCTGTGGCAACAGAAGCTATAGCATAGCTCAGAGAAGAGAGAGAGGAAGGGTGCTGTTTTACTTGGCTACCAGCTGCCACTGCATTCTCTAGGTGTGGCTGTCTCAAATACAGCTTCTCTGCTGAGAGAGATGATGTCCACTTGGGCACTGCTGCTCAGCATGGAAGCCAGCCCCAGTCAGGCTCCCAGGAGCAGCAGCCCCAGTCCCAGTCTCCCAAATGATAAAGATGGCACAGGTACCTACACAGCCTTCTGTTGCCATGCCAAAAGAACTGGACTCTTTGCACTAACTACATCTTGCTTCTGAAAAAAGTAGTTGTTCTCCTTCCTGTTGCCCAGTCTGATCTCACAATCTTCTGCCTGATCTCAGGGCTCCTAAAATGTCTACTCTGTTCCCTTTGTTTGTTTTTCCAGGCTTCAGTTCTGAGAGGGAATTGAGGAGACATGTAACTAGTCTGCCATCTTGGCCCTACCTCCTACCCTAAGATAATTTTTAAATCTTAAACTAAAAATGTCCCAAAAGTCTTTGTAAAGCCAAACAATAGTTTAGCTTAACTAGTAAAGAATGTCTGCCTTGAACATTATGGCTCTTTTAAGAATTATCTACAATAGCAAATTGACAGATTAGATATGAAATGTAGGGGGGGAAGTTTATGTTAGTTCATAATTAATCAGGGAAGAGTAGCTCAGAAAAGGAGAATGGGAATGGTTGCTCAACTCAAGGAATGTAATTAATGTCACTGAATTGTACATGTTGAAACTGTTTAACTGGTGTAAGTTTTGCAATGTATATTCTTAATAGTGACAAAAAATATTTTTTTAAAAAAATACACTATTAAGAGTATAAAAAAATCAGTGGCCAGAGCCAAGCTGGAGAACTAGTCACATGCACAAGACATCTGACTGCTGCAAAGACCCTCTCACCTTGCCTTCCCCCCAAAAAACAAGTAAAATATGCACACATTACTCTTGGAACCCTGAGCCTTAAATGAATGGATAAAGTATTAGATCAAAAGTCAGTGAGGAGAAGAAGAAACTGATAGAAAATGGAGAAGGGACAAATTCACCCATAAAGAGACAGAGTGTCACAGATCAGATAAAAACACATGACCCATCAATATGCTGTCTAGAAAGACACACATCTTAGACCCAAAGACATATTAAAAAAATCAAAGGATAGGAAAAGATATATCAAGCAAACAACAACCAAAAAAAAAAGCAGGAGTAGCAGTACCAATCTTATATAACATAGACTTTAAGGCAAAATCAACTATAAAAGATAAGGAAGAACACTATATAATGATTAAAGGGGTAATCCATCATGATGGCATAACCATAAAAAATGTCTATGCACCTAATGATAACACTCCAAAGTACATAAAATAAGCTCTAACAGCCCTGAAAAGAGAACCGAGTAGCAGGTTTCAACATATCACTCTGAGTAAAGGACAGAACATCTAGAAAGAAATTCAGCAAAGATACAGAAGATCCAAAGGCCACAGTCAACTAATGCTGATCTCATAAACATAAAGAACACTTCACCCAACAACTGCAAAGCATACATTCTTTTGCAATCCATACAAGATATTTTCCAGAATAAATCACATCTCAGGCCACAAAGCAATTCTCAAAAAAATCCAAAACACTGAGATAATTCAAAGCATGTTCTCTAATCACAACACCATACAAGCAGAAATTAATAATACGGAGAGAAAAGATGGGAAAAATCAAATACACGGAAACTGAATAACATGTTGCTTAAAAACCACTGAGGAATACAAGACATCAAAGATGGAATAAAAAAAAATTCTAGAATCAAATGGGAATGAAAACACACCATACCAAACCTTTGGGACCCAGCACAGACAGTGCTCAGAGGTCAATTTATTGTAACAGTGGCACATTAAAAAAAGAAGAAAGGGACAAAATGAAAACTTCAGCCCTGCAAGTCAAACTAATAGAAAGAGAACAGCAAAAGAAGCCCACAGCCACCAGAAAAAGGAAATAATAAAAATCAAGCAGAGGTAAATGAAATAGAGAATAGGAAAACAATAGAAAGAACAAACCAAAAACTGATTCTTTGAAAACATCAACAAAATTGACAAAACATGGACCCCAAAAAAGTGAAGAAACAAATAACCTAAGTAAGAAATTAAATGAGAAACATTACTTCAGACCCAACAAAAATAAAAAAAGAATCATAAAAGAGTACTATGAAATACAGTACTCCAATAAGTTTTAAAAACTAGAGGAAATGGACAGATTTCTTGAAACAAACGACACTACATAAACTAACACAAAATAAGGCAGAAAATCTGAACAGATTCATAACAAGAAAAGACACTGAAAAGGTAATTTAAAAAAAAAAAATCCCAACTAAAAAGGTCCTGGCCCAGATGGCTTTACTGGAGAATTCTACCAAACATTCAGAGAACAGTTCATACCAGTACTACCCAAACTATTTCAGAACATAGAAAAGAAAAGGATACTTCCAAATGCATTCTATGAAATCCACATGACCCTGATACCAAAACCAGGCAAAGACACTGCAAAAAAGGAAAGTTACAGACCAATATTTCTCATGAATTACAGATGCAAAAATTCTCAATGAAAATCTAGACAATCGAATTTGACATCATCTCAAAAAAAATAATAATATACAACGAAGTGGCATTCAGTGGGCATGTAAATTTGTATGGGAATGTAAATTTTCACTCAGTCATAATAAAAAAGAAAAAAAAGAAAGAAAATTAATCAGTGTAATCCACCACATAAGTAAAAGAATCACAATTATTTTGGCTGATGCAGAAAAGATATTCAATAAAGTTGAATATTTATTCCTTTTAAATATGCTCATTAAGATAGGAATAGAAAGGTAATTCCTCAACCTAATAAAGGGCATCTATACAAAATCAATGGCTAGCACCATTCTCAATGAAGAGAGGCTGAAAACATTCCTCCTGAGAACAGGAACAAGACAAGGATACCTGTTATCACCCCTCGTATTTAACATTGTGCTGGAAGTCATAACTAGAGTGATGAGGCAAGGGAAAGAAATAAAGGGCACCCAAATAGGTAAAGAAGAAATAAAACTATTCCTACTTAGGGGTGATATGATTCTATTCATAAAGAACCCTAAAGACTTCACAAACTACTGGAAGTAATAGATTCAGCAGAGTTAACAAGATACAAGCAAAACAAAAAAATCAGTTGGATTTCTATACCCTAACAAGAAGAGCTTCAAAAAAGAAATCAGAAAAACAATACCATTTATAATAGTTCCTAAAAAGACAAAATACTTAGGAATAAATCTAACCAAGGACTTAAAAGACTTATACAAAGAAAATTACGAAACAATATTGCAAAAAACAAAAGCCAACTCAAGGGTCGTCGAGTAGGACTTACCTAAATGGAAAAATCTGTGCTCACGGGCTGATAGACTCAACATTGGAGAATGTCGATTCTGCCCAAAACAATCTATAAATATAAGGCAATCCCAATCCAAATACATAGAGCATTCTTTAAATATATGTATATATATATATCACATTGGGCTTTGGGTGAAAGGTTATAATCTAAATCAGTTTGCCATATGAAATCCCTTATATACACTACTATGAAACTGTAACTGCTCCCCACCTCTGTGACAGCACACTCCTCCTTTCCACCTTATACTTCTGATATCCACTCAACCAACTCCTGTCCCCCCTACCTTCTCACCTCATCTCTGGACAAGAGCTTCAGACAGCCTCATGTATACATTTAAGCCAAGAAGCACATTCTTCATCAGCATCACTGTATGTCTTCTAGTCCAGTCCAGTCTTTGTCTGAAGAATTGTCTTCTGTACTTGTTTCAGCTCTGCGCTAACAGAGAGTCTGGGGGCCATGTCCACAGGGTACCCTCCAGTCTGACAATCAAGTCTAGTCTTTTAATAGAGTTCTAGTTCTGCACATCCATTTTTCTCCTACTATATCAGGGACTTTACATTGTGTTCCCTGTCAGGGCAGTCACTGGTGATGGCCAGGCACCATCTAGTTCTTCTGGTCTCATGCTGATGTAGTTTCTGGATCACATGGCACCTCCTGTCTGCTGGGCTCGTACTTTCCACACGTAACAACATTCTTTAACAAGATGGGAAATTGAATCGTTATCTTTATACAGAAAAGTGAAACTTCACTGAAGAAGAACAAAGTAGGAAGATTTGTACTACCTGGTCTCAGAACCTACTATTCAGTATGATAGTCAAAGCAGGGAGGTGCTGGTACAACAACAGACACATTGGCCAAGGGAACAGAAGCAAGAACCCAAATGTAAATCCTACGGCTACCTGATCTTTGACAAAGGCCCAAAGTCCATTAAATGGGGAAAAACAGTCTTTTTAACAAATGGTGCTGGGAAAACTAGACATCCATCTACAAAATGAAACAGGATCAAACCCCTCACCATATGCAACAACTAATTCAAAATAGAAAGCCAGAAACAATGAAGATCATGGAAGAAAAAATAGGGACAACAATAAAGATTGTAATATATGGCATAAACAGGAAAGAAATCATAATTAGCAATACACAAACACCAAAAGATAAGATAGGTAACTGGGATCTTCTAAAAATTAAACACTTAACTCTCATCAAAAGACTTTACCAAAACAGTAAAAAGAGAACCTGCTGCTGAGAAAAAAAAAATGGCTATATCAGACAAAGGTCTAACCTCTAATATCTACAGGAAATCCAACACTTCTACAATAAAAAGACAAATAATCCAATTAAAAAATGGACAAAGAATTTGAGCAGACACTTTATCAAAGAAAGCACTCAAGTGGCTAACTGATACATGAGGAAATGCTCGTGATCACTAGCCATTAGAGAAATGGAAGTCAATACCACTCTAACATCATTGGCACTAGTTTAAAATTTAATAATAAATAATACATATTGGAGAGGTTGTGGGGTGATTGGAATACTAATGCACTGCTGGTGGGAATGCAAAGTGGAAAACAATATGGTGCTTCCTTAAAAAGCTAGAAATAGAAATACCATACTATCCAACAATAACGCTCCTAAGAATAGAGAAATAATTGCTGTCACACGAATAAACATATGCACAGTCATGTTCGGAAACCCTGGTGGCATAGTGGTTAAGTACTATGGGTGCCAAGCAAAAGGTTGGCAGGTCAGATCTACCAAGTGCTCCTTGGAAACTCTATGGGGCAGTTCTACAGTGACCTACAGGATTGCTATGAGTTAGAATCGACTTGACAGCAATGGGTTTGGTTTTGGGTTGGACACACATTGTCACTGCAGCATTATTCACAATAGCAAAGAGATAGAAAAATCTAAGTGCTCTTTAACAAATGGAGAAGCAAACTATAGTACATCCCATAGTGGAATACTGTGCAATAAAAAAGAACAATGATAAATCTGCAAAATATCTTACAGCAAAGATGAATCTGGTGGACATTACGCTGAGGGCAATAAATCAAACACAAAAGGACAAGCACTGTATGAGACAAAAAAAAAAAGTCCAAAACTACTACCACAAAGTCGATTCTAACTCATAGTGACCCTATAGGACAGAATAGAAGTGCTCCATAGAGTTTCCAAGGAACACCTGGCAGATTCAAACTGCCAACCTCTTGGTTAGCAGACATAGCACTTAACCACTATGCCACTAGGGTTTCCATATGAGATCACTATTTTAAAGACACATGAAAATGTTTCCTTAGAGAAAGAAGGAATCGTTGATAGTTATAAAGCAGGAGATGGCTGTGGAAGGAAAAACACTAACTGGACAGTAGAGTGGTAGTATCTTTGGTGAAGGGTAAGACAGTACACGACTCTGAAGAAGTCAGCACAACTTGACAGGGCAAGTCACTGAAGCTTCACGGACACATCCAAACACTCTGTGGGACTGAGCTACTGAGCCAAGGGCTGGGGACCATGGTCTCAAAGGGTATCTAGTTCAACTGGCAGAACATAGCCTATAAAGAAAACGTGGGACATTCAACCATGGTGAGTACTGCCTCGGCTCTTTAAAGTCTGTGAATAGCTATCTAAAATATATTTATTGGTCCCATCCCATTGGAGCAAAAGAGAATGGAAAAAACAAAGACACAAGGGAAAGCTCAGTCTAAAGGACATGGACCGTGAGCACCAAACAACCTCTACCCGACTGACCTCAGAAGAACTAGATGATGGCAGTTTACCACCAACAACTTTTCTGGCAGGGATCACAATAGAGGGTCCCTGACAGAGTGGCAGGGGGCAGAATATAGATAAAATTCAAATCCACAAAGAAAAAAATTCTTCCAAAACCAAGCTTGCTGGACTGACAGAGACTGGAGCAACCCGAGTAGTATGGCCTCTGGACACCTTTTAACACTGAAATCACTCCTAAGCTTCACCCTTCAGCCAAAGATGAGACAGGTCTAAAAAAAATCACACCCACTGCAGTCAATTCAATTCCAGTGCATAGCAACACTAGAGAACAACCCCCTAGGGGTTCCAATAAGCACCTGATGGATTCAAACTGCTGACATTTTGGCCAGCAGCTGTAGCTCTTAACCACTAGGCCACCAGGGTTTCTAGACTGGTCTATATGGCCAGTGATAACACATATGAGGAACTTGCTTTGTATACCAATCATTTATATGAGCACTCTGGCCTAAAGGCAGAGACAAGAGAGCAGGAAAACTGGATGAATGGAACAGGGAACCTGGAGTAGAGAAGGTAGAGTGTTGTCACATCATGGGGTTGTCAATCAGTGTCACAGAACAATTTGTGTATTAACTCTTCAACGAGAAACTAAGTTGTGCTGTAGACTTTCAGCTAAAGTGCAATAAAAACAAATATTTCTTAGAGCAAAAAAAAACCCGTATAAAGGCAAGCTAGAACAGGGCGATGATGGTATTCACAACACATGTATTCAATAAAGAATTTATATCCAGAGCATAAAAAGAACTTTCAGAAATCAATAGGAGACCCTGGTGGAGTAGTAGCTAAGTGCTCATGGCTGTTAATCATAAAGAATAAGGAAAGACAATCTCATCACACTACCAATATGCAGGAATGGCATGCTACATTCTCAAACAAAGGAAATCTATTGCATGGCTCTTCTCTGTTACCAGATGATATTATTGGAAAATTTTAAGTGAGAAAATTACAGTGAGTGCCGTAGAAATGCACTTTGCTCAGTGATACTTGAGTTGTTGCAATATTTAATTATCTGTCCGGCTCTTACAGAAAAAATCTTATCTGCAACCAGTGCTTATAGCTGGAATAGCTATTTCCTGTATTTCTTTCTCTAGTATTGAGTTGTGTGCTAGGTATTGAGCCTAGACAAGCACACAAGGCTTTTATAAAGCAGCATGGTTTACTTGCACAAAATTGATCAGTTCTGAGAGGTCATTAACACCATTGAAGTGGTTTGGGGGGGAATGGACAGTATTAAAGTATTGAAATCAAGTCCACGTGACTTATCAAGTCACTTACATGCCCTGATTTTATACACTTGTGTCTATTAATAGAAAAATTGTGATACTTAAAAAAAAGAATGGAAGAATTGAGCAGGCACTGTACTAAAGAGGATAACCAAATAACCAAGAAACATATGGAAAGGAGCTCAAAAACATTAGTCAGAGGGATGCAAATTAATATGATATTGCTACACACCGGCAGAATGGCTGAAATTAAAAAGACTGACAATACCAAACACTGGAAAAGATGGAGAATGATTAAATCTTTCATATACTGCCAGTAGGAGTGTCAATTGGTACAACCATTTTGGAAAATATATGTTAAACCTTTGCCTCTTGTAGGCCCAGGGAAAGGAATGCATGAAGCCCATCAAAAGACACATAGGAGAAACTTTATAGCATCTGTGCTCATAATAATCTGAAACCAGAAACAGCTCAAATGTCAATCAACAGGACACTGGGTGTACAAACTGTGGTATATCCATACAATGAAATACTGTGTAACGATAAAGGAGATCGACTCCCAAAACAGAGAAAAAAGAACAAACCATTGCCATATTCAACCACTTAGGTGAAGCTTGTAGACATGACATTGAGTAAAAGAAACCAGCACAAAAGAATGCCTGAGGGTATGGTTTCAGTTATACAAAGTTCAGGAGCAGACAAAACTCACTTAGGTGATAGAGGTCACCAGACAAGTGACACCACCTCCAGGTGGTAAGGCAGGGGGTTGGAAAAAGTGCAAATTGGTTGGCACGAGCCATAAGAGACGTGGAATGTTCTAAAACTTGATCTGGGTAGTGGTCGCATAGGGGTGTTACACATGGGAAAAACACCCTGATACACACTTGAAGTTTATACAGCCACAAATAAAAAGACAAAGAGGGCACCTGACAACGAGGCTGGCTCAGACAACTCAAAAACCAAACCAAACTCACTGCTGTCAAGTCAATTCCAAATCACGGCTCGACCAAAGACTTCTAACATCATTTCTCCAGATCAGGAAATAAAACCCTCAACAGCCGTCTACTCACAGGTACAGGGAAGAATGTTTATGACTCACCTGGGAAAAGCAGCGACGGCACTTGGCTGGCTGGGGAAAAGCAATTAGTATCTGAAAGTTGACAGTTTATCCTGGCAAGATAAGGAAAAAATTCATTCATTGGTTTATTCAACACAGAATGATAACAGTTTATCAGGCAATTAGATACACAAGATATGTCTGTGTGTGGTTTGTGTGTGCACATGCGTATGTATGTGTGTGCGCATATTACAAGCGGTAAATCTTTTCATTTAACAAGCTGTCTTCCCATGAAAACAAGACTTCTTTGGAGTAGTGAGTTGGGGCAGATTCAAGGGCCTTGGAAACAGAAATATTCAGAAGCCAGGTCAGACTATCTGTCCTAAAGGTATGAACTTTGGTCCCATTTGATTAGTAGTAGTTTCTGTTCTACTGGGTCCATTTGCTCTGCATGTTCAAGGTGGATTTAGACAACAATTGACTAGCTGCCAATATTGCCCCAATCTATTTCTTTACTCTAGAAGGATAATAAAAAGCTGAGCTATGTCTACATTTGTTTATGTCCTAATTCATTACAGTGAAATGCATTAAATACACACAGTGTGCTAGGTATGTAATCCTTAGCCATCCACCAACAAAATCCAAAGCACATAAAAATTTAATCTAAAGAAAAACAACGGCATTAAGAATTCAACAATTATTCTTTTCTTTTCAGATATAAAATGTACTCATATTTATTACTAGTGGAAAAGCTTGAAACAGTCCTGAAAAAGAACAATACTTCAGAGTAAAGCAAAATAAGCATAGATCAGAAATATCTATAATATTTGGGGTTATTTCTAGGGAGACATTGGTTTACCAAAAATATATATTCTGATACGTAGTGTTTAAAATTGTAATATGCATAAGAAATACCTAGGACACAAATAATACATTTGGGATGGGGTCCAGAAATCTCCCTGCTTGGCAAGCAACACCAAATAATTCAGAACAAGTTTATCCATATCCATTTCCAAATTCCCTTTGCAGACACAGACATGCAACACATCTATCTCTAACAAATGGATAGCTTAAGTGCACACACATTCACACACAAAAAAATTAGTGCACTATAAATAATTTACATCTAAGTAGAACTGCAAATTTTGAGCACTGTGCTGTTGTTTTTGTTAGGTGCTATCAAGTTGGTTCCAACTCATAGTGACCCTATGTGCAACAGAACAAAACTCTGCCTGGTCCTGTGCCATGCCCACAGTCAGTTTTACACTTAAGCCCATTGTTGCAGCCACTGTATCAATCGATCTTGTTGAAGGTCTCCTTCTTTTTTGCTGACCCTCTACTTTACCAAGCATGATGTCCTTCTCCAGGGACTGATCCTTCCTGACAACCTGTTCAATGTGTGTGACGTAGACTGTTGTCCTTCTTCCTTCTGAGAAGCATTCTGGTTGTACTTCTTCCAGGACAGATTTGTTCATCCTTTTGGCAGTCCGTGGTATATTCAATATTCTTCTCCAACACCAAAGCTCAAAGGTGAGCATCATAAGAGACTTTGAAAATGGTATCCTACATAAGAATATAAAGACCACTCAATGGGGAAAGAATAAATGGTTTTGGCACAACTGGATATCCACATACACAAGTATGACTTGGATCCTTACCTCTATAAAAATTAGCTCAAAATGTGTAAAAGATCTAAATATAAGACCTAAACCACAAAACTCTTACAAAAAACACAGGGGTCAGTTTCAGAAACTCAATTTGTTAGCTATGACACCAAGAGCACAAGTAACGAAAGAAGAAACAGATAAATTGGACATCATCAAAATAAAAAAAATTTGTGCATCAAAGGATACTATTACCAAAAAGGAAATTCTGGTGGTACAGCAGTTCTGTGTTACAGCTGCTAACCAAAAGGTTGGCAGTTCAAATCCACCAGTTCGTCCTTGGAAACTCTATGGGGCAGTTCTACACTGTCCTACAGGGTCGCTATGAGTCAGCATCAACTCAAAGGCAATGGATTTTCTGGTTTTATTATCAAGAAAGTGAATGGACAACCCACAGAAACAGAAAATGTTTGCGAATCACGTATCTGAGAAGCATCCAGAATACTATATCCAAAATATGTTTTTAAAAATCTCTTACAATTGAAAAACAAAAAGCCATACAGCTCAATCTGAACATGGGCTAAGGACTTGAACAGACATTTCTCCAAGGAAGATACACAACAAGCGCATGAAACTATGCTCAACGGCATTAGTCATTAAGAAAATGCAGATCAAGACCCACTTCTCATCTGTTAACAATGTCTAAAATAAAAAATTGGGAAAATCCCAGGTGTTGACCAAGATGCAGAGAAACTGGAAGCCTCATGCATTGCTGGTGGGAATGTAGAATGGTACAGTCACAATGGAAAACATACAGACAGTCCCTCAATAAATTAAACATAAAATTATCATACATTCCACCAATTCCTCTGCTAGGTATATACACAAAAGAATTAAAAACAAGGATTCAAACAAAAATTGTACTCTAAATTTTATAGTGGCACTATTCGTAATAGCCAAAAGGTAGAAAGAACTCAAATGTCCATTGATGGATAAACGGATAAACAAAATGTGGCCTGTTCACGCAATGGGATATTATTCAACTTTAGAAAGGAATGAGGTTCTAATACATACTACAACATAAATGAACCTTGAAAGCATTGTGTCAGGCAAAATAAGCCAGACACAAAGGGGCACAAGCATATGGTTCCATTTGTGCAAAATACCTAGAATAGATAAATTTACAGAGACAGAAAGTAGATTAGTGTGAAGAAACCCTGGTGATGTAGTGGTTCAGTGCTACAACTGCTAACCCAAAGGTCAGCAGTTCGAATCCACCAGGCACTCCTTGGAGACTCTGTGGGACAGTTTTACCCTGTACTATAGGGTTACTATGAGTTGGAATGAACTCGACAACAACAAGTTTAGGTTTTTTGTTTGAGGAGCTTGAGAAGAGGGGGCAATGTAAGGTGGACTGCTCTCAAGTGTTGTCATTGAGTTCTCAAACAACCCTGTTAGGCAGGACAAGTATAAATGCCCCCATTCAACAGATCAGAAAAAAAAAAAGTGAGAGTCAGGAGGCTTAAGTCTTTTGACTTCCATCCACCCCAAGGCTCTTTCCACCACTCAGCACCACTCTGTTCAGGGCAATAGGAGTACAGCCAGGGGCAGGTTCACCCCTCCGTCTCCTCCTCCACAAAAGGAGAGCTTGAGCTAGCTAGGCCCTTGAGTTTCCCCCGGATGTAAACCCTATGATTCTACACAATTTCTCAAGGCAGAGCTGTTCTTCACACCAATGATGGCCAACTGGGAACTTGGGGAGGGGAGGAGCTGAGATGCAGATAAAAAGGGCTGAAACTTCTTTACAAGTTAGTCATTTCCTTCCTGACAGCTTTCTGCCGGTTCTGAGCTCCTCACTCTCACCCCTGTCACTCAAGCATGCCAAAAAAGAAAAATCATTATCAATTGTGAGTCAAGCTAGATAAGTGTGCAAACAGCACCTGCTTCACCCTCTGCTCAGGGAACATGTCAAAAAGATTTAAGTTCACGTAAGTCCACGTGAAGCCTGGGAGTTACATACACTCATTTCCTCACTAAACTCCAATTCTCAAGATGAGCCTTATTGTGGAATAATTTCCAAGGACTCTGTTTCAGATTCAAGGAAGTTGAAAACCTGGTTATGAGAGACCCTGCCTACTACCTGTTCCACTGAAACCTCCCCATCACTGAATAGATGGGCTGGTGTCCTGAATTAAATAATTTCTCCTCCAAATATGTGTCTACTTGACTAGGCCATGATTCCTAGTACTGTGTGGTTATCTTCTCTGTTGTGACTGATGTAGTTTTCCTATGTGTTATAAGTCCTAATCTCTGCCTGGGGTTAATGAGGGAAGGTGAGATTATGTTAAAGAGGAGTAGTATGGGATTCTCACACCCTTACTCAGCCCACATCCCTGATCCAGTGTGAAGGGAGTTTCCCTGGGGTGTGGCCTGCACCATCTTTTATCTTACAAGAGATAAAAGGACAAGGAAGCAAGCAGAGAGTGGGGGACCGCGTACACCAGAAAAGTAGTGCCAGGAGAAGAGTGTGCACTTTGGACTCAGGGTCCCTATACTGAGAAGCTCCTAGTCCAGAGGAAGGTTAACGGCAAGGACCTTCCTCCAGAGCCAGCAGAGAGAAGAAGTCTTCTCCTGGAGCTAGTACCCTGAATTTGGACTTACAGCCTGCTAGACTTGTGAGAGAATAAACTTCTGTTTTTTAAAGCTATCCACTTGTGGTATTTCTGTTCTAGAAGCACTAGATAACCAAGACAGCTGGTTACCCTTCCAAGCTATGCATATTAGATTTCTTTTCCATGAAGACTATTCTTACATTTTTAGTTCCTCTTTTGTTGCTTAGATTGTGTTATTTACTATTTGAACACATAAATCTATTTGAATGAGTAACACAGAGTCATTTTCTCATTTAGTGCTTATCATTCCCCCACCACCTGTTTGTCAGTCTGTGGTACCTACAGTGGGAGCTTGTATGTTGTTGTGATATCGGAAGCAACGCCACTGGTGTTTCATGTGCCAGCAGGGTCACCCACAGTGTACACAATAGGATGTTGTCTGACTGCTTGCTTTGGACACATCTTGAGGAGGAATCCACTTCTGCAGGAAGGCATCTTGTTTGGTGAAGCAGAGGGCAAACAAGGGCAAGGGAGACCCTAAGGGAGACGGACTGGCACACCAGCCACAGGATGGACTGGAACACCTCGGTAGGTCAGGACGACGATAAAAGACCCAGCAACATTCTGTTCTGTTTCACATAAGGTCACCAGGAGACAAAGCTGACTCAGTGGCTACTGTCTTAGTCCTCTCATGCTGCTGCAACAGAAATGTCACAAGCAAATGGCTTTAACAAAGTGTTCCCTCAAGTCGTGTAGGCTACAAGCCCAAATTCAGGGTGCCAACTCCAGGGGAAAGCTCTCTGTCTGTGTCATCTCTGGAGGAAGGTCCTAGTGAAGCATCAGTCTTCCCTTGTCTGAGAACACCTCAGAGCAGGAACCTGAGGTCCAATCTGCTCCCTGCACTGCTTTCTTGGTGGTACGAGGTACCCAATTCTCTCTGCTTTCCTCTCTCTTACATTTCAAAAGATGTTGGCTTAAGATACTGTCTGATCTGTAGACCTCAGCACTGTAAGTGCTGCCAATCCATCTTATTAAATCACAGTGATGGAATTTACATGTAGGAAGATCCCATCCAATGACAGAATGGTGGCCAATCATACAATACGGGGAACCATGGTCCAGTCATATTGATACACATACTGGGAAAAGAGCAGGGGACATAATTCATTCCCTGACAGCTACCTTCAGTCTAAGAAGATCTCAGCCAGCATGTGCCTTAGAAGTGAAGACGGCAAGGTATCGGCTCAGTTACTTCGCATGTATTGTCGGGAAAGATCAATCACTAGAACAAGACATTGTGTTTGTTAACGTAGAGGACCAGAGACAATGAAGGAAACCCTTGGCGTGACAGAATGACACAATAGCTACAATGGACTCACACGTAACAACGATCACGAAGATGACACATTATTGTTGGGCAGTGTTTTACCGTCGTGCATGAGGTCACCGGGAGTCATAGCCAGCTTGATGACAAGTAACAATAGGGGAGCCAAACAAGCCAGGAATTCAAAGGCAAGATAAAAACTCATGCACGCAGGCACTTGGATCAAAGCGTAAGAAGCTCTTCCCATGGGCTCCTTGTGGGCGCCTCTCAACAACCCCGAAGGGGAGGCAGGCCGCGCATTGGCCCCTGCATTTTACAAATCAGACACTAAGACACAGTGATGCTAAACTAGTCAGCCAACCAGGAAACACAGAACTGGGAAAAGACTTAGGGTTTCTGGTGGGAAGTGGTGCTTTCTCAGCCATATCCAAAATCAGTTCTGACTGAAATAACCGGAGAAAACAGCATTTGAAAAGGACTTTAAGGGTCAAGAAAGGCTTTTCCAGGCAGAGGAAGAAAATTTAGTTCCAGGGACTCTTTAGACGGTAGAAAGTCTGGTTTTATTCTTCACAGAAGCAAGGTACCTTGTCCATGTAAGGAACAGTGAGGCCACAGACACGTTGGAGCATGACCAGGGGACAGCAGCAGTCTTGTGTGGCTGCTGTCCCAGTTATACATGGCAAAGCAAGGAGACACCATTGGGAAATAGACTGGAGCCATGCACAAAAGGCTTTCTCTGCTGGGACAGAAGCTTGGCAGATCCATGAGACACTCCTTTACAAAGGTCACGAGACAGAAATATTTCTGGGCATCTGTATTTTCTTTACTTTAGGCTGTCAACAGGGTAGATTAATGCATTGTGTCATTCAGAAAACTTTCTGTGGGTGGTGATTCTCCATGACCTTGAAAACTGGGGGTTTCCAGAGAGGCATTTCTCGTTTCCTGAAGCTTCCACTGGCCATCCATCTGGACAAAGCCTAATCCATCATCTTATTGCTCACATGTATCTCCCAAACCTCCTAGAGTCTAACAGAAAACATCCATGTTTTGGATCCTCAATTTTTTAATGTGCTTTCACTGTGTATCTTAATAAACACTGTAGAAATTCAGTGAAGTTTTGCTAAAAAGCTCTGCCTCTGCGAAGGCCGAGCACCCCGAGCACCCCTGAGGCTGGGCTTGTGAATACAATGGAACCCACTGAAGTGCACACCTGAGAAGGGGAGATTCTGAGGTCTGTGAATGCCGTCTTAATAAAAAGAGTGGAGAAGAGACAAGTATAAAATAAGGACCGTGGGTCTAGAAGGAAAATGTCAGAAGCTAAGTATTGGGGTTCGTTTTCTTAAAAACAGTGCCATTTCAGAAATTATAACTGAAAATTAAAATTACCAAAATTTTGTTCTACACTTACCATGAGCTAGCTGTTGGACAACATGGTTTTCACCCAAGGTTTCCCACTTCTCTCTTCTGGTTTCTACTTGAGGAAATTTAAAAATTATGTCATCCAAGGCACTAGCACTGCTTATCCCAGTGTGTAGATGGCTGTTGGTGACCGACAACAAAGGAAAGAAGGAAGGGAACTGTGAGGCATCTCATGACAAAGGGCAGCTAGGCATCTGTGAGGAGGTGACATTTAAGTCGAGATCTAAAGAGCTAGAGAAGTGGGCCACATGAGACAGGGGAACAAGCATCCCAGCCACATGAAGTCATGTGGGGAAAGTGGTTTGTAAATGGCAAAGCTCTAAGTGAGCCCTGACTGTGCCCGGCTACAAACGTCTCAGGAGAAGTGGTGAGGCGGTGGGGCGGGGGTGCTGGGATGGACACCGAACTGCCTAGAACCCAGGAGCCCAGAGCCGAGAGGTGCAACTCCGCGTTCTACAGGGATTTTCCATTTTCCTCCTGCCAAAAAGCGCTCAGCAAGTGCCATGCTGTAGAATAGATACTGGGGCAGACTGAGTCATCCGCATTCAGTGATTTCCTGGTTAGACATTTTTCTTTTAGAGTAAAAAGTGTACTTGTCAGTTATTGCCATGACTTAATCCTGCTCAGAGGCTTTTTAAAGAGGAAAAACAAAATGCATGGTGATTTTCAGGTTGCAGGACAGACGAAGCTTCCCCCTTGATGTGGAGTCAGAAATGTAAACAAGTCACAGAGGCGGTGTCCTAAGAAACTAGATCCTGACTATAAGGATCAGTTATCCTCCAGGAAGGGCCCTGCTGGGCCACCTCCTGGCTCGTCTCATCCTCACAGCAGCTCTGCCAGGGAGATGCCACCCTGAGTCTCCGACGAGAAAACTGAGGGCTGGGGGGCCCCAGGAGCATCCTCAACACCAGGCCTGGCGGATAATATACACAGCCTTTCAGCAGGGCCAGTGTAGGGCACAGCCCCTCACATGCACTTAGAGTCATACGGTTTCCTCTACCTTCTCATTCCAACCACCACTCACCTGTCACTTTCGGTGGCACGTGTGTAGACTGCTTGTTTTCATTTATGCATTCTCTTGTCTCCCCATTTTGCACTGCTGCATTGCGCATTTAATAGCCCTCTGTTACATGTGGTCTTGCTTTCTACGAAGAGAAAAGATACTTAAACTTCCACCACGTAGAAAGACATAAGGAAAACAACCAAGTTTCCCTGAAATTCAGCATCTAATACAACCATCCTTGTTTCAATGCCCTGGAAGGTACACCACCAGTATTTCAAACACCAGCAGGATCACTCACGGTGGAAAGGTTTCGACAGAGCTTCCAGATTACAACAGACCAGGAAGAAAGGCCTGGGGATCTATTTCTGAAAATAAGCCAATGAAAACCTTATGAATCACAACAGATTATTGCCTGACATGCTTGCTTTGGACACGTCATCAGGAGGACTAAATCCCTGGTTGAGGACCTTATGTTTGGTGAAGCAGAGGGCCAGTGTGAAGAGAACTATCACTGAGATGAAATGACACAATAGCCACAGTGGTGATGTAACAGAGATTGTGAGGATGATGTTAAACGAGGCAACATTTGTTCTGCTGTGCAGGAGGTCACCAGGAGTCAAAGTTAACTCAGTGGCCGCTGTCCATCCCCCGCCCTTTCTCTCTCTGTCTGTCTGTATCTATCTATGTCTGTCCATTTACCTATTAATCCCCAGGCACTCTGCTTAATTTCACACTCCCTGAGTGTCCATTTTTAATACACAGAGGTGGAACCAACTCGACGGCACTTAGCTTGGCTTGGTTATAATACTTGGACATTTTTTAATCCATCTACAATTCATCATCTATTGTGCTGAATTCTAAGTCCCTCCCAAGTATTCAGAGAAGCTGCTATTTTAATTGCCAATCTGATCATCAAAGATGTGCCAACCACCTACCTCCCCATCCAGACCTCCTGAGATTGTCTTTGGGGGTGGAGGGGAGAGGTTGTATAGTGTTGGTAGAGGGATCTCCAAATTCATGTTTTGAAATCTACCCACATTTATTCTGGGTAATAACATGTGACACTCTTGGTTACTTCTCCAAAATCTTGCTCCTAAGATGCTGATCTCACTGCCAGGGACAGCAGCTCCAGCAAGGAACTGGGCTCCTTCCTGTTCATCCTGGGAGAGGGTAGTGTGACCCGGGGAATGTGCTTCCTCTGAGTCCTGTCACACGACTGCACAAGGGTGACCATGGGTCAGGAAAAGGCAAAATGTTCCACTCAGGTTCCCAGGCTCTTGACAAGCAGGTTGTAATTTTTCTTGTGTAGGAGATGAATTGACATCCTTTGTCAAAAAAAATTACAGCTCTGCCATGGGGCCTGTGGTGCTATAATTTTTATTAAAAGTCACGAGCTGGAACTTAGTCAATGGTAATGGATTTGCTTTCTTTTGTTTTTGTTTAGTACACATCATGGATAGAATTGCTTCCCCCTAAAAATGTGTGTAACAGTTTGGCTGGGCCGTGATTCTTAAATACTTGCAACTGTCCTCCCCCTTGTGATTTTCCTGCGCTGTAAATCCTGCCCTCCCCCTGTGCTTGTTAAATAGGCTGGATTATGTTAAAGAGGATCAGGATGGGCCTCTAAACTCTTCCTAAGGTCATCTCCCTGCTCCAGTGTAAAGGGAGTTTTCCAGGACTGTGGCTTGCAACACCTTTATCTTACAACAGACAAAAGGAAAAGGAAGCAAAAAGAGAGGCGGGGACCTCGTACCATTAAGAAAGCAGCACCAGGAGGAAAGTGTGTTCTTCGGACCTTTGGTTCCTGCACAAAGAAGCTGTCAGTTTATTTTCTTAACTTCATTAATGATAATTTACTTGTTTTAATTTACTGTAGTACAGAGCTTTTCAATTTTTAAGGAATCAAATCAACTCTATCAAGCTTTTCTTTTGCCCTTCTAGATTTCAGGACATGCTCATAAAAGATGCCACGAGTCAGATCCAACTCGACGGCACTTGGCTTTGGCTTGTACCCTCAAATCCAAAAACATTCATCAAAATTTTCCTTAAGTAGTTCGGTTAGTGTTTTACATATAAATATTTTATTCTCGCCTGAACTTACTCTGATACAAGAAGGAGGGCATGGATTCCATTTTTCGTCTCAAATGGCCCGCCAGTTGTCCTGACGTCTTATCCTGGAAAGGCTGCTAATTCCTCCATTGACTTAAAATACATCTTCTAATAATCCTGATTTGATCTGTGTGTTTATTTCTGCCATTTTCTTTTTCCTTCATCTACAGGGTGACTATGAGTCAGAATTCACTCAGTGGGTTCAGTTTTATTTGTTTTTAGATGTCTGTTCCTGTCTCCTTGTCAACACTGTTTGAATTGCTATGTCTCTAAAACATAGTAGAGAGACTTCACATCCAGTATGATGGAGTCAACATACTCTATCCTGTCTCTCCCACTGACCACGCAGCCCAAACCCTGAACAGAACACGTGAAGCAACTCTTTGAGGGCTCAGTAGTTTGTTGGCCAGTGTCATAAAACAACATGTGTACTAAATGTTTAATGAGAAGCTGCTTTGTTCCATAAACCTTCATCTAAAATACAAGAAAAAAAGATCTAAATACAATCTGGCAGAACTCAAAAAAAGTTATACATGTATATATACTAAAAAGCCAAGGCAAATCAACATGCAGTACTAAAAAGCTTCAAATAATCCAAAAGAGGGCAAGAAGGAAGAAAAAAAAAACAGGGGACAAGCAGAAATAAATAACAAAATAGAAGATCTAATTTAACCACACCAATAATTATGTTAAAGGTAAAGAGCCAACTTACTAATTCAAAGGGAAAGATTACCAGATGGATTTTCTAAAATTATCTGATTATATGCTGTCTATGAGAAATTTATTTTAATGTAATGATATAAATAACTCCAAAGCTAAAGGATGGAAAAATATACAGCATGGAACACTAATTAAAAGAAAATTTCTCAAAAAGTTAAACATAAGACTACCATATGATCCAGCAATTCCACAGTTAGGCATGCGCCCAAGAGAAAAGAAAATAGGCATCCACACAAAAGCTGGTATGTGGACGTTCATTGTAGCATTATTTATAATAGCCAAAAAGCGGGAACAACACAAAAGTCTGTCACCTAATGGATAGATAAATAAACTATGGTCTTTTCATATAATGAAGTATTATACAGCCATAAAAAATAATAAAGTATTAACATAGGTTACAGTGTGGATGAAACTTGAAAACATTATGCATAGTGAACAAAGTCAATCACAAAAAGAGCATCTATTATATGATTTCATTTATATGATGTGTCCAGAAGTGTGAAACAGAAAGTACATTAGTGGTTGTTAGAGGGAGGGAGTAGGGAAATAAGGATTGATTGCTAATGGATACAAAGCTTCCTCTAGGGGAGACAAATATGTAATAAAATTGATTGTAGTTATTGTCTCAGTCTGAACTCATAGTGACCCTATAGGACAGAGTAGAATTTCTCCATAAAGTTTCCAAGGAGCCCCTGGCGTATTCAAACAGCTGACTTTTTGTTTAGAAGGTGAAGTGCTTAACTACCATGCCACCAGGGTTTCCTATTGTCCCCTAGCCTGTGGATATTGTTAAAAACATTGACTTGTACATTTTAGATGGATAAATTGTACGGTATGTGAATGATATCTCAATAGTTTTCTTTTTTAAAGAAAACTAGAGTGCTATCTAATATCGGACAAGCAGACTTCAGAATGTAGAAAAGAACCAAGATATGAAGAGAAAATACATAATGATAAAAGAGTCAATTTATCAAGAAGATATGACAATCTTAAATGTGTATTATTGAACAGAGCTTCAAAATACATAAAGAAGAAAATGGTAGAACTGAAAGGAAAAACAAACAAACACATATCACTCCCAGTAACTGGTAAAGCAAGTAGACAGAAAAATCATCAAGAGTATACCCTGAACAACACATTCAACCAACTTGATCTAGCACAGATTTATAGAACAGGTCCCCAGTAGCTGCAGAACACAACATGCTTTGCAAGTGCACATGGAACCTGCACAAGATAAAACATATCCTGAGCAACATATCAAATCTTAACAAATTTAAAATAATTGAAGTCATACAAGATATGATCTCTGAATGTAACAGAATTAACATGGAAATCAAGGGCAGGAATATATTTGGAAAATCCTCCCCCCATGTATTTGGGAACTAACACACTTCTAAATAACCCCTGGGTCAAAAAGTAAGTTACATGGGAAATTAGAAAATATTTTGAGCTGAATGAAAATGAAAATACAACTGGCAAAAATGCGTAGATGCAATTAAAGCAGCACTAAGAGTTTATGACACTAAACTCCTAGTTTAAAAAAAGTTTTCAAATGAATAATTTAAGCATCCACCTTAAGAAACTAGAAAAAGAACAAGCTAAACCAAATCAAGCAGAAAAGAAGGAAATAATAAAGAACAAGTATCACTGAAACTGAAAACAGAAAAACGATAGAGAAAAATCAGTGAAACCAAAAGACGTCTGTTAGAAGATGCCAAACAAATTCATAACCTCTAGGCAGACTAACCAAGATGAAAAGGGAAAAGATAAAAATTACCACGATAAGGAAGGAAATATTAGATATCACTATAGATCCACAGATATTAACAGCTCTATGGTAAATTCAACAATTTACCTGAAACTGATCAATTGTTTCAAGACACAGACTACCAAAACTAACTCAAAAAGAAATAGATAACCTGAGTAATCCTAAGTCTATTAAAGAAACTGAGTTTGCAATTTTAAAGAATTCCATGAAAAAAACTCCAAACCTAGAGGATTTCACTGGTAGATTCTACCAAACATTCAATAAAGGAAAAATACAGAACTTATACAAATTCCCCAGAAAATAAGAGGAGGGAACATTTTAATGAGCGATTCATTTGTTGAGTCCAGCATTACTCTGATACCCAAACCAGAAAAGATCATACAAAAATGGAAAGCTAGAGACCGATGAACATAGATTCAAAGTCCACAACAAAATATTGGTAATGAAAGCCAGCATCAAGGTTAATACATCATGCCCTAGAAGAGTTGATTCCCTGGAATAATGAAACATCTGTAAAACAATCAATGTAATCCACCACTTTGACAGAATACCTTATCATCTCCACAGACTCAGAACATGCATCTGACTATACTTATCCATTTATGATAAAATTTCTCAGCAAACTAGACATAGAAAACCTAATAAAAAGACAACAACAACAAAAAAATTGATATTATACTTACTACTGAAAGGCTTAATTCCTTTCCCCTAAGTTTGGGAATAAGGCTAGGATGTTTACTATCACCCTAGAGAAGTTAAAACTTGTATCCACAAGAAAACTTGCAGATGACACAAACTTGCTTACTGAAAGCAAAGAGAACTAAAAGCACTTACTGATGAAGACCAAAGACAGCCTTCAGTACAGACTGTGTTTGAACATCAAGTAAACAAACATCCTCACAAATGGATCAATGAGCAATATCATGATAAATGGAGAAATTATTGAAGTCATCAAAGATTTCATTTTATTTGGATCCACAGTCAACACCCATCGAATCAACAGTCAAGGAATCAAACAATGTACTAGGCTAGGTAAATCTGCTGCAAAGACTTCTTTAAAATATTAAAGCAAAGACATCACCTTGAGCACTAAAGCGTATCTGACCCAAGCCATGGTATTTGTCTTGTTATTTTTTAATTTTGTATTTCAGATAAAAGTTTACGCACAAACTAGTCTTCATTAAAAATTGATACATTCATTGCTTTGTAACATTGGTTGCCAACCCCATGACATGTCACAAGCCATGGTATTTTCAGTCTTGTTTTCTGTGTGCCAAAGCTGGACCGTGAGGAAGGAAAACCAAAGAAGAATTGATGACTTTGATTATGGCTTTGAAAAAGAGTACTGAGTATGCTATGGACTGTGAGAAAAATGAATAAATCTCTCTTGGAAGGCACACAGTCAGAACGTTCCTTAGAAGTAAAGATGGCAAAACTCATGCACTTTGAACATCTTACTGGGAGAGGTAAGTCCCTGGAGAAGGACATCATCTGTGGTAAAGCAGAGGGTCAGCGAAAACCAAGAAGACCCTCGATGAAACAGACTGATACAGTGGGGGCAGCAATGGTGTCTTAGGCTGGGTTCTATAAATAAGCCGGATCAATAAAGAATATAAATAGAGACAGAGAGAAATTTGTGTCAAGGAAATGGTTCATGTGGTTGTAGAAGCTGGAACATTCCAAGTTCGTGGATCAGCACAGAGGCTTCTCCCAATTCACACAGCCACAGGGATTGGTGAACCCAAGATTGGCAACTCAGAGAGTAGTGTTCTTGCTTGCAGTCTGAGAAAACTGAGAAATTCCAAGATTGGCAGGTAAGAAGACCACAGGTAAGTCCCAATAACTGGAGGTCAAATAAACAGGAACCAGAAGCCAGAGCAAGCAAAAGCCCACAGTCTTGCCAGAACGTCCGCTTATATTGGATGCAGGCCGCACACCCAAGGAAACTCCCTGTAAAGGACTGGCTCCTCACAGAAGGTCCCATCAGAGAGGTGATCACATTATCTAAAATCTCATCAGGGAAGTGATTTCAGCATCACGTTGTTGCTGTTGTTAGGGGTCATGAAGACATTCCAACTCATAGCAACCCTATGCACAACAGAATGAAACACTGCCCAGTCTTGCGCCATGTCCACAATTGTTTTTACATTTAAATCCATCGTTGCAGCCACTGTGTCAATCCATCACATCAAGGGTCTTCCTCTTTTTAGCTGACCCTCCACTTTACCAAGCATGATGTCCTTCTCCAGGGACTGATCCCTCCTGACAATATGTCCAAAGTATATCAGATGCAGTCTAGCCGCCTTTGCTTCCCAGGAGCACTCTGGTTGTACTTCTTCCAGAACAGATCTGCATGTTCTTTTGGAAGTTCTTGGTACATTCACTATTCTTCTCCAACACTGCAATTCAGTGGCACTGATTCTTTTTCTGTCTTCCTTGTTCATTGTTCAGCTTTTGCATGCATATGATGCAATTAAAAACACCATGGCTTGGGTCAGGTGCTCCTTAGTCTTCAAGGAGACATCTTTACTTTTCAATACTTTAAAGAGGCCCTTTGCAGCAGATTTCCCCGTTGCAGTGCAACTTTTGTTTTCATGCCTGCTGCTGCCACAGGCCTTGATTGTGGAACCAAGCAAAATGAAATCTTTGATAACTTCAGTTCTTTCTCCATTTATCACAATGTTGGTTACTGGTTCAGTTGTGAGGATTTCTGTTTTCTTGATGTTGAGGTGCAATCTATATACTGAAGGCCGTGGTCTTTGATCTCCATCAGTAAGTGTTTCAAATCCTCTTCACTTCTAGCAAGCAAGATTGGGTCATCTGTGTAATGCAGATTGTTACTGAGTCTTCCTCCAATCCTGATGGCTCATTCTTCTTCATACAGTCCGGTTTCTTGGGTTATTTGCCCGGCATACATACTGAAAAGATATGGTAAAAGGACACAACCCTGACACACACTTTTCCTGACGGTAAGCCATGCAGCGCCCCTTGTTCTGTTTGCATGACTGCCTCTTGATCCTTGTACAGATTTCTTAAAAGCACAATTAAGTGTTCCGGAATTCCCATTTTATGCAATGTTAGCCAAATTTGTTATGATCTGCAGAGTCAAATGCCTTTGTATAGTCAATTAAACACAAGTAAATATATTTCTGGTGTTCTCTGCTTTCAGCTAAGATCCATCTGATATCAGGGACAGTATCGCTGATTCCACATACCTTTACAAATCCAACTTGAATTTCTGGTGGTTTCTTGTCAATATATTGTTGCAGTTACTTTTGAATGATCTTTAGTGAGACTACTTGCACGTGACATTAGTGATATTGTTTGGTAATTTCTGCATTCAGTTACGTCACCTTTCTTGCAGATAGGCATGGATATGGCTCTCTTCCAGTCAGTTGGCCAAGTAGCTGACCTCCAAACTTTTTGGGATAGATGAGTGAGCACTTTCAGTGCTGCATCCATTTGTTGAAATATCTCCATTGATATTCCATCGGTTCCTGGAGCCTTGTTTTTGGCCAGTGCCTTCAGTGCAGTTTCAACTTCCTTCAGCACCATCTGTTCCTGATCACATGCTCCCTTTGCAAATGACTGAACACTGCCCATTTCTTCTTGGTGTGATGACTGCATGTATTCTTTCCATCTCCACAACATCACACAGCTGCCAAACTACCAAGAATCATGGCCCACTCAAGTTGACAACCTTAACCATCACAAGTGGGTTCAAGCATAATGATTATGAGGATGGCATGGGACTGGGCAGTGTTTCATTCTACTGTATGTGGCGTCACTAGGAGAGAGAATCGACTCTGGGGTATCTAACAACAACAACAACTGAAGAACCCAAACTGAGAAACTATACCCAGTGCTGTCAAGTTGATTAGCAACCCTGTAGGACATTTTAGAATTGTCCCATAGAGTTTCCAAGGAGTGCCTGTCAGATTCGAACTGCTGACCACAGTACTTAACTCAAAACATGATATCTTCTATGTCCTGTTGTATAACATCTTCAATTCTTTTCATTTTGGGTCCTGCACAATTTTTGTGAAATGTTCCCTAAATTTTGTGCACATTTTGTTGTTACTATGAGTACGATCTTTTTCCCATTACAGTTTTCTAACTATCATCATTAGTTTCAAAAGACGGCATTGACTCTTGAGTACTTGTTTTATAACTGGCCAACTTATTCACCTCCCTTATTGTTATTATTATCAGTTACTAATTAACATGATGATACATATACTTACATCATCCACCAAAAATGACTGTTCTTTCCCATTGTTTACGTGTCTTACTTCCCTTTCCTAATTAGGGTGACTAACATTTACAAAACAAGGTTAAGTAATCCCACTTTTATTTTCTAAATTTCATTCAGATTTAGCAGATGAGACAGCTGTTCAGCCTTCTGCTCTCAAGCACTATTTTTCTGACCTAAAAGATAGAGAGTAGTGACTATACACAGTTAGGTATATTCTCACAACCACTTGTAATTAAAAATTAATGACAAAGCAATATTGGAAATGTTAAAAGAAAGAAAGCAGACTACTCCTCAGTTTCATCACTGTAACAAGTCAGCTGTACTTTCTGCTCTTCTCCTGTATAATTTCTACTTAGCTGTGATCATGACTTAGCCAATCTCAGTTCAAAGGCTGAAAGTACTTCTTGGATTTAATAGACTGCCTCTGATACCCACACAGTCACAAATGCACATCTCTTCTTCCTCACCAAATTCCTTATGGAATGAAACCAAAGTGCTGATACCTGCTACAACGCAGATGAACCTTGAAAACGTGACACTGAGTGAAATAGGACAAACACAAAAGGACAAATACTATATGATCCCGCTTAAAAGAAAAGCCTAAAATAAGCCAACGCATAGAGACCAAAGTTTATTGGAGGTTACCAGGGTCCTGAACGAGGAGGCCTACAGAGTTATTTCTGAAAGAGCTTCCATTTGGGGTGATAAAGACTTTTGGAAATGGATAGTAGGGAATATAACTAAAGTTGTTTAAAAAGTGCACATTTAAAATGTTCAGGATGACAAATTTGTTGTTATGTGTATTTTACTGCAGTTAAAAAATGTTTAATAAGGGTTAGATGAATTGATAACAGCAGAGAGATACGGTGATGGGCTCATCTCAGGATCAAGGGGAGATCAGGAGAAAAGGAAGGGGAAGAAATCGAGAGTGATAGGTGGCCTCATTTTTCCTTGCACTCCCCAAAAGATGACAAAACTGGTAAGGAAAAGGGTAGCAAGTCTAGTTTGCATCTTGGTTGTATGGGTGGGACTGATCCAGAAAACTGAGCAGCTGGAAAGCCCAGACAGCTAGATTCCAGTTCTGTCCTTGCCACTGACTAGCTGTGTGACCTTGAACTAATCAACTCAACATCTGTGAAAAGAGCAAGTTGAATTCCTAAGAACACTCCCAGCCCTAATTTCCCATGATCTATTTCTCTGGAAGATGTGGACAACTGGGATGGAGCACTGGGCCATCAGAACAAGAAAACTAAGATTCCAGGCTCTGCAAGATTGTCAAATCATCTTTGCATTGAAAAGGACTGTAGGAGTGATCTCACATAAATTCCCACCATGATAGGAATTCCCTCCATAAGACCCTTGACAGTTTCTTTGGATTATTCCATTAAGAAGACATTTGCTATCTCATAAATCACTTCACTCTTTTATTTTATTTTATTTTTCACCAGTTTAATGGTGAACAAATTCTCTGTTGAACTGAGAAAAAATATCCACTTAACTGTAGTTCATGCCAAAAAAAATCCATAGCTGTTGTTTTATACTTGCAAAAACAATCTTTAAAATGGTTTGTACATTCTCAGGATAGTCCAGAAGAAAACAGGCAACTTTTCAATGCAATTCTGTTACCATTCTAAGAAACAAGAAATGGTAAAAATGAGCAAGGAATGGTTAAGTAATGTATAAGTTTTCCATTGCTGATGTAACAAATTATCAAAATATTAATAGCTTGACACAACACAAATTTATTACCTGATAGTCTGGTAAATAAGAAGTCTGCTCCGGCTCTTCCTGGGCTAAAGCCTAGGGGTCAGCAGGGTTACATCCCTTTCTGGGGGCTCCAGGGAAGAATTAATTGTCTTGGCTTTTCCAGCTTCTAATATGTTCAAGCCAGAAAAACAATCTCTCTCTGACTGTTCTTCTGTATACACAGCTCCCTCTGACTCTCTCCTGCCTCTCACACTTTTAAGGGCCCTTGAGATTGGTGGCCAAGTGATTATGCACTTGGCTGCTAACTAAAAAGTCAGTAGTTTGAACTCACCAGCATCTCTACAAGAGAAACACGTGGCAGTCTGCTTCTGTAAAGACTATAGCTTTGGAAACCCTATGAGGCACTTCTTTTCTGTCCTTTAGGGTCCCTGTGGGCTGGAATCGACTTGACAGTAATAGATTTGGTTGGACCCATCTAGGTAACCCAGAACCATTGCACTACTCTAAGGTCAGCTGATTAGCAAACTTAATTCCATCTATAATCTTAATTCCCCATTGCCAGATGTGATGGTTAAGATTGTGTGTCCCTTAGGCTGGGCCATGATCCTCAGTGTTTTGACAGTCTTATAAAGTTGTGAATGCTTCCTTGTTGAGATATAATATGTAATCACACCCCTCATGGCATCTGCTGTGAGTAACCAATCAGTTGAGAGGGAGTTTCCTTGGGCATGTGGCTTACCTTAAAATGGACATTCTGGCTTTTGCTGGCTCTAGACCCTGCAGCTGTAGCTCCTGTTTGTCTGACCTCTGGTTCTTATGATTTGAGACAGCAGTTTACCTGTGGTCTTACTGCAGTCTCAGGATTCCTCAATCCTCCCAGTTTATGAGTAAGAGCCCTGCTCTCTGACCTGCCAATCTTCAGTTCACCAGATCTTCTGGATATGTCAATCAGAGGAAGCATCTATCCTGATTCATAGACTTGGAACATTTCATCTTCTACAACTGTGTGAGCCACTCCAGTGATATAAATCTCTGCATATCATTTATTCACAGACTTTGCTGATTTCACTTCTCTAGAGAACCCAGCCTAAGACATCACATAACCCAGCATATTCACAGGTTCTGAAGATTGGGATATGGACATCTGGGGGAGCCATTATTCTGTCTACACAGGTACTTGACAAAAAAAAGATGTAATTAGGGAAGACAAACAAGTGCGCACCAACTTTGTCGAAATTTCAGGTGGACTTCTGGTCACTTTCAGACACACTCATGGTGGTTGTCACTGGTTAGCTCTTATGTCTAGGGTCTCACTTCAATGCTTACAGTTTGCTTTAAAACCACTTTTTATCACTA
Source organism: Heterohyrax brucei (assembly GCA_028571685.1). Classification (NCBI taxonomy): domain Eukaryota; kingdom Metazoa; phylum Chordata; class Mammalia; order Hyracoidea; family Procaviidae; genus Heterohyrax; species Heterohyrax brucei. The sequence continues at coordinate 37,236,103 of CM053161.1, forward strand.
ATATCACTCTTAGCTTATCAGTCTGACAAAGGATGTTATAAGGATTACTATACAAAAAGGGGAGTCTGGTTTTCTCAAGGTAGGTGGACAAGATTTGAGAGAAATAGAGGAGGGGGGAACTTTAAAAGTATGCATTTGATAATCTCATTTATATGAAGTATCCAGAACAGGCAAATTCAGACAGGTAGGAGGTAGGAATTACCAGGAATGCTTAGGGAAGTGGTAAAGGGGGAAGCCATTGCCTAGAGGCCACTGAATTTCAGTTTGAGGGGATGAAAAAGTTTTATAAATTGTGGTGACAGTAGCACAAGGTGAATGTAATTAATGTCACCAAACTGCATGTTAACGAAATCAAAATGCCAAATTTTATCACCATTACATTTTTTTTTTAAGCATGCATTTGAAAAAGGATGGAAGTAAGAGAGGGATAAACAAACAAGACAGAGGAGAACCAGGAAGACCAGCAGGAGCCTAGCCCCCCACAGGGAAGGAAAGGACTTGGGAGGCTGCTGACGGATCAGCCCATGACCTGCTCACCAGGCACTTCTAGGAGACAGCACAGCATGGAAGAACCATGCTCTAAGTCACTTCAGGTTAGACTAAGAGTTTTAAATAGGTCACACAAAACAGAAACCGAAAAAGAAAAAGTGATAAACTGAATCTCATCAAATAAAATGTTGCTAATTAGCTGATACTACAAAGAAAATGAAAAGACAAGTCAGAGAGAATACTTACAAAAATATATATCTGACAAAGAACTTGTATCCAGAATATACAAAGAACTCTTGCACCTTCATAATAAGAAAACAAACAACCCGATTTTTTTTAAAAACAAATTTTATTGTGATTAAGTGAAAGTTTACAATTCAAGTCAGTTTTCCATACACACTTTTCTGCAACTCTATTGGCTCACCTCACCCTGTGACAGCACATTCTTCTTTTTCATTCTTCCAGTATGCACTCAACCAACTCTCTCCTCTCCCGTCTAGAAAGAAACCAGTGGGACAACCATATATATATTTATATATATAAATATATATATATTTATATATATATGCCAAGTGCCTTCGAGTCGGATATATATGTATACATATATATGTATATGTATATGTATATGTATATATATACATGTACATATACATATATATGTATATGTATATATATGTATACATATACATATATATCCGACTCGAAGGCACTTGGCATATATACATAAATATATATATATCTATATAAAACCATAAAGTACACACACCACATGCCATCACTGTGTGTCCCCAAGTCCAGTCCATCCTTTGTCTGAAGTGTTGGCTTTACTACTGGTTTCAGGTCTGCACTAGCAGCAAGTCTAGGGACTATGCTCTCAGGGGACCCTCCAGACTATCAGACCATCAGTTCTGGTCTTTTAAGAGAATTCTTGATCTATCTGCACATCAGCGATTCTACATAGGGATTCTAAATTTGTGCTACATCAGGGATACTAAATTTGTGTCGCCTATCAAGGCTGCCTTTGGTGGTGGCCAGGTGCTATCTGGTTCTTCTGGTCACGTACTAATGTAGTCGCCCAATCACATGGGTCAGTCTGTCTCCGGGGCTCGTTTTTGCCCACGTCTTTGATGTTCTCGAGACCCAGTTTTTAAAACGATTTATCAAAGAAGATATACTGCTAGCAAACGAGCACATAAAAAATCAGTGGCCATCAGAGAAATGCAAATTAAACCCCAATGGGATACAACTACATGGTCACCAGAACTATTAAAAAGATGGACAGCACCAGATCTAGGTGACAGCATGGAGTAACCGAAGCTCTCACATATCGCTGATGGGAACTCAAAATGATATAGCCACTTGGGAAGCAGTTTGGCAGTTTCTTAAGAAGCTAAACATAAGCTGACCACATGGCCCAGGAATTCCACTCCTAGGTATTTACCTAGAAGAATGAAAACATATGTCTACATTAATAATTGTAAACAAAAACTTAAATTAAAACCAAACCCATCACCACTGAGTTGATTCCCACTCCTAGTGACTCCACAGGACAGAATAGAACTGCCCCACGGGATCTCCAAGGCTGTCATCTTTATGAGAGCACAGTGATACATCTTTCTCCTGCAGAGTAGTTGGTGGGTTCAAACCACCAATCTCTTGGTCAACAGTCGAGCACTTTAACCACTGTGCCACTAGAGCTCCTCTGAACAAATGCTTATGGCAACTTTATTCCTAATCTCTAAAAACTAGAGGCAATCTAAATGTTCATGAACCAGTGAATGGATAAACAATTTGTGGTATATCCACACAATGGACTATTACTCAGCAATAAAAGGGAGGAACTACTGATACATGCAACAATATGCAAGAATCGTAGAAGTATTATATTAAGAGGTCAGACACAAAATAATTTATATACATTATATACAAACATACCCCTGGTGGTATAAAATGGTTAACAAGCTCAGCTGCAAACTGAAAAACCAAAACAGTCATGATTGAAGCAGATTGATAGTTGTTGCCGGGGGCCCTGGGGTAGAAGGAAGGAGTTAACTACAAAAGGACAAGAGGGGACTTCTGGGAATGGCAGAGATGTTCTAGATCATGACTGCCGTGCTTACATAACTATAGACATCTGTAAAAAATCATCAAGTGGTACACCTAAGATTTGTCCAGTTTACTGTTTGCAAATCATAACTTGGCAAGGCTGACTCCCCAGGACCGCATCAGCGCACGCAGGCAGCCACCAGGAGTCTGTAGTCAGAGGCCTGTCTACATACAGTCACCAGGAGGCCGCCAGTGGGGAAGTGAGATTTCAATTTCATTCTGCCAGAGGATTCCTCTAAACAGAGGTGAGTGAAAGCAAAACATTCTGAGAATTTTCAGAGTTTTCCTGATGTCTCCCCGCCACTCTCATGCTCTCTGTGGTACATCTCCCACACACTGGCCGAGACTCTCGGTTTCCCTTCATGTTGGCAGGTCTGACTGCGTGCTCACAAGGGCTTGGTTCTCAGCTGCCTTGTCAGCACGTACTTTCCAAGCTGTGCTTCCCAATAGGCATCCCAGACCTGTAGCCTTGGCCATCTCGTGTACACACATGAGGAACCCTGCCTTCATCTTTTGTTTCTCGATGCAATCTGGCTGAAGTGTACATCAAGGGTTGTTCTGAAGAGGAAAGGTCCCATGGGAGTAATTCCTGCTATGGGATGACAACGTGTGGGAGGGAGAGGAAACTTCACTACCAGATGTATCACTCCTGTCTTTCTTCCCACCCTTGGAAACAGTGTGGGATTCTGGTGCCATCCACTCACTGGGCATCCCCAACAAGTGGTATTGCCCTTGTTACCCACCAACAGGAGACAACTGTTGTCCTCACCCCACTACCACAACCTGATGACAATTTTTATTCTCCTCCACAAATAACAATACCCATCAATATATCCTGACTCAATTTCCTTGAAAGCTCAGATACTGCCTCTCCTATTGACTGCTCCTACCCCAGCTTCTTTTCCTCACCACCATGCTGGCTAGATCCTTGTGTGCCACCTAGAAACCTGTCAACTTCCTTGTGCTCTCCCACCCCATGGAGAGGTGGGAGGTAGGCCACTGTAGGACTGAGCCCTCTGCACTGAGTTAGCCGGTGCGCAGTAAACAGGCAAATACCAGGTGAGCTGTCACCAGGGCCACGGGGAGCCCTCAACAAGAGAGTTTCCAGAGGCCCAGACACCTAGAGCACCGGGCAGAGCTTTTACACCGTTAGAGAAACATTTGCACCTGTGACTGTCCAAAGAGTAGAAACATGAGGTATAAAATCACTTGTGTTAAGGGGAAACTGACTGATGGACCCTTCCCGGTTTGGATAAAGGGACACTGAAAAAGATTCTTTATGAGGAAGGTGAGTGTCAAAAAGAGAGCCTAGAACCTGAGTACAAATGTTTCCTAAAGGCTGACTAGTCACATCATGCACTAGTTGTAGCTCAGGGAAGAATGGAGTTCTGTCCACTGAGAAATTCTGAGTCCAGTGAGTATTGTTTCTGTAGGGCTCATTTGGAAATAAAGGGTCCCCTGGACCTCCCAGCATCAGCCAGTTCCTTCAGTGGCACTGGGGCTTCTCCAGGTCAGCTCTGTTGATGCTGGAAGCTGGAGCATGCTCTGTAGGGGGCAGGGTGAAGAGGAAGGTTGCCCTGGGTCCTGGGCATTGTAGGGTGTTGGCATTTCTAGTCTCTACTCACTAGATCACAGTAATAACCACCCCTCCCCTCTAGACTGTGACAAGCAAAAATACCTCCAGACATCACCAGCTGTCCCCTGCGGGGCAGAATCCCTACTCATTGAGAACCTCTGAGTTTGACGTCTTCCTCCAGTTTCAGTCTCCTTTAAAGCTCTTTTCCTTCAGTCCCTACTCCCTCCACTCCATAACCTTCAACCTGCCCCCAACCTCGTGGACCTATTTAGCTCTAGTCTATAGCTGACAAGTCCTCTCCCAGGAGCCAGAGATAGAAAGGCTCTGTCAGCCAAGGGAACAGGTAGGAGCTCTCCCTCAGGAGATGACACAATGATGGGCCTGATGTCTTCTAAAATGACTGCCTGTGCTGTTGTTCTGGGATGGGGGCCTGGGGGGCAGTCAGGCAAAGGGCAGTATTGATCTGCCACTGCCTCAGCTCAAGCTGGGAAACTTTTCCAGTCAAGGGCACCTGCTCTTCTCATATATCCTCCAGCACTGTGAAATGTCCCAGGAGAAAAAGCCCAAGGCACCAGAAGTCCCTAGGAATGGCTTTTTATGACCATCTTCAAAAACCAGAGCAGCAGGATATAAACAAGACTGATAGGAAAGGACACTGGCTACCACATGGCACTTCTCATCAGCAGGACCTCCCCTAGCAGGAAACCGGGGAGTCCCTTGGGTAGCCTGAGTCACAACCACAGCCTTAAAAGTCACTTGAGAACATACCTGTCAGAAGCAATCCAAAGCAGACAGAAACTCTGCTTACCGGCCTCCTAGGCTGGGTTTCCCCCCTGCTTGTCTTCAGAGGAGAAAGATCACGTATGGTCAGGACTACTCCGTCTTGGTGGAAAACAAGTTCTGAATTGATTAACTATTGTGTGCTGCTGTATTCCTGTCTCAGCTCATCCATTTACAGCCAGACGGGAAGTTTCCCAAGGCCTCGAACTAACATGAGCCCCCATCTGCTAAGCGCTTGGTAGACAGTCATGCAACTGCTATGAATATAAGGACAATAGGACTTTGTCTTAGCAGTCAAGGCTGTGTGTAATATAGAATATTACTCCACCATACAGAGACATGAAGTTCTGGCACACGCTGTGATGGCGATGAACCTTGAAAACATTATGCTGAGTGAAATGAGTCAGTCACGAAAGGAACATACTGTATGATCCACTTATATGAAATATAAGAATATGCCGATGCATGAAGACTAAAGTTCATTAGTGATTACCAGGGGCTGGTAGGGGCAAAGGGGTATGCTTAAGGGGCATTGAGTTTTTGTTAAGGGTGATAAGAAAATTTGGGAACGGTAATGATGGTTGAATAGCATGGTGAATGTAGTTAACATCACTGAACTGTGCAATTCAAAATAGTTGAAACGATTTATAGCATATATTTCACCACATATATTTCAAACACCATTCTCTAGTAGGGGAATCAGGCCTGGGGCTGGCTGCCAAAGATCCTGGGTCTTCCCTCGTTTGTTCCCCACCTGCCCTTCGCCTCCTCTCTGTCACATATTGCCTGAACTCAGACTTAAAATCAAGGGTGGCCTTGAGGGATGGTACACCACAGATGAGATTTCTAAATCAACACCTAGTGCAGTTTCTCTGGGTTCTGATGAGAAGATTCTGAGCTGATGTGTGTACAAAAGCTTATCTGTGCCCATCTCCAGAGCAACCACCCTCCACAGGAAGGTCCCTCCCAACACCCGCCCCCAGCAGAAAAGGAAGGGACCCTTTTCCTACCACTGGACCAACACCAGGCCTGGTTGTGCTGACATGAAACCTGATTCTCTCCATGTTTGTCCCCAACAGCTGAGCCTGGCAGAGGAGAACCTGTAACTGTCCTGGCTGACCTCCCTTTCCATCACAACCTTGACCTTAGGGTCTTCTGCCGCAGCCACCCTGCACATCTCTTCAGTGCTTTCCCACTCCTGACACACTTGCTTATGTGTTCTTCTCTCTCCTCAAGCCTGCAACCCCTCCTTGTTCCTGGTTCACCAAGAAAGTAGAATAACTGAAAGAGAAGGCCCACAGGCTCTCTAACACCAAAGCTGTGGAACCCAGGGGCCCTTCAGTTGAAGTCAAGAGGTCACCTGGAGGCAGGAGTTGCTGAGGGGCTGGCAATGGGCCTGGAAGCAGGGCCTTCATGAAGGCTTGCTTCCTGGCCCCAGGTGTGCCCAGTGCCTGCCCACAGCATGATATCACATAAAGCCTGGTATAACAGCTGCCGCTGAGCACACCGGAAAGCGAAGTCTAGAATAGGATGTCGGTATTTTTTCCTCCTTTATTGGACAAATGCATGGTCTGCAAGTGGGAGGAAAGGATAAAAAGAGATAATTTTCCAATCTAAGACAATTCAGTCAAGATTTCTTTTTTAAGTTCTAGGAATACAGTGGAGAACAGGAAAACAAAGTTTCTAGGATAGTAGGAAAAAAAGACATGAAGCAAATGGATATAGGATTACAGACTGTGCAGCTTTCATGAAGAAAAGGAGCAAAGGGTGGTGGATAAAAAGAAAAAGGAGGATGAAGAGGATGAGAAGAAGGAAGAATGAAGACGTGAGAAAGAGACAGGAAAAGAAGGGACATGAATAGTGGTAGCAGCAAGGGACACGATGCCAAGGTGGTTTCTATAATGCCAACAACTTAAATGACTAGTACTAACTAAATGATTAATGCAAACTCTATGCATGCCTACAGAGACAAGAAAGAATGGTAGGTGGGGGGTTTATCTTCCCCTGTGCCCATGTGGAGCAGCACTAGGATTGCAGTGAATCACTGAAGATAGGACTATGTAAGATGCAGGGCTGTATCTTCTCTAGCTCCATAAACAAAAGATCCTGGGCTCCCCATCCTAAGTAAATGAGTACTTCTGAAAATAGCTGTCCCACGTTATTGGTACCCTGGCCTCCCAGGGGTTGGGTCATTCTATTTTTTGTGGTCCTTCTCTAAACTCTTAACTTCTCCATTATAGAATCTCATCGTGTTGACCTCCCATTCTAAGATCATTTCTAGAAGTATTTTCACTCTTCGCTCTGAAAGTCTGTTCCCTTAGGTAATTTGCGCTTTGGGGGATCACGCACATGATATAACTGCTTTTTATTATAGCATTTAGTTTCCAAATTAAAGCTGGAATTGAGAGCATGAAGTCTCAGTCTCTCCACCTAAATGTATGCTTGTTGTGAAATCGAGTATAAAGGGATGTTCAAAAAATAGCTTCTTGAACAGGGCTTCCTTCCTGTGGCCAATTTCATGTAGACATGTCACAACTGAGAGAAAAAAAAAAAGAGAGAGGTTAAAAAAATACATGAAATTTGCTGAAGAAGATATTTCTTATAAACCTTCTCCTACTTAGGAGGAAAATGAACAAGCAGATTCCTATCAGTTTCCCAAATATATAAAGGTAAAGAAAACCTCACTCAGCAAGTGTTCTATGTCTAAGCTAGCAACCCCTGCTTTGCATCGGGATGAAAATCACACTGAGGGTATAGTCAGCCAAGTGCCGTCAAGTCAGATCTGTAGCACCAAACTCCAGGAACTCACCATTAGCTACTCTCGTAGTCTAGCCATCCGGTCTGTGAACACTCCTCTGACTTCAAAAAGATGTCCTGGCATCTCCACTGGACCAATGTGAGATCTGTGTAGATCTTCTATTGCATTCGGTTGTTTTATTTCTGAGCACAGCCTTTAAAGTCTTCAGTGCAGATCAACAGTGGTGAACTTGTCTCAGTCTTTGAAATGTCTGTTCTGTCATCACTCTTGAATATGGTTTAACTGGATTTAGATTCTAATTTGATAGTTATTTTCACTCATTTCTTAAACAATATTATTCTTCTGGCTTCTGGCTTCCAGAGTTGCTGTTCAGCTGCTGCTCCACTGTCAGACTTCTTAGCAGACTTCTGTGAACATCTTAGCCCTCTAGGCATATTTATATTTCCTTTGTCTTTGGGGTTCTGCAGTTTTATTACCCCATATTGTTGTCTATGGCCATGCTACCCTGAACGTGACCCAACTTGTCTGATCTTGGAAGCTAAGCAGGGTCGAGCCTGGTTACTACTTGGATGGAAGACTGCCTGGAAATACTGGGTACTGTAGTCTTTGGAAACCCTGGCAGTGTAGTGGTTAAGAGCTACGGCTGCTAACCAAAAGGTTGGCAGCTCACATCCATCAGGTGCTCCTTGGAAACCCTACTGGTCAGTTTTACTCCATCCTAAAGTGTTGCTAAGAGTTGGACTCAATGCAATGGCAAGGTGTTTAGCTTTTCTGTGTTGCTGTGGAGTTGATTCTGACTCACAACAACCCTATAGGACAGAGCTGAGCTGCCCCATTGGTGGATTCAAACCGCTGAGCTTTCAGTTAGCCATCAGGTTCTTAACCGCTGTACCTTGAAGTCACCTTGAAGATTAAGATACCCCTAATACAAGCCACGGTGTTTTCAGTCAATTCACGTGCGTGTGAAAGCTGGACAATGAATAAGGAAGACCAAAGAGGAATGAATGCTTTTGAATTGCAGTGTTGGTGAAGAATACTGAATATACTGTGGACTGCTGAAAGAATGAACAATTCTGTCCTGGAAGGAGTGCAACCAGAATGTTCCTTAGAAACAAGTTTGGCAATTCTACCTATGTCTCACATACTTTGGACATGTTATCAGGAGGGATCAGTCCCTGGAGAAGTTTATCATGCTTGGTAAAGTAGAGGATAGCAAAAAAGTGGAAGATCTTCAAAGAAATGAACTGGCACACTGGCTGCAACTGTGGGTACAAGCACAACGATTGTGAGAATGGTACAGGACCGGGGCAGTGTTTTGTTCTGTTGTAGGTTTGCTATGAGTCAGAACCAACTCGATGGCACCTAATAACAACTACAACAACAGTTTTATTATAATGTGGGATTATTTATTAAACTTTATACTTCCTGAACTAAAAATTCCTGTTTTTCATCAATTCTGAATATTCTTTGGCCATTCTCTCTTTCAGTATTTCCTCTCCTGCGCTGTCTTTCCCCTTTCCCCCTGGAATTCCTAGGAAGCATATGCTAGACTCCAGGACTCTTAAGGTTTTTTCTAGTAATATTTTCCACTGAGTTTTTAATTTCAATTATTACCTATTTTATTTCTGGAATTATATTTGTTTTTTGTCTTGTATTTTAGATTACTACGTGAAGTTAATTATTTAGAGTCTATCAGGTAGTCCAATTATACAAAGCTCTTAGGGTCTAATACTGCAGTTAATTTTGGCTATCAATGATTAGTTATGATTAGGGAGACACTTTCTGCATTCAAGTTTACCAACAGAGTTAGCAGGATTCTTGCTTCATCCACACTTGCTCACACCAGTTGTTGTGAATAGAACAACTTTCTGTTGTTTTCAGCTGCCGTTAAGTCACTTCCAACTCATGGAGACCTCATGTGTGCACATGGCAGCTAATATTAAAAAGTAGTACTTGGGTGGTGTAAATGATTAACATGTTTAGCTGCTAACTGAAAGGTTAGAGGTTCAAGTCTACTCAGAGGTGCCTCAGAAGAAAGCACTGGCAATTTATATCCAAAAATATCCATTGAAAACCCTACAGAATACATTCCTACTTTGATATAGGTGAGGTTGCCATGAGTGAGAATCAACATTCAACAGCAACTGGTTTTAATAATGAAAAATAGAATAATTTTAAGGAGAAAATTATTTCCTTCAATTGGGTCTAAGTTAGTTATGATACAGATAAAAAAGCAAAGAAAGGTAATTAAATAATCTACACCACAGACCCCAATAAATTTGAGTAATCATCTAATTTAGAGAACAGACAGATAATAAATAAATATTTTAGACTTTGTGGGCCATCAGGTCACTGTCACAACTCCTTGACTACGTGTGAAAGCGTCCGTATGTGGTATGTCAGTGAGTGGCCACGGCTGTGTTCTACTTCATTTAAGAAAACAAATATTGGGTGAATTTGGCCCAAGGGCCTTAGTTTACCGAATCTTAACTGGTCTGATGTCTCAATCAATGCAGGAACAATTTCCAGAGAATTCTCAGAAGCCCACTTGAGTACTTTCAGTGTTGGGGAACATATTCCTTTAAAAAAAGACTTTGGTTATTAGGGATGTTGCCAATAATAGAAATGAAACCAACATCCATATCCTTGAAACGATACTTTTTCAGAACTCAGTAACTAATTGAGACTACTCAGAAAGCCACTGTGAGGGGAAAGTATGGGAAACTTGGGGAAACTTCTATGAAAGAATTAGATGTATATGTCATATCTACAAGTCTCCTAGGAAGCCAGCTGTCCACCAGTATTTTATGGATAGAAAAAGGAAGAATTAAAGAGGTTAAATGGCACGGTCACGTGGCTGGTTAGTGGCAGAGTTGGTTTCCTGCCTCACGATCCAATGTTTATTTCACTCCACCAATTTAGGAGAATTTCTTGGTCAAAGACCAGTACTGGGAGTGACTTGGTAATAAGGCAGGGGATATACATGGTGCCCAGGTGAGGGTTGAAGTGGAGAGAGAGAAAAAAAAGGGGAGAATCAAGGTCACTGGCCCCAAGTTTTTTTTTCAGATTACTCATCTATAGAGAGATTTAAGAAGCATCACATGACCCTCAGTCAATTAGCATCTGACAACTTGAAAATTACCAGTGTTGGTGCTGGGGAAAACACAATTTGAAAAATTTCCAGCTTAACCGCAATTCCCCAAAGTCTCATCTCTCAGTGATGGTAAACCAGACTAAATTGACACCTAAACTAAGACTCTTCCACCTCAACAGCTCTCAACTTACATATCCGCAGGACTTTGTCCTCCCTTTGGGGTAATTTCCTCCTCCATAACCTCCCTAGAAGGAGCCCTGGTGTTGCTGTGGTTAAAGCCTACGGCAGTTACCAACAGGCTGGCAGTTCAAATCCACCAGAAGCTCTGAAGGACAAATATGGGGCAGTCTGCCTCCATAAAGACTTACAGCCTTGCAAAACTTACAGAGTAATTCTACTCTGTCTTGTAGATTCAACTTGATGTCAGTGCTTAATCCCACTGACAGCTCCAGTGGACACATTATACACCCACCTGGATCACCAACAGAGAGGGTACAAAGCAGTATCTCTTTATGTTTTGGGTTTGTGGTCCCAAATCATCTTTTCATAGATTTAAAGGCATAGAGGTCTATCTTCTATGAAACATTTGTTCATGCCTTTTGCCCTGTCTTTTAAGAGGACTGTGGTCTTAGTCATCTACTGCTGCTGTAACAGAAATATCAGAAGTTGATGGCTTTAACAAACAGAAATTTGTTTTCTCACAGTTTAGAAACAGAACAGTGAAAGAAGCCCATGGCCATAAGAAAAAAGGAAATAATAAGGATTAGAACAGAAATAAATGAAACAGAGAACAGAAAAATGAAAATGAATCAACAAGATCAAAATTTTGTTCCTCCAAAGATCAACAAAATTGACAGACCACTGGCCAAACCAAAAAAAGAAAAACAAGAGAGAAAGTAAATAAGCCACATAAGAAATGAGACAGGGACATTACAACAGATTTAATTGAAATAAAAATTATTGTAACACAATACTGTGTGAAACTATACTCCAACAAATTTCAGAACCTAGAGGAAATGGATAAATTTCTAGAAACACATTACCTATCTAAACTAACGTATAATAAGATAGAAAATCTGAATAGACCAGTAACAAGAGACTGAAAATTTTAAAAAACCAACAACTTCCCAACAACAATAAAAATCACCAGCCCAAGGAAGGGGAGTGGACGGACAGGAGGGGAAAGGAGACCGTTGGGAGGATAAGACATGTATGGAGCAGAGAGGAATAGCGTGCTGTCACCGGACAGGGAGAGCAGTGGACGCTGCATATAGGGAGACATGTAAATTTATATGTGAATGTACATTTTCACTCAGTTATGTTAAATAAAAATTAAAAAAAAAATATCACCAGCCCAGATAGCTTCACTGGAGAATTTTACTAAAGATCCAGAGTGGAGCTTAGACCAGAACTACTCAAGCTATGTCAGAGCACAAAAAAAATGAAAGAATATTCCTGAATTCATTCTTTAAAGCCAATGTAATCCTGATGTCAAAACTAGGCCCAGACACCACACACACAAAAAAAGAAAATTACAGACCCGTATCTGCCATGAATATAAACTCAAAAATTCTAGCCAACCAAGTACAGCATCGTATAAATAATAATAATATACCATGACCAAGTGGGATTCTATCAAGTATCCAAACACAGAGAGCATCAAAAGAAGACTCAAGGAATATACAGAGTCATTATACCAGAAAGAACTAGTCGATGTTCAGCCATTTGAAGAGGTAGCACATGATCAGGAGCCAACAGTAATGAAGGAAGAAGTTGAAGTTGCATTGAAGGTGCTGGCGAAAAACAAGGTTCCTAGAATTGATGAAATATCAATTGAGATATTTCAACAAACAGATGCAGGGCTGAAAGTACTCACTCATCCTTGCCAAGAAATTTGGAGGACAGTTTCCTGGCCAATTGGCTGGAAGAGATCCTTATTTATGCCCATTTCAAAGAAGGGTGATCCAACTGAACATGGAAATTACTGAACAATATTGTTGACATCACATGTAAGTAAAATTCTGCTCAAGGTCATTCTTAAGCGACTACAACAATATATTGACAAGGGACTGCCAGAAATTCAAGCTGGGTTCAGAAGAGGATGTGGAACCAGGATTATCATCACTGATGTCAGATGGATCTTGACTGAAAGCAAAGAATACCAGCAAGATGTTTACTTGTGTTTCATCGACTATGCAAAAGGATTTGACTGTGTGGATCATACTAAACTATGGCCAATGTTGCAGAGAATGGGAATTCCAGAACACCTAACTGTGCTCTTAAGGAATCTGTATATGTATCAAGTGGCATTCATGCAAACAGAACAAGGGGACTCTGCATGGTTTAAAGTCAGGAAAGTCATGCGTCAGGGTTGTATCCTTTCACATAACTTTTTAATCTGTATGCCAAGCAAATAATCCAAGAAACTGGATTATCCGAGGAAGAACGAGGCATCAGGATTGGAGGACGACTCATTAACAACCTGCTTTATGCAGATAACACCACCTTACTTGCTGGAAATGAAGAAGATTTGAGGCATTTACTGAAGAAGATCAAGGACCACAGCATTCAGTATAGATTGCACCTCAACATCAGGAAAGCAAAAATTCTCACAACTGGACCAGTAAATAGCATTGTCATAAATGGAGAAAGGATTGAGGTTGTCAAGGACTTCATTTTACTTGGATCCGCAATCAGCGCCCTTGGAAGCAGCAGTCAAGAAATCAAAAGACGCATTGCACTGGGAAAATCTGCTGCAAAGGACCTCTTCAAAGTATTCAAAAGTAAGGATGTCACCTTGAAGATTAAAACATACCTGGCCCAAGCCATGGTATTTTCAACTGCATCATATGCATGTGAAAGCTGGACTATGAACAAAGAAGACAAAAGAAGAATTGATGCTTTTGAATTGTGGTGCTGGAGAAGAATGTTGAATATACGATGAACCGCCAAAAGAACCAACAGATCTTTTCTGGGAGAAGTCCAACCAGAGTGCTTCTTGGAAGCAAAGACAGCAAGACTGAGTCTTACATACTTCAGACATGCTGTGAGGAAAGATCAGTCCCTGGAGATGGACATCATACTTGGTAGAGTGGAGGGTCAGCGAAAAAGAGACAGACACTCGATGAGATGGATCAACACAGTGGCTGCAACAATGGGCTTAAGCATAAAACAATTGTGGACATGGTGCAAGACCAAGCAGTGTTTCATTTTATTGTTCATAGGGTCACTACGAGTCGGAACCAACTCGACAGCACCTAACAACAACAACCTCCAAACACGGTTCAACAGTATGAAGTCAGTCACCATAAAACCAGATCAAGGGAACCGCGCGATCACCTCAATGACTGCAGAAAAGGCATTTGATAAAGCCATTCTTGATAAAACCTCAATAAAATAGGAACAGAAAGAAAATTTCTTAACATGATAAAGGGACATCTACACAAAACCAACAGGCAATAACATTTGCAATGGAGAGAGGCTGAAAGCATTCCCGCTGAGAATAGGAACAAGACAAGGATGTCCTTTATCACCACTCCTATTTAACTTTGTACTGAAGATCCTAGTCAGAGAAATTAGGCTAGGAAAAGAAATAAACGGCATTTAAATTGGAAAGGAAGAAGTAAAACGATCCCAGTTGGCAGATGATATGATGTTATACATAGGAAACTCCAAAGATTCCACCAGAAAACTACTGGAAATAATAAAAAGATTCAGCAGAGTTACAGGATAGAAAATTAACACACAAAAAAATCAACTGGACACCTAAATACTAACAACAAGATCTTCAAAAAAGAAAATTAGAAAAATAACACCATTTATAATAGTCCATAAAAAGACAAAATCAAAATCCAAAAAACCAAACCCACTGCTGTTGAGCTGATTCTGATTCATGGTGACCCTATAGAATAGAGTAAAATGGCCCAATGGAGTTTCCAAGAAGTGCCTGGCAGCTTTGAACTGCTGGCCTTTTGGTTAGCAGCCACAGTGCTTAGGAATAAATCTAACCAGGGACTTAAAAGACATATACAAAGAAAACTGCAAAACACCACTGCAAGGAACCAAGAGATCTACATAAATGGAAAAACATACCATGGTCATGGATAGGAAGACTCAGTATTGTGGAAACAACAATTCTACCAAAGCAATCTACAGATACAATGCAATCCCAATCCAAATACCTACAGTATTCCTTAATGAGATGGAAAAATTAATTGCCAACTTTATGTGGAAAGAGGTCCCAGATAAGCAAAACATTACTGAAGAAAAAGAATAAAGCAGGAAGCCTCACACTACTCAATTTCAGAACCTACTATACAGACACAATAGTCAAACAGCCTGGTACTGGTACAATGACAAACATACAGATCAAAGGAAGAGTATGAAGAACCCAGGTATAAATCCATCCAACTATGGTCAATTGATCTTTGACAAAGCATCAAAATCCATCAAACATGGAAAAGACAGTCTTTTTAACAAATGATGCCAGCAAAACTGGATGTCCATCTGCAAATAAGTGAAACAGGACCCATAATTCACACCATATACAAAAAATAACTCAAAATTCATCAAAGATCTAAATATAAAACCTAAAATGATAAAAATCACGCAAGAAAAAATAGGGACAGTTCTAGGGGCCCTAATATAATAAATACAATACAAACAATAATAGTACACAAATAACAGACAAAAAACTAGATAACTGAGAGGGCCTAAAAATTTAACACTTGTGCTTGTCAAGGAGCCCTGGTGGTACAGTGGGTAAGAATTTGGCTACTAACCAAAAGGTCAGCCGTTCAAATCCACCAGCCACTTCCTTGGAAACGCTGTGGGGCCCTTCTATTCTGCCCTATAGTGCTGCTACAAGTCAGAATTGATTCAGTGGCAGTGGGTTATGTTCATTAAAAGAGTAGAAAGAACATAGAGACAGGCAGAAAAAAAAAAGGGCCACGATATATTCAACAAGAGTCTAATCTCTAAAATCTGTAGAATAACATCTCAGAAACAAAAGGACAAATAATCCTTTTTAAAAATAGGCAAAGGATATAAACAGACACTTCACTGAAGAAGACATTCAGACAGCTGACAGACACATAAAGTAATGCTCTTGATCAGTAGCCATCAAGAGAAATGCGAATTAAAACAACAAGGAGATATTGTCTCATCCTGACATTATTGGCATATATCAAAAAACAACAACAATAATAAGTAAATAAATAACAAAAGCTGGAGAGTTTGCAGGGAGATAGGCATTCATGCACTGCTGGTGGGAATATATGAGGTCTGACAACTAAGTCTCCAGTTTTCGAACTCTTGCACATAATGACATGGTGGCAAGTTCCTGAACTTAATTGTCTAGTTGTCTGTGAGGGAGTTTTTAGCCAGTAAACAAATAACTGTACTGGAAGACCCTCTCTACTCACCTGATCTGGCCCCCAGTGACTTTTTTCTTTTCCCAAAGATAAAGGAAATATTGAATGGAAGACATTTTGATGACATTCAGGACATCAAGGGTAATAGGATGACAGCTCTGATGGTCATTCCAGAAAAAGAGTTCTGAAATTGCTTTGAAGCTTGGACTAGATGCAGGCATTGGTGCATAGCTTCCCGAGGGAAGTATGTTGAAGGTGATCCTAGTGATATTCATCAATGAGATATATAACAATTTTTCTAGGATGAGTTCGTGAATTTAATTGTCAGACCTAGTAAAACGGTACAACCACTATGGAAAACAATTTGGCACCTTCTTAAAAAAGCTAGAAGTAGAAATATCAAGCAATCCAGCAATCCTAGTCCTTGGAATATATCCTAGGGAAATAAGATCCATAACATGGATGGACCCATCTTTGTTGCAGCATTATTCACAATAACAAAAAGATGGAAACAACTTGAGTATCTGTCAACAAGTAAGTGAATAAACAAAGTGTGGTACATATACACACAATGGAATTCTACGTAAAAATCAAGAACAATCGTGAATTCATGACGTCACAACACAGATGAATCTAGAACACTTTATGTTAAGTAAGTAAGTCAAACACAAAAGGGCAAATACTGTGTCAGACTACTATTATAAAAACCCAAGAAAAGTTTACATACAAAAAAACAATCTTTGATGGTTACCAAGCAGGGGATGGATGATGAGGGAGAAATTACTAACTAGATAGTAGACAAGGGTTAACTTCAATGAAAGGAAAGATACCGTACCATATAGGGGAAGTCAGCACAGCGTGGCCAAGGCAAAGCTGTGGAAGCTTCCTAGGCACATCCAAACACCTTGAGGAACCTAGTTACTAGGCATGACAGCTGAGGACTACGGTTTGGGAACATCTAGGTCAAATGGTGTAATAGTTTACAAAGAAAATGTTTTGCCTCCTACTTTGGTTAGTAGCATCTGTGCTCTTAAAAGCGTGCAAGCAGCCATTTAAAATACATCTATAAGTCCCATCACATTCTCAGCAAATGAGAATGAAGAAAACAAAAGACACAAGGAGAGTATAATTGAAAGTACTAACAGACCATAGGAACCACACCCATGACAAGCCTAAGCCCAGAAGAACTAGATGGTATCTGGCTATCACCAACAACTACTCTGACAAGGATCACAATGGAGGGTCTGGACAGAGTGGGAGAAAAATGTAGAACAAAATTCAACTTCACAAAAAAGACTAGGGTCTGACAGAGATTGCAGGAACCCCCTGAGGCTACAGCTTCTAGTGGCACAGTGGTTAAGAGCTCAGCTGCTAAGTAAAGTGCTGGCAATTTAAATCCACTAGCTGCTCCTTGAAAATCCTGTGAGGCAGTTCTACTCTGTTCTATAGTCGACAGCAACGAATTTGGTTTCTTTTTGATAAAACAGGTAACACACAGGAGAAATGTGCTTCTTAGTTCAATCAAGTACACAAGGCAGAATGGGCATCCCCTGCTCAAAAGCAAAAACAAGAAGGCAGGAAGAGACGAGAAATCTGGACAAATGCACACAAGGAACACACAGTATTAACAGAAAGGAAGCGTGACATATTGCAAGGATCGCAATCGATGTTACAAAATAATTTGTGTATCAATTTTTTAATGAGGAACTAATATGTACTATAAATTTTCACCTAAAACACAATAAAATAAAGCAAAAAGACAATCCACAGAGTGAGAGACGATAATTTACAACACACACATCAACCAAGAACTCTTACATAGAATATATAAGGATCTCCTACAAACAGATAAGAAAATGACACATGATATAACTGGAAAATGGGTAAAACACTTGAACAGACTTTTCACAAGAGGCAATCAAGATATCCAGTAAGGATCATTAATAATCATAGAAAATACAAATTAAAACCATAACGAGCAACGATCACATAGACTATATGATGCAGAAACTGTGCATCCATGCATAAACCCAACAGAAATGCAAATATCAGGATATACTTTTTAAAAATTTTGTGGCAGCAGTGGTCAAGACAGCCTGGTACTGGTACAAGAACAGACATATTGATCAATGGAACAGAATTGAGACCCCAGAGATGACACCATCTGCCTATAAACAGTTGATATTCGACAAAGGCCCTAAGACATTAAGCTGGGGTAAAAACAGTATCTTCAACAAATGGTGCTGGCAAAATTGGTTATCCATCTGCAATAAACTGAATCAAGATCCATATCTTACACTTTGTACAAAAACCAACTCCAACTGGATAAAAGACCTAAATATCAAACCTAAAACGATAAAGCTCATCCAAGAAAAGGTAGGAACAACAATGGAAGTTTTAATACACAATGAGGACAGACTCCAAAATCTGTCAAAGAAACCTCAATCAACAGAAGAGAAAGTAGATAAATGGGAACTATTAAGAATCAAACACTTTTGCTCATCAAAGACTTTATTAATAGAATTAAAAGAACCCCCACAGTGTGGGAAAAAATATTTGGCAACTCTATGTCAGATCGACGCCTGATCTCCATAATCTATAAGATACTACAAAATATCAATAAGAAGAAGATAAACCATCCAATTAAGCGATGGGCGAAGGAGATGGACAGATACTTCACTAAACAGGAGATCCAGGCAGCCAAAAAACACATGCAGACATGTTCACGATCTTTAGTTATTAAAGAAATTCAAATCAAGACAACAATGAGATACCATCTCACCCCAACAAGATTGGCCATGATCCAGAAAACACAAAACAACAAATGCTGGAGAGGCTGTGGAGAAAGTGGAACCTTCCTACACTGTTGGTGGGGTTGCAAAATGGTCCAGCCTCTATGGAAGGCAATCTGGCGCTTCCTTAAAAAAATGGATATTGATATACCATTTGACCCAGTAATTCCACTACTTGGAATATATCCTATAGATTCAAGGCCTTTCACACCAACGGACACATGCACCAGAATGTTTATTGCGGCACAGTCCACAATAGCAAAAAGGTGGAATCAACCCAGATGCCCAACAATAGAAGAATGGATAGGTAAACTGTGGTACATATACTCAATGGAGCACTACGCAATGATAAAGAATAATGATGATTCCAGGAAACATCTCCTAACCTGGTTTCAACTGGAAGACATTATGTTGAGTTAGAGTAGTCAGCGACAAAAGGACAAATACTATATGAGACCTCTACGATAAGATCTCAAAAACAGACTTGTGTATAGAAGAAAAGACTCTTTGACAGCTGCAAGGGAGGGGAGGGAGGGAGGGAGGGAGGGCGACTGGGGGAGGGTTTAGTTTAGGTAGTTACTAGAAATCTAGTTGGGAGAAAGCGGTGACAGCACACATTAGGAACAAGAACAACATTAAGTGGACTTCAGCATAACTTGAGTACTCCTTCCATCTTAACTCAATACTGCAAGGATAGAGTAGCTGGGGCGGGGGGTGGGAGACCATGCTCTTAGGCGAATTCCAGGCCAATTGGCACAACTAGCATTTTTCTAAGAGAGCTCTCTGCACCCCACATTGGTGAGTGGCGTCTGGGGTCTTAAAAGCTGCCAAGCTGCCATCCGAGGACACAGCAAATGGTCCCAACTCAGCAGGAACGGATGCTCACGGAGGGCCAAAATGGCATGCGGTAAAGACAACCGAGAAGACAGAGAGACCCACAAGAGTGGGTGCCTACATCGACCTGGGACTGGAAGAACCGGATGGTGCCCGGCCACCACCAATGATAGCCATGACGGAGCTCACAGAGAGGAGCCTCACTGGCAACACAAGAATAAAAGAAGACAGAGAGACCCACAAGAGTGGGTGCCTACATCGACCTGGGACCGGAAGAACCAGATGGTGCCCGGCCACCACCAGTGATAGCCATGACGGAGCTCACAGAGAGGAGCCTCACTGGCAACACAAGAATAAAAAGAGGTGCATCATGAGATCTCCACTAAAAGACCTCATTTGATGGTCCAGTGGTTTTGGGGTTACTCTGAGAGCATGGCCCCCTGCCCTGATGCTGCCCTCTCCCATAAATTATAACAAAGGTCCACTCTTTGGACAGGAATGGATTGGACTTGGCAATGCAGAGTAACCATATATTGGAAGCACTTTATGGTTCTATACATCAATAGGATATCATCTTGCTGACCTCTGGCTGGAGGAAGGGGAGTGGATGGAGAGGAGGGGAAAGGAGACTGTTGGGAGGATGAGACATGTATGGAGCAGAGAGGAATAGTGTGCAGTCACCGGACAGGGAGAGCAGTGGAAGCTGCATATAGGGGGGCATGTAAATTTACATGTGAATGTACATTTTCACTCAGTTATGTTAAATAAAAAAAAAAATTGTGGCAGTATTGCTTGCAGTATCTAAAACCTAGGGAAAACAACAAATGCAGATTAACATTAGCCAAAAACCAAACCCATTGCCACCGAGTGAGTTCTGACTCACAGCAACCCTATGGGACAGAATAGATTCTCCACATAGTTTCCAAGGAGTGCCTGACAGATTTGAACTGCTGACGTGGCTAGCAGCCATAGCACGTTACCAGCACACCACAAAGGTTAGAACTGATAAATAAACTGTGGTATCATTGTACAAAGGAATAATTTACAGCAGTGAAAATGAATGGCCTATAGCTACATACAACAGAATACAAGGATCTTAAACGAAAATAGAAATCCGTGTCATTTGGGTCCTCTCTCATCAATTCAGAAACTACACTGAAATGTTTAAAAATGCACACAAAAGTGGACCTAGCAGAAAGCAAGACAGAGCTGGTGACTATAGAAGTCAGGATAGTAGCTTCTTCAGCAGAAAGGAAGGTTGTCACTGGGATGAGGCACAGTAGGCACTCGGGTAGCAGGCAGTATTATTTCCTTTTTTTTAATAATTTATCTGTTGTTTTTGCTACTAGTTGGAATCAACCCGATGACAGTGGGATGGGTTTGGGGTTGGTTGTTGTTAAGAATATACACAGTAAAAAATATACCATTCAAGAGTCTAAATTTATATTTCAGTGACATTCTTTGGGCTGTGAAACCATTCTCATCCTCCTTTTCTAAGTCAGTTCTCCCTCTTTAACACACACTCACTTCCCCTTAAGTTCCTGTCTGATGTTTCTAGTTGCTGTGGTCAGTTTTATCTCACCCACTGCTGTCAATTTGATTCTGACTCATATGAACCCTATAGGACACAGTAGAAGTGCCCCACAGGGTTTTCAAAGCTGTAAATCTTTATAGAAATAAACTGCTATTTCTTCTTCCCACAGAGCAGCTGGGCGGTTTGAACCACTGAACAGACAAGCATTTAACCACTGCATGACCAGGGCTCCTTGTGATCCCGTAGGTTGTTGTTATGTGCCATCTAGTTGCTTCCAGCTCATAGCGATCCTGTGTATCACAGAACAAAGCACTACCCTGTCCTGTGCCATGCTAACCACCTTTGTTATGTTTGTTGTTGTTGCAGCCACTGTGTCAGTCCATCCCAAGCACGATGTCTTTCTCCGAAGACAGATCCCTGCTGACAACATGGCCCAAAATGAGACATAGTCTTGCCATCGTTGCTTCTAAGGGGCATTCTGATTACACTCGCAAAACAGATTTGTTTGTCTTTTTGGTAGTCCGTATTTGGGAACCCTGGTGCTGTAGTGGTTAACTGCTATGGTTGCTAACCAAAGGGTCAGCAGTTCAAATCCACCAGGCACTCTTCGGCAACTCTGTGGGGGCAGTTCAACTCTGTCGTACAGGGTCATTATGAGTCAGGATTGACGTGACAACAATAGGTTGTTTGTTTAGTTTTTATGGCATATTCAATATTCTTCACCAACACCACAGTTTAAAGGCATAAGTTCTTCTTCTGTCTTTCTCACTCATTGTCCAGTTTTGGTACGCATCTGAAGTGATTTGAAAATACCATGGCTTAGGTCAGATGCACCTAAGTCTTCAAAGTGACATATTTGCTTTTCAACCCCTTAAAGACGTCTTTTGCAGTGGAATTCCCCAATGAAATGCATCTTTTGATTTCTTGACGGCTATTTCCCTCAGTGTTGACTGTTAAACCAAGTAAAATGAAATCCTTGACAATATCAATCTTTTCTTCATTTATCATAACGTTGCTTATTGGTCCAGTTGGGAAGATTTTTGTTTCCTTGATGTTGAGGTATAACCTGTACCAAAGGATGTGGTCTTTGATCTTCATCAGTAAGTATTTCGACTCCTCTTAACTTTCAGAAAGAAAGGTTGTGTCACGTGCATGTTGAAGGTTGTTAATTAGTCTTCCTCCAATTCTGATGCCCCATTCTTCATACAGTCCAGCTTCGCATATTATTTGTTCAGTATGCCCACTGGATAGGTAAAGTGAAAGGATACAACCCTGGTGCGTACCTTTCCCGATTTTAAACCATATCATATCCCTTTGTTGTGTCAGAACAACTGCCTCTTTTTTTTTTTTAATTTTTATTTAACATAACTGAGTGAAAATGTACATTCACATATAAATTTACATGCCCCCCTATATGCAGCTTCCACTGCTCTCCCTGTCCGGTGACTGCACACTATTCCTCTCTGCTCCATACCTGTTTCATCCTCCCAACAGTCTCCTTTCCCCTCCTCTCCATCCACTCCCCTTCCTCCAGCCAGAGGTCAGCAAGATGATATCCTATAGATGTATAGAACCATAAAGTGCTTCCAATATATGGTCACTCTGTCTTGCTAAGTCCAATCCATTCCTGTCCAAAGAGTGGACCTTTGTTATAATTTATGGGAGAGGGCAGCATCAGGGCAGGGGGCCATGCTCTCAGAGTAACCCCAAAACCGCTGTACCATCAAATGAGGTCTTTTAGTGGAGATCTCATGATGCACCTCTTTTTATTCTTGTGTTGCCAGTGAGGCTCCTCTCTGTGAGCTCCGTCATGGCTATCACTGGTGGTGGCCGGGCACCATCCGGTTCTTCCGGTCCCAAGTCGACGTAGGCACCCACTCTTGTGGGTCTCTCTGTCTTCTCGGTTGTCTTTACCGCATGCCGTTTTGGCCCTCGGTGAGCATCCGTTCCTGCTGAGTTGGGACCATAGAACAACTGCCTCTTGATCTAGATATAGATTTCTCACAAACACAATTAAGTGTTCTGAAACTCTCATTCACTATAATGTTATCCATAATTTGTTATGATCCACACAGTCAAATGCCTTTGCATAGTCTATAAAACAGAAATAAACATCTTCGTGGTATTCTCTGCTTTTTGCCAAGATCCATCTGATATCAGCAATGATATCCCTGATTCTACACCCTCTTCTGAATGCATCCTGAGTTTCTGGCAGTCCCCTGTCAATATACTGCTGCATACTGAATCATATTCAGCAAAAGTTTACTTGCATGTGGTATTAATGATACCATTCAATAATCACTGCATTCAGTTGAATCTCCTTTCTTGAAAATAAGCATAAATATGGATCTCTTCCAGCCGGTTGACCAGGTAGCTATCTTCCAAATTTCTTAGTACAGACAAGTGAACACTTCCAGCGCTACATCCAATTGTTGAAATGTCTCAGTTGATATTCTGTCGATTCCTGGAGCCTTGTTTTTGCTAATTCCCTTAGTGCAGTTCAGACTTTGTCCTTCAGTACCATCAGTTCCTGATCATATGCTACCTCCTGAAATGGTTGAATGTTGATCAATTGTTTCTGGTGTAATGTCTCTTTATATTCCTTCCATTTTTAGTTTTAGTTTTTGGATGTTTCTTATGCTGTTAAATATTTTCCTGATAGAATCTTTCACTATTTTACTACACGATTCCTATAGAGAGATCTTAAGAGAGTCTAATGCCCAAAGCACACACACTTTACTAGTTAAACTAAACTGCTGCTTAATTTTCAAAACACTTCAGGAGATATTTTTTAGTTTGTGATTTCAAGATTATCTCAGAGAAACACTCTTAGGGGTTCACCCAGCCTCTATGACTCCAGAGAGCCTGAATTCCACGTAAATTTGAAATTTCATTCAGAATTTTTCCCCTTTTGATCAGGACTTTTCTATAGACTCTTTGATCAAACTGTTCATTAACAGTAGCTAGGCCCTATCCAGTTTTCTGGTCTCATGGGAAAGAAGACAGTTGTTCACAGAGACAATTAGCTACACCATCTATTTCTTCCTCCTACACCTGACTCTTGTTATTTCTCTGTTGTTCCAGGTAAATAGACACCAATTGGATGGCTGCTTGCAAGTTTGTAAGATCCCAGGCACTATCCAACAAACTAGAAGTTGGAAGAGAAACGCTGACCATTTATTAGGCCAGTTAACTGGAATGTCTCATGAAATGCTGACTGTAAACCTCCAAACTAAGGAGTCAAATCTCATGAAGTGTTTGGGCTGTACATAAGCAGCCTCAGCAGATTCCATCCCCCTCCCTTCTTTCTCTCTCCCTCCCTCCCTCTCTCCCTCTCTCTGTCTTGGTCATTGTTATAGGCAGTATCATTTCTTAATCTCGGTGTTCTTTTTGGACAGTTTGGAGGAAGAATTAATAGAATACAGTGAGGTTCAGGTGGATAGGCAGGACTAAGGAGGCGTGAGTGTCACAAAGTTGACGTCAAAGGGACAAACGATTCCATTTATATGAAATATCTAAGATAGGCAAGTATATAGAGACCAAAGTTTATCTGTGGTTATCAGGGGCAGATGGGAGGGAGGGTAAAGGGGAACTCACTGCTTAGGAGACACTAAGCTTCTGTTAAGTGTGATGAGAAAATTTGAAAATGGATCATAATACTTGAGTAACATGACAACCGTAATTAATGTCACTGAATTGTACTTGTAAAGAATGTTGAGAAGACAAACAATTTGTTATATATACGAGGTTAGACAGCTAGATCTGTGGATTTAATTGTTCTAAGTGCTACATACCTCATTGCTGAATATCTTACAATCATCTTTGAAGTACTCCCCTCAGGAAGCTCTGTACTGACACCAGCACCTAGTGCACTTTTCAAAACAATTTTGGAACTCTTTTTATGGAATGGCCATTGCACATGGTGACACAGTGGCAAGTATACAAACTTAATTGTCTAGTTGTCTGTGAGGGAGTTTTTAGCCAATAAACAAATAACTGTACTGGGAGACCCTCCCTACTCACCTGATTTGGCCCCCAATGACTTTTATCTTTACCAAAAGATAAAGGAAATATTGAAAGGAAGACATTTTGCTGACATTCAGGACATCAAGGGTAATAAGATGACAGCTCTGATGGCCCTTCCAGAAAAAGAGTTCCAAAATTGCTTTGAAGGGTGGACTGGGTGATGGCATCAGTGCATAGCTTCCCAAGGGAAGTATTGCAAAGGTGACAACAGTGATATTCAGCAGTGAGGTCTGTAATAGTTTTCCTAGGATGTGTTCACGGACTTGATTGTCAGATCTCATGTATTTACCACACACGCGCATGCACACACACATACACAAAGTTGGTGCCAAGTGGTTGTAGAATGGGTAAGATGAAGCCCAACACTTTATCATGGAAGTTTTCCAACACAGAAAAGCTGAAAGAATTTTACCTTGAAAATCCACATCCTGACCACCTGGATGCCGCCATAGCATCAACAGCTCTGCACTAACCCATCCCTTAGCCGCACTTCCACTCATCTTCTTTTTGACCACAGTACACGTCTCCAAATGCTTCAGTGTGTGTATCCTTGAGATGTGTTCAGCGTCGTTTTAGAGTTTTGTTTTTTTAATGTATAACTTTACACATTGAAAGGCATATACTGTAAGTGTATATATGCTGAGTTTTGACAAATGCGTATACCTGTATAGCCTCAGTCTTGATCAAGGTGTAGTAACTACTGTTACCATAGACAAATCCTTCATGCCATTTCCTACTCAACTCCTACGCCCACATGTAATAGATTTGCCAGTTCTGGAACTTTATATAATTGCAGTCATATGGTAAGGACATTCCTGGGTAAGACTTCTGCTACTCAGCTTACTGCTTTTGTAATTCATCCATGTTGTGAGTATTGGTAGTTTGTTCCTTTCTGTTGCTGAGTACCACCACCTGACTGTCAGTTTGCTATGGTATTGTGGTGGCTTGTGTGTTGGCTGGATACTATGTCACTGGTATTTCAAATACCAACAGGGTCATCAATGGTGGACAGGTTTCGGTGGTGCTTCCAGACTAAGACAGACAAGGAAGAAAGGCTTGGGGATCTACTTCCAAATATCAGCCAATGAAAACTCTGTGGAGGATTCAGTCATAAACCATCATGGAGATGGTGCAGGCTGGGCAGTGTTTCACAGTGCAGAATGGACAGGGTTGCGTTCTACTCTGCATGGGGTCGCCAAGAGTTTGGGTCCAGCTTGACAGCAGCTAACAACAACACACAGCTGGATAACATTCTGTTGCATGAACACACCAGTTTGTTTATCCATTCTCCCCATTGATGGATGTCTGGACTGTTCCCATTTATTGCCTACTACGGCACTTGGCTTGGCTTTGGCGGCCATGAATGAAATGGCTATGTCTGTTCTTGTGCCAACTGGTACACTTTGGGGAGCAAAAGGAGGTTCCATTGAAAGTTAGGCCACCAAGTTTACTAGTGGTTACCAGGGGGAAATAGGAAGAGGAAAATTGGGGGTTACTGCTTAGAGGATACTGAGTTGCATAAGAGTGACAGGAAAAAGTGTGGAATAGATGGAGGCGATGGTTATATAACATGATGGTCACAATGTCACTGAATCATATGTGTAAAAAATATTGAAATGGCACATGTTTTATTGTACATATTTTTAACCACAATTAAAGAAAAAGGTGAATACCACGGGAAGGCCTGGAATTGCCCAGCAGGCCACCTGTCTGGCCAGGACACAGGGCAGCTCCACAGAGCCATTCCAGCCTCACACAGCAGGGACCCGCCTGTACCTTCCCTCAGCCTCCTCCCCTGTACTTGGAGGTAAACCCACAATCTTTATGCCAAAGCTGGAGTCAGGCCACTTTTGTTGCCTCCACATACTGTTGAGCCTTTAACAAATATTTGCTGTTGATTTTTCTGGGGGGGGGGGTCCTTTCCACTAGTGTTTTTGGAGTATTAGATTTCCAGATTCCCTCTTGGTTGTCAACTCTTCTATTTGTGCTATAATCATGGTGAATTCTGAAGCTGAAAAGCTGCTTAGTGGTCACCACCCCACTCCCCCAGCCTTCTTGTTTGTCTCTCCTGTGATTCTGGAATGTTCCTCCATGCTGCTCTCTAACTGGCCAACTGTGAGGCTCAATTTAAAAAGCCAGGCCATCTGGGATCATCAGATACAAAGGAGGTCCCCTGTCATGTTTCTCATCAAACTCTGCTCTCTGACCTACCCCTCACCTCCATGCAAACATCCCAAGGAACTACATCTGCTGGTGACAAACATACAGGACACTTCCAGTCAACTCGGGATAAATGAATGAAGGAATCTTCACTCATAATGTCCTGATGTGCAGTCTCCCAGTTGAAGACTCCAGAGCCCTGAGAGTCTGACCAACTTGCACAAGGCAGAAGTTTTCACTTGAACAAATAAAACATGACCTGTTCCAACAAAAGTCACCCTGTATTAACTTCCTAGTCTTCCTATGACCTCGGATTCTTGCCACTGTTGAACATGTCTTATCTCTTCTGCCAGATTCAAGGTTCCATCCATCTGTCCATAATTTACGTGGGAGGTTTTGTAATCCTTACAGTGCATGGACCCTGCATTACCCACAGAAGTATTTTGATAAACATTTGTGAAAGAAGGGAAGGAGAGAAAAGGGAGAGCAAGAGAGCGGAGTGAAAGGAAAAGCACTAGAACTGACAAGATCTTCTGCATATGTATCACTTGGCAGTGTATAAATACGTGAGTTCATAATTCTGGAGTTCATAACTCCTTTTTTTCTCTTGGTAGCCAGTCTAAAGATGTGGCCTTAAGGAAAAATAAAAAGACACCATGTAGTGACCGTACAGTAAAACCGGGACTCAGACAAAATGTCTGAATGAGTTCAGTGTCAGTGACTTTGGAACAGGCAGCATCTCTCAAACTGAAAAGCTGGTCTTCTATGTTACATATGTTCAAAAGCCCCCATCCCCATAAGGACGACTTGGCAAGTGAAGAAGAAGAAATCCACAGTTTCCCATTAATTAGCAACACACTGTGCGGTCACTGCCAACAAGCATCTTCATCCCTGACTCAGTTGGCCATGGATCATTCTTGACCAAGTAAGAGTATTAAGGGATGTGCAGGACAATTTTAAATGTAAATGTTTTCCAGTGAAACCAGTCCTCCCCCACTCTAAATTCCTCTGTCAGCACTCTAAAATTAAGAAATGGGAACTTCTTGAAAGCCACACAGAACGATGAATTTTAACCTGTCAGGCGAGGTCAGTAGCTAGACACGAACTTGATACACAACTGGGAGCCTGAGCATCTTCATCCATCTCTTTCCTAAACCACAGATGCGTTGAACTGCACCTGACCTTCAGAAACTCACAGACACATAAACAGTGTGAGACAGACGCAGCCTGGGATGTCTGCTAAGAAAGCAGACAGCTGAGATGATCGAGAGGGAAGTGGTCCTGCTGTTTAAATTGAGCATGTTAGTTGCTGCATTCCAGCCTGGTCCTTGCCAACAGCTGTCCTTAGCCAGATTACTGAAGCCAAAGTGCTCTTGGCTCCAGAAACACACAAGATGACAGCATAATGAGGGGTTAAAGTCATAATGCACAGAAGCAGAGCTGCAGAGAGCTGAGCAGTGTTACTGAAATGTTTTTGTGAAGCCATGTGTTTGATGGTACAATTGGCAGGAGCCTAAGAATAATGGATAGACATTTCCACAGCCTGAAAATTAAATACACCAAAATCACACCAGATCACCTAACAGCCTGAGAGCATTTCAGGCAGATACTGGCCAAGCCTGTGTTTTGGATCACACTGAGGATTCCAGAAGCGCTCACAACTTTCTGAGTTTCTTTGTGTTATTCATGGGTTATTTGTTGAACACTAATTTTTTTTCCCTGATATTGTAATCCCTAGAGGGCCAGACCTCATCTCTTTTCTTCACTTTTCTGTTCCTAGGGATTCACATAGACCTGGCCAACAGTAACTTGGGAAATTCATGGTTGTCAGCAAGCTCCCTGGAGCTGCAGAGTCTGGGGTGCACAGCCAGAGATGGAGATGGAAGCATCAGAGTGATGTGGCCCCCAGAAGGGGGCAGAGGAAAGAGGAGCCAGGCCCCCAGGTACTTGTCTATGATAGATATGCAGAAACCAGCTCATTCTTCCCTCTCCAGAACGCTGAGTGCCTCCTGGACTGGGTTCCGGCACAGAACTGCACAGAATGAGCTAGGAGATCCCAATTCTGATCCCATCTGTGCCTTCTACTCATGCCTAGCCAACCTCACAAAGGTGCTCTTTTTTCTTTTTTTTAATTTAAAATTTCATATCCACCAGTCACTCCTTGGAAATCCTGTGGGGCAGTTCTACTCTGTCCTATAGGGTTGCTATAAGTTGGAATTGACTAGAGAGCAAAAGGTTTTGTGTATGGATTACATCTGTGGATGTGACACTGTTTGGAGACAGTCTTCTTGACTATGTTAATTAGCTCATGCATGAGTAGTATGGGTTCCAAATTTAATCATTTCTGATCTAGAAAAAGAGCAGATTACACACAGAGGCAGGGATAACAGGTACCACGTGAGGACCATTGACAAGCTAAGGAATGAAGAAATATTCGGGTCAGTCAACAAGGAGGTTACCACTACAGCCAAGACCCTAATTTTAGCCTTGAGAACTATGAGAAAATTCATGTCTGCTCTTCAAAACCACTGTCTTGTAATATTTGTGTTACAGCAGCACTAGCTGACTACGATACTCAAGAAGTTACTCCCCTATTCCCATCCCAGCCGCTGGAAATCACCTGTCTCCTTTCTGGTTCTGTGCGTTTGCCTATTCTAGACATTTCAGGTATGCAGGATCATATATAGTATTTGCCCTTATGTGACTGGCTTCTCCCCTCAGCTTTCTCTTCTTTGTGGCCCAGCACTTTAGATGGTAGTAATACTATCTTACCCTTTTCTTCGGGGGCTTTGGTCAATGCCAGACACCTCAGTGATAATAATTAAATGTGCTTCGCTGAGTTCTCAGAGGGATACTTACATAGTGCCAACTGTTTTCTAATGTCCTATTGTGACATTTCCTACCACAGAGGGCAGCATGTGGGAAAGGTCCTCTCAGTCCAAAACAGAATTCCTACAGCAATTCTTGAGCCATGGCACGCTGATTTCTAAAGTGCTTGCTCTCACCTTGTGTTGGATTTCATTTATGTTGATGTCTGCTCCATAGTGGTGCACCCCAAATTTCCTACCGTGTGGGTGTGTATATATCTAAGGAGAGACTCTAAATCAATGTCAGGGTACAGGTGAACCTGCATGCTGTCTCGAAACATCCCCTGGAAGCTGGAGTTCCCTTGGTTCTTTTGAATGCCTAATGTTAATAGATTTTCTTATAATTTCCCTCTTTCTCCCAAATATGGACTTTTCTTTTACATTCCTTTGTCTGAGGTTTTAGTTCATTCTGAATTCTCAGAACCACATTCACTCCTGTTTTCCAAAGAAAAAGTCTGGTCTTCAACACCAAACGTGTATCACTTTCGACTGCCAGTGTTTCACTCTGACAACTTGGATGGAAATTTGACTAATCTGAAAGACCAGGAACCTATTTTGAAGACTTTTACTACCTAGCCCTCCTATTGCTGGTGCCAGCAGCCTTAGAATCTGCTTTGAATGGTGATCTTTTAAAGCTGAGAGATTCATTGGATTGTCCCAACAATTCCCAGATGTATACTGTGATTCCCTTTGGCAGAGAGGCAAACCAAGGCCTGGGGCCAGGTTAAAAGACACCATGGGGGGCACCATCCAAGTCCCACATATGAGACAGTCTACAAGACACTGAGCTGGTTTATTTAACAAATAACTGGTAACTTAAAAGAGGATTAAAAGAAACATAAGACACATGTAAACAGTTTTTGGATCCTAATTCAAGCAAACCAACTTTAGGAAGACATTCATGAGAAAGTCAGAGAAATCTAAACACTGACTGGATGTTAAATGATATGTATAAAGAAACTGTTGTTAAATTGCTTAGATGGAAAAATACTATTGCTATGTTAAAAATAAGTCCTTATCTCTAAGGAATTTAGATGTGTTTATGGATAAAATGAGACGATGTTGAGATTAGCTTAAAAAGCACCAGTGTGGGTGTTGAGAGTATGGAGAGTCCTTGTACTGGTCATGCTACTTTTGCATAGCTTTGGAATTTTCCACACTAAAATGTTGTTTTAAAAACCTACAAATCACAACAGTCCAACTATTCCAGTGCTGATAACATATATGAGCACCACCACAGACTGGGACAACGCTCACAAGTTTATGTTGGGTTAAACGTTGCCTATACAAACATGTCTCAAAGTCAAATTCATTGCGACTGAGTTGACATCAACTCATAGTGACACTATAGGACAGAGTAGAATTGCCCCAAAGAACAGCTGGTGGATTCGAACTGCTGACCTTTTGGTTAGCAGCTGAGTTCATAACCACTGTACCACCAGTGCTCCATTACTTACATTATATGCAAAAACATACATTAGGAAACATGGCTGGAAAAGAATAACTAAAATTATAATAGCTACAGTATTCAAGTCATTGGAGTCTGGGTACATATTTTTTCTTTTTCTAAACATTCTCTGACAGAGTTATTTGTACAGTTTTTAGAAATAAATTATATACAACCAAAGTAGTAAGAGTGAGGATGTTAAGAGGCAAGACATAAAGAGAGTGGCCAGTGAATGAGCCGGAAACATCATCCTGGAGAGTTCTGGCAGCTTCTTGGGAGAGGTAGGCTAAGGCATCAGTCGGCCTGAAGGATCTGCTGAAAGAACCACAGGCCCACAGCAAGGACAGGGTGTCTCCACAGAAAAATAGTAATACTCTGATGCTAAAACTATTCCTTTCCAAAGCATTGGATGGTGACAGGTTATCACTACCAACTATTCTGATCACAATAGGTGGAGCCTGACAGAATGGGAGAGAACATGTAGAAGAGAACTGAAATTCTTTTAAACAAATCCAGACTCAGTAGGCCAGTTGCAACTATCTGATCCTTGGACCAAAGAGACACCAGCCTAGGGAAAACTGTGGAAAGGGGGAAGACCATCTGCACAGCAACCCTGTACTCCACCCCAGCACCAGCCCACCTCTCTGCCTCCTTACAGAGAGCCTGCCGTGGGACCACAGCCCCTCCTTCGGTCCCAAGCCTTATTAAAGCCTCCTCCCACTTCAGCTTTTCCCAACCCACATTCTATTCTATCACGTTCCACCAACATTTCTAGGCCACTCCTGGATGGGCCTTCAGTGGTGTGCAGTGGTCCTTAGAAGCTGGGCCACAGCAGCACGCAGGACAACCGCGGCCCCTTGAGCGCCTGTGCTACATACAGACAGGTCAGTGAGTGTGCACGGAGACTCTTCCTGCCCCCCTGCTGCCTGCGGGCACCCCTGCTGCAGCTGCCGCATCCATGGCTGTGGTTCCTTGGCCCAATCTGGGCCCTGGGTTGCTCAACCCGCCGAGCTTTTCCTGTTCCCCTTTCCCGCGTCTGCAGCAGCAGCGCTCGGGGTGCGGTTCACCCACAGGGAAGCACCGGCCCTGGCCCACAGACGCCCCCCACCCGCAGAGCCGTTTCCATGTCTCTGATTGCTCTTCCCTCCCTGGGTTGCTACACAGCTGATGAAGAAAACCCTTCCTTTGGCTTTTTTATTTTGGGGAACAAAAGCCCTGCGCTGTCTGTTGGCCAGAACAGTCCAGTTGAGACGGCAGGTGTCTAGATGGGCCTCTGACCACCATGCGGACAAAGAGTCTGAACTCAGAGCACGGGCAAGGCCAGTCTCTTTCTCTCTGATCCCTTTTCACAACCCCCTCCCACGCCACCCCTCTCCCGCATCTCTGTTGGCTCTGGGGGAAGATCCTTACCTCTTTCCACTTCTGCAGCCCTGGGCATTTCTTGGCGTTCTTTCACTGCCTGCAGACAGAACTTCACAAGGCATCTGTCTTTCCCCTGAGTGTCTGTCTGCATCTACCTGGCTTTTTTAATAAGCTACTTGGAAGGGATCAGGTTGGGGACCCACCCTACTCAAGTATAGCCTCATTAACATAACAACAACTCTGGTTCCAAGCAAGGTCATATTTACAGGTAGAGGAGCTGGGTCTTCCACAGAGCTTTTCTAAACCAAATCAGGCTGCCTACTGTCAAGTTGAACTTTTAGGGGGATACAATTGAATCCTTAGCAGTGAGCCATTCCACAAAGATGCAGACCTCTCCCCTGCATTATAAAAACACCAAAGGAGGTTTCAGGCATCTTAATACAGGGATACTAATTCGGAAGTGTCTGCCATGTTTTCAAGCCCAAAGAAGACTCTAGACTGCTGAGGCATCTGAAACAGAAGCACGAGCTTTTGTGATTCGGAGGATCTTTATTACATAAACATCTGAAACGTCTGGTCTTTGGGAATGGATGAAAATACACAATTCATTGGAGATGTAAACAGCTGACTTCCAACTGCTCCAGTCCCTACAGCGATATTACTACTCAAGCACCTGGTGGGGATTGCAGTGGGGTGCTGCATGGTCAGTGAACAACAGCAAGTCAGGCTACAGCAGGCTCTGTGGGAAGAGAGGGGAGACTGGACTGGGTAACACAGGGCTGCCTGCGGGCCACGTCCCAACTCCCCGCACACTCACCCCCTTTGGTGTGTGAAGAGCTGGAGGGAGTTCAGCATCCTGAAACACGTTCGCAGGGCAGTGGGCAGACCACTCACCTCTGTGAGCCTGCGCTTTTCATCTAGGACATAAACCAGTGATAAAAAGGGTTCCTCAGAGTCCCAAGCTGCCCAAGTCAGCACCATGGTGTGCACCTGACGCAAGCCCTGTGGCCACAAGGAAAAAAAGCCAATCCATCACAGCTAAGCAGGGGGAAAAGGAATCTATGGAACCCTGTAACTAGGATATCCCAGGACAGAGCTGGTGTGAAAGGGTCTAGAGACTTAAAGCTGTCAATATTCAGTGTGCGTGTGTATAGATGTAGGTATTGTGTGTACATGTGTGCCTGCACGTGTGTACACGTGTACACTCACACATGATTGTGTCTATGTGCATGTGTACAGATGTGTGCATAGGTATGTGTATGCAGGTGTTATATGAGCATTGCATGCGTGTGTGTAGATGTATGTATGTGAGATAATGTGTGTACTGTGTGCATGTATACATGAGTGTGCATACATGCAAGTGTCATCAGTGCATTGTGTGTACGTGCACTTGTGTAGAAAGCTTGACTTCTGATGAGGTTTCTGAGCTAAGGTTCCTAGGGAGTCAGTCTTGGCCTGGAACAGAATTCCTGATTCCAGGTTCCACAGCTCCTCATGCTATGGATCTCCTTTGAAATGTCTAGAAATATCTAGAACTCTATAATCAGAGCAGCCCAGTGTCAGAGGAAGGAATATTTTTCTCCTTTCTCTTTGTTCCTTAAATATTTTTTCAATACTATGACTTATATAGAGTACAACGTAATAATCACACACTACTGCCAAGAGCTAACTAACACCAACAAGTTTCTGCATTTGCACAGGTCACATCAAAAAACCAAAACACAACAAGTAGAATAGGGGGGTCCTTTGGTCTCCTACCAGCTCTTTCCCACCCTCCCCAGGACAGCTGTTTCCTGGAGCTGGCACATACCCTACATACTGGTGACAATGTTTTTGTTCTTTTACTGAAGAAGAATGCATCCAAAAGAACTGGATATTGTTGCTTTATGCTGAAAAGTTTTACATGAATGGTTTCATATGGCACATATCCTCAGACCCTTGTTCTTCTTGCTAGACTGTATGTTTCCAGAACTTTCTATTGATACCAAAAGGTCTACTGTTTGTAGCTTAACTGCTGGAGGTTACTCTAGGTATGATCATGCCATGATTCATCTCCTCATTCCTCTCTCAGTGAGCAATCAGGTTGTTTCTGGATTTTTAACTAGTTTAAACACAGCCACGCATGTGAAAGCTGGACAGTGAATGAGGAAGGCAGGAGAAGAATTGATGCCTTGAATTGTGGTGTTGGAGAAAAATATCAAATGTAAAAGGACAAACAGATCTGTTATGGAAGAAACAACCACAGTACTCTTTGGCAGCAAAGACAGTGAGACTCCATCTCACATATCTTGGATATGTTGTCAGGAGACAGACAGATCAGTCCCTGGAGAAGGACATCATGCTCGGTAGAGTGGATGGTTGGTGAAAAAGAGGAAGACTCTCAACAACATGGATTGACACAGTGGCTGCAACGATGAGTTTAGGCATAAAATCAATTGTGGGCACGACACGGAATGGCAGTGTTTGGTTCTGTTATATATTGGGTCGTTATGAGCCAGAACAGACTCAACAGCATGAAACAAACATGGCCACATGCACATTCTCAGAAGCTGATGGGATCAACACCCCATTTTGCCCAGTATGGCCTGGGGCCCCCAGTGTGGCCAGCTCTGCTCACATTCTGACCAACACTGTCTGAGAGTTGGGAAGAGGTCTCTACTCTGACTGAACGAGACAGGCAGGGACCACTACAGTAACTAACAGCAGAGAAGAGAAAGCAGCCCGAATACAGGCCGGAGATGATGTGAAAATATTCCACGCTCCACCAGTTCTGACAAGGTAGGAAGCCAGGAGGCTGACAGATGCCATAGCCAGTTCTGTCCAACTTTAGATCCTGGACTGACTAGAAAGACCCTGTGCTGCATGGTCAACCCATCACAATCAAATCCAAAACAAAAAGAAAAACAAAAACAATGTATTGGCTCATGTAAGTAAAAGGTCCAGGAGTACCTGGACTCAGTTAAGAGGCTCAAACTGTGTCAGAAAGTCAGAGCCTCTCCCCTTTCTGCTGGCTTTACGATCAGGGGGTTCACACCACCAATGTCCCCAATGGACCCAAATTCACACCCTCAAAGCCTGCATACAGCACAAAGAGACGCTTCCCTCAGGCTGTTCAGCACAATCTGAATCAGTGACTACTATGGTCACCTGTCCCTTCGTGAACAAATTCCACTGCAATGGACAGGTTCAAGCCAGTCCCCCACTGGCCCTGGCCAGAGAGCTGATGACATCACCATGATCACATGACTGAGCCTGAGGTTATGAGGAAGGGGCTGTGGGCAGGGATAGGGAAGTAGTAATGTCCACAGCACTCTGAACAAGTTCACCTCCTCCATTGAGCTCAGGCATAGGTACTCAGGTCACTTACGGTAACCAGACAAGACAGAGGCCTGGGGGCCTGGCACCCATCTGCAGAGCAGGTTAAAGCTGGCAGCGTCATCTGTTCTGGGTTGAGTGGTAGCCCCCAAAAGATATGTCCAGTGCCTGGTACCTATGAATGTGACTTTATTTGGAAACAGGATCTTTGTAGATATAAGCAAGTTAAACAACAAGCTTATAATCAAGCTAAGATGGCCCCTAATCCAATGCCAGGTGTCCTTAGGCAGACGGGGAGACTTGGAGTCACAGAAAACACAAGCAGAAGAAGGCAGTGTGATGACAGAGGCAGAGACTGAAGTGGCGTGTCTACAAGTCAAGTGACAACAAGGATCGCTGGCAAGATCAGAAGCTGGAAGAAACAAGGAACGATCATCCTCTAAGAGTCTCTGGTGGGGGCATGACCCTGCCGACACTTGGATATCAGACTTCAGACTATGAAAGAATGCATTACTATTGTTAGAAGCTGCCCTGTTAGGGATGATTGCTATGACAGTCCTGGACATTCACACGCTGTTCACCTTGACTTCCAGCTTGACCATACAGACATAGACCCTCCTGGCTCTCCAGCTTGTCCCTATGCACCCCAGGATGGCTGGCTCTCCCAGGACAGGAAGAACCCAGCTGGTGTTTTCCAAAGAGGCCACAGAGATTTGAGGAAACAGAGGCCCTCGAGGCTGGGGAAGTCCTCCCAGAAGCCTTGTGACGCCTGCACAGGTGACCCCAGAGAGTGAAGAGATACATCTCAAACTCCCTAGCAGGTTCCTGATCACGGGAAAGCCCCACGAGCCCCTCTGTCCCAGCATAGCCACAGCGCAGCATATGTGCTTGGGCGTCACCAGGAGCCACACCATGTTGCACAGCAAGAAGCCACAAACTCCCTCTGGTCACACATACTGGTCAGACACACTGGCGCCCTCTGGTATCTGGACACTGGACTGTCTCAGTGACTAGGAAAGGAAACAAACCAAGCCTATCAGCCTGAGCCAGCCTCAGGACACATCCTCTAGTCTCACGTTCCGCCTGAGGCTGCACTAGCGATACACCAACATGTGTGAGGATGTCACGGGATGACGCAATGTTTCTTTCTGTTACATATAAGGTCGTCGTGAGTCAGGGCCAACTCGTTGGCAACTAACAACAAACGTGCCAGGCAATATCCCAGAAACTTGAGTTATAACAGGGAACAAAATGGGCACAGCTGTTTTGTAGTTTATGAAAATGGAGGACCAGCGAAGAGGAGGAAGAAAAGAGAAAAGGGGAGGAGGAAGAGAAGGAAGAAGAACACGCTGGTGCTGCTATTGATGACGATAGTGATGAAGAGGAAGCTAAGACCCCTCTGTCCATCTGGTCCACCAGACCCTCAGAAGGAGGAGCTGTATCCCAGTACCTTGCACACAGTACTCAATGTATACGTGTTGCTGTTGACTAATTCTTTAAGCTGTCTCAAGCAGAGCAGAATAACCCCCTCCCAACGTCGGGAGACAGAGCTCAAACTGCCCCAGATGCAAGTCTCTATGAAGTCTCATGTTTTCTCTTTAAAATCAATTTACACTTTTTATTCTCATCCATGGTACATTCATCTTTGTTTTGTTTATAAACAATAAGATCTTTTTTTCCAAAACTTTTAGTGAACACGATGATTCAAGAAAGCATGCCCTGTTTATTCCTGTGGCTTTTAAGACACTAACCGGGGATGAATTACCCAATGACTTACTTGTGTTTACTTACTAACTTGTAGTGCACAATTTCACAAGGGTTTCACCAAGTCTTTGATATGGTGAAAAACTGGTGAAATGGTGCACTACAGATCAGTAAGCACAAGGAAGCCCACACATACGCGCTTACTGGTTGATCCACCCCCAGGTACTACCACTCCCGCCACACACATGCCCCCAACCCTGTGGCTATCCCCACGAATGTGGAGGCCACAGAGTCCAGGCTCAGAGCAGGAATACTCTCTCTGGGTTGTCCTCAGCCGTGGGCAGGAAGGGCTGAGATGCTACAGGCAGGCTCCTCCCAGCACAGCTACTCTTGCCACCTACTCAAGTGCCAGTCTGCATCCTGAACAGCAAAGACACTGGGCCTGGACTCCATGACTCTGCTGAAAGACAAAAGTATGTCAACAGCTGCTCTGACTGGGATCACAACACAGGGTCCCAGGCAGTGCAGGAAAACAATGTAGAACCCAAATCTAATCCATAAGGACACCAGGCACTATGGTCCTAAGACACCCTTCTAACACAGAACTAAAGCCATTCCTGGAAACCATCTTTCAAAATAAACAATAACACCTGAGAGGAACAAGCTCCTTAGAACAATTAATTATACAAGACCAAAAGGGTAAAATATACATGAAAGCAAAGGTGAGAACACAGGAAGGAGCAGAAAAAACAGACAAAAGTAATGGGAAACCCAGGGTGGAAACTGGGAGCGTACTGACATGTGGAGAACACTGCAGCTGATAACTTGGAACTTTCCGTGTACAAATTACTGAACAGAAAACTATTTGTTCTGTAAGACTTCATCTAAAGCATAACTTTTTTTAAAAGATGTTGACAGGACTCAGGAGAATGCCCTTGAAGGTCCCTGGAAACTTTGTTTTCTCATTAAACCTGTCACACATACTTCAAATGCACAGGTCACTGCATGGAGTAGGACAAACCTAGGTGACAAAGCAGCAAGTACAAGTTCTAGTCCATGATGACCTCAACAATAGGCATTTTTTGAGAGATTACTGTGCACCTGGTATGGTGTAGGGGGTTGCCTGTTATGGCACACAAATCTCACAATGACAGATGTTCAGTTCTTTGCAGGGTGGGACACTGAGGCACAAAGACCTTAGGCTATCACCCAAGGAGATAGGAAAAGACCAGAACTTGCCTCAGAGCTGGGGCCTTCAGCTACAACACATTACCCTGTCCCAGTGCCCCTGAGTTTCTATTTCTATTTCCCCATGTGGAAAGCTGTTCACAGCAATTTGATAAAGACAAATGTTTGAAAGCAAATCGAAATGCACTGAGCAGACGAAGACACTTCTCACTGAACCTTCAGTGAAGGATGCCCTACTTGGCATTGATGAGGACATCGGTGAAGAGGAGGAAATCAACTTCACGTTCTCTTCTCTCTGCTGAGAGGCATATTTATAGCTCAAACTATTTAGCTCTAAGTGTCTCTGAACCAAGGAGGGAATGTTTGCCACCAAGGGTGCATGCAGCCTACAGAAGCCGAGACGTCTTCCTGGGGTGTCCATTTTACTCATAATGTATGGAAATAGTTTCCATGTTAAAACCAGAACGGTAGGATCATGGAGCAAAATACAGATTCCCAGGGACTTTTAAGACCAAACACAGGCTTTTGTTGTTGTTGTTCCTGTTGTTGGGAATATACACAGCTAAATGCACACCAATTCTACTGCCTCTACGCGTACAATTCAGTAACACTGATTACATTCTTGGAGTTGTGTAACCATTCTCACTCCTCTTTTCTCCATTGTTCCTCCCCCTTTAATATAAGCTAACTGCCCCTAAGGCTCCTAACTAATCTTTTGAGTTTCTGCCGTCACACTGATATCACACAGATAGTTCTTGGAGCCCTGGTGGAACAGTGATTAGGAGTTCAGACTACTAAGAGGTCGGCAGTTTAAATCCCCCAGCCACTCCTTGGAAACCTCACGAGGCAGTTCTACTCTGTCCTGCAAGGCCTCTGAGCCAGAACTGACTTGATGGCACACAACAACAACAGAAAACAAGGTGGTTCTTAAAAGACCGTAATGCTCACGGCAGATCTCTTTTTTACTAATTAAGCAAGACTATCATTTGGTTTTAAGAAGATTTCAATTATGGATGATATGATAATATAAAGCAGCCCAAAGACTCCACAAGAAAAACCCTGGAACTAATAGAAATATTCAGCAGAGTAGTGAGACACAAGATGAACATACAGAAACAAATTGGATTGCTATACAATAACCAAGAGAACTGTGAAAAAGGAAATCAGGAAAGCAATATCATTTATAATAGCCCCTAAAAAAATGAAAAACTTAGGAATAAATCTAACCACAGACATAAAAACCTATACAAAGACAACTATAAAACACTAATGCAAGAAACCAAAAGAGACCTACATAAATGGAAAAACATACCATGCTCATGGAGAGGTAGACTCAACGTGGTGAGTATGTCAATTCTACCCAAAGCAGTCTACAAATACAATGCAATGCTGATCTGAATACCATCAGATTTCTTTAAAGAGATGGAAAAACTAATCATGATATGGAAATGAAAGAGGCTCTGATAGATAAAGCAAAACAATGTCAGAGGTCACAATACCTGATCTCAAAACCTACTATGCAGCTATGGTATTCAAAATAGTCCAGCACTGGTCCAGTGATAGACATACAGACCAATGGAACAGAATCTAGAACCTAGATGCAAATCCATCTACCTATGGACTCTGATCTTTGACAAAGGCCCAAAGTCCAATAAACAGGGGAAAGACAGCCTTTCTAACAAATGGTGCTGGCAAAACTGGATGTTCATCTGTTAAAAAAACGAAACAGGACCCATACCTCAAACCATACACAACAGTTAATTCAAAGTGGACCAAAAACTTACATATAAAACCACAAACTATACAGTTCATGGAAGAAAAAAGAGAGTCAACAGTCAGGGCCTTAATATATGGTATAAACAGCATACAAACCATAATTAACAGTACACAAACACCAAAAGATAAGCTAGATAAATAGACACTTCTAAAAATGGAACATTTCTGGTCATCAAAAGACTTCACAAAAAGAGTACAAACAGAACATACAGACAGGCAAAAATTTGGCTATGACATATCCAACAAAGGTCTAAATCTCCTATGAAATACTTCAACACCTCAATAACGAAAAGGCAGATAATCCAATCAAAAAGGTGAAAGAATATGAAGACACTTCATCAAGAAGACAGGCAGCTGAGAGGCATATGAGGAAATGTTTGCAATCACTAGCCATTAGAGAAATGCAAATCAAAACCACAATGAGATAACATTTCACCACAAACATCACTGGCATTAATCAAAAAAACAGAAAATAGCAAACACTGGAGATGATGGGGGGAGATTGGAACTCTCTAACGCACTGCTAGTGGGCATGCAAAATGGTACAACATTTTTGAAAACAATATGGTGCTTCCTTATAAAGCTAGAAATAAAAAAAATCTAGAAATAGAAATAGCATATGATTCAGCATTCCCACTCCTAAGAATATATCCTGCAGAAATAAGAACTGTCACACAAATAGACACATGCACACCCGTGTTCACTGCAGCACTATTCACAATAGCAAAAAGATGGAAACAACCTCAGTGCCCATCAAGAGATGAATGGATAAACAAACTATGGTACATAGTACATACATGGTACTATAGTATATACACACAATGGACTACTATTCAGCAATAAAGAACAATGATGAATTTGCAAAGAATCTCACAAGATGGACAAATCTGGAGGGTGTTTTTTGCTGAGCAAAATAAGTCAATCCAAAAGGACCAATACAGTATGAGACACATGAAAATGTTTCTACATAGAAAGAAACAATCTTTGAAGGTTATGAGGGAGGGAGAACAGGGCAGAGGGAAAAACATTAACTAGACAGTACATAAGTAGTAACCATGGGGCAGGGTAAGACAGTACACAGTACTTTGGAAATCAGCATAACCTGACCGGGGCAAAGCCAAAGAAGCTTCGCAGATACATCAAACACCCTGAGAGACCAAGCCACTGAGAGCTGGGGACCATGGTCTCAGGGAGCATTTGGCTCACTTGGCACAACATAGTCTACGACATGTTTTCAGGGGGGATCAGTCCCTGCAGGACATCATCCCTGGTAAAGGGTCAGTGAAAAAGAGGAACACCTTCAACAAGATGGATTGACACAGTGGCTGCAACAGTGGGCATAACCATAACAATTGTGAGGATGGTACAGGTCCAGACAGTGTTTTGTTCTGTTGTATGCAGGGTCATGGTGGGTTTGAACTGACTCGATGGCACCTAACAATAACTAGTCTAGAAAGAAGGTGTTCTACATTCGACTGTGGTGATTAGTGACAGGGATCTTGAAAGGCTGAGTAGCCGTCTACGATACATCTACTGGTCCCATCCGGGCTACCGCAAAGGAGAAGGGAAAAGACAAAGACACAAGGGAGAGATCATTCCAAAGACCTAATGAACCACAATTAACACAACCTCTGCAGACTCAGCCCAGAACAACTAGATGGTGCCTGGTTCCCACCACTCACTGCTCTGGCAGGGATCACAATAGAGGATCAAGGATAGAGCGAGAGAAGAATGTAGAACAAAATTCAAGTGTAAAAAAAAAGACTTGCTGATCTGAGAGAGACTGGAGAAATCCCAAGAGAGTGGTTCCCAGACACTGTTTTACCTCAGTAGCAAAGGCACTCCTGAGGTTCACCTTTCAGACAAAGGCTAGACAAGTCCATAGAGCCAGTAGAAAAGCTGATGCCATAGTGGTGAAGTGCTACGGCTGCTCGCCAAAAGGGCAACAGTTCAAATCATCCAGCCGCTCCTTGGAAACTCTATGGGGCAGTTCTACTCTGTCTATAGGGTCACTATGAGTTGGAATTGACTCGATGGCATTGGGTTTGCCAACAATAACAGTGTGAAGGATGTGCTTCATAGGCAAACCACATGTACAGACTAATGGGCACACCAGCCCAAAAGCAAAAACAAGAAGGCAAGAAGAACAAGAAAAGGGGCAAATGGCAACAGGAAACCTGGGGTGGAGAGGACAGTGTTGATACACTGCAGGACTGGCAACCAATGTCACAAAACAATTTGTATGTTAGCTGTTGAATGTGAAACTAATGCACTTGGTAAACTTTCACCTAAATCACTGTTAATGCTGTTGTTTGTTTTTTTTTTTTAAAAAAAAAAAAAGGGAAGAAGACTTCAGGATGTAGTTTTAGTTTAGGGTTTAAAAATTAATCTCAGGGCAATAGTTTCAAGAGTTCATCCAACCTCCTTGGTTCCCGAAAGTCTGAAGTCCATGAGAATCTGAAATTGTTTGAATTTTCCCCCTTTTGATCAAGATTCTTC
This sequence comes from Heterohyrax brucei, assembly GCA_028571685.1. Classification (NCBI taxonomy): domain Eukaryota; kingdom Metazoa; phylum Chordata; class Mammalia; order Hyracoidea; family Procaviidae; genus Heterohyrax; species Heterohyrax brucei. Next base: position 37,279,782 of record CM053161.1, read on the forward strand.
TACAGAATCTTTGATCAAAACAAACTCAGGCTTTTAAAGAAAACCTCATATACGCAGCAGGACAATTCTGGCCACTTCCCCATAATCCAGGAGGCCCAAACCCTCCTTCCAACTTTTTTAAGGAACGAGTTTGGGATGAGCTAGCATAGCAGTCAGGCAGGATCTAGGACAAGCATGGGGACTTGGCGCCACCTAGTGTTGGGTTGGGGTATTAGAGCCATCTCCGTACAGCATCCACACTGCAATTAATGTCTAATTTGTTTAACAACAACACACACAAAAAAAAAACACTGTCGAGTCGATTCTGACTCAGAGTGATCCTAGTGACAGAATAGAACTGTCCCATAGAGTTTCCGAGGAGTTCCTGGTGGATTTGAACTGCTGGCCTTCTGGTTAGCAGATATACAAGGCCTGGCAATTAAGTTCACAAACTTAATTGTTGTAAGTGCTTCATACCTATCAATTTATAGTCACCTTCAAAGTACTCCCCTTGGGAAGCTATGCACCAGTGCCAGTGCCTAGTCCTCCCTTCAAAGCAATTTTGGAATCCTCTGGAATGGACATTGCATGTGGTGGCACAGTGGAAAGTTCATAAACTTAACTGCATAGTTGTCTGTGAAGGAGTTTTAGCCAGTAAGGAATAATTGTATTGGAACACCCTCTCTACCCACCTAATCGGGGCCACCAATGACTTTTTTTTACCCAAAGATAAAGGAAATGTTGAAAGAAATACATTTTGATGACTTTCAGGACATCTGATGGCCACCCCAGAAAAAGAGTTCCAAAATTGCTCTGACGGGTGTACTAGATGCTGGCATCTGTGCTATCTTCCCAAAGGGAGTACCTCAAAGGTGACCAGAGTGATATTCAGCAGTGAAGTATGCAATACTTTTTCTAGAATGAATTCACGAACTCAATTGGCAGTCCTTGTAGCACTTAACCACTGCACCACCAGGGTTACTCTGTCCCACAGGGTCACTATGACTTGGAATCGACTTGATGGCAATGGAGTTCTAACTTACAGGTCATCTAAAAAGGTGGATAGTGCACAGTGAAAACCAGACTCACTCTCTGACACCAAAGAGATAGTTTTCTAAATTAGCAACTAAAAGCACTCGTAAAATTAAAAGGACACTGTCATGGACTCAATTATGTCCCTCTAAAAACGTGTGTAACAATTTGGCTTAGGCCGTGATTCCCCGTATTGTGTAGTTGTCCTCCACTTTGTGATTGCAATTTTAAGTTAAAGAGGATTACAGTGAAATTGTAACACCCTTATCCAGGTCACATTCCTGATCCAAAGTAAAAGGAGTTTCCCTGGGGTGGAGCCTGTATCATCTGTTATCTCTGAAAAGACAAAAAGGAAGGGGAAGCAAGAAGAGAGTTGGTGGAGCTCGTACTACCAAGAAGGCCATGCAAGGAGCATAGCCTGTCCTTTGGACCCGGGGTCCTTATGCAAAGAGGCTCCTAGTGCAGGGGAAGTCTGACAAGAAGGCCTACAGAGGAAGCCTAATCCAGAGTTGAAGCCCTGAATTTGGACTTTTAGCCTACTTTACTGTGAGAAATAAAATTCTTTGTTAAAGTCATGCATTTGTGGTATTTCTGTTATAGCAGCACTGGGTGACTAAGACAGACATGCACCTAGTTCCACCCTCAGCCTATCCCTTACCAGCGACATTAGCCCATGTTTGGTGCAGGGGCAGTCTGCCTATCTGTCTGCAAGGCCACCACTGTCATCCCTCAAAACACATACCCTTGACAAAGGAACACACAGGCATCTCACCAGCAGCTCTCTCCCCAGGTCTACAGTTTGATGCACTTTTCATGATGTCCTCAGGCCGGGACAGATGTGCGGCACACCTGCAAAGACATCCATGGCCCTGCACTGCAGGCGGACAGCCAGGTGGTCAGGAGACAACTACTGACAACAACAGTCATGGCTTGCATTTGTGGAATGTCTACATCATGTTGTCATTGTTGTCAAGCCAATCCCCACTCGCAGCAACCACATGTGACAGAGTAGAACTGTCCCATACAGTTTTCTACGCTATAGTCCTTATGGGAGCCACACACCAGGTCTTTCTCCCACAGTTCTGCTAGGTAAGTTAGAAGCACCAAGCTTTCAGTTAGCAGCTGAGTGATCTTTGTGGCAACAGGGCTTCTTTTCTGTGTGTTACAGGTGTCTTATCTCATCCTTTTTGCTGCTACTGCAAATAATCAGACACTGTGCTAAGTGCTTGATGTGCACAATCAAATTAAGTTCTCCCCACCTCAATGAAGGAGACAGAGGTAGGATGCCCACTGTACACATGAGGTGCAGGTGGGTTCAGTAACCTACCCGATGTCCACGGGTGAGTGGGTGTAGTCCCAAGGGAGGTCATTTACCATAACTTACCATCCTCCTGCCCTCCCCTCCCACGCTGCTTCAGCAGCTGGGATCCTCTGTAACTGGCTGGTATGTCTTGACCCCACCTGACCTTGAAGAGCATCTGTGCACTTGTTGACCTGAGATTCCCAGGCCCTCCCCTGGAGAGTTTGATTTGGGAGCTCTGCACTGAGGTCCAGAAATCTGTGTTTTCCACCAGTTTTCCACAGATCTCTTAGGACCAGTCACTTTGGGCATTGATGCAGAGGTTAGGGCTGCATTAGAGTCACCTGGACCATTGCAAAGCCTTGCAGATGGACCTGTGAGAGGCCAAGCAGCAGTATCTTGAAAATATTTCCCAAGTCATTCTAACAGGCAACCTGGGCTGAGAAACAGTAGACTGAAGGCCTATGTCATTACGAGCAAGCATCCTCAGGAAGGACCTCCATTCTTACCAGGACTCCTCGGTAGGATGAACAGCCCTCCTAGACTTCCTGGAACTCAGCATGTGTAGGTTGCCAGTTGTCCTGTATGGGGGTGTCTTATGTTTAACGAAGTTGTGCTGCTTACCTATGACTTTGTCAGGACCCCCTAAATATCCCATATTCAGCTCTTTTCAGTAAATGACAAAAGTCAGCACTTGGAGTTATTTTCCACAACAGTAGCTGGTGTTTAAATCAGTTAGATGACATCAGTAGGGATGTAGGGCTTCAGTGCAGAAAATGAGGCAAGCCCCAAGTGAAGCAAGACAAGCTGCACCCCCCCAACTCAAACACTTGCATAATGCCTCACTGTGTGCATTTGGGGAGCAAAAAAGCATCCATGAGATTCTTAACAGGATCTGCAGTCCCCCAAGGAGAACTCCTGCTTACACAATCTCCTACTATCCAGGCCACCAGGCAGATGGTATGGCACCCAGCTGGAGTTGGAAGTTCTACCACAAAGCCATGTTTACTGAGAAGCCGGCAGGCAGGTCCAGGAGGGGGAGGCTCAGGTGGTCAGCAGTCTGGCAGACAGCAGTGGGCACCTGGGGGCTGAGTTGGTTTTGCTGGTGACATTTCATGTGGCTAGCGGGGCAAAAGGCCAAGAGATAAGGAAGTTCATTGAGGTGACCCTTAGACATTGATCTATTCATAAGGTCAGGATATGTTCATTCATTTAATAAACACTGGACACCTGATACTGTGTCAAGCACTGTACATTGTGCTCAAGCAAAAACATCTCATGCATAGCCTGGTCTTCAAGAGACAGACCCCACTTGTCCTGGCTGTGTGACCTTGGGCCCATCACTGAACTTGTCTACGCCTCCACCCTGTCCTCTTTAAAATAGGGGTCATAACCAACTACCTCTTGCTATAGCGAGGAATAAAGCACCTAGGGAGCAAGCCAGCACTCGGGCCCAGGTCTGTCTCGGTTACGACACACACCTACAGCTGCATCCTCATGGAGTCCTTGTGCACTTCAGTTGGGGGTAGAAATATGAGAACTCCATGCAAAGAGCTCCTAAAGACATGTGTGAGTCCATGTCACTCCTGTAAATGGTGCATTTTGCTTTTGGGGTCTGGGCCAAGCCAGAGTCCATGCACAGAACTCCTTGACTGGAATGCTGCATGCCTGCAGAGCTGGCACCTGAGGCAGGATTCCCACACAGACCACAGGAGCTCTGCAGGAGGACAGAGGATGGGTGGCCGGGGGAGAGGAAATCTCAGGGATCACCAGGAGAGTAATGGGCTTAGCCAGAAACCTGCCTGGGGCCCCTCAGTTACAGCTGCAGAGCAGCGACAACAGAATGTGTGAGGAGGAAGATATGTTAAGAAATGCGTTGTCATGCCTTGCCCTCTAGTCTGGAGAAACTCCAAGGATAAGCTCCTGCTGCTCCTGCCTGAGTACACTTTTTGGGAGAACTCTGCTGGATGGCACTTGGCTGGCTGGCTGCTCTGCAAACAAGGATATTCAGTTTTGGAACGCCCTCTGTTGTCCAGGGCTTAGAATGCAAACACCGAGAGCGCCAATTCTGGCTGAGACACAGGTTCCAACAACTTCTCAGATGGGTTTGAGGTGTCTGCAGGCTGAAGACAAATCCTGACAAAGCAACTGGGCCCTTGCTCTGGGGTTGGCACAGTAGCTCTAGAGTGAAAAAGGACTTAAGCACAAGGTAACCACACCTCCCATGTTTTGGAACATTTGTGACACATGGTTCCCTGGGGTCCCTGGGCTTGTCTTCCCCTTTCCCCAACCCTGTAGCCTCTGGACTGTATAACCTAACAGGATACTCTTTAGCCTCTTCAGCTTTGCCCCATGCTGTCCTCTACCCATGCCCAGGCTTCTCACAGATTTGGGACCCTTCCATGTCACCACAGGATGTGAAACGGTACAGGTGCCATGTAAAACAGTGTGGTGGTTCCTCAAAACTTAAAAACTACAAGGTATCTACCCCAAAGAAATGAAAACGTACCTCACCGAGACCTGTACACAAACGGTCGTAGTGACAGTGTCCAACACTCCAAATAGTGTCCATCAGAGATAAAGGGATATACAAAATGTAGTAGGTCCACACAGTGAGATGATACTCAGTCATAAAAAGGAATGAAGTACTGACACGCACTAAAACATACATGAACGTTGAAGACCTCATGCTGAGTGCAGGAATCCAGGCCCAAGATGAATGTTCTGTAATTCCACAACAGGCAAATCCATAAGGACAGTAGACTGGTGGTTCCAGGTCTCCTTTGTGGAGTCCCTCTTTTCCCAGATTCTAAAACACAGATGTTCTCTAAAGTTCAGTCCTGAACATCTTTTCTCCTCTCTACACTTCTCTCAGTTATTTTATTCATTTCCATGTCTTTATGTGATATCTATATACTCATGGCAAGGATGGTGAAACTACATCTCACAATTGGGACATTTTATTAGGTGGGATCAGTCCCTGGAGGACATCATGTTTGGTACAGTAGAGGGCCAATGAAACAGAGGGAGATCCTCAACAAGACGGACTGATGCAGTGGCTGCAACCATGGGTTCAAGCACAACCAAGACTGTGAGGATGGTGCAGGACTAGGCAGTGTTTTGTTCTGTTGTACATAAAGTCATGATGAGTTGGACTCAGTTGCACCTAACAACAACATACACTGATGACTCCCTAGATTTACATCTGAAACTTGGACCTCTTTTCTGAGCTCTAGAATTACATTTCAAACTACAAGCTGACATCTTACAGACATGGCAAACACAACATATTCAAAATAAAACTCATCTTCCCTGCCCCATAAAAAGCTGTCCCATCTGCTTATTCCCATCTTGCAGATCTCAATAAGGGGCACCATCATCCTCTTTGTACTCAAACCAGAAACCTAGCAGTCTAGCCTAACTCTTCTTTAGCTATTCACCCTAACTCTGACATCTATTCCAGCACCAGGATCTGTTCATTCTGCCTTGCCTTCAGCCCCATCCACTTCTCGCCACATCCACATCCCAGCCTGCTCTAGCCCCCACCATCTCTCTCCAGACCTCTGCTGTAGCCTCTTGACTGGTTTCTTCATCCAGCCTCCTCTCCTCCCAATTGCTACATGGCAGCAAGCAAAAACATCTTGAAGAAAAATCAATTGTATAGTGATCAAAGTTCATTAGTGGCTACCAGAGGCAGTAAGGAAAGGGAAAAGAGGAGGTTTAAAATGATGGAAAACTTCCATCAACAGTAAGACTGCATAGCCAACTATATAGTAATTGATGTCAATTAGTTGTATACCTGTAAAAAGTTGAATCAGCATTAAAAAAAAAACTTATCATTCATTTAAAACACCCATAAGAACTCAACAAAGAGTCGCTGAAGTACTGGAAGAAAATGGGGTCCAGAACTCAAACTCTATTCAACAGACCAGACTTGATGATCTGACAACGTCCCAGAAGAATGGCCACTAGACTCGCTGTCAACCCAGAACTGAAACCATTCCCAAAGCCAACTCTTCACACAAAGATTGGACTGGACTATAAGACATAAAATGATACTGGCAGAGTACACTTCTTGGCTTAAGTGGGTACAAGAGACTAACTGTGCATCTCCTGTGCAGAGTGGAGATTCGAGAGGGCAAAGGGGGGCAGGAGCTAACTGAGCGGGCACGGGAAATACAGGGCAGAAAGGAGTACGCTGCCGGCGTCAGGAGAGCAGGTAGGGCTACATAGCAATGTGCAGCTAAGTTTTCATATGACAAACTGCCATGGATTCTAAACTTTCACTTAAGGCACAATAAAATATTTTTTTTAATTAAAAAAAAAAAACCAAAACACTCATGAGATTCCTACTGAATCTAGAATTCAGTTCACCTTTTCCCCCAAAACTAGATGTCTTCTGCGGCATCTGAACTCTCCAACCCCCCTATCCGCACCCCCTCTCCCCCGCAGGGTGCTCCAGCCAGTTCACTTCCTGGAGCACACCGAACTTTTCCCCTCCCCAGGGCATTTTTGTTTGCTGCTCTCTGTGCCTAAGACTCGACCTGCCACTCCCTAGCCCCCCTTCTTTCTCTTCTAGTCTCAACATAAACATTACCTCTTCTGTCACAGCTCCTCCAGTCAACCCCTAATTATTTCCACCACCACCTAAACCTTGTCTTTACCTTGCGCTTGTTATCTGTCTTCCTCACTAGCTTGTGAGGCTGAGAGGGGAAGGGTCATGTCAGTCAAGATCACCATAGCCTCCTCAGGACACACGTATCATCAATAAACGTCCCTCAAGCAGACTCCTAGCCTAAGGACGGTAGGTTGGATCTAGACATTAATCCCTGCTTCCTCTCAAACTTCCACTAAATCACAGTAAACAGACATTTTAAACGGCATAAGGCCACCACAAGGACTAAAGAGAACGGAGGGTGTCACATTTGAGAATCTAGAAACTGACGCCCAAGTAAGCGGTAATTCTCTTCGCAAATTCAAGAGTGAGTTCCTGAGCGGTAAAGGTGAAGGCTGGGAAGAGCGTGATTATTCAGGGGAAACCCAGAGGCTCAGGGAGACTCAAGTGCAAGCTACTTCAGGAGACAGATGACCCTGCAGCTTGTCCTGTCGCCACCACTTTACTAGCCTTCACTCACGCAAACCACTCTGCCTCCCCAGGGTCCTCTCCATTCCACCATCTACACTGGGGGTAACCACCTTTGCCTCTTGGGGTTGTCCCAGAGATCAAGGAAGACAGCAAAGAGCCAGCACAGTACCTGGTGCACAGCAGGTGCTCCAAGAATGGTAGTTAAAGGAGCAGAAGAGCCAGGCTAGGGGTCAGGGGAGGCAGGTTGACTCTAAGCCAGGTCGGATGCTCAGCCTTATAGCAGGCCTTCCCTGAAAAGGAGCCAGAAGTGGCATTACCCATTAAGCTTGTAGCATAAGCCATCAGGGGACCCATGTTCTGATCCACTAGCAGGACTTGACATCCAGATACTGGCATTTCCTTTTCTCCCCAGAAGCAAGGAGGCCTCCCAGAGAGGTGAATGGGCCCTTTGAGAACAAAGGGCACTTCTAAAGCAGCACAAAGATACTACCATCATTTACCCTGCTCTTATAGTGGTTCCAGCTTTCCAGCTATCTAGGGCCCCTTCCCTGTGAAAATTCCCTAACTCTAAGGGTTCTTCCGTTTTCCTTTCCTATTACAGCTAGGCTTCTCAAGTGCCACCCTCTCCCACCCTTGTTTCATTCCTACCCCGCCTTCCTGCAGTTTTATTCAAGGACTGGCTGGGCCAAGCAGGGCCTCCAGAGAGGCCAATGAGGGGGCTGATGCTCATCACGCAGAAGAGACCACAGAGAGCTAGTGGGGTCATGATGGCACCTCAGCTGGCCCTGCTAGTAGAAGATGGAAATTGATGGAGAGGAGCCAGTGGACCCAGCAGGCCTTAAATAAAGGAAATGAGTTTCTCATCCAGACCTCAGCCTGGGAGCTTAGACCCACCCGCCCTCCTCAAGGTGGAGGTTGCCCACTCCAACACTGACAACTTCGAGGACAAAGGACGGGGCAGTCTCATGGTCATTTCTCTGCCCAACTGGTTACTGTAACAGAATCTTAGCCTTACATGAAAATCTAAAACTCAAAATACCTAATGTCCCTTTGTCACGGACTTAACTGTCTCTAAAAAAACATGTACAGATATTTGGCTGGGTTGTGATCACCAGTATTGTGTGATTGTCCTCCATTTTGTGATTTTCCTATGCTGCATGTTCAAGAGGATTCGAGTGGGACTGTAAAACCCTTCCTAAGATCACTCCCTGCTCCAATGTAAAGTTTCCCCAGAGGGTGGCTTGCACAACCTTTTATCCTTTCATCCTAAAAGAGATTAAAGGGAAGCAAGCAGAAAACTGGGAACCTCACATCATCAACAAAGTAGCACTGGAAAACAGCACGCCCTTCCAAACTGAGGTTCCTGCACCAACACGCTCCCTGACCAGACTGATGCGACACAAGGACCTTCCTCCAGAGCTGACAAAGATGGAAAGCCTTCCCCTGGAGTGGACACTCTGAACTTGGACTTGTAGCCTACTAGACTGTGTATGAATAAACTTTTCTTTGCTAAAGCCACCCACTCTTGGTATTTTTTGTTAGAGCAGCACTAGCTGACCAAACATCCTTAAATAACAAGCTACAGTATTCTGTCACTGGCAAAAATATACAGATTTACATAAGATATATGGGAGAAAGTTACTGTATTTCAAACACCAGACACTTCCACAAAGGATTTCACGTAAACTGATCATTTATTAGCACTGTCACAGTTTTCTATAACCAGCTTCCAGTAAATAAGCTGAGTTTCATGGAGGTGACAGAAGAAGTTAAGGTTCAGACACATGAATAGTAGGTTATTTTTTCCACTCATTCTTGTCGTAGTCCCACTTGGCAGAAAACCCCTGGATTGGGTCAGCCTTCATGTCCAGCATCCTCTTGGTCTGCTTGGCCTTCCACTCTTCCTCAAAGGTGTGCGGGATGGGGCCGTACACTACGGTTCAAAACAACTGCGTGAGACAAGCCAGTCTTTACAAGTGGCTTCTAAGTCAGTAAGCTAGGTCTCCCCACACTGACAAAGCCAGCCAGCAGTGTCATCTGCAACACTGATACCCACTCCAACACACAGGTGCTCTTGGTATTTTTAAATGACACTTTTGTTTACAAATTAAACTAAAACCAGAATATTTCCTCTGTAGAAAGTAAAGAGAGGGTCTGTCTATGGGCTAGTATGCAGCAGGCACAGAACCAAAGGTGACCTGGGAATTCAAACATAGGAGCCAAAAAAAGAAAAAAACACACTCATCATCACCCTACAGGACACAGCAGAACTGCTCCACAGAGTTTCCAAGGAGTACCCTGTGAATCAAGAGCCACTTAGTTAGGAACATGATTCTGTTATTAACCTCCCACTGCATTCCAACCAAAGGAGCAGATTTTACTGATTCACAGTGAAAGAATATCATGCCGGAGAAAGAAAACCCAGGAAAAGGAGCATTAGAAGTCATCGAAGCAGAAATCTCAGGTTTGGAGGCCCCAGAAACCACGTGTCACTGAGATGCCGTCCTGTAACAGGCCCTGAATGAATGCATTTCCTTCTCTCACAGCACCGTCCCTAAGTCAGCAGTTAGTGGCTAGCTGATCGGGTTAGCAGGTACATAGCTGCTGGCTGGGCTGTGCTGGAAAAAATACGCAAGCACCTCCACTCCAGGCAAGCGAGGCTCGTGATAAGTCAAGTCAGACCCTGGCTCAGTCACCCTCTCACGGCTTCAGCTAATGTGAACCGGTGTCCCAAGTCCTGGTAAACAACCCCCGATGACCCCTGAAATTGAAGGCACCATCATGTGATGGAGGTTACTATCCCATGGCTCCAACACAGCCTAGACGCCACACCCACAGCCCACCACCAGGCACCAGAAGATGGAGCTGTCCCGGCTGGGAGCTTTCACCCGAAACTGTCTCTGCCTTCTCCTCTCTACTCACCATAGAACTTCTCCCAGGTCAGCATGAGTGCAGTGAAGCCGATGAAGAACAGGGCACCACCCACAACCGTTTTCCACTCATTTGTGCTTCTATTCATTTCTGCAAAGCTCTCGTTGAATTTAATGCGGTACACTGCAATAGAAGGAAGAGCCACTTTGCAGCCAGGAGGAGCTGTGTAGATTGACAGCTCCCCTTTCCACCACTTTCAGCTTCTGTCCCCAACACAACTCACCTGAGCAGGAGTGAAATACAGCACTGGCTACGGCACAGCCCAGAGGACACCCTGCATGGATGCATGAGCCCTACCCCTCATGTACAGACACATGTATGTATGCACACACACACACATACATGCTCACTTATGTATATGGTCTCACACATGCTTATTATATAGATGAGCTCACAAGCACATGCACAGTCATACACATACACACAAAGGTGAAGGAAGAAAATGTATGTAGTTTGCTTGGGTGGAAAAAATCACTGATTATTTCCTTAAAATACAGTGTCAAGTTCTATTAACTCATGTTATTTTCACGCCTCATACCTAATGGTAAGTGTTTGCTGATCTTATCCCAGTGACTGGTAATAAACAGAGCCACACACAAGACAGTACCGAGAGGCTGCACCACACCTCTGACCCACCATGACACTGGCTGCTCTGCTCCTTACTGTATGTGCATACTTATGTGCGTCTTCATGAGGCCCCGTAAGCACAAGGGGCCTCAGACCTGGGACCCCACCAGCAGGCAGCGCAGAGAAAGGAAACCACAGGAACAGCCCGAACAGAAAAACAACATACCAATCCCCCTGTACTCTGCAATTCTTTAAGACAAAAATAAAAACCTGTCACCATGGAGCTATAAGCCCAGGATGCCTAGACAAAGAACTCTCTAGAACTGTAAGACCTTGAGTTAAGCTGGGCTAACTCCTTCAGAGAGGAAGGGCTGAGGCCCAGAAAAGGAACGGACTCAGCTAATGTGCCACACAGCTAGTGCACAGCCGGCTGTGGGCCCAAGCCTATGTCCTCAGACTATGGCTATTTAACGACCCTTGGTGAGGACACTGTGGAAACCCTGGTGGCATAGTGGCTAAGTGCTACAAGTGCTAAGCAAAAGGTCAGCAGTTCAAATCTGTCCTCCCTGGAAACTCTGTGGGGCAGGTCACTATGAGTCAGAATTGACTCAGCAGCAGTGGGTTTGGGTTTTCAGTTTGCTGAGGACACTAGGCTACAAACCTCACTGCCAGCAGGAGTCACAGGACAAAGAAACCTATGTGACTATGTGCCCCTACATGATTTAGAGAGTACAGCCTGAAGACATAACTTCCTCCTTCAATTTCTCTGGAATGGTGGCAGATTGCCACTTAACATCTTCACTCACTAAATGTCTGTTCTCTAGTCACACATTAAAGCAGGTACTAGGTGATGCTGACTTTCTGTTAAGGGTAGTACAAAAACTTAGAATAGAAAAGACTGGTAGTTAAACAACACGATAAACTTAAGTAGTGTTCCTGAACTGTACATGTGGAGACTGCTGAATGGTAAATGTTTTGTTACATGAACATTGGCCACACTTAGCCACTATGCCACCAGGGTTTCTACGGTATCCTCACGAGTGGTCATTAAACCAAACCCATTGCCATCTAGTCGATTCCAACTCTAAAAACCCTATATATCAGTGTAGAACTGACCCACAGCTTCCAAGAAGCGCCTAACTGACACGCACTGTGGATCTTTTGGGTTGCAGCTGTGGCCCTCAACCACGCCATCAGTTTCCACATTTACCATCCACACACAAAAAAAGTAGCTTAACTAAAATGAAACTGTTTCCCATTTCAGTCTTTATAAGGGGTAGTGGGGAGGACTACAGCAAAGCCATGGCAAAATCCAACTAAGTAACCCTTACTTCCTTGTCTAATCCTAACCAAAACAAAAATAACAACCAAACCCACTGCCATCAAGTTGATTCCAACTCACAGCGACCCTACAGGACAGGGCAGAATTGCTCTATAGTTTTCAAGGAGCACCTGGCAGATTTGAACTGTCGACCTTTGGGTTAGGAAACAGAACACTTAGCCACTGCACCACCAGGAAATAAGACAGTTATTTCCAACCTGAGGCTAGCAGTGCAGGTAGGCAACATCTCTGCCTTAACAGCCACCCCCTACAGCATTACTTCCTTATGCTACCGGACTGGAAAACTCACCTGCAGTGCTTGTTAAACAGACTCCTGAGCCCCGCCCGAGACTGCTAAACCAGTCACTGGGTAACTCACAAGGTCATGGTAAGCCAGGACTAGAACTCAGAGGTCCCCACTCCCAACTACTTCCCAGTTCTCCCCCAGCCCTGGTGGCCCCTCCAAAAGTCTGAAATGCACGCCTGATCCTCGATGGAGTACTAAGGCAGGTCTCATCATGAAACCCTTTTCCTCCAGCTCTGTAAAAGTTACGTCAGAATTGAAGACATCACTATTAAGACAAACTGGGTGTGACTGTAATTCCCTTAAATACCCACATTCGACTTTCTCATCAATGGACAGGGTGCTCCAGGCAGCCTTCTCCTTCTCTTTCAAGGCCTTCTGCTGGGCAGAAAGGTTCTTGACATGGGCCACATCAGGCAACGGGTAGTCACGTCGGTCAACATAGGAGGGGAGAGAAAACTCCTCAGACTTAACAACACTTCCTAAAAACAAATTGAAGACACGTTATGAAAGTCGGTACTGGTAGAGGTCAACTCTTCAGACAGGAATGGACTGGACTTAGGGACACAGAGTGACCATATCATGTGTGCACTTTATGGATCTATGCATCTATATATAGGATGTCATCCTGTTGGCCTCTTACTAGAGCGGAGTGGGGAGGTTTGAGAGGAGGGACAGGAGATTGTTCAGAGGATATGACATACATAGAATGCAAAGGAGGAGTGTGCTGTCACCAGGCAAGGAGAGCAGAAGGAGCTGCAGACAGGCAGGCATGCCAATTTAAACTGAACTGTACACTTTCCCTGAATCACAATAAAAAAAAGGTGGTACTGGTAAAAACAGAAACAAGCACATGGACTCACACACACCAGAAACTTCAGAGTTCCCAGATACCATGGCTGTTTTTTACAGACAGCTGAAGGTCTGTGTTAGCCAGGGAGTAACTTGTCCTGCGTGGTCCCAGATGACAGAACACAGATAGTCAGCAGATGGTTCGCAGAAGTACTTCCTTATGACAGACCTGCCAGTCACAACCGCTGGCAAGCATGGGCACTCAGCCCTCCTGAAGTAGCACGCTTTCTGCCACCAAACTACTCAAAGAGTTCCCTGCCCTAGACCAGACATGGACCAAAATGAAGGCATTTCTAATGTAACCCAAACCAATAAGTAAGAACAAGCACAATACAAACTCATAGAACAAACAATACATGAAGACAGAGTTTTGTTCACAGTAGCAAAATAAAAAACCTAGAAATAGTCTGTGTTCAATAGAAGCTTAGTAAAGAGATTATGCTGTCTCCTTAGAAACCTGTGTCATGCAGAGTGACCATATCGTGTGTGTACTTTATGGTCCTACGCATCCATAGGATGTCGTCCTGTTGACCTCTTACTGGAGGCGGTGGAGAGGGTGGAGAGGAGGAGATAGGACATTAGGAGGATACGACATGTATAGAGTGTGCTGTCACCAGACAGGGAGGGCAGTGGGAGATGTACCGATGTAGGCATGCAAATTTATATGGGAATGTACAGTCACTCAGTCATAATAAAAAAAAGTGGCTGAGGAAGCAAACCAAAGGAAGCTTTCACGGCACACAGAAATTATATGAAATTCACAAATTTCCATGTCCACTTAATAAAATTTTATCAGAACATAAAAAAAAAGAAATCTGTGTCATGGAGTCATTTGCTCCTTTATTTCACAAATACTGGCTAAGTACCTACTCTGTGGTAAGCATGGTTTCAGATGTATGGCATCATGAGTGAACAAATCAAACATGTCATTTTACGGAGTTCCCATTCCAGAGATAGGAAACAATACATGTAACATACCAGTACTCAACAAGTTAAACGAAAAACCCAAATCAGAGAAAAGCATTTCATTTGTCTTTGTAGCCAAGGCAAGTGCTGTCGAGTCGGCTCCAACTCATGGCGACCCTAGGTAGGCTCACATATACATGTAAACACACACAAAGAAAAGCCCTGGAAAAGGAAACCTCAAACTGTCACCAATGGGAGGAGGAAAACACTAAACAGGGACTTTCACTGTTTGCTTCTCTGCTGTGTTAGGGTCTCATAATGTCAGTGCGCAGGTGTTACCACAGAAGAGCAGAAAAGCCAGACAGCAGGAAAGGTGTGTCTTTTCATCTAGGATTTTCCCACTGCTCTGAGTTGAATCTTCAGTTCTGTCCACCACGTACAAAAACACTTTGTGTTCCAAATCTGTCTGGAGAAAAAGGTCCTGCAAAAAACCTGTTTCCCCTCCACTAAGTAGCGCATTATCAAAATCTCTCAAATCATGTCAACAGTGAAAGAAAATGCTAAGCCTTAAAGTACTGTAATTTCTCCAGATGCTTATCTTAGCTATGTAAATGCTTCAAGTATTCATACTCACTCTCACACCAAAAAGTTTTAAGGCGAAGATGGATAGAATTATTTTCTAATTTTAAAATTCCATTAAAATGACAACATACTAAAAACAATGGTTAGCAAGTTCAGCCCCCAACCCCAAAAGGCTCTAAAAGATTAAAGTACTCAATTAATACATCAGTTTTTTAATAACTAGGATGAAAATGTTAAAAAAATTTATTGCGGTAACGATTCCCAGCTCTGCACATTAATTAAACCTCCTAAACTGTACACTTCAAATGATTGTTTGCTGTACGAATTGCATCTCAGTCAAGAAAAACTAGATGTTAACTCTTATCATCTCAATGCAGCCTAAGCATAAGACTACATTTTCTATAATGGGGTAACCAACTCACAGTCTCAGGGCTGCCAGGAATCATCTAGGTCTGGTCCCCAAATAGGGAGTGAAAGCTAATGTTAACACACCAAACATTCCTTAAGAAAGAAAAATAAAGAGTATCATTCTAATGAATGCTTATCATTTCTGTCTTCTACACCGAGGATTTCCCACTGCTCTTGATAGCTCTGCTGGTAAGACCTTTTTGCGGTCCCCTCTCAACCAGATGACTCACCATACAAATATCCAAGCTGACCACAGTGGCTACTGATGGTATCCTGTATTGTTCTGTTATTTTATTTTAAGAATAGGTTTGCATGTTCACATATGACTTGTACATTAAGCAGTTAAAATTTAAAGGACGAGATGTCCCATGGACTGCAGTCTGTCTCATTCACCTGCCTACTGTATGCTACAGTAGGATATGCAATGCTCCTAGCCTCAAGAAGCATACACTCAAAGCAGACAGATGATACACAGATGCACAAATAACTCATAGCATGTTAGGGATTTAAGAAAAACAAGGCAGGTAGGTGTATGACAGGAGTGTCTTTAGCATGGGGGAAGGGGAGAGGATCAAGAAAGGGCCTTCTTCCAGATGATGTGAAAGGATCAGCCACCCACAACTCGGTGGCCCTGAGGCTGGAGACACTAACTTGATAGATCTAAGGGACCAAACACAGCAGGGTGCTGAGGCAATGAGCAAGCAGGGAGTAGTAGTTTGAGCTATCGTTTTCATATTTTAAGTATTTTGTGATGAGATCAGAAAGGCAGGCAAGACTAACTCAAGCAATGCAGGCTGCGGGACTTACTCTATGCAAAAACATAATGCCTTATAATAATCCACAACCACTGTACCACTCTAAGAAGATGGAAATTAGCTTTGTATAAAAGTTTAGAATGACCAAAGTGGTATAAGAACTAGAAGATAGAGATGCTGTATACCCCATCTGTAGTAACGATTACACAAATGTGTAAGCTTGTCAAAATCTGTACATACAGAAAAGGCACTTTACTTTCTACAATTTATACCTTAACAAATAATACAAAAATGTTAAGGAAATACAATCAGCAAAATCAAATCAAAAATAAAATGTACATAGAAGACTCTATGACGGCTGCATGGGTGGGAAGGGAGAGAGAGTGAGGGTGGGGTATTGATAAAGCTAGTTCATAGAAAGTTGGTTGGGTGAAATCTGTGACAGCACAGATTAGAAAGAAGATCAGTTTTAACTTGACTGAAACATAACATGATTACTCCTCATCTTAACCCAACATTGCAAAGACAGAGTAGCTGGTGTAGGGGTCTGGGGACTATGCTCTCAGGGGACATCGAGGCCAACTGGCATAACTAGCGTTTGCTGAGAATCTTCTACACCCCAAACTGGTGAGTGGCACTGGGGTCTTAAAAGCTGCCAAGCTGCCATATGTGGTAAACCAAATGGTCCCAACTCAGCAGGAATGGGTATCTCCAAGGACCAAAACAACACGGAGCAAAGAGAACCCCGAAGACAGAGAGACTCACCTGAGCGGGTGACACCACCATGTGACCAGAAGAAATGGATGGTGCCCAGCCACCACCAGTGATAGCTGTATGGGGCTCACAAAGTTGAGTCTTACTGGTAACACGAAAATAAAAAGGGGTGAACCCTGAAATCTCCACTAAAGACCACAATTAATGGTCCAGGGGCCTTGGGTTCCCCTGGGAGCATGGCCCCTGACCCTGATGCTGCCCCTGTCCATAAATCATAACAGAGGTCGACTCTTCGGGCAGAAATGGATTCCACTTGGTGACACAGAGTGACCATATCATGTGTGCGCTTTATGGTTCTATGCATCTATAGGATGTCATCTGGCTGACCTCTTACTGGACACGGTGGAGACAAGGGGATAGGAGACTGTTAGGTAGACATGACATTTACAGAACAGAAAGGAGGATTGTACTGTCACCAGGCAGGGAGAGCAGTGGGAGCTGCTCATTGGCAAGTATGCAAATTTATATGGTATTGTATATTTTCACTCAATCATAATAAAAAAGAAAAAATTCAGAAACATAAAAAAATAAAATGTAATCCTCGTAAAAAACTGACTTCATCTTTCCATATGTATTAAACAAGTAATTGTTCTCTATCACCCACTGACTTAATCACAGAACTATTTAATAATTCTCTCATTAGCATTTCTTCTTTTACACTATGTACATATTATCCTGGGCAGTGTGTAAGAAATACAGAAAAATATGACAGTATCATCACTGAAGAGCACAATCTCAGTGAGAAGCCTACACATAAAGCAGAATTAAACATAATGCAGAATTAAACTCACTATGTGCCAGGTACTGCATTAAGCTCTTTACGTCTCAAGTGACCAAACAGATTCCTAAATTAAGCAGTGTGTCCTAGACATAATTAAACTTTAAACGCAGCTTGGTCTACAAAGTCCAATATCATTCACTTCTACCACCTGCATAATGTACACAGTACTGAAGATAAGAAGCTGGGAGTATCAGGTGGAACAAATCATTAAAGGTCAGGTATGGTAGGGATGATTTTGAAAAAGGTAAAACTTGGGCTGAATTTGAAAAAAGGGAGAAGTAAAATAATCAGTGTAAGCAAAAATTCACAATAATCCTAAATTCAGAACCATGTCCTACTGATATATTTACCTCTCTCCTAAAGACCCTCAATATCAGCGGCAGGAACTCAGTAGTCTTTGTTCCAAACTCCAATACCCAGGATACAACCTTATAACAACAGTAAATATGAAATTTCTTCATCTTATTTAAAAGTCATAAAATTATACTTACCATGTGCACGCACACATGCTGAAGTGGAAATGGCTCGCTTGCCAATTAGGCTGAATACCCTGGTAGCCAACATTCTGAAAAATAAAAACATACACCTAGATCTATGAATGAAGGCAAACATCTGTCAGGAATGATTCTTCTTTCTATCTCAGTGATCTCGGAAGTTCATTTGTTTTTCTTTCATTTCTGTTTTCCTTTGTTTTTCTGCTTCTCACCAACAAAAACGACCCGTTTTCCATCACTAACACACAAAATAACCGAGGACGTGGTTTTACGCACGTTTTTACGCAGTTCTGTTATAAACCAAGCACCATAACACACGCATCACGGATTTAGCAGAAAATTAATCTTCATTTAAGAAACAAAATAATAAGGAGACTCTGAAAGACTCTGTTGCCAGGATGGGCTCCATTCTTTGGAAAGAGTAACAGCTACAGATACTGGCATGCTTTGCATTCAACTATTTGTTACAAGCCTAATATGTACATACAGAGCAGGAAAACACACGTAGAACACTGAAAAAATAGCGCGATCCATGTTCGCGTCTGCCACAACGGTGACCTACATGAGCCAACTCTCACCTAGGCTGTTTCTAAATTCAGATTCATCTACTCTACCCACCGACTCTCCTTAAAAACTGACCTTTAGAGGGCTGCTGACAACGAAAAGGAAACCGAACGCACTCAGGAAACAAACCCTTAAAATAAACAGAGACATCACGTCAGGAGAGAATTCGCTCCCATCTCGCTTTTCTTCTTGGCGTGGGCCGTGCCTTCCATGCCGGGAAGCAGAGCACCTCTCCAGGAGCCCTGTTACACTCGGGCTGTGGTACCGAGAGTGTTGGAAGAGGTGAGGGCAGAGGCTGCAGAGACTGTCTACCCGGACCCGCGCACTCGGCCAGCGGGCACCTCAAGGTCAGGGCCCGAAACCAACCCGGGACTGTACCTTGGCAGGGGAAAGCCACGTCGAGGGCTTGTGGGAGGCACAAAGCCGCGGCCCGACGTCCCCCGAACCCGGGGCCCCCGGAGAAAGGACTCAATGTCACCAGGTTTTGAGGCCCAACCGCCACATCCCGCTCAACACCGAGCCACCGGTCCGGCCGCGCAGGCACACTAGCTCCTCACGTCCCCGCCTCTCTGCGTTGCGCCTGCAGACCACAGCCTCACCTTCCGCAGCTTCTCAGCCGCTGCCCGAAGCGACCGCCCTCTATGCCCTGGCTGCTCGAGACCGGAAGAAAGTGAGACCGCGCCGCAGAGCACTATGGGACCTAGGACGACTCCGCCCCGCGCCCTGCCGCGCGGAGGTCGCCGTGGAGCGGAAGGAGGCCGGCGCAGGGGCTGTCGCAAAAAGCCGGGCCGCACTGCTTTCCGGCAGGCGCGGGGAGTACCGCTTTCCGGTGACAGGCAAGAGCTAAGCGTCTGAGGCGCCGCGCCTCCGGTTCTCAGGAGTGAGGAGCAGATCTCCAAGGAGCTGACGCCACAGCGAGGCCGGGCAGTGGGGACCTCTGCTGGCCGCGGGGCCGCGCCAGGAAATCGCCGCCGCCTAGTCCTACTTCTTCTCTGAGGCTCGGAGCGTCCAGGTAGCGGGTCTAGGCCTAAGCCGCGCTCCCGCGGCCTCTGGGGGCCGCCCGGGCTCAGCATGCACGGGGTGAAGCTGACCACACAGGCCTACTGCAAGATGGTACTACACGGCGCCAAGTACCCCCACTGCGCTGTCAACGGACTCCTAGTGGCCGAGAAACAGAAGCCGCGCAAGGAGCACCTCCCTCTGGGCGGCCCGGGCGCCCACCACACCCTCTTCGTGGACTGTATTCCTCTATTCCACGGTACCCTGGCACTCGCCCCCATGCTGGAGGTGGCCCTCACCTTGGTAAGCACCGGAAAGGACGCCTTCCCGACCTCGAATATTCTCTAGGTCAGCAGGAGGGGAGCTCGGCTTTGTGGTCAGTTTCCAGGAACCTAGAACCCACTCCCGAAGGTTGCTTTGTCAATGAATGGGCTGATCCAAGTAGAGCGCTGAGGTCTTGGCCGCGATGGTAGTCAGCGCTCAGTACGTGGCAGCTCGTAGGAGTAGGAGAGGTGGTGACCTTAGCCGTCACTAAGTATTTTTAGAGGCGCTTTAGGTAACGAGTAATACATGGAATCTGGCAACTGGGTAGTGATGCTACAGAGTACGGGGGTTTCCGTTGCTGAATTTTTAAGCTATTAACCAAAAAACCAAACCCACTGCCATCACGTTGGGTCCGACGCATAATGACCCTAGAGGTCGCAGTAGAACTGCCCATAGGCTATCCATGGAGCACCTAGTGGATTTGAACTGCTAACCCTTTGGTTAGCAGACGTAGCGCTTAACCTATTGCGCCACCAGGGTTTCCGTTTTAAACTATAGGGTTTGGTTTTTTCACACTTTTCCAGAGGCCATTCCTGATCACATGTTGAATACTGATGCTCTGGCTCTTTGGGTGGTAGGACGCCAGAACCCTGGAGTTGACATACTTAGAAAAGCACACTTGACATCAAGGCACTGTCCTTAAATATGCTTTAAGTTTGTATAAGGAAAATGTGTCTGTTACCATTCCAAGCTAGTGACAACCTAGAATGCTTCCATGGTTTTAAAAGCTAAAGAATTTTGTGAAATTAAAAAACAGGAGCAGACACACATAAGTTATGTCCAGTGCAACATTTTCATGTTTCTGCTCACAGTTACTGCCTTATTAAAGTATAATGAGAAAAATAATTAGCATACACAAGAACTGGCTGGTAATTGAACTTTAGGTGGTCATTTTTGAATTAGTGCAACCAATAAAGAAAAAGATCATCTGTAAATTCTGTTATTAAAACCTTAAGGAGAAATGAACTGTAGCCTCAGACCTATGTATGTGAGCTGAGGTAATTTATTTTTCATTTAAGTATAGACTGTGATATTAAATATTAGTTAATTCACTCAAAAGGTTAATTAAATTTGAGAAAGCGTAGAATGAAATTCTTTATGCTTCCAAATAAGTAAAGTCAATCCATTCATAGTTAACCTAATTATAACATTCCTGTAAATTCCTGATAAACCAGAAGTACTTTTGGGCAAATAGTCATGCCTGAGATTACTGAGCATGTATTTGAATGTCTGTCAAAATTAACTGAGTTGTTGTATGACTTTTGTTTTTTCTTGGACTTAGTTTTTTTTTTTTACAACTATATTTAGGTAAAGGATGAGAAGTAGCAAATACTGCTCTCCAGTCATGGGCTAGTCTTATTCTGTTGCTCAAATATTTAAGTCAGAAAGAGGAAAATGTCTTCATGTCATTTTAGGCAGGAAGTCGATAACAAGTAAACAGTATTTTCAAAATCTGTTTTAAACTCCCCCCAAAAATATGCTATAGGTACCACCACATCATTGTGTGTGCACATGTATTTTGTGATGCAAGTCTTTCAACCAGTGGTCTCAGTTGTTCTTTGTCAAGAAGATTACAGGTGATTGAGTATGTTGGATGCACTGACTCAAAAGGTAACATGTTATACAGGATTACACGTTTTGCCATTAAGAAATGTTTTCTGAGTGCCTGCTATGCACTAGGAGAGGAATATGACTGAATCAAACACAGTACCAGCACTTGAACTCACCAGCAAGGGTAAATCCCAAAGATCAAGGGCCATATATGGGTTTAACTAAAACATGGCAAGACATCCAAGAGAAAAGCCAGCCAACCTAGACGTGTGGAGTCAGGAAAGGAAGCCTTCCCAGAGGGACATGCAAGAGATCACCCAGTGGGCCAGCTGTACTGACTTAGCAGATGGAGGGAGAATGAGGCTGAGGCACCAGCATGTGCAAAGCCCAGGAGAAAGGGAGTGTCAGGGAAGAGGTAGAGCGCAAGGTGTAAGGGAGTGGAGTAGAGAGAGGCAAATGTGGAGAAGCAAGCAGGAGGCAGGTTGCAGAGGACTTTGAGGGATTTCAGGCACCATCCTGAGGAAGCGAAGCTACTGGAGGCAAGCTATGTGATTAGATATGTGTCTTTTAGTGACTGCTGCAGCCTGTGGTACAGAAGATGTCAGAGATGGACGTATACTAGACTAGAGACAAGGAGGTCAAAACTAGGACAGAGCTGTGGCTTGTATTGAGTGCAGTGTGGATTTGGAGGAGACACATCAATAGGAGCCAGGAAAGTGAAGCCATAGGACTTGGTGACTGATCATAAGTGACCATAGAGAAAGGAAGTATGGGTAACACCTTGGTTTCTGCCTAATGTGCTGAGCGAACAGCAGTGCCATTCACTGACAGAACAGATGCAGAAACAGGTTTGGAGAGGTGATGATTGTGTCATTTTGGGACATGTTGAGTTTGAGAGGTTCAAATGAAGATGTCCTAGTGTTTAGAGTTGAAAAATAGGTCTTGAGCCCAGAATACAGATGGGCTAGGGGTATAGAGTAGGAGCCAGTAGCTCCTTAGTGACACTTGAAGTCATGAGAGTAGGTGATGTTCTTTGCCCAAGAACAGTGTGTGGAATGAGAAGTATGAATAGAAACCTTAGGAGCTCTAGCTTTTACAGGGTGGGTGAAAGAAGAGTCAGTCCATTAACTGAGGAGCTCCCTGAGAGATCTCAGGAAGAGGTGTGCTGCCTTAAAGCCTATCATCTCTGGAATTATTGATCAAAACACGAGCAAAACTATGTAGTCCTATTAGAAATATCTAAGAGCATTTTAGGCAGTCCTGAGTGGTGCATATGGTTAAGCACTTACCTGCTGGCTGAAAAGTTGACAGTTCAGACCCACCCAGAGGCACCTCAAAAGAAAGGCCTGTCAGTCTACTTCTAAAAGGTCACAATCTTGAAAACCCTGTGGAGCAGTTCTGCTCTGTATACATGGTGTGGCTATGAATTGGAATTGACAGGACAGCAACTAATAAGAATGTCTTAAAGTCAGATTTAACAGCTAATGTCAAGTGTCAGATACAAGAAATTGTCATTAAGTAACTTTACAGAGTTAAAGGGTTATGTGTCTATTATGAGATACAGATACTGTAATTGAGAGAATTAAGTATATAACTATAAATAACTGTATTTTGAGTCACTTATATGAATTTTCCTCAGTTCACATTATCTTCATTGTCATCCACTTGTACTGGTCCCAAGGCTACCACCCATCTCTCAGTTTGTCATATTGTAGTGGCTTATGTGATGCTGTGATGCTAGAAACTATGCCACTGATGTTTCAGATACTAGCAGGGTCGGCCATGGTTGACAAGTTTCAGCAGAGCTTCCAAACAAGACAGACTAGAGAGACAGATCAGATGATTTGCTTCTGAAAATTAGCCACTGAAAATCCTATGGATCACAACAGAGTGTTGTCTTATACAGTGTTGGCAAATGAGTCCCCAGGTTGGAAGGTACTGAAAATACACAGTGACCACAACAGTAGATTTGAGCATATCAGCAATCATGAAAGCAGCACAAGACTAGACAGCGTTTGATTCTGTTGTACATGAGATCGCTGTGAGTTGGAGCTGACTCTATGGCAACCCAACAACACTGGCCCCACCAAGGAGCAGGACTGCCTCGCAGATCACTTACCTGGTGAAGGAAGATGCCCAGAGGGAGTCCTCAGTCTAAAGCCAAGGCAGGGCACCGTTGCCACTAGCTTGACTCTTGAGTGAAAGTGGCCCCGCACAAGGCCCAGTTTTCTTCTTGCACTCCTGCCCCATCGCTCTGTGTACTCCAGGCTTCCTCCTTTTAGCATTTTCCACAAGTATACCCTTCAGTGTTAGAGTAAATTCTCTGAAATAACTAACTTCTTTTCAATAAAAACAAGTAGCTGAAATGTCCCTGCGTAGCCCAAACCAAAAAAACCCACTGCCATCGAGTCAATTCCAACTCACAGTGACCCTGTAGACGGAGTAGAACTACCCCCATAGAGTTTGCAAGGAGTGCCTGGTAGATTTGAACTGCCAGCCTTCTGTTTAGCAGCCATAGCACTTAACCACTCCTCCACCAAGGTTTCCTCTTGCCTAGCAGTGGCTGTTGATACATACTTTTTAATACATTTGCCACTAATTTGAGTCACGCTCAGCAGTTGACAAATACATAAAAGATACTGATTATGTACAGATTAAGTAACTTTCAGGGAAAAGTTATAGAGGAAAATTCACAATTTGAATTCATCCAAAAGTTTTGTTACTAGCTGCTCTTGAGTGCCCCCACCGTGGGGGCTCTGTGTTAGAGAGCAGAACTGCTCCATAGGACTTTCTTGACTCTAATCTGGAGAAAAGAAGATCTCCAGGCATTTTCTTTCACAGAGCTGCAGCCTGTATTCCAGCCACCAGCCTTTAGGTTAGCAGCTGCTTGCACTGCCCGGGATTCTGCATTACAGTTAAGCTGTTTAAATTTATTTTATTCAACTTTTAACTTACCAACTTACCAACCTGAAGGGAATGAAAAATCTCAATTGTATTAAGCCCTAGAAAACTCATCACTGATCCATAGTTTATCATTCTATCAGCCACAGAAGATGGAATTTTCGTGACGCATCTAAATACATACAGGTGTACTAATGCAGCCTTACTCTTATGGTCCTTTTCTATCTGGGGAGTTTCATGTGGAATTTGTTTTTGCTACATGGGAAAGGCTGACTTGACAGACAGTCCATCAAAGGGAAACATTAAATTCCTTTGAAAGGTTTTCATTATAATTTTCCATTAAAAAAAAAAAAGCCTGCATTTCTCTGCCTTTTGTAAAGTACTTATGCCTATTATTTATCCTTACAACCCTTTGACGTAGGTGGTGAGGGAATTATTTCTAATAGCAAAAACCCATAAAAATGTTAGAAGGGAAATTAGCATAAACCTACTGTTCCTCTAAGCCCTTTTTGTGCTTTTCCTTCCTAGTGATTTCCTGGTGCTTTCTATTACTGCCTGCCCAAAGGGCTTTCTTACCTGCCTATTGGCCCGATCCCCAGGGTTCCCCTGTAGAATTCTTTCAGCTCTGACCCAGGAGTTCCTTCTCTTTCTTAAGCCCTCTACTGTCATCAACCCTGTGTTTATTGCCAGACTGGTCGTGTGCTAGCTTGGGAATACCTCGCTTCAATTGTTCCCTGGAACTTGACCCTCTGTCTTTAACCCCATTTACCTCCAGAGCTCTTCTTCCTTGGCTCCAGCTACTTTTGGCACCACAGAAGAATTCCACACTCACTTGAGAAAGAGCTTTTCTTCCCTTCTGCCTTTGGACTCCAAAGCCTGCTTGTTGCTGCACGCAGGGAGGGTCTGCAGGCTCTCGGGAAAGTGGCTCGCTTAGTCAGTACCTGCCTTGCCTGTTTTATGGTTATTGCCCATGAACAAGATAGGTAACAAACCCAGTGCTGTTGAGTCAATGCCGACTCATAGCAACCCTCTAGGACAGAGTAGAACAGCCCCATAGAGTTTCCAAGGAGCATCTGGCAGATTTGAACTGCCAACCTTCTGGTTAGCAGCTGTAGCATGTAACTACTACACCACCAGGATTTCCAAGATAGGTCATAGTACATTGAAAATTATAAAATTCCTACATTGCGAAATGTTAGCAACTTTGCAAAGAGAAACTGCTGTCTTTGTGCAGTCTAATTGGGCACAAATGGGTTGTGCTCAGTGCCTTTAACCGTGTTTCCCTGTGTCTGGAATAGAACAAACCAGAAAAGACAAGAGGACCACAGTCATTTGCTGAAGTGAAAGTATCCTTTTCCTCTGAGCAGTAAAAGAACTTTAGGAGTAGATGCAGAGCTGGAAGGCATCTGCTTTCAAAGTCAGTTTTACTGCTTTGACATGAGATTTCTGAGTTTCATCCTGAACTTTTATTTTGATTTTTCAGAAGGTGTCTGATAGGGTTGTGAGCATCATGGCAACAAGGCAAGGAGGTAGGAATGGATTCATTGACAGCAGAGGCCAAGTAGAGAGACCGTGTTGGCTTTAATGTGGAGGCTACCACTCAGATCCGTACGGTTTTCACTGAAGAGCTATCAGGGTTTACTGCAGGATTCTGGAGGCTTCAGGACCTTTCACCCACCTGTCCCGTCTCCCTACATTCTAGACTCCCAAGTCACTCTCATGTAATGTCTTTCTACATTCTAGAACATTGAAGAAAACCCTACCCCTCTTCAGCCTCCTCCGATGAACTCTGGTGACTACTGGATAACTCTCAGTCAGTGTTCTGCTCATTTCTTTCACAGCCTGCATTCCCCAGTAGTGTGTTGAATCTGCACAGTTGTGGGTAGACCGTACACTCGTGTCGTAGGCATTCATGCAGTTAACTGGATCATTCAGACACATATAAAGCCAAGCCAGGGTTCACTTTTAGGGCACATCTTCAAAGAGTTCTACAAGCAGTCTGGTATTATAACACAGTTTTTCTGCGAGAGTTTGGTTGGGCCCTTGGGGTTTTCCATCAGGAACTTGCCCTTCATCAGGCAGCATGGAAGGTGAAGCATGCACTGTGATCCTCGCCATTTGTTTTAGGACTAATTCTTGATATCCAGTGCTGGCTTTGCTCCCACTGTACACCAGAGAGTGAGGGCAGGTACAAAGTGGCACCGTATGCATTTGCTGGCAGTGAGTTCTGAACGATTGGTCTAAGTCCAAGAAGGGCATCTAGGAGACAGATGAGAATGCTCACCACGGACTGTTGTTAGGAATAACCAGGATATTGTCAGTGCCAGAACAGTGTATGTTTATGCACCACATAAAGTTCATTTAGACAGCGTCCACTGGGATAACATCTGACCACACACAAACATCTGTAGTCTCAAAGGTTTCTCAGTGTAGGGCATCCTCCTTCCACTCCTCCTAGTTTCATTCACCTGCCCAGCAGCCATGCTGTCCTTCACTCTTAGTACAGAGCAGTGCCTGCTGTGACTCTTCCACTTCTAACACAGGTTCTGGTGAGGGTGCTGGCCAGGCCCAGGGAGCTTGTGGGCTCTCCACAGCAGTGGCTCATGTGATCAGGAAACAACACCACCAGAAGAGTGACAGCAGCCCAGGTTGCCGCCACCAGCTGCACTCACAGCACACCCGCCCTATCACCTTTCCACACCACCACCACCTCCCTGGACATGCACAAAGTGCTGAGCCCTGATCAGAATTCTGACACAGCCTGTACCCAGCTGGCAGCCACACACCTGGCAAAGGAGGACAGCCACATGTATCTAATGGATACAGTTCTTGGGTTTTGTCCAGTGGGTGGGCAGCGGTAGGGGCTTCCAGACCAGGTTCTTGCTCTTCAGGGGGCAGACCTGGTCACATAAGCCAAAGACTGCCTGTATTTAAAATGGCATTTGCCGAACACCCAAGTCCTATAATGTCGTGTTTCACAGAACCTGTCATGGGCATTAAACAGCACATGATTGTATCTGATCCTTAAACTTAGTGTCATTGTAGACTGAATAATGGACCCCAAAAAGTCCACTTTTAATTCCTAGAACCTATGCATATATTGCCTTGTGTGGCAAAAGGGACTTTGCAGATGCAATTAAATTAACCCAAACCAATTATTACTGATTGGTAGTGACCCTAAAAGACAGTAGAAATACCCTAAAAGTTTTCCAAGGCCATAAATCTGTACAGAAGCAAACTGCCACATCTTTCTCCAACGGGGTGGGTTCAGACAGCCACCTTTTAGTTAGCAGATAAGCTCTTTAACCACTGTACCGTCAGAGCTTCTGCGGTTACATTAAGGATCTTTAAGTGGGAGATGACCCTGGATTCTCAGGAGAGGGAGGGCAATGTCACAGGATCCTTATAAGAGGGAGACAGAGTCAGTGAAGAAGTGACAGTGGAGGCAGAAGTCTGAGTGATTTGGTAGCACCATCCAAGGAATGTGGGCAGCCTCTAAACACTAGAACTGGTAAATAGGAGAATCTTCTCTGGAGCCCTTCTGCCCAATTTTAGACATCTAACAGATAAGAAATGTGTTGTTTTAAGCCACTGATTTGTGGTATTTGTTATGGCAGTAGAGAACTAAGTTACCAAACCTGGAGTTCTGGCTTCTGGATGTAAGGACAGCCTGCACTGGAGAGCCAGGAGAGGCAACCAGCGTGGGCAGACAGCAGAGGGCCACTCGAGTGAGGACACACTTGAGAGACCCAGTCTTGCACTGTAAGCATCAACACTGAAAGGGCTGTGCCTAAAAGATGGACTAGGCTAATCGTGTGAATCTGAGTTTGGGGAATGGGACCAAATCCCTAAATTTTAGGGTTAGGCTATGCCTTTGATACTGCATAGAGATCAATTTGAGAAGACAGAAAATACTACTGTGAACAACGACAAAGTTTCTAAAATCCTTTAAGAGGTAACAGAAACAAAATATAAACAATTTGGAGTAATTTGCAGGAGTTACAGTGATACAGCTGTTATAAATGTTTAGGGGAACATCACCCTGATTTTTTGAGTGGACAGTCAGAACATCCAGTTGGTTCACTGAGTCCTGGTTTTAACCCAATATGGTAATTTGTAAGCTCTTGCAAGGCCAGAATTACAATTTTAATACTCGTGAGCCAGGAAACTTGGTCTGTGACTGTCTTGTCTTGTCTAGTTTTAGTCATGAAGGAGACTGTCAAAAGCCACAAAACTCTGGACCAAAATCTAAGAAAAAGCAGTAGAGTTGTATTAAAATCTAAATACATAAATTTATGTATTTTTTAGCCAGTTAATTGATTATGGAAAAGCAAGGTACCAATTTTGTTTTCCCTTCTGAGGACTAAGAATAGAATTTATTACAATTTGTTATTATAATTCCATTATGGCCAAACAGGATGACCTTTTGTTGTTTTTAATAACAGCATTAGACCTGCAGGAAACTAAATCTGATGAGAGGAGTGGCCTTGTAAAACAAACCCCCAAAAAGCCTGTCCTTGTGCTCTCATCTAAAAGCATACCACAGGAGGTGGACTTATCACACATACCCCTTCCTGTACCTTCCCTGTCCACCTGAATAACTGTTTACTCCCACACCCTAGTGTGAAGGATTTTACATGGAATACTTAAATATAGTGTAAGACAACTTGGGTAAATTTCTGTCCTGACACTCTTGATACCTGGCCTGTACAGGTATGTAACCTCTGAGTTTTAATTTGCTTGCCTATGAAAGACTTGATATAAATGTTCTTGAGGATTTTCCAGCTCTAGAATGCCTTAGTTCTTTGTATTGTTACAGAAGGTAGGTAGTGAAGATTGTCTTCCTGCCACACTTCCCCACAGCACTGCATCCATGTAATACTTGTGGACACTGAAGCCAAATGCTGGATCTGGGGAGGGAGATCATTGCTGCTGTCCCCTGCCCTCTCCTGGTGGTTACCCGGGCCTCTCCATGGGTGGTGGTCTCATATTTGAGAGTGAGGTTCCCTTTCATACTTCCTCGCTCAGCCTTGCTGAGACTGGGGAACAGACTGGGTTGGATTTTGCCTCTGGTGAGCCCCTGTTTCATTCTCGTAGCCTTTGTTTCAGGGAGCAAGATCTGGGGATTACTATATTGGGTCTTGTCCCAGCATTTGAGGGGAGGGGTCTCCTCTGTTTTATTGAGATTCAATATTTAAGGGAAAATCATTTCTCTTTTCTTCCCAATTTTCCTCTTACAGATTGATTCATGGTGCAAAGATAATAGCTATGTGATTGCTGGTTATTATCAAGCTAATGAACGTGTAAAGGATGCCAGGTATGTCCATGTCAGAACCTGCTGTGGTTTGCAAAAATGCTTATGGGCAGTTGGATGCGGTCTGAGATGTGCACTCTGACCTCTAAATTGGCTCATTATGCAAAATCTGCAAGCAGAGAGCCCCTCCATCCCTTTTAGTACGTAGGGAGCTGTGCGTGGACAATTTGAAACAGAAATTCTAAACATTTACATTTAAATTTGGAGTTCTGTTTTGTATCATTTTTGTTTTGCTGGAAGAAAACTCATAGAATGAAAGCAATAGTCAGGGCCTTGCTGTTTCTGCTTGATCTCAGCCTAGCTTCCCATCCCCAAGCCAGGCATGACAGAGAGTGGAACCGTATTTAGGACAAATAAAACAGCTTTTAGGTTTGGGGCTCTTAGGGTCTGATGCTATGAAGACAGGTTTGCTGCTCTGTGGACCCCTTGGTCCTTGGGTTGGTGTCTCATGCTATGAAGATGTGTTTGCTGCTCTATTGACCCCTTGGGTCCTGGTAGTCCCCTCCCTGTAGTTCTCACTGATGAGCAGTGCAGAGAACGGCCTTCTGTCTGCATCAGTCAGGTCTCCACACAGAAACAGAGACATATCCAAGGTAGGATGATTTGAGGCTCTCCACACATGTGTGAACAGTGTGTAAGACAATTCAGAGGATAGTGCAGCAACCCGGAGTTCATGACAAAAGCTGATACTGTCCCTAGGCTTTAAAGACAAGAGGAGGAAAGAGTTGGCAAAAAGGGCTGTAATAACACCTGCCAGTAAGCTTCGCTGAGAAGAAATCTAGATGCTGAGGTCTTTAACCCCTACCTGTCTATTTCTTCTTTGAGCCTGGGCGTGGCACATCCTTCTCTTCCTTTGGTGCATCCCTTGTTAACTGTCCTCCTTCTAGAACCTCCTCTCTGTTGGACTTCAGGTATCTCCCACCCCAGATGACTCTAGTTATCTGTATTAACATTGGAGATAGAGCCTGCTCAGTCAGTTCCTGTCACCAGATCACCTGTGACATACCTGCCATGGGCCAAGCTCAGTGCTACGGGAGAAACACACAAAGCTGTAAACTTAATGAAAGGATACTGCAGACCCACAAATGTAGTATACCACGTGACCATGCTGGGAGGGTGGTAAGAGGACCAGAACAGCAGGGGCAGGGAGGAGCTACTTCAGTCAGTGTGACCAGGAAAGTCACAGGGAGGGGGATGTCCTGTGAACTGGCCCTCTGGAATGGGTAGGGTTCTGTCAGGTACAGATGTGGAGACCAGGAGATAGGGGTGTTGCTGGCAGAGGGGGACAGTGTGATGAAAACGCAGGTAGGAATGCATGGGAAACTGTGTTTGGGTAGGCATGTGGAGTACAAACAGATGGAAATAGTAGGAAGTCAGGTTGTAAAGGTATGTTGAGGCCACACCTTTGAGACATTAAATGCTCTAAATTTTTAACTTTGTCCATGGTGAGTGGCTGACATTGGGAGGAGGGCCTTCTCACAGCCGCTCCTATGGACAGGAGTCAGTAGGTAATGGCAGCAGGTGATGAAGTTAGGTTAGACTCCTTACTCTCCCCTCCCAAATCTACTTTTCATGTTCACCTCCTGCACTGGTGCCACCTCCTGCCTTCCTGCCCGTGCCAACTTTACCTCGGCCTCTCCCCTCTCTTACCTTAGGCCGACCTCAGCTGAGCTTGTTCTCCTGCTCGGCCCCTATTGTCATACTCTTCATGCCACCTTCTTCCAGAATTCCTGCTTTGCCTCGGAGGAGTCTGCATTCCCATCCAGACTGAGCAGCCACTGGGTTGGTTCTGACAGAACGAGGCCATTAGCCAGAAGAGCAGGAAAGTGTGCCCAGTAGCCCTCTGGGTATGCTCCTGTATCTAAGCTTCCCTCTAGGTGCCAGTGCCATGGGCCACGCAGGGCCATTTTGCAGTGTCCCATCACACTTGCACGGCAGTGCTTGGGGAAGGACCCCTAGCCAGAAAACTTCCTCAGAGCCACTCCTGGAACATGCCAGCACCTTTCTTAAATAACTGTTTGCTGCTTCTTGGAAAAACCTTCCCTTCACTCTTTAGTCAGACCTAGCTAAAAACATTCTTGTTTTGGAAATATTTCCTCATAAGCTTTGGAGCCTGATAGACTGTGTAAGGATGATGTGTGGCATGTGTAGCTTTGTGATTGGGTCGAGTTGGGGGCTTTGTTGGTATTACTAGTTCCATGATTACTGTTTTCAACAAAGGAGCATCCAGTTGCTATTTTAAGGTAAAAGGAAATTTGAGGTGTTTTTTAACTATTACGGTCGTTTCCTAAATTTCAGACTGGTACATCACGTTTCATTGTTGCTACTGTTTTACTTCATGACTACATCTCATGTGGACGTATTTCATTATTTGTCACAATGTACTGGCCTGAGGTAGATACCCAATAAAAAGCATGCTGGGCTGGATGGAAAATGCAAGCTATCCATTATCTGCTGAGTGCCCAGCTCTGTACTGGTGTGGGGAGGATGAGCCAGATGTCTGTTTCCAGGGCACCTGCAGTTTTCTTTGGCTGATGGCTCCTCAGAGGGACAGGAACTGGCCACAGACTAGTAGGAAACCAAGTGTCAATCTGAATACCGGAGTGTAACAGTCTACTGTTCTCAGGAATGAGATAGATTGTAATATATAATATGACCTGAGTTGGCAGCTTTTGCAAATCCCCAGGGGATCATTACCTGCAACTATTTTTAAACCATCTTTCAAAAGAATGAATTTGAAATTTGAGATCTTAGGCATCTTAAATGGTAGTTTTTATTTTTAGTAAATGTTTCTTGATCCCCTTCCAAATAAAAGTTGTAAGGTAGTGTGAAAATTATGTTAAGAGAAACAGCGTTATAAGTTTCTTTGTAGCAGAAGCCTCCATACTTGTTGTTTTACATGTCCCCGGAGCGCAGCACAAGGAGCCTTGGATGGACAGTAGTTAAGCCCTCAGCTGCTAATGGAAAGATTAGCATTTCAAACCCACTAGTGGCTCTGAGGGAGAAAGACACGGTGATTCTCCCCACCAGGATTACAGCCTAGAAACCCTATGGAGGGTTTCTGCGAGTCAGAATTGACTTGACAGCACTCAGTGACAGCAGAACATAGCACAGATGTCCACGTAGCAGATGCTGACTTCTATCCCCTTTGTGCCTGTGGCATGAGTGAATCAGTGCTGACTGAGTACAGAGGATTGGTAATGGGTCCTGTGGAAACCTGCAGGTGAGCAGGCACAGGACTTGCAGCAATGCCAGCTTCTCTAAGCCCTCTGTCCAGCCCTCACCGTCTGCCACTTCAGCTATGGGAGCCTGCCTGCACACTGAGCTTTTACTGGGAACCTGAGGGTAGAGTGCTTGGGATCTATCCTGTTTCCTTTTTCTTAAAACTGTACTGCATGTTTATGGTAGGCACATCAGTGAGTGTCATCTTTGATGATGAAAGGGGAATAATTAGATAAAACAGTTGTTTGTGAAACATTACCATTAGGGATTGAATTCTGTCACCCAAAATGTGTCAGCTTGACTAGGCCATGATTCCCAGAACTATATGACTGTCCTACATTTTGTGATCTGATATAATTTTCCTGTGTGTTATAAATCTTAACCTCTATGATGGTTTGGTTTGGAGCCCAGGTGCACAGTGGTTAAGAGCTTGGGCTGCTAGCCAAAAGAATATCGCTTTGAATACACCAGCCAGCTCCATGGAAAGTTGGGCAATTCTATAGAATTATTCTCTTGAGATTTAAGACAGAGAAGCTAGCAGAGAGAAGAGGAACCATCTACCACCAAGGAAGAAGAAAGGGGTGGAGAGCGTGTCCTTTGACTCCGGGTACCCATAAAGAGAAAGCCCTAGACCCGGAGAAAGACAGATAATGAGGACTTTCCCTTGGAGCTAGCTCCCTGAATTTGGACTTCTAGTCTCCTGAACTGTGTAAGAATAAATTTCTGTTTGTTAAAGCCATTCACCTGTGGTATTTCTGTTATAGCAGCACTAGATAACTAAGATAATTACTAATCTTTTTTCAGCTCATTCACAAATGAACTCTAATTATATGGTGTGCTGCTTAGAAACTCAAAATAATCCATGTATTTTTATGCCATAAAACAAAAAAGCATGGCTCAGTCCCTGCCTCAGAAAACAGACTAATCATGGAGGCAAAAGAAGGTTCACAAAAAGAAAATGATGTGCCAAGCAGTAAGTGCTAGAGCATTTTAGAAATCAGTGCTCATAGTTTAAGAAGGGAAATGGGCTTCCTCTGTGGTAGCTTGGCAAGGTTTGTTAAAGAGGATAGTGTGTTTGTGGGCATAAAAGTGGGTAGGAATTCAGTAATCAGAGATTGATGTAAAACAGCTTTCTAAAGAGAAGACAGTGAGTGTGAGCAGGGAAAAGGGTGAGTGAAAGGACACACAGGGCCACTGTGACTAGGATAGGCAGCTAGGGTCTGAAGAGCCCTCTGAGACATATTAGACAGAAGGAACCTAGACATGAAGGGCAGTGAAGAGGCAGTTGTAGAAATCCGTGCAAGATAGTAGCCTGAACAAAAGGGGCAGCAGGGCAAGCGCAGGAGGCAAAGGCAAGGGAAAAACCTGCAACACTTGAGTGGGATGGAGCCGAAGGGGAAACACAGTCCGTCTGGCAGTGGACTTGGGCCAGAGGCCTTGAGAGGAGGCCCTGGGCTCTGAGGTAGGCTTTGAGGTTGTGTGGGTCTCTGGAAGCATGAGGAGGAGGCCAGATTGCAGAAAACTGCTCGTGAGGAAATGAGCATAAGGGAAAAAGGTAACAAACTGAGGTTTAAGAGATTTGGTTGAAGAGGAGGAAGAAAGTTGAACAGTAACTAGAGGGACCTGATTTAAATACTTTGAGGGGTTTTTTTTTCCCCTGGAAGGAAGACTTGGGCAAACTTAAAAGCAGAAGTGGACCCAGTAGGGAGAGGGGATAAGTCAGTCCCCAGAAGAGGCCTAAATGGAAGGGCCTCTGGGTCCTGAGGTTGGCAGAAGAGGGACGGTGTGGGGACGGGGACCAGTCTGTGATTAGCTCTGTCCACTCTGGGTAGGGGCTTATCATTTACTGAGATTGAAATGCAGCATGCTCAGAGCTCACAAGCGGAGAATTAAAAAATGTATAAAATTTCAAGGTGCCTTAATTGCCGGGAAGCGCTGAGGGCACCAGGCCATAGCTTGGTCCAGTGGCAGAATGCTCACACACAGCTGCTTCTCCACAGGTCCCAGGGAGCCTTCCTCCTTAGAAGAGCCCTTCCCGGATTCCGAGCACTAAGGCTTCCTGAGTGGAACTAGGCTGGGACGTGCATTGAACTGGTTCACTGTGGCCTTTACCATGTCTGTTCTCTCACAGGTCATCACAGGGGGGGCACCAAGAGCTGCTTTAACCAAGCAGCAAGGAAATGCAGCTTGTTAGCTCTGCCAGTCTCGATTACCTCTCCTTAGTTCTTGGAGGCATTAATAATGCCACCTTAGGTAGGCAGTGTTAAATGGCATTAGCTATGATGTGGGAGAACTAACTGGCTTTTCATTTGTAGTCCAAACCAGGTTGCTGAAAAGGTGGCTTCCAGGATTGCCGAGGGCTTCAGTGACACTGCTCTCATCATGGTACGTCACTCTGGGCTATTCTGAGTATCCTTCTGCTCATGCAGTGACTGGCAAGCATCTTCTTGCTAATGTGGCATTTTATTATATAAGGACTCTTCCTTTCTGTAGTTCATTAGACGAATTTCTTTCATGAGACCATTGCCACTTTCTGCAGTCTTCTCCCAACTACAGCTTTACAGTTGTGTAACAGGAGGCTGTGGTTTGAGGACCACTACAGTCACAACACAAAACGTAAGACTGCTTTTACGTTCAGTGGTGCTCCAGATGAGGTCCCTTGTCAGCAGCATCACCACTGGGAACTTAATAGAAATGTGGGTACTCAGGCCTCGCTGGGCCCACTGACTTAGAACAGCTTAGTGGCCCAGCAGTTTCTGCGTTAACAAGCCTTCCAGGTAAATCTGATGTTCGCTATAGTGAAAGCCCCAGTGAATGAGAACAGCCAGCCATGAGGAGAAAGGAAAGAGGGAGCTGAAGGATAGGTGAATTTTATCAAGAGCCTTGTTTAACAGTATCAGTTCCAGGATTCTAACTGGGCACAAGTAATGTTTGGAAGGTAGGAGGAGGAAATTGATAATGAAACACTGAGTATTTATCCTGAGGAGCCCTGGTGGCCCACTGCTTAAGCATTTAGCTGCTAACCCAAGTCCACAGTTTGAACCTACCCAGGAGCTCTGCGGGGGAAATACTTAGAAATCCACTTCTGTAATAAAGATTACAACCTAAGATACCCTATGGGGACAGTTCTGCTCAGGTCACATGTCGGGTTGCTATGAGCCAAAATCTACTCAGCGTCACCCAACAACAGTATTCTGCATAACAGAACTGTCTTTTGGTATGATTCCACGTGTCAAATCTAGGGTTTCTGCTCTGAGCCAGTGTGTGCACCACTGCCTAAGGCCTTGTGGAGAAGTCCTTTGCTGTCTTGTTAACATTGTTAACATTGTTCACTGTTGTGTCCTTTGCCTTTGCTCAGGTAGACAACACGAAGTTTACAATGGACTGCCTTGTGCCTACGATCCATGTGTACGAACACCATGAGAACAAGTGGCGGTGCAGAGACCCACACTAGTAAGTGTTGGTCAGCTTTGCAATTCACATGTTCCAAGTCAGACATGTACCACAGTACATGCTGGGCTTCAGGCATAGGCACCCTACTCCCACATCAAAGCCTGTCCAAACATCCTTGGATTCTGAGTTGGTGTTTTCTCCAGAGAAGTTTACAGACCTTTCAAATCTGAGTGTTTCTTGACCCCCCTGGAGGACCAGGCCCAAAGGGTTTCCTAGCAATAGAGGATGTGCATATCACTTCCAGGTCCTGTCACCCCCCTGACCCTAAGGAGTCTCTCCCACAAGCCAAACGCTCTGTCCAGCCATGTGGTTGGGTTTCTTTTGTACTCATTCTGAAAGCATCAGTCGTCTCCCTCCAGCTTCTAGTAGTATTTCTTTCATGGCACTAATCATGTTTTATATTTTCTTATGTACACTTTAAAATGTACATGTTGTCAAATAATTGTTATTGTGTTCCTTTATCCACTTTGCATGTGGCTGGTATCTTCTGTTTACTTTATTGAGAAACCATGTATCTGCACTGTCACAAGATTAATTTTTCCATCTTTGGTTTCGTAGTGATTACTGCGAAGACTGGCCCGAAGCCCAGAGGATCTCAGCCTCTCTCCTAGATAGCCGGTCCTATGAAACCCTTGTGGACTTCGACAACCACCTGGATGACATTCGGAATGACTGGACAAACCCAGAAATCAATAAAGCTGTTCTCCACCTGTGTTAGGGAGGGAGTCCACTTACTAGTCTCTGGGCATTTCCACTACACTGGAGAAGAAAACATTTTTAAATGTAAATAGAATTTCTCTTAACCTGAGTGGGAAGCAGACAGTGTCGAAAAGTGGCTTGTGCTCGGAAAGAGGGTGGAGTGTCTGCTCAGCCGTCTTTTGACTGCAGTCTCTGGAAGAAGCACAGAAGATCCAGTCTGACCTCCCTGTGGATTCCTTCCCAGTTGTATGTTGCTTAATCTTCCAAATCAGAGCTGTTTCTGCTTGTCCAAGATTGTTCCTATTAAACAGTTTTAACTAACCTTTTATAATCTGGAAAGAATACTTTTTAAGGCCTGTGAACTATCTTTAAAAAAAAAAATCCCACTCTTATACTCAAACAAGTGTATTTGTGAGTTTTTATGGTGTCTTAGTCGATTCCGTCCTGTCACAGGGCAGATGTGTCACACTGTGCTGTGGATTGGTACCTAATAACAAAGCCTGTGTGCTGGGACTGCAGCAGTGGGTAGGCTGCATTGCTGGGCTCACAGAGCAGTAGCAACTACACACAGTGGGAATAAAACCACTGTTGCCTGAGAAACCTCCCTAATTAAAGGGAAAACAAACATCATTTACAGTGGGAACTGGATCAGAGCACATAATGCTTCTCTGTCAACTAGAAAGCTGGCAAACATTCTGCAGAGTCAAGGGAAGAAAAACGGAATCATGCTGTAATTATGCACACTTTCTGCTTTCTTAAAAAAGCAGGAATCAATCAGGGCTGCCAGCTGACTCAACATGATCATCCAAATGGTCCAAATCTGTATCTTTAAAAGTGCTTATTTCTTTTGTATTCAGAGCAACAAAAGAAAAACAAAAACAAAACTTAGACTACGTAAGTTATACGGAGTATTGTCTGTGATTTTTATACTGAGAACATTTGGTCAAGTTTTCTAACCCAACAAGTATGGGGTAAAATTCAGACACTGCATACAATAAAAAACAAAGCTAGTGCCATTGAGTCAGGTCCGACTCACAGAGACCCTAGCAGTCAGAGCAGAACTGCCCCATAGTTTCCAGGGATCCCCTGGTGGATTTGAACTGCTGACCTTTTTTGTTAGCAGATGTAGCACTTAACCCAGTATGCCAACAGTTTCCTTGCCTATAATAGATAGCGCTTTACTCAGTCCATCAGATTCTTTCCCGTTACTTCAGATACCTCTTAGCCCTGCCTCCTTAGGCTGACATTTCATGTAAACATTAAGCTAAAACCTTGTGGGCACAAAGGAAGTTGCCCTGTATCAGCACTAGTAGTCTCCCACCCTCATCCACAGATGCCAAGACTCTCACAGCTGGAGTGTAGGGGATCCTGGGCCGAATGGGTTGTTTTCAGAAAAGGAGAAAACAGCCCAGCCTTCACCATTCAGAGCTCTCAACTGGTAACTAACAGGAACTGGATGCTGCAGCTGGGGTCCAAGGGGAGCTGACAGAGCTGTTTGGGCTCAGGTGGTGAAGCAGGCTAATGTTGGCGGCAAAGTAAAGTCACTGACCCCTTAAAACTCAGGTTTTCCCACAGTTTCACCTCTGTATGATCCTTGTTCTTGGATTCTCCCCTGATCTTTCCTGGAAAGTGTACTATGTTCACTTTGAATGTAGGCCTAAGCTTACACCAGATACCTCTTACCTGGCTTCCCTTTCTATGGGTCAGGCCTACGTTTTCAAAACAGTGTACTAAATCCCTGAAGGGAAAGATACATGTGTGAGAAAAGGATTCCAAAGTATGGATCGCTTCTATATGCTTTGTAAAAATAGCTTCTGCTAAGCCTGTGTCATCCCTCCCACCCCCACAGGTGCTGAACTGGCCCTACCTAGTCAGCCCCCTGCTGGGCTGCCTACCTCAGGGTGTCTGCCAGCCTTGTGCAGCTCCTGAGATCACATTAGGTATTTCCCACCCGGAACAAGTATAAGTGAAATTGTATCACTGCTTGAAATTTATTTACACTCTGCCCTTTTGTAGAAAAGAGTGGAAGCATACAAAGTACACATGTACACTGAAGAATCTTTTCCCGTCAAAATGTACTTCAATCTTTGTGTGTATACGTGTGTCTAGAGAGATTGTTTCTTACAGACAGCCACGTGTTTAAAATCATTTTATCTCTTCCATAGTATCCATCCATTAAAGGTGAGTAGGAGAGATTATTAGCTTCTATAAAAATGTAATTATTTCTAATCACAGCTGCCCTCAAAGACTGAGGATATTGAACATAGGAAAGCAGGCAGTAGCTTCATGAATAACGAAAATAATGCTTACTAAGGAAAAGTTGATTTTGTTAATGAAATTAGATCAATTTAGAACACAATTTAGGTATCTTGGGTAATTTAAATTTTCAAGTCAGTTTTCCATGGGTCTGCTATATTGCCTCTCTATAGGGTCACTGCAAGTGGGAATCGACAGCAAAGGGTTTGGTTTGGGGTTTTTTCAGTGTTAAAAAATCCTCATGTAATTAGATTTGATTTACTTTAATAGCTTGTTTTCCTGATTGATGTACTTGGAAACTGTTGTTTCTGCATATATTATTTCTCAGCTTTAAAGACCTATTTGTTTTACCTTCAAAAGAAAAATATTTCCTTCTGAAATGGTCCCTTTTTGACGTTTTTATCTATCCCACCACGGGTAGCTACTTTATGACATCGTGGTAAGTGGAAGCAAGAAAAACAGCCATAGGCATTAATCCCCGTGCCCTGCAGGCATTTTTAGCAATTTCAGTGAAGAGGACTGAATTTAAAAATAGACTTCCGCTTTGCTAATTGACATTTTTTGAGGCTTTCCATCAACTCAGTGCCTCCTATGAGTGAATTTTTTTTTTTTTTTTTGGTTCAATAAAAACCTGGCAGGAAATATTCCCGTGTGCTCTTCATTGCCAGCTCTCAGGTGTATGGTGTGACACTGACTTAGTTCCCATACATTCTGGAATCTGAGGAAGAACTACAGTATTTCTGTTCTCATAATGTTGGCTTGTCACTCTTCAAAATCCTTAAAATATCTGGGATGCCAAATCAGATTACTGTTGCTTTTCCTTAGAAACGAATTGCTATTCTTCTATGAGGTCTTTTTCCCCCACTTAAAGATTAACTTCTCAGAGTGGACATTTCCTTGCAAGACTCTGAAATGCTACAGCTGGAGAAGTAAGCTGAAGATTTTTTTTAGAAAATGAACACGACCGAGTGCTGCTTTAGAACTGTGTTCTGAAGAGTTGTGTTCTTGCTCTAACTTTCCAAGTGGTATGGCAGGCTCTAGCAAAACATTCACTTAGATTTTACTTGAGGAAATCCTTAGCTGGAACCTATGTTGCCTTGTAAAGTGGAATTGCCTTCTGAAAAACAAAGAGCAGCTGTAGAATCAATCTTGACTCATGGCAATCCCATGTGTATCAGGGTACAACTATGCTCCACAGGATTTTCAATGGGATGATTTTTTTGGAAGTAGAGTACTAGAGCTTTCCTCTGAGACACCTCTGGGTGAACTCAAACCTTTCTGTCAGCAGCCAAGCACCTGGACTATTCGTACCACCCAGGGACTTCAGAAAAGCGTTCTGGATATCATTCATAAGTTTAAATAACTGCATTTCAAAATATGCATGGAGCTCTACAGGCAACATCTTAACCTTCACAGCCCTTGGTAGTTGGAAAGCTGACCTAGGAGCGGACACCGCTGAGTGGAGCTGAGGGCCCTGGATGCTCCTCTGGCACTGAGGAGGATTTCAATGAAGGCTCCGAGGTGGACCAGAATGCAGTAGACCCCCAGGTTATCTCTCAGCATTTATTTAGTTGCTCAAAAAAGAACTGATTCTTCCTTAGAGCTGAATGTTCTCAGAGACTCTTCTGTTGCTGCTAACGGTTTCTCACTACCCGTCAAATACCCCAAAATCCTGCAGCGATGTCTACAACGAGAGGCTCACAGGAAGAGGCAGAGGCAGTGGTGGTCAACCAAGAGTGCTGGTCCGCAAATCCTTTATCAGGATGTAAGTTCCAGCGTTGTCACTTTCCAGTCCTGGGGCCAGGGGCAAGCTACCTTTCATGCCCAGTGTCTTACCTGGAAAATGAGAGTGAGAACAGCTACTTATAAGGCTGTTGGGAAGACTAGAAGGGAAAATATGGGAGCTGACACAGTGTGTGAGTTACACTGAAAAGAGTTTTCAATTGCTAATTTTTTAAACTTTTAGAGCAGCCTATTGACCAGACTGAGCCCAAAGCTAAAGGACTTAAGTGCTTATTCACAGTATACATTCAGTGAGCACTTAGTGAATCAGTGAGGAAAACCGTGTTACTCAAAAGGTAACAGCAGTTAAAGTTTCCTCTATATTTTTACAACGTGTGCCTCGCTGGCCACCCTGTGGTGTTACGGGGCATTATTGTCCCCATATCACAGAAAAACCGAGACCCAGTCTGCTGAAGTGACTGCCCGAGGCTGCTCACAAACAGTAAGTAGCAGAGAGGGTGGGTGAAAGGACGTGAGCTGGGGCCCCTTCTCCCGTGGGAATAGCGGGCATGCTTTCTCCCTCTTTCTGTTTCAGTATACTATGTCCCCATTCTGACTCCTCCACCCTACCACCCCCGGTTTTGATACTTTTCACTCTTTATTATAAAGTCAATATGTAGTCATCACACAAAATCAAAAAGAAATTAAAAGTCACTTCTGTGACAAAAGGACAAATATTGTATAAGACCCCTACGATAAGATCTCAAAAACAGACTTATGTATAGAAGAAAAGACTTTTTGACGGCTGCAAGGGAGGGGAAAGTGGGAGAGCGAGGAGGGGAGGGTTTAGATCAGAGAGTTGGTAGAAATTTGGTTGGGTGAAATCGGTGATAGCACACATTAGAAACAAGAATGGTGTTAAGTGGACTTCAACATAACTTGAATACTCCTTCCATCTTAACCCAATATTGCAATGACAGAGTAGCTGGGGCAGGGGGCAGGGGACCATGCTGTTAGGCGAAATCGAGACCAGTTGGCACAACTGGCATTTTTCTAAGAGGGCTATCTGCACCCCACACTGGTGAGTGGCATCTGGGGTCTTAAAAGCTGCCAAGCTGCCATCCGAGGGTACAGCAAAAAATCCCAACTCAGCAGGAACGGATGCTCTCTGAGGACCAAAATGACATGGGGTAGAGACAACCCAGAAGATAGAGAGACCCACGTAAGTGGGTGCCTGCATAGACTTGGGACCAGAAGAACCGGATGGTGCCTGGCCACCACCAGTGATAGCTGTGATGGAGCTCACTAAGTTGAGTCTCGCTGGCAACACAAGAATAAAAAGGGGTGCACCCTGAGATCTCCACTACAAGACTGCAATTGGTGGTCCAGCTGCTTTGGGGTTCCCCCGAGAGCATAGCTACTGGCCCTGATGCTGCCCTTGCCCACAAATCATAATGAAGGTCCACTCTTCAGACACGAATGGATTGGACTTGGCGATGCAAAGTAACCATACATTGGACCATTGCACTTTATGGTTCTATGCATCTGTAGGATATCATCCTGCTGACCTCTGGCTGGAGTAAGGGGAATGGGTGGAGAAGAGGGGAAGGGAGACTGTTGGGAGGATGAGACATGTATGGAGCACAGAGGAATAATGTGCTGCCACCGGACAGGCAGAGCAGTGGCAGCTGTATATAGGTGGACATGTGAATTTATATGGGAATGTACATTTTCACGCAGTCATAATAAAAAAAAGTCACTTCCGTTCTCCCCCAATACACTCCCTCTCCTTCACTAAGATAAGGCTTTTAGAACACATGTATAAGAAAGACACAAAGCAACTAACTCAACAAGGGTCTCATGAGCACCCTTAATGTCTTGAATTTTGCAATAAGAAATGCAAAGCATGGTGCCTTTGTCTGAGGTGCTTGTAATCCAAAAGGTAAAAGATGTAATTCCAGGTAAACTGTTAAAACAACATTTGTGCTGATTCCTGGGTCTAAGCCCAAAAGACTGCATTTTTTTAGCAGATAGATTCAGGACATAGTTTAATTCTGCTCTCTGACCAAAATCCTTATTTTCCTATGACATAGTGGAGATCCGCAGAACTGAGGTGATTTACCCAGTGCCGCATACTGAGCCAGGGACTGAAGAACTGGACCACTAGATTGATCCACATGAAATTGCCAATGAGTGTCAATTCCACACAGTCTGGCCCGACAGAATTCAGATCTTCTGAAGCAGCTCTGACTTCAGTCTTGGCAGAGGCCATATGATTTTTCTCCTTCTAAAATTTATTGCACAAAGAATGCAAGAAGGTGCTCTTATTTAATGACATTCGAGGAGTGCAGGGGCAGGCAAACCAACACCAGACTTAAGCTTTCAAACAGCTTCATGGTCATAAAACCAGGGTGGCAGAGGGAGGTCAGTGTTTCACATGGATGTCTCCTAAAGTGTCTCATAAGTAAGAAAACCTGTTTTTACCTTAAGAAAGTTTAGCCTCGTATCTACCATTCATATCTTCTGGAGGCAGCTTTACAGCCAGTGCTGTGTAGTGAGCCCTCTACAGACTGTCTTGCGTGTTTATAAGTCTCTGCCCTAGTCCCCGTGTGTGCAGGACATACCCCAGACCCAAATAGCTTTGTCGCCTAGACAATGGCTTATTGGTTTTTATTTTTTATTGTGTTTTAGGTTAAAGTTCACAGCATAAGCCAGTTTCTCACACAAAAACTTACACACATTGCTATCCCAGCTGCCATCTCTAGAGTGTGACAGAACTCTCCGCCTCGGCTTTCCTGTGTCCATTCAGTCAGCTCCTATGCTTGTCTGCCTTTTCATCTTGCCTCTGGACAGGAGCTACCCGTCAGTCTCCTGTATCTACTGGAACTAAGAAGGTATCATTTAATGTTATAGTCCACTTTAACCTTAGTCTGAAGAGGTAGCTCAGAAATGGTTTTAGTTCTAGGTTAACAGTAGAGTAGCTCGGTCATCTGAGGTTCCTTCAGTCTCAGACTACTAATTCTGGTCTTTTTACAGGAAGTCGAGTTCTGCACCCCACTGTCAGGGCAGTCATTTGGGGCAGCTGAGCACCATCTAGTTCTTCTGGTCTCAGGCCTATGGAGCCTCTAGTTTATGTGGCCCTTTTGGTGTCCTGGGCTCACATTTTCCTTGTGTTTTTGGTGGTATTCATTCTTCTTTGCTACAGGTGAGCTGGGACTGATAGATGCATCTTAGACGACCACTTACTAGCTTTTAAGACCTCAGATGCCATTCCCCAAAGTGGGATGCAGAACAGTTTCTTAATAAACTTTGTTATGCCAGTTGACCTAGATGTCCCCTGAAACCACGGTCTGCAGACCCCAGCTCCTGCTACTCTGTCCCTCAAAGTGTTTAGTTGTGTTTAGGAAACTTCTTACCTTTTGAGTTAGTTCAGTTGTGCTGACTTCTCCTGGTGACTTAGCAGTTAAGTGCTGCATTTGCTAACCAAAACATCAGCAGTTCAAATTCACCAGGTGCTCCTTGGATACTCCATGGAGCATTTCTACTCTGTCCCATAGGATAGCTATGAGTTAGAATTGACTCTATAGCAGTGGGTTTGATGTTTTCGGGTTTTTTGTT
This sequence comes from Heterohyrax brucei, assembly GCA_028571685.1. Lineage (NCBI taxonomy): Eukaryota > Metazoa > Chordata > Mammalia > Hyracoidea > Procaviidae > Heterohyrax > Heterohyrax brucei. The sequence goes on from CM053161.1 coordinate 37,324,477, forward strand.
GTTGTTGTTGTTGTTGGAAACCCTGGTGGCACAGTGATTACGAGCTATGGCTTCTAACCAAAAGGCCAACAGTTCAGATCCACCAGGCACTCCTTGAGATCCCTCTAGGGTGGTTCTACTCTGTCATACAGGGTTGCTGCGAGCTGGAATTGATTCACCAGCAACAGATTTGAGTTTCTGTTGGATGGTCTAGTTAGTGAAGTCTCTACCCACCCTTAACCATCCAAGATTGCATTCTTGTCTGTTTAAACGTTTTCTTGAATTCTTATAATAGTGGCTCATACAGTATTTGTCCTTTTGCAATGACTGATTTCATTCAGCATCATGCTTTTCAGATTTCATCCACATTATGTTTTACAGATCATGTTGTTCTGTATCATTTCATAATATTTCATTAGTTTGTCCATTGGTTAATGAGCACCAAGGTTGTTTTCATCTTTTTGCTATTGTGAACAGTACTGAAATGAACAACGAGTGTGCATACACCTATTCGTGTGACAGCTCTGATTTCTCTAGAACACATTCCAGGGAGTGCGACTGCTGCATCATATGGTACTTGTATTTCTGCTTGGGCTGTTTGTCTCTTTGTTGTTGAAGTTCTGCATTATCTCGTAGATTTTAGAGACTAGACACTGATCATAGCCAATTTCTTTCCCCAGTCTGTAGATTGTCTTTTTACTCTTTTGGTGGTCTTTTAGATGAACATAAGTACCTGGTTTTTAGGAGCTCCCAGTTATCTAGTTTCTCTTCTGGTGTTTGTACAGGTTAGTTATGTTTTGTATTTCATTTATGCCATGTATTAGGGCTCCTAGCATTGCCCCTGTTTTTTCATCCATGATTTTTATTGTTTTAGATTTTATATTTAGGTCTTTGATCCATTTTGAGTTAGTTTTGGGACATGGTGTGAGATATAGGTTTTGTTTCGTTTTCCTGCAGATGGATATCCAGGTATGCCACCACCATTTTAGGCTTTCTTTACCCCTCTTAATGATGTTTAGGCCTTTGTTAAATTTCAGCGTTCATAAGTGAACAAATTTACATCTAGGTTCTTAGTTCTGTTCCGTTAGTCTATGAATCTGTTGTTGTACCAGTACCAGGCTGTTATGATTACTGTGGCACTGTAATCCTTCTAAAATAAGGTAGCGTGAGGGCTCCCACTTTGTTCTTCTTCAGTAATGCTTTACTTATCCGGGGCCTCTTTCCATTCCATACAAAGTTGATTTGTTTCTCCATCTCATTAAAAAAATGTCATTGGAATTTGGATTGGGATTGCATTGTATCTGTAGATTGTTTTGGGTAGAATTGACATTTTCACATGATATGTTTTTCCTTACACAGGTCTCTTTCTGTTTCTTTCAATAGTGTCTTGTAGTTATCCTTCTATAGGTCTTTTATGTCTCTGGTTAAATACATTCCTAAGTATTTTATCTTGTTGGGGGCTAATGTAAATAGTATAGATTTGGCGATTTTCTCTTTGAAATTCTTTTTATTGGTGTAGAGGAATCCAACTGATTTTTCTGTGTTTATCTTATATCCTGAGAGTTTGCTGAAATATTCTACTAGTTCCAGTAGTTTTCTTGAGTATTTGGGGGAGAAGCGTTCTGTGTATGAGATCATATTATCTGCAAATAGGGTTATTTTTGCTTCTTTCTCAATTTGGATGCCTTTTATTTCTTTTTCTTGTGTAACTGTTTTAACTAGGACATCCAACATGGTACTGAATAAGAGTGGTGATAAAAGGCATCCTTATTTGGTTCCCGTACTCAAGAGAATTGCTATCAGACTCTCTGCATTCGTAATGATTTGATTGATGGCTTTGTATAAATGCTCTTTATTTTGTTGAGGGAGTTCCCTTCTGTTCCTTATTTTGCTGAGAGTTTTTATCATGAGTGGGTGTTAACCTTTGTTATATGCCTTTTCTGCATCAATTGATAAGATCATGTGGTTCTTTTGTATGAGTTATGTGATAGATTATACTGATTATTTTTCTAATGTTGAACCATCCCTGAATACTTGGTATGAATCCCACTTGTTCATGGTGAATTATTTTTTTGATGTTGTTGAGTTCTATTGGCTAGAATTTTGTTGAGGGTTTTCACCTCTATGTTCATGAGAGATAATAATATGTTTGTTTCGTGCGTGTGTGTGTGTGTGTATGTGTGTGTTCTCTTTACCTGTATCTGTTGGTATCAGGGTTATGCTAGCTTCATAGAATGAGTTTTGGGGGTATTCTCTCCTTTCTTACACTTTGAAATATCTTTAGTAGTAGTGGTATTAACTCTTCTCTGAAAGTTGGTAAAATTCTCCAGTGAGACCATCAGGGCCAGGTTTATTTTTTGTTGAGAGTTTTTATATATATATATACATATATTTTTTATTTATTTTTATTTAACATAATTGAGTGAAAATGTACATTCAAGTATAAATTTACATGCCCACCTATATGCAGCTTCCACTGCTCTCCCTGTCCGGTGACTGCACACTATTCTTCTCTGCTCCATACATGTCTCATCCTCCCAACATCCTCCTTTCCCCTCCTCTCTGTCCACTCCCCTTCCTCCAGCCAGAGGTCAGCAAGATGATATCCTGTAGATGTTTATAACCACAAAGTGCTTCCAATATGTGGTCACTCTGCATTGCCAAGTTCAATCCATTCCTGTCCAAAGAGTGGATCTTTGTTATAATTTATGGGAAAGGGCAGCATCAGGGCCAGGGCCCATGCTCTCAGAGGAACCCCCAAGCCGCTGGACCATCAATTGAGGTCTTTTAGTGGAGATCTCATGATGCACCACTTTTTATTCTTGTGTTACCAGTGAGACTCCTCTCTGTGAGCTCCATCGTGGCTATCACTGGTGGTGGCCGGGCACCATCCGGTTCTTCCAGTCCCAGGTCGATGTAGGCACCCACTCTTGTGGGTCTCTCTGTCTTCTCGGTTGTCTTTACCGCATGTCATTTTGGTCCTCGGTGAGCATCCGTTCCTGCTGGGACCATTTGCTGTGTCCTTGGATGGCAGCTTGGCAGCTTTTAAGACCCCAGACGCCACTCACCAATGTGGGGTGCAGAGAGCTCTCTTAGCAAAACGCTAGTTGTGCCAATTGGCCTGGAGTTTGCCTAAGAGCATGGTCCCCTGCCCCCTGCCCCAGCTACTCTATCCTTGCAGTATTGAGTTAAGATGGAAGAACTACTCAAGTTATGCTGAAGTCCACTTAATGTTGTTCTTGTTCCTAATGTGTGCTATCACCACTTTCTCTCAACTAGATTTCTAGTGACTATCTAAACTAAGCCCTCCCCCCTCCTCCTCCCTCCCTCCCCTCCCTTGCAGCTGTCAAAGAGTCTTTTCTTCTATACACAAGTCTGTTTTTGAGGTCTTACCGTAGAGGTCTCATACAGTATTTGTCCCTTTGTCGCTGACTACTTTCACTCAACATAATGTCTTCCAGTTGAAACCAGGTTAGGAGATGTTTCCTGGAATCATCGTTATTCTTTATCATTGCGTAGTGCTCCATTGAGTATATGTACCATAGTTTACCTATCCATTCTTCTATTGTTGGGCATCTGGGTTGATTCCATCTTTTTGCTATCGTGGACTGTGCTGCGATAAACATTCTGGTGCATGTGTCCGTTGGTGTGAAAGGCCTTGAATCTGTAGGAATTACTGGGTCAAATGGTATATCGATATCCATTTTTTTAAGGAAGCGCCAGATTGCCTTCCAAAGAGGCTGGACCATTTTGCAACCCCACCAACAGTGTAGGAGGGTTCTACTTTCTCCACAACCTCTCCAGTGTTGGGAGTTTTTAAATTACCTTTTCAATATCTTCTTTTGTTATAGGTGTATCTAGTTGTTCTTCCTCTATGTTACCTTAGGAAGGTAGTCCATTTCTAGAAATTTGTCTGTCTCCTCTAACTTTTCAAATTTGTTGGAATATAATTTTTCATAGAATTCTTTTATGAACTTTTTAATTTCACTTGGGTCTGTCAGCAATCTCATTTCTTATTTGGGTTATTCACTTCTTCTCCTGCTTTTCTTTTGTCAGTTTGGACAATAGTTTATCAGTTTTGTTGATCTTTTCAAAGAACTAGACTTTGGTCTTATTAACTCTTTTATTTTTCTATTCTCTGTTTCATTTAATTTTGCTCTAATTTTTATTATTTGCTTTCTTCTTGTGCTCAAGGGCTTCTTTTGCTGCTTTCTATTTTATTTGTTTGAGTTGTAGGGTTAATGTTTTAATTTGGGCCCTTCTTTTTGGAAGTGTGTATTTATTGCTCTAAATTGACCTCTGAGCACTGCCTTTGCTGTGTACCGGAGGTTCTGGTAGGATATAATTTCATTTGGCTTGATGCTTCATTTCTTATTTGGCTCTGGCTTCTTCACTCTGTCCTTAATTTATTCTACAACTCAGTAGTTTTTGAGCAAGGATGTCCAGTTTCTATGTATCTGATTTTTTTTTCATTCCTTTTTGTTTTTTTTTTTTTTTTGGTTGCTGCTTTCTACTTCCATGGTTTTATAGTCATAAAAGGTGCTTATAATATTTTGATGTTTTGGATTCTGTTAAGGCTTGTGCTGTGGCTAATTTATGGTCTATTCTGGAGAATGTTCCATGTGCCTTAGAAAAGAAAACATAGTTGGCTGCTATTGAGTGTTCTGTATATGTTTATGGGATCAAATTGGTTGATTGTCCATTTAGGTCTTGTCTTTACTGTGCTTCTTTTTAAATGTTCTGTCCTTCACCAAAAGTGATGTGTTAAAGTCTTCTACTGTTACTGGGGAATTGTTTATTTCTCTTTTCAGTGCTGTTAGAGTTTGTGTTATGTATTTTGGAACCCTGTTTTTGGGTGGTTAAATATTTATTATGGTTATGTTCTTCTGCTATATTGATCCTTTAATCTTTATATAGTGTCCTTCCCTATCCTTTGTGGTGTATTTTGTCAGAGATTAATTTTGCCACTCCTGCTCTTTTATGATTGTTGTTTGTTTGATGCATTTTTTCCATCCTTTGAGTTTTATTTTGTTTGTGTCTTTGAATCGAAAGTGTGTCTCATGAAGGCAGTGTATAGATGAGTCATGTTTTATTTTTTTGATCAGTTGTGCCACTATCTGTTTGCTGGTGCATTTAGTCTGTTTATATCTGACCTACATATTGACGAGTATGAATTTAGTGCTGTCATGATGATGTAATATTTTTGTGTGTTGTTGATAGCTTCTTTCTTCCACTTAATTTTCTGTGCTGAGTCATTTTGCTTTATGTAATTCCTTTTCGTCTTTTCCATTGTTGTTTATTTTGCATTTTCTGAGTCTTTATGTTTTTCCTTATTTTCCATTTTGATATGTAGGATTGTTAGTTTGCTTTGTGGTTATCTTAATATTTCCCTCTGTTTGTGTAAGTTCTTAAGCTTATCTTTTATTTCTTGATATCACCTTGACTCCCTGTCCATATGAAAGTTCTATGACTATATTACTTAGCTCCTCTTTTTTGTTTTGATGTTGTCATATTTTATTATTAACATCTGTTTTCCTATTTTCAATGATTTTGCTTTGATTTATTTTTGTGCCTTCCCTGTCTGGGTTGATGTCTGGTTGTTCTGTCTCATATTCTAGTCTTGGTTTGCTATCTAATGTTATTGATTCTCTAACTAGAGGACTCTCTTTAGTATTTCTCGTAATTTTGGTTTGCTTTTAACCAGTTCTCTAAACCTCCATTTATCTGGAAGTGCTTTAATTTTGCTGTCATATTTGAGAGATACTTTTGATGGATATATAATTCTCGGCTGATAATTTTTTCTCTTGAAGGTTTTGCCTATGTCATCCCATTGCCTTCTTGCCTGCAGGGCTTCTGCTGAGTAGTCAGAGCTTAGACTTACTGTTTCTTCTTTGTAAATGGCTTTTCATTTGTTCCTAGCTGCTCTTAAAATTCTCTTTTTATCTTTGTCTTGGCAAATTTTATTATAATATGCCTTGGTGACTTTCCTTTGGGATCTACCCTGTTTGGGGTTCAATGTGTTTCTTGGATAGGTAACTTCTCACCTTTCACAATATCAGATTATTTTTTTCCTGCCAGCAGATCTTCTACAGCTGTCTCTGTATTTTCCAGTTATTCATCCCTGATCTAGTACTCCAGTCATTCATAGTTTATTCCTCTTGATAGAGTCCCTCATTTCTTCATTTCACTTACTTCTTTAAGCTGATGTTTCTGAAATAAGTTGGTGTCAAGTGTTTATCTTCAGTTTCACGAATTCTGACTTGATTGCCTCAATTCTTCTCCTATGACTTTCTATTAAATTGTCTAATTCTGAAATTTGACTGTTAAACTTCTGGATTTTTATTTGCTTTCTTTGTATGGATTCTTGCAGCCTGTTAAATTTGTCCTTATGCTTTTGTATGACCTTCTTAAGTTTATCCATTGCTTTGTCTGAATTTTGCTTGGTCTTCTTCCTGACCTTTTGGAGAGCTCTGTATATTAATCTTTTGAATTTTACCTCCAGTAATTACAAGAAATTTTCTTCCTCTGGGTGGTTTCTTGGTTCTTTGTTTAGGTTGCTTGCTGAAGCCATCATGGTTTGCTTCTTTATGTGAATTGTTATTGACTCTTATCTCTGAGTCATCATTAAGTGATTATATCAATTTATATTAAGTTAGCTTGTTGTACCCCAGCTTCTTGCTTTGTTCTGGTATGCCCAAATAGGCTGGTCATGTGTGCTACTTTGTTTGTTTGTTTTGTTTTGTTGAGTTTTTTTAGTTCAAACACTAAAGACACAGACTTAAAAAGCAAAATCTCCTGAAATCCTCCCACTGGCAAATATCCTTCTAATCGACTCTCCCTGAATACTGGAATTCTTTATTTTTGAATTCTGAAGACTTAATAGATTTAAATTTGTTGAAACACTTTTATAAAATTATAGTTCACAGAGGTCTCATTGCCAAAGTGTTAAATATCCCATTGTGTTAATGTTCTGACTCCACATTTTGTATCCACATCTCAGATATGTTTGACAGAAAGTTAGCTTTTTAAATAAAACTTATTTTTTGAAACAAGCATAGAGAAAACGGTACAAATCGTAAGTGTGTAGCTCAGTGAATTTTCACAGAATAGACAGGCTCTGCCACTGAACTCAAGAAATTAAACATTTGAACATTTCTAGCACTGAGGCGCCCTTATATGTCCAGGCCCTAGATTACTTCTGCTTGGTTTTTGATCTCTGTATGCCAGCCAGCCAAGTGCCATCTGTATAAATGAAATAATATAGATATAATAATATAGACATAGTAAGGACACAGGTGTCCTAGTATGTACATGAGATTTATCTATGTTGTCCTAGGTAATAATTTTCCATTCATTTTCATTGTTGCTTGTTATTTCATTGTATCAGTGTACCACAATTTATTCATCTCACGGCTGACGGACATTTGGACGATTTCTAGTTCAAGGCTAACACAGATATGGCTGCAGTTGATATTCTCTGACATGTTTTTTTACATGTGTGTGGCTGGCTGGTATGTAGGTGTGGGATTGCTGGGGGCATGTCCAACTTTTTGCTTGTGCTGCAGTTCTGCAAAACAGTGGAACCTGTTGAATATCCCACTCACAGTATGTGAATCTCAGCTTCTTCACACTTTCAGCAGCACTTTGTATTGTCAGTCTTCTTTACTTCCAGTGTTCTGGAGGTGTATGGTGGCATCTTGTGGATTGTTGATCTGAATATAAAAACTAAAACAGTAGAGCTTATAGAAAATAACAAGAAGACCTATTTATAACCTAGGGCTAGGCAAAGAGTTTTTTAAGACAAGACACAAAAGCCCTATAAATTTAAAAATTGTAAATTGAACTACATTAAAATTAACAACATGTTGACTAACAATTAGCTGGTGGAAATGTGAAATAGTACAGCCACTGTGGAAAAGTTTGGCAGTTCCTAAAAAGACAAACATGAAACTACACTATGACCCAGCAATGCGAATCCTAATTATATATACAGGAAAAGTGAAATCAGGAAAGCAAACAGAAACCTGTACTCCAAGGCCTGTTGCAGTACTTATTACAGTAGCCAAAAGGCGGAAATGTTGACCAATAGGTGAATGGATAAGCAAAGTGTATGTCTTAGTAATTTAGTGTTGCTATAAAGAAATACTGGAAGTGGATGGTTTTAACAAACAAATTTATTTTCCCATGATCAAGTAGGCAAGAAGTCCAAATTCAAGGTGTCATCTCCAGTAGAAGGCTTTCTCTGTTGGCTGTAGAGGAAGGTTCTTGTCATCAATCTCTCCTTGATCTAGGAGCTTCTCTGTATAGGAAACCAGAGTTCAAAGGACACATTCTGCTCCTGACACTGCTTTCTTGTTGGTATGAGGCCTCCCCTGCCCTAGCTTCCCTTTCCTTTCATCTCTTGTAGGATAAAAGCTGGTGCAGACCACACCCCAGGGAAATTCCCTTTACCTTGGATCAGGGATATGACCTTGGTGGAAGTGTTACAATTCCACCCTAATCCTCTTTAACGCAGAACTGCAGTCACAAAACGGAAGACAACCACGCAGCACTGGGAATCACGGCCTAACTGTTCAGTCCCCGACAGTGTGGTATACACATTCAATGGAATATAATCTTAGGGATAAATACAGTCCTGATGCATGCCACAACACAGGAGAACCTCAACAACATCACACTGAGCCAAATAAGTTGGTCTCAAAAGGACAAATGCTATTTGACCTCACTTACGTGAAATAAGCAAATGTACAGAAACTAAAGTAGGGGAAAGGGAGTTTTTGTTTAGGGGGCATTGAGTTTATCATTTGGAAAAGAAGAATGAGAACAGTTGCACAATTTGAAAAATGTCATCAACCTCGCTGTAGAAACATTTAATTGGCCTGTAGTTCCACCAAATTGAAAAAAAAAAAAAAATTAAAGTGAAAAGGCAAGTCACAGAGTGGGAGAAGATATTTGTAATGCATGTATCCAGCAAGACTTTTGTCCAATGGATAAACACTATCTCAATGAAGGAAAAAAAAAAAACCCACTAATGTCAATGGCAGACGCAGATTGAAAATACATAAAGGGTGTAATGGGAAGAAAACATGAAGAAGCAGAATCCTCTATGTGTGCTGCCCTAGTGCCCTGTATATCCCAGGGCAATCTCATATATTATCAGACAGTGTCAGAATGCATCCCAGGGAACAGCAGTCTCCACTAGCAGTTCCCTTCAGTACTGGGGTAGGGTTCTCTGGTGACATGTGGTATCAGTACTTGGTCTGGACAGATAGGAGTGAGATCTTAGCTGTAGGTTTCCCTCCCAGCTCCATCCTAGACTGTTGACAGCTTTTCCCTTGAGAAGACTTTTTAGGATGACTCTGTATAGATCCCTTGGCTGTATAGATCCCACTGCTGAATGCTCTCACCTACTGCTGCACCTTTCATCCAGCCCCCACCTTGCCCTGGCCCCAGCATTTTGAGCCAGACCTACAGTAGTCAAATTGTTCTGCTAATCATTGATAATGCCTGGAATTTACTTGGTGCCTGCTTCTAAGGAGCTCAAAGCCATTTGCAGATCCTGCTGGTAAAATCGGTGCCCTAGAGGTCAGCTAAGCTCTCTGCTAAATTACTTCTGCACTAAGAGGCAGTTCTCAGAAGGATGCCTTGGCAGCCTGGGACCTGGGGTGCTGCTTTACACACAGGCTCTGGACTGGCTCAGAGCCCTCTGGAGGAAGACCCTATTCACCCTGGTATTAAAGAGGATCTCCAGGAGGGTTAGTGCTCTCTGTAATTACGCAGGTGTAGTTACCAAGGAGGGCTGATGGACCTGAAGACACAGCCACACACTGTGCTGGCACTCTTGTCTAGGTAGGGGAAAGCAGAGGTGCGGGCCTGGGCAGGGGGCAGACAGGAAGCTAGGAGTGCATTTTGATTGAGGAACCAATGGGACAAAGCAGGTGGGAGAGGAGTGCGGGACCCCATAACGGTAACTCACCTGAGCATTCGTCTTCCCATTTCAGGAAGGGGTCCCATGACCCCCTGCCCAAATTTGTTTCCTGAGTAACCCATCATCCAAATGCGCTCCATGCAGGCACAGCCTCAGCATCACCCCTAGCAGGGGTATGGAAAGCAGGGCATGGAGAAACACAAGAATCCTTCTGATGGCCTCGTCTCCTCTGTGGAGTTCCAGGAAGGCTGGATGTGGTTGTTGTGAGCTGGACAGGTCTTCCCGGAAAACACCTCTGCAGCATCTATCCTAGGCTGCCTTACTACCCCATCCTGCCTTTATGCTGGGTTTGGGACACTAGAAGACACAAGGAAAAGGAACTCCATGCCCTCCAGATATGTCAAACCAGAAAACCAAACCCTTTGCCATCTAGTCAATGCTGACACACAGTGATCCTATTGGAACAGAGTAGAACTGTCCCGTAGGATTTCCAGTGAGCAGCTAGTAGATTCAGACTGCTAACCTTTTTGGAGCTGTAGCTCACTGTGGCTCTTAACCCCTCTAATAATGAAACATTCTACTGTAGTAATTAACCAGTAGTTGAATGCCCTGGTGGCACAGCAGTTAAGAGCTCGTGCTACTAATGAAAAGGTTGACAGTTAAAATCACCAGCTGGGCAGTTCTATTCTGTTCAGTAGGGCCACTATGAGTCATCTTTTATTTTAGTTAAATGTCAAAGCAGCCCTGGTTGCACAGTGGTTAAACTCTTGACCAACAACCTGAAGGTCAACAGTTTGAACCTACTAGTCCCCTTGAAAGAGAGATGTAGCAGCCCACTTCTGCAAAATCTACAGTTTGTAAACCCTATAGGGCAGTTCTGCTCTGTCACGTAGGTTGCTGTGGATTGGAATCAACTCCGAAGCAGGGGTTTTGGGGAGTTGGGTTAAATACCAGCATGTGTGGCAGGCGGGAAGGACCTGAGTCCAGAGGCAAGAGCCATGCTGTGGTTGGAGGTTTCCTGAACAGGCTGAGTGCCCCAGGGAGCCCTCCCACGGAGCAGGCAGGTTGTAGGAGAGGAACGCCCAGAAAGGGCAGAGAGGCAGGTGCAGAGTGGAATGCAAGCGTGTCCCTCCTCAGATTGTGACCTGTCCCTCCCAAGGCTGGCTACCTCTGTTCCACTCTCCCTTCTCCTGGAGACCAAGGGTGTGGACAGGAGCTAGCAGCTGGAATGAGAACCCCCACCAGGCCGGTGGGCCTGACGCTGGTGTTAGAACGTACACATCCCATTGCGTCCATTGTACCCTTGGTGTCCAGAACAGGCATAGTCTCCCACCTATGGGCGTGGTGTGTACCAGCTCCATGAAAGAGGGACATCTTGAAGGGGAGTAGTCTGGTGAACCAAGGAAGATGAAGTCTTCCACTCTGAATGTAGATTTCCCTCTTCTCTGTGCCAAAGACCTAGAGACTCCTCCAGTAAGAGAAACCTCGAATTTGAAAACATATTCCCCACCCATCCATCCCTTTGGGGCTTACCCATATCACCACCATGCCCAGTATTTTGAAACTGCTAGTGCCAATTCCAGAAACACAAGTGGCATGGGGGGTAAGTGCTAAGGTTGCTAACCAAAAGGTCAGCAGTTTGAATCCATCAAGGCAATCCTTGGAAACTCTATAGGGCAGTTCCACACTGACCTATAAGGTTGCTATGAGTCAGAATCCACTCTATGACAGCGGGTTTTTGGGGTTAGTGACAGTTTCAGCTTGCTGAGTCACCTAGGGGATCCTAGTCAAAATAGCTTCTGGGGAAGGGCAGATGGAGGGTTAGTGTTTCAGAGATACAGAGTTTTTGTTTGGGGTGATGAAAAGATTTTCCAAATAGTGGTGGTGGTTGTACAACATGATGAATGTAATTGACATCACTGGGTTGTACACTTAAAAGTGGTTAAAAATAATTCCTCCCCAACAAAAAAAAGACTCCCCAGCACCACTCGGGTCCCTCGCAAAAAGTTGTCTAGGGGAAGAGTGCCAGGAATCTGCCTGCTTACCAAGCTACTGGGCCATCCTGACGAAATGCCACCAAAACAAGGTTTTCTGTCTTGGTTTCTTTGCACTGAATCCAGGAGATGGTGAGTCATGGGCTAGGCCTGGAACAGACATTAAACTTTTTATTTACTGTTCCAGCTCCACAGGGAATGGTCAGCTGGAGCAAGACCTCCCCAGTACTCCACATTCCCAGCAGATTGGTGAGTCACCAGACCAACAACCAGGGTACCTCCTAGCTCACCTCTATGCCTCTCAGAAAGACTACAACCAGCCATAGCTCCTTCCCCAAACTAGCCAGATGACTTTTCCGCCAGAAAGCCAGAGCCTCCCCATCATCTGAAGAAGATGAGGGGAGGCCCCCAGATCTTTCCCTGAGACCAGCCCCAGCCCCAACCCACGAAACAGGACTGCACACCCACCAGCTTGGGCCTTGACAAGATATGGATACCCCCAAAGCTTCGAGGTCTCCATCCTTCAGGCATGCGTATAACCTGAAAAACGCACACAACCACCGTTTAGCTAGCTGGGACCACAATGACAACGACACAACTTGATGCTCCCTGCTCAGTCCCACGCTAGTAGCACAGAGCTCCTGTGACAGAGATTCAGACTTTCCTACAGAGAGCTGATCCAGGTGACAGCCCCACCCATATCTGCACCCTTCCCATAAGCAGGAGGGAGCGAAGAATGAGTTGAACTTGGCTAGAGCTAGGAATTTCCCGGACATTGATGCTTGTGGTGACAACAGAACTTTAAAAGTCAGGACAAGTCCAGGTAAGTGACACCATGACTCTCCTTATTGCTTCCTACTGTCCCTTGGGATTCCCTCCCCTGTGTACCACAGGAGCACTGAGTTCAATGCCGTCTCCAGTTCCTTTCTTTTATAACAGCTCTGTCATTTCACATTTAAAGTTCTTGGATAATAAAGTGGTTCCCAAGTCTGAAGTCTGGGGTAGAATAAATGGGCAGAGGTCAAGGTTGGCCATTAGCAGCACTTCAGAACTACACTTCCCAACCTGACCTTAGTTTCTGAAGCATTCAGAAACTGAAGAACCCCACCCTCCCAAAATGCACACCTCTAAGAGCACTCTTGTTGGGGCCCACTGAGATGATTCCAACTCCTAGTGACCCCATCCATGTGACAGAGTAGAACTGCCCTCCACAGGCTGTCCTAGGAGCAGATCACCTACTCTTCTGCGGATTAGCTGGCAGACTGGAACCACCCACCTTTTTGTCAGTAGCTAAGTGCTTAACCATTGTGCAACCCAGGGCTCTTTAACAGGGACATTCACCCCTCCATCACCACCACCAAAAAAAAAAAATTGCTTTCACTTAATCACAATTAAAAAACAAACAAACATTGCTGTTGACTCTATTCTGATTCACAGTAACCCTAAAAGACATAGCAGAGCTGCCCCAACGGGTTCCCCAAGACTGTAAATGTTTACAGAAGCAGATAGCCACATCTTCCTGAGGAGGGGCTAAGTGAGTGACTTACAAGTGACAACCTTTTGGTTAGCAGCCAAGTGCTTAACCACTGAGCAACCCGGGCTTCTTTACCAGCTTAATGTCAGCTTTATTACACTGAACTCTTTCCATCCTAAAGGAATTCCGCCAAAGGAAAAACCCAGACTCATTGCCATTAAGTCAATTTCAAGTCAGCGACCTTAGAGGACAGCATGGAGCTGCCCCTGGCAGTTTCCAAGACTGTAAATCTTTATGTGAGCAGCCGGCTCCATCTTTCTCCTGCACAACAGGCTGCCAGCCTTTTGTTTAGCAGCCCAGCTCTTAACATCTGTGACACCCACTCTCCTTGAAGGGAACTTGAAACCCAAAACACCAAACGTTTTGCAGTTGAGTCAATTTCAACTCAGAAATCCTACAGGACAGAGTAGAAGTGCCTTATACGGTTTCCAAGGAGTGGCTCGGGGATTCAAATTCTGACCTTTGGGTTAGCAGCCAAGCTTGCAACCACTCTGTCACCAGGGCTCCAAAGGAACTCTAAACCAGAGATGAAACCCACAGCTGATGAGTCAATTCTGACTCATGGTGGCCCTATAGACAGAGTAGCATTACCCCATAGAGTTCCTAAGAAGCACCTGGTGGATTCAAACTGCCAGTGTTTTGGTTAACAGCTGTAGCACTTAACCACAATGCCACCAGGGCTGCAAAGGAACTCTAAGAAGCAAAAATCACTCCAGTTACCCTACACCAGTGTCCAAGGGCATTCGCTCCCAGGCAGGGACTTTGTGCCGGACTCACTGGTGGGAGTGGCAAAGCCCTTAGAGGGGCTAGATCTGCTTGGACTGGAACCTCATTTGCTATCTTACAAAAAGAAGCCAAAGCCTATTGTTTTTCCAGCTAAGGTGATGGATTGTGTTTCTTGGGATGGGAACGGGAGCTGGGCTGTGGGCCAGCCCGAACACGCTGGAACACCCCGACCCTGACTCAGCTTCCTCTGCTTCCCGGGGTCCAAGGCCAGTCTCCACTGTTTGTACCAGTATTAATTCCAGGAACATTCTTTTTCCTGAGCAGAGTTGGAGTTTAGCTTCTTTCTTTTTTAATAAAAAAATAATTGCAGTGAATGAACATACCATAAAATTCACAGTGCTAACCACTTTTGAGTGTACAGATCAGCGCATTAAGTACCTTCACAATGGTGTGTAGTGTAAGCACCAGCAATATCCATTTCCAGATCATTTTTTATCATCCCAAGCAGAAATTCTGCACACATTAAAAAGCAACTTCCCACTAATCCTTTCCCCAGCCCCTGGTAATCATATTCTGCTTCCTATCTCTGTAGATTTACCTACTCTGAAGAGCTATGTAAGTGGAATCATACAATATGTAGCCTTTTCTGTCTGGCTTCACTCAGCACAACAGCTTCAAGGTTCATCTGCGTCCCAGTGTTTCAGTCAGCTGGTGCTGCTCTAACAGAAATATCACAGAGTGGATGGCTTTAACAAAGGAAAGTTTATTCTTACACAGGCCAGTAGTCTATAAGTCCAAATTCAGGATGTCCACGCCAGGAGAAGGCTTTTCCCCTTGTCGGCTCTGGAGGAAAGTCCAGTAGCACATCAGTCTTAGTCCAGTGAACGTCTTGGTGCAGGAACCTCAGGTCTGAAGGACACACTCTTCTCCCAGTGCTGCTTTCTTGATGGTGTGAAGTTCCTAAATCTCTGCTTACTTCTCTTTCCTTTTTTCTCTTGTAGGATGAAAGGGTTAAGGGTGGACAAAGTCATACTCCAGGGAAACTCCCTTTACAGTACAGCAGGGAGGTAATCCTATAAAGGGATTTACAGTCCCACCCTAATCCTTTAACATACAGCACAGGAAAATCACAAAATAGAGGACAATCACAAAATATTGGGAATTGTGGCCCAGCCACATGGCTACACGTATTCTGGGGGGGACACAATTCAATCCATGACACCTAGCTTGTATCAGAACTTCATTCCTTTTTAAGGCCAAATTTTGGAACCCTTTTTCTGGAAAGGCCAGCAGAGCTGCCGTTGTATTACCTTTGATGTCCTGAATATCATCAAAATGTCTTCCTTTCAATATTTCCTTCACCTTCACGTAAAGAAAAAAGTCAGATCAGATGAATACAGCAGGTGTTCCAATACAGTTATTTGTTTACTGGCTAAAAACTCCCTCACAACTATACAATTAAGTTTGAAAACTTGGCCATTCCAGAAAGAGTTCCAAAATTGCTTTGAAGGGTGGACGACACCCTGGCATTCGTACATAGTTTTCCAAGGAAGTACTTCAAAGGTGACCATAGTGATGTTCAACAAAGAGGTCTGTAGCACTTAGAACAATTAAGTTTCCCAACCTAATTGTTGAACCTCATATGCTAGGGATGGAACTGGGAACTCCAGGAGTGAACGTTTGGGGATGGGTAAAGGAGGCGAGAAGGAGAAGCCAGAGTGGAAGAGGCCACATAGAGACCACAAGACCAAACTCTGTTGAGCTGGATCCCAGGAGGCTTAGCAGTGTGACTGCTCCTGGGACTCAGAGAGGGAGAGTGAAGAAGGGAGGAGAGATGGCTGGCCCTTTTACCAGCCGTGCATGAGGCCGAGTCTTGCCATCCTTGTCTCTAAGGAACATTCTGGCTGTACTTCTTCCAAGACAGATTTGTTCGTTCGCCAGCACCATAATCTGAAGGCACCAGTTCTTCTTTGGTCTTCCTTATTCATTCTCCAGCTCTGGAGTGCATATGACGGAATTGATAATACTTTGGCTTAGATCAGATACACCTTACTTATTTTCTTTTCTTTTTTATTGTGATTGAATAAAAGTGTACAATCCAGTTGAAATTTGAATGCCCGTCTATCTTTTGCAGCTCCCTTTGCAGCTCCCTCTGCTCTCCTTGCCTGGTGACAGCACACTCCTCCTCTCTGTTCTAGACATGTCATATCCTCTTAACAATCTCCTGTCCCCTCCTCTCCACCCTTTCCCCCCCTTCTCGTAACAGGCCAGTAGGACAACATCCCATAGATGCACAGAACTATAAAGTGCTCACATGATATGGTCACTCTTGTCCCCAAGTCCAAATCCATTCATGTCCCAAGAGTTGACCTCAGTAAATATTTATGATCAGAGGCAGCATCAGGTCTAGAGGCCATGCTCCCAGGGGAATCCTCAAGCCATCAGACCATCAGTTGCAGTCAGTCTTTTGGTAGAGTGCTCAGGGTATACTCCTTACTTTTCCTCGTGTTGCCACTGGGACTCAACACTACAAGCCCCGTGACAGCTGTCATTGGTGGTGGCCGGCACCATCTGGTTCTTCTGGTCACATGTTGACGTAGTCACCCATTCATGTGGGTCTTTCTGTCTTCTGGGTTCTCCTTCTCCCCTTGTCATTGCTGTCCTCGGTGTTCATCTGTCCCAGCTGAGCCAGCCCTAGGCATGAAGCAGCTCACTTCAGTTGATTGTGTGCATAAACTCATCTCCTGGAACTCTCACCACTGACAGGATTCCTAGGCCTTGTCTCCTCAGGAGAACCTTCCAGGGCTTGAAGAGCCTTGCCTGGGCAGAGCATCTCTGGCCCTCTTGTCCACCTGGCTGTGGTTTCGATTCCCTCGCCACATGGCCTTCCACCTTTCATGGTCTGTCTCTGATACCTGGACGCTGGAAGCTGTGGATCGGAAACAAGGGATTAATGGCACAAAAGTAAGCTTCCAAAAGCCATGAGGCAGTTGGAGTCCTGAGCTTAGGATCATTTCCTTTCTCTACAGTGATCAGGCATTTTAGTCCAAGCAAAGCAGAGAGAGAGCCAGGTCAGGAGGCACAGGGCACCATATCCTGGATGGCCACCCCAGAGGATGAGTGGCTGTCCCCAGCCTGAACAACACCCCTGAGATGCCTGCTATCGGCAGCCACTGATCTCACCTCGCAGAGAGGTAGGAAAGGGTGGGGGTGGGTGTGGGGAGCCTGCAGAGGCTTCAGAGCCGGGCTGGGGGAAGCACCCTATTTCCCAGCCCCCACGCCTCGTGTGCAAGGTCTCATCAGCAGTGAGGATCCCTCTGTGTGCCCAGCAGGGGCCTGAGGACTTCCAGACTCTCCTCTCTGTGAATCTTTTAAAACAGATCTTTGTTTTCTCATGTATACTTTTTTTTTTAAAACAAAGTAAACATCACAGAAGTATATAATTGAGCAAGAAGTGGAAGTTTGCCTTTCCATATGGTCAAGCTTCAGTTTAATGGGAATCTGTCAGGCTCAGATCAAATGACAAATTGAAATAGCGTGTAGGAAAGAAAGCTCGTCTTCTTCTGACTGTTGGCTGGTGGTGCCTCGGAGGGAACATAGTTTTGCTCAGGGCATAAGCCATCACTAGTGAAGTAGGACTTGCTGTGATGGGGAGTCTTCAGCATCCTGGGACTTCTTCCTTAGGACCTGCAGGGGACATGGTAACCACCCTTCACCTGTCAGCTTAGCTTCTGGGACAGGCGACTTGCTCTCTGGGGCCCCAGGGAGGCATGAAGGCAGCAGCCAGCCCGCAGGATTCCCCTCTTTGGGAAGGCAGTCACCCTGTGGAGTAGGTGGGAGACATGTGGACTGCGCTGTTGGTCTGGGAGTGCTCAGCAATATTTAATAAGAAGATCTGGTGTTCTCAGGGACACCCCGTAGTCACAGTTGGCACTTTGGGTCTTTCAGACATTGTGGGATTCAGAATTTAACCTTACCCATAGAATTTGGTCTTTGTCTTGGGTTCTTGAGAGATAAACTCTAAAACCTTGGAATTTTCCCAGTGATTAAAATGGCCTCCAGACCACATCTGAGTGTTTATGCTGATAAGATGACTCTCAAGTCAGGGCTGGCCAGGCCAGAAAGGTCACTCGTGATATCAACTGACCTGGGGAGAAGAAGAGGGACATGAGTCAATCAGTCATGCCTACTTAATGAGGTCCCAGTAAAGGACCTTGGAAAACCTGGTGACACAGTGGTTAAGTGCTACAGCTGCTAACCAGAAGGTCAGCAGTTCAAATCCACCAGGCACTCCTTGAAAACTCTATGGGGCAGTTCTACTCTGTCTATAGGGTCGCTATGAGTCAGAATTGACTTGATGGCAGTGGGTTTTTGTAAAGGAACTAGACATAAAAGCTCCATGGCCTTGCCTTCCTGGTTGGTGAAAAGACTTCACTGGGGAAATGGGGGTAGCATGTCCCTTCTGGGGACATGGAAGCTCCTTGTTAGGAACCCTCTCAGACCTCACTGCATGCTTCTCTTCAATTCTATCCTTTTTGCTGTAATAAAATTGAATTATCAAATGCAAAACAGGTAGTGGGAGCCAGCAGGTTGAAAGGAAGGGGACCTGGAGACTCCTAGGCTTGTGGCTGACATTCCTAGTGTACCCCCAGATTTGTAGCCAGCAGGTCAGAAGTGAAGGTGTCAAGGGGACCCCGAGGCTTGCAGCTAGCTTGGCCATCTGGAGGACTATACACCTGAACCTGAGAGATGACCTCGCACTGGCTGTTAGGGTCAGAGGAAGAGGTGCTGCCTGTGCAGACGGTGTCAGAACAGAGAATTAGAAAGTGGGAATTTAGACTTATGATGATTTTTTATCCTTGTAGATGGGCTCTGCATGTTGGAAAGAGTGGCAGCCCTGCAGGGGAATGGGTAGGTATTACGGGCCTCTTGGAGAAACTAGCCCATACACCGAGCCCCAGTGGGTGACCTGGCACCTGTAGGCTTTAAAAAAAATTTCCTATCTCCGGAGGAGAGAGGATTAGCATTAGAGACAGTATACAGAAGACAGTAATAACACAAACTCTGAATGTGGCTGCTTGGGTGCAAGTTCTGTTCCTCCCATTTACATGCCGGGTAACTCTGGGCAAATTAATCTCTGTCTGTGTCTCATTGTTCTTATCTATAAAATGGGAATAATGACACCTATCTTACATATTTGTTTTAACAAAATGGCTCATCATATCTGTCAGGTGGCAGGACTCAATAAATGTTCACAATTGTTATTGATCAAGGGCATCTGTGTTCAGATCCCTGTCACAAGAATGATTATCTTTTTGCTCTGTATCAACCTAACAACATAGGTGCTATTAGGCTGATTTTTCAGAGGTGGAAAACGAAGCACAGAGAGGTTATTCACTGACTTTTTTTTTTTAATTTAGTGGTGTTTTAATTTTTCATTATGATATGAATTATTTCAAAAGTAGAGAAATAGAGTACCTTTGCGTATGCTTACATACTTAATGAATACCAGTCTTTTTCCACATTCACTTAATTTTTAGGAGACAAAGTGTTGCAAATTAACTCACTTCATCATCTTTTGTAGTCTCACCTCTTTCTCCTTCCTGGAGGTGACCACTTCTCAAGCTGGAGTATCTCCCTCTCAAAACCAAAACTAAACCCACCACCGTCGAGTTGATTCCCACTCATAGTGACACTGCAGAGGTACACTTTTATTAGTGTACTCATATATTGCCTTGTCTTGCTAAAAATGTTCATTGCCAGTGTTATACTTGATGATAGGATCTTTATTCTACTCTACATGGTATTGAGTGTTTACCACTTTGACATCCTTAGATCTAGTTTTTCTCATTTTAGCTCCTGTATGGACTCCCATGATATGAATGGGTCATATAATATGAAGCAAATTATTTTATTCATTCCTCTGATGAACATTTAGAGGGTTTCCAAAATTTCAACTTTGCAAATGGTCCTACAAGGACCATTCCCATCCCTGCCTCTTTGTGCTCCGTGTCTGAGTTTTCTGGAGGTTTAAACCTGCAAGTAAAAGAGTCCAGGCCCGATGGTGCAACAGTTAAGCACTTGGTTGCTGACTGAAATGCTGACAGTCTGAGCCCACCCTGTCCCTCCATGGAAGAAAGACCTTATGATCTGTTTCCATGAAGATTACAGCTCAGAATACCCCACGAGGGAGTTCCCTACTGTCACATGGGTCACTATGAGTCAAAATCAACTCAGTGGCACTCTGAAAAAAAAAACAGATGGCCAAATGAGGTTGCTGGTTGAAGGGATAAACTTCCCCAGACGTTCTCAGGTTGTAGCACCAACACCCTGGCCATGACCACCTCTTTCAGTGTTGCCAGTCTGGTGGGTATGGAGTGGAAATGCCTCATTGTTGTTAATTGTTTGCCAGTGTCTGTCTGCACCTCACCAGCTACTGTACACAGCTACTAAGAGACAAAGTGGGGATGGATGCCGCACCTTTCAAGCCTAGGTAGAAGCTTCTAGACACAAGAATCCTTTCCACTCTGCATCCCTGTAGCACTTACCACGGTCTGGTTTCCCTAACCAGTGTTTACAGGTCTTCTTCCCAGCCTCTCCTCCAACCCTTCTACCCACCCACCCCACCCCACCAGGCAGCCATCTCACCAGGAATGGGTCTATTTCTTACATCTCTATATCTGGGCTGTCCTGTATGGAACCCACCAACCACATGTGAGTGACATGAAATGTGGCTGGTCCAAATTAAGACAGACTCAAGCACAAAATACACACTGGCTCTCAAACATACTACAGAAAGAGAATAAAACTATCTCACAAGTTGAAATGATACTTTTAAGTTTTTAATTGTGAATTAAGAAAAATTTTACAGTCTATAAATGATACCATTTTAAATAAACTGGGGTAAATGAGGAAACCCTGGTGGCACAGTGGTTAAGTACTATAGCTGCTAACCAAAAGGTTGGCAGTTCAGATCCATCAGGTGCTCCTTGGAAACTCTATGGAACAGTTATACTCTGTCACATAGGGTCACTGTGAATTAGAATAAACTTGATTGCAAAGGATTTGGCTTGGTTTGGGTAGACGAAATGTGTTACTAAAATTCATTTACCTGGTTTTGCTTTTTAAATGTAACTGCTAAAGCCAAGAAACGAAAGCTGTTGCTGTTACTTCTGATTCATGTGAATACTGTTGTTAGTCGCTGTTGAGTTCCTTCTGACTCATGAAAACCCTCTGTGTGCAGAGCAGGACTGCTCCATAGGGTTCCAGCTGTGACCTTTCGAAAGCAGATCTTTCCAGGTGCCTCAGAGCAGAGCTGAACAGCCAAGTAGTTGACTAGGTAACCATTTGTGCCATCCAAGGACTCATCACCAGGAAGTCTTAGAATGACCCTCGTAGTTCACTTTGGATTTCTGCTGGACAGCATGGCCCTAGTGCTTTCCCAGCCTAGCATCCAGGGCAAGTTTGGTAAGTGCATCCATGCGTGAGTGGAGCAAGTGACCAAGCACTTGGGGACTGGAGAACCATGAATGCATCTGAGTTCATCTGGTCCATCCTTGACTTCTGAATGTTATTAGCAGACTGGCGTCTTGCATGAGAGCTCCCATGGGGCTTTCTTCCCTCCCCTCTCCTCCCACACAGGGGAAGTGAGGCAGGGTGCACAGGAAGTCAGGCTACCTGTGGAGGGAGGGCTGAACATCTGCCTGGCCAGCTCCTGCTGAGCAGGGCCATGTAGAAAGCCAGATGCTGACATGAGAAACAGTGCCCATGGACCAACTCCGGCCCCTTTGGGCCTCGTCTTGCTGCCCATGCACACACTTGGTCTACTCCTTGCCACTTAGCAGATCACCCCCACCTCGCTGGCACTGTCCCCTGTGCATTCATCCAAAACCCCCAGGAAGCCAGGACCATGCTTTACAGGGGGAGGTCTCTGCCTGCCTCAGAGGTTCACGGAAGAAGATGTCAAAGCTGCACTCTTTCTGGGCATGGTGCCCAGTAGTACCCAGCTGGGCAGGGGCCTGTGCCACACAGTGCCCACTCTGATGCCTCAAGAAAGGTTAACTTTGAAGCTGCCAGTGTGGGTGGCTGAGCCAGGCAGGGCTTTAAAAATGATTCTAACACGTCTAATTCTGCAGTGTTCCGGTGTACTCCGGAATTGTAGGGTATACGTGTGGAAAGCAGGTTGGTGTAATTGTGTTCTCTCCTTCAAAGATACGCAGAAACTGGGGAGTCTCCTTCCTCATCTGGAATCTCTGGAAAGAAGTCTCTTTCACTTTAGGCTTCAGTAACTGAATCTTACCCTGTTCAGCCCAGTTCTTACTCATATTTTAGTGGTGTTTGATGGGAAATGTTCAACAGTGGCATTTAATCTTTTCTTGCTGACAAATACTGACCGTGAGGCTTGAGGCTGGACTATTGACCAGCAATGCCCTCAGGCATTATTGCAAGTGCATGACTGTCCCTGCACTATTGCCCCCATAGCCTAATATTTGGGCTTTCTGCTTTCTGCTTTCTGTGTTTCTCGTTCTGCTTCTCTGGAACTAGGCTCTTTTTTGGTTCTCCTTCGTGCTGCATCAGGGCAGCTTTGTCCAGCATCATTCCCAGACCTCACTCTCCCCAGAGCCTTCCTAAATCACTACCAAAATGGTTAAACAAGCTTAGCTGGAAAAATCAAGCTTATCCAAGCGCGTGTAACATAGGAGTGGAAGGTTTGAGACAAGTCTTGCTTCTGACTCCTGGGTGGTCTTTGCTCCAGGGTGATGCCTCCTGGTTCTCTGCCAAGGTGTAGAGAGGTGACCTCCCCAGACCTGCCCTAAAATAAAGGACTGTACTGTCCTTAAAAAAACATACTGACATAAGAACACAAATGCCTATCAAAAATAAAAAACACCCTACAGATCACAAAGGGTCAGTCCTTTTTGTCTTCAAGATGGTTCTAAGATTTGTTATTTCCCTGGATTTAGTCATTAAAAAAAAAAATCAGCAAAGTAAATTCCCCTCAAAGGAGGAAAGATGTCCAAGACTAGAATCAGGAAGTCATCCTTGACTGCCCTTCCCAAATCCAGCTGGTCTCCAGATCCCATCCCTGCTTCCTCCCTCACCTTTTAGGAACATAGGTGAATTCCTACAGGAGAATTCAACCCCAGCTCTCCATACCTACAGCCTCAACCCCAGGCCACACCAGGGCCTCTATGTCTCACTTTGGGAGGTTCTACTCCAAAGCCCAGCAAACTTTTGAAAAGTGCCACCTACATCCACTATTAAATGCTATTTGTTCTGGAAAACTTTTTTTTTTTTTTTAAATAACTTATTTTTGTTGTTTTTGCAAAATATATTTCAATTCCAGTCTCTACATGTGTAATTTAGTGACATTGATTATATTGAATTGTGCAACCCTTCTTACCTCCTTTTCTGAGTTGTTCCTTTTCCATTAACAAAAACCCACTGCCACCTAAGGTTCTTGTCTGGTCTTTCAAGATGATGTTGTCAGTGAGATCACACATGTAGAGATCTATCCTGGAAAATGAAAAAAAGTAATGTTTATAATCTTGCACGTGGAATTATTTGGCTTTAAGTAACGAACTGAATCTTTTTTTTTTTTTTAATTTTTATTATGGCTGAGTGAAATTGTACATTCCCATACAAATTTACATGCCCACCTATATGCAACTTTCCACTGCTCTCCCTGCCTGGTGACAGCACACTATTCCTCTCTGTTCCATACATGTCTCATCCATCCTACAGTTTCCTTTCCCCTCCTCTCCACCCACTCTCCTTCCTCCAGCCAGAGGTCAGCAGGATGATTTCCTACACATGCATAGAACCATAAAATGCGTCCAATATATGGTCACTCTGCATCACTAAGTCCAATCCATTCATGTCTGAAGAGTGGACCTTCGTTATGATTTATGGGCAAGGGCAGCATCAGGGCCAGGGATCATGCTCGCAGGGGAACCCCGAAACTTTTGGGCCATCAATTGAAGTTTTTAGTGGAGATCTCAGGGTGCACCCCTTTTTATTTTTGTGTTGCCAGTGATACTCCACTTAGTGAGCTCGATTGCAGCTATCATGGTGGTGGCTGGGCATCATTCGGTTCTTCCGGTCACAAGTCAATGTAGGCACCCACTCATGTGGGTCTCTCTATCTTCTGGGTTGTCTTTAGCCCACGTCATTTTGGTCCTCGGTGAGCATCCGACAAACTGAATCTTGGCTCAGCAATCACGTGTACTCAGGTACCCTTGTGAAACTCAACTACGATTTGTTTTCTCACGCAATGAAATTTTTGTGAAGACTAAATTTCAAGACAAATAAGTTTTGATACCTTGTGTAAGCTTTTGTTAGCTTCTATTCTGTAGTTTTCTCTATGTTTTAGAATTCATAGATTTGTCTTTCATTTGATTTTTGGACTGGATCTTCCATTCTTTCAAAAGGGAAAAAGAGTACACAGTAGAAAATCTCCCAGTACCTTACCCAATCCCTGATTCTGTCTCTCATGGGCAACTGACACCTTGCGGTACAACCTTTCTTCAACGCACTTTATATTTGCCTCACTCATCTAGTGCTCTGTAACAATAACACCACAAGTGGATGGATTTAACAAACATATTTATTTTCTCATAGTTTAAACCAAACCCAACCCACTGCCATCGAGTTGATTCCCAACTCACAGTGACCCTAGAGGACAGAGTACAACTGCCCCCATAGGGTTTCCAAGCAGTGCCCAGTGGCTTCAAACTGCAGACCTTTTTGTTAGCAGAGGTAGCAGGAGGCTAGACATCCGAGTTCAGGGCACCTGTACCAGGGCAAGACGTTCTCTCTGCTGGCTCTAGGGGAAGGTCTTTGCTCTCCAGTTTCTGTTCTTTAGATCCTTGGTAATCTTCATGCGGTGGGGCATCTATGTTCCCCTCTCTTGTTTGCTAATCTGCTCCTGTTATATTTTTCAAGAAACTGACTCAAAATACACCTTGCACGCATCCTGCCTAATTAATATAACAAAGAAAAGTCCTTTCCAAATCGGATTATGGCCACAGGCATAGAAGTGAAACTTTACAACTCATATTTTTGGGAGACACAATTCAATCCATAACAATACGTAAACTTTATACGTAAACAAATACAGACCTGTGTCCTTAAGAACAATTAGTAGCCTTTGTTTTCAGAGTAGGAAACCCTGGTGCCAGTGGGTTAAGTGCTATGTCTGCTAACCAAAAGGTTGGTTGTTCAGATTCACCAGGTGCTCCTTGGAAACTCCATGGGGCAGTTCTACTCTGTCCCCTAGAGTCACTATGAGTCAGACACGACTCAATGGCAGTGGATTTTTTCTAGAGTAGTTGAAAGTTTACAGGAGAACTGGGCACACAGTACAGAGAGTTCTCACATGCGACCCCCCCCGTACCCAATATCTCCTATCGCCAACATCTTGCATTTTCTTGGTCCGTTAGCCCATGAATAATATTGTTGCAACAATATTATTATTAACTACAGCCCATAGCTGATACCAGGGTTCACTCTTTGTGCCATACAGTCCTGTAGGTTTGAATAATTCTTTTCAGTTCTATATCTTGCCCCCCCTTTTTTAAAATAAATTAACTAACTTTGTTATTGTCATTGAGAATACACACCACAGAGCACATATCCATTTGACATTTTCAACATGTACAATTCAGTGACATGAATTCCATTCCTCAAGTTGTGCAACTATTTCTACTCTCCTTTTCTGAATTGCTCCTTCCCCATTAATAGGAAGGCAAGGTCCCCTAAGCTTCTGTCTAATTGTTCAAGTTGCTATTGTCAACTAGATCCCATCTAGATAGTTCTCTAAAAGATCAAGATGGCCAAGTTCACAGCTTGTGTGTTTTCCCATGATAGATACAGTATCTTGAAGATCTTCTGTATCAGGACACGAAGAGCTTTGTCCCATCATTCTTCTCATGGCTTCAGAGCCATCCCCCACCACCATCCATCTGTCCAGCTCAATACCTTTGTGGGCTCATAGCATGCTCCCAGACCCAGCCTCTGCCTCCCAATACATGGCACCCCTCCCAGCTTCCCCCACCTCCTTGTCCATTCCACCTGCAGACAGTCCAGTTGGCTTTCCCAAGTGCCTCTCCAATCAGGACACTCCCTGCTGAAAAATCCCTGATTTTCAAAGTCCAAGTCCTGAATGCAGCTGGGGCCCACTGCCCTCATTCTCTGGATCCTGTCAGGCAGGCTTCCTCACAGGCCTTCAGGACTTGGTTGAATTGCTTTCATTCCCTTCCTTCCAGAATTCCTTCAGAGATGCCTTCCTTCCTTAACCACTCTGAACTTTGTCCCATGACACTTACCAGGTTTGACACAGTGCATGTCCAGGGCCTCTGTCCTTCTGGCTCCAGGACAGCAGGAGTCTTGCCAGCCCTGTCCCCTGAATCACCAGCACCTGAAGAGTGTTGGGTGCTTACAAAATGCACAGTGAGGAATCGAAGGAATGAAGGAATCATCCCTAATCTCCGTGGGCCCATAAATCACTGGGGGCCTCCAGCAGGTACCTCTCCCTATCAGAGCTTTGCTTTCCCATCTGCATCATGCGGGGTGGGGGAGCACTATCAAAGGTGCATCACAACAGGATACTAGATGCAGCTCCTATTCTCCAGGGGTCAGGCACCCTGGGGAGGAAACAGAAGGTATTTGCTTCCTGAGGCTATGACAAAAAATGACCACACACTGGGCAGTTTGAAGCAACAGGAATTTATCTTCTCATAGTTCTGGAGGCCACAGTTTAAAATTGAAGTGTCTACCTGGCCTTGCTCCCTTTGGAAGATTCATGGAAGAAGACTTTGTTGCTTCCCCCAGTTTCTGGTGCCCCCACATGTTCCCTGACTTGGGACCATACCTTTCCCATCTGTGCCTCCTTCACTACATGGCCTTCACTGTCCCTGTGTGCCCTTTCCTGCCTCTTACAAGGACCTTCCTCTTGCATTTGGGGCTCCATCTAATCCTACATGAGCTTATCTCATGTAAAGTCTGACAATTACGTGCATGAACTTAATTATTACAAATGCTACATACTTCATTGCTGAATATCACTACAGTCACCTTCAAAGTACTCCCCTTGGGAAGCTATGCACTGACATCAGCCCACAGTCCATCCTTCAAAGCAATTTTGGAACTCTTTCTGGAACGGCCATTGTGCATGATGGTACAGAGGCAAGTTCATGAACTTAATTGTATAGTTGTCTGTGAGGGAGTTTTTAACCAGTAAACAAATAACTGTATTGTAACACCCTCCCATTCACCTGATCTGGCCCTCAGTGACTTTTTTCTTGACCTGAAGATAAAGGAAACATTGACAGGAAGATATTTTGAAGACATTCGGGACATCAAGGGTAATGCAATGATAGCTCTGATGGCTGGTCCAGAAAAAGAGTTTCAAAATTGCTTTGAAGGTAGACTAGGTGCTGGCATCAGTGCATAGTTTTCCAAGAGGAGTACTTCAAAGGTGACCATAGTGATATTCAGCAATGAGGTATGTAGCACTTTTTCTAGGATGAGTTCGCAAACTTAGTTGGCAGTCCTTATATAAGGTCCCATTCTGGGATTTCAGCTAGACATGGAATTTTGTGCTTCTAGCAACATATCCCACAGATTAGATTCCTTCTATTCCTTGTCTTAAATCCATTATAATTTACAGCCACACCTATTCCCCAGCTCTGAGAGCTGGGTTGAATGCCCACACTGAAGGCCCCTCCAGGAAGGTACTGGCTACCCTGATTCCTTTTAGCTCTTCCTGCCTTCCTACCCCTCCCCAGGGATGCGCCCCAAGCAGGGAGCCACCTGCATAGACCTCCTCCTGGCCTGTTCCTTTCCTCCTCTCCTCTCCATACCCTCACACAGCATTTAGAGGTCAGCAGGACACCTTTCCTCAGTAGTGGGCAATGGAGACAACAGCTTTAATGAGGTGCACCCCCCCCCGCCCCCTGGACCTAACACAGGTCATCTTCCCTTTGAAGGGTGGGCGTGATGGTAACAACATCCTGCCCCTGGCCCTGCCCACATGCCCACTTCTGTGTGGGGGATGGGGTAACACAGTACATTTTCTGCCTGTCACTCTGGACTTGACTTGATATGGTCAGTCTGGAGAACCAAAGGATCGCAGTGTGTTTAGAAACAACTCAAAGTAAGGACACACTACTAGGAGACTGACTCCACTTCCTGCAGCTCCTTCCTGAAACCACCTAGGCAATGCCACTTTCCTGCCCCTTGACTCAATTTCCCCGTCTGAACCTCCAGAAGTACCCAGAGCACAGATGTGGAGACCTTAGGCATATTATAACTTGTGGAGATGGCATTATAGCCTTCTGACCAAGATTGTTGCTATCCAGTAGAACCCATAACAGGCTTGTGACAGTGATACAAAAAATGCATGGTAGGTGTGGCTTCTATTCTTCCAGCTGAGGAGGCAACGGTGCTAAGACTGGCAGAGGCCAGGCCAGCCCCCCAACTTATGCCTGGGCCCCTAAGAAATTCATTTGGATAAAAGACCTTTCTCACCCATGATGTAGGGGAATGAGGAATTATTTGGGTGTCTGAGTTTCCTAGTGCTGATGTAACAGAGCCCTGGTGGTGTAGTGGTTATAGAGTTACAACTGCTAACTGAAAGGTCAGCAGTTCAAATCCACCAGGTGCTCCTTAGAAAATCTATGAGGCAGTTCTACCCTGTTCTATAGGGTCGTTATGAGTCAGAATCAACTCAACAGAAGTGGGGTTTTTTTTGGCTGGCTGTACGTGGCAGTTCTACCTTGTCTTATAGCATCACTGTGACATGGAATCAACTTGACAGTAGTGGATTTTTTGGTTGGCTGTAACAGAAAGACCATGGTGGGTGACTTTGGATAACAGTGGGCTCTTGGAGAAAGCTGTTCTTTCTGCGGGCTCTGCGGGAAGGCCCCACTCAACACCTATAGCCAGAACGTCCCTCTGTTCCTTAGCCATCTTACCCTGTTTGAGCTTTTTCTCTGTGCCTCTAAGCAGGTTCTTATACCTCAGAAATGATTAGGGTTAGGACATACCCTGTACTGACGAGGCCTCATTCAGATAACAAAGAACCTCTATTTCCAAACAGAGTCGTATTCACTGGTCTGGGGGTTAGGATTCTATCTAGCACGTATTTTCCGGGGACATAGTTCAATCCCTAATATCAGGGTTTGGCAGTATCAAAACGCACAATCCAGCCCAGCTCCCGGGGTCACTCTCTGAACCATCCTGGGTAGGGGCGGGCTACTGTTTATAAGAGGCTAATGTGAATGCGGAGATGGTGAGACGGTCTCTCCCTTTCGCCTTCAGCGCCCAGTAGGCAGGGCTACCTGGTTTAGGGGAACTCCGCAGTCCTTTTCACCATCGTGTGATGGGGGCGGACAGCCTCGGAGAGCCTGGCTCCCAGCCCTAGAGAGGGGCGCCTGGGGGAGTCCGCTGGGAGGCCGCTCGAACATCTCCCGGTCTCTCCTTGGACCCCTGCCACCAGGCTGAGGAGAGGAAACTGAGGCAAGCAAGTGGAACCCCAGAAAGCAGGAGCCGAGGCGACCTCTGAAAGCATCCGAAATACTGCCTTCCGAGAGATCGCCGAACTGCAGCGGCAGGGGGCGGGGCCACGGTGGGCGGGGCCTGCTCTCGGGGGCGGGGCCGAGGGCGGGCCGAGGGCGCAGCGCTGTGCTGGGGCGGGGGAGGAGGCGTGTAGGGCGCCGCGCGCGGTCCGGAGCGGCCCCGCGTATTGCCTGGCGGGGCCATGACCCCCGCTGCACTTTCTTACTGGCTTGTCGCCGAAGCCGCCCGGGCAGGTTCCCCAATTCCGGGGCGCGGCTCCGCACTGAGCCCTCCAGGAAGCGGTGAGTGTCCCGGGCCAAGCGTCCCGTGCTGGCTGGCGCGGCCCCACCCTGCCTTGATAGAAGCGCCCGGCTGGTCTGGAGAGCCGCAGCCGGCGCGGGCGTGCGGACCTGGGCGGGCGGCGTATACGACCCGCGAGCCCCGCGGCGGGAGGGACGCAGCTCGGGGAGAAGGGGGCGCTGAGGGAGCTGTGGGGAAGCCACCCAACTTCTCGCAGACTCGACTGCGGAGACTCTGGCTTAGGGAAAGTTGGCGTTCCCTCTGGCTATATTGCAACTTGCGCCGGACGGTGGGGGTGTGTCCCTGCGCGTAGACAGCTGTGTCCCCCTACTCCTCAGCGGACACTGCGTTGCGCGCTTTCCTTCGGAATGAACCACACCACCATTCCCGAGGGCTGGAAGGGAGCCCGGCTGGGTGGGGGCAGGAGGCCTCGGGAGGAACCATTTCCCCTCTATCGAGTATTTCAGAATATATTATTTATGAACTGCCTCACTTATGGGCCCCTGGGCTCCCAGGGCATCAGACTGCTTTGCAAACCGGCGAGGGCAGCTAGTGTGAAGGCACGTATGCCTTGCGCAGGCGGGACTGGGGAAGCGGGGCGCACTTTAAACCTCCCCCCAAGCCCAGGCCTGTGTGGTGGGTGAGCTCTGAGGATGGTTAGAACATCTGTCCTCCGCTGTTTGGAAACCCCGGTGGCCTAGTGGTTAAGAGCTATAGCTGCTACCCCAGAAAGGCTGGCAGTTCGAATTCACCACGTGTACCTTGGAAACCCTATAAGTCAGTTCTGTTTTATCCTGTAGTGTCACTGTAAGTCGGAATCGACTCAATGGCAACGATTTTTTTTTGCTGGCTGTCAGGCCGTTCTGGAATCTACAGAGAAGTGAGCGACTCAGTAGCCTTTGAATCGTTGAGAGGGGAAAGCCCAAAGGCTCTTCTGAGATAGCACAAGGAAGATCCATTTTATAGATGAAGAAATTGAGGCTCAGAGGCGCAGGGATTTACAGGATCAGTTTACATAGACCCCTTTCCTGGGCTGAGTTACCTCAAGAAAGCACCCTCTTACCTGTCACCGCCTTACCTGTCCAGGCCACACCCACTTTGGATTCTGCATCCCTACCCCTGGGCCTTCTGGACAGGAGGGAGACAGTGTATTTATGGAAAGACTTAATCCTTCCGCCAGCCCCAAGGAGGCTGAGAGCTCTGGCGTCTAATCTGCTCTCCCTGGAAGCCCTTCCCAGAGCTGGCGGGGCCCACAGACAGTACTTCCCGGAGCTAGGGATGGTGGAGTGGAGGTGGGGGCAGTTAGATGGTCTCTGGAGACTTGAAGTGAGAACTTCCCCTCAGTGAACGCTGAAAGAGTACAGTGATATTTAATGTTTACATGCGTTTTCTATTTGAATCCTCACACCAATTCTTTGACCAGTTATCATCCCCATTTTAAAAATGCACAAATAGAGGCTTGTAAAGGGAATTAGCAAGGCCATGTGGCTGATGAGTGGCAAAGCCAGGACTTGATCCCCAAGCCCTTGCAGTACATTAATGTTGCCTAAACCTAAACTGTGGAAACCCTGGTGACATAGTCACTAAGTGCAACTTGACTGTTCAGATCCACCAGACAGTCCTTGGAAACTCTGTGGGGCAGTTCTACTCTGCTCCATAGTGTTGCTATGAGTTGGAATCCACTGGATGGCAACTTTTTTTTCCCCGTTGTCAAGGCTAAATTGCTGGCAGTGGTGGTTCAGTGGTAGAAGTCTTGCCTTCCATGCCGGAGACCCAGGTTTGATTCCGGCCAGCACGCTTTGTGCATAGACACTACTGTCAGTGGAGGCTGTGATGCTGAACAGTTTCAGTGTGACTTCTAGACTAAGACAGACTAGAAAGAAAGGCCTGGCAGTCAGCTCCTGAAGCTCAGTCACTAGAAACCCTATGGATCACCGTAATCCAACCCACTGCTCATGGGGATGGTACAGGACCAGGTAACCTTTTGCCGTGTTGTGCATGGGCTTGCCATGAGTTGGGAATCTCCGCGAGTCAGGGACCAACAACAATAACATGGCAGAAACTAGACAAACCCTCTAAAAACAAACCAAATGTAAACCCACTACTATCAAGTCAATTCAGACTTACAGAACAATCCTCTAGGACCCCCGATTACAAATTTCTTACCTATAAAAATTATTAAAGTATACTATACATATATATACTTTAAATGTGTATACCCATCTCAAGAAGCAGGATGTTTATAGCCCCCAGCATTAACATTTTTATTGACCTGTGACATTCAGAAAGGTGCATAAATCATATAAGCATCGAGCTGGATGAATTGTCACACAGTGATTCCCAAAGGGGCAGTGGGCAAGTGCTTTGCTCAGAGTTACATGACTGATGGGTGGGCAGATTATGGCCAGGTTCCAGGTGTCCAAAACCCTGCCTAGTAACAGAGATCAGGTGGGGGTTTCAGTGGGTGTCCACCCCACCCCCATCCTCTTTCGCTTCCTGTCAGGCTGTGGTGTGACTGTCCCAGCAGTTCCCCACCTCCCTGAGAGCAGCTTGTCTGGCTTACAGTGTTGCAGCTCTGTGGGCGCCACTCCCGACTGCACTCGTGTACTCATGCTAACACTTGTAGCGTCCATGCACAGCAGAGTTCCTGTGGCTGGAATTGCAGGAATCCTAATCCCTGTTGCAGAAACAATGTGCTTTTTCTAAAGAAGGAAGAACACCAAGATGTGTGCTGCGTGCTTTCAGGGAACCCTGCGTGGCTGCCCTGCCGGTCCTGTCCTCCCTGTGTCTGCCGAGAGCTGAAGGAGCTTTCCTGACCTCGCACAGCTGGGGTGGAACCTGGTTCTGCCTGTTGAGTCACCCCACCTAGACTGTCACATTTTTCAGCTATGACTCTGTCCTTTCCTCCATCCTTAAAGGATATCTTTGTTATGAAGAAGAGGTTCATGTTGAATCATGAGCTCAGTGCCTAACTGTGACTTCATCTGGGAGGTGGTTCTACAGACATCAAGACGAGACTCCACTGCTCCCTCAGTCTCTCTCGCTGGCCTCCCCATCTGGGGAAGCCCAGGTGTTAGAGATCAGACAGCCTCTGCCTGTGGCTGCCAGATGTAGCCGAGGACAATGAAGGATGCCCATTAAATTTGAATTGTAGATAAACAACAGATAATTTTTTTAGTGTGTGTCCCAGGCAGTAGCTGGGTTGCCTGTATTTTATCTGACAACCTCAATTTTTGTTGTTGTTGTTGTTGATTAAGTAAAAGTACACAATCCAAGTTAAATTTGCATGCCCGCCTATCTGCAGTTTCTTCTGTTCTCCTTGCCCAGTGACAGCACACTCCTTATCATTCTGTACTTGTTACGTCCTTGTAACAGTCTTCTGCCCCATCCTTTCTACCCTCTTCTCTCCCATCTAGAAAGAGACCAGTAGGATAGCATCCTATAAATGCATAGAACTGTAAAGTACACAGACCATATGGTCACACTGTGTCCTTGAGTCCAGTCCATTGTTGCCCAAAGAATTGACCCCATTAGTGTTTTCTGGACAGGGGCAGCAGCAGGTCTAGGGGCTGTGCTCCCAGGGGATCCCGCAGGCCATTGGACCATCATTTGTGGCCTTTTAGTAGAGTTCTTGAGCTGCAACCCTCTTTTTCTGGTGTTGACGCAGGGATTCAGCAATGTGTGGCAACCCCAATTCAGTGGTTGCTTCCAGCTCTGGCCTCAAATGATGCACTTCAGGAGGGCTCACTTCACACTCCCAGACCCCCGTGATCCACCAAAGTAGGACTTTTCACCAGACACTGGAGTCAGAATTCTCAAAGCAAGGTCTGTGTTGCCAACAGGCAGTGGTGCTAAGTCCTGGTTACTTCTTTGTGCAGAGAGTTTCACTTTACAAAATTAGAAACATTCCTGTTGTTGGGAAATACACATTACACAACATTTGCTAGTTCGGTGTTCTAATGTTGTACAACCGTCACTCATAGTTGTTGCCAGATTTCTTGTCACCATAAACAAAAACGCACTGCTTCCCCTCCCTCCCACCCTGGTGACCACAAGGCACCTTTGGTCTCTATATATTTGTCTCTTCTAGCTCTTTCATATAAGTTTGATCATACAGTACCCATCCTTTGGTGATTGATGTACTTCACTCAACATAGTGTGTTAAAGGTGCATCTGGGTCACAGCCTGTGTCGGGACTTCATTTCTCTCTGTGGCTGCGAAATACTCAATTGTTTGTATGTACCACAGTTTGCTGATCCATTCTTCTGTAGGAGTTTTATTGTTTTTCTGTTCTCTTAGCTTGGAAAACCTGTAGAGGGTGAGCTGGTGAGCAGTCTCTGCTGCGGACTGGCAGTTGGTGGCTCCTGTTTGCAAGGTGCTTTTATAGTTGTCCCTCTTGAGAGAGAATCTGAGGCTTTTGGGCCTTAGATTTTTGACCTGGGTGCAGGAGAGAACCTGTTCTATTTCAAGCTGTTGTGCAAATAATTAACAATTTGATAGTTGGACATACTGGAGCCCATTGTTGGAGCCACTGTGTCACTCCGTCTCCTTGAGGGTCTGCCTCTGTTTCAGTGAGCCTCCTTACTAGGAACTGGTTACTCCTAACCATGTAGTAGATGGCTTTAAACAACAGAAACTTATACTGTCTCGGCTTTGGAGGCCAGAAGTCCAAATCCAGGGGGTCTGCAGGGTTGTACCCTGCCTTACGGCTCTAAGGGAGGATGCTTGCTTGTCTCTCCAGGCTTCAGGTGGCCTCTGGTGATCCTTGGCTTGAGGCTGCAGCCTGGTTCTGTTGTCTTAGCTCTGTCTCTCTTTTATAAAGACACCACTTTGGAGTGGGACTGGCTCTGCTCTGGTATGTTAGTTTAACTGATAACATCTTCCAAGCCCCAATTTCCAAACATAGTCATATTCACAAGTATCAGACCAAAAAAATAAAAATAAACCCCCCACTGCTATCAAGTCCATTCCAACTCCTAGTAACCCTGTAGGACAGAGTAGAACTTCCCCACAGAGCTTCCAAGCAGCGCCTGGCAGATTTGAACAGCTGACCTTTTGGTTAGCAGATATAACACTTAACCACTATGCCACCAGCGTTTCTTTACAAGCACAGGGGTTAGGATTTCAACCTGTTTTTTATTAGGACACCGTTGAATCTGTTAGGGTGATGATGATGATGAAGGCAGTTACAATGTCCCAGGCCCTGTGCGGGCTGGTGGTTGTTTTACAGATGAGGTCACTATACCTGGGTTGGAAATGTTTACTGTCATGAAACCCCTTCTTCCCCTTTGCAAGTCCCAGCCTGCCCTCTTCTTCTTGTTCTAGTGACAGCAGTGCGTGTAATAAGAAAACTCTGGTTTTGAAAATTCTCCATTTGGGAGTTTTAGAAAACTGAAGTAGATTTGTGGTATGTAGCCATGACCTTTTGCTACTATCTTTGCCTGACCCTAGTGCAGCTTCTTGTCCCATTGGTCACCTGAATCCAGGCTGGGACCACTCCTGGTTCCAGCCCACTCTATTTAGGGGGAGCCCAAACTAGGAGATGTGGTTAAACCTGGCTTTGAGGGTGGTGTGGGGGGACAGCAGTGTTTTGTGATGTATGTTTATGTATTTTTAATGTTGCGAGGCAGCTTTGGGGGCAAATGCTATCAATTCAGGCTAACTCTTCAGGGATGTATTGCTGCTTGGAGCAGCACATGAGTAACCTTATCTCTGCCAGAGGGGAAGTGTGTACGTCTCGCACCATTTCATAGAAAGTTCTAACAAAATACCAAGGAGTTCCTGGTCTGCCTTGTGGTGGTAAGTATATATTCTGGTGGCTAAGTGCTGCATTCAAATTTCAGCTCTCTCACTTGCTGTCTGTATGACCTGGGCCTACTAGGAGATGGTAAAGCTGTATTTTCAGGATCGTTTTTTTGTCCCAGAATATTTTGAGACAGTTTTTTTTTTTTTCCTTTTAGCCTACAAGGCAGCTTTTGGGGGCAAAATCTATGAGTTCAGGATAATTCTGGGAAGTGACACTGCACAAGTGTTTTGCTGACTTGCACTATAAACTGATATTATAGGGGAAAACATCACAAAGCAAAAAGATTTTATTCAGCATGTACTCCAAGTGGGAAGTGGACAAGCATGTTGCCAGAGCTCGTGTCTGCTGAAATCCAAGGAAAGTTACAGAGTCATCAGTGTGTATTATCACAGAATGGGTAGAATCATTGAAAGCTTCACCTTTTTGTAGATTGGCTAGAAACCGTGATCCTAGAATTTGAACTGACTTTCTTAATGATCGTTTGTATGAGTTTTATGGAGGGTCTTCATTGGTCTGACAAATTTCTACTCACTATGTGCTAAGGGTAAAAGATAAGAGTGGAAAGTTGTGTTGTGTGTGATTAGCTTTATGTGAAAGGTTCTCTCAAAGATATTTGTCTTTTCTAAAAGGTGATTTCCAGAATTGTCCTGTAATCTTTATCTCAGGGCCTGGTTGATGAGTTCTTGTGAGTCCATTTTCAGCTGGGTCATACTCTGTGTGCTCAAAGACAGGGAATAATGATTCCAGTATTATTGTCTAAATCATTGATACATAATCTTTCTGTACCTCAGTTTCCCCACCTGTGAAATGGGAATAGGAATGACCCAACCTCAGGGGGGTTATTGTCAGGGTGAGCTGACCAGGGATACGTGTGAGGGTTGGGAGTGAACTGACCCTCTGAGTTGGAATTGACTCAGTGCCAGTGGGCTTTGTGTTTCCCACAAACTCTTTCTTCCTGGCAGCCCTGGCCCCTCCTGTCTCCATGATGAAGGATGCGTTCCAGGGTGGCTCGTTCCATACATTAGAATCACCCTGGGAGCTGATTCTCAAGATCCTGGCTGTTGAGGCCACACCTTGACCAAATATCCTGGAATGTTGGGAGAGAGACCTGGATGAGGAAATGAATAGTGGTGATGGTTGCATGGCATGGTGATTGTAATGAATGTCACTGAATTGTATAGGGGAAATGTAGTAGAAATGGCAACTGTTTTGTTATATATATGTACGTACCAGAAGGAGACATGGTGGCGAAGTATTTAAAGCACTCAGCTGCTAACCGAAAGATTGGCAGTTGGAACCCACTAGCTGCTCAGAGGGGGAGAGATGTGGCAGTCTGCTTTCATAAAGATTAACAATCTTGGAAACTCTGTGCTCTGTCCTACAAGGTCACCGTGAGTTACAGTATGAGGTCTGACAGTTAACTTCGTGAACTCGTCCTAGAAAAAGTGCTTCATACCTCACTGCTGAATATCACTATGGTTACCTTTGAAATACTCCTTGGGAAGCTATGCACTGACACCAGTGCCTAGTTCGCCCTTCAAAGCAATTTTGGAACTCTTTTTCTAGAATAGCCATCAGAGCTGTCATCATATTAACCTTGATGTGTCCTGAATGTCATCAAAATGTCTCCTTCTCAATATTTCCTTTATCTCTGGGTAAAGAAAAAAGTCACTGAGAACCAGATCAGGTGAGTAGGGAGGGTGTTCCAATACAGTTACTTGTTTACTAGCTAAAAATTCCTTCACAGACAGCTGTATAATTAAGATTGCAAACTTGCTCCATGCCACCATGCACAATGGCCATTCCAGAAAGAGTTTTGAAATTGCTTTGAAGGGTGGACTAGGTGCTGGCATTGGTGCATAGCTTCCCAACGGGAGTACTTCAAAGGTGACTGTAGTGATACTCAGCAATGAGGTATGTAGCACTTAGAGCAATGAAGTTTGTGGACTTAGTTGTCAGACCTCGTAGACTTAACAGCAGTGGGTGTTTTTGTTTGTTTGTTTGTTTATATACTTATCACAGGAAAGCCTAGTGACATAGTGGTAAAGTGTTAACATCTGCTAACCAAAAGATTGGCGGTTTGAATCCACCAGGTGCTACCTGGAAACTCTGTGGAGCAGTTCTGCCCTGTCCTGTAGGGTTGTTATGAGTTGGAATTGCCTTGATGACAGTGGGTTTGTTTTGGTTTTTATACTTAGA
Organism: Heterohyrax brucei; assembly: GCA_028571685.1. Taxonomy (NCBI): domain Eukaryota; kingdom Metazoa; phylum Chordata; class Mammalia; order Hyracoidea; family Procaviidae; genus Heterohyrax; species Heterohyrax brucei. Next base: position 37,362,501 of record CM053161.1, read on the forward strand.
CAATTTAAGAGGGCTAGCTCCCCAGATGATTCCAAGTACAGCCTGGGGCCAGTGAGTCTACCTATAGTCTTGCTGAATTGTAGATAGCCTCTCTTTCCCCCTTTCCACTGCACTTATATGTGTACCTGAGTGCCCTACTCACGTCCAGCCCTACCTTCACTCCCTAATCCTTCAGTCAGCCTCTTAGTCAAGTGCCTCCAATGGCATCTCCCTCCTGCCAGCTGCATAAATCCCACATGGCTGAAATGGAAAACTTTCTCTAGACTGGAGCCTCCAGGGTCTCCCCCTTACCCAGGCTGGCATGTCCCCCAGACTCCCAGTAACCTCTGCCCTGGCCCACCCCTGCCCTGCTATCTTTGTGATTCAGGCCCCACAGTGCTGGGCCTGTGTCGGACCATCTCAGACCTCAAGGACCACAGGTGTCCCCGGGGGTCCTGTTAAAATGCTGGTTTGGTTCATGAGCCTGAGAGGCAGCATTGCTGAAAGCTCCTGGGGATGCTAGTAGTGCTGCTGATCCAGGACCGGAAAGGGTGGGCAAAAGCCTCCTTTAGGAGCCCCAGGGTGGGCTGTGCCAGCCAAGGAAGGTGTGGCAGGACCCTTAGGGAGTCCTCAGCCTGACTCACCAGTCTGAGTCTTCCTGTCTCTTAGTAGCAGGCCTGCCTTAGGTGCCTGCTAGGGGCAGATGGAGGGAAGCACAGTCTCCCTGCAAGCCAAGGAGCAGTGAGTCTCCAAACTGAGCGGGATCCTCAGTCATCACACACACCGGAGTCCAAGATCAGAGGGATGTGTCTTCATGGCTGCCTTTCCACCTCTCTAGCTCACAGGTGGCTCTCTGTGACTCAAGGAATGTCCTCAGTGTCTCCCTTGTCAGCTCAAAGATGCTGGGACCCTCCAACATGGAAATATGAACCCTTTGGGGTGGAGTTCCAGCATGGGGACAGGATAGTCCTGGGTCCTAATCCCACCTCCACTTCTACCTAGCTGCATCGCCTTGGCTGGGTAATGTCACCTCTCTGAGCCTTGATTTCCACATCTGCAAAATGGGGACATGCACCTCCTAGGATTAAATGTCCAGGGCATACATGGTGTTCCAGTACTGCCACCTGTAGTAGTTATTTTACTTCCTTTTCACTCGGGAAGCTAGGAGTGTGTGTATGTAGCAGGAGTATTGTCAGGGACCCTGACTGGAACAACTTTAAGGCTCACAGGCTGAGGACCGGGTGAGCTTGATAGCTAATCCTCAAGTTTCTGCGGGCTGTGCATCCTACAAGGAGGCACTGTGGAAAGGAAGATGCTCTAAGCCTGGCAGGCTTTGGCCGGCCCTGAGGGTCCTTGTGTTCCCTGAAGCCACTCCCCAGGAAGGCTGTGGGGTTCTAGCTCTGCATCATCAGCCCTGGCCACACCCCCACCCCACCCCCACCTCCCGCAGCAGCAGCAACAGCACCCACTGCTACCGCTGCCACCGCCACCACCACACTTGCCTTCAGTATATTTAACTTTGATGCGCCTGAAAGTTTCCACTAGCTCAGACTCTCCTCTTTGAGGCCAGATACAGTCGGCAGGCACCGTGACCTCGCAGCAGCGGGTGGTTTCTCTGGGCCACTGTTTCCTGTTCTGCACCCATTAGGTGTGCAATGACAGAAGTCACCCGCACTGCCCACCCCTCTCTGAGTCTCTTTTCTCTCTGCAGGCCTGCAGGGGTGCCGATATGGGGCTTAAGCTGTCCTGCCTGAAAGGTAAGGCATGGGGCTCCCTCTACCTGCTCTGATGGGGAATCTGGGGGTGGGAGAGGGTGGGAGGGTAAACCCCAAGACCCTGCGGAGTGGGGAGAGCTGCTCCTTCCTCTGTGAGGAACAGACATCATCAGGTAGGACTCTACAAAGGCCGCACTGACACACAGTAGGCACTTTATTAATGCTTGCAGACTCTCTGCTCCCTTCTTCGCCTTTCCTTTCTCTGGCAGTGAGAGGTGTGGGAAAGTTGCAGCCCCTGAGAGGGACTAGTCTAGAGTCAGAGATAAGGAAGCCCTGGGTACCAGGCATGCACGAAGGTGTTTGCTTGCCAAACGTATGCCCCAAGGGAGTTGTTATCTCTGACACATAACCAGGCCACCTGGTGGTAGGGAAGGTGGGCCAGAAAGAAGGAAAAGCCAACAGAGAGAAAGTTCTGGAAAGGCACGTTACGAGGTGGGTCGTAGGTGTTGGCAGAAGCCATTAGACCTCCGTTCTGTGCTGTAGACCTTTCTGTTTAGCATTGGATGACCTGTAAGTACTTTACACCAGCATGGATGAAACTAAGACCTCTCGCTGCAAAGCCCATGCCTTTTTCCCCCCCGATTCACACTCCACCCCAAAAATGTGGGAGTCCCCCTGGATGCCCCTCCCCCCAGCTGCAGCATGCCCACCAGCCTTGCATTTTACCTCGTGGGGGCCTTAGGGGGGCTCTATCACGCCTGCCACATCTCACACAGGCAGGAGGATGTACCGGCCCTCAGTGCCCTGCCTGACCTTGCCACTCTCCTGCTTGAGCCCCTGAGTAGCCCCATTACCTTGTCTGACCACCCCGCATCAAAGCCTTCCTCAGCCTCCTTCCCCTCAGCCTGCCCACAGGGTACTCGGCTGTCTGCCTCTGCCCTTCCACCCTCTGCACCAACCTACTTGCCATGCATCTGCCTAGAATTCTAGACATCAGAAAGCAGCACCCTGAATTCCTTTATCAGCACTTAATTCGAGACAGACATAGGCCGCCAGCCTGAATACCCAGACCCCCTCCTCTCTGGCGGTCAGGTCATGTTGAATGGAGGGTTCCCACCTGCCCACCCTTTCTTTACTGCCCCAGAGGTATGTTCTCACCTGGTTGTCAGCACTGGGGGCCTGTGCTATTGTGTGCTGCGCTTTATTATTGCCAAATGTTTGGATATGAGTGTGTGTTTCTTGAGGCCACATGGTTGTCAAAATTCTTGGATGACAATTTCAAATTCTGCTGAAGTTGGTTTGTGAATTATTTCAAACTTGTTGCTTTTATGGATAGAGCTGGTTTGAGCTTCTTTTCTGTGTTTATTTTTTTAAGTATTATTTCTTTGGGATAAATTCCCAGAAGTTAGAATCACTGTATAAATGTTACTGTGTCTACTGTTGTGTTGGTTCTGACTGTAAGTGACCATGTATAAACAGAGAGGAACTGCCACATAGGGTTTGCTAGGCTATAATCTTTATAGAAACAAATTGCCAGTCCTTTTCCCCTGCAGAGCGACAGGTGGATTTGAACCACTGACCTGTCAGTTAGCAACCTAATGCTTGACTTTCACTAGCAGGAACCCTTCACTGGATGAATGGCTGATTCTTATTGGGGGCTTAGTTTGAGCAGCACCTTGTCCTGTGCATTCTACATAGATTAACTCATTCAGTCTCTGAAACAATCTCTTGAGGTATGTAGTATTAAAACTCGCAATTTCCAGATGTGGAAACTGAGGCACAGAGAAACAGTACAGTTTGCATGGAGTCGCACAGCTGGGACTTAGCTGGGCTTTGAACCCCAGCAAGCCGCTGCCTGTGTCCTTGCTCCAACCATCGCCTTGTACCACCTCTTCACAAGAAAACATGTTAACATGTAAAGTAGCCGCCTTTTATAGACTGAATGGTGTCCCTCAAAAGTATAATGAGGTCCTAACTGCCAGTACCTGCAAGTGTGACCTTGTTTAGAAATAGGGTCTTTGAAACATATTATCAGTTAAGTTAACCTGAGATCAATCGTATGGAGTAGAAGCAAAAAAACCAAACCCACTGCTGTTGAGTCAATTCTGACTCATAGTGACCCTATAGGACAGAGTAGAACTGCTCCATAGAGTTTCCTAGGAGCGCCTGGTGGATTTGAACTGCTTCCTGTTTGGTTGGCAGACATAGCACTTAACCTCTATGCCACCAGGGTTTCCTTATGGAGTACCAGCCAGCAGTGCCTGTTAATTGTATATGAGTAGTGTCCTTCCTTATGAGAGAGAAGAGACCCACAAACACATGCCACATGGAGACAGATCTGTAAGCCAAGGAGTGCCTGGTGCTACCAGAGGCCGAAAGAGACAAAAAAGAATCCTGCCCTAGAGCCTTCAGAGACAGCATGGCCCTGCTGATACCCTGCCTTTGGACTTCTAGCCTCCGGAACTGTGAGACAGTAGTTTTCTGTTCTTACAACCTGTCTTAGACTGGGTTCTCTAGAGAGGCAAAACCAGTAAAGCTATGCCAAGCCAAAGCCAAGTGCCGTCGAGTCGGATAAATGTACCTAAATAGAAAGATTTGTGTCAAGAAGGTGGCACACGGTTGTAGAGGCTAGAACGTCGCAAGTCCGTGGCTTCTCCTGATGAGCAGCAAGGGCTGGCAAACCTGAAATCAGCAGGCTGGCAGCAAGGGCTGGCAAACCTGAAATCAGCAGGCTGGAGGCAGAGCAGCACTGTTGCCCACAGGCTGCAAAGACTGACAAACCCAGCATTGACAGGCAGGACTGCAGGTAAGCTGCTAGCTTAGGTGCCAGGAGCTGGTGCAGGATCCAGAGTGACCAAAAGCCACCACGTACCTTGCCAGAATGTCCACTTACATTCAATGAAGGCCACACGTCCAAGGAAACTCCCTATCAACTGATTGACTGCTCATAGTAGATCCCGTGGGGAGAGTGATCACAACACCCTGTCAGTCCGCCGAGAAGCACGGCCCAGCCACGTTACATACACTCCTACCAGCACAGAACCCTTCCAGTTTTTGTACACAGAAGGTAAGGCTCAAAGAAGAGAGACCCTCCCCCTCCTCTCTTCATCCCCAGGAACACGGCTGTTTCTAGCAGTCCTGGGAATGGAATGTTCCCCCTCCTACAGTAGGGCTAGTTGATTTCATCTACCTTGCTGCATTGATCAGTATCTGTGAAATGAAAAGTTTGAAGTAGAATCCAAAGCCTTTGGTTTACAAGTCCAGTGAGTGGGTTTATCAAGACTCAGCAATAAACAAGACTGCCAGAAAGCAGTGACAGATGTTTGAGAGGCCCTTCCTTTGAAGTCCACCAGGATCCTAGAGGTGCATTATTTTTTGACAAACTGTTGCCGTCACTGCGTGTCTTTGCATGTCAGCAGAAAGCACCTAGCAATGGGAGAAGTGTTTCGTGAGTCATGTCAAGTGTGTCTCCTCATGTGAGTCATCTGCCGATTTGTCAAAGTCTGAGGAACCCATTGAACCTGTTCTTTGTACAGTTTTCCCATTTACACACATGTTTTAATGCTGTTTGTAAGATTCTCCACCATCCTTGGTTGAGGGATGATCGTTAACAGTACTTACAGCTTGTGCAGTGGGGCCCAGGAAACCATCTAGCAAGCTATCCAGGGGACTCAAGAGGACAAATCCCGTGTGCAAGTCTCAGATTCCCAAACTGTAAGGTGGACTACCAAATGGGAGTATCTTCTGCATCAAGGTTGGAGAATTACCTGAGATTAGGATTTCCAGCCCACCTCCATGCTTTGCACCTCCCGGCCACAGAGACAGCTCTGGGTGTATGAGGACCTCAGCTGGGAAGAGTTAACTAGAAGTGTGGACTTTCCCACCAGGGTGGCTGGCTCTGACATCAGCGCTGCTTTGGGTGCCCAGCCTGATCTGTGGCATTTTGCAGAGGGCAGTAGCTCCAGTGCCAGCCAACTCTCACATCGCTGTGGAGTCTGGCTGCTGGGACAGGCTGGTTTTCCAGGTTGCCTGCCCGGGGAGGCCCTGAGTTATGCACAAGCTTGGGGTGCTGCTTAACAGTGAGAAGACCAGTGTGGCAGGGACCAGGGGCAAAGAGCCTAGTGGGGGAGCTGTCACTGGGATAGGCAAGGCAGAGGAAGCTGAGGTATGGCACTGGGAATTTCTTCTAGGGTAATAGGAAGCTGCTAGAATCATTTAGCTCAAATCCAAACCAAGCCCATTGCCGTGGAGTTGATTCTGACTTAGTGACCCTACAGGCAGAACTGCCCTACAGAATTTCCAACCCTCTTAATCTTCACGGAAGCCGACTGCCACATCTTCTTCCCAAGGAGAGGCTGGTGGGTTTGAACCACTGATCTTTCGTGTACCAAGTTAGCAGCTGAGCTCTTAACCACTGCACCACCAGGGCTCCTCAGCATCACTTAGACTAGGGCCTAACTCTTGGCTGCACGCCAGAGTCACTGGGAAGCTTTTAAAAAGCTGCAGCCTTGGCGCAGCCCCCGAAGACTGGGATTGGGCTGCTGTGGGCTGTGGCCCAGGAGGCAGTGTTTTTAATCAGGCCTCCCAGGTGACTCACCTGTGTAACCCAGGGTAAGAACCACTACGAGGGGCTAGTGTCCATGCTTTCAGATGGGGGCTTGCGTCATGAACACATTATCGTCTGGAAACCTGGGTATGCTGGCTTCAAGCCAAGGCTTTCTGGAACTCTCTAACCTCTGCTCGGGAGACTGGGAGGAGGAGAGCTGAGAGAGACACCCCCATCCCCTAACTCGAGGAGCGGGGAAAGCCCTGCCTGTTTTAAACACTGCAGCAGATGGGACTTCCTTTAGCCCCACCCCATCCCTAGGGGGAGAGCAGGCAGCCCTCCTGGCTTATGGGGGATTTAGTTAAGCTAAACCTCAGCACCTGCTGCCCACTGAAGGAGGAGAGGGTGAGTGGTGCGGCAGGTGGGAGATAGCTACAGCCCTCCCAGCCTGGGGTGCTCAGCCCCGCTGATGGGGGAATATGCCCTGGGCTTTGCAGTTCCGCAAGCATGTATTGCCTCTGGTCCACCTGGTCCCAGGGGTCTGGAGCCTTGCCTGCCAGTTCATCCCTGTGGCCTGGCCTTGGGGCCTGGCCGACAGCAGGGAGATAATACATGTTTATGGAAGGGACAGTCTCTGACCCTAAGGACCACAGCGGATATGGTCATGTGAGACAAAGATCGGAATGATGCAGCTGCAAGGCAAAGAACACGCAAGGATTGCCGGCAGTACCAGAAGCTGCAACAGCAAGGAGTGATTCATCCCTAGAGACTTAGGAGGGAGCACAGCCCTGCAGACACCTTGACTGGGGACTTGTGGCCTCTAGAACTGTGAGAGAATAAATTCATGTTGTTTGAAGGCACCAGTGTGTGGCACTTTTTTAGGGCAGCCCCAGCAAACTCATTGATTTCCAGGTGGGGTAAGACCCTGAGAAGCTTCTGCAGGGGCTGATGCTGGGGCAGGGCCCTCCTTGCTCAGGAACTGAGCTGGACCTGAGAAGGCAGTCCTGGAGGTGGGATTGAGGCTTGGGGGTATTGACCAGGAAAGGAAAAACATCACCCCACCTCCTCTCAAAACCTACTGCCTCTGACTCCTCCTTCCAGGTTCCCTCTTGGCAGCTGCTCAGCTGTGACGTAAACCAGGCTTTTTCATTAATTAAAAAGAGATTTAAAACCTCCATTGCTCCCTGCTATTGGGCCAGGCCGCCTTGAAAAGGTAAAACTGCGGGTGCTGCCCTGGCCTCATCTGTAATAATGCAAGGCTTTCCCTGGTAATTGGAATTAAAAAAAAAAAAAAAAAAAGATTAATGCATCTGGAACCATTAGTTGGTTTGTGTTTTTAAAGACCTGTACAAAACCCAGACACCTGATTATCTCTGAGTGATTAGTGACAGCCCAGCCTCCCCTCTGGCCTCACCCTGAGTTCATGCCCCTGGACCTTTGCATATTCCATGGCTGCCCTTGGCGTGCCCTGTGTTCCATCTACAGTCTGGAAAGCTTGCCTGACTCCTGCCGCCTCCCCAATCACACTACCTGTCTTATGAATCTGCCCCTCACTGCTCCTTTAATTGGCCCAGCTTTTGGGGACACTTGTATGGTTTCTGGGCCATAAGGAGGACACAGTCCAGGTAGAATCCTGTGTGACCACAAGCAAGGTCCCTGACTTCTCTGTGCCTCAGTGTGCCTATCTGGAAGATGAGTTCTAACAAAGTCCACCTCGTGGGGTCATTGGGAGGACTCAGTGATGAAGTACCACAGGGGGTTCACACTGTCCCTTGCCTCCCAGGAGCCCTGTCCTTGAAGCCCAGCAGCCATGGGCCTCTCCTAGCAATGACTGGAATCACCTGGGCCACTCTTAGTATTTTTCCAGTCAACTCTGGAATCCTTGGAGTCCCATTTCTGCTACTGGAATTTGGAGTCAGAAGTTGTGGGAAGGCAAAGTTTTGGAGGGAAGGGAAGAAGAGAGAAAAATGTGGAGACTATGTTGTTATGCAGTGCTGAACACAGTTGTTAGTTGCTGCCAAGTTGGCTGCTCTGATTCATGAAGCACTTTTGTACAATGAGCAAAACAGTGCCCAGTCCTGTGCCATCTTCATGATCGCTGGTGTGTCTGAGTCTGTTGTGGCCATGGTGTCGGTCTAGGTCATAGAAGGCTCCCCTTGTTTTCACTCACCCTTCCACTGGCCCTTTTCTAGTAATTGGTCTTTCCAAAGTAAATAAGCTGGAGTCTCACCATCAGCACTTCTAAGAAGCATTCTGCTTGTATGTCTTCTCACACTGACTGGTTCATTCTTCTGTCAGTCGAGGGTTTATTCGGTATTTTGCCAACACCACAGTTTGAATGAGTCAGCTTTTCCGTCTTCTTTTTTCATGGTCCAACTTCTGCATGCATATGAGGTGATTGAGAAGACTATGGCTTGGGTCAGGAGCACCTTGGTCCTCAAAGTGACTTGAAAGAGGTCTTTTGCAGCACATTTGCCCAGGGTCTCTGAGTATCACCTTGGAGCCATGAATACACTGTCACTTGTTGCTTAGCACAGAATGTTCAGCACGTACCCCAACTGAGCAGCCGTGAGCGTGAGATGGATAGGGTCCGTGCCTACACTCAGGTGGTACAAGTAATGGCATCTGGGTGACACACAGTGGATGCTCAGTATTGGTTAGCTTACTGCTAAGGGTAGGTTCTCAATGTCGTAATTACAGCCCATGGTCTCTGAGTGTGCACTGCATGGCCAGCTCTGGTTTTTAGCCTGGAAAAGGCACATGATAATCACAGCCATCTGAGCGATGGAGAAAGGACTTAAATGGGATCATTAGTCATCCTAGCACCCTCTGGGTGTGGGTGCTGTTAGTTACCCAATTTGTAGAGGATAAAGGGCTTCCTGGGTGATGCAAACAGTTCGTGATCGACTACTAGCCAAAAGGTTGGCAGTTCAGACCCACCCAGTGGTGCTGTGGAAGAAAGACCTGGTGATCTTCTGTAAAGATTACAGTCAGGAAAACCCCTTGGGACAGTTTGACTCTCTAACACATGGGGACATCATGAACTGGAATCGACAGCAGTGTTTGGTTTTAGTTTTGCAGCTGAGATGGAACCACTGCCCCGCTGGATTGTGGCCCAGGTGCATCAGCTGGTCTCCCGCTGCATTGTGGGCCCACCAGATGTAAGCCAGTCAGACCCACTGTGTGTTAGCCAAAGCCAAGTGCTGTTAAGTGCGTTGCAAAGTTCAGCCTAGGTTGCTGGCAGGATCTCTGAGCTGGCTCAGGACCATGATTTGTGTGCTGTTATTTAAAGAGCCAGCAGAGGGTGCCTGTGAGCCATGATGCAGGCCCGTAGGGCACCTTCTCTGGGCACCATCCAGCTCCGTGTCCTCCCTACAGCCTGTGGGTGGGTTGGGGGCAACTTAGAGCTGGCACTGGCACAGGCCCAGGATTAGTACCCTATCCGCAGTGACCTGGATCCCCTCTGAGCCCAGATACAGGGTCTCAGGCACTGGTAACGTGGTCAGGACTTTGGAAAGACGAGTCTTGAGAAGTAGTAGCCAATTCCAGAAGGGAAGGACTGAACAAGGGAAGAGAGACATGTTTATACATGGAACTGCTTCGGGCACTAGCCCAGCCACCTGATCACTGTGTCACCTCAAGCACGTCTCGTCGACCATAGAATGCTCTCGATGGTGGTGTCCACCAGAGGGACGACGTGAGTGTTAACGCAGGAGTGGAGATCCCAGGCTTGGCTCAGAGCCTAACATGGGGGTGCCTAGGAAGAGCAACCCCAAACCATCTCCCAGTCCAGGCAATTCACTCTTCCAGGGTTGTTACAGCAACCCCACTTGCATAGCCAGGAACACTGAGACTCAGAGTGAAATCACATAGTGTATAGTCACCTCAGCTGGGTGGTTCCCAGCCCCACCTGCACTTAGAATCACCCGGGCCACATGCAGAGCTGTGAAGTCAGAGTCCCTGAGTGGGGATGAGGCACACTGTGTCCAGGCAATCCCAATGTGCACCCAAGGTGGAAAGCCCTGCATTGAGCTAGGAAACGGCAGAACCACCTTTCAGGGGAAGGCTCTGACCTGCACATAGCAGCCTCTTCTGACTTAATCCATGTAGAGGGCTGGCTTGCCAGGCCAGAAATTGGTGTTTTGGTTTGTATGGCTGTATCCACAGAGTCGAGGATAACGAAGGCTAGTGCCAGCAGAGTAGGGGACCCCCCCCCGATTGTGGCACAGTTGTCCTCAAAGACTATCCTGCCGCCATCCTTCCAGGGATTCCATTGCTGCTCCAGCCCCTTGGTAGGCCCTAGCTCCTTGGAATGGGGGCCAAGCCCTTCCTCTCAGGAAATAGGCTTTTAATAGCTGGAGGCTGGCACCTAATTAACAAATAACAGCTCTGGGTTAGCACAAATGAGCTCCCAGGCTGGGCAGGACTGGCATTTGTTGTTTTAATCCCCGAAGTCAGCTTTATCCTCCTGAGAGAGTCTCCCTCCTGCTTAGCCACCTCTCCTGCACAGGTAGCGCAGCCTGGGGATTTGCGGGGCTCCAGTGCCTCTGCACTGCTTCTCCTTCCTACCCTCTTTCTCTCCTGCTGTGTTTCTTCCTCCTTCCTTTGTTATCCCCGTTTCCCTTCTCATCCCTTGTCTTTGCTATCTTTTGCGTCTCCTTCCTCATTTCCCCTCCTCCCTTCTTTCCTGTCTGCCTCCTTCCTCTTCTCCCTCCTCCCCTCTTTATGGATGGTAATATAGAGAGCGCAGGGACGGAGCTGTCTAGGGCCCCGCTGCATGGGCATCAGTGAATCCATTCCAGCCCTCGCACGATGTAGTCATGTGGGGTAGGTGCTGCCACTTTCCAAAATGGGCAGGTTGGGATTTTGTTGTTTACATTAAGGGGAGGGATCCTGAGATTCTGTTATCTCCTATTAGGCATGCCCAGGACCTAAATAGCCCACTCCTGGTTATAATAGAGCAGAGCTGGCAAGGTATAGCCCTAGGGCCAAATCTAGCCCTCTACCTGTTTTTTTGTAAATAAAGTTTTCGTGAAACACGGCCATACTCATTTAGTTACATACCATGTGTGGCTGCTTTCATACTACAGGGACAAAGTGTTGTTCTGACAGAGACTGGATGGCCCACAGAGCTTAAACATGAACTGCCTGGCCCTTGATAAAAGAAGTTTGATGGGAATCCCATAGACTCAGGTTTAAACTTGAGCTTTGCCACAAACTGGCTTTACAAATACTGTCCAGTCATCAGTTTCCACATCTGTGAGATGGGACTGATAACCACCTGCCTCACAGGTCAGTAGTAGTAAGGCCTGAATGAGAAGGTGCTTACCCAGTGCTAAGCATGGTGTCTTGTAAGTATTGCCCATATGGACCTCACCAAAGTGCCTGCCTTATATTGGCTTACATTCCAGGTTTCCTCCCAAGATTGCAGGAAAACATGGTTCTATGTAAAGTGTGTCCCAGGCAGTGGGAACAGTGTGCTCAGAGGCCTGGAGCAGTTAGGGAGCTCAGTGACTTTAGGGAACAGGAGCTGTTTGGTGAGTTGGGCCACAGGTAGGGATGAGGCTACAGGAAAGTTGGGGCAAGATTGTGAAAAATGAATGCTGGGTAGAATGTCAACTGGAGTGTGTGATCATCAACATTTCCCAAAATGTATTTCACGACTTGTGGTTCTGTGATATGTTAGCAGGTGTTCCTCCAGAAATGTCCTCCTCTGTCTTTTGCTTGGGAAGTTCGTGGTTAAGCACAATGAAGGCAGCATCTTCACTGCAGGACTTCTCAGTACCTTTAATAAACTCACACGCATGCAGATTTCTAAGAGGAGGATCGGGTAGATAGGATTCTCAGACTCATTTGTATGTGGAATCCTTTCCTGTGGGAGTCTCAGAAGGCCAGTGTTCCAGGGATCACACTTTGGGAAACCCTGCTGGTTAGATGGTAGTCTAGAGCAGGTGACTGTTGTAATTCTGAGCCTGTGATGTGATCAGAATTTGTTTGGAGGGTAGTGTGGAGAGGGATCAGCCACGAGGCAGAGAGACTAGTTAGGAGCACAAGAAAGGGAAAGGATGGGTGTCAGAGATACTCAGGAAGTAGAGTCTCCAGACTTGATTAAATTGATTGATCAATGAGTGGTATATCAGACTAATTAAATTGCCTGGAGATTTGGAGGGTGAGGAGAACAGAGAAGAAATGAGATTGCTGTTTTGGTTTCTGATGGGTGCCGATGTCACTGACAGGTTGGAAGAATGGAGAAAGGTGTTTGATGGAGTGCATGGCAGGTGGTTTTTATGTCAGCTGGAGAGCCATAGCGAAGCGTGGTCTGCCTGCATTTAGGGATAGGTAGGCCAGTGAGTTCAACAACGCAGAAGGAGTGGAAAAAGTCATTGGAACACACAACTTACCAAAACTGACATGAGATGAAACAGAAAACCTGAATAGGCCCATTTTTCTGAAAGAAGCCAGTTCGTGATTAAGACCACAAAGGAAAATTCCAGCCTAGATGGTTTCATTGGTGAATTCAATCAAACATTTAAGGACCAAGTAATACCCATCTCACATACTCTCTATTAGAAAACAATTTGTGGGGGTGGTAACTTCAGGCATAGTTTAGAGTTAGACTGTCACATCCAGCTCTGTTGCTTTCAATCATTCAGTGTCATTTTTTGAGCACCTATTTAACTATGTGCCAGTAGGTTCATGAGTGGCATGAAAGGTTTGTAATTGGCTGCTGATCTCAAGGTTGACAATTCAAAGCCACCCAGTGGTGCGACAGAAGAAAGGCCTGGCAGTCTGCTCCCATAAATGTTATAGCCAAGAAAACCTTTTGGAACCAGCCCTGCTCCATAATGCAGCGAGTCAGAATGGGCTCCATAATGCAGCGAGTCAGAATGGACTCCATAGCAACCAGTTTGGTTTGGTTTACGGTGTGCCAGATGGTGGTCTAGGTACTACAGATAACATCGGTAAACAAAACATACACCAATACCTGCCCTCCCAGAGGTACACAAGCCTGGGAGGTCCTTGAACTTCTCTGAGTAGTTTCCCGGTCTGTACTGGGGGACAGCAGCCCCCCCCCCTCCTGGGAGTTGCCAGGAATGAGTGATGGGGGACGGAGTGGGGGAGGGAGGGAGGCCGGCAGCCAGCGGCCACTGATGCTTGTCTCTCTGTCATGTGTGTATGTATGTGTGTGTGTGTTTTCCACACCTGCCGCTCAGGTTTTAAAATGTGTGTCAGCAGCAGCAGCAGCCACGATGAGGCTCCCGTCCTGAGCGACAAGCACTTGGACGTGCCCAACATCATCATCACTCCCCCGACTCCCACGGGCATAACACTGCCAAGAGACTGCAGGCGGACAGGTGAGACCGCCCTGCCACTGCCACTGAGCTTGGGGTAGAGAGCTCTGGGTGCAGCCTGGGGTCTGGCTGAGGACGGCTCACAGGGACCTCTCCTACTCCCAAGTTTAGGACAGAGTCCTACTTGGCTCTGCGAGCTCTCCACAGTGGGCCCCTCACCACAGCACCAGCCTCAGCAAGATGTGGCATGTTAAGTAATTAGCTAGACAGCCCCTGCCGGCAGCCAGGAGCTGTGATGGATGGGGCTGGGCTGGCCCGCCACACCGCGTCCCCCGCCAGCCAAGGTGTAATTGATGGATGCGCCTCCACCTGCCAACCCGTTGGACTGGTGCTCCATCTTGTTGGCTGAGGTGGTTCCGGCTGGACGGGACAGGCTTGGAAACATAACAGACACAGCCTACACCCGGGCATGGGCTGGACTTGGGGCCTTCTGGATGCAGCCCGTTGAAGAGAGTTGAGGAGAGGTGGAATTGTTCCCAGGGGGAGGGAGAGGCCCAAGCTGGTGCCCCCACCTGCGCCTCTGTTTGTACCATTGGAGCCAATGGGACAAGTTGTTCATTCATTCACTGAATTAAAGGTTTATGGAACTTGGCCTGGACTGGTTGCCGAGGCTGCTGTTGTGAGTAATAGGTAGTGGTGGTAATGGTTGTGAAAGGTAGTACCGTGCCAAGTACAGTGTATTTCTCATTCACTGTGTACACTCGTTCTCATCCCCATTTTATAGATGGGTAAACTGACATTCAGAGAGCTGTTGCTGTATAGCTGACAAGGAGCATAGTTGGGATTCTGGCCTATGCTGTGTAATTCTCAGTTTGCATTACAGACCCCAGGGCTGGATGCCTACCCAGTGGATAGCATCAGTTAGCCAGTGAGCCACTGTGACATGGTTCCTGCCCAGTGATTCAAGGGTGACAGGGCAAGGTGGAGTTGGTGGGATGTCCTTGTCTAATAGACTTGGGTAGACTTTTCCAGAAGTCCTGAGTTTGGGTGGCAGATTTCCCGTTGGATCAGAGAGAAAGCCCTTAAGACCCTTTTTGGGAGGGGTCTGACACAGATAGAGGGACTGGGTCCCTCCTCAGTTATGGCTGTAGTGTTTACCTTTCCACGTGACATCCCCAAGTGCCAGGCAACAGGTCAGGGAATGATCTCTTCATGAGTGAGTTTTTCATTGTGACTCTGTGAGCTGTGAGTACCTTAAGTAGTTATCTCTTTTTCACAGATGGGGAAACCGAGGCCCACAGAGGGGTAGTGACTCACCCAAGGGCACACACAAGGAAGAAGGGCTGGGCTTCTGGTCCATTATTCTCTGTGCTCCCTGCCCGTGTCTAATCAGAAGCCACAGGTCTTTGGCTCTGCCACTGCACTCCCTTCCCTCTCTGAACCTCTGTGTTCTTGTCTATAAAATGGGGTCATAGCTGACCTGTTCCTGGGACCTGAGTGAGCCGCAAGAGGACTCCTGGTTCTTCTTCAGGGTCTTTGTGAGACTCCCAGTCTCTAAGAAAGGTTCCTTAGAAGCTTAAATAGCTGCCGTCTGCTGCGTCAGGCTGCAAATCTCAGACCTTACCCCTCCTATTTTCTCTGTTTAGAGAAGCGAGGCATAGGACAAACAGCACAGGCTTTGGTGTCAGAAAACTCTGAATTTGAGCACCAGCTGTCCATCCTGTCAGCTGTGTGGCTTTGAGCAAAGGCTGTACCTCCATGGGCCTCAGCTCTCCCATCTGTATAATGGATAGTAGTGCCTCAGAGCTGTGTGGAGGGTTGGTGATGAGGAAGGTCTACACAGTGGCTGTATTGGTAGTCTTCCCATGAAATGGAAGGTACCAGGAAAGAGCAGCAGATCTCTGTCTCTGAGCCTTGACTTCCCACCTGAAGAGCCACGGTCATGGAAGTGTCAAGCTCCAAGTCCTGCCCAGCCCTGCCCAACCCAGGGCATTGAAGGCAGCCAAGGTCCAGTGGCCTTCAGTCAGAGACTGGGGGACCCAGGCACGGAGAGGGAGCAGAAGGCTGCCTGGGAAATTCTTCTGAGGCCCAGCATCATTTGGGGCCCCCTCAGTACCCAGTGACACATCCCTGCCCAGATGTGAGGGGCTGTTTGGAGTAGTAGTACAGAGCAAGGGGGCCCAAAGACCCCAGCTCCAAAGCTCCCAGGGAAAGGAGGGTCTGTATGTAGTGAGGTTGATCTAATGTCACTCCTCTGTTTCCTAGTCTGGCTGGATGAGACAGGGACGAGCCCGGATGATGGAGAAATGGACCCAGAAGCTTGAGGAGGGGGCACATAATGAGGAGTTGTTTACACGTGCTCATGCCCTTGCTAGTTGCCCTGCTCCAGATGTCTCGGGGGGACTCAGCTGCCTGAGACAGCTGCGCTGAGTGCACACACACATGTACACACGTGCTGGATGGGGAGACGGAGCATTTCTGGACCAAGGAGAGCAGTGCTCATGGTGTGGCAAGATGAACGAGGAATCAACCTTACCTGCTTCCAGAACAATGCTTCCGAGACCCTGCTGAGTGGAACAGAACTCCAATGCCTACTTTCCGGCTAGCCCTGGTGTGAGAAGAGGAGAAGATTCTTCTCTCCAGGCCCTGGAGGTGACCGACAGAGTACAGACCAAGGCTCTCCACTGGAAATACCCCCACCCCATCGCCAGCGCCTTGTTTTCCTATGGCATCAACACAGTCTAGAACTTCTCACAAGAGGAGTGTCTCGGTTTTTTACAAGTTGTTTTACAGATGTTGAATCAGTCTAAAAAGTGGTTTCTAATTTCTTTTTGCACATAAATAAAGATCCTCTGTAATGAACAGTGAGTGCTGCTCCTGGGCGGTTTTAAGACAACTGCTTAGAACAGAAGCCAGCTGGGTGTAGGGCTGTTTGATGGTCAGTTGGCAGATTACTAGGCCTCGGGTCCAGGTCAGATGGGCTTGGTAAGTCCCATCCTCTCCCCTTACCAGCTGTGGGACCCTGCATGGCCTTTATTTTTCTGTAAAATGGAGGTAATGATACATCCCCAGAATGGGAGGCAGTGTTTTTTAAATAACATTCAATTGTTGGTGTCCCTATCTCCCTGTAGACTGCTCTGGTCTTGGTGTGTATTTTTGTGTTCGTTTTCCATGGCTCCTCCTGAGTCTGGTTTTTGTTGTTGTCTTATTGGCTCCCCTAGAATCACAGCCTGAAGCAAGCATTGGGTTCAAGAGATTAATTTAGGGGAGAATCTCAAAGCACCAGTAAGGGAAGGGAGAAGCAAGGCAGGAGAGGGAAGAAGCCCCCTGTAAAGGTGACTGTTGAGTCAGTTCCCCACCCGCCCAGGCTGAGGTCCCCTGGGAGACTCTAGGGGTAGGCAGTGTGGAACTCCCTTTATTATTAGCCCCATCTTCTAGGACTGCAGAAGCAGGTTCTTCATCTTCCACATCTCTGCCTGTCTACTGATTGGCCACAGCACTTACTGTAGGTGACACGGGCCACACTGGAACTCTGAGTGCCCAAGGAACATGGATGGAGCTCAATAGCCAGGGATGGCTTTGCAGGCATGCAACCCTTGCAACCTCCAATAGCTGTGTACTTAGAAGGGCCACACTTGGTTGAATGCTCTGCTGTTGCCATCTTGAAATTTGTTAGTGTTGTCAGACAAGTTTATTTTGCACCAGGCTCCTCCTGTAACACAGTTGGTTTTGCTTCTGGTCCACATAAATGCCTGTGAGTTCAGGTGCCTTGTGGGTCGTCTAGGGATACAGAAAGGTCTGGCAGTGGGGGTTCCCTGCTCCTAAAGCCTCTCCTTGTCTCACTTACAGTTGCCTTTCTAACCCTCATAGAAAACAGTCCATGGCCTGGTAAGTCTTTTAGAGTCTGGCTTCAGCATCTGAACTGGTAAGCCTCTGCACTGCCTTGCCTTTTTTCATTTTTTAACTATTTTACTGAGGTGTCAAGGATCCTAGGTGATACAGACAGTTGGTGCATGACTACAGACCTGGTGGCATTGTGGTTAAGAGCTATGGCTACTAACCAGAAGGTCAGCAGTTTGAATCCACCAAGTGTTCCCTGGAAACCACATGGGGCAGTTTTGCTGTGTCCTCTAGGGTTGCTGTGAGTTCAGGCATGACTCAACAGCAGTGGGGTGGGAAAGACTGGCAGCTGAAACCCATCTAGCAGCACCACAGAAGAAGGGCCTGGCAGCCTGCATCGATACTGTAGCTGAGATAAACCTTAGGGAGCAGCTCTACTCTGTAATATGTGGGGTCGCCATGGGTTGGAATCTGCTTGATGGCAGTGGGTTTTCATCTTTTTTTAAATTGGGCTATCTACTATACAGTAACAGGCACTGAACTTAATTGTGCAGCTGGTCAGTTGTATGTGTGCATGTACCTCGAGCCACCTCCCTGATCAAGATAATGTTCTGTCACCCCAGCAGCTCTCCTGATAACATCACCAACAATGAGTTCTGCCTCTTCTGACACTTCGCACGAGTGGAATCACCAATCACACCACAGTAGGTGGCCTTATGTAAGGAACATAAATGGCTTGCTTTAAAATGAGATTTAATAAAGCATTGAGTAAATAATACAGAAAGATACACGGACATTTAGAAACAACCCAGCGGCTAGGGAGTTCAACAGCTCAGCTCAGACCCTGAAGCCAGACAGTGTTACCCCCAGGCTCTTTGCGTGTCTAGACTCGAGGTGACAAAGTGAAGCTGCCTCTCCCTCTCCACCCACTCACTGTTCTCATCTTCCTCCTCAGTCATTCATGCTCTTTTTTATTTTTTAAATATATTTTATTTATTTATTGTGATTGAGTGAAAGTGTACAACCCAGTTTAAACTTGCATGCCTGCCTGTGTACAGTTCCTACTACTCTCCTTGCCTGGTGACAGCACACTCCTGATTTCTGTTCTATACATGTCATATCCTCTTAACAATCTCTTGTCCCCCTTCTCCACCCTTTCCATTTCCCTCTAGTAAGAGGCCAGTAGGACAACATCCTAGAGATGCATAGAACCATAAAGTGCACACACGATATTGTCTCTCTGTGTTGCCGAATCCAATCTATTCCTGTCCAAGCAGTTGACCTCAGTAATGATTTATGGACTGGGTAGCATCAGGTCTAGGGGCTATTCTTCCAGGGGAACTCCGAGGCCTTCAGACCATCAGTTGTGGTCTTTTAGTGGAGTTCTCAGAGTGCACCCCTTTTGTTCATGCTCTTTTTTTGGTTTTTGCCCCATCTGTCAGCCTCCAGCCCCCGAGATCTCTACCATCTTTGACATCCCTTGTCACATTCAGTCTTTAGATGTCCCTTGATTTTTGCCTCTGTCATTGCTCCTCTTTCTTCTGGGTTCTGACATTGACTGGCCTGCTCCAAGACCCGTGGCAGCTCACTGAGCTGATTCTGAGCTGATTCCTGACCCCCTGCTTCTGCCTTCCGCCCTGCCACACCCTCACCTCTGATCCCACCTTCGCCTTGAGTCCTTGTTACTTGCTTGGCATCAGCTCTGACTCATGACAGCCCACGTGTGCTGAATGAAACTGTTGCATAGGGTTTTCAGTAGCTGTGATCTCTTGGAAGCAGGTCACCAGGCATTACTTTCAAGGCACCTCTGTGTGGATTTGAACTACCAACCTTTTGGTTAGCCATCAGGGCTTACCCTAAAACTAAATCCTGTACTGCCGAGTTAATTCTGACTCATAGTGACCCTACAGGGCAGAGTAGAACTGCCTTATAGGATTTCCAAGGAGCAGCTGGTGGATTTGAATGCCAATGTTTTGATTTGCAGGTGAGTTCTTAATCATGGCACCACCAGGGCTCCAGTACTTAACATAAAAGCTCTCCACATCTCCTGGTCGGAAGCCACACCCTCGACGTGACCCACCTTCCACTCCAAGCAAGTGAAACCTCTTGCTTTTTCTCGTTCACGTGTCTCTTGTCCCAGTTATTGTCACTGTGTAACAGACTACCCTCAGAGTCTCCAGCGTAAAAACAGTAGCAATAACTTATTTTCTCATAAATCTGCAGCTGGACAGCACCTGACCAGGACAGCCCATCTCTGTTCCATGTGGTGTCACCTGAGGTGGTTTGTCTGGGGCTGATAGAGCTGTGTCCCAAGAGGGCACAATACGTGGCTGGCCAGTTGGTGCTAATTGTTGATTTCGCTCCATGTGGCCTCTCTGTGGGCACCTTGGGTTTCCTCACAGTATGATGGCTGGGTCCCATTGTGAGCATCCCAAGGGAAACAGTCTCTAAAGTTACTCTGTGTCACTTTTGCTACCTTGACTCATAGGGTGACATAAACCCCACCTCTTGATAGGGGATTATCAAAAACACTGTAAGAAGACCATGTGGCATGAGGGGATTCTTGTGGTCATTTCTGGATAATACAGTTAGCCACCTGCTCATGCTGGTCCCTCTCCGTGGTGTACCTGTGCTCCCACATGTCCACCAGGTCCCTCTGCAGAGCCTGGTTCTAGTGCAGCCTGCTGCTGCTCTGTGGTCACCTGTGCCAGCTCCACAGCACTCTGGCTATCCCATACTGTTCCTACCAGCAGGACACCCTTGCTGCTGTTTCATAGCTGTGAGTGTGTGAATCATAACAGAAAGGGGTGCCATGTCAATGAGATCTCAGGACCTGAGGTTAATACACTTACCCTCCACCCTCCAGCACACCCACACACTGTCCCTAGAAAATAAGCCTCCACAAGGTAGTGAGAGCATCCCTGGCTATTACAGACAGTTATGCACTTGTCTGTTAATAAAAAATTCAGCAGTTAGAGTCTACCTAGAGGGGCCTTGGAAGAAAGACTTGGTGATTTACTTCCAGAAAGTCGGCTCTTGGAAGCCTTGTAGAGCAGAGTTCATGTGTTTCCATGAGTTGGGGCACCTGGTTTGGTTAAGGGCAGTTACTTGGTCTTGCACATCAGTGTATTCCTAGCACCTGAGACATAATAGGTGCTCAGTGTATTTATTTGTTTTGCATTTAGGTTGCTGGCTACGTGCCAGGCACTGTTCTATGCTCTTCAGGCATGTTAACTCATAGAAGACTCACAGAAACCCTGTGAGATAGTGTTTCAGTTTTCTTCTTGCTGTGATACTGCTGTCCCCCATAACTGCTGACTTACAATAACTTATTCCTCATGTGCTGCTCCGCGGGTTGGCTGGGACTCTGCGGAGCATCTGGGATGCTTTGGGCTTGGATTTATCAGGTGGCACTTGGATTCAGATCGGCTTCATGTGTCCTCTTGTTCTGTGAGCAGCAGCTACCAGTATGTGTTCTTGTGGTAGATGGCACAGGCACAAGAGCACAAGCCAAGCTGTGCATTTTCAGAATCTGCTCAGGACATCTGCCCATGTTCTACTGGCTGAAGAAGTCACATGGCCAAATCCAGAATCTGTGTGTTGGGAAGTCATGTGGGCAGGGGTGGCAGTGGTCTTAAAGGTAGTGACAAATTGGGAAGAACAATCTAATCTTCTAGAGATAAGTACTATTATTGCCCACATCTTGCAGATGGAGGTCATGGAACTTAGAGATTAAACCACTTGCCCAAGATCACCAGGCAGTAAATTGCAGATGGGAGTGGAACCCAGAACCCATGCTCTTATCGTCCACCCCAGGCTGCTTCCCAATGCATGTTTGTTGTTGCTCCGGCCAGGTAAACCATCCCTCTACTTGTGGCTTTTCAGAGATTCTCATGCCTGACTAGAACAGCAAGACTTAACTGTTTGCTCCAGTCTCTCTCTGCCTTGAATCCAGGGGACACTGAGTCTGTGACCCGGAGCCAGGAGAGCACCCTTGAGGCTGGTAGATTCCCCAGGCTGAGGACCCCTCCTTTCACTGGGCACTGCTTGGAGGCCTCCAGCCTGCCCAGTGGTCTGGTCTGTGCAGCTAATCAGCCTCTCATCCCAGGCTTTTACTGCTCGTGGCAACAGAGTGGTGGGTGAGCCAGGATGCTGTGGGAGGGGCAGGGAGGCTGCACTCTCAGGGAGCTGGATGCAGCCTGCAGCTTCTTCTAGGGGTTGGGTGAGTTCCTTTTGTTAGGGTCTGCGATTTTCAAGATGTGACGCTGTTACTTTTGAAAGTGAAGTTTTATTAAAAATGTGCCCAATAAGAAAAAGACTGGTGTACCAGGGACGCACCCCAAATTACGCAGAGCAGGGGGCAACGACCTTCCTCAGCACCCAGTATTTAAGTGGTGAGATTACAAAGCAGGGAGGGGGAACTGACCTTTACATTGATTGGTTAAGGCTACTTGGAATTCCTGTTAGTTGTAAAATGTGGTCAAGGTCTAGGGGTCACTTGCAAGGCTGTCTGTGGTCAAGGTTTAGGGGTCACTTGCAAGGCTGTCCCCAGGCTTGTCTTGTGACAGATGTTTTGTAAGACAAAGGTGAGATTACTCTATGGTATTTTCTACTATTAAGTTGTTTCCTGGGGCTTTCTTTAATACTTTGAATTTTTACTGTGCCCTTCCTCAAAGGCTGTCACTTATGCCTCATTTCAACACTTTGCTCTCCTGGAGAAAGGTCCTGCAGCAGAGGCCTTATTCCTGGTGAGCTCAGTGTTTGGTAGAATGAGGGATCTTAGAGGGTACCTGCTGAGTAAGGGGAGAGGCCCCTCTTGGGGACATCTGCATCCCAGGCTGCAGTAAACTCTGTGGCACTATTCATTGGCCCTTAGCTCCTGTCCTTGAAGTCTGTCTTCAAGCAAGCTGTCTCCCCATGTAAGGAAAGGGTGAGGTGAGAGGGTGAGCGCAGTGCAAAAACTCCCAAGGGAAGGCAGAGAGCTGGGATACAGGGCCCCCTACTGCAGCCTCATGCCCATCTTAGGAGCTGTGAGATAGAAAGGAGTGAGGACAAATGAGGGACTTCGATGTCACCGAGGTACCCATTGTGCTGTGTGACCCTGGGCAAGTTACTCAACCTCACTGAGGCTCTGTTTCCTCACTTGTAAAATAGGGATAATAACAGTACCTTCTGGGGAGCATATAAGGATTAATTAAAATAATCCATGTAAAACTCCTGCATGGAGCCAGGCACAGAACAAACAGCCAATAAATGGCAGCCATTATGATCAGGCAGGTTGCTGAGCCTCTCTGGGCCTTAGTTTGCTCTTCTGGGGAATGGGGATGATGCCATATTAGTCTGAAGATTATGTGAAACTGTGGGTATAAAGGAAACCCTGGTGGTGAAGTGATTGAGTGCCATGGCTGCTAACCAAAAGGTTAGCAGGTGCTCCTTGGAAACTCTGAGGCAGTTTTACTGTGTCCTTTAGTGTTGCTGTGAGTCAGAATTGACTCAGCAACAGTGAATTTGGGTATGGGTTGGATTTGGTGGGTATAAATGTTTTGTGAAGTTGACCAGTGGAGTAGATGGGCTCTGAAGACCCCATGGGAGTCATACATATATGCCATGGGTGCTATATACCTCCTACCACTTATGAGAATAGCTGTCTGTGGTAAGTACCTGTGTCCTTCTTTCCAAGGACTTTCTCTGGTGCAGGAGCAGGTGGGGCTGGATGGGGGGTGTGTTAGGCTGGCTCAAAATACCTGGGCCTAACAACCTCCAGAAAGAGCCCTCAGCTTACACCAGATGAGGGTCAATGGATAATGTCCTAGCTTCTTAGCTGGGGAAAAATAGTCTAGACCAACTAGCTGCTGCCACAGACTTGATTCTGACTCATTGCGACACTACAGGGCACAGTAGAATGGTCCCATAGAATTTCCAAGGCTGTAGGTCTTTACAGATGCAGACTGCCACGTTTTTTTCCCTTGGAGAGGCTGGTGGGTTCAAGCTGCTGACCTTTCAGTTAGCAGCCAAACACTTTAACCACTGGGTTACCAGGGTTTTGTTTAGGCCAGTGCTTTTCAAAATTTAATGTGCACCGATTTGGGATCTGGTTTAAAGGCAGGTTCCGACTCTAAGGTCAGAGTGGGGTCTGAGACTGCATTTCCGACCAGCTCTCAGGGCCAGGAATGCCACTGGTCCACTGCCCCACGCAGAGTGTTGGGATGTTGGGAGTCGCACGTGGCCAGAGCTTCCTGGGAGTACTGAGCTGTGGTTGCCAGCAGAGGTCATCTGCTCATTAACCTGAATTGGCTTCTTTCTTCCTCGCTTCCTAGGATTGCCTTCTGAATAAATTGCTTCCACCTGGATCGCTTCTCAGTGAGCTTCCCAGCCTAAGGCAATGGCCTAAGTACCTGTTGCTGTTGGGTGGATTCCAACTCACAGCAAACCTTTGGATGGAGTAGACCTGCCCCATGGTTTCCAAGGCACACCTGGTGGACTTGAAATGCTGACTGTTGTGTTAACAGCTGTAGCACTTAACCACCATGCCACCAAGGTTTCCAGCAGTGGCCCGCCTATTAGCTGGGTACAAAATAGTTCACCACTCTGAGCCTCAGGTTCCTCAGGCTTCTAATAGAGATTACAGTAACATTTTCAGGAGATTAAATGAAGACTCATAAAGGAATTAGGACAGAACCTGACAGTGTTTAAAGAAAAAAACTTGAAAGAGTTACTGATAATCTTGCAAAGCTGTGTTCAGGATCAGCAAGGCTGATCAGTAGTCCCACAACTTTCTATGTTGAGTTTTACATGAACCTTACACCTTCTTAGGAAACCTTGGTGGTGTAGTTGTTGAGTGCTATGGCTGCTACCCGAAAGGTTGGTGGTTTGAATCTACTGGGCACTCCTTGAAAACTGTGGGGCAGTTCTCCTCTGTGCTGTGCAGTTGCTATGAGTTGGAATCCACTTGATGGCAGTGATTATTTTTTTCTTTTTTTGGTTTACACATTATTAAAATACCAGTACCTGGTGTGTATACTTCTTGGCTTAAATATATATATGTGAGGCTGTCTGACCAGCTCCTCTCTAGAGGTCAAAGGGGAGGGTGTGGAGGAGGGAACAAGTGTTGGCTGAACGAATACTGAATACCTCCTGGAAGTAGAGAGTGGAAAGGAGGAGTATGCTGTCACAGGGTGAGGAGAACAGACAGAGTTGCATAGACGTATGTGTTTGGAGTTTTATATGGCAGACTGACTTGGATTGTAAACTTTCGCTTAATCACAATTAAGAAACAGTTGCCATTCAATTGATTTTGACTTACAGGGACCCCATGTGTGTTAAAATAGAACTATGCTTTATAGGGTTTTTAATGGCTGATTGTTTGGCAGTAGATTGCCAGGACTTTCTTCTTGGGTACCTTTGGATGCACTCAGACCTCAAACATTTCAGTGAACAGCTGAGTGCATTAACCATTTGTACCACTCAGGGACTTTATCAAAATAAGGGATGCTATATAGGTGGAGGGGGGTGCCTCTTTGGGGCTGCTTTAGAATGGCAAGTTATTCTCAACCTAAAACACTACTTCTTCATTCTTATTTCTTGAGACTGCTCTTCCTTAAATAACATCCTGGGGGAGTGGTTACTAATGTCTGTAGTTTGTTTTTCATTTATTTTTAATGCCAAAGTAAAGCGTAGTGATTAAAGCTGACAATAAAAAAAATAAAAGCTTTGTGAATGGCTCCCCCAAAATGTGTGTGTTGGAGAGAGTGACAGGGGCCACAGCCAGTGGCGAACAAAGAAGAAATGAATGGAAATTGACAGTGCTGGTGGCAGACTAAGCCCATTAACTCTGACCCCGTTGTGCCCTGGGAAAGCACCCGTGGTTCTGAGAGTCGAGGAGCGTTGTGGTCGTGCAACTTGGGATTTGAGCTGTATTCCTCCAGGAAGGGAGGCTGGGAGGGGAGCAAAGTGTGAAAGCAGATGGAGATGTAATTTTTTAATGACAGCAGCAGATGGCAAAAAGACACAAGAGTGTAGTCACACCATGTCGGAGCCATTTGAGAGCGCCTGGCTCCACCGTGATGTGCGCGGTGGGGCTGGCATGATGGCTCCCCACCCTCCACCAAACATAGGAGCCCCTCGAGCTGCAGTAAGGAAAATACAGGCCTCCCCAGAGAGTGGCAGGCTTGCCGCCAGGCTGTGGCAGAGCCACAGGTAGATGGGGAAATACCTGCGACCAACTGGCTTGAATCTGGAAGCTTCCCCAGGCCTTTATCTTCTGGATACACCACAGATAGTAGGGGGGCCCTGGACCCAGGCAGACTGCACTTTAGGTCCCTCCGGTTGCTGCATTAGGTTGGGCCACCGCCAGCCTTCACCTGAAATTTTGCTTCTAGCCTCCAGATGAGTCTTTGGCTGCTAGGATGTGTTCCCCGCCCACTCTGTCCACTACAATGTTTTGTGTCTCAAATGCAAATCTATTCACAGCCCCACCTGTATCCATCCTTTAAGTGGCTTCCTATTGCAGTCAGGGTCAAGTTCAAGTTCTTGGAAGGCTTACAGGGCAGGCCATTGCGATCTGGCCCGCTTGTCTCTCCTCTAACTACTGCCCTCTTGGGGCCCCATGCTCAACCATCTGTTGTCCATGGAGTTGACTCCCATTCACGGTGACCTCGTGTGTCATAACAGAACTGTGGTGCACAGGGTCTTCATACTGTCTTCTTTTGAAGGAAGCCGTTCTGCAGAGCCCGTACTGAAGGAATGAGTTACACATGCTCCACCTCCTTGAGGGCCAAGAATCAACAGTAATTACTGGAATGTCGCTGCCTGAAATACTTGTGTTTTTCTCCTCCACTTATTTCTTCATGTATTTATAACAGTGTGAACTCATGCCTATTCAACATTTTTTGGTCATAAATGTATAACAGCAGTCGCCAATTAAAACATTTTTCAGGTGTACAATTTAGTGATAATCAATTACATGAATGGATATTAACCTTTACTTTGGTTTACATAACAGCATTTGCCAATTAAACATTTTTCAGGTGTACAGTTTGGTGATATCAATTACATGAGTGGATTTTAATCTTGTACTTCAGTTTGTAAGTGTATACTAATTTATTTGGGGGCTCAGACTATTCCAGTTTTAGCCACTGGGAGCTGTTCAGTTGGCTTGTGTGTCACTTTGCTATATCCCCATCATTGTGGTTTATTTTTTTAGTATTTCCTGCCACTACGGAATACTCCAGGCTCATCTTATATATTTCTTTTCCCAGCCCTAAAATCAACCATGTCTCTAAGACACTCTGGTTCTTTTCATTGGAGAATTATATCAGAAACCAAGAGCTGGGTGCTAGGTGCATTACTGGGATGTTGTTGCTTCTTGGCCTTCTCAGCTGACGTCAAGGAAACATATGTATATATACTAACTGGTGTCATCCACAAACGCCACACCCAATGCCATCGAGTCAATTCCAACAGTAGAACCATCCCCTGGGGTTTCCAAGGAGTACGTGGTAGAGTTGAATGGCTAACCTGTTGGTTAGCAGCGGTACCTCTTAACTACTATGCCACCAGGATTTCTAGTGCTTTAGCCAGTTATACATACCTATAAATATTTCTGTATGCATCCATCACTATCTGTAGTAAGCTACACATGAGTTCATACCTCCTCTGACTCCAATCCATTACCAAATGGATCATTCTATTCTTCCAAGAAGAGGTATTTTCTAGAACAGGAAATAATGATATGAGTGCCCAGACTACCCCATCTAAAGGAGCCCCTGTCAACCCCTTCATTCCCCAAATTCCCTCCTTAGTTTTCTTCAGGCACCCATATCCATGCCTGTCTCCTGTTTGGTTCCTCTGCTCCAAGAGGCCAGGGAAGGGTGGGCATGCAGAGCATGGGCCATAGGAGTGGGTCATAGCAAGAGAGCTTAAGTATGTGTTTTCCCTGAGCCCACCCCAGACTCCTGAGTCAGAGTGTCTGAGTCTGGGGTTTGCTGTTGTTTGGTGCCATTAAGTTGGTTCCACTCATAGTGACCCCGAGGCCCTGGTTACAGCCACCAGGTCAGTCCATGTCATTGAGCATCTTCCTCTTTTTCACTGACCCTCCGCTCCGCCAAGCATGATGTCCTCCAGGGACTAGTCCCTCCTGATACTATGTCTAAAGTATGTGAGACAGGGTCTTACCATCTTTGCTTCTAATAAGCATTCTGGCAGTATTTTTTCCAACACAGATGTGTTCTGGCAGTCCATGGTATATTCAGTATTCTTCACCAGCACCACAATTCAGAGATATCAATTCTTCTGTCTTTCTTATTCACTGTACACCTTTCACAAGCATATAAGGCAAGTGAAAATACCTTGGGTTGGGTTAGGTGCACCTTACTCCTTAAAATGACATCTTCACTCTTTAACACATTCAGGAGGTCTTTAGATTTGTCCAATGTAATGTCATAGTCATCTAGTGCTGCTATAACAGAAAAACCACCAGTGGATGGTTTTAGCAAAGAAATTTCTTAAAGAAAAGTATGCTGAAAGTCCAAATTCAGGCATCAGCTCCCTTTCTCTGTTGGCTTTGGAGCAAGATCCTTGTCATCAGTCTTCCCCTGAACTGGAAGCTTCTGAGGCTCCAGAACCTGAGGTCCAGAGCTCTCATTCTGCTCCTGAAACTGCTTCCTTCCTGATGGTGTGAGGTCCTCAACTCTTTGCTGGTTTCCCTTTCCATTATATCTCAAGAGATTGCCTCAAGGCACAATAGACTCTTACAGATTGAGTCCTGCCTCACTAACACAACAGCTGCTCATCCTCCCTCAGCATCAGAGAGGGAAGATTTACAACATACAAGAAAAATCACACAATACTGGGAATCATGGCCTAGCCAGATTGCTACAGATTTTTTGATGACACAATTCAATCCATGATGTTATGTATCAGTTTGATTTCTTGACTGCTGCTTCCAGGGGCATTGACTGTGGATCTAAGTAAAATGAAATCCTTGACAAGTTCAATCTTTTCTCTATTTATCATGTTGCTTATGGTTCAGTTGTTAGGATTTTTCTTTATGTTGAAGTGTAATCCTAAGTGAAGTCTTCATCAGTAAGTGCTTCAAGTCCTCTTCACTTTCAGCAGAGTTGTGTCATCTCCATATGACATGTTGTTAGCGAATCTTCTTCCAATCCTGATTCCACACTCGTCTTCATATAGTCCAACTTGGATTATTTGCTCAGCACACAAACTGAATATGTATAGTAAAAGAATACAACCCTGGTGCACACCTTTCTTGACTTTAAACCACGTAGTATCCCCTTGTTTTGTTTGAATGACTGCCGCTTGTTCTAAGTATAGGTTCATCACAAGCACAACTAGGTGTCCTGGAATTCTCATTCTTCAAGATGTTACCTGTCATTTGTTATGATCCACATAGTTGAATGGCTTGCATAGTCAATGAAACAGTGAACATCTTCCTGGTATTCTTTCAGCTGTGATCCACCTGGTATCAGTAATGATAATACCATTGATCTACACCCAGTTTGAATTTCTGGCAGTTGCCTGTCAATATACTGCTGCAACCACTTTTGAATGTTTTTCAGCAAAATTTTACTTGTGTGTGACATTCATGATATTGTTTGATAATTTCTGTGCTCCACTGGGTCACTTTTCTTTGGAATGGGTACATACATGGATCTCTTCCAGTCACTTGACCAGGGAGCTATCTTCCAGATTTCTTGCTGCATCTGTCTGTTGAAACAGCTATCAGTTTCTGAGTCTGAGGCTTAGAGGAGGGCATTTTCTTTACTGAGCTGTAACTCACGTGCCATGTTATCACCACTGTTGTAGTCCAGGACGTTTTCATCACCTCAAACAGAAACCCAATACCCATTAGCAGTCACTTCTCATTCCTTTCTTCCTGCGATCTTTGGTGACCACCAATCTACCTTCCATCAATGGATTCACCCATTCTGGACATATGATATGAATGGAATCATATAGTTAGTGGTCTCTTACGACTTGCTTTCATTAGCATAAAGTTTTTCAGGTTATACGTGTTATAGCATGCACCAGAATGTCCTTCCATTTTTACAGCTGAATAATCATCCATTGTGTGTTTATACCACATTTTGTTTATCTGTTCATCACTTACTGGGCCATTTTGTTGTTACACCATTTTGAGTATCATAAGTCATGATGCTAGAAGGACAGAGCATGCTTAACAAGGCCCCCAAGTGTGTCTTCTAAAGCAACACCATACACATGCTGTCTTGATTTGTTCTGACAACAGGATTGTCCCCATGTTACAGATAAGGAAACTAAGGCTCAAAGATGAGTGACTTGGGGACTTGCCCCCCATTTGTTGGCTCTAGGCTCTGCTCACGCCTCCAAGCATCCCCTGCCAGCCTCTCTGAACCTGAGCTTTCTCATCAGCTCTTGCTCTTTTACAGGCTTCACAAGTCAGGAAGTGAAGCCTTGCCAACTTTGGAACACAAATATTTGCCAGTCAAGAAAACACTCACCCATCATTCAAAAATAACCCACACAATTTGGCAGACACTGCCTGCAGATGCCTGAGGGAGTTTCTATTTTGGGAGGGGCCAGGTGGCAGGAAGCCTCCCTCCCCTGTCTGCCATCCCCAGCTCCTTCCCTGCCTACTTCATTTTGAACATAAGAAAAGCAAAGTTCAGAGCAGTCCCTTGCTCTTGGTCACACAGCATCCAGAGGAACTGTTTGTTTTCTTAGAAAGTATTTGTCTTAAATGATTTACTGAAGGTCAAACAGTGGAAATGACAACTTCCACTGCAGATAAATAGCAGACATAGCTTTCAAGGCAGTGTGAGTAGGTAGAAAATGATGAAGGTTCTGTTTCATGCTACGTGGGGCACATTTCAGGAGGACTGGAGAGGAAAGCATGGGGGTGGGGCATAGCTTTTCTGGCAGGATAGAGAACCGTAGAGTCCATGTGTCCTCTATGCTTTTTCCAGGGCCTAATGGTCAGGGCTAGAATAGTTCTACTGTGACACTCATGGGATTGTCGTGAGTTGCAATCCACTCTTGTGCCACTGGTCAGGCCTTCAAGTCAAGTTCAGTCCTTCTAGACTGACAGCTTCACTTCCTAAGCTTTTGTAGTCTATTACCACCTGTTCAAAGCCACCCTGCACTTGTTCAAGTTCAGCTTTCTATCCCTACTCCAGATTTCTGAATCAACAATTTCTCTGCAGTGTTTGGGGGTGGGGTATGGTGGGGCCTGGGAGTGCCATGCCAACACAGTCTTCTAGAGGATCCTGATACAGATGGGAGTTTGGGAACCACTGATTGTGTTTTATACATGCCCACTGAGTTCCTGTAAACTGGCCCCTTTGTCTTGCTTGTGGTCCCTGTGAAAGGACAAACTTGCAGTTTCTGACCTGAAAGGTATGGGATATGTGAAGAATCTACCATGACTATGTTATCCAGTTGGGGTCTGTGCCCTGGAGCAGCCAAGCCAGTGAAATGTACTTCAAGCGGGAAAAAGAGAAAATTTATTAGGAGGTGACACCAGTGGGAAGTCCGGCAACAACACAGGTTGTCTTTACAGAGCCCCAGAAAGCAGTATCTACATCAGAGCTTATATATATTATTTTTGCAAGGATTACATGTTTTCAAGCATGCAGCCCACAGATGGTCAGATGAGTACACATAACAACTACAAGAAACTCTTTGATAAACTGAAGATACGTATGTTGGATATCTGGACTCTAATCTGTATGTGTTTAACAGGCAAAAAATAAAAATAAAAATTTCTTGGCTAGAGGAACTGGCCTGCCAAGTTTAATTTGACTGAGATAAGGAGCAAGAAAGCTGCAGATCAAAAGCACCAGGCAGCCTTCCTAGCTGCAGTCTTGCAGACTGAAGGTCATCCCCCAAGAGAACAAAG
This sequence comes from Heterohyrax brucei, assembly GCA_028571685.1. Classification (NCBI taxonomy): domain Eukaryota; kingdom Metazoa; phylum Chordata; class Mammalia; order Hyracoidea; family Procaviidae; genus Heterohyrax; species Heterohyrax brucei. The sequence continues at coordinate 37,393,767 of CM053161.1, forward strand.
AAGAGAGGGACCAAAGATGCAAGAGCTAAGTCCTCACATCACCTTCAAAACAGAGCGGTGCAGCTAGTGCAATTTAAAACAAACGAACAAACAAAAACAACAACAACTTACTTTATGGCATTTACTATGTCAAGCTCTCAATCACCCGTTTTGAAAAGGAGAAAACATGTTGCAAGGTTTTAGGATGACATTTACGTGCCTTTCACTAATCTGTAGAAACAGGCTAAGATCCCTGGGTGGTGCAAATGGTTTGTGCTCAACTACCAACCTAAAGGAAACCCTGGTGGTGTAGTGGTAAGTGCTACATCTGCTAGCCAAGAGGTTGGCAGTTCAAATCTACCAGGCGCTCCTTGGAAACCGTGGGGCAGTTCTACCCTGACCCATAGCGTTGCTATGAGTTGGACCTGACTCGACGGCAGTGAGTTAAAAAAAAAATTTTTTTACATCAACCTGAAAACAGTTTGAACCCACTCAAGAGAACTGTAGAAGAAACGCTTGCCAATCTGTTGCTGTCAAGATTGCAGCCAAGAAAACTCTTCAAAAAGCAGTTCTCTGCCTCATGGTGTTGCTGTGAGTCAGAATCACTGGATGACAATGGGTTTGGGCTTTTTCTTTTCGGTAGTGGGCAGAAGATTGGGAAGGGAAAGAAGCCTTCCGTCACTCTCCTGGAACCGAGTCTGTCCAGATGTCGCCGTGTCCCAGACCCGGGTCTTGAGTTTAAACGCACTTCTTCCCTGTCCGATGCAGACACCGTAGCCACGCGCAAGCAGCGTATGAACTGCTGCTGCAGGTCCGGCGAACTAGGGACGCCGGGCGCCAGGTGCGTGTAGCCAGAGCGGGGGGCGCGGCCTGCAGCGGGTTGACCAATCAGTGAGCTCGTAACAACTACGGTTTCCGCCTCCCTCCTCTCTGTGGAAAGCGCTGCACTCCCATAGGTCACGGTCGTAGCTTTTTCCGGTCGGGGGCGGGCCCCGCGCTGTGGCGGGAAACGACGACTCTGGTTCATTTTGGGGGACCCTGAGGGGCGCGGATGACACCACCATGGACGCAGCCGAGGTGGAGTTTCTTGCCGAGAAGGAGCTGGTGACTATCATCCCTAACTTCAGTCTGGACAAGATCTACCTTATCGGGGTAAGGGCTAGCGGATAGTGGTAGGGACGCCAGCCCCGACGGCGGGGCCAGTAAGACTTTAGAGGTGACGTGGCCCTGGAAGTCACGCTGGGAGGGGGGATAACCCTGTAGAGGGGACCCTGAGGGAAGAGGAGGCCTGGGGCACGGACTCTGCCTGCCTACTGTTTCTGGGCTTTGTGACCTCGCCCTTCCTATTCCCGTTTGTCGGAAGAAACCTGGCCTGTCGATTTTGCGTTTTCAATTAGGGAAGCCCCGGGGTTCCTTAGGACGAGGGGCTCCGTGCCCCCTGCCTCTGAGGTAACTGAAGTTTAATAAATGTGTCATGGAAATTGGAGGTCGGAAGTAGAAAAGAAAGAGCCCTGGTGATGCTTAGGAAACTCTATGGAGCAGTTCTATTCTGTCACACCGGTTGCTCGAGTGACCGTCGATTCCACGGCTACTGCTAACAACAGAGGTTTAAAGGGTAGGGGGAATTCGCCTGTGTTGAGTCTCCACATCCTGCCGAGAGCTACACTAAGTGCTTTACAGGTATAAACAGGTGGGTGGTGTATCCTGCCCGGGGAAAACCAGGGCTCAGCGTCTGCCTCCTAGTAGAAGACAGCAGGTGGGGTCAAGAAGACTCTTAAACTGAGGGTCTCCAGGTGTTTAAGGGTGGATGCGTAGGTGCCTTATCGGGGGTCCGCAGTGACAGTTGGATTTTTGTTTGTATTGGGACCTCAGTTTCTACAGTGTCTTTAGTCTGATTTGATAGCGGTTCTTGGTCATTTTATGTGCTTCTTTTAACTTCGGCAGGGAGACCTGGGGCCTTTTAACCCAGGTTTACCAGTGCAAGTGCCTCTTTGGTTGGCAATTAACCTGAAACAAAGACAGAAGTGTCGGTTGATACCTCCCGAATGGATGGATGTAGGTAAGGAGACTGTTGACAGTTTAAGTTAACAGTGGGGCCAGAACTGGGATGACACTGTCTTGGTGGGAGGAGGCGTAGGGGCTCCTGCCTTTTTGGTTTTGTTTGATTATCCACTGAGCAACTGAAGTTCAACAGCTCCATATTTCACTTCTTAGGATCTGCTTAACCACTGTTAGGAATGTCATATTTTAATTTAAGTGGAATTTTCATTTTAGATTTATCAAATTAAAAACTTGCCATCAGATCAGCACTGTAAAACTTAAAATATTATGTGACCTTAAACACTTGTTTCAATGTTTGTTTTTGTTCTTGTTGACAGTATATGCAACAGAACATACAATTCATCAGTTTCTACATGTGTGATTCAGTGACATCTTCAAATTGTGTAACAGTCTTCTCCCTCCTTTTCTGAGTTGTTCCTCCCGCATTAACAAACTCACTGTCCCCTAAAGTTATCTAATCCTTGAGTTGTTCTTGTTAATTTGACCCATGTGTAAATCTTAAAAAAGCATAGTGCATAAGGCAAACATTCTTTACTAAACCAAAAAACACACTGTCATTTGAGTTGATCCTGACTTATAGTGACCCTGTTGTGAGTAGAACTGCCCCATAGGGTTTTCTAGACACTAATTTTTATGGGAACAAGTCTTTCCTCCTGTGTAGCCACTGGGTGGGTTCGAATTGCCAGGCTTTTGGTTAGCACCCAGGTGCCTGTTCGATTTTTTTTCCTGGATTTTAAAAATGGTGGCGTAATTTAATACAATAAAATGCACATATCGAAGTGTTCAGTTTGAGTTTTGACAGATATGCTCATTACAGTTGCATATACACATCACCTGAAAACAAGATACACAGTAAAATCTGGGAAAGCTGGAACACATGTATGTAGGGCAGAAACCTGTCAGAGAAGGAAAATACAATTACTTTCTACTAATAGAAAGTGATTAAGATATTACCCTGTCACAGGCATTAAACCTGTGAGAGACCTGGGTGAACAACGCAGCCTCTTTTGAGTTCCATCTCTCACAGGCTTCACTGTAGAACATTTGTATCACCGAAACTTCTCTTGTGCTTCTTTCCTGGAGGATTTGAACTGCCAAACTTCTGCTTAGCAGCTGTAGCATTTAACCACTACGCCACCAGGGCGTAAGTAGTCTAGGCAACAAACCAGAAAACGAAGAAATGTAGTTTGCTTGGATAAACGCACTGGAAAAATGGAGCAAGACAGGCAAATGACCAGGAGCTGAGGACCCAGCACCTGACTGTTTTCCAAGTAGTGAGGCAGAACCTTGAGAGATTACAGAGGGCGAGATCCAAGGCCCGTTGGGAGCCGAACTGTCCACTTCCTGGAGGACTCTGCAGCCTTCCTGGAGGGCAGGGCCAAGCCCCGTTATCAGCAGAAAGCCGGCTGCTTTCTGATTGCTGATCACATAAATTACTTTAACCTGTTTTGGGAATTTAAGTGAATCAGCTCTTACTGATTTCTTGTGTCTGGCTTCTGTTTTCAGTGTAAATGTTTTTGAGAGTCATCCCTGTTGTTGCATACTTCATTAGGTCATTGATGTTGTGTTGCTGAATAGTTTCCACTCTGTTTGCCCATTCTTCTGGTGGTGGGTGTTTGAATTGTTTCTAGTTTGGGGCTATTGTGAGTAAGATTGCCATGGATATTCTTTTGTCAAGTCATTTTGTAGATCTCTGTTACTTCTCTTGGGTGAATACCAAAGTGGAATTACCTAATCATGTGGTACGTTAACCTTAATTTTGTAAGACACTGCCACACAGGCTTCCATAGTGGCTGTGCAATTATACTCCACTGGAATGGAGTATAATGCATCCCATTGCTCCAACTCCAGGCCAGTGGGTGGTGGTATCAGTCTTTTTGATTCATTGGAGTATTTAACAGAAGTGTTTTATAATCTGATTTCTATTTATTTATTTTTTTAAATAAAAGAACCCCTGTTGTATAAGGAGGTCTGTGTATGTATGTGTCATGGGAGATAGGGAGAAGAAGGTGGACATTGGTTAGGGAGGAGCTGAGCGTATCTTGGGCTAGCTGGTAGAGGTGGGCAGACACAATTGGAGTATAGGTGTAGTCTGAAGGAAGACTCAACTGGCTTTGCTGAAGGATCAGTGGTGGGGAATGAGAGGAGGGTTAAGGATAACTGCCAAGGTTGCTGACTTGAGCTGCAGAAACAACTGGAATCTCTGTTTGCTGTGACAGGGAAGACTGAAGCGGCAAATGGTAGGCTGGAGTGGGAATCAGAGTTGGGGTTTGAACGTGTTGCTCTGATTAACTATCCCAGTGAGAGTAATGTATGTAGTGGAATGTTCGAGTCAGGAGTTATTCAGGGCAGAGGGCAGATCTAAGGATGTAAACTTAGAGGTTATTATCATGAGCACGTGGAGATTGAAAGACCTGAGGCAGGATGAGATCACCTGATATATGAGTTTAGTAGGGAGACAGGGAGAAGGAGTCTGGGAACTGAGCTGTGCACTGCAGTGAGAGGTCAGAAAGGGAGGAAGAGTTGGCACAGGATGGAGAGGTAGCAGGTGGCAGGGTCAGAGAGAGCATGTGTTCCAGACATATATGAGTGATGCATATACTCCAGGTAGCAGAAGGATGAGTTGTCCAGTGTAGAGACAGAACTGGCCACTGGGTTGGGCATCGTGGAGGCCATTGACCTGGGAGAGCTGTTCTAGGATGACTGGGATAAATACCATCTGAGTAGCAGGGGAGTAGTTGGGGGCTAACAGAGGAAGAGAAGTTACCACAAATACACTACAGTGCTTGGTTTTGAAGTACAGGGAATAAAAGATGGATTATAGCTGAGAAGGATTGGTGTCCTGGGAGGGTTTTCTAAGACGGAAGCTACTGGCACACAGTGGGTGGAATGATAGAATAAGGGGACAATGGCTGTTCAGGAGCAGGAGGTGTTGCTGGGGTCTGTTCCTGTGTACGTGAGAGAGGAGGGGCCAGTGCATTCCATAAGGCTAGTCATAGCGGTGAGAGCCAGACATGCTCACTGACTGCTCTTATGAAATAGGGAGCAAGACATCAATGAGTAGTGGAGCAGTGGGCTGAGGAGAGCAGGCATGAGATGACTGGGTAGGAGAGGGAAGTGAGACAGTGAGTAGAGCAGGGAACATAGTAGGGATTGTAGGACAGCATCGAGGGCCCTGGAGGTTGGGGATTGATGACGTATAGTGAGACAAAAGTCTAGAGTTGAGGTTGGGTTTTTTTCTGGCCAGTAAGACAGGGAGAGGAGCCAGGGACCTGAGGATTTATGTGAGATGGTGACAGTGATGGATAGAATTGGACTCATCTGTTCCATCCCAGATCCTGGCTTTAAACCAGAACATTGTGTTAGACTGCGTCAGAGTGGGCTGTCTGTAAGCTATAAGGGGTCCTCCTGTCTTCTGAACAAGGCTTAGTATAAATAAATTTTCTAGTCACTGGTTTATCACTTCTTGCTTGATAGGTAAAATACTTTGCTCCTTCCCTAGAAAAAGAACTTTTGCTCTGACATACTCTTTTCAGTAATTTATTCTGCAGGCCAAAGCAATAACAATCTGCCTTCTCTGAAATTTTCAAGGAAATAGATCTTATTCCAAGAGGTTTTATTTCCCATGGATCTGTTAGTCTATCAAGTGGATAACATATGCACTTGTTGGAAAGGTTTAAACAGCATTTAGGCTGTAGTGATGGTAAAATGTATTCATTTTCAGAAAAGTTGGAGAACATGAGGGATCATGAGCGTAAGGAAGATACTTTTACCCCAATGCCTAGCCCTTACTACATGGAACTCACCAGACTCCTGTTAAATCAGTAAGTGCCTATCAGCTCTTAGGACTCACAGGTGAGATAGAGCTCAAGACTTTCCCTCTAGCTGCTTGCTCCTTGCTGATGCAAGTGGCATCTGCTGGCTCCAGGCCTGAGTCATTGTCTTTGCTTCCTTTCATCTCCCTATTCCCCCATAAATCCCTTGACTGTTCACCTGACACTGGGCCCAGAGTAAGCCACTGATGCCACCTCCAGCAGTAGCCTTTTTTGGTAATTCTTTTATTTCCTATGCTGCTGTCCCTTTTTCTTCTCTGAGTTTGTGTTCTATGCCTCTCACAGGAAAGGCGAGAAAGCCAGGTTAGCCTCTGACTTTTACCCAAAAGGAAAGCCCACTAGTGGCAACAAGGCACCGTTGTGTAGTCTCTTCACTTGTTTGCCTGCATCTAATGCTGTCTCCAGTTTGGCTCCTACTTCATCCTGGTTGCAGCTAGAGCAGCTGCTGCTGGCAGTGCTTGGAGGCTTTCTCTTGACACAGCTTGAAGTCCAGCACCAGCTTGACATCTGCTTCCTTCACCCCTCTCTCACAACACCCACCCTAAATGACCAGCAACCTTGTCTTGTATGTGGCTCTACCCCTACACCTAGCATGTGTATGCTCCTCCTGTGCTTGTTGAATAAGTGAATGAGTAAATGAATGACTGCACACAGAGGTGGGCAGTTTTGCTTGCACTCAGAATGTACTGTGCAAAATGTGGAACTGCTAAAGCTCCCTGAGCAGCTGTGAATTGATGTGCTCAAGAGCAGGACTAAGACTCATTCGGGAGCTCTCCACTGCCTGCTGTTGAGCAACAGGTGGGCTGGGGACTACTGAATGGCACTGCTGTGTTCACCTGGAAGTTTGGGTACGGAATGTATACTTGAGCTGGTGAAAGGGTTCAGCTCACCCATTCACTCCGTAAGCCAGAGTATCAACCGCGTCCTAAGCACTCCTGGGCTCATGTTCCATGTGAGCATGTTTACCAGAGTTGAGCTGCAGTGGCAGTGCTGTTCGGAGTGTGTGGGGCCTGCTGGGGCCAGTGAAGGGCTCAGAGTGGCTCCTGTGGCGCACTGGCTTGGAAAAGGAGGAGAGTGTCTCTAGGTGGGTAAAAGGGGGAGGATGAGACTGGTGTCCACAGGCGCTACAGCGTGGCAGGGCATGATGTGCCTCACACCAGGGGCCACTGGCATATAGAGAATGAGGGAGCAGCGGGCACCAAGTTGTCTCTACCTGCAGGTGATGTTCCAAGTAGGGTGTGCTGTTGGAGAGCCTACAGGGGCAGTGAGGACAGGCTCGGAAGGGGTGGCTCTGGAGAAAACTAGGTCAGAAGTGGCTGCTGTTTTCCAAGAGAGAGTACCAGCCTGCTCACTTTTAGTTTTTGATGTCTAGTATATACCTATTCTCATTTGTTGATTTATCTTGTTATCCGATATTTCACATTTATGACAGTAGTGAAAAAAAAATCACACTGTTTGTGCATTAATGACATCCATCTGGCAGTAACGAACACCAAGGGGCGAGGGGAGGGTAACACGGGCTGCTGTGATAGTTATGGTTGTATGTCAGCTTGCCTGGGACATGATTCTCAGTGGTTTGGCAGTTGTGTAATACAGTCACCTCCATTTTCACATAATGCTGACTTGTGCGTAACGACCTGGTCTTTGGAACCTCACTGACCTTGGGTGTATCACATGTGCAGCTTGTAGCACAAACCTTGCTTTACATTCATCTGGCTAAGGGACTTCATTCTGTCTTTGTTCTGCAGTCCAGTTGACAAGGACCTGGGGTCCTTTGTTCTTTAATCTGCCATGCACAACTCAAAATCTGCATGTTTGGGCTTACAAATAAGTAAAACTCACTGAAGAGAAGTCACACTAGATAATGTCTGGCTTATCCTTGACTGCCCTGTGGTGCTGCTTTGTACTGGAGAGCTTTTGGTCTGTCTTTCCTTCAGAGGTCAGTTTAAAGCAGTCTCTTGAGGCGGCAGAGTGCTTGTCCCTCGCCAGCTTCAGCTCAGGCTTGTGCTCGGTTGGTGCTCATCGGCAGTTTGATCAGTTAAATGGGTGACATCTGCCCTTCAGGGTGCCTGCAGGAGAGACTTGGTGCAGTGCCAGACATTATGTTTGGAACAGAGCTGTCTTTCTCCCTTCCCTCGAATTGTAAACCCTTGGATTACGGGCAGGGCATAGTGACCTCTTCAGTATTCCATGGCAAACGAGCCACCAATGCCCTTACCTCTGAGCCAGCCCCTGACACATTCCTTCTCAGTGGAAATTACACAGTGCAGCGCCCTTGGTTATCCTGAGCCAGGGGTGTCCAACATGGAGCTTGTTTTCCAGCATATGGTCTCAGGTAGACAGGAGTCCTTGTATAGCAGCCTGCAGAAGGCCAGCGCACATGAGGCAAGAGAACTCCATAGAGCACAGTGGGATTTCCTTGTCACCAAGCTCAACTGCCAGAAAACCTTAGATTTTAAAGTTGAGAACAAAGCAAGACAAATTTCCCAAGTCTAGAATTGCTCTCGTATTTCACCTGAATCTGAACAGCATTTCTAAAGTCACTACTGCTGCTTTGGTTTACTGTGTATTGAATGTGTTTCACCTCTTCCTTCCTTTAGTGCTTCAGACAACATCCCTAAAGCAGATGAGATCCGTACCCTGATCAAGGATACATGGGACACTCGGATGGCAAAACTCCGAGTCTCTGCTGACAGCTTTGTGAGGCAACAGGAGGCACATGCCAAGGTAGGAAGCAGCACTGCCCCCCCGCCCCCGCCCCCCCATCCCGCTGGGGCCTGCTGTGATGGGACTGCCACGTGACGGGCTGGCTGACCTCCTGGCTATGCAAGCAGGCTTTTTCTTTTTTTTCCCCCCACCTCTTTGTAAAATGTTTATAAGAAACAGGTCAACTTTCCTAGAATGGTTGTACCTTTTACATTTTTTTAAAAAAATCACTGGTTCTTATTTTTAACAAGGAATACCTTTTTTCTCGTGTTCCAGCTAGACAACCTGACCTCAATGGAGATCAGCACCAGTGGGGCTTTCCTCACCCAGGCGCTCAACCACATGTACAAGCTCCGCACCAGCCTCCAGCCCCTTGACAGTACTCAGTCCCAGGACTTCTAGAGCAAGGTCTCCTACTAATTGAGGCTATGTAGATGGAGGCCAGTGGGTGCCACTGGAGTGCTTTGGGAAGTGAGAGGCAGTCATAGTTCCAGATGTCTAGAAATAGTTCTGAATGTTTAAAAGAAAAGAAAATGATGCAAGCAGTGGATTTGCAATGCTATTAGAGGCCGCTGGTTTGTCCACCAACCTTAGCTCCCGGGAACATTCTTCAATCCCATGCCCATGTCTAGAAGCCATCTTTCTCAGGTAAGGGAGAACTTTCTTTCTTTCTTTCACAAAAGGGCCACATGTGGCTCAGTGTAACATGTCTGTGTCGCTTTTAAAAGACACATAGTGGATGTGATGGCTTAGGGCTCTTTTCTGCTCTGTCCTGACCTCTTGGGCTAAATTTAGAATCTACCAAGGTTGCTCACAGAGAGAGCTGGCAGATGGAAAGGCTAGTAATGCAGAGCTGTGTTTGATAAACTGTGCCCTGAAATACAATAAAAATGGATCAACCCAAACCTCTTTGTGAGATTTCCATCCTGTACAGCTAACAAGTGAGAAGTACAGACACTGATTAAAAAGAACGAGGTAGAGGTGGGCCTCTGTTCTCCTGGCTGCTTTGGCTGTGCTGTAGAAGTTCCTGAGGAGATGGTATTGAGCAGGGGAATGATTCTTAAGACAAATGCTGGGAAGGCCAGTTGGGACTTGGCTCTTGATGAACTTAGAACCTTAGCACTTTATGAGAGTGGGAGTGAGAAGCTATACTGTGAGGTGGCTTTGTAGCCAGTTTTCAACTGTAGCACCTAGTAGAACACAGGTGCCATGATTCTATGATGGAAGGTGACCATACATTCATCTCCCTGGGACTTGGAGCATTAGCTTTAATATGGGGCTTTTCCCTTGTAGTCATGGGAAGTCAGGTGTCTCCTAGTGTTGTCCCTTCACCCTTTTCTCATGATTCTGGCTGAGCTACAGACTCTGTCAGTTGTTCTGGTCCTCATTTTATTATAATATAAAAAAGATTTTCCTCTTAACATGATTTAGGAAGATTTTATTATTTTTTTTCTTTTGGATGTTGTCAGAAATTACAGCAATATATTCATAAATACCTAATTACTACATTCAACAAATAATATTACAATACAATGAATTCAAACAAGTACACTTAGAACAGGTTTAATTTCACAGCATCTAAATGGCCCCCAGTGTGGTCGAGGCACATTCCTCCTCCCTCCCAAGTACTGGTTTACTGGTCTAGCAGGAAAGCACAGGGTACATACAAGGAACATGGCAGTCAGCACAGCCCTCAGCAGGCAGAGGGAGGGAGTGTCTTAAGCACTGGATCAGAGTTTGGGGACAGGCTACTGCAAGGAGAAAGAGTCATAGCTTGGTTGCAGCTAAGTAGCTAATATACACTTCAGAGTACCAGACCCGGCTGCACTGACCATCTCCATCTTGTGGTGGGTCCTTGTAACTTTTTGCCCCTAAATCCCACAGGTCAGGGAAGGGGCTGTTAATGAAGTTAATCAGCCTGATTGTTTGGGGTTGGTAGCACTGTGAGCTGTTGGAGGAAAACACCCTGCTACCTATATATTTATGATTTCTGATATTGTAATTCTTTACTATGGGAGAAGTGGACTCCTTTTAATATTATCTGGATTTCCTTAAAGGCATCTGAGAACACTAAATGCCAATTAAATGTGTTATTGCCTTTAAGGTTAGAATATAGATTAAAGTGTTGAAACTCCCACTTTGGTCACTGATCTGAGACAGTGGGTTAGGATCATGGTATTTGTCTCAGATTATAGGAAACAAAAATAGCTTGTTCTCAAATTGTCAGTTTGTATAGCACCAAGTTTTGGGGAAAGCTTTGCTTTGTTTTTAGTAACATGATTGAATGTGGAACCATGTGACTTAGTATTAGAAGATGTCACTAATTTAGAGGACAGATGGTCTCTTCCAGGTAATCTAGGAAGACACAGACTGAGGTTCTCATGCAAATACTGACACAAACACTGTGTAATCAGTCTTAGAGCGAATGTGGTGTATTTCTGAATTGGCCGTGTGGAACAGCTGAACAATGAAAAGTTTCAGAGATGGCATATTTGTCTGTTTTTGTTAAACCCAAATAGAAAATAGATGCTACTGTGTTCTCACGCTCTAGAATCATCTGAAAGTAATCAAAAGTGTTTTCTGATTGTGAAGCTAATTACTGGAAGAGTACTGTGTGTTGGCGGTGGTGCCCTTTTTTTTTTTCCAAAGAGCCGCCTTCCTGTGCTGTTCTTAGTTTGTGCATGCTGCTTTCCTGGGGATGTTTCTGTTCTCTTGATTGTCAGTATTTCTAGAGCACAAGGATACTGAGGCACCCCACAGTTAGGGGGAGGATGGTGAGGCAGAGTGGTAGAGAGGCTAAAAGGCAGGTTTTAAAACGGTGGTTTCAGTTGAAGGAAAAAAACTTATCACTAGTTCATGGACACAGCCGCCTCTAGGCAGAGACCTTTCTGGAATGACCAATCCCTTTATCCCACATACCATGACCTTCCCCCTCCGATGGTCAATGGGGCTGTGCTTTTGTCTGAACTCATTGTATCTAATTTCTCCTTTACTCACTCCAGCCAAGGCCATTACCAAAACTGAGTACCAAAAGCATCCAGACATGTTCTGTAATGCTGAAGGAAGGTTCGAAGTGAACTGCCAGCATGTGACTCTTAGGGCTTCAGATTAGAAGCAGCAAGCAGATTTTAAACAGAAGTTCAGGGCTATTTTGCCCTGGTTGTTGGCAGTACCACTCATTCTAAACACCTGTCCCCACCTGTGGTACACGTTCATCTCTCAATGTCTCTGCAGGGGAGGCAGCCCCAGCACAGCCTTAATGCTCTTCAAGCCAGAGCTACGGAAAGGAGGGCACTCACTGACTGCTGATAATACTGGCGGCACTTTTTGTCTGAGTTTGCTAATAACTGGAAGATTCTTGGCAGACATACAGAGCAAACTGTGTGAGAACAGATAAAGCGACACAATGCCATCTGCCAGCAAGCTGTTCTGCACAGCAGAGGTCTGGGCTGAGGGCTCCACCATGGGGCACAGGGAGTAGCCCCCACAGAGGTCAGGCAGCCCTTCACCTGACCCATGACCGTGGGGGCCCTGCCTCCTCCTCTCCCCATTGCGCTCAGCTAGCCACGGGCCTTGCCCTCAGTTAATGACCCACTGCCTCAACAAGCAACAGCTAGGATGAAGACCGACTTCTGAGCATGGCGACCCTTGTCCCAGCACTGCCATGCCTGTCATAGTAAGTTCGAAAGGAGGGGAAGGTTAGCTCAGAAACTGTTCACTCTACTTTAGGTTCTTACAAAGCTTTGCATCTAAAGTGAAGCCTCTAGGTTTCTACTTTGCACCTGCTCTCAGACTGCTGTAAGACATCTAGAATCACGTCTCCAATTGCTCACCTCCAGAAGGCTAGTTTAACAGAAAAGCCCCACATTGTGTGTGCTGCTAGGGCACACACATGAGGACTGACATGTTCCCACCACAGACTGTCCTTCATAGCAACTCACTGTCCAAATGCTGGGGGAGGCAGAGAGGGAGTGAATGAAGGAGGTAAGAAGTATGCATGGCTTTCTACATCATTTCCTGGTGCAAATTAAATCAAATTAAAAATGAAGTGATCGCATAGGCGCCAGTGGTAAGCTCTTTAACTTTTCTTCTTCTTTAATTTTAAAAACACTTCAATGTCCTGACCAGCAGCAGTACAAACACTAAAAGCAAGGTTTTCTTTCCCTTTTGCCCAGGAAAAAAAAAAAAAAAAAAACCAAACAGGAAAACAAACAAACAAAAATTCCCCAAACCACATATTAAAAATGGCAGGCTTTTTTATAACAATAATTAAAGTAATAAAAACATACAAAACTTTGTCTTTAATATATATACACAGTACAAGGCCGAAGCACCTTTGACTTTTCTTTCAAAATTTACGTTTGTATGAAAACATCACCCACAGCAGCAACAATTTAGTGGGTGTGGATCTATGTATACATAGAGCTCTGTCCATTTCCCCCCATGGAGTAACAAAAAAGTACCTTTAGTCTGTCGCTTCCCTTTACTTTTTTAGGGCAGAGCTTTTCCAGTGCACAGCCTTTGGGTGAGTCTGTAAGTACTGTTGATTTGTATGCTCCTAGGATCTCATGCTTGCAAGAAAACTTTGCAAGAAAATTAACTGAAATAAGCCCTTTACTTACAACACACCCAACCTTCTTTTCAGCTGGAGCAGGCCTCACTCCTGGGAGCAGTGCAACCTAGCCCCTTGTCACAGCAAGAGCCAAATGGGTTCTCTAGGCAGAATGACCTGGTGACCATCAATGTGGCCCATTCACATACACCCAGGGGGGCTGTAAGTGGTAAGCTTTTAGTGTTGGTAATGGAGCCTTCATTTTCAGATTAAAAATGATGTAGGGGAAGAAAGAATAAAACCGCCTTTAAGGAGAAAACCTATGGGCTTCCTACGTTGGCTGCGTGCTGAATTACAAAGGTGATTCAGTTGCATGGAAGTCAGGTGAGCTCTTTAGTCTGGAGTCTGGAATCCTTTGCTTCATGCATGGCACATTCTCATTAAGCTTCAAACCTCCCAGTGAAAAATATTAAATATTCAAGGTAATAAAATAGATATTATTTCTATACTATAGGTTCGGCCTAGTGCAAGGGAAACCGTCACCTAGGATATCCCTTCAAGTAACCCCTAGGCCAATGCATCGCAGGCAACGCAAGGCACTTCCGTAAGTGGTCCAGTTCTGCCTGGAGTCGCTCTCTTTCTGAAACAATCTTCTGTTTCTGGCTCCTTAACTCCTAGAGAGAGAAAGAAATAACAAGTCAAAGCAAACTCATTTCACATGATAAGGAAATGTAAACCAAATGGATGGCCCAGGTGCTGTGCTGATAGATACACCCTCAACACTCTGCAAATGCCATCTCCCAGTGGAGTGTGCTGGCAGTGGTCTTTGGGAGGAGTGTGAACTGGATTCCCCAGAGTCTTGGATTCTGGAAATAACTGTTCCTCCCCTAGAACTACTGTCCATTCCCAGCCTTAGCTTGAGCCTAGGGTTCTTAAAAAGTCAATCCCAATGCTACTATAAAACTGCTGCTGCTTCTGCCCCTGCACACTAGAGGAAGCCTAGGTGGGTTATTTACTGTTGGCTTTCAGCTGGGCTCAGCAAGTTTTCCAGCTGGCAAGAGGTAGTTTTTGGTCTAGAGTTTTCTTTCTGTAGTAAAATCTCCTTTCTCCTAGGAGTAGACGGATATAGGCAGTAAGTAACTCCCCAAAAGGGACATAAAAATAGCATCTTTACCCCTTCCGCGGTCAATATCCTGTAAGTTTAAGACATCTTCTTCCCGAGCCAACTAAACCCTTGAGTCATCTACTGACTGACTTTTGACTTCATGTTTTCATTTCTGAAAAGCAAGGTTTCCCCTCAAAACTTGTACTGGATTCTATGCCTGAAACAGCCCGGGATCAGACACCACGGCTGACTCACCACCATGCTGTGGGAGAGCTGCTCCGCTGTCAGGCTGAGGCTGTAGTGTTGCGCCTCCAGCCGCCGGCACTGTGTCTGCAGCACGTGCCGCTCCAGATTTTGCTCTGAAAAGACAAGGGAAGTGATGGCTTCAGTAAACCGGGGCCACACAGGGACTCAGGCAGGAGTCTCACCTCTGCAGTGCTGGCAGTACCTCACATTGTTTCACCTTCAAGCCACACTGGTGAGTACATAAGGTACGGACCTACGTCTGGTGCCTTGGAATAAGGATCTGGAATCAGATGGCAATTAAAGAGATTCACACACAGCATCACTCAGGGCGAATCTATGGTCTTAAAATGCACTCTTTAAAAAGAAGGATTAAAAATAAGGGACAGGCTTTCAGTTTAAGCTGATGGATAAAGGTCAGAGTAGATGGAGAAAGGGATAAAACAGACCTTAGCCACTAATAGCTGAGAATGGCAAAATCCTAGAGAAAAATAGCCTTTCTGACCAAATGTAGAGAGGGCAGAACCACCTGACAGTAATTAGTGTCCAGTACCACTTACAACCACCACCTGTCACACACCTGTCAATACTGGAGTGACTTGTGTACTGCTGGATGATGCGTCACTGGAATTTCAACTACCAGCAAGGTGGACAGATCTCAGTGGTACTTCCAGACTAAGACTAGGAACAAGGCCTGGTAATCTACTTTCAAAAACCAGCCAGTGGAAGCTATGGCTCACAACAGAATCTTATCCAAAAGAGTGGAGGGTGAGCCTCCTCAGCAGTTGGAAAGTGCTGCAGATGCCCAGTGGCTTCTACCATGGGCCAGAGCACACTAACCGTCACAGACAGTGTGACTAAACAGTCACCTGCAGGAGTAAGAGAACCTACACATAAGTCACTAGAACATGAGTTCCGCAAGGTCATGACAGGTAATAAGGTAAAAATAGGAAGCAACAAATGTTGCAGAGGCAGTGTATGGGGAGAGGGGAACTTGTACACACTACTGGTAGGGATGCAAAATGACAATAATCTTTGGAAAACTGTACAGCACTTTCTTAGAAAGCTGGGAATAGAAATACCACATAACCCAGCAATCCCACTCCTAAGAATACATCCTAAAGAAGAGTTGTCATATGAATAGACAGATTCACACCTATGTTCACTGCAGCATTATTCACAGTAGCACAAAGTTGGAAACTACCTAGATGGCTATCAAAAGATAAATGGATAAACTGTGGTACATATACACAATGGAATATTATGCAACAAAGAACAATGATGAATCCGAAGCATCTAATACCATGGAGAAGAGAGCAGTATGTTGGGTAAAATAGGACAAATTGTATGAAACCATTACACACCAGAAAGGGGAGGAGTGGGGATGGAAAAACAGTAAATACACAGTAAGTAGATAAGGGGTAGCTCTGGTGAAGGGTACGACAGTACATACACAACTTGTACAAGGCAAGGTCATGGAAGCTCCACAGACACATCCAAGTTCCCTGAGGGACCACAGTCTCAAGGAACATTTAGCTCAATTGGTATAACAGTTTATAAAGAATGTTCTATATTCTGTTTCGTTGAGGTCTTAAAAGCCTGAAGGCAGCTATCTAGGATACTCCACTGGTCTTATGCCTTCAGAAGTAAGGAAGAAGTAAGAAAACTAAAGATACAAGGGAAAGATCAGTCCAAAGGTCTAATGGGCCACCAGTATAATGGCCTCCAGCAGACTGAATCCGGGACAATGAGGTGATGCCCAGTGACCACCAGTGACTGACTACACTGACAGGGAACACAACAGAGGGTTCCTGACAGAGCAGAGAAGAGGGTACAGAACAAAATTCTAACTCAAAAAGAAATTAGAGGTGAGTAATGAAGTTACTCCTGAGGTTCTCTCTTCAGCCTATAAAACAAAACAAGACTAAAGGAGCAAGCCAGCCCGGGGATATGGATTAGAAGGCAAGAGGGGATAGAAAAGCTGGTAAAAGGGAACTCAACACAGATGAGACAGCTGATGTGCTGTGGCATTGTTAACCAATGTCATAAAACTAACGGAAACTAGTTTGTTCTGTAAACCTTCATCAAAAGTATTATTAAAAAAATAAAAATACATGCTGGAAAAAAGTTCACGGTTGCTGGATAATAAGATCAACAAGAAAAAGCGTTTCTGTAATAAAAATTACCAACAATTAAAAAATGGAGAAAAAGATCACAGTCACAGCCAAAGCTAAGTGATACCTAAAACTAAACTGTAATAGAACTTATGGAAAAAAAATAGAAAAAATGATTTAATGATTTCATATGTCATATTCATAGAGTGATGATATTATCATCAAGAATGTTAGTTCTCTCCAAATCTGTTAAGTTTGTTGCATCTGAAAAAAAAAAATTTTTTTTTGGTGGAACTTAAAACATGATCCCAGAATTCACACGGAAAACCAGGGCAGCAACTGTGACAAGGACAGGGTGGCAGGGCACAGGAGCAGAGCCCCCAGACTATCTTCAGCAGATGTGAAGGTGCTACACCACAGAGCAAACCCCAGGGGAAGTCGGGCCCTCCTCCCAGAAACCACCAGGATCAACCGTTGTGAAGCGCAGGAAAAACTAGCTCTCTACCTTACTTCAGTGTAAGTGCTGAATCTAATAAAAACAGAACTAGGATGACCTTGGGGTAGGAGGGATTTCTCAAACAAGGCACCCAAAACCACAAACTAGTACAAGATGGGTTGCCTGTCACCTGGGGAAGGCTGCATTCCTGCTGAGAATATAGCATTTCTGGTTCCAACAGGGGCTTGGCTCCCCTGGCAAAGTGCCAGCTCAGGCAGCAGCCAGGCCAACTCTGGGGCTCAGTTTGTTCTTCAAGAGCCCGTGTACACGCCAGGGCCCAGGGCTGGCTGAATCAGGATGGGGAGTAGGGGCTGTGGCACTCGCACCCCTAGGAGGATAGCCTCTAGTTTCCTCCATGACAGGGAACCCTGGCCACATGCAGGCCTGGGGACAGCTCTTAAACTGTGCTGAAAATCAGAGCAAAGCTGTGGACATCTAGGCTTTGGTACCGTCACACAGAAACATCCCGCTGCACCCATTTTTACCTTCTATATGTTCCTGGTAAGCTTCAAAAATGGCCTCAATCCCTTGCCACTTCCGTCTGGGGACTTCCTCATCGTCCTCTTCTCCGCCATCCTCCTCGTCCTCATCCCCTGAGTCCTGGTCTGTCTCCTGGGTGATGGGGCCCTTCCTCCCTGGTGGAGGCTCCTGCTGGCCATTGTGCTGGGGCCGGGGGAGTCGGCTGGAGGACTGTAGCTCGGGAATGTTGTAGTGGACAGATGTGTCCACCTTGTGATTCTGTTCTGCTGACAGCACAGCTGTGTGCCCTGTAGGAAGTAGGAACCAGGATCAGGCCACGGGATCTTTGGCAACTTACAGGAAAGGGACAGAAGGGGCTTCCTCTGCCCCTTGGTGACAAGATCTTGTGGCTGCAGGTCTCCCAGTAGGCCAGCCCTGTGACTGCAGAGACAAACTGGCAGCACATCTCAGCTTTTGAGTCAGAACTCCAGTCGCAATGCTGTATCACTGTATGTGCAGGTATTCAGGTGCTCCCCACACCACTAGTGTTGACTTGGGCTGTGACCTGCATGAATAGGTCTGCCCACAAAGATAAAGGGTCTGTCTGTCTGGGGTGCAGCCCCATGGTGACCAGAAAGCTGCTGCCCCCGCATAGCAGGGACAGCTCAAACAGGCTGGGCACAGAGGGACCCAGCTACTTTTTCATCATTCAACTCTTGACCAAACAATCAAGGATGGCATTAGGAAAAAGCTGAAAAAGAAAAGGTAGAAAGACAGACATGCTCATGAGGCCTCAGTGAGATGGTGCTGGCAAGCAGCATGGCGGTACCCTGAGTGTCTGCAAGGATCTCAGTGCTCCACTGTAGCTTCTCCTTTAGAGACCCAGAAAGGAAAACCTCCATCCTTGTATGATTCCCTAGCATTCTTTCACGCACATTCACGGCAGAAACCCCAAAGAGCATCCCCTCCCCATTTTTATAATCATGGTCAGAACATGTATTTTAAAAAATACTTTTTATATCTTGTAGTAATAGAAAGGAGCCCTAGAGGCACAGAGGGCAAGAGCCCAGTTGCTAACCGAAAGGTCTGGTAGTTGGAATCCACCAGCGGCTCCTTGGAAACCCTATGGGGCAGTTCTGCTCTGTCCTGTAGGGCACTAGGAGTTGGAATTGACTCAGTGGCAACAAACTTAGCTTGGTTTTAGAAATAAAAGTGGTTTTGACAAAACTGGATTATTCTGGCAATTAAGTGTTCACATAAATTTATCAAGCTCAATAGTTATTCAATTGTTAAGGATTCTTTTCTAATCAACTATAGCTTTTGAACTGGTGAGTATAAAACCCTGCCGCCCCTGTACTCTGTCACGTCCCCATCTGAGCCTCTGCTGGGGTGATCAGGGGGCTCTAGTGGGGGCTGAATGGACCCATGACCAGAGTGCATGCTGCCTGGTCAGCCCTGTTGGGGTGCCACAAAAGCAGCAACTGCAGAGTGCACAGTGAGCCATGTAGCAAGGGCCCCTGCTGTGGCCTTACTAAAACCATGTGACTCTGCGCACACTGATGGCACATTTGCTGAGTGTTCTGGAACAGCAGACAGCAGCATTAGTATCATCTGGAGGCTATATCAGAAACAGACCCTCAATCTCCACTAGACCTACTGAGTTGGTATGTCCTCTACAGTGACTCATCTCTATGACCTGAGCCCATGAGGGCCTGAGAGGCATTGTGGTGAGCACCCACAGGGGTGGCCACAGCTGTGAGAGGATGGCCGTCACTCTAGAATGCATGGCAGCAGGGCTGGGCCGGGAGCACAAAGTTACCTTTGTGCTTCTGGAGGGCCTTCTGGGTGGACTGCAGCACTGACTCGTGGAACTGATGCGCGAACTCCTCAGCCAGGAAGGGCTCCCATGGCTTGCTCTTGCCATTGATGCTGTGTGAAAGTGGCACGGGGACATCCTTGGGTGCGGGGCCCCGTATGCAGTGCAGCAAGCTCAGGCCCTTCTTGCCCCCGGGTGCCTCACTCAGTCTGGCCTTCTCACTGCAGGCAGGAGCCGGCTCCTGAGATCGGAGTGGTTCGAGTCTCCCGGGCTCCACAACCTTCGGGATGTCAGACAGGGATGCAGCGATACCAATGGGCTTGTCCGTGTCCAGGGAGGCCTGCTGCCCGGCTGGTTCTTTTAGAAACAAAGTGAAGAGGATGATTAAGAGCTGCAAGTACACAGGCCAAGTGCCTGTCACACGGACACCCACCACCAAAGCAGAGACCCCAGTGAAGACCCCACAATAAGCCAAAGATTTAGGAAATGATAAATTACAGGTCACTGAACTTTTTTGTGGTCTGAAGACACTGCAGTTAGGAACACGTCCACCCTGGAAAAGTGCCTTAGGAAGGTTTCAAGATGAGATCTGAGGAAGAAGCAAGTTGCTGAGTTCACTGCAGAGGTAAAAGTTCACAGGGCAAGAAGACCTTCCATAAGGAGCCAAGAGGGGTCAAGTGACAGATTCCCTGCTCCACTCAGGAGATGAAGAGGCACAAAGAGGTGTCAGCATGGTGAGAGATGTGGAAGCAGATGCTGGAGTGTTCCAAAAGGCAGAAAGCACAAGACCAAGATGCAGGAAGAGTGTTCTACGGAAGAAGATGAGCAGTGGCCCCGATGGCGGCTTCCAGGCAGAGTGCTGTGGGCCACTGGGGGATCATGGGGCTCCACAGCCTGGAAGCTGGGAGTCTCAAGGAGAATCTTCACACTGCAAACAGCTACACATCACGTGAGAGGGGTGCAGAGAAACAGTCTTCGGGAGGCAGGTCCAAGACGAAGACGCAGCCACCAGGAGCAGAGCCTGGAGCACCGCCTGCCCCGGCAGCCCTGCGGGCATCCCAGGGCGGTGGCTGAATGGGGCTGTGTCCCGCCCTGTGCCTTACCGCTCAGGGAGGCAGCAGGACTGTCCCTCGGAGTGTGGCTCAGTGCGCCTGCCACTGCGGCCGACAGCGTCTTCTGCTTCATGGCACGGAGCATTTCAACAAGCCTCTCTGTGTCTGCGAGGAAAGCAGCCTGGGATTAACAGGGCCGAGGTGCCATTGTGGGAAAAAGAGTCAGGTCCCAGCCTGGCTGCCACTAGCATGGCAAGATGTTAAGACCCACAAAGGCAAGAGCCACGAGGTCTGCAGTCAGGAGGAGCCTTCACTTGAAAGTAAGCCCAGACTTCTCTCAGCTTTCACTGTACAGTGCTACAGCCGAGTCCCCAAATTGCTGAGTGTACGGCTACTATGGCCATGGGCACCTGTGGGCTTCTGGGATGACCTCGGAGGATGCATTCTTATCGAAGAGAAGAGAGTCAGTCCCAACAGAAGGAACATCGGGTTGGGAAGCACAGACACATGTGCATAAGCTTTCACCCCTTACTCACAGCCATCGCCATGCCTATGTCAGGCCACCTCTGGCCACATCACTGTGATGTCCTACAGGAATCAAGCTACACAAAAACAAAACTACACCCATTTCCAGGGATTCACACCAGTGAAAAACATCTCACTACCTGAACGGAGTTGCTGAGTGGAGCCAGCAGTTTAGGCAGCACTCAACTGCTAACAGTAAGGCTGGAGGTTCCAGTCTACCCACAAGTACCTCAGAAGAAAGGCCTGGTGATGCAGGTCCAGAAACAACCACTGAGAACCCTATGGAGCACCGCTCTATTCTGACACACAGCCACTATAAATTGAAGTCATTTCCATGGCAACTAGTTTTGACTCTAAAAGTGAAAATTTTAGCTTCTGATTAAACACCAAAAGTACACTTTTCTACACCCTAGTCATCAAACAAAGCAACCAAGTGACCGATTAGCCTAATTTTTGCTTCCTGCTGCTTTTCTTCCATTCATTCCAGAACAAGCAAACAGGTGTGAGAAGGGAGCCTATGCAGATGGGTGGTCAAGGAAGAGGGAAGGACAGAGAGAGGAGAGCAGAGCCCAGTTCACTTCTGAGCCAAGGTCCACAGCACAGTGTACACGGATGCAGGGTCAGTCACTCACTCTGCATGAACTGGTGGGCTCTGCAGGCCACCAGATCACACCCTCCCGCAAGGCTTCCTGTCACAGAACATAGGCTTTTATACAGCTGCCACAGCAAAGTTGCACTGAAGGGAAGCCTGCTACAACTCCGCCTGAAGACCTCACCTTCTCAGAGGCACTGTCAATCAATCCTACAGTGACAAGAACATTGTTCGCCTGTATGAGCATCACAGAACAAATGTCTGTGCCATGTGTGTGGCAACTACAGCACAAGCTTCTGGGGTGACCTTGAGAATGTTTTTACTGACGAGAGGAAAGAGCCAGTCCCAGCACAAGGAATGGCCAGGACATGCACAGGTGACTCAGGAAGCAGAGCCGTGCCTGAGCGTGTGAAACAAGAGACCGTGGGGCCCGAGGGGGCAATGCAGAGAGGCAAGAAGGAGGAGACGTGGGCACGGTGGATGGGATCAGTGGTGCCGCTCCTGAGGACCATGGGAAGGCTGGAGATGTCCCTGGCCAAGCCCATGTCGGAGCCTGGGCTACCCAGTGAGCCCATGCGGCTCAGGCCTCACCTTTCCTCCTCTCGGCACTGATGTGCGTCAGGTTGAAGATGGTCAGGAACTTCTTCTTTTCCTCAAAGTTGGGGCTGCTGTTCATCTCATCGGGACTGTAGCGAGTGGACAGTGCCAGGCGCGGGGAGGGGGTCTGCCGCTTGCTCTGGACCGTTGGGGGTGATGGGCTTCTCTCCCGCAGCATCCGCCTCCGCTTCCGCCGCTTCTGCGTCAGCAGCTCCTCCTTCTGCTGTTGGGTGGTCAAGCCAAAAAGTTGCAAAAACTCTAGCTTCTAGATTGGGAGAGAGCACAAGTCAGTGTGAATGCAGGTGCCTGCCCCCACCCTCACCCTACCCGAGAGCACTGTGGGGACGCGGACCTCAGAGGACGTGTCTAGCTTCAGGGGCGGCTGCTCGGCCACACAGCGCAGGTGGGCCCTGACCTCCTCCTCATCACTTTCGTCGTAGGAGTCATCCAGGTCGTAGTAGTACCCTGAGAGTGGAAATGGGTTTACTCAGGCTGGGAGCATCCCACTCTACTAGGCAGACATCTGCAATGGCCTCGATCCTGGGCTTCTCAAGGTGGCAGGCAGGGACGGAGGCTAGTTCTCACCTGTGAATCTCCCTCCTGAGGGACTAATCGCAGGCCAGGTCGCATCCTCTCAAAAGTACACAAAGCAGGCTTTCTGTACCTTGCTTCGCAAGCACTGGGTATCCATCTTCCTCTACAGGGCCCCCAACTTATCTGAGACCTACAAACCTGGAGCTCAACATTTACCCAACTTCTAGTCTCCCTTACGAGTGAACTCAACATTTGATAGTATCTGAGGGCCCTGAGCCCAGCCAGAGCAAAGACCACTAGTTTGAAGCCCGACCCACCCTTCTCCTGGCTGCCTGTGACCATGGGTGGGGCAGGGCTCACCCAGGAAAACCCAAGAAGCTATTGGCTGAGCTGAAGGAGTGCCTGACCCCTCCTGGTCAATGCCTGCAGTTTATGCGGCAGCCTGGTCTCCAGAGCCCCTGCTGGCCCAGCTGCTGTGCACCCCGATCATGCTGTACAATAAAGCCATATTAGCCTGCATGCCTCACTTATTAACTGGGCACACCTGATGGCTCTGATTGGACTTTTGGGATCAGTGTGTACTGCAGCAGGGGCCGCAGTTGGTCTGTCCCACCCAGGTGTCAGGTAGGAAACTCACTACTTGACCCGCTGACGGCCTGGCCTCTGCCCCGCTCACCCACACCCTCATCCCTGAGGAAAGCCCACGGAGCAGGCACCGACCTTTCTCCTGGGCCTCGCGCCGTCGGCGCTCCTCCAGATCCAGCTTGCTGACCAGCCTGCGGCGTTGCTGCAGGAACTCGTCGTAGATGTAGGCTGGGTCAGGACATCGCTGTGCTGGGGGCCGCCCACCCAGCTCCCCAAAGGGGGCAGCCTGGCTGAGGGAGACCCGCTGCTGGCCCAGGAGGGTCTGAGTAGATTTCTCAAGCTCCGTGAGGAAGGGCCCAGGCCCGGAGGGGAAGGCTGGGTGTTCTAGGCTCCCTGCCTCTCGCGGCGGCGGCTGCTGAAACTTGTCCAGGGAGGTGGCCTCTCGCTTCCGGGGTCCTTCTTCAGTCTTCTCTGGGCAGTAGACTCGCTCTACCTTCACCAGCGGCACGGCAGCCTGGCGGCTGGGCTCAAACAGGCCTGAGTGACTGTGCAGCGGGTGGCTGTCAGACACCCGCCGGGACTCCAGGGCATTGTCCATCAGGGACACGGGGTTCCAGAGGGCTGTGGGCACTGTATGGTGCTGAGGCTTGGGTGAGATGAGGGGTGGGGGCCCACCAAAGTGCTGCGGGAGATCGCGGCTGCCCGGCTCATGACGGTTTGGCCCCGGCCTAAAAGTGAAGATGATGCCATCAGACTTGCCTGGGAGCCTTGACAAGCAGACCCCTTCTCTAAGCTCCTAGACCGGAGGCTGGGGGGCAGTGGGGCAGCTGGGCTGTCTGACACCAAGTTACACACAGCTTCACTTCCCACTTTTCAGAAAGATGCAGAGGCTTGGTAGAAATCATGGCCTGTCCCAGCTCAGGCATGAGCCGACCCAACCTCCTGTCCAATTTTTCAGCCATGCCCTCACTGTGCTCACTCTACACTACCTTCCAGAACTCTCTGGGACAACCCTAAGGACAGAACTGCACCGGGGTCCATAGGGACTGCATGGCTCGTGGAGGAGAGGCCCTGCATGCACCTACCTCTAGGCATCAACCTCTAGATGTGTCAATTGATGGGTGGATAACGGGGTCGGCCAGCGTCCCTAAAGGAGCGACTATCCCCCTAATCTTACATTCCTCTCAGGAGGGCAGAGAGAGAACAAGGCTTTTGTTGTCTGCCTGCCCCCGACCCCCCTACATGTCCAGAGACCCTTGGGGGACCAGGACTAGTTTGTGCTGTTGCTGACCTCTGGTGGCCTTTGCCAGCTCAGGAGTGCCAGGGGATCCTCACTGCAGGCCAGCTTCCTTTCCCCAGGCACAGAAGACAGTCCAGGCGAAGGGGTCTCCTACACCAGAGACCTCACCACCACACTGCAGGTTCACCTAACATCATACTAATGTCCTGTTCCCTCAGTACATCCCCAGTAAGCCCCAACTTGCAAAGGCTCTTGTTTCCCCCAAGTTTATCTATTTTTAAGGAGCCCAGTGGTACATCTGGCCTGGGCGGCACAGGACAAGGCCTGAGGGGCAGAGCCCACAGGAGGTGGCCAGGTCCCAGGGCCTTTTCCACACCCGGCTGTGGAGCACAGCCACACGCCACAAAGCTGAGAAACCCGATGCCATCGCACTGCAGAGTCAGCAGAGGACAGACGGGAACCACATCAAGAAACTTGGTTCTTAAGTAAACGGCACAGGAATACGACCTGTCAGCAGAACAAACACTCCAGGCGCTGGAGCTGCACAGTCACTGGTTTGGTAACTTGGGGTGCAAGGATCCCCGTCATAGCACAGCGTGCATGTCACCCTGACGGGCACTGCCACTCCAGCAGCAGCCTGCCTCCCGGCAGCGCCTGGGTCACCACACCCTTGGGTGAGGACCCCGACGGGCAGGAATAGCCTCACCCGGCAGACTAAGCCCAGAGAAGCAAAGCTCCTCTCCTCCCTACCCCTGACCACTGGCGGTCACGGTGGCTGCCTGCAGGGGCTCGGTACCACCATTCAGCACTAACCCAGGAAAACATGGGAGAAGGGACCCCCACACAAGGATTTTGTGAGCCCGAGTGCCGAGTGTTTGCCATCCTTGGCAGCACTAGGAACCTTTCTGCCTGTCCTCACTGTGCACAGATGAGGGCAGGGGTGTCTGGGGAGGGGATGTGGTCCTGGAGTCACAGGCCAGGCCCTGGGCCGTGAGTCTTAATGCTACCCCTTCACATAAGACCTCAAGGTCCAAGGGAGTGGGTGAGCCCCAGGCCAGAACTGCACTGGCCACTGCTCCTGGACCAAAGCTACCAGGGGCATCAGACATAGGCAACAGGGCCTCCCAGGGATTTTTTTCATCACAATGCTAGGAAATGGTATATTTTTATTACAGAAACAGTATAGCTAACTTTTTATTTCCATAAGAATAAAAAGGAAGCCCTGCTGTCATAAAAAAACAGAAAAGGTCTGGGCATCAAAGCCTGGGAAGGACAGATACTGATCAGGAACAGACAGCTCTTTCCTCATGTCTTTGAGGAACCCACTGGGGCCTGAGCTTAACTGCCTTGTTACTCAGGAATGGGGGTCTTGGGTGACTCATTTCCCTCCCAGTCTCAGCTTCCTTGAGGGCAAAGTGTGATTGTAACAGGAAGGCTGAAGGATGTGAGATCAAGGAGCACACACAGCGGGAGGTTGGGTAAACAAGTGGTCAATAGGTGCTGCCGGCACTGATGCCCTGCCCTTTGCTCCCCTCTCCCCGTCCACATCCAGGCTCACCTGGTGCTCTCCGGACGGTGCTCCACCTCTGCCGGCATCGGGGGACGGCCCATGTCCAGGTGCTGCTCCAGCACCTGCTGACGGAACTCGGACACCTGCGACTGCCGGTCCTCCTTCTCCTGCCGCAGCCGCCGTTGCCGTGCCAGCCACTTCTCCTCCTCGTTGGTGCGCTGGATGAGCAGGGCTGCTGCCGCACTGCTGCCAGGCAGCGCCTGGAAGACGCCGTGGCTAGAGATAAGGCTGGGCACACCAGGGTGTGGGGCAGGTGTCGGGTGCAAGGGGTGTGGTACTGGCTTGGGTGCCTGCAGGCCCGCCTCCTTGAGCTTCTCTGTGGGGAGAAACACCATCATGCACAGCACGGGGTCCCCACCCTCTCAACCACCCAGAGCAGCAAGTGCCATGCAGAAGGATCTGCCCCAGGCCAGAATCAGACATGTGCAAGGGGTCTCAGGGACACGCACAGAAGTACAGCCCACTTAGCCAATAGCCTTGGGCTCCCCGGGGAGCCAGAGCTGGCTTACATGCTTACAGGAGCAGACTGAAATGCTCAGGAATTGAGCGAGTTTCTATTCAACACATTCATTATCAAAAATAAGCTTCTACAATGAAGCAAAGTATATCAAAAACAAAACTCAAGGCTCATCATTCCCCATTTTTTTAACCACACCCCAGCATTTTCTGCTTGAGAGGTGCCACCTGTGCACCTGTGTGGTGTACACTATGGTGGGCCACACTCATCTTGTCCTGACTCTGTTCAGTGATTATGGCCCCAGTGGGATTTTGTGCACAGAGGGAATGGCAAAGGCAACAGATCAAGGCCCCCCAGGGAGAGCCAGTCCCCAGACACCGCCAGCCGTGATGGCTGGCCGAGACCCCTGCCCACTCAGCCCCTCAACAAGCTGTGCCCCTGCCTGGTACCTGTGCGGGTCGGGGTCAGCTGCTCAGAGGGCTTGGCCCGCTCCTCCGCAGCGAGGCCCCGCAGCGCGTGCAGATCGGCCACGGGCAGGAAGGTTGGCTCCAGGGCCTTGGCAGCCAGCAGCTCCTGCTCGCGGGCCCGCTGCTCCCGCTGGCGCTCCAGCTCCCGCTCCCGCTCCTTCTCCCGCTCGCGCTCCCGCTCCAGCTCCTTCTCGCGCTCCCGCTCCTTCTCTCGCTCCCGCTCCTTCTCCCGCTCCCGGTCGGCCTCCCGCTCTCTCTCCCTTCGCAGCTCCTCATCCATCTGCAGCCTGGCGGGGAGCAGAGTCAGCTAAGTGCACTGTGAGGTGGGGGGACCCTCACCCTGGCCCAGTTCTCCTTGAAAAACCTCTCTATCCTGAACAGCAGTGGGAGACAAACCCAACCCAACCCATTGCCGTTGAGTTGATGCTGACCCACAGCAACCCTGTGATACAGAGCAGAACTGTCCCACCGAGTTTCCAAGGAGGGCCTGGTGGGTTCAGACTGCCGACCTGCTGGTTAGCAGCCGCCGTACTTCACCACCACTATAGCCAGGGCTGCTGGAAGATGAACCACCCCTTTTCCTTGTATCACAGCCCAAAGATGAGTTCCCAGACCCCGTTACAGTGTTTCCCGAGCACACTGCCATCCCCTTAGCCTTCCAGCTCTGCTTCAGCAGGGTGATGAAATCTGACTACAACTGCATGTTGAAGCCTCAACTATCCCACCCTCATCTTGTAGGTGATGACACAGGGGACAGAGTGGGTAAGGAGCCCCCAGCTGCACCCACAGTGGCTGTTCTGCCCACAGGCCTGGGGCTCACCTCTCCGCGCTGAGGCTGGACAGCCGGTCGGAGTGCAGTGCAGCCAGGGACGAATGGGTGAGCTCAGGGGGGTAGCGGACCCCGGACAAGTGCAGGTGCATTGCTGAGGGGTGCAGTGGAGGCAGGGAGCCCGGTGCGGGCAGAGGGTAGAAGGGGGACCTCAGGGCTGACAGGCAGTAGGAGTCATCCATCCTGTGCAGGGACACAGCAGCCGTGAGGGCAGTACACCAACATGCACCTCAGTTTAAAGAAGAGACAAATGGGCAGGAGCTGGCCTACGCCCTCGACGTTTCTGCCAGGGGCACCTGCTAGGGGTATCCCTCCCAGAGTTTGTCTGACATGGAGCAGTGCCTTGCAGTAACCACCCCCACCCACGAGCAACTGAGGGTTTCCACTGACCAGGACCACCAAGCACTGCCAGTGGCCACGCTGGACAGACAGTTGGGGCTCTGAGGCCCACCGCCGATGTGACGGGCTGGGCTTGCACACTAAGAAGCCTGGCACAGGGTTCTCTCCTGACACACACACTCAAACCCCATGCGCTGTCATGGGGCTGACTGAACTGAGGAGGAGAGGGTGGTTCAGACAACAGGGGGGACAGGGTGGTCTCCCACTACAAGAGCCAAGGGGGTGCAGGTTGGATTCAGGTGAGGGCTGTTCATCTTGCTATTTATAGATCACAGGATGGTGTGCAGGGGCAAGGCTTCAGTGACTCTACCAGGCCCTTCAGGCCTGCAGACTCAGTGAGGGGAGGGCAGGTCTGGGCCTGGGCTCACCTGAAGGCCGGGTGTGGGAATGGGTGTGGGGCCAAGTAACTAGGATGGTAGTAGGCTGCAGCGGTGGCAGGGTCCAGGCCAAGCGGAGGCAGAGAGGACATACGGAGGTCCTCGGCAGTGTGGTAGGGCCGGAAGCTCCTCAGGTAATCCTCAGTCACCGTGCTAGGTGGTACCACGTGGTGC
Organism: Heterohyrax brucei; assembly: GCA_028571685.1. Taxonomy (NCBI): domain Eukaryota; kingdom Metazoa; phylum Chordata; class Mammalia; order Hyracoidea; family Procaviidae; genus Heterohyrax; species Heterohyrax brucei. The sequence continues at coordinate 37,422,529 of CM053161.1, forward strand.
ACAGGCCGCTGTAGGCTGTGTGTGGGACATATGGGAGATGGTGGGATGGATGGAGACAGTGCCCTTGTTCCTCACCCGAGCAGAGAAGCATCTGGAGCACAGGCCCAGCCGGACCTCCCACTGCCAAAATGCTGGCCTGGCGAGGGACTCAGGGCAGCAGGAAGCAGCAGCTGCTCCAGGGGTCACACAGCCTGGAAAGACCCTGGCCCTGAGACCAAGGGCAAAGGGTTCAGGGCTGAAGAGTAGTGGTCAGCTGGGTCAAGTATGGGAGCTGCCCTGGCACCAATACGGAGCCCATGTGCCCTCCCCAGCACTATATCCCCCACCAGCCAACTTACTTGAGTGGTGGGAAGCGGGAGTCTTGCACGACTGAGCTGGGGGAGATTCCAAAGGGGTAAGGGGTGCTGAGGAGGTGGGAGGGGATGGCTGGGCCGCTCGCCTTCTCCTGAGGCAGTGGGGGCTCCACAATGAGGCGCTCCCGGCTGTTGCTACCGCCCCTCGAGCTGGCATCCTGCTTGGGACAGGGACAAAGCAGACGGGTTAGAGGTTCAGGGCCAGCACAGGAGGGTGGGCCCAGACTGTCTTCCTCTGGGTTCACAAAAGGCTCTCCAGGCAGTGTAGGCTTTCTTCAGGGGCCTCTTCTGCAGAGCCAGGCCTGCCAAATCTGCACATCCCGGGATGCAGAACACAGGAGGGCCAGAAGGGCAGCCACTCCTGCCTCAGATACTGTGCCCTCCCAGCATGAACCTGGGGTCATGCCAAGTCCCTGGCCCGATGTGCGGTGCCAGCTCTATCTGCAAGCAGGAACTTCCCCCCACTGACCACTAGCACACAGGCAGCCTCAGGACCAGGCGGGCATCTGTTGTACCACCTGCTGCTCTCCCCATACCCGGCACCCTCACTGCCCCCCACGGGAAGCTGGCACTGCCCATAGCTGAACAGGCCAGTCTTCTCCCAGCCACTGCCTCAGTGGCCCTGTCAGCTGTGAGGCATATACCTCAAGACACATTTGCATAGCCTGTGACTTTGCCTCTTGGACAGATAGCAGACGGGTTGGCTTAGGGGACAGTGACCCCAGGAACACAGAGAAGGGCCACTCCAAGTAAGGGGAAAGGAGGCCCAAAGGACCCCTAAGACCGAGAGTCAGAATGCCAGCCCTGGCTCATGTGGAGGACACTGTAAGCTACGTATTAGAGCAGCCACAGTCAAGAGGTCACCTGTGTGGACACGCCAGGGAAGGGAAGCAAACTGTGGAAAACGAACCACGTAGGAAGTTCCTACAGGGTCTCCATGAGTCAGAACTGACTCAATGGCAGTGGGTTTGGTTTTTTGGTTTTCAGAAAGTTCCAGAGAGTGAGCTCAGTTCCAGAAGCCACTGGGACACAGGCCTCAAGCCTCCCCACAAGCAAGGACAAGGGAAGGCCCAGGCCTCCAGATGCTGTCAGGGAGTCTCACACACACCTGTGCTTCCTGCTTCCCCAGCTAAGCTTTCCAGGAAGCAGAGGGGGGACCTTCACATACTGAGCTCCCCAGTGCTGGTTTAGTTAGCTGAGGACCAAACTGAGGCTCAGGAAGGAGACATGGTCTATGCTCCCCAAGTCCCTACTGTGTCCACTGCACTAGGGCACTGAAGCCAGGTAACTACAGAGGCCAGGCTCTGCCTTCCTCCTCGATGACATGAGCTGCGCAAGATGGCTCCTGCGGAGGTTTGTGGAAACAGACTCCTACCTTTCTCATGACCCTATACCCAGCTCCTGAGGATCCCTTACCCCAGCTCAGCCTCGAGGACAGTGGGTAGCAGGACTCTCCTCCATGAGCTGATGTACGATCCTGCATAAGCACTTTGGAAGGACTGCTATGGCCACCCAATTTCAGAGGCCCATCAGTCTTGGAATCAGCCGACATGACACCCCAGAACATAGTTCCATAAGATCTAAATTGCGCAGGTGAGCCAACAGCACAGCTGGAGCCAGCAGGAAGTCCTGCTGGTCAAGTGCACTGACCCGGCTGGCCTACCAATAGCTCATCAGAGGACATACCAGTAGTGACAGAGTGCCAGGCCCACTGCTCATGCTCAGTCTTGTGGGCTCTCGACCTCTGACCTGCCCCAGGAGCTCCAGGCTGAGATGTGTACACCAATGCCTTGGTCAGAGCTAGACTACAGCCTACCGACACCTCCAGAATCTTCTATTTCAGGGCCAGGTCCCCAGGCCTCCATGAAATCTATAGAGGGGCAGGAAATTCCAGACAAATTCCACACAGGCCCTATGCTTCAGTTTCCTCATGTGTCAAATACTCCAGCCACATAGCATCCCTCAAAGCACAGTGGAGTGGCTGCAAAGATGCAGATAAGAAGTGGAGTGCAGCATCAAAACTGGGGGGCTCACATACAGGTGCACCCCTAACCTGTGACATCACCCTCATCCTCTTGCACACCTGAGTGACACCCTGACTGTGGGGCCACTTCCATACACCCCCATTGGCCACACCCAGGGTCAGTGCAGGGGAGAGGTACAAGGGGCACCCACACTGTTCACGCACTGACCAGCTTTGACCAAAGGTGAAGAAGGGGCTGTTGCTGTGCCACAGGGTCTGGAACAGGTAGAAGGGGGCAGCACTGCTCTGGACACCTGGGGGAAGAGGGGTGTCCTGGACACCCTGGGGAAGAGAAAGGGGTCTCCTGAGGCCCAAGGCCTCCAGGTACCAGGAGGTACCTGACGGACACTAGGCCCAGAGCAGACTGGACTTCACCCTGGGTGCACAGGGCACCTGATGAAGGGCTGCCTGCACCTGCCCAGGCTTGGCTAGCATTCAGCCCTGAGCACCTGCAGGAAGGTCTTGGGGAAAAGCTCCAGAAAACCAGTTCGAACACGACTTTTACATGCAAGGGGAGCTAAGGAGGGGCCTGCTCAGCTAAGAGCAGTCCCCAGCAGCCCCTTCTCCCCGAGCCAAGGACAAAGGCTGTACGAAGGCAGCTGGGCCAGATGGTACTTTCCTGGCCGGACTGCAAAGCCAGCAGGGAGGGCCTGAGGCCACGCCCCTGGTCTGGCTGGGCTCGCCTGGCCTCTGGGAACTAGGGCAGCTGGCTGGGAGCTTCAGCTGCCAGCGGGTGGGGCTGGCAGGGCCAACTCTACGCTTCAAGGAGGGGGCTGTACAGGGTGGGGAGGGCTGGGCAGAGCCCCTGACCCAGGCCTGGCCAGCCACCCCAAGTCCCCCCAGCTGTAGTGGCCAGGGCCCTCTGCTCCCCTCACGGGCCGCTGGGGAGCACCTGTGGCCACTCTTCATTATTTCAGAGAGCCACGGCTGTGAGCGCAGCTGTAGCTACGATGAAGGGGGACGAGGGGTGGAGGGCGGGCGCGTCCTCTGGTGAGGAGCGGCAGCTCCGCCAGCCTGATGAGGACATGGCCTGCTAGCTCTGCAGTCGACAGCTCCCTGTAATCTGCCCTTCCCAGCCGAGCTCCTGGCAACAGCAGTGGCTCCACAAAGGAGTCCTAGAGCCCCCACCTGCCCATCTCTTCCTCCTCTACCACCAACTTCATGGGGTTCTTTCTCCTTCCCCATGTCCCCCGAAGAGATATAACATCCTGGCGGAGCCTTTGTGCAGTGATGCGCCATCTACAGCCCGCAGTCCAGCCCCTCCCCACCCCTGCAGGCACTCTGTACCATTAGCTGCCAGCAGCCCTGCCCCAGCCCCTCCTTGGGGCCCACTGGGGAGAACACAGCGCTTAGAGCACAGCCACATGGTGAAGGCTCGCAGCTCCCCAAGGGAGATTCCTGAGAAGCCCTGGGTGAGGGGGGGCAGGCAGCTGGGCGTGGGGCTCTAGCCTCCAGCAGGTGGGCTGGCAGGGTCAACTCTAAGTGCCTTGTCTGTGAGGGGCACAGGACAATGGACGCAGTGGGCAGCTGCCACTGGCAGGCCAGGCCTGAGTTGGGCCCTGGCAGGACCAGATGCCACAGGGCCCTGACAGGGGTGAGGGCAGGAGCTGTTACTGTGTGAGCCAGAGAACACGCGGTCCTCAGGGTGGCTGGCAGCAGAGAGCAGAGAGCCAGGGCTCCCTGGGGCAGAGGACCAGTGGGGTTCAGGAGAAGCCAAGGGCATCAGGTTCCAAACTCCTCTGAAGACTGAGGCCTGTGAGTTAGACCATAGCCAGGCCTTGCCTGCTCCTTCAGGACTGTGGAAGACCCTCAGATGGCACAAGTGTGGGCAACACCACAGAGACGTGAGCTGGAGGGGATAAGTCAGGGTCCTGAACAAAACCCATCTCTAGGGTCCAAAAGTACCACTAGCTAGGCCTCCAGAATGAGAATCAAACCATCTTGGGATCTCGCATCCTGGCAGGTCAGTGGGCTGTGCTGTTTCCTGTCTCAGCTCCAGCACATCTGGGCACTCATGTTGTCACAGTAACTGTCCCTTGACTGCACACACTACAGTTGCCACCCTAATTGCCTATATTTGGTCTCACAATCCTCCCTGGGGCGGGTAGCGCTGCTCCCACTTCGCAGAGGAAATGGAGGCGACAAAGGGCTGGAGACTTGGCCACAGTGGCACCAGCCACTGACAAATGCTGGCACCCTTGCAAAGGTGCCTTTGCTGTCCCAGGTACCCCGGGCTTTGCCCATGTGCCCCTCACTTCTCACCTGCCGACTCTCACTTCTCCAGACACCATTGACGGTCTTGGTGGGGGCGATGGTCACCACCGGGGGTGTGCTGGGAACACTGTGGCCCCCCGGGGGGACAATGATAGGGCCCATGGGCACGCGCTTGGGAGTGCTGGCAGGAGAGCTGTGGTTGGTGGCCGGAGAGGACACGGGGGACGACTCACTGCTCAGTGAGGACCCTGTGGGAGTAAAAAGCACTGTGAGTGTCACAGGTCTGTTGTCACTGCTCAGCTCCTAATACACCAGTGTCAGGCCACAGGCACCAGCCACAATCCCAGGAGCTGCTCAGTGACTCTGCTTCCCTGGCTGACCAGGGGCCACACCTCTCTGATTTCACCTCCCCTGCCCACAGGTCCCAACACAGTGACAGGCACCCGGTGTAGATGCCCAGTGCCCATGTCAGCCTCAAGTGAAGGGGAGCCCTTTGGCTTTAGATGGGCTGAGGGTGGGAAGCACAGGCACCACCCCTACCGAGGTGCCACCTTCTGGAGCAGCCATGGTGCCCAGAGACCACATGGGATTCTGAGAGGGACCCACACGTAAGCCAGGGTCTCAGTGGCAACACCCCGGGGCATACACACAGGCATGGTACCATGCACGGGCTGCTCCCTCCTCCTGGTGTGAGTGGGGAGGGGCACGGCGCTTGCCCCGAGAGGGAGGAGGCCAAGGCTTCCTGAGGAGCGTGAGCAGGGGCCAGGAACGAGACCAGCAGGACTCTCACAAATGGCCTGGAATTTCCTGAGCGCCTCTGAGCTTGGCAGGTGTGTGTGTGAGTGTGCGTGTGAGTGTGTGTCTCTTTCACAGGAAGGGAAAGAGGGGCCTTCCTTAAGGGTCTCTCTCCACCTGGGGAGACAGGTGTCGCAGTAGTTGGCAGCTGGGAAAGGAGAAGAGGCAGCAGCCGGGTGGATGGGGACACAGGTGACTACAGAGGCACAGCGTGCGGGTGCAGCGGGTGGACCCCAGGAGGGGTCGTGTTTAAGCAAACATTTATTTTTCTACTTTGTGATTGAAAACTCATCATTTTATAGCTCACAAGTCAGTGGCTTCCAGTACCTTCACAAGGTGGGGAAGCCACTGCCACTATCAAATTCCAGAACATTTCAACCACCCTAGAGAGAAAAAACCCTAGCTGCTGTCACCCTCATTTTTCTACCCTCCATGGAGGTGTTAGAGGGCGAGACTAGAGATTCAGCTGTGTAGGGACTCTAAGGGTTGTGCAGGTGGTATGACCTTCCCTGAGCCAACGTCCTCAGAAATTCCATCAACTTCTTAAATAACAGAATGAGAAATGGGGCCCTATAGGTCTGTGCACAGCTCACACAACTGTGCAGCACGGCACTGCAGAAGCCAGGCCAGCCAAATATGCCCCACTGACCCTGCAGGCCACACCCCAGAGCCGCCTTGCTGCCTTGCCCCTAAGGTATGACGACCCTGACTCCCCAGATGGACCAGTTAGCTGCGGCCCACAGAGCCACCACTCTGTGGCTCAAAGCCAACCACCACCCACACCCTGAGAATTCTGCAGCACCAGGCTCACAGTCAGGCAATGGGTCGAGATCCTAGCTCAGCCCCTATAAGCACAGGCACACTCTGGACCACCCTGTGAGCAGAAAGGAGCTGTGCCATCACTGGGCAGACGAAAGCAGGGCAGCCAGCTAAGGACTGCCTTTCTGGATAGAGACAACCTGGGTTTGAGAAGCCAGTTTCAGGACGGTGGGTAGCAGGCAAGAGGGCGAAGCCAGGAGAAGGGATGCAGAAACGGATAGTGTGACGCTGCCCACCGCAACACATGCGATGGAGGGCAGTCCTGGCAGTTTTAAGTCAAGGCGGGTGCAGTTTCCTGAACCTTCATCCACTGCCAAGGGAGTGTTGTGCACAGCCCCTTGGAAAGCCTATCACATTTTGCAGAGCTAACTATCCACCAGCACTGGCCCAAAGCCTCTTGTGTCTCCTGCTGGAACACGGGGCTACGTCCACCAGACACCAGAGGCTCTCAACTGTCCCAACACCACCAGTAGGAAGAGGGCACAGTCTGGGGTTCTCTCAGAATGGAGACCCCAGTAGGGTCTGAACCAAAGGGAAGGGATCCAGAAATCCAACCTAGTAGGAAGCCAGAAGCCCACAGGCACGCTGAGAGTGGTTGTCCACTTAGCCCAAAAGACACACAGCTGACCGATGGGATTCAAGTCTGGAAAGCTCTACCCACCCTGGGGGGACAAAGTGGTGGCAGTGGCCACCATGGGGTGGGCTCCATGGTTTCCTGACCTGGGTGAGGGTCCTATGGGGGTTTGCTATGAAGATTCACCTGCTGCATACTTGTTTTTCCATGTACTTATAGATTTTAATAAACAATGCACTGAAAAATTTTGAGAAACAATAGGGTTGGCATCCTTCCCTTTAAAAAAGGCATTTCTATGAGGTCTCTACTACCAATTTGTCTCTTTTTTTTTTTTGAGTAACAGCTTTATTAATTTTTCCCATTCATATAATTCACCCGCTTTAAGCCAACAACTGAATGGCCTTTTTGCAACTCTCGCCACTGCTTAATCCCAGACCCCAGTAAGAAGCCCCAGATCCATCAGGTATCACTCCCCAATTCCCTAGCAGCCTTGAACTGACTGTCTCTATTAATTTGCTTATTCTGGATATTTCACAGAAATGGGCTCTTCTAGTACGTGGCCTTCTGCTGACTTCCTTTCTCTCTGCATGATGTTCTCAAGGTCCAGCCCTCTGGAAGCGTGTGTCAGAACTCTATCCTTTTTCATGGTTGTGTGATATTCCACCAGGTGGACTTGTGCGTGCGTGCACGCTGCATGTATGTATTTGCCCATGGAGGGAAATGTGGGCCACTTCTGCCTTTTGGCGACCAGGACAGCACTGCTATGTGTATTGCTACTAAGGCTCACCTGCAGCCTTGGGCACACAGCTGCTGGGGGTACCACTGCACCTGCCTTCCTTGGTGCCAGACAGGGGAGGTAGGGAGACCAATAAAGCAAACACAGTAAGTGTCACCACACCAGTGTGGCACACACTGCCAGGAGTCAATACCCCGTGTCACCCGCTGCTGGAAGAGAGTTGGCGGTCAAAGGTCTAAGGGGCTCTGGGACCCCCTTGGGAGCTGCATCAGAACTGACACATGCCAGGCCCCTGGTGGCCCACCCTTCCCCATGTTACAGTGTAGCCAGGACCCAGGACCCCTGTGTCTCCACAACCTCCATGCCTCTGAACCACTCTCCCAGTCCTTGGAACCATCGCTTAGTCATTAGCTCCTGTATCTTAAGAGGTACCCCTGTTGTCTCTGAATGGGCTTCCTTTCTAGCTGCTGGTGGGTAAGGGGAAAGCAGGGGGTAGTGGGTGGCCCACTGACCCTTGCCAAGTGCATTGTGTCATGGGAAGCTGTTGGCAATTACTGGCCTAATCCCTTCAGAGATGGGAGGCCATTACTCACCCACAAGAGCAGTGGCAATCAATACCCCGACAACGAACCCTCCAATTAGCGGGGCGCATGCCTGGCCCTCAAGCCTCCCTTCTCACCAGGGGGTGCACAGAAAGGCCTGTGATCACTGTAATTAACTGGCAGTATACAGCAAAGAGTTAGTCAATGAAACTCATCAGGACTGGAGATGACAGGAACAGAACAGCCTTGTCACCTGGGGTCCCACCTCACAGATGAGTGCCAGAAGCCAGTGGGCACATAATTAACAGCTGAGACCCCCAAAATCAAGGGAAGGCAGTAGGGGCCAGGCACAAAATGAAACCTCAAGATCACAAGGAGGCCCCAGCTCAGTGGGGGCTCCAGATAACTGGGCCCCAGGAGCCTTCCCTGCCCAATAAGGACTCAAGCAGCCAAGCACACAATTAATAATAAACACCAGCTAGATGCCCTCAGATGAGGCAGTGGTGGTTCAGTGGGAGAATTCTCACCTCCCACCCAGGAGACCAGGTCCGATTCCCAGACAATCCAGGGCATGCACAGTACCACCTGTCAGTCAGTGGGGGCTAGTGTCACACTGGACCAGCATCCGGCTAAGGCAGACTATGAAGAAAGGCCTGGTGATCTAATGCCAAAAACCAGTGAAAACCCCATGGACGCTCAGAGTCCAATCCACAACCAATCATGGGACTGGCACAGGACCGGGGGAGGGGGTTCTGAAGGCATGGTGTGCAGGCTGCCAGGAGCTGGAGCCCATTTGGCACTGCCAATATCACCATCACCAACAGGAACAACAAGAGCAGGTGGAGGTGAACAAGGAGGTGCCGAGGCCACCGAACGGGACAAGAGTCTCTTCAGTAAGTGTGATGGGAAAAGTGAATTCCCATATGCAGAAAAATGAAACATGATCCACACCTCACAGCACACACAATAACAAACAAAACGCACGAAGGACCTAAATGTGCAAACTAAGACCATAAAATTCTTGGAAGAACAACACTATCCAGCCTAGTTATTAACCATGGATTATCTAATATTACAAGAAAAGCATAGACAGCAAGAAGCAGAAAAAAAACAACAAATACGACCTTGTTAAAATTAAAAACTTTTGTTCATCAAAAGACAAGCTACAGACTCCACGAATATTTTTGGAAACTATATATCCAATGAGAACCTAATAACCAAAATGTAGATAAAACTTCAACAACAAAGAGACAGATAACCCAATCATGAAATGGATAAAGGACTCAAATAGACATTTCACTAAAAAGGACATTCAAAGGATCACCAAACACATGAAAAGATGCCCAGAGTCATTAGCCATCAGAGACATGCAAATCGAACCCACAATGAGATAACATTTCTCTCCAACAGAAGGAAACCCAAACACCCATTACTGGCAGGAATACAAAACAGTACAACTGTTAGGGAGAACAGTGTGGCAAAACCAGAACTACCATATGTACGGCCTGGCAATTCCACTTCCAGGTATGTATCCAACAGAACAGACTGGAAAGCAGAGACTCAAAACCAGACTTGTCCACCAGCGTCCACTGTAGCACTATTCACAATAGCCAAAGGCAGAAACAATAAGTACTCCATCAAGAGACGAATGGATATCAAACAAAATGCGGTACACACATACAACAGAACATTCCCCAGCCCACACAGAAATGAGATCTTGATACATGCTACAGTATGGATGGAGCTTAAAGGCATTATGCTGAGTGAAATAAGCCAGTCATGAAAGCACAAATAATGTCCGACCTGCAGTGTGAGGGATCGCTTTTATATGTGCTTTCTCGCCGGTCTTGTGACTCCCACCCCAGCGACGGCATGGGACCGTGGAAATATGGTAGATGTAGCCCAACCAGGGTCACATCACTTTTACCACCCTGCTAAGCTTAAAACACAGTCAACTCCAGAGCAGGAGGTACATCTCACCACCACCAAGGACAACACAGGTTGGTGAGGATGAGAAGAAACTGAAACACTCACCTATTGCGGGTAGGAATACGGAATGGTACAACTGTTGTGGAGACCAGTGTGGCAAAGACAGAACTGCCACACATATATGACCGGGCAAGAGCAGAGAGCCAGGAGCGGAGCGCATCTTTTCGACCTGAGATTCCTGCACCTAGACCCCCTTCTGGAGCCAAGAGACCGAGAGAGACAGGGCCGTAACACCAAAGACAGCCAGACAGAAATGGTGGCCGCAGAAACAAGAGAACAGCAGCAGATGACCTGGTGGACTTCTTGGCTCACACAGCTAGAAGGCTGAACACCTTTGGGCAAGAGGTTTGCTGGTGCAGTGGGGTGCTTCTTCAGCAACTTGGTGGAGCTAGGCTTGCCGAGCCACTGAACTGAGCCACCTTCAGCTGAAACAGAGCTGGGTGCCTCGGGCACTTACTGGCAGAGCTAAAAGAGCTCTGTAACACCTGCCTGGGCAGGACAGAGCCTGAGGGCCAGAGCGAGGCAGGCCTGTGGGCACAGCTAAGAGGCCATCCTGAGCACTCCTGAACCTGAACTGTAACTTGTTACACTTCCCTAATAAACACTGTAGAGTACAGTACAGGTTGTGAGTTTCATGCAACCATTACCATGAAATATAAACCCAGCAGAGAGTAGAGAGCGCCATCAGAGATACTGGTGTCAGAACTGGTACAGACGGCAGACTGAGGAGGCACACCTGACCTCTGCCTCACAGGAATCAGCCTTGGGCTGTTGATCTTGATTCTCTTTCCCCTCACGTCATTTTTACATGACCTCACTGATATAAAAAGATGAGAAAAGGCAAATGTACAACAGAGACCACAGTCTATCAGTGGTAACTAGGGGTGGGTGGAAAGGGGAAAACAGGGCTAATGGGTGATAAAACTCAGCAAGGACAGGCTTGCACAGCTGATTACTGCAATTGCTGTTAAGCTGTACATTTATAAGCTAAATTGGTAAAAGCCGTAAGATAAATATTATCTTAAGACTGCACTCTACAAAGAAGCCAAGCCACATTTGTTATTTCAAGGAAATGGCTTATGCGGCTGCAAAGGCTGGCACATCTTAAGTCTGTAGGTCAGGCTCCTGACTACAGGCAGATCAGACGGCAGGCCACGGCTCCCAGACTACGAAGGGAGCACATTCAACACTGGTTGGTGCGAGGTCAGGACATGGGCTCAAATTCCAGGACCTGGAGGTCAGATGATTCCAGGTTGGATGCAAGATCCACAGTAACCACATGAGCTTTGCTACAACGTTGTGTGTGTGTGTGTGTGTGTGTGTACACACACACACACACACACAGGCTGCAGGCCACACCCCTAAGGAGACACTCCTTAGAACTAACTTGCTCATCACATTAGATCACGTCATCAAAGATGACTACATCATTACATAACCGATAAACCACCGAAAATCATGGCCTAGCCAAGCTGACCCACAACCTTAACCTCAGGTATATTTACAACCCAAAACACCCCAAAACCAAAACCAAAACAAAACAGAGTAAAAAGACTAGCTGCTGAATCCAAGATCTCATACAGGATTTGTTTCCTTGGTTTTGGAGGTTTAGGGTCATGATTTCATGGAGCATCCTAGTTGTTGGCAGATGCTGTCAAGTTGCTTCTGATGTATAGCAACTCTGTTGTACTGCACAACAGAAAGAAGCGGTGTCCGTCTCGTTGAGGGTCTTCCTCTTTTTTGCTGACCCTTTGCCAATCATCATGATGTCCTTTCTCCAGGAACTGGCTTCTCCTTATAACATGTCCAATATCCATGACATGAAGTCTTAACCATTCTCACTTCCAAGGAGCATTCTGTGGCTGTATTTCTTCCAAGAAACATTTGTTCATTCTTCTGGCAGTCCGTGGTATATCCAATATTCTTTGTCAATACCGTAATTCAATGTCCTCAATTCATCTTCAATCTTCTTTCTTCATATAATCCAGCTTCTTGGATATTTTGCTTAGCATGCACATTCAGTATGACGAAAGGATACAATCCTGATGTACACTTTTCTTGACTTTAAACCATGTCTGCCCAAAAGGCTGCCATTTAGTCTATGTACAGGTTCCCCATGAGCACAATTAAATGTTCTGGAATTTCTATTCTTTGCAATGTTATCTATGGTTTGTTATGAACCACACAGACAAATGCCTTTGCACAGTCAATAACGCCCAGGTAAAACACCTTTCTGGTGTTCTTGGCTTCTAGCCAGGATCCATCTGACATTTGCAGTGATATCTCTGGTTCTACGTCCTCTTTTTAAATTTTTTTTTTATTGTGGTTAAGTGCAAGTAGACGATCCAAATCAATTTTCCATGCCCAACTATCTGAAGCTCCATCTGCTCTCTTCGCACTGCGGCAGCACAGTTCTGCTTTTCACTCTATATTTCTAACATCCTCTTAATAAGTACCTCGCCCCTTCTCCCTACTCTCTTTTCTTACATCTAGAAGGAAACCAGTAAGACAGCCTCCTGTCACTGTATAAAACCATAAAGTACACACACCACATGCTTACACTGTGTCCCCGAGTCCAGTCCATTCTTGTCTGAAGAGTTGACCTTACAGGGCCCGCAGCCTCCAGGCTGTCAGACCGTCAGTTGTGGTCTTTTAGTTGGTTTCTTGAGCCGCACACCTTTTTCTCGTGTCGCCTCAGGGACTCTACAGTGTGTCCTCCATCGCAGCTGCCTCTGCTGGAGGTGGGGCACCATCTGGTTCTTCTGGTGTCATGTTGATACAGTCTCCCATTCATCTGGGTCCTTCTGTCTCTCGCGCTCCATTTTCCCTCCCGTCTTTGATGTTCTCGGTCATCCTCTGTTCCAGATGGGTTGTCTATGTCCTCTTCTGAACCCAGCTTGAATTTCTGGCAGTTCTCTGTCAGTGTACCGCTCTAATCACTTTGGAATGATCTTCAGCAAAATTGTACTTGTGATATTAACGATACTGTTTGAAAATTTCTGAATTCTGTTGGATCACTTTTCTTTGGAATGGGCACTAACACCACTGATCTCTGCAGCTGCTTGGCTTGCCGATGCCTGCAGCGCAGTCTGGATTTCTCCTTTCCATACTATGGGTTCTTAATCACATGCTGTCTCCTGAAATGGTCCGTCCTGTTAATCGGCCTCATCACGTGTTAGTGCTCCTGTTCTATCTCCTAGTTCACTGCACAGTGCCTGGGATCTTAAGACCCAGGCATAGGACAAGGACTGTGTGGCTAACTGTCTTGATGAACAATGGCCTCCTCTGTCACGGGACCAGAAGAACTAAACTGTGCCTAGCTGCCACCGGTGAACACTTTGATCAAAGATTCCAGAGAAGAACCTGATCCAAAGGTGGACACAACACACCAGATTTTCAAATTCTCATGGGCTCTAGACTTTCTGGAGCTATGGGGGGTGGAAGACACCTGAAACTACTGCCCACAAATAATCTTTAGACCTTAAACTGAAAATATCCACTGCAGTCATCTTCAAATCAAATGATAGTTTAGCTTAACTAGCAAAAAATATCTGCATCATGCTCTTCTAAGAACTGTCCACGTGGAGTGAGGAAGACGACAGCAACTCAAAAGATTAGACAGGGCCTTAGGTAGCCACGGGCTTCCATTAATGGGGGAAGACGACTCAGAAAAAGGTGACAATCATTGCACAATTCTAAGAACACGATCAGTGTCATCAAGTGGACATAGAAACTACTGAACAGGTATGTGCTTTCACTACCACCAACAAAACTTCAGAGTGAAAGAGGAGGAGGCAGGTGTTAGAGGTTACACTCCACATCCTGTAGACATCAGACTGGCTCCAGGATGCTCTCACCAGATCCCCACGCCCATGGGAGGCAAACCTCTGTAGCCCACTCTGAGCACGCTGGAAACTCAGAGGCCAGCTCACGTGCCCAGGACACGGCCGCGAGGACAAGCATAGTGGCTTGCACCCAGGTTGGCCATCCCCATTTACTCTGCCTGCTTGCCTTGGTCGGGGTTCACATCCAGATCAGGGACGGCACTACAAGAGTCCCGAGTCCTAGCAGTAGCCAGGGTGTCTGCACCCTTGTCCCAGTGGGAATACCCAGACCTACCAGCTAGCCTGGTGACCTAGCAGGTAGGGTGTCTGTGCCGAGAACACTCCTTGGAGCTGCAGGAAAAACAGAATTCCAGTGAAGTGCACTGGAATTTGTGGGTCAGGCGTGGGACATGACAAGGAGTCCTAAGGCGAGGGCAGACTTCTCCCCTTTTCCTTGAGGCAGAGTGGCTGACTCATAGGTCCTCTGAAGTCTACCTTCAACAATGTCCCCTGGGACAGATGAGCCTCAACAGCAGCGGAGCCCTTGGCGCAGTGGCTCAAACGAGAAGGGTCTTTCAGAAGGAGGTAGGGTGAGGGAAGGGGTGTCAAAGGTGGCACAGAAATGTATGGCACCAGGCACTGGGTACTGACAAGAATGACATGAAGACAGCCAACACAGGACAAAGCAGGGGCAGCTGTAAGGTCAGCTTGCAGGAGGGGTGGATGACTCCACTACCGCCACCTTCCCACCTGCTCTAATGCAGAATCGGGACCCAGAACCTCCCACTGTGCCTTGTCCTGAGACAGTAAGGCACCCCTGCAGAGCAGGTACTGCTCATGTGGAGGGGTCTCTTCCCTCTGCTTTCCCGGAGCTACAGCAGAGGAGGTGATGGAGAATGGGCTCTGCCTGCCAAGGTAATTGATGACAGCTTCCAGGGCCATCATCAAGTGACCTCTTGGCCCAGTAGGGGCCAGCTGGCCTGTCATGAAGGTTGGGAAACCCCAGGCAGCCCAGAAGAACAGCCAGGGGTCCCACCTGGGACCTGCAGAGGGTCAGTGCAGACTAGTAGCTACTGCACAGGAGGTGGGACGTGGTGGTGTTTTAGGATTTGTGTTTGGAGTTTGACCCAGGTTTCAATCTCCTGTCTGCTGCTTCTGACCCAGGATCTGGGTGAGCCTGGAGCAAAGCAGATGCTGTAACAGGGCCAAGGGGTGTGCTGAGAAGTAGAGTGAGGAGATGACAGCTTAGTACACAGCAGGCACTCTGTAAGTGGCCAATCATGAGGAGGAGGGTTGGGGCCCAGCTGGGTCCGGGACAGGAGGGAGCAGAGGAGGAAGAGCAGGTGTGTCTGTTACTCAGTACATGCTACAACATGGAGGAACCCTGAAAACTTCACAAAACGTCACATTAAAGGACTCCATATGTAAGAAACACTCAGACCTCTATTTATAAGAAACGTCCAGAACAGATAAGTCAATCGAAAGGCAGAATGGCGGTTGTTTGGGACTGGGGGTGATGCTAAGGGGACAGCAGGCCTAATTTTTGGAGATGGGGCAATGAAAATGTTCCAGAATTAGCACCGATTATCACACAACTCTCTGAATATACTAAAACCCACTGATTTGTATATTTCACTGAATTTCGTGATATGTGACTTCTGTCTCAATAACAGCAGCAAAATTAAAAATGCAAAACTCTTAGCCATCTTGCCAAGAATCCCTGGGTGGCACCAGTGGTTAAGCGCTTGGCTGCTAACTGAAAGGTTACTGGGTCAAGGTTACCAGCCATTCCTGGACAGAAAAGATCTGACAATCTACTTCCTTAAAGATTACAGCCTACAAATCAAACATTTATGCTCATCCAAAGACTTCACTAGAAAAGTAAAATGACTACCTCCAGACTGGGAAAGAATTTTTGTCTACTATGAATCCAATGGGTGTCTAATCTCCATTATCTATAAGGTACCACAAAACCTCAACAAGATAGATAACCCAATTAAAAATGGGCAAAGGATATGAGCAGGCACTTCACCAAAGACATCCAGGATGCCAACAAATACACGAGGAAATGCTCACAATCATTAGCCATTAGAGAAATCCATATCAAAACTACAATGAGATACCATCTCACACCAACAAGGCTAGCATTAATTCAAAAAACACAAAATAAATGTTGGAGAGGCTGTGGAGAGACTGGAACTCTTCTACACTGCTGGTGGGAATGTAAAATGGTACAACCACCTTGGAAAATGATTTGGTGCTTTCTTAAAAAGCTAGAAATGGAAATGCTATATGATCCAGCAATCTCACTTCGTGGAATATATCCTAGAGAACTAAGAGCCATCACACTAACAAATACATGCACATGAATGTATACTGCAGCAGAGTCCACAACAGCAAAAAAGATGGAATCAATCTAGAAGCCTATCAACAGATGAACAGATAAACAACCTATGGTCTATTCACACCATGAAATACTATGCAATGATAAAGAACAACAATGATCTTAGGAAACATAACATGTAGTCATCCGGAAGACATTATGCTGAGTGAAATCAGTCAGTTGCAAAATGACCAATATTGTGAGACCACTATTGTGAGGACTCAAGAAAAGGGCTAGGCACAAAGAAAATAATCTTTGATAGTTACCAGGGAGGACAAGGAGGGAGACGGGTATTTATAGACTAGACAGTAGACAGTAATTGGTTGAAGGGAACGACAGCATGCACTAGAAGGGAGGTGGGCACAACTGGGTGACACTGAAAGCTACTCGGTTTTCTAAATACAACCCAACATTTGTGAAGGCACAGTAGCAGGGACAGGGGTCTGGGGGCCACGGTTTCAGGGGACATCTAGGCTAGTTGGCATAACTAGGCTTCTTGTTTTTCTAAGAGAACGTTCTGTATACCAGTAGTGTCTGGGGTCTTAAAAGCTAGCAACTTGGTCATCTAAGGAGCATCAATTGGTTCCAATCCACTTGGAGCAGACAGAATGAAGGACATCAAAGACATGAGGAAAATATGAGCCCAGCAGACAGAAGGTGACAAATGATCAAGAGACCAGAGCTACAGACCAGAACTAGACAGTGCCCAGCCACCACCAGTGACTGCCCTGACAGGAAACACCATGTAAAGTCCCTTATGTAGTGGGAGAAAAACGAGTGTGCAGAACTAGAGGTCTATTAAAAGACCACACTGGATGACCCGTCAGGCTGGAGGGTCCCTTGAGGACACGGCCCCAGACTGTCTGTTAGCCCAAGCCCATCAGACAATGACTGGACTGGAATTATAAGACATTGAGTGATGCTGGTGAGGAAGATGCTTCTTAGCTTAAATATGAGGGTTGACAGTTAAGTGCGCGAAGTCATCCTAGAAAAAGTGGTACACACCTCATTGCTGAATTATCCCCATGGCCACCTTCCAAGTACTCCTCTTGGGAAGCTATACGCTGATATCAGCGCCTAGTCTGCCCTTCAAAGCAATTCTGGAGCTTGTTTTCTGGAACAGCCATCAGAGCTGTCGTCTTACTATTCCTGATGTACTGAATGTCATCAAAATATCTTCCTTTCAATATTTCCTTTCTCTTCAGGTAAAGAAAAGTCACTGGGGGCCAGAACAGGTGAGCAAGGAGGGTGTTCCCAATACAGTTATTTGTTTACTGGCTAAAAACCTCCCTCACAGACAATTATATAACTAAGCCTGTGAACCTGCCACCATGCACAATGGCCATTCCAAAAAGAGTTCCAAAATCAGCACGGCATCAGTGCATAGCTTCCCAGTGGGAGTATTTCGAAGGTAACTGTAGAGATATCCAGCAATGAGGTAGAACAGTTCAGTCTGCAGACTTAATTGTCAGACCTCACACATCCTTAAGGCTGTCTGAGCAGCTCTTGTCCAGAGGTGAGATGAAAGGGTGGAGCAGGTCAAGAGTTGGTTGATGGATATGGGAAGAACAGGTGGAAAGGAGAAGTATGCTGCTACAGGGGTGGAGGTAGGGAGGAGGAGAGCATTTGAGAGCTGTGTAAGTTGTGTGCAGGGTTTTATATAGCACACTGACCTGGACCGCAAACTTTCATTTAACGCACAATATTAAAAAAATCAGAATATTCAGCTTTACAAAAATAAAAAGATTATAGCCTAGGAACCTTATGGGGTGGTTAGTTTTACTTTGCAACATGGAGTATGAGTTGGAATCAACTTAAGGACACACAGTGACAACACACAAACCCCCTGCCCTCCAGCCAACTCTACTAAAGGCTACCCTTTGCTGCTGTCATGATGCTGGGTGTGGAATCTGGGCAGGAGAGCTGCGGTCCACAACATACCCTCATGTGCTCTGCACTGCCAGGCTGTAGAAGCTTCCTGGAGCAGGAACAGCTGTCTGCTCTCCCTCCCATGGGCTCTCAGACCTGATTGCCTGGACCACTGTGCAGGTCTTGGGCACAGGGAGGGAGCTTCCACTTGGTACCTGGTCCTAATTCCAATCTCGAAGTCCCCCTGGAAGGGTGACACAGGGGGCATATCCCCCCGATTATGTGTGGCCTCAGCATAGAGAGGTGACCTTTCAGAGCCTCAGTCTCCTCATCTGTGTAATGGGGACTGTAAGCCTACTACTCCACAGATACCGGGGCAGAGGTAGGGTGACTGTGAACAAAAGGGCACTAGCACAGGGTCTGACAGAGAGGATGGTTGAAGAGAAGGTGTAGCCTTGGGGGTCCTTTCCATTTCCTTACGTCACAGCCAGGTGAGGCTAAGTGGCTGGGCTCAAATTTCTCAGAATGGCTGTGCTTCTCTTAAGAGATGCCAGGGAGGGCTACTAAGGACAAGTTTTCATGTTAGGCACCCACAGCCAGTTTACCTCACAAATACTTGGCCTTCTCATCTGTGCAAGGTGGAAACTCTCAGGTCTCCAAGTCACTAGCCCCACTTTCTGCCCCTACACCCATCAGTCACAAATGCTCATCTCCCTCCCAGGGAGTAGCATGGAGGCTCAGAGCACAGCCAGGGAGTGAGCAAGGCCCCAAGGCTACCTGCTGGGTCCCCTCCACCCCCCTACAAGGCAAGACACTTTGCTGCCTGGCATGCGGGCTATGCTGCACCCCTGAGCAGGCCAGTGCAGGGGTCAGCAGAGTTGACAAAGGACGGCGAGGCAGGCCTACTCTAAGGCTGTGATCCATACACCCCTGGGAAGACTGACAGCACGCCGCGGACCCTGGAGGGTGTTGCCTGGAGGCTTAGGAGGGGATACAGCCGCCAGTGAGGTCACAACAACCACAGGGTCGACTGGCCCAGTCACGGCCAGTGTCCTTGCAATGCTAGCAGCTGTTGTGAGGGCTGGCGTCAGCCCTGAGTGCTGGCTGACATTGTCCCAGGGAGAGCCTCATCCCTTCCTCCCTTCCTCCTCACAGCCTTGCGAGAGACCCCAGGTCTCACCCTCTACTTCCATCTCCTGCTCGGGTTCTCCTCTCAGGCTCCTGGGGTGCAAGGCAGAGACTGGCTGCCTAAGGTCTGCTCTCCAAACTGGGGTGGCAGGGCAGGGGAGCAGGGACCTGGGGGCAGTAGCGCAGCTCTAGCTCTTCAGGACGACCCCAGCTTGGGGACATGAGATTGAGGAAGGCTAAGTGGAGATATACGGGGGCTTGATGTGACCAGAGTGCCCTGTCCAGCGGACAGAATAACCGGTAGCAGGCAGGGATGAGCAGCGAGAGGGGTACCACCACGTGGAATGCAGCCCCACTGTGCCTTCCTGGGCCACTGCGCCCCATCCTTCACATTCACGGACCTGGTAGCAGGGTTGACCCGAGTGACAGATGAGAAGACCATCCTGTCCACCTCACCTGGACAAGTGTACCCCAGTGAACACCCCCGAGAACATTTAACACAGATGCCATTCCAAATACCACACCCACGAGTGCCCTAGGGGCCATGGAGCCCAAGCCTGGGCCTCTGGGATGAGGCAGATACCCGGGATACCCGCTTTCTCTGCTCTGGAGGCTACAGCCACGGCTGGGATTCTCAGCAGAGACTGGGAGTCCAAGAAATTGCACCCACATTCCACAGGGTCCTGAGTCTCCCAGGAGCTCTGACCAAACTGCCCCCAACTTGTTCACCAGCACCCCTCACCAGTACCAACACCCAGCAGCAGGATAGTCATTCTGGGTCCAGAGAAGAGCCCAAGTTGGACCCCAGAGAGGCTTATGAGAACCTTGTTACTAGCTGAGAAGAGAGTGGGTATTTGTCCAAAGTCACACAGCAGCTCACAGCTCACACAACACAGTGGCCAGGGCTTCAGACCCTTGGTCCTCTTTAATCCCAGACACCCTGGCTTGGGGGCCGGGCAAGTTCCCAGCCACACTGTGGTCTCAACTATGTCTGAGGAGCCATCTAGCTCAGGAGTGCTTTGGGGGCCTGTACCCAGCATGCTCCCTCCTGATTCGCTGTCAGGGACTAACAGGTACACAGCTCCTCTGCTGGACCCCTCGTGGGGGCTGTGGGAGCCGAGGACAAAAAGAGGACAAGACAAAGGAAAGCAGAGAAGCAAAGCAGAGGGGGCAGGGGCTTGGCTGGGCTAAGCCTGGGGGTCAGCCAGCACCACCCAGCGCAGGCCTTGGCAGGACAGAAGCAAGGCAGTGGCCGGCTCAAGAAAGCATGCGTACGGGAGGGAGGGGCCGCGCCTGCTGACACCCAAGTGTCATCAAGGGTCTAGCCCTGGGCAAACTGTTTGGTGGCCTCTGCCTGCTCCTCCCAGGTGCCCAGCCTGGGGCTTCCTCTTACCTCTGGGCTCCTCCGCCTGTTTGGCGAGCTTGCGCAGCGCGGCGGCAAAGCTTGAGGATGGCGCGGCCTGGACCGATAGCGCGCTGCTGGTGGCAGGGCTGCCGCCGGGCACCAGGGCGCCATTGAGCGGTGAGGGAGTGAGGGGGCTGACGGTGGCCGTGGTCCTGGTCGCGGTAGAAAGCATTCCTAGTGAAGGGGACTTGGGCTCATGGCTCATGCCTGAAACAGGAAAAGAAGAACCGGGTCACCCAGAGAGCAGAGAGCCAGCACCAGAGCGGGGGGCCGCAGGGCGGCATGCGGGAGATGACAGGCAGGAGGCAGAACAAGGCCAGCGCTGCGGGAGAGGCCAAGTTGGCACACTGGATCCAAGGGTACTCTATAACCCACAGGGTGATCTTCCCACCTGGAATCAAGAAGAAGCCAGTATGCACCAGTCCCAAGGGGTTCCCGACGCCACCTGGTTTGACCCAGCATGACCCTGATCCTGTAACAGCAGTCCCATGCCAGCAGGCCATGAAGACCCCAAAGCCTCTCCTACACCATCTTCCCTGCAGAGGAAAGGGTATGAGGCAGACTGAGAGGCCTGGGGCACAGCGCAGAGAGGTGCCATTCTCAGAGTAGAGAGAAGCCTGAACCGGAAGAGAGGGCCTCACTATGACAAGAGCAAGAACTCAGCAGGGCCCATGTTCCCTGAGCTCACTCTGCCAGCTGTGGATCACTGCACCCGAGTGACTGTACCCACTTTCCAGTAAAGGAGACTGAAGCATGCATGTCGCCAAGTCCACAGGGACAGTCAGTGGCAGGGCCAGAACTTGAACTCACAGAGGCGGGTTGAGGGCTCTGACCTCAAAGCCTCTGGAACCCCAAAGCCACCTATGGACTTGTGGTGTGTGCGTGTGTGTGTGTATGCCTGGCCCCAGAGAATGGACCCTGTTGATGGCGGAAGGGGAAGAAACGAGAGAGACCCTGGAAGCCTGTGGACACTGTTGTGGGCTCCCACTAGCCAGGCCTGGCAGGAGAGGCTAAGCACCCGGTAGTCAGAACAACCCAGGGCGGGGAATTCACTCTCCTGCTTGGCTAAGGTCACAGATGAGCAGCCATCCTACCCACAGCATTTGGAGCTGCCTAGCCAGTAATGACATCAGTTGCAACAGTGACCTGGCACCAGGTGTTCAACTCCCTGTGTCAACGAGGAGGCCTCCCGACTCCCCACCACCAGTGGATCAATGAGAGCACGGCTGCATTTCAGGGGCGGGTGAGCACTGCCATAAATAAGTTTTCCATTAACATTCCTGTCCTCTGGGAGGCCACCTGCCGGTCCAGCTCCCTGCTGGGACACTGGACAGGAAGTAAATCAAGACTGCTGGACATTGGTAGGGGCAGCTGGACCTCGAAGGATGAGCAAATTAACTTCCAAACAGCCTGGCGCTGGAAGGGTGGGCCGCAGGGATCACCTGGAGCAGGACAGCTGGGTACAGCTCGGAATACCACAGAGGGTAGGGCTTGAGCTTAGCAAGGGGGGGTGCAGGCAGCCACAGGGGAATCCCAGACTCTTCCGCCAGACTGGGGCCCACTCTATGCGGGAAGGATGAGTGGGGGGTTCACTGTCTGCTGAGCATTCACCCCGATCATGTGTCCAGCCTGTACACCTGTAACTGGCATCTGTTTCCATGCTGTCCCGGCCAGGCATCCCAAGACTACCCCTGTCTACCTGCTGCCCCCTGAAGTAGCCATGGAGGCCTGAATGGGAGCCTGAAACCCCACTGCTTGTTAGAAAAGTAGAGCAGAGGACACTCAGAGGCATGTGAGAGCGAGGGCTGGAGAAGGAAGGAAAATACTGGGGCAGCACGAGTCCCAGAGAACATCATCTTCTCTGTGAGGGCCTGTGCCTTGGCAGCAAGAGACTCCAGAGCCCAGCACCCACTGTACGCGTCGCACGGCAGCTGCCAGGCCTGGCCTCAACAGTAAACAGTTCTAAGGCGGCAGCACTGGTCCAGGAGGTTGAACCCTGTGTGTCCTCCTTGTGACCTTTCTGGAAGACCTGAATTAACTGTTCCTATACAGCCCAGGGTGAAACTCGTTTGGGACGGGTAAGGGAGCCTGGTCAAGCCCACACAAGACAGTTTTGGGTTTGTTACTTCCCACTTGGCCCAGAGCTGTCATCAAAACCTGTGTGGTGGTTTGGGTGGGCATCCCATCTCCACCTCCTCCCCCTTCTCCACCTGCAAGAGGCCAGGGGCAGCAGCAGCCCAGCTTACCACACACACCCTGGGCACCAAGCCAGCTCTGTGTCCTTGAGAAGCTGGTGGGACTGGTGACAGTTGGCATCTAGGATGTCCTATGACTGATGGGAGACCAAAGCTGCATTTGCTGTCCACAGGGGACCCCCCCCCCCACTTCCAGAGCTGAACACCACATGCAGGTACTGACCAGGACAGGTGAGACGCCCTCCCGGCCCTATTCCTCAGCACCCTTAGTACCCACACTTGTATCTCCATGGGTTTCTTTGGGGGGCAGTTGTCTAGAGCTATAAAGTGCCTTATGGTAGAGACATTTCCACAGGTGACCAGGTCAAGAAGTGCTCAGACGAGTCACCACAAGAATGTTCCTAAAGGCTGAGGTGTTGGAAAGGACTCAGGGGCTTCCACCTGGAGGAACAGAAACTGCCCTAGTGGACATTTAAGCAGCCCTCAGAGGCCACACAGAACAGGCCTGTGAGGGACCACAGACACACAACTGTCCCCACTGTGTGGCCAGCCCTCCTGGCCATCTCCTCAGATAATGCTGGAAGGCCAGTGAGCATGAAGAATTGAGGCCCAGGTTTACATTTTAAGTCTAGAACTCAAACAAATGCAGTTTCCTGGGCTAAAATCAAGGGCTCTCACCACTCATGACACCACTGGCCACCCGCCCAGACCAAGAAGGCCTATTTATGATGCCCAGATAAAAGCTTTAAATATACATACAAAACTGAAATACAGAAGACTGTGATCATTTAGAAATACAGCCACACACACAAAAATAAGGCCTCAAATTCTTTACACTCTTGCCCTTCAGCACAAATCAGATGCAATAACTGGCTTCCAAAGAATCAATATGGCAGAAGTGACAAACTGTGACTTCTGAGGCTGGGTCATAAAGGCAAGAATGGCCAGTTGCCTTATTGTAAGGATGTGCAAGCAGCCTGTGGAGAATCCCACGTTTTAAAGAACTAGTAAGAACTTGAGCCAAGAGCTGTGAGCCAGCCGTCCTGGAAACGGGAGAATCCAGCCCCAGCCACATCTTTAGACTGTCTCAACTCTGGCCAATAGCTCCACTGTAACCTCTTCAGCAACTCTGAGCCAGAACAGCCCA
The DNA here is from genome assembly GCA_028571685.1 of Heterohyrax brucei. Lineage (NCBI taxonomy): Eukaryota > Metazoa > Chordata > Mammalia > Hyracoidea > Procaviidae > Heterohyrax > Heterohyrax brucei. Next base: position 37,446,525 of record CM053161.1, read on the forward strand.
GGCACACTGTTCCTGCACTCTGGACCCACAGACAATTTGTTGTGCAGCATTAGGTGAGTGAGTCCCCAGGTGCTCTACTGAGCACCATTACCCTCCTTCCCCTGCCACCTTGCCCCCTTCAAAATTCTAAGTCCCTCCATTCTTGTCCTTGCCTCTTGTCATGGATTGACTTGTGTCCCCTCAAAAATATGTGTAGCCATGTGGCTGGGCCATGATTCCCAGTATCTTGTGATTGTCTCCCTTTTGTGGTTTTCCTATGGTGTATGTTAAAGAATTAGGGTGGGACTGTAAATCCATTTATAAGATCATCTCTCTGCTCCACTGTAAAGAGTTTCCTTGGAGTATGGCTTGCCCCACCCTTAATCCTTTCATCCTGCAAGAGATAAAAGGGAAGCAGGCTGAGAATTGGGAACCTCACATCATCAAGCAAAGCAGCGCCTGGATAAGAGCGCATCCTTCAGACCTGAGATTCCTGCGCCAAGATGCTCCCTGGACAAAGACTGATGCAATACTGGACTTTTCTCCAGAGCCGACAAGGGGAAAGCCTTTCCCTGCAGTGGACATCTTGAATTTGGACTTGTAGCCTACCAGACTGTGCAAGAATAAACTTTCCTTTGTTGAAGGCATCCACTCTGTGGTATTTCCCTTAGAGCAGCCCCGGCTGACTGCGACACGCCTGGGCCAGTATGTGTATTTAGTCTCACGTATGTGGTTGTGCCACATCTGTTCGTTTTATGAGCCTGCCTATTCTTTGGCTGAAGGGCGAACCTCAGGAGTGACTTCAGTACTGAGTTAAAAGGGGACTTCGGGGTCCTATTTTCCAGTTTCTGTTGGACCAGTTAAGTCTGGCTATTTATGTACTTATTGAGTTTGTGTTTTGTTCTGTTTTCCTCCACTGCCCGGGACCCTCTATAGCGATCTCTGTAAGTATACATCAGTGGCAGCAGCTGGGTCCCATCTATAGCTGAGCTGGACTTTGTCTGATGGAGGCTGTGGCAGTTGTGGTCCATTAGTCCTCTGGATTAATCTTTCTCTAGTATCTCTGGTTTTCATCATTGTTCCTTGCTCCAAATGGGGACAGGGGCACAAGTAGAATACCTTAGATGGCTGCTCACAAACTTTTAAGACCTCAGATGCTACTCACCAAACCAGGATGTAGACCATTTTTTTTCCTAAACTATGCTGTGTCAATTGAGCTTGATGTCCCCCAAGACCACGGTGCTCAGCCCGGTAATTTGGCCCCTGAGGGAGCTGTGTGTCTGGAGCTTCTATAACTTTGCCTTGGTCAAGCTGTGCTGACTTCCCCAGTACTGTGTAGTATCTTACCTTTCACCCAACTTATCACTTAACTGTGGTCTCCAGTTAACACTTTTCCTCCCCCTCAACCCCCGTCATCAAAGACTGCTTCTTTCTCTGCGGAAATCTTTTCATGGATGTGAATGTCTCTTCGTAAATGGTTTGTATTTCTCTAGGATATATTCCTAGGAGTGAAACTGCTAGATCATATGGTATTTCTATTTCTAGCTTTTTGAGGAAGCACCGTATCACTGTCCAAAGTGGTTGTACCATTTTGCATTCCCACCAGCAGTGCTTAAGAGCTTCACTTCTCTGCAGCTTCTCCAACATTTCTTCTTCTTCTTCCTTTTTTTATACTTGTACCAGTAATGTCGAGGTGAGATGGTACCTCACTGCAGTTTTGATCTGTTTTTCTCTTAATGGTCAGTGGGAGTCCTAGCGGTACAGTGGTTAACGGCTACCGCACTAACCAGAGCTGGGAATTGGAAACCACTTGGTGCTCCTTAGAAGCCTTACAGGGCAGTTCTATTGTCCTACAGGGTCGCAGAGTTAGAATCAATTTGATAGCAATGGGTTTGGGTTTAATGGATAGTGACTACAAGCATTTTCACATGTGTCTGCTAGCTGCCTGAATTTTTTTTTTTTTTTTGGACATATTCCTAGAGTGGGATTAGCCAGATCTTATGTTAGCCATCTGAATGTCTTCCTTGGTGACGTGTCCGTTCATATCGTTTGCCCATTTTTTAACTGCATTGTCTTTGTATTATAAAGGCATTGGATTTTGCTACAGATTTTAGAGGTCGGACCTTTGTTAGACATGGCTCATAGCCAAATTTTATCTCTCCTCCTGCCCCCATCTGTATGTCCTTTTTACCTTTTTTTTTTTTTTTTTGGTTAAATTGTGTTTTATGTGAATGTTCACAATTCAAGTCACTTTCTCATACAGATACTACAATTTGTCATATGCCCCTAGCTGCTCTCCCCACACTGTGAGAACACACTCCTCTCCTCTACCTTGTTACTTCCTGTGTCCATTCAAACTAGCCCTTGTGTCCCCCAGCCTTCTCATCTCATTTTACCCCTGGGCAGCGGCTGCCCAGTCAGCCTCCTGTAGCTGCTGAATGAAGCCAAGAAGCACACTCCTCACCGCTATCAGTTTACGTCTTATAGTCAAGTTCCATCTTTGCCGGAGAAGTTGCCTTTGGGAATGGTTTCAGTTCTGGACTAACAAAGGAGTCTGGGGGCCACGACTTCTGGAGACCCTCCAGTCTGTCAGAGCATCAGGTCTGGTCTTTTTCCTGGAGTTTGAGTTCTGTGCCCCACACTTCTCCAGCTCCGTCAGGGCCTCTTTCTGGAGCTCCCTGTGAGGGCAGTCACTGGTGGTAGTCAGGAACCAGCCACTTCTTTTGTTCTCATGCTGATGGTTATCTCTGGTTTATGTGGACTTTTCTTTTGAAGCTTTTTCGATAAGTGTTTTAATTTTTAAAAGATCCCAGTTACCTAGTTTATCTTCTGGTGCTTTTGTACTGTTTTTTTATGTTCTGTATTTCACTTATGAGGTGTATTAATGCCTCTAGTGTGGACTATTTTTTTTCTGTATGATCTTTACAGTTTTGGGCTTTATATTTAGGTCTTTGATCCATTTTGAATTAGTTTTTGTGTACAGTATGAGGTATGGGCCTGGCTCTTTCTCTTTTTCCTTCTAGATGGACATCCAGTTTTATCAGCATCAGTTGTTAAAAAGATTTCATTTTCCCCATCTGATGGACTTTGGGCCCTTGCTGAAGATCAGGTGACCACAGCAGATGAATTTACATCTGGGTTCTCAATCCTGCTCCACTGGGCAATGCACCTGCCGTTGTGCTAGGCCCAGATTGTTCTGACTACTTACACAGCTGCACAGCAGGTTCCGAGGCTTCAGTCGGGCTCTACTGATCTGGGGCCTCTCTCCTACGTGCACGTCACAATCCACGCCTCCACCCTCCAACACAGCATCTCCAAAATGTGTCCCTACAGGGCCATCAGAAACCAACGACTACCCCTTCCTCCTCCGCCAACTATTTCTCTCTTTAAACCCCAGCAACCCTATGAGAACGCTGTTATTGTGCCCATTTCACAGAGGAGGGAAGAGAATGAGACAGTCCAAGTCCTGACAGACACCCCCAGCAGGGCTACGATTATTTGAACACCGGGCCTGTGTTCACTTTCTATGAAGCTGGTCAGCCTCAATTACAGCATTAACGGGGGAAAACACACAGTGCTTCTGTGCCAGTGGGGTGGCCGGCTCTGCGCTGCCCTGCAGCCCGCACTGCATGCTGCCACAAGATGTAGGGGAGGAAGTGTGGACAGTGCACTCACTGTCCCATTATCATGCCTTGCGATGACCAGTCCTGAGGTCTGGCGAGCAGAGCCAAGTCACTGCCCAGTGACCTCCCACAGCAGGCTGGCCAGATGGTGGCTCAGGTGGATGTGCTGTGACAGCCAGCTGTGGGCCCACTGGGCAGACTGGAGCTTACCCAGCACCTCATGCCCTGGCACCTTCTCAAGGCAGGCCGGACACACCCTGAGGGGCCTGGTAGGTGTCTTCAGAAGGTGACAGTGGGGCCAGTTTTCTCTTATTTTTATCCTTTTACCTCTCTTGCGCCAAGTGCTGTCAAGTCGGATCCGACTCATGGTGACCTCTCGGTTATCTAATTTTTCTGTGTGAATTGGGTCATAGATAGCGACCTAGTGACTCATTTGTTTTAACCCCACGGGTATTGGCAGCCCAAGACCAAGCCTCTATCCCCAAGATGTGGGGTGTTGGAAGCCCAGGCCTTCCCATCCCCAACAGCAGCCAAGGTGCCAAGAGGCAGGCTGCTTTCTGCCCCTCCTCCCTGGTCACACTGCTGCTGGCCCCCAGACACTAGTCCCCCAAGGCCTTGCCTCCCATTGCCCCTCAGACACAGCCTGGCACTGGCCCCCTGCACTACAAAAGCAGACTCTTCTCTCTCGCCAGAGTCCCCAAGCTTTCGTCCCTGTTGTGGTATCTGTCAGCCCCGGGCTGCAGAGCCAAGAGCTGGGAAAGCTGCTCTGCTGAAGTCAGGACACTTAAAATAGAATTTCAAACAAGCAGCTTCATTAGGCAGTCTAAAATTAGGATTTCTCCTCGGAGTGTGTGGACTCAAGGGCAGGAAGGCAGGTGAGGGGGTGGCAGGGCAGGACCACCGCAGCCATGAGAAGGACCAGCTCCCTAAAGAAGGGTGGAGGGGCACTGGCCACATTTACAATGACCCACAGGGCTCGTACAGGGTCACCCTGGGCCTGCAGTGGACCTGAGGCAGGCTCCTGAAACCTCCTCCCCTCAGGGATGGAAAGGCTACTTCTGGGCCCCTTGGTTGCTAGGCCTCAGGATAACACTACCATTCCCAGGGAATTGGGTGCAGGCCTCCCTGCACAGGAGCTCTGTGGTAGCAGAGGCCATGGCAGTGCCACCATGTGAGTCCCCAGCCAGCAGGGCGGGTGAGGGTGGGCCTCCAGGTGGCCCCATGCCCTTAGGAACCCCTGCTCTCCTGCCCTCATTAGAGAGGTATTTATTAACTCCTGCTCCCGGCCACTGACTGAATTCTTGTCTACATTATCATCTCATGTAAATTCATTATCCTAGCAGCTGGGAATAAGCTCTGAGGCCTTCAGGCCATGATGGATGAGGACTGGGGGGCCCTCCAGGGAGGCCAGGCAGGTGGGGGGGCCTGAGGGAGCTCTGCATGGAACAAGCTCTCCCAACACGTGCTGCTCCACAGGAAACAAGTCACCTGGCCCCCCAGGGACTCCTCATCCCGAAGTGCTTATGCTCCTTTCCCGCCACCCTCAGCTACTGCCTCGCTACTGGCACCCAAGAACAGTTCTCTGACCCTTGGCACCCTCGAACCACCATGGCCAGGACCCCTCCTAAGCCTGTGAGTGATGTTCCCTGGGACTCGGGTGGCTGTCAAAGCCAGAGGCAAGATGAGAATGTGAAAAAATAACCTGACCCCCCACTTCAAGGACGAGCAGGAAAGGAACGCAGCAGCACACCAGTGACCTGCAGCCACAAAAACCACAGGGCTAGGCCCAGGGCCTCTCATCTGTTTTATTCAAGTGTAACTTCTTTAATCAATATTTTTCCCCCCTTTTCTGTCTGGGTTTATAATAGGGTCAGAAGCAGCACAAAGCTCTTAAACAAACAAACAAACAAACAAACTGAGTGAAAAACCCAATCACAGAGGGTGAGTGAAAACAACAGTGGTTGGAATTTTCTGGAAACCCATCTTGTTCTTGGTTCTTCAGGACAGACCCCAAATGGGCTTGCTACTGTCCAAATGCTCCCAGCAGCGGGGCAAAGCTCTCATACTCCATTAAATATGGTATCTCCCTCTGCTCAGCAATGGGGGGCATTGCACAGGGGCATTATTAATCAGCGCTGCAGCCAGCCCCCACCTCCTGCAGATCCCATAATTACGGCTTCCTTTCATCCCTGCTCTTCCCGGCTCCAGACCTCAGGCCTGCTCCCTCCATGCTCTGTAATTACAAGCTAATAGCTGAGATGAATTTTCTGCTGGGTCCTGGTTCAAGCACCAATCCGCCCCTGCCCCTGCCAGCACCCCCAAGGGTAATTACACCCCTAGAGGCCCCAGCGCAGCAGGGTACTCCTTTCAGGACTTGCGCATGCAATCTGGACCTGGATTCTCTAATCACCCCTTTTGGTAATTTTTCATTACCGCAGAAATAAATGTTTGTGAACAAATAAAGGCTGCCTGGACCCCCATCCTTCACCCCCCCAAAAGGGATATTGCTCTGCAGCCCAACTGAATGGGGTTACTCTCTGCCTACCACAAGGAACACAGGTGCCACGTGACCCAGATGGTGCACAGCTTCATAATAAATTTATTATCATATTTGCCTTCGGCAGATACTGAGCTCGCCTGCAAGGAGCAATTTTTCTACAGGCTGGGGGCCAGGAGGTGGCCATGGGGCAGTCCTTCATGTTCCAGATGTACTGGGGTGGCCTTGCATTTTTTTTCTTTTTTAAATTAAAAAATGCTACCTTCCTACAAGTTGAAGGTTTCTAAGAGGATCAGCGACATGAGCTCCCAAACTGTACTTGCACCCCAAGGTTAATGCTGCAAGCCACTGTCTGGTCGAGCCAAGAATCACCTCTAACTGCAAGAGCAAGTGACGACCTAGGAGAAAGCCATGGATACTGACCCTGAACTAGAGGTGACAGGCCAAGGGAACAGGGGGAACAAAGGGGGCCCTTGCATCCCAGGGGCCCTCACCCAGCTGCCCTGCCACTCAACACTGATGACATCACTGAAGACCACCCCTGGCAGAAGCTCACATGCTCCAGAAAGTTGCCTGGCAGAAGCCCAGGGATCAGAGCCTCCCTCCAGGAAGATCCCGAGAGCATGCTGCCAGCCCCACAATGTTCCTGGATCCTAAGCCAATCTTAGGGCTCTCCTCGCAGCCACCCAGGACCCCAGGTTCAGCCTGAGCTGCTCCTGCAGCAAATGGAGGTAACCAGGGGCTGTACCATGCAGGGATTCTTCCCCAACACCCCCAACTGCCATGTTGCTAACACAAAAGGCAGAGGAGGGAGAATCACGGGGCTTTCAACAGTGCCCTGTGCCGAATCTAGGTTCTAGAGAACAAGGAGCCAGAGCCTTTCAGAACAGACACTTACACATGGGCTTATCAGTGAATGCAAATTAGCCAAGAAGAACCAGGGGGCAGGGCTGAGCCGGGGATGGGGAATCCTGGGGGTGCTCAGGCCCTGGCAGTCTGAAGGAAGCCAGGTGAGGAGGAGGCAGTGTCACTGGGGAAGGGAGGGTCATCCTAAGTGGGAAGACACAGCTGAGTTTAAGAATGCAGGGATCTCCAGAGGGACGGAGGGCACAGGCCATGGCGCCACGTCAGGATGGAGGACAGACCCAGGAGATGAGGGGCAGCACCAAGGACAGTTGGAGACCTCTGGGGGTTCCACTACACATGGAGGGCAGAAGGCAGGCAACAGATGGCAGTGACATTTGATGGTGATTATCTTAAGCACTGTGTCTGCAGGAGCCTGGTGGGCAGATTAAGGGCTGGAGAGCTGTTAGAGGCAGTGAGGTGATCCCAAGAGGCCAGGCACATGAGAAAAGGCAGGACACTGGCAGGCACAAGCGGCTGGCAAGGCCCAACAGCGGGGAGAGGAGCATACTCTTAAAAGACATAAAAAACAAGACCCTCTTCATGCTTTCCCCCAGAACATGGCTTAGAGACAAGGTCAAGGTTGAGTCCAGCAGCACCTAGGGAGGCAGTGCTTGACAGCAATGACAGTATCATATTGATGATAAATACTAATACCCAAAGCCCAAACAGTTCCCATCAGGTCAATTCTGACCCCACATAGCAGGACAGAACTGCCCCCTGGTGTTTAACGCTGCGATCTTTCAGAAGCGATCGCCAGAGCCTCTAACAACAAGGGCTGGTGTTTTACTAGAAATCCCTGGGTGGTATCTATGGTTGAGCATTCAGCTGCTAACCCAAAGGCTGGAGGTTTGAATCTGCCCCGAGGCGCCTTGGAGGAAACTCCTGACAATCTACTTCCCAAAAATTCAGCCACGGAGACTCCTATGGAGCACATTCCTACTCTGACCCACATGGCTCCCATGAGTCAGGGTCACCTGTAACGAGCACTTTCTAGGTGCTAGTCATGTTCAGATCGCTTTGCACAGAACATCATATTTACCCTTCAGGAAAATCTCATTAGTGGACCCACTTTACAGACTAGCAAACAGTGAATTCACAGCCTGTCCAGAGTCACAGTGTGGCCCAGACACTCCCTGGAAACACTAAGCATGTTCCTGGCAGAGGTGGGCCACTGGGAGCAGGTTGGTCCCGTGTTCATTTACACAGTCAGACAGGGAAGCCAAGGCTCAGAGCGTTGTCACCGACACTGAGGGGCCGAGCCCTGCTTCCTTGCCCCTGCGCCAGTGCTTACTTTTAAACGTGAGATGACACTGAAAGTAGCTACAGGCCACCTCGCAGTGTGCAAGGCCACTTGACAGCCTATGTTATAAGCAACAACTATCTTCTGAAGGGGATTGATGAGGACCTGGGATAGTACAAGACCTGGGAGAACCAGGGTCTGATTGTCGGCCTCTCCCCATTTCCTGCTCTGGTGCACCCAGGCTGGAGCTCCCTGGAGATACAGTGGGCATGATCCCTCTGGGCATCAGGGCACCTGACCTAATCAGATCATCTCCCTCAAAGGAGCTTTTTCAGCTCATGCTGGCTGGCCCCCTACAGGGTCAGGAAGTGGTTAGGGGTCAAAGGGTGTCTGATCCCAGAGGAGAGGAACCCAATCTGGCCGCAAGAGGCCATGGACAGTCTCCAAGTTTCCACAGACCAGCAGGCCAGAAGCCAAAGGCAGGAGCTGAGAAGTGGGGAAATGAGACCAGTTTCGTCGTCTGAAGAGGCTAGTCCTGGCTGGGGGAAGCCAGAGAGAAAAGGCAACGCAACAGCTGACCTTCCAAACTGTCATGGGCTGAACAAAACCAAAACCCACTGCCACTGAGTGATTCCGACCCACAGCGACCCCATACAAGGACCTAAAAAAAGTAAACCCCCAAACCAAACCAACACACAGCAAGTCCACTCTGAACACGGCGACCCCACATGTCCCAAGAACTGTGCTCCACAGGGTTTTCACAGCTGTGACCTTTCAAGAGCAGATGGCCAGGACCTTTCCGCCAAGGCACCACTGTTTGAGTTTTAAAGGCCAACCCTTCAGGTAGTTGTTGAGGGCTTAACCATTTGCACCACCTGGTGGCGTAGCGGTGAAGTGCTACAGCTGCTGACCAAAAGGCTGGCATTTTAAATTCTCCCGGCACTCTGGAAACACTGTTGGGGGGTTCTGCTCTGCCCTTGCAGAGTTGCTATCACAGCAACAGGTGTCTATATTTTCGAGACTAGCACTACTCCCAGTCCATTCCCCTGCTGGAGGCAGGAGGGCAGGTGAGAATCAGCGTCCTGTTCCCATCCCCAGAAGAGGAAGAGTAGGGAATGTGAGCGCATTTGCCCAACAGTACCCATCCAGGCAGCCAAAACCTGACTGTGCATCGCCCCAAGGATGGGAAAACTCCCTAAGGGTACCTAGTAGGTCTTCCTCCCTACTAATCTCCAGAACTGGGTGTCTACTGGCAGGCAGGGTCTTCAAAAGGTGCTCTAGAGCAGCAATGTGAGCTTGGTGCAGTGGCTAGCCTTGGGACAGAGGAGGTAATAGGGGGTGTGGGGGAGGAGGGAGGAGAGGGTGGGGCAGGAACCAATTGGTCTTCTGCCAGAGCAGGAACAATGGGGGAGGGGGGTTAGAGATAATGACATGGGTTGAAAAGAGGGGTGGGTGGGAGGGAAGCCAGGAAAGAGAAGGCTCCAATGGCTTCCAGGGACCAGCTTCAAATGCTGGACAGGAAAAGGACCCTCCGCTCCTGAAGAACATCCACTCCAGGGAAATGGATCAGAATGAAGTCGTCAGAATGGTTCCGGTACCCGCAGCCCTGCTCAAGAAGGCTTCCTTCCAGGCAGACCCTGGACTGTAGCACGGTGGGACCAGGGCTGGGACACAGTGGAGAAAAGCTTGAGGTTAGCTGCTGGTTGGAAACCAGGAAGTCCAGCCAGGCTCTGACTCCACTTCTCCCCGTGGCCTTGCTGAGACCCTGCGTGCTCTGTGCTCAGGTTCCCCGTTGGTATCACCAGCAGGAGGGCAGAGGCTCCACAGCACTCCTCCCACCTGCTGGCGTAGCCTGATGACCTGTTATTTAAATCTGAATCAACAGGCAGCATTCTTTAAAACAAGAGGTTTCACATCAAAACGGGGGTTTCCAGTTTCTCTCAAAAGGTCAGAAGTCACAAAGCCAGTCTCACGAGTGGCAGGTGTCTCTCACTCAGGCTGTTCCTGAGTCTCTCAGTTGCCGGAGCCCCTCCAGCTCCTCATTGTCTTAGACTGCCTGAAGCTGTACGCAGACAGACTTGGGCAATGAGCCAAACAAATGTGCTCAGTGGCCAGGACCTTCCTCTTAGACGTTATCTAGTGAATTCATCCAGGATTCAACTGAAGAAGCTGACACTTCCACTCTCAGCTTCAGGAATGAGGTCATAATTTGTGCATGTGTGAGTGTGTGTGCGTGTATCTCAACTCTTGTGTAGATCTCGTTTTCATCCAAGCCAGGACTTACACTGAATTATAAAAGTTATCTGCTTGGGCAAAAAGGTCCAGTCTTGTGATGGTTCAAAGTTGTAGACCAGACTCCTGCAGAAAACCCCACCTTCTGAGTTTTGTGTATTATCATAGCCCACTGTTTATAATCCAGGGGACATGTGGCACTCATGAACTCAGGGTATGGATGCCTCCAACAGAGAATTCTCTTAAGTAGCATAGCCCACCCTAGCACCCCTCTTCTTCCAATGCATTCTATCTGAGCTGAGGGATGGTGGATATCCAAGCCGAGATGAAGAAAACGGGAAGTTCCAACAGCATTTCTTTGTTCCAGCTCATTTACTTATCTTCAAAGCCTTGCCTACAACGATTACAAAACCAGATACCAAATCAACTCCCATACAGTTGACTCTGATTCCTGGTGACCTCAGGTGCTGCAGAGCAGACAGTGTTACATGAGGTATTCAAGAGCCGATCTTTGGGAAGCAGACTGCCAGACCTTTCTCCCAAGGTGCCTCTGGGTAAGACTTGAACTACCAACCTTCTGGTTAGGAGCTGAGCCCTTAATCACTTGTGCCATGCAGGAATTCCCCAGACTTGGAAAGATGCCTGGGAAAAACTTAATCCCCTGTTATCAAGATGGATCAAAGGAACCATGGGTCACAAGTTGCAGCAATGGTGGCCACCAAGGGACAGCTCCTCATACAGTCACAAACCACAAACGGCACACTCTGTAATAGGTGAAGAGTGCTGGGAGGAAGCCCAGCTAACCAGGTACTGCTAACTAAAGGCCTGAGTCGAGACAAGTTCATGGTAGTGGAAATCCCTACAACTTTTTCATGCAGGGTAACTTGTCAGCATCCTGAAGAATTTAAAGCACTCACATCTACCCTTTCCTTCAGCGAACTTTTCACCAGGAAGAGTGCCACTTATGGACAGATGTGCCCTAGAGGACAGTGTGTTTTTACCTGCAGCACCAAAACCCTCTGCACCCACAAATAACCCAACCCAGCACAAGCACCACAAGAAACAGGAGACCGAAGAGATGCAACTAAAGTCAGTGGAATCCAGCCATTCATCTGGGAAACCAAGCATTCCAGTCAAAATGAATCCCTCGTCCAGGGGCCTGGCATTCCTCCTAAGGAAGGCTTAACCTCCTTAAGTCTTCTCAAGCCTTCTAAGACTCATATTTATGGAAACACAGAAGTTGCAAAAACTAAGACTATGTTTGGAAGGAAAGGCCTAGACACGAACTGCTACAAAACAGACACCATTTCAGCCTACACACTTAGGCCTCTGTGAAACCAAGCACAGAGTCAACCAGAAGTCTCTCTCAAAGAGACCATCCAGATGAAGTCCCCTAACAGGTAAAGAGGGCCACCCAGTAGAATAGGAGCCAGTAGCCCAGCCCAGAGGCAAGGAGGGGGGAAATGACTGGGACTCTTGAGTCCCTGGTTCTTTCTTGTAAACAGAGGTTACTAACCTCCCTCGACTCTCAGCATGTAGATGGTCACACAGCACCACAGCTTCTGGATGTAGAAGTCTCTCGAAAGCCCCCACCCAAGAATTTTAACTCTCTTCTTTTTATCCCCAGGGTCTAACACAACACTGGCTATCTAGCGGGTCCTTGAATATTGGAGTAAACAGAAAAAAAATTACTGTATGCCAAAAATGACACGAACGTACTCAGAGGTGAATATACACTGAGAACTTGGTTAGATGTCCCAAGATGCCTGGTTTCAGCAACGCTTTCCAACAGCTAGCTGGTCCTCTCTCCACACTCTAAAGGTGAGAATGGAGTTAGGAGCACCGGGTTTGGAGTCTGGGAGCTTGGGTTTCAGGTTGTTTGTGACTTCTGTAAGAAGAGCACTCCCACCCCCGCCTTTCTCACTAGTCAAATGGGGACACAGAGGGGCACTCAGCAGAATTACAGCCAGCAGCAGAACAGAGTTGCTTCTCAACTCAGACCCTTCTTGGGATCAGATGAAGCAGCTCACGTGAGCGCAAATCCCTTCCTTTCCAGGCCTACTACACAGCCAGCACCCCAGTGCACACTGTCAGACCACAACAGGTAGGGGCTAGACAGGACAAGGGGGGTTGCACAACTAATTAACCCACGTCAAGATCAACCTCCTATAGAGCTTCTGACTGGTGGGACTGTACCCTTCAAAGGCAGCCCCCATCTCAGATGGTGTCCCCAGACTCTGGCACTCATTGCTGGGGGCTACCACAAAGGAAGCCCCTAAGGCAGTGAGCCTGGCCCCAACCACAGCAAGAGGCCCCCACTGGCTGTCCTCAGCTTGACACAGATTTTCCTTTGGGATGGCTTAACCTGCCCCACATCAATACCCGGCCCTGACCAAAAGCTCTCAATCGATAGCTTTTATTGCTGCCCACGGCCACACACCCACCATTAGAGCAGGAAGGGCAGGGCTGGGGGAGGGGCTGTTGTTGTGATACAGTGGCCTCCTTCCACCACCGACCCCTGCTGTCTAATCCCCAGTCAGTGAGGGGCAGAGGGAGGGCTAACCAGGGGTTAGTGAGGCTCTAGACTTGCACATCTGGTCCTGGGGGCAGCACTGAAGTGGGCAGGAGCTGATGTGATACTTGGCCTTTAGGAGGCCAGGCCAGACTCCCTGAGGGAAAAGGAAGAGTGGCTGCAGCCTCTCTCCTGCCACTAAAACTGTCTGGGTGGCAGTGGGGGACAGAGCATCTTCGGCTTCTTGTAGCTAAACTCCCAGAATACTATCGCCACAGACACAGGGAAGAGGCAGGAAGGGAGGATTTGCTGTGTTTTCTACGATAAACCCTTACAAAGCACTTTCTCTGCCTCAGGAGCTGCTGAGAACCCTGTAAACGTTTACACATTTAACTCTAGACAGCCAGGACTTCAGCCACTGTTACTCCCAAATTACAGATAAGAAAACTGAGGCCCAGAACTAAAAAGCTTAAAAGTTACCCAGGCAAATAAAAAGGACCATTAGGAGTCCAGGCCCTTAATGCTGTGGTCAGTTGCTAAAGAAGAGGCTGCAGGATTCGAGTCCACCCAGGGGCACTTCAGAAGAAAGCCCTGGTAAACTTTTCTGACGAAAATCAGCCACTGAAAACCTCACTGATCACAGTTCTACTTTGACACATACGAGACTTCCATAAATTGACTCCACAGCAACGTGTTGTTTTTTTTTCTTAAATTTTTAATGCTCTCCAAAGATCTTACACTAAACTGACATGCTCTCTAAGTCACAGTGACAGTGACAACTGGCATTTGCCATTTTCAGTCCTTCATTCACCTACCAATAGGAAGGCAGGTAGATGTTACACATTATATTGTCCAATCCTCAAACAACTCCCAGGGAGAGGTGTTTGAGTCCCCATTCCAGGGGCTAATTAGGTGGGATTCTCACCAGGACTGGCAGCCCCGAAGCCACACAACACCTTCCTCAGAAACGTGACAAGTTTTCCAGCTAGAGGGTTGGGTTCCAGAACTTGCAGGCTGAGGCCAACCCCAGCGGACCTAGAATCCACCATCTAAATCTGACTCTGCACTTGGAAATCCCTTTAGGCTGGGGGCTGGTGGCACACTTGGGCCAGGTAAGGAGAATTACCTTCCAGCTCTTACCCTGCACAGCCTCCCCACACTCCGTATTTCTATACCACCCACCCCATTCAGGTGAGGGACACAGTCTAGAGAATGCCTCTTTGGATCACAACTGCCTGTTTCCCCACTCCCCACACAATTCCCAGGTGGGCCTCTCCTTACGAAACATCTTCCCCAGGGGAAGGAGGTCCTTATCAACAAAACACCTTTACCATCCCCAGCTTGGCTTCTCACCTTCAGCTAGGCTCACCTAAAATCCACTGTCGTCAAGTCAATTCTGACTCACAGAGATCCTATAGGTCAGAGCAGAACTGCCCTAGAGTTTCCAAGGAGTGCCTGGTAGATTTGAACTGCTGACCCTCTGTTTCTGTACTCACCTAGGGCATTTTAAAAATACTGATACCTGGGCTCCACCTCCAGGACATAATTGGTCAGGGGCAGGGCCTGGGCATCAGGAGTTTTAAAACTCCTTTGGAAACCCTGGTGGCATAGTGGTTAAGTGCTACAGCTGATAACCAAAAGGCTGGCACTTGAAATCCACCAGGCGCTCCTTGGAAACTCTATGGGGGCAATTCTACTTTGTCCTGTGAGATTGCTATGAGTCGGAATTGACTGGCAGGATTTAGTTTTGGTGATCCTAAAGTCCACCGCAGTGTGAGAGAACGCTTTCTGCTTTCTCCACACACCCTTCCCATCACCCTCAGTGGCCTGAGGTCTACTGGGACTCCACAAGCCTCAAGTGCAGCATGATTCCCTCTTTCAGAGGCTGGTGGCTGAGCACCAACCCAGACAATGTCCCCTTCCTGGCTTGGCCTCAGTTCCACCCTCCCTGGGGGGGGGGGATAGTTCTCACTTCCCCTGGCCCAACACTTCCTCTTTGAACTTGCCAGTCTGCACATGGCCATGCTTCCAGACAGAGGGCAGCAGAAGTGTCAGGAAGGGAGGCACAGGAGACAGGCTCAGGGCCAGTTTGGATTGGGAGCTGGCTTGAGAGAGGGGACAGGGCCACACACAGAGGGGGCCAGGGTGGTGTAGCTTTCTCCCGGCTGGAGCTGATGGCATGTGGGGACTGGTGGGAGACAGTCACAGAGGTTAAGATTAAAAGGCTCCCCAGGTGTGCAGTTTAGCAGTCCTGCCTGGGCTGCTGGGCCATGTTGCTGTTTTATCTGTCTGTACACTTCCCAGCAGTACGCTCACAGCTGGGTTTGTAGGAGGCACACAATAAATTCTCACTGACAGGAACACTCAGAAACGTCACCTCCCCAGCTGCAGTTCTCTGAGAGGAGGGAAGAGAAAGGCCAGTGTGAGGAAGTGAAGCCAACAGCACCACCGCCCACACCACACTCAGCAAGGCCACGGGATCACAGCAACCACGGGGTGACATTAAAGCAAGCTGCCGGCCTTCTGCGCAGCTACCAAGCTGAAATGTCACCTGGAACATGGATCTTCACAGGTTAACACAACAAGAGCTCTCTTGCCACATGGTGTCAGGGGGCACAGGGGGAGGCGGCAGGCAGGGCAGGGCAGGGCAGCAGCCTACCATAGCCTTGTAGTTTTAGAGGATGCGGCTGTTGCCATAACAGAGGTAATTAATGCGCTAACCCAACGGGGCTCTCTTCCAAACCCATCTCAGCGTGGACTTGGAATAACCCAGGCTGGGAATTCCAAGCCTTCAGATGGGGCCAGGAAAAACCAGCCTGCTCGCTGCTCCACAAGCCCCTGCGAGTTCCTGGGGCAAGAAAAAAAAGGTAGCAGGCAGGTCTGGCTCGTCTGCTTTCTGCCAAAGCCAGAGACTCTGGCACCTAGCCCTCGGTACGTAGGTGCTCACAGTCCTAAGTCCCTCCTTCACATGCAGGGGACAGCAAACATAGCCCAGCTCAAAAGATCAACCCTAGGGGAAGCCACAAGCAAGCAGGTGCAGGACTTGGTAGGCCACAGAGTGGCGCTGTGTAGACTTCTGATCCTCTTCCTTCTGGCTGAGAGGATGTGCCCAAAGGCAGAACCCCTCTGCTGCACACGAGATGGACTTGGTTCTGCTCCAAAACCACAGGCCCTTCAACTTCCCTCAAGAGACAGAGAAGTCACTCGGCAGCCAGAGGGAACAGTTTTGCAAAGGCTATCAGGCAGCTTCAAACGGGTCAGACTCTGCTCCTTGGCTTCTAGCTACAGAATACTGTCCAAGCCCCAGGCCCACCTGTTAGGGAGTGCCATCTACCCAAGAGGAGCATTAGAGTCCCTCTGGGAGCTCTGAAATCCTTCAGGCCTGGGGAAGATCTGGCCATAAGTGTTTTTTGTTTAAAGCACCTCCAGAAGTCAAAACCCAGAGCCAGAAGCACTCAACTGGGAATGTGTAATCCCTTTCCAACTGTGACAAGCAAGGTGACTTGGTTCTAAAGACAGTCCCCAATGGTGAGATCTGTGTTTTAGAGGACAACCTGTTTGAGAACCTGGAATCAGGACAGGCCACCTGGCCTCCCTTCCAGAGGCAGGGCTGACCTCATCACCTGCCCAGCCCTATTTGCACCTCTTTAGGGGTCTTAGAAGAAAAACTTGTGTGTCAAAACTGGAGCTCCAGCTTCCCTCTTTGCCGCCCCCCCACCCCAACTGGAACTGCCCAAAGCCAACATCCATCTCTTCTCTCTGGCAGAGGTCAAGAGGGCCATTCACCAAGCTCTGGCAGATTGAACTTCCCAGTCTCCTTGGGTGGGGTCCTGTGACTTCCCACAGGGTGAGGGGCAGCTGTGATGACACTCAGCCCAGCGGAACCTGCCTGCTGGCCCTCCCTCCTCACTGGGGGTGTAGCCTACTGACTCAGTAGGGAGCCTGTACCTCTGGTTCCACCGTCCCTGTGGGCGGGCCTGACCATAAACAGAGTGAGCAACACTTAGGTGCCCAGAGCTGAAGGAACACTGAGGGAGACGTTAAGGATGGCTGTCCACCAGGGGTGGCCCCCACTTCCACACTGCCTGGGAGGACTGAAGGTGCAGAAGCGCACACAGGACAGCCCCAACAGCCAACCAAGGCACTTATGTCTACGCTCCCCTCAGGGCCCTCTGCCTCTTTGTCCCGCAGGGAAATCGGCTTAGGCCGGGAGGCTCACCACCCCAGCGTGCCGCTGTGCCTTTCGTTCCACTGACAACAAAAGAAGCTCTTTTACGTTTTTTTGTTATCCACACCTTTTGTTTCCAAACCCCAACCTGTGTGGGCCCCTACCCCTCAGGCCTCTGATAAGGCAAGGCAGGGGATGACAAGGTTTTAATGCATTTTAAGCCCACTTTGCACACAAAGGCTAGTTTACAAGGTTAGAGCCCACAGGTCACTAGCGTGCCGGTGACCACTGCCCAGCCCGACGGGGAGACAGGTGGCCCACTCATCTCCCCTAGAACTTAAAAATCAAACCAGGCCAAGGCGCTCTCAAACCCAACCAATACTTGCCGCCACCTTTCCGAAGTGGCCCCTCACCCCCACCTCACACGAAGGAGGCAGGCCGCAGGGGTGGGTGTCAAGGGAGGGCGCAGCGAGCTCCCGCTTCGCTTGAATGGAGGGAATTTAATTAGCCGGCTGGAGAGGCGGGCGGGCGGCCGAGGAGGTGTCTCTGAGCTGCAATATAATTGAATCGGCTCCACTCGGTCGGGCCACTCGCCGCCCATCCGTGAGGCGGCCGGCCCGGAGGGCTGGGGGCAGGGCGGGGCAGGGCAGCACGGCCAGGCGGAGCAGGAAGGCCGCGCGGGCGGGGGGCAGCGCCTCCCCCACAGGCCGGCCAGCCATCTTCAGGGACGAGTCAGGGGAAGGAGAGACTCGCTGCCTCGCGGCGCGTCCCTGGGAAGCAGGACGTGTGGGGTCCCAGATCTGGGAGGCTGCAGCACGCCCCCTCTCAAGCCTCCCCCCCACGCAGGGGGCGAAGAGAGGGCGACACAAAACCTGACCGCGGTGCCCATCCAGCAAGCTCTCTGCAGCCACTGCCAGCACCTGATGTGGGGGCGCGCAGCCTCCCCCACGCCGCTGCAAAGTTTTCATGCAGGTTCGGGAGCGCCCACGGCTCCCAGGGAAGCCTCTTTCCCAGTCGGTCCGAACGGCCCCCCCTGGCGCGAGTACCCCCCCAGTCCACCCCACCCCTTGCGTGCAATCACGCAGCTCACGCAAGCCCTCACCGAGCACCGCCATCCAACTGGAGTCCCGCGGTAGCTGTACGCCTGCCCGGAGCCGGCCTCCCAGGCTGTGAACCACAAGAGAGGTGGGGGCCTTTGGTCGCCTGACTGCCCGCCAGGTTCTTATCGGCGCTCACACGCTGGGGGAAGTAGCCTGGGAGCCGTTGGCGGTCGCCCCCGCGGAACCCGCGAACTTGGAGGACAGGCTGGCGGGGCGGGGTGGGGGGGGGGGACCCTAACCTTGCGCGACCGCTTACCCTTCATGCCAGAGCCCCACAGCTCCGCCTCGGCCAGGGCTGACACATGCTGGAGCCACCGTCTCCCAGTGTTTGTCTAAACTGCTTATCTCACTCGGGGCTGCGCGGCGGCAGTGGCTCAGGCCCGCCGGGGAGGTGGAGCTTCCGGGGCCCCGGCCAAGAAACACCTGCTGCTGTCGCCGCCGCCGCCGCTGAGGACACACCCAAGCGCAACACCGCCCACTCCCGGGCCACTGGCTCGCTCCCGGCTCCCTGACCTCAGCCAGCGGGAGGTGTCGGGTTTCAGCCGCAAACACGCGCACGCGCTAGCACCGACGGGCAGCCGGGTATACCCGCGCGGGCACACGCCCCTCCCCGACCAGAACGGCCAGGTGAGCCTGGGACAGCGCGGTAGAGAAAGTATTACCCCATGCTACCTGGGGTCCCCGGGGATCTCGGTGGTCAAGACCAGGCACTTGGATTCCAAAATTAACGTGCAGTCACTTCCAACACGCCTTTGGTACATCTCAGTGGCCGCTCCCCACGCGCCTAGGCAGTGGCACAAAGCAGGCCCAATGAGTGAACATCGGGTATACAGTGACCTGTACACCTCCGGAGGCACAGATTTCTCGAAAATAGGCTTAACTGCATTTATCCTAACACTCCCTACTCCAATTCCTGACCTTTGTTGGTAACTCAGACCACTGCGCCAGGAGTTCGGCCCTCAAATTATAGAAGGTCTCTCTCCCCAGTGGCTTTATTTTAAGTAAGTTGGGAGGGGGTCATCATGCTTTGAGGGGAGGTTTTCTTTAAAAATCCACATCCCAAGAGCTGGCGAGTCCACGGAGGCGTCGCTCCACCAGGGGGATCATTAAGTAGCTGGGGTTGCGGTCAGAGGCGAGGCTTCCCGCCTCCAGAAAATAGCATGACCCACTGTGCCTCCGGCCCCAAGAGGCCCAGTACAGCGCCTCCCCATTCCTGGTACCCCCCCCCCCCCCCCGCACCTCACCCAGGCACTTGACAGACGAGAATGACTCAGGGAGCGTCCTCAAATTCCTGGGCACCCACAGGCAGCTCGGAAAGAAACTGCCTGCCCCAGCCTCCCAGCCCCGGCTCCGCCCTGCCCCGCCCCGCCCCCACCGGTGGTGGCGCTGCAAGCGGCGGCAGGGAGCCCACCTCCAGCGCCACCAGTGGCTCCCGGAAGCTCGGGGTCAGTGGGGGCACTGGGGGGGGGTCATAGAGCAGCACGCCACCCGTCATCATTCCAGGTTCCGGCCCGATCCCGCCGGAAGCTCCCCGCGTGGCTGAGGACCGGGGGTCTTTCCTCGCCCACCCTCTTCAGAAAAATACTCGAATCTACCGCCTCCAGACTCTGGAGCGGGGAGGCAATACCAGTGTCCCCGAGTGCGGCCGCCTGCCCCGGCGCTGCGCTGCGGGTTTCAACTTTCGGCCTCCGGTGCCAGTGCTGCGCTTCTCCCACCCCAAACCTGCCCTGGGACATGCCCGCGTCGCGCTTGGCAGGCGCACACGCTCCGTCCCCGCGGGCCCGGCCTCCCCCGCCTTCCTCCATCCCTCCGCGCCAGCCGGGATTGCGACGGGAGGGAGCGCTGGGCGCCTGCCACCCCCCATCCATCTGTTCCGATGACGCTGGCGAGCCTGGAGCACTCGGGGCCCGCGCCAGCGGGGCGGCAGAACCCGCCTGTGAGCCTGCCGCGGCGGGGGCCCGACGGCCCCCCTAAGCCGCCCACTGACCAGGTCCAGCACCGTCAGAGAGCATGCCGGGGCGCACGTGTTGGGAGAGGGGAGAGGGGACACACAGTGGGTCGGCCCCCTGTCTTGCATAAGGCTCTCGACCGACCACAAACGGAAAGGAAAACGGCCGGTGAGGCCGTGCCGAGCCGTTAACTGGCTCCTACCTGAGGACGCCAGCGGCCCTGGGACCGTTTGAGGGGCTGCTTCTCTGCGCAACCCGCCCGGCTCCCCGGTGGCGTCTCGACGCGATGCTGTCATGGACGCTCCATACGCCACCTCTGCCCCATAGTCTGCCATCATGTATGCCCCTCACTAGCCGTCCAATTCCCTGCGACCGTCGTGGCCAACGGGGAGCCTCCACGCTCTCCGAAGTCTCCAGCAGGGTGAGGGGTGGGGGAGGTAGGGAGGAGTTGAGAGAATAAAACCAACGGCCTCGGGCCTTCAAATCAAAATAACAAACCTCTGGGCGGTTCCAGCCCCTTCTCCCACCTGGATTACGGTCATGGGGGAGGGGAGTAAAATGCAAAAGGTCGGAGCGCACCTGGCTGGGAGTCCCCTCCAAGCCACTACCCTCAGGTCAGGAAACCCAGGCCCAACCTCCGAGTCTCTCTCACCAGAAGACCAGGCTTTGCTTTCTGCCCCTTCATCCTGTGGGGAGGCCCTGGGGCGGGGGGAGGGGGCGGGAATCATGCTTTTCCACCTTGCTCCTGGAGCCCAAGTCGGCGAACCCTAATTTTGTAGAGTGCCTACTGCTGCAAAGTAACCTATGGCTGCTTTCTACAGCCGGCAGCTCCCTTCCACCTAGATACCTAATTTCGTACGATTGCGAGATGAGTGGTCTCGTCCCCAGTTCACAGACGAGGAAGTGGTGGCCAGCATTGCTCAAGGTCACGTGCCCGCTGGTGACTTCGGAGCCGCGTTCCGAGCAGCTGACACCTGGAGTCTCCGTCTCCCCAGCCCAGTCTGCCAAAGGGAGCGAAGAACTGCAGGGAACCCGAGAGACCGCGGGGGGGCAGCAGCGAGCTGGCAGTGCACGACCTGGCCAGAAAACACTCGGTGCAGGGCCCCTAGGCGGCTGGCTCTGGGAGATAGATGACACCTACCATCGGTGCTCCCGCCAAAGGAAGTTAGTAATCCGGGCGCACGACCTCTACATTTAAGAGTGGGAATTGCTCTCCTGCAGCCCGCGCTCCTGCTAACGAGGTTTGTAGCCTGACTCCTAATTCACGGCCACTCTCAGCTCAGGCTGGCCTCCGTTTCCTCCAGGGGCATCCCCACTAGTCCTCTCATTTCCTCCCTTCCCTCCCTGCTCCTTGCCAGCTCCCTACCCACACCTCCAGCTACGTGGAGCCCTTCCTGGGCAAACATCACCCTCCTTGGCTGCTTTTCCCTCATTTCCACTTGCCTGGAAAGCTGGCAGAGAAAGGAGGTGACAAGAAGTGAACTCCAGACTGGGGACAAAAGTGACAGGTGCCAGGCCAGTCCTATGCGACTGTGTATGGGGACACCACCAGGGAGAGGACACCAACATTCCTCTTGCTTCTGTATCCCCTGCCCACTCCCCACAACCCTAATCTAACCTTCACCTCCTGAAGCAGGGAAGCAGGGGTCTGTGGTGGCCCTCACCAGGCGTCAACTACCTGCTCAGTGACACCTGGGTGGATCTATGCATAGTCCAGCTCACTTCCATGAAGCCTTTCCAACCTAGCACCACAAAAGGGACGAAACAGCACTCCACTGAAGGCAAACAGGAGGCCTGAAAGCCCAGGAGCCACCTGAAACCTACAACTAGAGCCCAAGAACTGAGAGAGGAGTCAGTGAGGCAAAGGACAGGGGACAGGAAGGGATCCACCAGAAGGGAAGTGATGCCTTTAGCTAAGATGGGTGGGACCTGTCATCACCCAACAAACACACCTGTGCAGGGCTCCTGCTGCCGATAAGATAGGGTTACAGATGCCAGAGGGCCAGCATGGACATATGTGAGAGGCATCAGGGGGCAGACCATCCCACCACTAGCTGGGCTCCTACCTGGACCAAGTAAGTTCCCCAGATGCCTAGGGATGTTTGCCAGCAAGTCCTAGCCCAGGTGCCAGCCCAATACATGATGGGCACCTGCAGCGTGTTCTTTTTTATCCTGCTTCTCCTGGGAATCAGCAAGACCCATACACACACTAGCCTAGCTTCCTTGTCTGACCTGACCCATGTTACTAGTGTGTTACAGTCATCTTTACATCATCCAGCATCTGGTTCAGTGCCAGAACAGGAAGATAAATGCCAGGGGACCCGGGAGTCCAATGGGGTAGTAACGGGCACCGTGTCTGCCACGGACTGAACCCCTCACAGGAACCTGACATGAGGCAGGCACATCATGTCATTTAATCCCCCAGGTACCGTAGGAGGCATGTGACCTCCATCACAAAGCCTCAGTGACTTGGGAAGGTTAATTAAACCAAGGGCACGCAAACTGGAGTCCAAGCCTGGTCCACAGCCAGGCTTTTCTGCCTAGACTGGGCAGCATCCTCTGAGGCCCGATTACTGTATCTGTGTCTGGAGGGGACAAAAGGTCCCCATGTGCTAAAACGTACGTGCCCTACTTGGGAACCTCACCTCTGATTCCCGCCCCACCTGCTGGAAACCTTTTTTCCTTCCATCAGTTGGGGGAAGGAGCTACTTGTACACCAGGCTACAACTCCAAACACAAGTCACCACCAGGTGGCACTAAGGGCTGAGGGGTAGGTTGGCCAGTCTCCACTACTCCCAGCACAAAATCCCAAGCCACTTGAATTTCTCTGCTCTCCTCTCCCCCGCTGGGGCCTTTGGCCTCCCGCCTGCTATCACTGTCCCAGAAATCCTCCCCATTCTTCAAAGCCAGGCTTACATCTTATCTCCTCCAAAAAGGCTTTTCCCATCTCAGTGTCTGGAATTCATCTGTCCTGGAGCTGGGTCCCACTCCTAGATAGCAAGTCTTAAATAATGGGGTGTCTGTGTGAAACACACAGGTTCCCAGGCTGCTGACAGAGACACTCAGGGATGGCACCTGGGAATGGGCATCTCCAACAAGCTTCCCTGCAGTTTCTGGGCCAGACTGTGACTACCTGTGTCTTAGGCTCCTGTCAGTAAGACTGGGCAGTGGTGGGTTTCTAGAGGGAAAAGGGATACCTGTCAAGAAGTGGGGAAACACATAGCCCGAGCCACCAGGGAAGTTCTACCGGTTAAAACAGAACATATCTGCTGACTGGATATACAGTGGTTTGAAAACAACCACTGCCAGGAACCAGATTCCCCGGGGATGCTGCCAGGAGGCAAGGTGTCCCAGGCCTAGCCCTGGAAAGCACCCCCGACCCACATTCCATCTCAGAAGGCCCCAGAATCAAGGTTGCTGCCCCTGGGGTGGGGGACAGGAAAAGGTTACAACAAACAAAAACACACCTAGTGCCATCCAGTAGAGACCATATAGGACAGAGTAGAACCTCTCCAGAGTTTCCAAGGAGCGCCTGGCAGATCTGAACTGCTGACCTTTTGGTTGGGAGCCGTAGCACTTACCCACTATGCCACCAGGGTTTCCAGGAAAGGGTTAAGGCCTGGAAAATTCCTGGTGCCTCAGTTATAGAGTTTGCCTCTTAACCCAGGGCTGCCCGACACTTCCTGCCCTTTCAGCACCAGTTTCCAAGCAGCACCCCGCACACAGCTGCACTCCTTTACAATCAGTTAACAGCTGTTTTGCATAGATTTTCAATTCTAATTGCTTCGCTTTGTGAGTGCAGCGAAGCCCTGGTGAATGGGGACGCCCGCAGGAACCTAGGCTGGGGGGTGGTCGTGAGGGAGAAAGGAGCCAAGTGTGCGGCCTGGGCGGCTGCTTTTTTTTTTTAAATAAGAAAAGAATGTCCTAGCCAGCAGCCTCACCCCAACCCCCCAGCTTCTAGCCTCACCTACTAGAGCCTGGGGATCTGAAATGTGCCCCCACCTTGGGAAGACACCTACCCCCTGCTCCTCGTGACCCCGACCCCACCCCAGACATGGTGCCCTGGGGCTGCTTCAGGCTCTGGGGTCCCGGCTCCCCAGCTCCCCACCCCCTACTGTCCCCTCCCCGCTCCTCTTGCTCTCCAGTACCCAGATATGGGAAGCTAATTGGACAATAAAGTTGAACAGCGAGGGAAGGCGCTCTCTGGAGACAGCTGGCATCTATAAAAGAGAAATATTTGCATTTAAAACCCTTAAACTTTATAAGGCTGGGCCAGTCTGAGAGAAGCGGACCTGGGGGGGATGGTCAGGCCCTCAAGGGGGTGGTAACTCCTGGAAGAGGCTGCTCAGGCTGCTGGGGGTCCACAGGGGTCCTGGAGCTGGTGATTATAGATCTTACTGCCACCAGTGACCCAGCTCCTGTGTCCTCCTTACTACCTTCGAGACTCGAGTTGGCCGACACCGGCTGAGATAGCCTTGTTGTTAGCGACGCCATGTGACCGAGTAGAATGGCCCCATGGGGTTTCTAGGCTGTCATTGTTATGGGAGCAGACCACCAGTCTTTCTGCACAGAGCTGGGTGGGTTCAAACCTCCAACCTCGCAATTAGCAGCCAAGCACGTTGCCCATGAAACCCTAGCCGTAATGTCCATTCTGACTCATAGAGGCCCCACAGGGCAACACTGAACTGCCCCCAGAGGGTTTCCTGGGCTGTGTGTTACACCTCAATATAAGGAAAACAAAAATCCTCACGACTAGACCAATAAGCAACATCACAATAAAGGAAGGCAGAAGGCTTTCATTTTACTGGGCTCCACCATACCCATGGAAACAGTAGTGAAGAAATCAGAAGATGCGCTGCACTGGGCAAATTAGCTACAAAAGACCCCTTTATAGTGTTAAAAAGCAAGTCACTTTGGAGAGTAAGGTCCACCTGACTCAGGTCGTGGTGTTTTCAGTTGCCTCGTCTGTATGTAAAAGATGGACACTAAGAAAAGACTGAAGAAGAGCTGATGCCTTTGAGTTGCGGTGCTGGCAAAGAATACTGAATATACCATGGGCTGTCAGAAAACCAACACATCTGTCTTGGGAGAAGTGCAGCCAGATTGGTCCTTAGAAGCAAGGGTGATGAGACTTCGTCTCACGTATTTTGGACAAGTTATCAGGAGGGAACCAGTCCCTGGAGAAGGACATCATGCCTGGTCAAGTGAAGGGCCAGCAAAAAAGGGGAAGACCCTCAGCAGGACGGATTGACACAGCGACTGAGACAAAGGGTCTGAACCCAGCAACAACCCCGAGGATGGCACAGGACCAGGTCCTGTTCCATCTGTTTGTGCACGGGGTCACTACAGGTGACTACAGGTCACTACAGGTGACTACAGGTCACTACAGGTCACTACAGCTGACGCAACAGCACTGAGTAACAACATTTATGGGAGCAGGTAGCCACATCTTTCTCCCACGGAGCCGCTGCACGAGTTCGAACTGAGTACTTAGCTGTTGCACCAACCAGGGCGCCTTGCTCTGGGTCAAGCACAAACCCTCTTAGGTTTCAGAAATCTTGAAAAGAGTTCTCTGTCCACTTGGGTCATAGCAGACAGCCTTAGTGAACTGGGCATGAGGGCGCTAGTGTTGCCCCCGCAGGTGGGCTGGCTGACCCTCTGTCCACCACGCAGTGACCGGACGGTCTGGAGCACTTCTTAGCTGCCTCCAGACACCTGTCTCCACAACCAGTTTCTCTTCCCCACCAGCCCAACCTCCAGGACCGGAAGGCAGAAGTGGCCCCCTGTCTGCATTGCTTCCTGGCCAGAAAGTGGCTTACAAGGAACAGGGTTCTGGCAGCTCCAAGCTCCTTCCATAGGGGATTCAGGACAGTGGGGGTGCACCTCCTCACATGTGGTAAGAAGTCCCCGGTGGCAGCCTCAGTCACTGCACAGATGAGGAAATGGGAGGCACAGGAAGTCTCAGCCACATCCCCACAGCTCCAAAACTTCTGTCAGGGCAGGGACACCAGGTTCCCATTTTCCATGTTTAAGGGAAACCCAGCCATGTTTTCCTGCTGTCCAAATCATGATGCAGGAGAACATGCCATTGAGGAGGCTTATTTTAGCAGGCTGTTACAGAATTCACCAGCCTGAAGGCCTGGCTGGCTAGCTCCGCTTCCAGGGAGGGGCAGAGACTTCTGGACTGGATGGAAGGTGCTGGGCTCAGGCAGGGTGCCCCATGGAGGGAGAATGCAGCATTCCCAGGGTGACCAGACTGGGGAACATGGCTCTCTGCCCCCAGAGCCCGAGGCTGGGGTGACAGAGCAAGGCAGACAAAACAGATGGGCATAGGCATAGTTTTTTAAAAATGTAAATGAAAAGAGAACCACTCCAAAACGCTGCACCTGTCTCGTCTGCCGAGTGTCCCAGCAGAGCATTCTTTCTTTCCCTTTCCTTCTACCCGCTGTTCCCCCAAACACTTCCAGTCCTAAGAGTGTGGTCTCAGCTCCTGGCCCAGCCATGTCTTGGGCTTGGCGTTCAAAGCCTCAGACCCCCTATAAATCTGTCAGCTTCGTCTCCCTCTACACACACCACTCTCGCCAGTTGTGAAACCATTTCCACAGCCTCTGTGTTTTCAGCTTCTGACCACCCTCTCTCTAAAGACATTTTGGCACTCCAAATCGTCCTCTTCCCAGAACTAACTTACTGACATCTTTGTGTTAACCTCATTCAATGATTATCCAAAAGGCCAACTTGACAATCTTCTTTAAAATGGTGCACCGGCAATTGGGAGGGATAAAAGAGCAGTGGGAGAGGGACTGAAGACAGAATTGTGGGTTAACCCAGCTTGAGGGCTGCCTGGGGAAGGGGTGCAGTCTCCATCTCACGTGTCTGGGCTCCCCAAGCTATTCATGTGCAGGTGACACAATCCTCCTCCCTTGTCCTGTAGTTAGCTGCTGTCTAGTCAGCCCTCAACTTATGATAACCCCATGCACAATGGAACACTGCCCAGTCCTGTGACATCCCCATGATTAGACTGCTGTGATCAATAGAATTTTCACTGGCTGATTTTTGGAAGTAGATCACCAGGCCTTTCTTCCTAGTCTGTCTTCACCTGGAAGTTCTGCTGCAGTATCAGAACAACATGCGTCTAGTGGCTGTGCCTGACAGTGCAGTGGCCAGGAATCAGACCCAGGTCTTCCATCTGGAAGGTGAAAATCCCACCACTGAACCATTGCCTGCCCCCTCCCCTAGCTTGTCATGATTTAAACAAGATAATAACCAAGACAGAGTCTTGCACAGTGCCTGGAACACAACTGGAACGCAATCAGACTACTGAAATGTGATGTGAGCAAGGAATGGTAAAAGGGCAGCAGAAAATAAAAATGAAGGTTTATGCACAGGAAGCCACAGCACCAGGCCAGATGGCCAGGGAGGACAGCCACTGGAGACCACACCTGCACCAGGGACATGGGGCCTGGAACAGGATGACCCTGGATTTGCTCTCCTATGTGTCCTGCAGGAAACTTCCTTGTCTTTCCACACCCACACTGAGAGGGCTTCAAGAATCACAGTTGCTCCAGGAACCCAAGTGCTTAGTGGGCCTGGACCCCTGTGGGCTTCAGGTCCAATCCTACTGGCCGGTCACCTATGAGGAATGGGGTTGGTGGAGCCAGATGGAGATGGTGGATTTTCTAATTTTTAAAATGCTGACAGCACAGATGTGCCTTTAAAAATTATCCAACCAACAAACCAAATGTTCACCAATTGTTGTTGTTAGGTGCCATCACAGTGACCCTATGAACAACAGAATGAAACACTGCCTGGTCTTGCGCCATGTCCACAATCAATGGATGAACAGATAAACAAAATGCGATACACAGACACAGTGTGAGCTCATGGTGACCCTACGGGTGTCAGAGTAGAACTGCTTTCAAGGCCTGTGACCTTTGGGAAGCAGAACTCCAGGCCTCTCCTCGGAGGCTCCTCTGGATTAGTTCAAACCACCACCCTTTCAGTTAGTAGTCAAGCACTTAACTATCTGAGCCACCCAGGGACTCCTAATGGAACACTGCTCAGTCATAAAAAGTTCTCATACTACATGTTTGAACCTTGAAGACATTACGCCCAAGTGAAAGAAGTCAGTCATAAAAGGCCACATATTGTATGAGTCCATGAAATGTCCAGAATAGGCAGATTTATAGAGAAAGCACACACATTGGTAGCTGCTGGGGACTGGGGTGACAGTGAAATGATGCTAATGGGCGTGAGGTTCCATTCTGGGGTGATGAAAATGTTTTAGAAGTAGAAAGAGGTGATAGTCGCACAACTCTGTATGTAATTAAAATGGTTAATGGTATGTGATGGAAATTTCACCTCCAAACAAAACTTTTTCTAGCCTGTAGGCTCCTGCCTGTCCCTCCTGTGAGAGGCCAGGTGCAGTGTAAGGCCCCCAGCCAGATGTTCCTTCAGACCATCACCAGGACATTCCCTTTCCTGTCTTGTCTACAGCTCACTAGGGATGGGGGCTGGGAGCTGAGAAGTCAGGAGACACTCTGCTTCCAGAGTATGTGTCACGAGCAGACATGCTGACGACCTGAAGAACACAGATGGGTCAGTGCCCGGCAAGGAAGAGGTTAACCCCCTGTCCTTGTCAACAATTCTCCTATGGCTTCTGAGGAAGAAGGGCAGGCAGGATCTCCACATGAGCCCCAGCAGCTGGAGGTCATGACATCAAACTGCACACACCTGTCCCTTCTGCCACCTGGCTACCCAGTGAGGAGCAGCTAGCTGTGTGATAGGCAGGCCTGAGGGGAGTGGCTCAGGGAGGGTACAGAGGAGCCAGGCTGCCTGAAGTCACCAAATGGTGGAGAAACCTGGCCCCTAATCCCCTCAGTCAAGGGCTGCCTGGGCCCCTAACTCAAGGCTGGCATAGCCCCTGGTGTTGGTCATTTAAGGTCTAGGATGGAGCTGGGGAAACCAAGGGATCCCACACTAAGCCATAACGTCTGGCAGGAGATATTCTAGAACCCAAGGTGGTCAGGTGCCCCTAGGTCCCACTAACACCTGCACAAACCCTAAGGTATCTCAGAGATTTTGATTTTGGGACCCCAGTCCCTGACTTTCTTTGCATATTCAAAACCTTACAGGGTTCTTCAAACACTGAACCACCATCCCTGAAAGAAAACCCATTACCACTGAGTCGATTCTGACCTCTAGCCACCCTAAAGGACAGATAGAACTGCCCCCATAGGGTTTCCAAGGCACAGCTGGTGGATTTGAACTGCCACCCTTCTGGTTAGCAGCAGTATCACTTAACTAATGTGCCACCAGCAGGAAGTCCACACATGTAGCTGTCACTCGACCACACAGTGCTCTGACAAGGCCTGGTTCCACCTCCCTCCTCCATCCATGCCTGGCCACACATGTCCCCTCTGCCCTGTGTGCCATTTTCCTGCTCTTACTTCCTGGAACTAAAGTTTGCTGGGTGCCTATCACATGCCAACCATTCTACTTTAGCACTTTAATCCTCTGACAATTCCACAGGAGGGTGGGGTGTGCACAGCCCCAGTTTACAGAGGAGGAGACTGAGGCCAGCGTCACTTGTGCTAGCTAGTAGGCCATGGGGCTAGGATTAAAACCCAGGAGGCTCTTATTCTAGACCCACACTCTCACCTCCCTCCCTGCCTGCCCATCACCTTCTGACAAACTTCTTACTTATTTAATGCTAGTTGTTGGAATTTCAAACCACCACCTGGGCCATCAAATCTCAGTTACCTGTATCATTAACCAACTCCACAAGGGACATGCACAGACAAGCCAGACCCTGGTGCAAGCAGAGAAGACCCCTGTCCTTGGGGGACCGAGGGACCACACTCACTTCCAAAGGCAACAAGGCATCTTCCATCCTAGCTCCTGCTGTATTTATGTCTTTATCCCTTGAGCTCTCAAACTGAAACAGCGAGGAAGAGGGGTGTTAAATTTAAAAAGCCATTTTTGCCTTTGGAAATTAGCTCTGTCTGTGGTGGCTTTGGCTAGCTGCCAAAAGATCCCTCTCCAGGGGTGCCAGCTGGGCCTCAAGTTCAAGGTCAGCGGGGGAACCCACTACCCAATCTTTTGTCCCCACACTTTAGTCAATAGAGAGCACTTGTGGCACAGTGGTTAAGCACTCAGCTGCTAACAAAAAGGTCGATGGTTTGAACCCACAAGCTGCCCTCAGGAAGAGAGACCTGGTGATCTGCCCCTGCAAGGATCACAGCCTGGGAAACCACAGGAAGCAGTTCCACTGGGATGGCAGGCAGGTTTCATGGCTCAGTCTCTACCTGTTTGCCCAGACTGCCTTTCCTCAGGAAGGGTCTAGTCATTCTCTCCTCCATGGCTATTCCAGCTTCTCCTTCTAGGAAGTTCCCATCCTGAAACACCCAGCCCCTCAAGTCCTCAGCTCAGGGTTTCCACCTGCCACCAAAGCCATGTTCAAGGCATCCCACTCTCCCCAACCTCTGAAGCCAGCCTGTCTCAGTCCCACTGTGAGAGTGCTTCCAAAGGTCTCCAGGGTCCTGCAGCTACCCTCACCTTGTTCTACTTGCTTACAGCTCACCTGGCAGACACCGCTGGCCACCAACAACTCCCCCTGCTGTCTCTTCATCTTCAGATCCTCTGAAATACCCCTGAGTGCTGCTCTGGAACACTGGACAGAGCAGAGCTGCCCCTCAGGGCTTCCAGGGACGGCAATCTTGAGGAAAGCAGACTGCGCCCCCTTTTCCCCCTTCGGAGTGGATGGTGCTAACCTTATCAGAAAGGTTAGCAGTCAGGTGCTCAATCTCTGCTCCACGAGGTTCTCTTTACACATACACCACCAGTGCTACCAAGTCACAGACTCAGCCATCCCGTCTGAATGACAACCTCGCGCCTGGAATGGGAGACGTTTCTCCACTCCAAGGAGCGGAGGTGACACTTCACCTTGCCGGTGCAGTCAGACCCGGTGACAGCCCCCAGCCCCTCCCTTTGGCCCACGTATAGAAATGACAGTGACTCCCTCCCTCTGTACTCTCGTGTCTGTCTGGCAATTTGAGCACTGTGAGCAGCCGAGCTCAGGAGTTCTATTCCTGGCTCAGCAGCAAATCGCTGCTGTGACCTTGGGGAAGTCCCCACCTGCGTGGTGCTCAGCTAGCAACCCCAAGCAGCCTGCTGGAAGCCTTGTGTGTTGAGTGACGCTGAAGAATGACCCCATGTCCCTCCAGCTGGCTGCAACGTGTTGAGGCAGGAAGGAGATGCTTGTGAAGCAACTGGAGCCGTTTTGGAAGATGCAGAAACAGGCTGCCTGTCAGGGGAGGAGTACTGTCCTCTTCCCAGACACCGCGGAGGCTGGTCCACAGACTAGGCTGACTACCTCAGAGCTGAGGTCTTAGGAGAAAGGCAGAGAAGAAGCAAGAGGGAGGGAGGGACTACTTCTCCCAGCTCCTCCACCTGCTGCATCTCATTCCTGGCAAGGCTTCAGTTTGGATCTGCCAGAGACAGAAAGTGCAATAAGCCATTGTCCTAGCTGGCCAGGGGCAGAATGGACACAGGACTCCAAATGTCCCCAACTCACCTCCAGGCCCCTTCTGTTAACCCATGCTCCCAACTTCACCTTAGAGAGAACCACCCGGTTAAGCACAGGTGTCAGGAGTGTCCGCCCCCACAGCCACCCACATTCTAATTGCTGCTAGGTCTGGGGGTTGCCCAGGAATAATCTGTGTGCCCAACAGGGGACTTTCCTCCTTTCTGAGGTTGATGGTTTGGGGCTGACCCTCTGAGAAAGCTCTGATAACCACAGCTCTGCTGTCAGCTGACTGCAGTGTGACTGTCGTTTAAAAATTCATTTTATTTCCTCCCCACCTCTATCCCCCCAAAGAATTCAAAGCGTTATTACCAGCCTCTGATATCGAGACATGTTTATTATTTTTGCCGTTTCTGCAGGAAGCTTCTGGTACCTCGAAGGGAATTATATTCAGAGAGAATTTGGTCCCCAGTGGAACCCAACGTTATTCAGTTAACAACTTCTATTGGTGCGTGGAGATGGGAGCGGGGCCTTACCCAAAGATGTCTCCTGTGGTTCCCGGAGATTTAATTCACAACAGCAGAGAAAAAATAATTATGGGGCAGGGGCCAGGAAGAAGAGGGAGGAGGGAGAGGTAAGGGGCTGAGTGGTACTGGCTAGTGCCTGCTAGGGTAACCCAGCCACTGCCCGTGACCCCATCCATCACTGTCTATGACTTTGTCACTAATCACAAGCCACAAGTGACAACCTGCATCCCTAAAGACCTAGGGAATGCAGATAGTGGGGGCTAACACCCCTCAAGCCTGCTTTCCAAAGTGGGACCACCCCTGCCGCCCCTCCGTCGGCAGTGCTCTGCCATTGGGGGTGTAGCTCCAATCTAAAGCCCCTGTCCTCCCCACTGGAGGGCCAAGTGACCCTGGAGGCCACCACCTGGGGTTGCTGGGATTCCCAGAGGTGCTGAGGGCTGGGGCTGAGAGGGGAATTATGTGTACCTGCTCAGCCAAGTGGAGCCCTGGGGCTTTCTTAGGCACACCGGAAATCATATGGCAGTTCCTGGAAGACCAATGTGGCCTTGTAGCCTGCATCATTTGGAGGAGGCCACAGAGTGCAGAAAGCCAGATCTCCAGGAGGGCTATGGGCCACCTGTGAGAACCCAGGTCTGGACCCCACCGGGAGCACTGCCCACCCCATCCATGGGGCCAACTCTCCGGGGCTACCCAGGCATGGTGCCCAGGTTCAGAGCTTGTCTGGGGGCCATATGCAGGCACAAAACAGCCTGGTCCAGACAGCATGTGGAGCTGCCTGGCACCCACAAACCCACACGCACCCCGCAGGTACCTAGAAAGTTGGCTACAAAGAACTTTCTGGGCCATCTC
Organism: Heterohyrax brucei; assembly: GCA_028571685.1. Classification (NCBI taxonomy): domain Eukaryota; kingdom Metazoa; phylum Chordata; class Mammalia; order Hyracoidea; family Procaviidae; genus Heterohyrax; species Heterohyrax brucei. The sequence continues at coordinate 37,479,628 of CM053161.1, forward strand.
ATCTAGCCTCCCTTCTCCAGAGGGATGAGAAAGTGTGGAAGCCAGGGGAGACGGGGCACAAACCCAGGAGGAGAAAGACAAGAGAGGAAAACTCTGTGTTCCTAGGTAGACCCAGTTTTGCTTGTTTCCCTCCAGGGTAGAAGGGATCGACTCTCTCCCTCAAACTGTCCCATGCCTGCTGTCAGAGGAATCCCAGCTCTAAGCACGCCAGTGCTTTTATGTTTTTAACAAGCACAGCATTTTCTAGCCCGAAGGAACACAGCATTTCTACTGGGTCTTATTTCCATCTCCTCTGTACCATTCAAAAATACAAGACGAAAACTCAGATCCCCAAATTCCCAGTTCAGTCCTCCTTCCCTGTTGGAAAATCCAGAAAGAACCTAACACAGAACCAGCAACAGCTGAGGATAGCCCATCTTTTCACGGTTTTAGCATTTGTGAGAGTAAACTCTGAGTAAACTCTCTGGGACGATGGAATGTTCTGCACCTGCGCCATCCAATGCAGGCGCCACTGCCCACAGACGGCTATGGAGCACACAAAATGTGACTACTGAACTTTACATTTTATTTAAGTTTAATCTGTAAAACTAAATAGCTGCCTGTTGTTAAAATCAAAACCACCAAACACATTGCTGCTCAATCAATTTCAACTCATAGAGCTCGTGCAGATGTGGCTACTAGACTGGACAGTACAGCCTTAGAATACATAAACCATTAAAAGTTGAAATACATGGTCTGAATGGTACCAATTTCGCTCATGGAGAAAACCAAGCACAGTATCTGAAATTGGGGCTCCCTGGAAAAACCGACAACATACAGCTTCTGGAAGAATCCAGCATACAGTCATAGTTAAGTTCAGACTCCCAGCTACCTCAAGTGAGCCTTTTCCAAAGCTGTGGTCTTGACAACATTACAAAAGTCAACAAACGCCCCTCCCAGTGGAATTGTTTGGAGACCTTATTTCCAAAAGTACTGGCAGGGGTCTGCAGCTAGGGTTGCCAGGTTCCCCCATCTCACCAGGAGGACCAGCATGACAGCATCAGGAGACCAAGGGTACCCTTCCTGCAAGGTAGGAGACAGTAGTGGGTGAGGCGACTGGGCTTCCACCAGAGACAAGATCCTGCCCATTAGCCAAGTAGAGGGACGATGGAAGGATTACCAGATGGAGGGAGGGTGGACGGATGGAGGCAGGATTGATGGATGTTTGGATTGCAGAATAGATGGATGGAGGCAGGATGGATAGGTAGATAAGCAGAACGAGGAAAGATGTATCTGGACGGACGAATGGATGGGTGGGTGGGCACATGGCTACATGGAGGTAGGATGGCTCCTAGTGGATAAGATGGATGGATGGACAGATGGATGGATGGATGATGGATGGATGTGTGGGTAGGTGAAAAAAACACAAAATATCTGACATCCCCAAGTCCCAGCCACGTGGAACATGTTCCAGAGGCTTCCCAGGAGGAATCAGTGGGTTGTCAGGCAGAAAGATACAAGTGTTTTCTGATCAATAAGATGATGATACCTGCCTGGTGAGCCAGCAGTCTGCCCTGAGGGGCTGTCAACTGGGAGAGGACACATCTGTCCCTCTGGCTTTCCAGCCCTTAGGTGAGTCACCCTTGAGCTCTCAGGCTGCCTTTTGTCAAAGTGAAAAGGACAAGCTGGTCCCCAAAAAGGAAAGATGCTTTCTGGGTTTCTCCAGACACAAACATTAGAAGATCTTAGAAAAAAAATCAGGTGATGGGCTGAGATTTGAGGCCTGGAAAAGGCATTCCTGAAGGAATGCTGTCTACGGAGAGGATGCAGGTGCCCACGAGCACGGCTATAGGGTTTCCGTCCCTGTCTGTCCTTTGCAGAAACACAAGATGCCTGTAGTCAGGAACACCAGGGCTGGGCAACTGGGAGCCTCCTGCCTCTGATCTCTGCAAGGTGCCCCTATTCCTGAAGCCTCCTGAAGCCTCCCCCCCCCCTTCTCCTAGCACACTCTGCACAGCCTGTGGACCTCCATTAGTGCCTACACAGGGTGGCTGGCTCCATCCCCAGGAAGGACACTAATGGGGGGTTTTGCCAGTCGCTGCCTCCCAACAACTATACCCTGAGCTTCCTCCACACCATGTCCCAGTAAGCCTCTATGTGACAAGACCAGTTATGATCCCATTTCATAGGCAAACCAACAGGGTCTGAGAGGGTGAAAAACCTGCTCACATCACACAGTGAGGGCCTGACTCAGAGGGGCAGGTTCCAGAACCTATGCTTATAATAAGGTTCCTGTTGCTGGGTGCCGTGGAGTCGATTCTGACTCACAGTTGCCCTGTAGGATACAGCAAAAGTGCTCATAGGGTTTCCTAGGCTGTAATCCTTAGGAGAGCTGATTACCAGGTCACTTCTCCCAAGGAGCAGCTGGTGGGTTCCGAATGCTGACCTTTCAATTAGCAGCCGAGCGCTTAACTGTTTGTGCCACCAGGGCCTGGGCATGCGTGCCTGGGGAACCATACGAGTCACTTAACAGAGCTACAGTCTCCCGAGATCTAGCTCAACACTACATACCACACACCCAGCTCTCTTTCTAAAAGAAAATTTTAGTATGTCATGTCAGCTTTAGGTAGATAGATCAGTTCTACAAAGACTGCCCTCCAGGGCCGAACCCACCCCGCAGCACTGCAGGAGGAAGACCTGGGGGTCTGCTTTCACAAAGATCTAAAAAAAAAAAAAAAATCCCACTGCCACTGAGTGGACTATGACTCATAGCGACCCTACAGACAAGGTATAACTGCTCCATCAAGTTTCTAAGGAGCGTCTGACGGATTTGAACTGGCCAACCTTTTGGTTAGCAGACACAGCACCTAACCACTACACCACCAGGGTTTCTTCATCAAGATTACAGCCTAGAAAACCCTATGAGTAGTACTGCCCTGTAACCCATGGGGTCACCATGACTCAGAATCAACTTGATGGTTAATGCTAAGTTCTTAAAAGGAAAAAGCTCAAACTATTCTAGTGAATGAGCTAGTGAGTGGAAGGTCAACTGAAGCAGTCAGTGTTCGGTTGTCCAGGTGGGTGGAGGCTCAGTTCTGGGCAGAGAAGGGGGAAAGGCGGCAGCCTCACAGAGGAACCCGCCCTGGGAGCCAGGCCAGCCCCGGGCCAGAGGTCTCCCTGGAGCCTCTGGCTCACAGATGGGGCCTGGAGCATGGAAAATAAATGAGCCTCGGGTGAGGAGCAGATGGAGAGGCTGACCGCGCGGCGCACGCAGTTCTGAGGGCTCCAACCCCTGCCCACTTGCCCGCCAGGGCCCAGGGACTGAGCCTCCTGCCCCGGCACACGAGGGCCGCCGACAGACCCCAGGCCGGCTTTCCCTCTCCCAGGCCCCTCTCCTCCCTCTCTGTGGGCGAGGAAGTCCAGTGTGCCATTCTGATGCATTAACCATGCGCGGATGAATGGGGCTGTGTGGTGCCCGTTTGGAGTGGAGCAGCGCAGGCCTGCGCGGACCCCAGCAACCGGGCGGCGGTCCAGGCCCCGCTTCCGAGCCCCCCTCCGCCCCCTCCCCTAGACGCAGCATGCGCTGTCATCAGAACCGCATTGTTCTGGCCAGAAGAAAAAACGGGTCCAGCAGATGGCAGGTGTAACAAAGCAGCTTGCTGTGGCCAAACCAATTATTTATCTAATTATGATTTACCACTTAACCACATGATCTTTCCACAGAGTTGTGGGCAATTAAAACCGGGGTGACTGTGTGGATTATGCAAATAGGCTGGAGCCCAGCGAATAAAATTGAAGATTAGACATTCACACAGGCAGGAGCCAGCACAGGGCAGCCCTGGCGGGGTGGGGGCACGGGAGGCAAGGCGGTCAGGAAGGGTGGGAAGCAAGAGCAGACGGGGCGTGGAAGCGATCTGCGGTGGGAACTGCTCCTCACTGGGGGCTGCCCCTGAGCAGGGACATTAGGTCCCTGGAGAGGTGACACCAAGCCGACAGTCTGATAGCCTGGCTCTGGGCAGGCACCTGCAGGGCTGCTAGGAGGCCAGGACAGAGCTTCACTCTCCCCAGGCAGGGGCCAGGCCTCTAGGTCCCCAGGGCAAGGACACCCACTGATCCAAGGCCTGCAGATACCCATCTCAACTGGAAATACAGGGAGGTAAGTGGTGACTGGGAGGCGTGGAAGAGGGGAGGGCGAGAAAGGAGAGGAGGGAGGGAAGCGGAGGAGAGAGGAAAAGAGGGCATGGGCAGGGGAGAGGAGGAGAAGGGGTGTGTAGAGAAAAAGGAGAGGTGGGGATGGAAAGGGAAGGCCTAGGAAGGAGGTGGGGGAGCAAACTGGGTGCATGGTGCAGGCCCCAGTAACAGTGCTGCCTCAGTGTACCAAGCTGATGTCCTAGCCCGAGAGCCAGCAGCCTAACACAATGAATTATTCTGCTCTCCTTTCACGGCCACATTTCAGGGAGAGGCACCAGTAGCCCCATTTTACAGCCACGGAACTGAGGTTCAGTGAGGTCCCTGCTGAGAGGCTTCAAGCCAAGATTGGGCTGGCTTTGCACCAGAGCCTGTCCCGGAGATCTCTTCACTCCCCACCCCGCCCCTCAACGCCATCCCCTAGAGCAGAGCTGTGGGCAATTACAATCGGGGTGACTGTGTGGATTATGCAAATCTTTTGAGAGGAGGAAAGGGATAGCTAAGTGTGTGTCTGCCTGTCCCTGAGTCTGTCCCTCCAGCTGGCTGACCCACAGGTGCAACAACTTGTCAGGAGGCTGTTAGCAGAGCTGCCCAGTGAGAACAGGCTAGCTCAGGTTAGAGACGGCCACCAACAATTACCTGCTTGACTAGGACTTGGAACATGAGGGTCAGTCCCAGCTCAGTGACTGACCATGTGGTTGTGCGACCCAGCCAGGTCGCCTGTGGTCTCTGGGCTCAATTTCCAAACAAAGGGCTTAAAGTAGATAACCCCTCAATTTCCTTCCTGCTCTAAACGTGGGGAACCACACCTGCCAGTGCGCAAACCCCGCCCAGTGTTCCCTGCAGCTGCTGAGAAGGGAAGGAAGGAGCCCCAGCGACTGGCAGCCACGCAGGGGACCAGGAACCCCCAGTGGGCTTCCTCCACGGCTAGAAGCAAAAGCTGATGGCACGCCAATGCCAGACGCTGCTCCCAACGCTTCAAGCATTTCACCCAGGTGAAGAGGCACAAGGCCCCGGAAGCAGGTGCTAGTACTACAGTATTGTGCCCGTCACGTGGTCAGGTAACTTGTCCACGGTCACAGAGCAAGTAGATGACAGAGCCGGGATTGTTATCTAAGCTATTCACTCATTCCCATTCATGCATTCATTCACTCAACAGCTATTTTAGGAGTCCTTGAAACGTGATGCTCTGGCCTGGAAGTTAAGCATAAAAACCAACAGGAGAGAAGCTTCTGGCCCTCAAGGAGCTTCGTTCTGCTGGAACGACATTTTGGGTTGGGTATGTTCAAGCAAAGAGCTCTGACGGTGCAGCAGCTGAAGAGCTTAGCTGCTAACCAAAAGGTTGGTAGCTCAAACCTAGCAGGCCCTGCATAAGAGAAAGAAGTGGCAGCCTGCTTGTGTCAAGATCACAGCCATGGACAGCCTATGGCGCAGTTCTACTCTGTCCCAGAGCGCCGCTTTGTGTTGGAATCCACTAGACGGTAAAGGGTTTTGAATTTATGTTTAAGCACAAGAGGAGGCTTCTGGTGAGGAAGACCCTTTCCATCCCACTTCTGTGAGTGCCAGGGTCAGGGGAGAAGCTCTCACAGACACATATGAAGGTCCCAGGGACCACACAGAAAAGCCCCTCCTGACACTGTAGGATGGTGTGGCACCACCCACAGGAGCTACTCAACTTATATTAAAATGAATTAAAATAACACAAGAGCTGAAGTTCCTATTATTCTAGACAAATTTCCAGAGTACAATCGTCCTAAATGGCCAGTGGTGGATTGGAGCAGTGCAGACCTAGAACATTCTGTCATCATGGAATGTTCTACTGGTCTGCTGTGTTCACTGGCCATCTTCAGTACCCATCAGTGCCTAGCTGTGCATTACGTGGAATGAAGGGGTGAAAGAGAGGTCTCTTGAAAATAACACGGCACCTTGGTTTTGAAAAGGGCCAGACAAGAGTCCCAGGGAGGTTTGAAAGCTGATCCCACAAAGACATCAACCAGTAGAGAACCCACACAGAGCCCACCAGCATCCCCAGCCCAAGCCCACCAAGGCTAGTGGGCTGCCCATCTCAGGTTCAGGAAGACCTGCTGTCACTACTGACAACCCATCTCAGCATCAACACTATCTAAGCCCTGCTGTCACTACTGACAACCCATCTCAGCATCAACACTATCTAAGCCCAGGGCAGTCTTCCCTGGGTGCTGTCCCTCCCAAATTCCTTACTAAGACGCAGCCCTCGAGGGTCAACAGGAGAAGGCAGAGACCCCTTCATGTTCTCCAGCCTCTTTTCTGGTGGTGTCAACCATCCTTGACTCCCCCCTAGCCAGGGGTCCCAGCTCTAATATATGTGTGTGACATAGCAAGTGCCAGGGAAAGCACTAGCTGAACAATTAAAACCAAGATCTCTCCAGGACACCTGGGCACACTGAGGTGAGGCGAGGGATAAACTGATCAGTGTCATAGCAGGTCTGCAGCCTCAAGTCCCTGCCGTAGTATGTCTCCCTCACTACTGAGAACAAGGCAGACAGCTGTCTTCTCTGGAGCTGGGCGAGATAGGAAAGAAAGGAAGGCCTGCAGAGCTGCCCTTCGGCCATCTCTCAGCTGACTGGGACAGCAGCTCCATCCCATGGCCAGATCCTTGACCCTCTTTTGAGAGGACACTGCCTCGTGTTGCCCCACAGGATGACGCCGAGCGTATCACTGCTACCCTACCATACCTGCTGCCAACCATTTGGGAACATTATTGTCCTCATTCCACAGGCTACAAGCCAGAGGTTCCAAGAGGGCAGTACACTGGTGACGGTCACATGGCCCATAGGGGGCACAGCCAGGGTATTAACTCAGGTCTGTCAGGACTGACTGAGGGACAACTGATAGCTTGTACTCCTCCTCTGTGCTCCTGACTCAAACGTGCATGCACATACACACACACGTACATGCACTGTCTCAAAAACACATTTATACTCAGACTGTCTCCAACACTCACGCCTGTGCTCACACACGCACTCACTTTATCGTATACTAGCACATTCATATTCGCTCTATCACATTCTATCTTAAAAACCAGAATAAAAAAGCCAGGATTCTGGCTCATGGCAACCCCATGGGGTTTCCAAGACTGCAAATCTCTACGGACGACGACTGCTACATCTTTCTCCTGCAGAGCTGAAGGTGGTTTTGAACTGTTAACCTTTCAGTTAGCAGTCAGCTGCTTTAATCACTGCACCACCAAGATTCCTTCGGTCTGTCCTACACTCACACAAATACCTAGGTGCACACACACACTGTCACATGCTATTGTATTCAGACTCACACACTATCCCATTAATACAGCCATACTTACACTCACAATACAATCTCACATGCACACCAACACACCTGTGCACACCACACCATCTGTCACAATCTCACGCATACATTCACAACCTACATTCACACTCCCACACAATTATATTTTCATATACCATCTTACCATCACTCACATCTTAACACGCACTCAGACCCAGTCTGTCCCCACACAGACACACACATTCCGTTGCCACACATTCACACACTGCCTCAATTAGCTCTCACAGTCTTACACACATGCTCAGAGTTGTACACACTGTTGCATACACATGCGTACTGACATGCACAGACACTCATACACTCATTCACGCACTCACATAGGATGCCTCATAAACATGGTGTTCACTTGGAAAATCAGTAGACACATATCAGGGCCACCCCCTCCAGAAATGTAGGGAGATGCAGACATATCAGCATGAGAAAGCTCCCCTGGAATTATAGCAAGATGCCCAAGCTCCACCCCAAACAGTGCCCACAAGCCCAGATATAGCCCACTCCCCCACACCCACCTCAGCCCCTCAGAGGAGCCAGTTTGCAGCTGGGTGGGGGACACCTGCCTGCAGCTGAGACACGGCCCTGCCTGACCTCCAGCACCCAAACCAGGCCCACATAGCACCTCTGTTGAAGCAGGCACAGGGGAGCCAGCCTCCCAGGCACGAGCCAAAGCTGAGACGGGAACCTGTCAGGCAGAAGTCTCTGCATGCTGGCTCTGGGTAGGAGGGTGAGGCCAAGGCCTGAACCCCTCAACTGAGTAGGGAGAAGGGGGAAGGAGGCAGGAAAGAGAGTATCAGGACAACCTCCCACCCTTACCTGGGTACACCTACCATCCTGCAGGGGTTCTGACAATGCAGGGTGGGGGCAGGGTCACTCTGGAGGTAGCATGGATTTAGGGACTGATCCCAGCCCCTTCCAGTGCCCTCTTGGCCCTCCTGACAAAGGCCTGCCCCCTCCTCAAGCCACTGCTCCCTGTTAAAAGTGGGAGCAGCAGATTTTGTGCACCCCCTCTTCTTAGGTTGACAGTAGATTTATGCAGCTGTGCAGTTGGGAAATACAGAAGTCTTCCTGATAATACTTGTCCTAGCAAAGGTCACAGACAGGGTCTATCAATCCCGTTAAATAAAGAAGGTCCCTGGTTTTGCTTGTTCTCCAGCGATGGAGGAGAAGAGCCTCTTAATCGCCTCATTTGGAGAGCTGGCTGGGGCTGTATGTCACCCGAATTACAGATTCAGCATTAATTGACCAGATGTAGGGGGCGCTTGCAGGGCCTGGAGGACCATAAAGCCGTTCCCACACTGGTAATTAGCAGACAGAGCGCAGGGCTGGGCACCAGCCTGGAGGCACGCAGGGTGGGGGGGTGGAGGCGGCACGCCAGGCGGCCAGCAGGGCGGCAGGGATGGTGAGCCTCTGAGGGGTGCCTGAGTCATCCATCTCCCAGGCCCCCCTCATCCTGGTGCCAGAAGGGACCTCTGCTCTGAACTTCAAGGGGCACAGGAGGCTATGTCTGCCCCTGGGGAGCCTTGTGCTGTCCTCTAGATGGGGAACTGAGGGGAGGAAGCTGTAAGGGAGGGGTAGTACCCCAGTGACCTGGAAGCCACCAAAGGGGATGGGCTCAGCAGTTAATCTCCTGGCAACTGGAAGGGGAGGGTGGGGTAGGGAGCAAAGAAGGGAAGGGTGGAGGGGTGGGGAGGGGCTGCCGCCTCATTGGAGAGCCCTGGAATTGTTACAGGGGTACCATTCACAGCAGGAGCATTAAAACACTGAGCGAGTCACGTGGTCCAGCAGCAAAGCCAGAGGCTGAGAAGAGTCCAGGGTCGCCTGGCCTGCAAAGCCTGACCTCTGCGTGGGGAAGAGGAAGGTCTAGGGGAGGGGCCCCAGGGAGGGACAAGATGGCTGGAGGGTGGGCCTGGGAATCAGCATTTTCTAACTAGTATGGAGTCCCTGGGTGGTACAAATAGCTAAGCGCTCAACTACTAACTGAATGGTTGGCAGTTCGAATCTACCCAAAGGTGCCTCAGAAGATGGTGATCTGCTTGCAAAAGGTCACAGCCTTGAAAACCCTATGGAGGGCAGTTCTACTCTGCACACACGGGGTCGCCAAGAGTCAGAACTGACCGACAAGAGAAGAGCAACAGCAACAGCATGAAAGGACTTGCAGTCCTGGGGTGATGCACATAGTTAAGCACTCAACAACCGGTGGAAAGGTTGGCAGTTTGAACCCACTCAGAAGCACATGGTGGGAGCTTGGTGATCTGGTTCTGAAAGATCACAGCCTTGCCCACCTTATGGAGCAGTTCTGCTCTGCACACTCGGGACTTCTATGAGTCAGAATCAACTCTGTTTCGCTCTGGCTAGGGGGGTGGGGGCTAGGCCTGAAACCCTGAGTTGAGCTGGGAGAAGGGTGGAAGGAGAATGGAGGCAGGGGAGACAGAGAATAACACCAAAACAACCTTTCACTTCTTTCTGGGTACATCCACTATCCTGTAGGGGACCCCAAAATGTGGGCTGGGGGTAGGGCCATTCTGGGGGTGGTAGAGGTCTAGGTGTCCCCTGACCAACCAACAACAACAATGGAAGTCCCACAGGACCCCAGCCACCAACACCATACATCCCTCTACCTGCCAGAGCTAGCTCCCCAGGCAAGCACACAGTAGGCATGTAGTTTCATGGGGACAGTGACCCCTAGGACTTACCCACTTCCCATGTGCACAAGTCCCTTGGCCTCTGCTCAGTGCTGGCGGTAAATTGAACAAGCAGCCCGATTTGAGAAGTTCTCCTTCCACCTGGCCCAGGTGAGGCCTTGGGCATGGCCCAGCTGGGCAGGTGTATGAGCTCCCACCCCCTGCTCCACCCCCACGCATACCACACTCTATTACACTACAGTAATGGTTTTATGAACGTGCAGATGGCATGGCCAGGGCCAGCGGGAAGGTTTTACCTTGGGATAAGAAATTAACACTGGCAAATAGCAAATTTACTGCATGTATTTTCATTTTCCTAATACCAGCACCATCTGCTAGCAATTGGGGCTCCACTTCACCACTCCCCCTTTATTTCTCCCCTCTGCTCCTTTTTATTTATTTTTCTCATTTTCAGCAGCCCAGCCCTCTAGATAGCACGGTGTAGGAGCTGCGTCACCTGACCAGCATCCTATACCTGCCCCCGCCCCCCACAGCCTGGGGACAAGCCCCCCTCTAGATGTACCCTCTGTCAGTTTTAAGAGATGAGTGTGCCTCCAGTTCCACACATCAGAGGCTTGCCACGAGCCCACTGAGAAAGACAGGCTTCGACCAATAAAAAAACTCAGTAAAACTGAGGTCAAGATCCACTGCTTGTGAACACCTATTTTCCCTTGCAGTTTACTGGAATTACCTGGAATTTAAAAGTTAGTTCTGTATGTTTTGCTCCCAGGTCATGTGGGTAGAGGCAGAGTATGGGGTGGGCTGGGGCCTTGGGGGGCTGCAGGAGAGCCTGGAGGTAAGGATGACTTATTTGCAAAGGACAGAGTAAGCAGAGGCTGAAGGTGTAGCTAGCAACACCTCTGCACGCAGGTGTGTGGACCAGGTGTATGGGGAGATGTCACTGGTGGAAGAGGACACGGAGAAGTTGGGCAGGAATGGTACAGCAGCAAGCAGAACGGGTGGGCACTTTCAGGAGCAGCTGTGACTGGCTATCCAACCTGGCAGAGGGACAGCTGGGGTGGCCGGCTCCTGGAGGGCAGGAATCCATTCTGGGAACCCCTGAAAGTGCAGACACACTAGGGCTGATTGATGATGTTTGTGACTGGCCCACCACACTGAGTCAAGTGGGAGCTGAGTCAACATGGAAAGGAGAAGGCAGGAGACAGCCCAGGGAGGGGTGCGGGGAGCAAGGGCTCCCCTTCTGGGCATTTGGGAAGCTCCACTGAGTTGGAGTTTTAGGACTTGATGGATCCCTTTGTTCAAGGCAGTGCTGACCAGTCCTTTCATGGACAATGATTTGAAACAAATTAGCCCTTGGTGGCACAAATGGTTAAGCATATACACACTAACCTAAAGACTGTTGTTGTTGTTAGGTGCCATCGAGTTGGTTCTGACTCATAGTGACCCTATGAACAACAGAATGAAACACTGCCTGGTCTTGCACCATGTCCATAATTGTTTTTATGCTTAAGCCCATTGTTGCAGCCACTGCGCCGATCCTTCTCGTCAAGAGTCTTCCTCTTTTTAGCTGACCTTCCACTCTACCAAGCATGATGTCCTTCTCCAGGAACTAATCTTTCCTGGCAATGTGTCCAAAGTATGTAAGACACAGTCTTGCCATCTTTGCTTCCAAGGAGCACTCTAGTTGTACTTCTTCCAGAAAAGATCTGTTTGTTCTTTTGGCGGTCCATCGTACATTCAACATTCTTCTCCAACACCACAATTCAAAGGCATCCATTCTTCCTCTGTCTTCTTTGTTCACAGTCCAGCTTTCGCATGCATATGTGACTGAAAATATCATGGCTTGTGTCAGCCATGTTTTAATCTTCAAGGTGATATCCTTATTTTTGAATACTTGAAAGAGATCCTTTGCAGCAGATTTTCCCAAAGCAATGCATCTTTTGATTTCTTGACTGCTGCTTCCAAGGGCGTTGATTGTGGACCCAAGTAAAATGAAATCCTTGACAACCTCAATCCTTTCTCTATTTATGACAATGTTGCTTACCAGTCCAGTTGTGAGGATTTTTGTTTTCCTGATGTTGAGGTGCCATACATAGTCCTTGATCTTCACCAGTTGGTGTCTCAAATCCTCTTCATTTCCAGCAAGTAAGGTGGGGTCGTCTGCATAATACAGGTTGTTAATGAATCGTCCTCCTATCCTGAAGCTTCATTCTTCTTGGTAGAGTTCAGCTTCTCAGATTATTTGCTCGCCATATGGATTAAAAAGGTGTGGTAAAAGGATACATCCCTGACACATGCCCTTCCTGACTTTAAACCATGCAGTGTTCCCTTGTTCTGTTCACACAACTGCCTCTTGAGCCATAAACAGATTCCTGAGATTGGCAGTTCAAAATCACCTAGAGGTACCTCTGAAGAAAGGCCTGGTGATCTCTTTCCAAAAGGTTCCAGCCTTGAAAATCCCATGCAGAGCACTTCTACTCTGACACACTTGGGGGCGCTATGAGTCAGAATCAACTTGTAGGCAATAGGTCCTAGTAGCTCAAATTGGCAAGTCTCCGCTTCCTCATCTGTAAAGTAGGGATCAATGTTGTCTTATCTCCTGGGTAACTACTGGAAAATCTGTCATTACTACCAAGCAGCTTCAATTTTAGAACTTTCAGACTTAATCTTCCCAGAGTCCTACTCCCACCCTGAGGTAGATGCTTCTCTGCCCCCATTTGACAAGGAGGAACTGAGGTTAAGTAACTTGCCCAAGGACATTCAGCTAATACAGGGCTGAATTGGGAAACGAACCCAGGCTGACTGGCTCCAGGTCCAGGTTCCTACCACGGCCATCCCTAAGCACTGGACTGGGCACAGTGCCAGCTTGTAAGAGCCAGTAGAGGCTGCCAATAGGTCGCTGCTCTCAGTTTCACAAACAAGGCAACTGAGGCACAGATGCAAGGTGACATGCCCAAGGCCACCTGAGGATCAAGCATCAACCAGGATGGAGTCTGACATCTCCTGAGATCACAGGAGAAGGCTCTAGGCTCAGGATGAGACACAGCAGGAAACTCCTCCTCCTTTATCCAATAGAGAGCAGCAAGACAGAAAGATGCCCCAAAGACAGGCACACAGAAAGACACCCTCAAAGACGGCCACACAAAAGACATCCCCCAAAATAGCTAGACAGAAAGATACCCCTCAGAGACAGCCAGACAGAAAGCTAACCCTTTGCCAAGGCTGCCCATGATCCGAGTGGAGAATCCTACCGTCCTTAGCTTCCTCTGATGGGTCAATGGGGTCTTCAGACATAGGGATCCCAACTCCAGGCTCCATCCCTGAGCATCCTGAAATGGCCACCTCACTGCTCCAACAAGAGGGCCACTGAAAAGGGGAGAGAGAGAGGAAAGCCACAAGCCAACCAGACCCTTCTGAGACCTTGAACAGCAAGCTAGGAAGGGTGTTACCCGGCCAGATCTCCCTCTTTGCAGCCTTGGGGGACCAGCAGCTATCAAATTCCTGGCACGGCCCCTCTGGACCAGGATGTCAGTGACACATGGGCTTGGCAGACAGGGTGCCAGAAGTCGGCACCCCTAGGGCCAAGCACATTTTTACTGTTCTATTGTGGCCAGCTCCCCGAGACAGCAGCAGGTGGAGACCAAACGCTCTCCCCCTCCTGGCAGACACTCAGCAGTTCATCCTCACTTCCCCTACCTTCAAGAAAACCATCCTTACAACTTTTCTTACCCAACAGCAAATGGGGTGCCTAGCTCCATATAACTGGACTTAGCCCTGGGGCACAAGGTTTTCCAGGCTTCAGCTGGGCCGCCTGAAGGGGTTATTCACTGGTGACAACCCTATTCATGTGTACCCTGCTACTGATTTCCACTAGGGCTTTTGGTGGGTGCTGGGGGGGAGGTGAACGGGCAGGGGGTTCCAAACATCCCCCACGTTGACACACCTGCCATAACCACAATCGCCTGCTTTCCTAGCCAGAGGGGAGCCAGAGTATGAGATTAGAGGATAAAATTTGATTTCAAAGAATTTCATCGCTCAGCCCAATAATGGCTTTAAATATTAAAAAGGCATAAAACGGAGGGGAACGGAAAACAACACCAGGAACCAGGCTCAGACAGCTTGTGCCAAATACAGCAGCATGTGAGGAAAGAGGAGCGTTGGGAGAGGGAAGGGCTTGGGTGGGTGGGGAGAGTATTGGTCTGCTTTCCCGAGCCCCGTTGCTTTGCAGACGTTTTCAAAGCTGCATCCTGGGCCTCCCAAACCTTACCCGGAGACAGGTAATACATTCATTATTGATGGATCAGTACCCGGAGAGTGTAAATTACTGAAACAAACGCGGCATAATTAGGGCATTAGAGGGAGCGTGGAGGGAAGGCAGGGTCTGCTCCGCTTGGCTGTGGCTTTCATCTTTGCAGGTGTTCGTCTTGGTGGCAGCCAGCAGCCCAGCCTGCTCACCATACGCACAGCCCGGCTAGCCAGTTCTCAGCTGGGAGGCCTACTGGGAACTCCCTCCTGCCCAAAATGAAGGGAGAGGACCAGCCGGCGTCACAAGCCAGGGGCAAGCAGGCCTCCAAACACACGCGTGAGCGGGTGCGTGCACGTGCACACATACACACACACACACATCCAGGCACGCACATGCACACACACAAAGACAGAGGCTGGCCTGTGCAGCTGGCGCCTGTGTCGCCGCGGTCCCCTCTGGCCCTCCCGTGTGTGCCCCCAGGATTTCATGACAAGAATGAAACTGATCAGCCAGCCTCCAGCACCGTAATTAGGGCCAATTGAAGGAGACAAAGAAATCTATGGAGATCGCAGTGGGAAGTGGTGGTGATGAGCGCTGGCTTTGAAATAGCATTTTGTACTCACTGGACCATCACTGTCTTGACATAAAAGCTGCCTGCCTCCTTTCTCTTGACGCCCCTCCCCGGAGCAGAGGCTGCGAGGAGGCCGCCGGGGAGGCAGGCTCCAGACAGCTTCTCCGCCAACTGCCTTTTCTGGGTCAGGCTTCACTTCTGGTGACACGCAGAGGGAGGGCGGGCTGGGGGGCTAGGCCTCCTTTTTGTGTTTTGTGTTTTGGCGGTGGGAAAAGACAAAAGGCAGGCATGAAAGGCGTCCACTCCTAGAGAACTATGAATTAGAGGGACCTTGGCGGGGCCATGAACTTACAGGCATGCTGGAAAGGGACTGTGTGTACACGTGCCTGCGTATGTGCATAACTGTGCACACACAAGTGTGTTGACATGCATGTATAAAATTGTACATGCATGCACATGTGACTGCACATGTGAGTGAGTGGCTGTGTGTACATGTAAGGGCATGTGCATGTACAAGTGTTAATGTGTATGTGACTGTGTGCGAGTGTGTGACTGCATGTGTGTGTTTGTACAAGGAGCTAACAAAAGTGTGCATGAGTATGTGTGTGTTCAGTGGTGTCATGGGGAGCTTTTACATCTGAGTGAGCTGTTCTCACTCTTGCTTTACTTCCTAAAGCGGTAAGACTACAAAGCCATTGCAAGGCCCAGAACCGGAAGCTGTCAGCTACAGGGGCACCTGGACACTGGCAGAGAAAGGTGACCTAGGGGTAAGAAGGCTGATGGCAAAACTGGGCAAGGCCAGCGCTCATGCGGCCAAAGCTGTCCCTGGCTGGATATATACATTTCACTTGGGGGTTCCAGTCAAAAACTCACGGAACGTAGCTCTGGAAAGAGCTGTAGGGGTTCCATGCACGGCTTGCTGTCCCTGACACTGGGACCTGGGGGGGTCCACAGTGCTAAGCTGGCCCAGCCTGTGGACTTTCAGGATTCTGCCTGAAGACCCCCAACACCAGCCTCCCCTGAAGTAGCTGATGGGCAGCTCAGGATTCTCCCAATGGGCAGAACCGGTGGCTCCGGTAGACCTTGAGGCTGGCAGCTCCACAGATGTGCCAACCTGCTCCAGCATGCCTGTGTGGCTTCCTCTCTGTGTGCCCATGGTAATCCTCCGACTTTACAGCAAATTATTAAAACTCACTTATATTTAATCTGCCTTCTGGAATTAATTGAATTTTTACGCTCAGCAAATGCCACTGTTTGTGCTGCCTCCCGCTCGCTGGCTTGGAACAGCTAAATGACAAGGTGGCGGACCAACCGCAGGCGCTGCAGACGGGCTCTCAGGGTGAAGAGGCGTTAAGGCACTGGGGGGGGGGGGGGCAGCGGGGTGGGGGGGCACTACACAGGATGGCTCTTCCCCACCCCCAGCACCCCGAACCATGGAGAACAGAAGCTCCACATACCCACCGAGGGGCTTCTACTCCGGCACCCTACCCACTGAGTACATGGGCATCAGCCGGGGGGTGGAGGGGAAGAGCCGGTTCCAGCAGGGACACAAACCCCTCATGTGCCTCAGGGGGTACCCACAACACAGTCCGCCCAGCAAGCACGCCAGACAGGACTTCCCCCCTTCCTGTGAGTTCAGTGGTGGGCTCTGGCCAGACTCTGAGAGGCCCAAAGACCACCATTTCCTTTTCTGCATTTGATGTCACAGGTATTACAGGCTGAACTGTGTCCTCCAAAAATATAAACTGAAGTCCTAACTCCCAGTGTCTGCAGCTGTGACCTTGTGTAGAAACAGAACCCTTGCAGATGTAATCAGTTAGGATAACATGAGGTCATACTGGAGAAGGGTAGGCCCAAGGCCCAAATCCCAAGCGGGGATGAGACACAGAGACAGACAGACACATGGTACAGGCAGGAGGCTGTAATGACGAAGACAGACGCTGGAGTAACGTGTGCACAAGCCAAGAGATGCTAAGGAACATCAGATCAGCAATCACCAGAAACTGGAAGAGACCAGGAAGGAGCTTTCCACTGCGTCTTCAGGGGGACTGTGGCCTTGCTGGCGCCTGGGTTTTGGACTTCTGGCCTCCAGATTGTGAAAGAATAAATTTCTGTTGTTTTAAGCCCCACTCACCCACCCCAAATGGTGGTCTGTTTTTATGGCAGCCCTAAGGCTCCCCATAGCCAAGAACCCAGCACAAAACACAGGGGCTTCCCGACCCTTGAGCCTTGGCCAACGTTTGCAGCAGAGTTCCACCCCCGAGGTGCTGAGGACACAAGGTCACACTGAATCCTGGCACGCTCTGTTCTTGAGAAGACACATTAACCCAGGGTTAGTGACACTTCTCCAAGAGGAGGGGGATGTTGTCAGAGTCCCGTGTGGGGTGCTAAGTGCATCCTTTTCCATTTGCCAGGTTCAGGCTTTTAGGTGCGATTACACCAGGCTGCAGGCAGAAATGGCTGTGTATCTGCTGCCCCCTCAATTCCACCCAACCAGCCCACTTACTGAGGACAGGAAGCAGTAGGCTAGTTCTCCAAAAGCCAGCATGGGTCTATGGATTCTCAGAGAGGACCCCTGCCCCCAGCTATCGGCACCCTGGTAGTCCTGTTTCTCAGTCTTAGCTGATTGTCAAGTTGGGGTAAGGAATTTTGAAGAATGCAGACACTCAGGCCCCACCCCAGATGCATTCAATCAGATTTGCTGGGTGTCAGTGCCTGGGGATTCATTTGTCTTTTTTTTTTTTTTTTTTTTAACCCCCAAAGATATGACTGTAGCCATCCTGGGGCCTGAAACCTCAGGTGGTGAGCCCTAACACTAGGAGGGTGGGCTCCACCCTCCCTCACTTGAGGCACACCATCCTGCAGGGGAAGGACACCAGATAAAGATGAGATCAGCTTAGGTCACCTCCAGGGTGAAAGTTCCTGGAAGCTGGAGAACTGCCCTTCAGGGTATCAGGAGCTTCCCAGAGAAATGACAAAAATAATAAACACTTACGGCACAAGAAAAATCTTTGGGTGGTGCAAAACAATTTGCACCTGACTACTGCTACCAAAAGGTTGGCGATTCAAACCCAGTAGCGCTAACACAGAAGAAAGTACTGGCAATCTACTTCTATAAAGATTACAGCCAAGAAAACCCTATGGGGCAGTTCTACTCAATACACAGGAGGTCACCGCGAGTCAACAGCAACTGGTACTGGCAGTCCCCAATTTACACACACAAACACACACACACACACAAACGCATACACATGGCATACTTGCACATACATGTGTGTGCCCATACCTAGCAGAACCAGACTCTCAACTGTTCTGTCTTGGGGTCCTTACCCATGACAATGACATGCATCCTTCTCTTCAGAGACATCAAGCCCCTCCCCAGTGTCCTGAGACCCTAGGAGGCACACCCTCAAGTCTTCTCACCTGTGCCTGCCCCAGGACACACAGCTCAGCAGGGAGCCAGGAGCCTGATCCCCACAGCCTGCCCTCTGTGCTGTCCCTTGTGGCTCTGCTAAGGCAGGGTCCCAGGATGCCAACCCCAGGTAGCCCTGGGAAATCATGGCCTGGCCAGAGCAGATGGTTTCTACCAGGCCAAGCTGGCGTTCATTCCCCACCATTGTCATCAGACACCTCAAGCACTCTGGGCCCCTGAGGCCAGCCATCCACCCAAGGCTGTGACATCAAAGTCCTGTCCTCCCTCTCCGTCTCAGAACTGGCAAACTGCCTGTCTCCCAGCATGGAGGGCCAGTGGGGAGGAGGGTAATGATGGGGAGAAAGTTTACCCTCAGAGAAGAGGCCCTCCCTGAGGCAGGCGCTCCTCTACCCCAACCTCCACTCCCACTCCAGCTCCCTAGTGTATGGAGACACAAAGAGAACCCTCTCACCACCTCCAGCCCCACAGCCCCTTCCCCACCACATGGGTCATTTGACCAAATCCTTATTAAAAGTGCTCTCTGGGTCTGACCCAGGGCCTGGCCTCATCATTCTGGCTATGCTGGTACCAACTGCCCATCCAGCATCTAACCCTTCAGTGAAGCAAATTGGCCAGCCTCTGCACTCCCTGATACACAGTCCAGTGTTATACTGGGGCCCTAGCAACCCCTCTGTCCACAGACAGCCACCATGGCCCAACAGGGGACTGGCCTGGACACTCCTGGCCATCAGCTAGCCATGTGTCAAATGGGCTGATACGCGCTTCTGGCCGAGGGCAGAGGCCAGAGGCCAGATGGAGAGACAGACAGGCCATCCCCACCTTCTCTCCTGGTGCTCAGAGGTTGCCTAGGTCTCAGGGCCCCCCACCTGCTCCCCAAGGCCTTCTCGGGTCTCTGACAGACTTTTACATGCCCCTGCACCAGCTCCCTCTCCCTCCCTTTCTCCTTCTCTCTTAGCCCATGTCTGTCCTGGTGTCACTGTTAATTTTTCCATACCTAGACTGGAAGCTCCGTGTCAGCCAAAGGCTCCTTGTGTTCATCTCTGCTTTCCCCAGAGCTTGTGAGAGCTCAATCAACATCGACAGAATGGGCATCTGGAGCTGCCAGATGGGGGCATGGCCAAGCTGAGTTCCAGCCACAGGGCCTTTGCACCTGCTGTTTCCATCACCAGGAATGTTCTTCCCCAAGAATCCACCTGGCTCCCTCACTCTTGCCAGGGCTTTCTTTAAAGAGTTTTCCGTGGCCTGGCCATCTAAAACCACTCACCTGTCATCCTGCATTTCCTATCCCTTCCCTTGCTGTGCTTTTTCTCTGAAATTCCATCTATCACACATTCTACTTACGTAGCTTATCTACTGTCTATGCCCCCAACTAACATATCAGGTCCACTTAGTCCTGGATTCCCACTGCCTAGAACAGTGTGTGCTTGGCACTCAACAAGTCAAAAAACTGAACTCACTGCTTTCAAGTCGATTCTGACCCATGGCAACCCCACCCGTGTAGAGTAGAGCTGCTCCATAGGGTTTTCTTGATTGTGACCTTTCAGAAGTAGATCGCCAGGACTTTCTTCTGCAGCACTACTGGGTGAATTCAACTGCTGGTGGAGGCTCAACAATGCTTGTTGATTGAATGGAACAAGTTAGCTGAATGAGTGAGCATCCCCATCGGCAGAGGTACGCAGGCCAAGCCTGGATAAGTTTTCAGGGTCAGTTCTTACCGGTTAGTCTGTTGTTGCTGGAGGCTACGGAGCTGTTTTCAATCCATGTGACAGCACAACTGCCCCATATGGTTTCCTTGGCTGTAAACTTTATGAAAACAAATCGTCGAGCCTTTGTTCAGAGGCGCCGCTGGGTGGGTACGAACTGCCAACCTTTTGGATAGCAACTAAGTGCTTAACTATTTAGACCACCCCACTGGGACTTGATAATTCTATGTTACTACAGAAGCCACTAAGAACATGGTAATTCTGTGACACAATTTTCTTCCTGCCCAGGCCAAAGAAGGACCCACAACAGGAACCCTGGGCAGGGAATTGAGATGGGGCTCCGTGGTACTGGACTAGTACTAGATGTAGGGTAGCAGGTGATACCAGAAAGCTCTCAGGGGATCTTCCAAGCTTAGGTCCCAGGTTCAAGTCCTCAAACGTTAACATCGACAGGACCCCATGCCCCATGCCTCTGTTCCCAGGTCTCCTGAACATGTCTCTTTGACCCTCATGTCCTGTCCTCCCAGCTCAGATCCCCTGCAGACACTGTCCTCCAGCAACCTTTCAGCATGGGATTACCATATATTAAGACATAATTACTCTGCAGAAACTTACAATACAAAGCTCCCTCCCCAACAAGTTTGCTTCAGAGGATTCCAAGGATACAATGCTTTGCCCAGACTGCCCACCTCAGCAACTGGCCCAGCCAGAATTTCAAAAGAGGCTGTGGGAGATGGGGTGGGTGGAGATGGTGGGCAGTGTGTGCTCCCCTACTCCACCCCTACTTCTGCAGAAGCCCTACCCAAGAGAGGGCCCTCAGTCTCCAAGCCCCACCCCCCAAGACCTCCTTCCCCACCAGCTACCTCTGGACCCAGGAGGCTCTAAGCCAGTATCCCTGGGGTCCATCCCCTCCTCCCATTAAGGCCTCTCAGCTGTGGCTGTTGAGGCCTGAGGGCACAAAGAACCCTGCACTTACTCTAGGTTAAATCCATGGGTTGAATCTTGGCTCAGCCTTTGACCTGGTGTGTAGAGGGGCACATTCAGCAAGTACATGGTCACTGAATGCCTCCTGTGTGCCTGGCACTGCTTTAGTGCAGAAATGTTGCCTACCAGAAAGGCCAGGACCACCCCACCTTTCCCTTTGGGGAAACAGACAATAAACCAAAAACGCAGGAGGAGCATCCACACGGTAGGTAGGGCCTGGCCAGCGCTGGCCAGTGCGCTGTCTCCCTGAGGAGGTGGCATTGAGCGGATACCTGAAGATACCTCCAGTATGTGCAAAGGTCCTGAGGTGAGACTTGGGGTGGTGTGTCTGGACACGGGAGGGCCACAATGTATAGCATCTTCTAGAGGTGGTAAGGATGCTAGCTTTTATTCTAACAAGGGCTTGGGCAGCAGAGACAATTGATCTGATTTAAAGCATCCCTCAGTCTACCGGGTGGAAAAGGGAAGGCCTGGTAGAATTCTGAATTCTCTTACTTCCTGGTGGTAAGGCCTTAGGCAAGTCAGTTAGCCCTTTAACCTTCTGTTCCTCTTCTGCAAAATAATAGCTAGTGCATACTTGTAAAGCCTATGAGAGAAAAACATAAGCAAAGAGACTAACATACAATGGGCAGTGGGGGTACTCTGAGCCTCAGCTGCCCTGTCTGTAAAATAGACACTAGTGCCAGCCAATGCCTGCCTAACTCCCAGGGCCCGTGACCTGTGCCTTTTTGCCTGTTGTTGGGGCCCAGGAGAGACGAGATGCTTCCAGTCCTGGCGCCAGTGGGTCCCACAGCCAGTCCACACTGGGGCCAAGCAGCATATGCTACCAACCTTATCAATGGCATTAAGGTAGAAAACCTGATTAGTGGGTTACTTATCCCTGCAGCCAGACCTGGGGCGGTAAACCTGGGCGCCTTCCCAGGTGTCAGCATGCAGTATCTTGGGTACTCTCGGCAGTCCCTAGGGAGAAGCCCTGTCAATCACCTTCAGCCGTTCTGGGAGCCAGCCAGAGAAGGCCAGGGAGCAGCCTGCTTTGATCTGAAGAATGGCAGGGCCTTTCAGGGCTTCAGAGAGAACAAAGGCCAGGCTAGCCACCCAATACCCTCGGGGCTGACAGCTAAGAAAGAAAGGTTCAGAGAGGGCAAGGGGCTGGGTTACAGCTACACAGAGCCAGGACCCCAGCCAATCACAGGTCCCCCCGGACTCAGGCTAATGTTCTGCAAAAACAGGGAAGGAGACAGGGCAGATGTGGCCTTTTCACACTGGGAGTTCAAGATTGGTCTGCTGACCCTGTGGACAGGGATAGCTGAGAATTACAAAATACTGAGCCTCTAGGGACAACGGGTCAGGGCAGGCAAAACCTGGGTCCAGGCCTCACTTGCCTTCCTGTGGGTTAGGGGAGACAACTTCTCCCAGAAACTACCGGACAGATCAGTGACTGAGCTAAAGACAGTGACCATCATAATGCCTGCCTTCTGAAGGGTGTCATCCTGGGGAGCAGGCAGTCTGGGACCTACGGAAGGGCTCAAATGCCACACCATGCTCACTCCCCAGTGGGGGGCTGTGGGGCCGTAGGGCTGAACATCCTCCTCTGGAGGGTGAGATGAGCTCACTCACTCCAGGGCAAGCTGGGCAGGACAGTGGGTGCACGGCACCAGCTGCCGTGCAGTTACCTCTGACTCCCGGGACTCCACGTGTGTGCAGGGTAAAACTGCTCCTCAGGATTTTCAGAGCTGTGACCTTGCAGAAACAGACCCACAGGCGTTTCTCCCAAGGCACCTCTGGGTAGGTTCGAATGGCCAATCTTTCGGTTAGCTGCCAAGTGCTTAACCATCTGTACCACCCAGGGACCTAGGCATGCAGTACGTGCTCAGTAATTTCCAGCCAGCATCATCCTCAGGGTCCTAGGAAGCAAGGCTCCAGCAGATGACTCTCACAGTGCCCAAAAGCCAACCTGTGGCTGGGGGCAGACAGGACAGAATCCTCTTACCCCCTCCATTCTTTCTGCCCCCCCCCCCCATCACTCCCTAGTCCACTAAGGCATGGCCCTGTGGAACCCAACACAAAGTGCCTTACATACAGACCCACCTCTTGCTCTTCTCTCTCATTCCAGGATGTTCCTCTTTCCATCTTCCCAAAGGCCCCTCCCTCCCTCCTCGGCAGGCTTCACAAATTCTGCTTTTCAGGCAGCTGACTTTCTAGAACATCACATGCAGTCACGGGTTTGAATGGTGACCCCCCCTCCACCCAAAAGCAGTGTTCAACCCTGTGCCTGTGAAGGTGACCTTGTCTGGAAACAGGGTCTTTGTTACCCCAGCTGTTACCAGTTAAATATACCAGAAAAGGGTGGGTCCTTAATGGATACCCTGGTGGTGTAGTGGTCAAGTGCTACCTTTGCTAACTAAAAGGCTGGCAGCTCAGATCTGCCAGTAGCAATTCTACTATGGTGCTGTTCTACTCCGTCCTAAAGGGTTGCTACGAGCTGGAATCAACTCGACGACAGTGGGTTTTACTTTGGTTTAGGGTGGGTCCTAATCCCATTCTTACCAAAAAAGAGACAGAGTCACAGAGAGAAGATGGCTATCTGACCATAGAGGCAGGGATTGAATCCCAGAAATGCATGGGTCTACCAAATGCTGGAAGAGACAAAATGAGATCTCCCCACCTCCTGCCAGAGCTTCCACAGAGAGCACAGCCCTGTTGATACCCTCAATTCGGACTCTTGGCCTCCAAAACTGTCAGAGAAAAGATTTTTGTTCTTGTAAGTCACTCAGTTGTAGCGCTGCGTTTTCAAAGCCCTGGAACATCACTGTGGAGCGAACCTGGACAGGTCACCTCACTGCAAGATCTCAGCTTCCTGTCGGTGAGCTCCCGTGCAGGTCAGAGCAGGCTAGGCCAATGAGTGAACTGGGCAGTGCTATACAGACGTGGCAGCTGCAGCTGCGGTAACAACCAGGGTCCCCGCTGAACTTGCTGAGGCAAGATGCTCTTAGGTCACATCACAGCATCCTAGCTGCCTGGTGCTGCTGTAACAACAGTACCACCAGTGGGTGGCTTTATAGGATGGTAAGTTATTTTCTCACAGTTTCAGGAAACTAGAAGTATGACTTCAGTATATGGCTCTATAAGAAGGTCCCTCCTCGTCTGTAGCCCCTAGAGTTCAGCTGTCTTCGCCCGTGTGTGTGTCTGTCTGTCTGTGTCTGTGACTGCTCCTGCTATTTTTACAGCTCAGAAGTGATTAGGTTTAGAACCTATCATAAGTCAGTATACCCTTACTCACCTAACTATTTCCAGGCTCACATATCCAGGTGCTAGTTGCCAGGTGCCATCAAATCAATCCCGACTCATGGCAATTCCATGTGTTTCACAGTAACACTGTGCTCCACTGAGTTTTGTATACAGGGATTAGGATTTCAACACATCCATTTGGAGGGGCACAGTTCAATCCATAACAGTAGGCAAGATCAACCACAACCCCTGGACACAACCACTGTTAACTTCCACCCAGAACCCCTTAAGAAGGAAACGGGCCGAAACACTCTCCATCAAGTCTTGGCAGCTCTTCGGGCAATGTCAATAATATGCCCCAGGTGGAACAACGGTTAGGAACTTGGCTGCTAACCAGACGGTTGGAGGTTGCAATCCACCCAGCAGCTCCATGCAGAAAAGACCTAGCCATCTTCTCTGGTGAAGACCGCACAGCCAGGAAACCCCATGGGGAAGTTCTACTCTGTCATGAAAGGTTGCTATAAACAGGAGGGGAGATCTAGTATTGCAGCAATTAAGCGCTCACTGTGAACCGAAACTTGGTGCTCAAACCCACCAGTTGCTCCAGTAGAGAAAGATATGGCAGTCAGCGTCCCTACAGATAACAGCTTCCAAAACCCTAGGGCACAGTTTCCTCTGTCCCAGAGGATCACTATGAGTTGGTGTCAACTCACGGGCAATGTTTTTTCTTTTTGTTTTAATGAGGACATCAACTTGATGGCATACATCAGCAATGTTCATGATAGGACTCAGTTTCAGAGACGAAAAGAACCTAGAGGAACTTCCCTCGGGTGGTACTGGGGATGCGTGAGGTGGGGTGGGATGGCAAGAGATGGTCAATTAGGTGCTTGGGTGACAAAAACAGTCAGAGCTGAGATTTCTGGATTCGAGACCAGTCAAAGTGCAGTTGGACTCACTTTCCTGGCCCCTCCATGGGGTCCAGGAGTGCCGAATTCCAGCGCCACACACACTTTGGTCTGTCCCAAATAGCCCTAGGTGCCTAGCAAATCTAGGCACCAACTAAGGGTGCCCAAGATACAAAGACAAGGGGTGGGGGTGGGGCACTGAGGCCTTGCACTTGGCTTCCGTTTCTTTTTAAAAGGCAATTTTCCTCCACCCATTTTCATTCCGATTCTTTTTTAAAGAGATAAAATATTTCCTCTTCGATTCTGTGCAGCCCATTTAATTTCAAATTCTGGTTACATCTGAGACCACATCCTTTTAACTATGCCTTCCCCCTCTGGAACCCAAGCAACTCAGAAGCAGTTGGTAATATTGTGTATTAAGGACACGCAGTAAAAATAAATTGCATTGTAAAAGTGGTCTCCTCACAGGCAACCTTAGCTCTAGGGTTAAATGTCTAATTTCATACTATTATCCACTGAGAGATCAGATAAATCAAAGGCCTGCACCTGGCCTGCCCTGTTCCTGTGGGAGCTGGGTCTAGTCTCGCAAGGGTTAAGCAGAGCCCTGGAGGAATACCTGAATAGCCTGAATACCAGAGGCTTCTTCAGGACCAAATGCTGCCGGATACAGCTGTCAGACACATTAAAAAACAGAAAAGGCGGGTGGGGTGGGGGAGGAGGCAATGTACCCAATGCCAAAATATAATGAAAATTCAAACAGCTAAAACAAATATAACCATAAAAAGACTGAAATACTAGAAAAGCCATCTCTGCAATTAAGCAGTTTTCTGCTATATAGTGATAATCACCTAATTATACTATTAACGACAGTTCAACCTGCTTTCAAATAAAAGGACATTCTTCCAGAACAGGATGCCAGCTGTTAGTTACAGATGTCAAACATCTTTAAAGCACTATTATTAAGAGGGGAAAAACCCTATAAAATGAATGCACCCATATTCCATCCCTCTTCTGTGGGAAAAAAAAAAAAATTACAATTAGCCGTGTGTCTTGGCATTGCCCGAGTAAAAAATAAAAATAAAATGTAAAAGCCCGAAAACAAGCTCAGGAGAGAGGGGAGAGAGGGGAACCTCCTCCACTTCCCTAGGCTCATGCATGGCGCATGCCACACACAAGCCCCCAAAACATGGAAGTAGGATCTGTATATACTTTAAGGACATCTTTAATTCCTTCCAATTAAATAATCTCCGGAACCAGGATGTTTGTGAGGGATAATAGATCTCCCAGTGATTCCGCTAGAGCTCCCCAGGCAAACACTGCCTGTTGAAAGAGAGCGTGGTGGGGGAGAGCGGTTAGCTGCAGTCAAACCTCGACCCACCATGGGTCGCCCGAGGTGGCAGCAGGCGCCTGCCGGCCCTGAACTCTGCAGACATTTGTTGGGGCTTATTCCTTGCCAGTGTGTCTTCAAACGGTATGTCAAGCCTTTGACATTCAGCACCGCCAAGGTGTAATAAATATCCAACCCTGTCTTCTGACAACAGCAGCCACGTTTAATTAACTGGAGTGTAAAAAGATGGGGAGGTAGTGGCGGGCAGAGGAGCTTAAGAAGCAGCTACGAGGCGAGGGAATTCACCTTTTAAGCAAACTGACAGCAGGCAGAGCAGGGCAGCAGCCTGGTGGCGGTGCGCGGTAGAAGATGACAAGCTCACTGTACTCAAACGGGGTGGTCTGGGGTTAAGCCCCTGCCAGGAAGCCAGACCCCGATGTCCACGTCAGGTTCCTGCGGGGACCGCTGCCCTCAGAGTCTCCAGGGTGGCAGAGACAAATATCTCACTGCCTCCCACCTAGTATCAAGGAGAGGTGGAGATGGGGGCCCGGGGGGAAGGAGCTTGGTGTCTGGGAAGCACAGAGAAGCCCCTCCAAGAAAACAAAGCTGGAAGATGAACAGGGTGGCTCTGTACAGCCTAGGAGGAACAGCTGATACATTCCCAGCCCCGTGCCTTAAGGACTCTTGGCTGTGGGTCCTTAGATGCCCGGGAACTGAGTGGTTATAGGGTCTATCCATCAGGTCACTCCTGCAGCTCCCAGACCTTGGGGCCTGTCAAGGAGAGGCAGAGCTCAGCTCCTACTGACCTACAGGACTAATGCTTAATGGAAGGGCACAGTGTATGTCAGAAGGGTAGGTTTCAGAGCTGTGGAGAGCCCAGTCTGAGGAGGCCCTTCTGGCTCCACCCCAAACCCACTGGGTGGGCACAGAGAGGTTGCCTCCCCTCTTTTGAGTTGCAGGCAAACAGTGGACGCTGGGATTTTCCCAGGCTGGTTTCTCAGTGCAGAGCGCGGGAACCGCATTCCGGGTGCCTGCCTGGAGGGCCATTTATCCAGTTGACAACTTCCACGGGGGCTCTCAATAGCTTCCTTTCTCTCCCACAGGGCTCCAGGGCCAGGGCAGCTCTGCACTAGCTGGCCGCCCTCCAAGAAAAACGCAAACAAGCTCCAGGGGCTGCCTGTTGGAACCAGCCAAGAGGCCAAGGCGGCGGCCCTGTGGGGGAAGACAGGCTTCTCCAAAACCGGGTCTCCAGAAGTCGGGTTCATGGGAGTCCCGCTTTGGCTCCAGCCAAGAAGATGGCACCTGCCTGCCCACACTCACCCACATATCTCCACCCAGCAACACAACCTGGGCATGTTCCCCAGCGTCAGTCCCTTTTTCTATGTAATTCTGCCTTGGAAAAGCACCTCTTGAATTTCCAGGAAGTTCCCCAGAAACACATGAAGGATACTCACAATGAGCCAAATTTGAAGACTGACTGACCTATGACCAGAAAGCCAGTAACACATTCTGGGCCTAGCTCAGCAAGAACCTGGAATAAAGCCCATCATTTAACACAGAAAAATGGTGGGTTTCCAACGATACATCCCCACTTTACAGCTGGGAAAACCAAGGCTCGGGAACACAGTCTGAGCATTCCTCTAATAGTTAAACAAAGAGTTACCACATGCTCCAGCAACTCTGCTCCTAGGTACATACCTACAAGGAAAGAAAACACGCGTCCACACTAAAGCTTCCATGCCAATGCTCAAGGCATGACAGCCAGAAAGTGCCCACTGCAAAACGGATATAAAAAACATGGTACATACATATTATGCAACGTTATTTAGGTATAAAAAATGAAGATCTGACACTTGCGACTACATGGATGAAACTTGAAAGTACTATTCTAAACAAAGGAAGTCAAGCACGAAGAGTTCAATATTGTATGACACTGTGGATGTGAAATGTCCACAACAGGCCAAGGACAAAGGGACAGTAAGTGGATTAGTGACTGAAAGGGGTTGCGGAGGAGGGGCATGGGAGTGACAGCCAATGAGCCTGAGCTTCCTTTTGGAGGTGATAAGAGAGTTCTGGAATTAGTGGCAATAGCTGCACTACTTTGCGAATGTATTAGAAACTAAAGGGTGAACTTTGCTGTATGTGAATTATATCTCAGAAAATCAGAAACTGAGGTTCAGAGAGGTGAAAGGACCTAAATAAGGTCACACAGCATGTCACTCTCGGGGAGGCTCTTGTCTCTGCATTATATTAACTTTCTTGCTGTGATCATGGGATGAGGGTATAACTGAGAGGCTGGAAAACACGGAGGTCAAGGCTGCCTCGAGAATCAGAATGTGGGGATTCAAATCCCAGCTCTACCACTTATTAGCTGTGTGATCTTGGGCAAGCCACTTAACCTCTCTGGGCCTCTGTTTCCTCCTCTGTAAGTGGAGATGATGACAACAGTACTTGCCTGACAAGTCTCCTGAGGGTTGGGTGAATTATGCCATGGAGAGTACCTTAAATTCCTCTTCCTTGGGATGTCAGGTACCCCAGAAACACCTCCACTGTGCCCAGGAACCCCAACCCTCTCTGTCTAGCGCACTGGGGCCTCCTCTCACAATCCTGAGTTCCCTATCTCCACGCCTTTGCCTGTGTAACCCCTACTGCTCAGAAGGCCTTGCTTCCTCCTCCTGCTTATCCACAGTGGGCTCGCCTTCAGATAACAGAGGAAGGCCCCACATCTTTTCCAGAAAGAACCCTGATGACTCACAGGCTTCCCTTTCCTAAAATTTTCACTTGGAGAGGTACCACCGAGGGTCTCAGGCAGCAGGAACCCCAAGGTCCCTGCTAGGAGAAGCCCTTGAGCCCCAAAGCAGAGAGCTGGGTTCTAAAACAGCCTCTTTCCCTCTCTGTGTTCCAAGAGCACCATCTGACTGGCTGTGGAGAGCAGAGGCAGGGAGCCCTGACCTGGTGTTGTTGAGATGGTCACCTGAAGAGTATGAGAAACGGGTGGGGAGAGAAAAGCCTGGAGGAGGGGAAGGCGACGGGTGGCCGAGACCTTCTGAGACCACTTACAGAGACAGCCTACTTCAGGGGAGGTTGTATATGTGCATACCCTCCCTCTCACACACATACCCATGCATACAACATGCACACACATCTCACACACACATACAGGCCCCCATATTTCACACACATATAGTGCACACACACATACACACACTAAATCACTAGAACTGTTTTTCTTCAGGGTCCACCTGGCCCCCAAATCCGATACCACTTGACAATGGAAACCATCCCTTTCTTCATGAAACTGTCACTTCATGGTTTCTACCCTGCACCTCACTTCTGCATTTCTTTGGCAAGCTCCTCCCTGGCTCTGGCTGCCCCCACGTGACAACACAACAAGACTTCCCTCATGGCTCTTGTCCCTACTCCACTGCCCCTTATATAAGCTTGTAGGTCCCTAACTGTCCCTCTCCTTTGGTCCTCCTCATGTTACCATCCCATGCTCCAACTCCAGGGGTTCCCTGCTGCTCCCCTCTCAGCTCCCAAGAGCTCCCCAAGAAGACCAACAGCTCTCCTAGGCCCCTGCTGGCAGATCTCTCTGGATCACAAACCAGAAAGACTTCCAGCGTTTTCAGAAAGAAGGTTCTGTGATGAATCAGGAAACGATCCATAGCTGTGCTGTCTAGTATAGTAACTCCAGCCACAGGGGACTGTGGATCACTTGCAATGGGGCTAGTGTAATGGAAAAAAAGATTTCATTTTACAGTACTTAATTTTAATTAATTTCCATTTAGATACTCACATGTGGCCAGTGGCTACCTTTGCAGGCACTGCAGGCCTGGCCCCTAGCTACTCAAAGGTTGGCCCACAGCAGCATGAGTGTCACCTGGGAGCTGGAGAGAAATGCATCATCTCAGGCCCTGCCTCAAACTCACTGAGTCAGAGTCTGCACTTCAATGAGACCTCCAGGGAATTGAAAAACATGCTACATGCTACAGTATGTAATACACAGAGACAAAAACCTCTTCACACTTCCCCATAATTTCCTTTTTCAGAAACCCCAAACCATGTCAGACTCTGCTTCGAGGACCACCTCCTGCAGGAAGCCTGCCTAGATCACACCCAGCCAGATTAGGACTCTCCCTGTTGCAAGTCCTCAGTTGTCTGTTTCTACCCCGCACTCCCCAACTCCCCCAAGGCCAGAAGCTTTTATTCAACACCATGGTCCAGGTACCTGGAGGCCGACCTTGAAGCTGACCTCGAAGCAAGACCTATGACTTACTTTTAGTCTTCCCCCGGCCCCTCCCAGACCTGGCACCGATCAGACGCTCAGGAACTACCCTGGTGGCGGCAGTGGCAGAGAGCCAAGGCCTCTTTCCAAACCAGGCCAGGGAGAACAAAGTTGGTTGCGGTCTATTTGCTTTACGATTCCTCCCACTCAGTGGCTCACCCCACCGGTCTGACCCGCTGGTTGCCCCTCCCAGCCCCAGCACCTGGGTGGTGACAGCCCCAAGTCAAAGGCATCAAAACCAGGATGAGAAGCCAGGCAGGTGGAGTTACTGGTTTCAATAAGCCACATAAAACCGCACACACGGGCTGGAATCAAGGGCCTGGTTGTCACACAGCAGGTGTCAGCTCTCTAAGAGCCTGCCAGCAGGCCACCTGCGGGACCCCTGGAGACCCTCCCAAGAATCTTTGGCAGAGGCGAGTTAAGGCCAAGTCTTTCCTAACCCCAGACTGTTGCCTCTTGCAAAAAGCACAGAACTTGGCATTCTCCCACACATTCTGAGCTCCAAGGATTTCCCCCGACGCCAAGGCCCTTGAAGGCTGACCCTGACCAAGTGCCAAGGCCAGTCACAATTCCCCCTGCCCAGAACCTTGCCTGTATCCCTGAGCCTCTGACAGGCAACCTTTGATCCCATCTACTTGCTCAGCTGGCCCCAGGAGCCAGAGCACAGCGAGTGGCTGGCTCAGCCTGGGAACCAGGGGCCACTGGTTCTTATCTCGGCTCTAACCCCGGAAGCTACCAGAAACATAGGTTTTCCGTGTCCTCCTCCACAAAGTGAGGGATCGAAACTGTGACTGCACCTCCTGGGGCTCAGGCAGGAAGTGGCCTCAGCTCCACACAGAGGCGGTCTCCCAAAGCTACAATACAACAAACAGACTTGTCCAGGCTGAAGTCAGGTAGGTGCAAAGCCCCCAAAGAGACTAGCTGAAAGCCACACAGGCCGACACGATGCAGAATCCTTCTTCACAGCACGCTGCATCAGTTCCTGAGAAGCAGAGAGGACACACACTAACAGACAAGGCTGCAGCCATTGCTCAAACGCCCAACCTGTGCCCAAGGCCTAGAAAGTCCTGTCCTCAGAGATCCCATCCCAGCAGGAGTTAGTGATGATGGCAGTCATATTATGGCTAACATCAATGGCAGGTAAACATTTATCTGGTGCTTCCTAAGCACCAAAAGTCCTGAGGCAGCACAAACGGGTTTGTGCTCGACTATCCACCCTGGTGGCACAGTGGTTAAGTGCTACAGCTAATAACCAAAAGGCTCGCAGTCCTAAGCCATGGTGGGCTTCGCAGAATCTCTGTGGGGCAGTACTTCTGTCCTGCAGGGTTGCTATGAGCCAGAACAGACTCCATGGCAACTGGGTGTCTGTGTGCGTGGCAAGGGCAGTATGATCTACCTAAAGGTTGGTGGTTCAAACCCACCCCAGAGCTCCTTGAAAGAAAAGTCAGGTGATCTGCTTCTGTAAATGTAACGGGAAAACCCAAGGGCAGTTCTACTCTGTAACACATGGGGTCACTCTAAGTTGGAATCAACTTGACAGTACTCGGTTTTACTAAACTCTAGGCACCATGGTAAACACTTTAAATGCAGAAACTCTTTTAATCTCCACAATCACCTCAGAAAATATTATCCTCACCATTTTACACACAAGTAAACAGAAGTATGAAGAGTTTAAGTCATTTGCCCAGGGTCTCACAGCAAGTAAACGGTCAAGCTAAGATTCAGTCCCTGGCCTCCTGGCTTCTAAACCCATGAGCTTAACTACTACACTATATACCCTTCTTTAAAGAGTTTGGGTGTGATGTCACTCTTGGTACATTATATACCTGGGAGCACAGAGGAGGAAACAACAATCCCAGAGAAAGGAAGCCCAGAAAGGTTTCTGAGGTTCCGAGCTGGGCACTCTAGGCAGTGGGAATAGACTAGACAAAAATGTGCAAGAAAGAGAAAATCAGGACAGAAAAGCAGCAGGGAGTTGACTCCCAAAGGCCTACTGTGGTCAGATCACCCATCAGAACCATCTGTAAATACTAAGTTGCTATTTAGAGTAATTATAAGGGCCCTGTATTATATTCTACCTAGAAGGTAACTTCGACAGTACTCCAAAGGATATCCATTAACAGGGACCCGCACTCCATCGGACACAGACTGCACATTGTGAGGCTCTAAGTGAGCAGCTGAGGCAGAGGAGCAGGGGGCTTCTAGCTCTTTCCACACCAGTGTTACAATCATCAGTGATTGCAATGTGGCTGTCGTGAGACAGCCAAGTGACCTCTGACTAATAATCCCATGTCAACGGGGTCCCAGCCTTGGTCTAGCTGCGACTGCACTAATAAGCAAGATACGAGTTATCATCTACAGATGGAGACACCGAGGGAATGAGGAGCAAAGGTTTCCCAAGAGCACCTGGATAACTTGACTGAGATCTGGGTCATGAGTCTGCTGCACTAGCCATTGATTCATCGCTGGGTGCCAGAGTCATAATGAATATTCATGACCCTATCCAGTTCCACACTTTCACTTATGGCTCCAATTAATAATTTACCATGGAATTTCCAAAAATCAGACATAGCTTATTAGGTGCTCCCCAAAAGGCACTCCAGTCTTCCCACTAATCCTCCTGAGAGGCTGATCTTTCTTCTGAGCTAAGTCACAATGTCCTCATTTTGATGGACAATCCTCCCTCTTACTTTTACATGGCTAATGAACTTGGTGGTACAACGGTTAAGCATTCAGCCGATTACAAATGGTGGTTGTTTGAACCCATTAATGGCTCACTGGAAGCAAAAACCTGGTGATCAGCTTCTCAGGAACCTCTGTGGTGCAGTTCTACTCCATCACATGGGGCTGCTGTGACTTGGAATCGGTTCACTAACACAATACCAGTGAACCTGAAATTTGGGGCTCACTGTTGCGGATTCCACTCAGGTGTGAGTTTCCAGGCCGGGTCATCTGCCAGAACTAAGGTCTCAGCTGGAAGCTCTACCATATCTGACTTTAAGACACGTCAGAAGCTGACCCTGCAGGAGGGTGGAATGTTCTCCCTCGCAAAGGCCAGGAAACTACCTACATGAAAATACAAACTCCACAGATAGTATGTGCACCAGACTGTATTTTTCAAAGACACAACACCAAAATCTCTCACAACACTTGCTCTCTGAGGAGCTTGCCACTCTTTCATCAAGAGGTGGCGTCTAATACCCAAACCTCATCTGAAGGGGACTGTCCCTTTCTTGTAACTAATGGAACGCGGCATAAGCGATGCTGCCTGACTTCCCAGGCTATGTCATAGAAGGCCTTTGGAGCCCTAAGCTACCACAGAAGAAATACAGCTTCCCTGAGACCACTATGTTGTGAGGAAGCCCGAGATGCATGTAGGTGCTCAGACTGGGAGCCCTAGCCAACTGTCCGGTCAATAGCCAGCATCACCTACCAGATGTGAGAGTGAAATGAGCCTTCAAATGACTGCAAATCCAGCCACCAAGTCACTTCCAAGCCTCCAATATCGTGGAACAGAGACAAGCTGTGCCCCACAGTGGTGTGCCTTCTGAATCCCTGAAGCTATGAGTATCTTAACACAATGCTGCTCAGTAACTACACATGTGCCTGTGGAGTCTCCCTCGATCCTAGAGTCCCTCAGTTCCCGATGAACCCTCCCACCAGCCCCCTAGCCACTAATGTGACTGGGCCATCCCAGAGCCTGCATCCTGTGGTTAGTGCTAAAGTAGAGACGGGCTGAAATTTGCCTGTGAGTAAAACTTCCCAAAAGGGAAGTGGTGGTGGGAGGGGCGTAACACCTTCAGCGTTTGCCCCTTCAGGTCTATGAACAGGGCTGATGACACCTTTGACACAAGTTCCAAGAGCAGTAAGAAGCCTGTGTGAACCACACCCCCTCCACGCAGCTGTCGGCCCTCCTTGGCCTCGCCGCATCCCCCTGGCCCCGCTGGGCCCCTCCACAGCGAGTTCAATTAAGACTAAGGCATTATCTCCTCTCCCCTTCTTTCATGTTCCCTGCCTGCCCCCCTTTCTCTTGTCAGATAATCACGGGAAACCAGCAAACGGTTGACACAGTTACCAAGACAACAGAAGTTAGGCCCGGCGAGGAGGTCTGAAAGCTAATCCTAAAAGAATTATAGGACAGGAGTGACAAGGAGTGTGAGGACTGTCGGGATCAGTGGCAGGGCAGGTTCAAAGAAGGTCCCAGTGCCTGGCGACTAGGTGTCACTTACCCAGGGGCTCAGGCTGCTGGGTTTGCCACTTGCTCAACGTCTCAAGGGTTTCAGTGAGTTCTGGGGTGGGTAGGATGAAGAACAAACTCATGAAAGTGACATCCCTCGCAGATGACGGGGCTGGCCAACACCACACTCCATCCAGTGAGACTCGGGGTCTGGAGCTCAGCTCAGTGATGATGAGGGTGGCCGACGCACCTTCTACCCGCTGAGTTACACCCAAGCTGGCCATTATGGATTGAATTGTGGCCCCCAAAACGTCACTGTTGTTGTTCTGTGCTGCTGGGTTGGTTCCAACTCACTGCGACCCTCTGCACGACAGCACAAATCACTGCCCGGCCCTGTGCCACTCTCACAATGGTTGCTCTTTGAGCCCATTGCTGCAGACCATCTCCATGAGGGTCCTCCTTTTTTTCAATGACCTTCTCTGTATGTGTTGTAAAGCCTAGCCTCTATGGCTGGATGTAATCCCATTTGGGAATGGATTGTCTTTGTTACATTAACAAGACAGCATTAGTATAAGGTGCTCTTGAGTCCATCTCTTTTGAGATACAAAAGCAGAGATGGACGGGGGCAATAGAGATGCCAAGCCACATGAGGATCACCCTGAAGGAGAAGCTCAAAGCGACAAGGACCTTTCTCCAGAGCCTTCCCCTAGAGTCAGTACCCTGAATTTGGACTTCTAGCCTCCTTAACGGGGAGGAAATAAACATTTGTTAAAGCCACTCGAGGCATTTCTGTTACAGCACCACTAGGTAACTAACACAGAATTTGGTACCAAGAAACTGGGGGTGCTGCTCTAACAAATATCTGAAATAGGGAAGTGGTTTTGGAATTAGGAAATGGGTTGTGGGGCTAGAAATGTTTTTAGGTGCCTGATAGTAAAGCCTAGATTGCCTTAAAGAGACTGTTGATAGAATGACGGACAATAAAAGCAACTGGTGAGAGCTTAGAAGGGAGTGAAGAAGAGAGACAGGCAAGTCTCTCTGGCTTGGAGAACACATATGGCGCCAGAGACAGGACGCTGCAGAAAAGGTGGACATTCAGTGTGCTTCTGGTGAAGCTTTAAAAGAAAATAATAAACAAGTGACAGGACAATGGGGAAGGGCAATGTTTTTTTATGCGGTGGCAAAGAATCTGTCTCAATTATCTTCAAATATGGGTGGAAAGTAGAACTTGTAAGTGATGAACCTGGGCACCCAACTCATGAGATTTCTAAGCAAGATCCCCAAAGGGCTGCCACATGGTTTCTCCTTGCCACTTACAGTAAAACATGATAGGAAAGAGCTGGCCTTAAAAATGAACTGTGCAAAATGAAAGCACAACTTAGAAAGATGTGTGAAATTTTGCTGTACAAACTAAGGACACGGGTCCTAGAATGTTCACCAAAGATGTGGCTGCACAATCTTTTGTTAAAAGATTAAGCTCGTACTTGATGGGTCTAACAACTACCACAGCAGCAAGCCCACCAGCTTAGACAGAAGGGGGCAGAGACAGGACGAAAGGAAAGAAAACTGTTTGCCTCTTAGAATTCTACAGGCAAGAAACAGGCCAAAGGAACCACATCTACATCTGTTGTTCTCTGAGAAAAAGACAAAATCCCTGGTGCAGCTCAGAAGTCAAAAGAACTGTTCGAAGGAGCCTGGGAAGTAGGGCCTTCTCAGTTTCAAAGGGTGAGAGGCAGTCTCCTGGATCTCAAATGGTGAGGTCACAGCCTATGTTTCAAATAGTCAGATATTTGTCAACTCAGTTCCAAAGTGCAGGGCTGCCATTAAGGTGTTTCAGAGAAATGAGGCCACTATCCAAAGATGAGGGGTGGGGCTGCCACTCAAACGGACTAGGAGAATAGGGCTACCCAAAGCCGAGGGAGCAGAGTTGCCATTCCAGGGGGCCTGGAAGGCTGAGCTAAAGGGCTGAGGGGCCCATCCAGAATTTAGAGGGCATAGCCAACACCCGGAGTTTGGAGGGTGGGAACCACTGCCTGGATGGTCTCAAAGGACCGAGGAGTATTTTCAAGCCATGAAGGCTAATGTCAATTGTTCTGCTGGGTTTTGAACTTGCTTAATGTCCTCCAATTTCTCCCACTTGTATTGGAAACGTCTACCTTGTTCCACTACTGCACTTTAACAACAACAAACAACCCACTGCCGTCAAGTTGATTCTGACTCATAGTGACCCTATAGGACAGAGTAGAACTGCCCCACAGAGTTTCCAAGGAGTTCTTGGTAGATTCGAACTGCCGACCCTATGGTTAGCAGATGTAGCACTTAACCACTATACCACACTGTACTTTAGAAAAAGATAATTTGCAGTCTAGATTTCACAGGTACACATATGAACAAGAAAATTTTTAAGATGGAATATACCATTAAGTCTCACCCATATTTGATTTGGATGATTCCCTAGAAGATGATATTTTGAACTTGGAGTCGATTTAAAGCTTTCGGAATCAAGGTAACGGTGGGTGAACAAATTTTGCATGTGGCAAGGATAGACTTTGGGGAAGCCAGAGAGTGAGATGTTATGGACTGAACCGTGTTTCTCCTAAAACATGTGTTGTGTATCTTAACCTCTATGCCTACGGTTATAATCCCATTTGAAAATGAGTGGTCTCTGCCATATTAATGAGAGGATTAGTGAAGGGCATTCTTAAGTCAATCTCTTTTGAGATATAAAAGAGATTAAACAAGAAGCAGAGATGGAGGTAGGACAGCTATCAAGCCATATGAAGAACACCCGGGTGCAGAAGCTCAGTAATAAGGACCTTTCCCCAGAGCTCACAGAGACAGAAAGCCTTCTCCTAGAGCTGGCACCCTGAATTAAGACTTTTAGCCTCCTAAACTGTGAAGAAATAAAAATTTCTGTTTGTTAAAGCCACTCACTTATGGTATTTGTGTTACATAAGCAACAGATACCTAAGACACTGGCCTTTCTGAAGTGGGGTCCAGGGAAAAGGGCCAGAACAATGCCAAAAGGGTGATTCCACTTTCTCTTGCTTATTTAGGACTTGCCATCTTGTGGCCACAGAGCTGTGTGTGGCTGCACTAGCTGACAGCCATCTTCAAGACGTCTGCACAGCGTGGCTCAAAGTTCCTCACCCGTCTGCCAAGCCAAACGGGTCTTGGGCAATCTCCTCTTTACCCTAGTCAGCACCTCTGCAGAAAGAATGCCATGGACAAGACTCTCAGAAGGGCCTTCTTCTCTGACTCCAGCATGGAACCCAAGACACAGGCCACATCAGCAAACAGCTATTACTGTAACTATTACTACAAACACAGGCAAGTCCGCTGTCCTATAGCACTTGGTACATGTTTCCCACATATGAACTCACGTAACCCTCTCAAGAGCCCTCTGAGGTTCTACTGCAGCCCCTATTTTATGGATCAGGAAATGGAATATCAGAGAGGGAGACTAACCTGGCCAGGGTCACACAGCAGTAGAAGTGGAGGCAGAGGAGAGCCCAGTGCTCTGGCTTCATTGTCCTTAGCCAGCACCGCAGAAGACTGTTGACCATAAAGCTGGTAAGGACACCTGGTAGCCCCTGAGGGGGGATCCAGACCACAGCTGTTGAGACTCAGGCCTTGGCCACAACCCACCTCTCCCTGGGGTTCTCCCTGATGCCCAACACACCCCTTTATCAAGGTCCTTTCTGCTCTTCTCATACCCACTCTGAGGCCTCGGGCAGTTTGCATACTGCTCCGTCATGCACCTAGGTCCCCTCTCGGGAAGTGCTGTCCAGCCGCTGGCATCCATTCGCAAAGTTCCTGCTGACACTGCCACCACAGCCTGATTCCCGGAGCTGGGTCAACAGTTAGACCCGCTCTTATATTTAAGTTCACCAGCACACCCTGGAGGCCTTCAGATCCCCCACCTCAGAGTTTGACTCAGCAGGTCTCAGTGGGCAATAGTTCTGGAGAATCTGAATTTCTAACACACTCTCAGGTGACACTGATACTGCTGGTCAGGGCACCCCACTGGAGAATCAGTGAGTGTTCACCACGTGCAGCCTCAACTGTCTACCTCTCACGTTCTGCCTCAGAAACCCCAACTCAGAAGTTTCCTTCCCCGCTTCTCCGAGCCTCTGCTGACTGTCTACCTTCATGGCCACACAGAAGGCCATATTCCGGAAATGGATCTGACCCGGTGCATTGCAGTGAGTTAATTTCCCTCTAGCCATAGTCTTTGTGACTCCCCCCAAATGACTGGGTAGAGCTATGCAAATAAGGTGCTTGTGGCCCACCACGGGGATCACAGTTCGCTAATCATGTAAATAAAGTATATGGGGTGGACTAGGCAAACAATGTGTGTGGAACCCTAATGAAGGGACTGGTTAGTTTTAGCAGCCTGCTAGGCTATAAGGGAGACAGAGGAACAGAAAGAGAGAGGGGCTGTAACGTGGAAGACAGAAAGCGGAGGCAGAACCAGGGCAGAGAGGCGGGCTCTAACACCAGTCAGCCAGAAGCAACTGCAGAGAAAGTGACAGCACATACAGCAGAACCAGGAGGAGACAGTGCAGTGCAGTGGGACTACCAGCCCACGGATCAAGAAAGCTGAGTGCCTTCACACAAGAGGCTTGCTGATAGAGTGAGGTACTGCTGGTCACTTATGTCCAGAGCTAAACACTTTTGTGACATCTGCCCCAGTAGGGCAGAGGCCAGGCCCAGAGGACAAAGGCCACAGAGATTGGCCTGTGGGCAAGGCTACAGACTCCCTCAATCAAATGAACTGTATCCTGAGTCATTTCTGATCCTAAATTGTAACCTGTTACTTCCTAATAAACCCCAGGAGTACGTCTGGAGTTCTGTGTGGCCGCTGAAACAAATTACAGAGCCCAGCAGAAAAGTAGAGAGCGCCACTGGAAGGACTGTTGGTGTTAGGATTGGTGACAAGGCTGGAGACAGGCATGTCTGACCTCTGCCTCATATGAATCAGGATCAGTCTCGGGTTGTTGACTTTGATTCTCCTTCTCCCTGCTGAAGTTAGAAGTCAGACAGTGTCTCCATGTCATTTTCACACCCAGGTACTCCAACACCGAGTCCCCACCCCTCTTACTGTCTTCCATGCAGCCAGCCCAGCCTAGCCCAGCCCAATCCAGGCCTCTCCTGGACCTTTGCCACGATCTTACAGGCTAATAGCATATGAACTTGACTCTGCTAAGTGGGAAGGAGTTCAGCAAAGCATCAAATTTCATTTACTTATTCATCACATGTTTGCAATGAGCCAGGCACTGGTCCAGGTAGGTGGAGATGTAGCCACTTTTACCCTAACCCTCTTGGAGCTACGCACTTCCATGGCTCACCTAGTCCAGGAAGCCTTCCTGGATTTTTCGTTGCAATTCGTAAGCCAATAAAACCAAACCCATTGCTCAAAGCAACTATGTAAGACAGAGCAGAATTGTCCCACAGAGTTTCCAAGGCTGCGATCTTTACATAAGCAGACTGCTACATCTTTAGTCTACAGAGCTGCTGGTAGTTTTGAACTACAAACCTTTGGATTGGCAGCCGAGCACTTAACCACTGTGCCACCACAGCTCCTTGTGGCCCTTCCAGCTGCCTATTAATCTACCTGCCCCCGACCCTGGCGGCAGGCCGCTGAAGAGCAGGTCTGCCACAGCCTTCTTCCCCCACCTCCTGTCCTACCCTCTCTCCATTCCTCATGCCCTCCCTCCCCCACAACAACAGGGGCAGCCTCAGAGCCCCAGGGCCCTTGCAACTGCTCAACTTTCTGCCTGGACACTTCCTCTCAGGTTTCTACAGGCTGGCACCACCCTTTAGTCAGGTCTCTGGCCACACAGCAGACAACAGCCTCTATCCACCCTCATCTGTCCCTTGCTTCCAACTGAGTCCCTTTCCTCCAGAATTCGGATCGCAGTACATGCCGCCAAGTGCTCATTTCTAAAATGGGTGCTTCATGAGGGCATAGGCCTTGGGGGTGTCTCACTGCACCTCCATCTGCCTGGACCACAGGCTGGAACATGCAAATCATGAGCTGAATCAATGAACTTTGCTGCTTAAAAGTCTCAAGCCTCTGCCACTTGAAGAATTAAGTTCCTGTGCCACTGACCTACAACATTTATGACACCCTAAGTGTGGCTTCAACCCTCCCCTGCAGCCCTGTGTCATTTCCCACTGTACCTTCTCCCCACTCCTCTACCCCTTACCAAACTCTCCTCTCTACCTAATACTATTCTTTGGTCAGCCATCAAAATCATGCCCTTCCTGGGAGCCCAGACAGAAGGCATCTTTTCCCAGAGGTCTGGCTGGGCACTGAGTCTAACCTCTAAACTTCCAGCTGTGTCCTCTGCTCCTAGCTCTCTTGAGGCGCAGGATTGGCCCTAATGCCCTTCTTGGTGCCTCAGGGTCTAACAACTAAGGACACAGCAAAGAGGGGACCTGAGTCCACAGCCCACAGTACTGGGTGTGGGGCAAGGCCCCTGCACTGGGTCTTATCCCACCCCACCATACACTTTCCTCTTTAGTTTCCTCAAGGTACCCTGCTGCCTCTTTGGGGGATGGACAAGTCTTCAGAGCTCTGTCACTGGAGGGTGCTGCTAGGAAGCAGTCAGCATGGTGGCCTTCCCTGCCAAGTCTCCAGTAGGGGTGAGGAAAAAGGCCAGCTCCAAGGTCACTGCCTCTCCATAGCCTTCCTGGAATAGGCCTCCCCCCTCCAACCCAAGCAGCCACCTCTGGGCTCCTAGAAATTTCTACACACACCCCACCCCCAGCACCAACATCTGTCACCTTGGATTACTCAATCCATACCCCAAATCACCACCACCAAGAGGACAGGAATCCCCCAGGGCCCAGCTCTTGAGGGTGTCTCATATGACCTCAACATCTTGCATAGGACCATCCCGCCTCACAGGGATAGTGTCTTTTACCCACCCTTACCTGCTCTGAGTTCTTCACTTCTAAGGCCTGCCTCCAGTGCCACCCCTTTCAGGAAGTCTTTCTGGATTTCCTCCCCTGGCAGGATCCTTGGAGACTCCCGCACTCTCCACCCTCTCTCATCTTGCTCCTTCTCTGGTTTAAGCAACAACCTGAGAAGGTATCCACCAAAGTCACCTCTTCAGTGCAGTGCCCAGCACACAGGGAAGGCCTTGCCCAGCTGAGGTGGGGGCTGCTAGAATAATGCTTAGAGATAACAGATTTGTTCTGTGTTCAGGGAGGACAGAACTAGGCCAAAGGCCCTTGCAGATTTCAGTTCAGTGTGAAAAAGGAACATTCTAACAATGGCACTGCCTGATGTGGAGGGCAGAGGCCAGCACGTGTCCACGCTGAGCTGGCTGTCGGGCAGAGGTACATCTAAGGAACCACCACACTGAGACAGGGGAGGTTTCAGGCCATCTAATTTCACAGGCCCCTTAAAAGTACAGTAGTCCATGACTGCCTAACCCTGCAGGCCACGGAGTAAGTGGCCAAATGCTCACTAGGCAGCCATCCAGGCCTGGTCAAAGGTGTTTCCTGCCCACTCAGGGTGGGTAAGGGAGGTAGCAGGAGGCCAGGGCAGGCAGAGATCCTCCAGGCTGCAGGCTTCCAGTGCGATGAGGGTCCAAGACCACCGGGCTCTGGCTCTGGGTGCGAGAGCTGGGCCTAGTTTACCTGGAAGCCACAGCTGTAACTGGAGCCGAGGGGAAATATTAACTCGGGAGGGCTGAGCATCGGTGGGAAAAGCCGGAAAAATACATTTTCCCCTAAAGACTTGTAAAAAAATGCTCACTGATTTTTTTCCCTTTTACCCCAAGCTTTCACAGCTCTAAATATGCCACACTTAGTAATTTTACGAGCAAACCAAGCCATACATCACACGGTTTTATGTTCCTAAATTAACAAAAGGACTTTAAATCTATATGGAGCTCTTAAAAAAAAAAAAACAAAAAAACAGCACCACATCCATTTGCAGTCCCTTACCCTCAAGTTCCCTTTTCCTTTCAGTGCAGTCCCCCACCTCCTCACCCCCGACTCCATCGCTTCAAAATTTCTGCTGATTGTGTAGCCAGACCACCAAGGAGAAACACTTCCAAATATAGATGGAGAATGGTTCTGCTGAAGAGGGGGCTTCTCTGTCCCTTCCAGAAAGCCAACTTAATAAGTTATAAAAGCCTAGTATATATTTTTTAAAGGAAAGTGTAGAAAGACAGGGAGTCCCCAGGTGGTACAGTGGTTAAGAGGTGAACTACTAACCCAAAGGTTGGCAGTTCAGGTCCACCCAGAAGCGTCTTGAAAGACAGCTCTGGCAATCTGCTTCCAAAAATTCTTGAAAACCTCATGGAATGAGCAGTTCTCTTCTGCACACATGAGGTCACCGTGAGTCAGAACTGATCGATGGCAACTAACGACAACTACTACATGTGACGGGACCTGCTCTAGCAGGTGAAGAGGCCTCATCTACCAACCCAGTGGCACTGAGTGTCCGTAACAAGAACTAGAAGTCAGCGAGTCCTGAAGGTCTCCTGATCTCTGTTTTCTTAGCTGCAAAAGGCCAGGGTTGACCAGATGGTCCAGGCAGACAAAACGCTTCCACATGGGAAAGAAGGAAGGCCAGCGTGGCTGTTCTGGTCACACAGGTCCAGGGGAAGGATGGGACCCTGGGCTTGGAGCAAAGGCTCAAGTCTAGATACTTCATCCCACTGCTGGCTCAGTCCTTGGTCTCTGTGTGGCCCTGGCAAGCTTCCCCCATAAGTCTCTACTTCTTCCCGTCTAGAAGGAAGAGCCATCCCTGCGCCATTACTAAGACAGGCGTCCAGGTACCATAATGACCACACGCTCTATGAGTTCAAAAGAAACTTCTGTAGACTCTAAAGTCAAGAAGATAAGAGGAGATGGAATTAAGTGGGGCTCCTATCAGATTCCCACCCAAGGAGTAAGAACATGATTAAGCCAGAAAAAACCTTAATGAGAACCAAACTGAGCAGGGGGGTAGGAACCAGCCCAGGGCCCTCAGAGAAGGGCTGGGCTGCAGCCGGGACAAAAGGGCCCCTGGCTTTCCCAGCCGGCAGATGGAGATGGCGGCCCCTCCCCAGTTCTCAGGGGCATCAGAAGATTAATTAGTGACTGCCTGGCACGTATGAGATGGGAGCTGCAATGCCTGTCCCTGCTGAGTTTCTGAGCTGTAAATAAGCAGCTTTCTCAATCATCACTAAAATAGCAATGTTTTCCTTTTATCTGACTCAGAGCCCATTAGGCCCGACCTGGCCCCAGAGCAGGCCCTGGCTGGTTCCGGAGCCCTCCCCCAAGTCACTGGTTTGCTTATAACCTCACAGCTTCCCATGATAAACCCAAAGCTGGGCACAGCTGGCACCCACAGGGACCCGCAGCTCTGAGGACAGCGCTTGCCTGCCTGGGCACTTGGAGCCAGTAGCTGGAGGTCCACCCAGGCCCACCAGGGGAGAGATGGAATCAGCCTGGAATTAGGCTTTTCAGGAAGCAGTCTTGAAGGATGGGAAAAAAAAAAAAACAGGTAGCTCTCTAAAAGGCTGCCGGGCCAAGCTTCACTTCTTGGCAGCTCAGCTCTCAACACAAGAGCCCAAGTCGCTTGCAAACACTTCAAAGGCTGTTCACAGAGTGGTCCAGGCCAAGCCTGCCCAGCTCCTCCTAGAAGCATGTTATTAACAGCTCAGGAGGGAGCTGGGGGCAGGGACATGTCTGGGGTTCTCCGAGGACAGCCACCAGCTCAATATGAGACTCTGGGACAAGCCCTGGCCTCCCTGGGCCTCAGTTGCCTCTCACTGGAGGGTCCTTCCCGGCAGTGGACAGTGATCTAAGGCGAGGCTGGGGTCACCAAGAGTTCAGTGTGGGGCCAGGGTGAGGTCAACTGACAGCTGAAAAGTCTGTCCCT
This sequence comes from Heterohyrax brucei, assembly GCA_028571685.1. Lineage (NCBI taxonomy): Eukaryota > Metazoa > Chordata > Mammalia > Hyracoidea > Procaviidae > Heterohyrax > Heterohyrax brucei. The sequence continues at coordinate 37,524,527 of CM053161.1, forward strand.
CCACAAATGCCAGGAACGAGATAAGAGGCCGTCAGGGCGCCACCTCCAAGAGAATTGCCAACTCTCTCCCTCCTGCGAGTTCAACAAATATTTACTAAGCAGGGCCACTGGAGCCAGACAGCCTGGGGTCGGAGCCCAGCCAAGCCACTGCCAGGGTGACCTCCACATCTCAGGATGATCTCAAGTTATCTGGGCCTCAGTTTCCTGGGCTGTCAAACAGGTTAAATGAGCTCCTACAAGCACTGAGCACCCTGCCTGGCACAAGGTGGGTGCTGTATAAGCAGCAGCCTCCGTCTCCTCTTCTTCCTTATTTTTAGTAGAGATGAAACTCACATCCATCTTAAAATGAACAACCCAGTGGCATTTCATTTATTCACAACGTTGTGTGCCTACCACCTCGATCTAGTTCCAGAACACTCTCATCATCCCCCAAATAAAACCTTGTACCCACAAAGTACTCACTCTCCATTCCCTCTTCTCCACTCCCTGGCTTCCAAGGATCTACTTTCTGTCCCTAAGGATTTGCCGTTTTGGACATTTCCTATCAATGCAATCATACCATACGTGGCCTTTTGTGCCTGGCTTCTTTCCCTCAGCATAATGTTTTCGAGACACACTGTACCGTGTCTCAGGACCTCACTCCTTTTTATGGTTAAGTAATATTTCATTTTATGGATGGAACACATTGTTTTTGTCCATTCACCCACATAGGGACACTTCGGCTGTTTCTAGCATTTGGCTACTGTGAATAGAGCTGCTGGGAACACATGTGGACATCTCTTTGTTTCAGTGCCAGCTTTGATTCTTTGGTGTATACACCCATTACTTTTGAGTTGTTTCTGACTCTTGGCGACCCTATAGGACACAGCAGAACTGTCCCCATAGGGTTTCCAAGGAGTGGCTGGTGGTTTTCAGCTTCCAGCCTTCTGGTTAGCAGCCAAGCTCTTTAACTGCTGGCCACCACGGCTCCTTGGAGTATACGCCCTCAGTTTTATTAAGGCTGTTACCGGCCTGGCACTGAGCTGGGCATGAACGACACATAGTCCTGCCCGTGTGGCACTCACAGTCTGGTCAAGTTCACGATACAGAGAAACTGGATGAGAAGGAAATGTGAGATGGGATCAGCATTATTTAATGAATGATGGCAGCAAGCTCAGGCCCCTCCTCTCCCCACACTGAAAGAAGGCAGAAATCCCATCCACTCACCAGCAGCCAGCATCCTTCTCAAGTGCCCTTATGGCCACCCACCTTAGCATATGAAGCATCCTCTAGCTGAATACCATTCCCTCCCACCCTCTGCCAGTGAATAAGCACACAGAAGGGAGACACTGCAACATGAGGCAAGAGGTCTGCTCCAAAGACCCAAGTTCAAGTCCTGACTCTACCGCAAAAAAAGCTCTGTAATGTCCTGCAAGTAATTTCACCTTAATGATAAGGCAATAGCAAAGTTATTATAATAATTACAGCTATCACTTGCTAAGCATTAACCTCCTCCTAGCCACTTTGTTCAGGGTCTTACCATGGTTAACTTGCTTAACCCCTTAACTAAGGGTCAGCAAACACTTGCTTGTCAAAGGCCAGAGACTAAGTATTTTAGGCTTGGCTGGCCCTATCATCTGTCTCAGCTACTCAACTCTGCAGCTGTAGGGCAAAAGCAGCCACAGAAAGTACTTATACTGATGGGTGTGGCTGTGTTTTGATAAAACTTTACTTACAAATATAGGCCATCCACCTTTGGGCTTAGACTGCAGACCCCTGCCTTAAACAAATACTGAGGTTGATGCTTTTATAAATTCCATTTTACAGATAGGAAAATTGAGGCCCAGAGAGTTGAAGTCATCTGTCCAAGGTCTCAGCAAGGTAGCAGCAGAGCTAGTGCTCAAGCCTACACTGGTTCCCTTCAGGGTCACCAGCACAGCGTCATTCTCTCACTTGCCAAACAGGAGGAACCAGTATCTGATGCCAGCACCTGATGGTTAACTGGGTTAACTGCCCCTGGGGTACTGGCTGGCAAGCAGGTTCTGGGCTCTTGCTCCCTGAGGTGACAGAGACAGGATCCAGCTATAGGGACATAGAAATTTGGGGACACCAATGAGTTAGGTTGGTCAAGTGCAGTGGGGGCTGTGCCAGCTTCACGTCCCAGCACCACACTTCCTAGGTGGGTAAACTGCTTTGCCCCTCCTGGCCCCACCTTCCTCATCTGTGAAATGGGTGGATAACATGCTTATCTCAGAGGTTGGCTGTGAGATTTACCAGAGGAACCTCAGGCAGGGCCCTGATGACAGGGCCTGATAGTAGAAGTAGTAGGTCAGTAGTATGTCACTAATACTGCCACAGTGACTATGACCTCTACTACTCTAATAGGCACCAACCAAGGCTCAAGAGGCTACCACTTAACCACATTTCTTCCCTGTTAAACTTCTAGGCTGAAATTACATCAAAACTACACAAAGTGCAAAACCCTAGTGGAGGAATAAACACACCCCAAACTACAATGTGTGGGGTAAAATTTGGTGCAGACCCAAATGTCCTTGTGCCTGCCACTTTCACCGTCCATCTCTCCTGATCTCCCTGCAGCCCAGCCTGGCAGCCCTTACACCTCTGCCTGCTAAGGACATTACCTGACCTGGACTGATTGATTCCCCTAATTGCTTTGAATTTCCTAGGCTGACACTTCCTCCTCTCCTTTCAGAGGCTCCCGAGTCAACAGAAAATCGGTCACCTGATGAGTAAGTACCCGCCAGCAGCCACCCAATGGCAGGTGAAGTGCAGTGTAGATTACAAACACCTGTGCTTTTGAGACTCCCTGTACATAAGACGATTCATGCTTGCCACAGGCGTTTACAGAGCGTCCAGGAGGCTACTGTAGGGGAGGCGCTGGATACAAAGAGGAAAGCACCGTCCTGCTCCCAGCCGCCAGGAGGGAGAAGGTCAGGAACACGGCAGCTGTGGTGGGAGGGTCTCGGCTCCTTTCCTGGTTAAGAGTGCTTGTCCTTTTTCACCAGGGGAGCGCTCCTTCTTCACGTTTCCTTGGCTCCCATGGGGGGTGGTGAGGGTTGGTGAGCACTCAGCTCCAAAGGTCTCCCTTACCCTTGGTTGGAACACAACCTTTTGTAAACTGGGGATTCCCAGTCCTACTAGGGAAGTAGGGGGAGAGGGGGAAAGCCATGCTTGATGTTCTGATTTGCATGTCAGACAGGGGAGGAAAAAGAGATCAAGACTGCACTGAGGAGCCTGAAATATATTCTTCCTACAAAAACGGTGTGCCACTGAGTATGAAACAGACCTTGTCTGTTACCAGGAAGGACTGGGGAACCAAGACAGCTACAAAGACCCTCAAAGAAGAGTGAACCCACATGTATCCCAGAGACCCAAGAAGTCTTCCCTACTTTTCTTTTTTTTTAAGCTGCTTGGGGTCACCAGTGACCCTTCCTGCCTCTATGGAACTCACTCCATTAGCTGGGTTAAAACACTTGCCCTGATCCAGGGCCACATCCAACAAAGCCGAGTCCAAGCCACTGTCCCACCCTCCACCCCTGGATCCACTCCAGCAGCTGGGTGCCTTAGCAAAGGTGACGGGGTATTCTGAACAGCGAGAGAGAAAAATACAGTTAAACATCCAGCCACGTGCACTCTAACCCAGCATAACAATTCAGAAAGAAACCCAAGGGGCAGATGCAGAATTGTAAGAACCTCAAATGACAAGACCAGAAACTTCCCCTCTCTTCCTCATACCGCCCCAGCACCTCCCCACCCCCTCACTCAGGGCACCCAGCTTCAATCATAACTGTGTGTCAAAGGCCAGGGAAAGTAAACTCTCAAAGGAAGGGAGGGAAGATAAAAACGGAGCTAATTCCTAGAACAAGCGGTCACACGCAGAACGGCCTCCCTGACCTATGGGTCACGTGGCCCCACCTGGGGCTGCAGGGCTGGCTGGCTGGCTTACTCCCCACTCCAGGGCACCCAGGGAGGAGTGGCAACCTGGCTCTGTAGGGCTCCAGGGATCGCCGCTAATTCCCCCTTCCTCAGCAGGGATCTGTGGCTCACTAGCTTCCCTTCACTCTATATTTCATTCTTTTTTAAGAGTTAGAAGTCCTAATCCGATGGACTCAGATGGAATTCTCCAAATCTGCTGTCACCCTCTCCCCGGCAATAAACACCCTTTTGGCCGAAAGCGCGACTTGCCCCGAAACAGAAAGTTACACACAGGGCAAGCTGCTGTCAGCGCACAGGAAGGTTAAGGAAACAGGAAGCCAAGTCAAATACCCTCCCGAGCTTCCCCGGCCCCCTCCCCCGACCTCGGCAGGAACAAAACCTTCCAGGGAATCCCAGGCAGGAAGGGGGGGGTAGGCAGAGATACCGCCAGGGGGCTGGCAAGAGGGAGAGGAAAAGGAGCCCCAGGACAGGGGGAGAGGGACGCGTGCTACCCGATCAGCGGCCTACTGGAAAGTAACTTCACACTGGGTGCGTAATTCACCTTGGACGCTTAAGTGCTCCAGCCGCTCGTGGTGCCTCCGCCGCCGCCGCCGCTGCCGCCGAGGAGCGGGCTCCGGGCAGACAAAAGGAGCGAGACACGCAACCCCTGGCGGTGAAGCGGCGGGGGTGGCAGGGCTCCTGGCTCACTGAGCGCAAACCCAATCGACTCAGCTGCGTCGGCGGGGCCGCGCGGGCCCACAGCTCCGACTCTGACTGCGGGCGCCCGAGGGGGTCAGGTCATGGGGGCGGCGGTGTGGGGCGCGCCGACGTCGCACGGGACCGGAGGAGACGCACGGCTCGCTTACCTGGTAAGTAATACAGAGGCGGCTTCAATCCAAACATGATTTAAATTAGAATTCCATAGTGGCCAGAGAGGGACGGAAAAGGAAAAAAAGAAAAAAAAAGAAAATCCAGCAAGGAAATAAGAAGCACCGGCCAATCCACGGAGAGCAAAATTGTCCAAAACAATAAAATAAAGGCAGAAAAGCGATCCGGAAAGCGACGGAAAAAAGAAAATCAGTCTTTTTTTTCCCCAAAAAACGATCAAAAGGCTGTCTCTCCGGGCAGTGCCCGGGCAGTTTGGGCCACCTCGGCCCTGGCAGGTCCACAATGAGGTAATTGACGGCCAAGGGCGGCGGGGGCCTCCGCAGCTGCCCGGTGTCTTCGCCGCGTGTGTATTTGCTGCCTTTTGGACTTGAGATGCAAATAAAAAAGGGGGGGGAGGCGGAGGGAAGCAGGCGGGAGAGCGCCGAGCAGCGAGAGAAAAATAAGGGGGGAGGTGAGGGTGATGAAATTGGGGGGGTTAAGATCTTTAGGGATTACTCATTTGAAAGAGAGAGAGGGGAGAAAAAAAAAGCAGCCCCCAAGACGTGCGAGTAGCAATCTCTCCTTTCAGTCATTTGAATGTCAAGGGCGAGGGTCAACAGACCTGTTTCCAACAGGGTTTCACGTTCAGAACCAGAAGGAAAAAGGAAGGGGGGGCGGCGGGAGGGGGTATCTCTTGTTGCCAAGGAGAAATCGGCTTTGTTTTCGTTTCCCCTTAGCTACTGGGTGAGGAGGGGCGAGGGTGGGGGAGAGGAGGAGGGGGCGAGCGGGAGAGGGGAGAGGAGAAAATTAATACCCAAACAGCCAAGAAGTACCGAGGGGGCGATTTCTTCTCGTAAATAAAGGAGGCAGCGATAGCAAACAAGTCTCGGGCAGGAGAAAGCTGGCGGAGGAGCCGGCTCCCCTCCCCCTCTCGCAACCACCACCTTTTTTTTTTTTTTGGTTATCTTCTTGTCCCGGCGTCCCACCACTGACTCAGAGAAGGGGTGGGGAAAGGAGGCGAAAGAACTCGCGGGGGCTTGGCGCCCGGCAGAAGGAGGCAGGAGCCGAACAGGGAGGCGAAAGCGCACAGCGGTGGAGAGCCCCTCGATCAATTTTCATGCAAGAATCATTATCGGTAAATTGGAAAGCTGGCTGCCTGACAGCAGATTTGTCTCCCCTAATGAAAGCGAAAGGGTAGGGGCGCAGCGGCGGGCGGCTGCAGGCGGCGGCGGTGGCGGCTCCTTCCGTCTCTACGCGGCATCTTCCGAGAGCTCCATGCTTCGTAGGGCGATAATAATAGTTTCACTTGCCGGCTTCCCCCAGCCCGGCCGCCGGGCCGGGTCGCGGATCCATGTGGACGGGGGTCGGGGCCCAGAGCCGGGCTCCTGTCTGCACACCGAGAAGGGTGCTGCTGGCAGCGGGGTGCTCTCTCGGCCCCACAGCAGGGGCCGCTCGCAAAACAGTGAGCTGCTGCGGGCGCCGCGGGTCCCCCCTCCGGCCGCCCAACTCCGCGCTCTGGCTGCCCGCCCGCGCGCCCGCCCGCCCTCTGTGCGCCCGCCCTCGGTCCCACCCCACCCACGACTGACAGCTGCGGGAGCTGGGAGTGCACTCACGCCGGGCCCGGGAGGAGGATCCCCGCACTGTGCCCGGGGGGCGCTCTGCCGCCCTTTGTGCAACTGACGCTAGACTGCGGAAACGCACGAGCCGGCCAGGCCAAGGGGGCTTCACAGGCAAGCGGCCTCGCTTCCCCACCTCACCCCACTTCTTAAAAATCCCTGTTGCAAGTGTAATCAAATGCGTGATACCATCTCCCACTCTCTTATGCACCCGTGCGTTATCAGATCCAGGAAGGCATGCTTCCAGGGAAATAGACCTAATAAATGCTATTACTAGGATTCTGCGAGCTCTGGCTGCACCATAGTAACAAGAGCCCTGGCTAATTTGGTTTAAGAAGACGATCAACCGCACAGAGAGCGTGTGAGCCACCGTGGAGCCTGTATCTCTCCTCTCCACGCTGCCTTTCTTTCACACCAGCTCAAGAAGGCCCCATGTGATAATTCCCCAAATCTAGGGGGAAAGAACCCTGCCGCCAAACCACATCCTGTGTGCTCCTTGTCCAGACCCAACGATTTTAAAGAGACAGAATCCATTTACTCAGGCCCCCTCCAGTATGGGCTGCAAAGCCATATCTCGGTGTGACAATTTATTTTCAAGCCCCTTTGCCTTCTGAAGGCCGGCTTGGTGGCAAAAACAGCCGAAATTGCGACTCGGCGACACTCAAAAGGTCACCTTTTGACCCAAGATACAATCATTTGAGTTTGAGGAAAGGAAAGGGGAGCTGTCACAGCCTGGCTTGGGTTCCTGCCAACGCTGTCCAGTCACTGCATAAATCAGGGGTCCCCAGCGGCAGCCCCAGGGTCCCTGGTAAATGCTGAGGCTTCAGATGGCAATTGAACTCTCAGAATATGATACCCTAGAGGAGAGTTCCGGAGGGTAAAACAGAGGAGGTGTAGGACTCCGAGTGCTTTCATATACTCCCCACGCCCACCCCGCCAGAATCTTCTTAAGTGGACTGGTGGTGCTCCTGCCCACTGCCGCCAACGGCTCGGTCGGTGGGTGCCGCGCGCAGGCTGCTGCCTTTTCCGCCAGCCCGGCTGCTCGGGAGGGGCGGGGGTGGGGGAGGAGGGATGCGGGAAACAGTGGTTAATCGTCTCCAGTCCTCCGCCACGCCCCCCTGGCGTCCCCTTCCCGCCACCGCAGACGGGTGACCAAGCGAGCGCGGACACCAGGGGAGGGCGCCGAGGCGGCTGCCCAGGAGGACACCGGTCGCTCCGGACTGCCTGCGCCCGCCGCCAGCATCTGGCTGCTCCGCCCCGCGCTGACCCTAGAGGTCGCGACTGGCCCTTGGCGGCGGCGGCGCTTTGTTTCCGGGGCTGCATGGTGGCACCCTCAGCCTCCCCCAGTGCTCCCCACTGGCCTTGCAAGAGAGGCAGTGGTTGGGCATGGTGCGATTAGGGACCAACACCTGCCCTTCTGGCATATACTCCTGCAGCCCTCCACCCATTTACCACCCACATACTTGATAAACTGCTCCCTTTTGCGAGTGGGGGCAAATGGGTTGGGCTTGGGGGACTGTTGCGTGTAAGCTACCTCTACTCATCCCGCCCAAATCCACACAAGCTCGGAAAATATCAGATCCTAGGGGGTGGGGTGGGAATGGAAACAAACTATTTTTAAAAGACCCTAAACTATCAGTTTCTGTTGTCATTCTTTTATTGGTTTTTAATTCTCCGGGATTACGGGAACAACAGTAGTAATTAATACTAAACCTTCCTCTACTGTATATGCTAATGGCAAGAGCCATAAAAATTAATTTGCAAACATGTCATTACACAATCGCTGTACAGGCAATAAACCTGTAATTATAGGCCAATCATAGACAGGGTACAGGGGGAGGGGTGCTCCCCAATCTGCTGATTGCCCCCCCTTCCCCTGCTAAAGTGGGGACAGCCATGCCAGAAACAAGCATGCCTTCTAGGGGCTGCCTGTGGTGAACGAATAGTCTCAGCTCCCGCGGTCTCCAGTCTGAGTTCCAGCTGGCCTGGCATCTATGCAAGACTGCCTGGGGACAGCCACTCAGGGACCCTCTTGGAATGGAAGTGGGTGAGGAGAGGAAAGACGGGGCCTGGACGAGCTCCCTGGGCCTGGGCCTTGGAGGGTGCAATAATGGAGATGAGAGAAGAACACACAGAGAAGAGAACACACTCACTTATCTCTGCTTCCTCGTCAGAGGCAAATACCTCTCCTACTAAGTATTTGTAGGGCTGTGTCAAGTTATCTGAAAAGGCTCAGGCCCAGCCCTAATTGCTTTCCACCACACCCTTGGGGAGGAGGTGAGGAGGTGAGCTGTAAGACTCTAGTGACAGTTCAGCCTCCTAGCCCTGGCTCTGGGCTTCTAAAAGTAGGCTAGTGGCATTTCCTGGTGACAGGGACATCTGTAAGGGAGGAAAACATGGGTTTCAACCATGGCATGTTAGCCTCACCGCAGCCAGAGCGACCTGGTGCCGAAACAGCTGAAAAATATAAAGCAATGCCCACCATGCCAATGTCTGCTGAATGGGCCGGCTTTGCACTGAATAGCTCGGTTGTTTGCCGTAATTCAGCTGAACAGGCCGCTGGGGGCAGTTTTCCCTTTCCCGCCGGCCCTTGTGGCTTGGCTGGGGATTTTGGAACCCATCACTGTGGCCATTCATTCCCAGGAGAGCCACCTCCTTGTCCAAGAGGGCTAGATGGCCATGCTGGGGGTGGATGGGGCAGCTGGTCCAGGCCACACCTGGACCAGAGGATGCGTGCCCAGGTGAGAGGGGCCACAGGGCATTTCACCCCAGTGGGATTCTGTCCAGGGAACGGGTGTCTCCTTTTCTCCCTCTGCCCCCTGCTCTCTCACACAGCCACTCAGCTTCTCTCAGTTCGCCTCTAGAGAGTCAGTGAGCATCTATGAAAACAGGTCAGCAGGGCTGGCAGGGCTCACTTCAGTGAGCCTCCAGGTCCCCTTTCTGAAGAGTTTGGGAACACCATGAGGAGAATGTCTTTCTCAAGGAGACAGACCACTGTCCCACCCCTGCCCACACTGCAAGCCATCCCAGGGGCAGGTGGTCTTGCCTGGGCAAGGCGGAGGGAAAAGAGAAGCATTTCGTCTCTCAATGGGAAGACAAACTATGGGCTGAGCTGCCCCAGAAGCAGGCACAAACCTCCAGAGTCCCACCCTGAAGACACTGGGGTCCCTCCTTGCCCCCGAGAGCCGTGTCTTCAAAATGGAGGAGACCCAGACTCCCTCTAGTGGGGCAGCTGCCCGTCACCACACAGAGACAACAGAGTGGGCCAAGAGAGTCGGCTGAACACAATAAAAATAGCTTTCCGCACGTGCTGAGAATCTGGGCTGCAAGCACAGTCTGGTCTGATAGTGTGGTGGCCAGGCACCTGCAGAGCCTACGGCCTGTCCCTCACTGGTGGCTGCCCAGTAAGGCGGCAGCCCAACCTTCTGAAGAGGGGCTTGCCCCCCCATGAGCCCCAGACAAAGGGGCCATGGGAGGCCACGTGGCTCACCTGAATGCCCCATCCTCATAAGTCAGCAGCCTCAGTGCTCTTGAGGACAGCAATGCCAGCTGACACTTCCTGCATGCTCCGTCTGGGCCTGCCATGGTTCTAAGGACATTTCACAGACCTTTGCAACAGCCCTATGCAAGGTGACCATCAGGAACCCCATTTCCCAGGGGAGGCAGCGGGCTAGTAGGTGGCAGAGCTGGGCTCTGAACCCGGGCTGGCTCCAGAGTCCACGTCCGTGACCATTATGCAGCAGAAGGCAGGGGAGTGGCAGACCAGAGCTCAAGTTCCAGCTGGGCCTCCATCCTTGGTGCCCTTGGACAGTGATGCCACCATTTTGAGCCCCAGTTTCCTCATCTGGGAAATAGGGTGAATAGCCCCTGCGTCCTAGAAGGACATCAGTGCCTGTGCACGGGCCTGGCACAGAGTCGAGTCCTTAAATTCAGCCATTCCTGCATGTGGGATAATGGTGGTAATCACAGTAACAGCAGCTACCGCAGACAGCGCTTCAGTACGGCGGGGACCCATGCTGCGTGCTGTCTTCTGAGCATTATCTGACCAGGAACTTGCCACCCACGGGGCAGGTGTTAGGGCAGGAGCCCCAGAGAAGGGAGGTCACTCCCCAAGGCCCGCAGCAGCAACTAGCCTTGCTTTTCCCTCCGTGGGTTCCAGTCCTTAGGTGCAAATGTTCTAGCAGCCAGATACGTCTGAAGTGAGAAGACCAAGGGGCACCTCTGCCCAGTGCCCCTCACAGTGCCACCTGGACACCCAGATTTGTTCCTGCCTTTGAGAGTATACTTACTTTTGTTTTCCTGTTACCCTGGGGTGCACTAGATACACCCCATCCAAGGCATGTAGCCACGTCTTGCTGGGTCCAACCAGACCACCTGGGGCTGGGCTGCCTCCACTCTGTCCCTATGTAGTGAGCTGCACGGGGCCCCTCACAAGGTGTGTCCCTCCAGAATCTGTGAAAAGGGATCTCAACTTAGACTACACGGGATTAGGGTGGACCCTAAATCCAATGACAAGTGTCCTTCTAAGAGACAGAAAAAGAGACACAGACACATGGGGGCAGGGGAGAGAAGGCCACATAAGAGGGCTGAAGGGACGGGGCCTCAGGCCAAGAAGCCTCTGGGGTTGCCAGATGCTGTAAGAGACAAGGATACTCCCCTAGAGACTTCAGAGGGAACACTGCCCTGCCTACGCCTTGATTTTGGACTTCTGTCTTCCAAAAATGAGAAGGAATAAATCTGTTGTTTTAAGACACCCAGTGTGTGGTATCTTCTTGTCACAGCAGCCCTAGGACTCTCATATACCCTGTCACTTCTGTAAAACTGTTCTGTGTTCTGCCAACTCAGAGTAGCCTAGGCATTGTCTGAGCTGGACATCTCAGGCCTCTGGCCAGCCAAGACCATCTCTTCTTTGGGTCTTTAATGAAGGTTTAAATTAAATGAAGCAGCTGAAGTTACACCGACTGGGACAGTGAGCTTTCTGGTGGCCCACCTTCTTGCCCCACCTTCTGGTAACTCCGACCTACCAGCTGAGGTTTTGGGAGCAGCCAGGTCCCCATTAGACCATGGGATGCAGTTCTTCACCTGGGCATAGTTGGCCAGGCTTCCTGATGACTGACCATTGACCTGAAGACTTTGTTCACTTGACACTCCTGTGGACCAACAAGGCCTGGATAATAACAAGAATCTTCTGTGCGGCTGGCTATGTGCCAAACCTGTTCCCTGTTTCTCCTGGGCTCAAACCCAGACCACATTTCTCAGCCTCTATAACTGTCAGGGAAACTCTAGTGGCATAGAGGTTAAGTGCTATGGCTGCTAACCAAAGGGTCCACAGTTGGAATACACCAGGCGCTTCTTGCAAACTCCACGGGACAGTTCTACTCTGTTCTGCGGGGTCACTATGAATCGGAATCAACTTGATGGCAATGGGTTTGGTTTGGGTTTTATAGTTGTCAGGGCCAACAGAATGTGGATGACACAATAGTTCCCCATAGCTGGCCCAGTAGCAACCCCTGCAATAACCAAAGCCAAAGCCAACACCAAAGCCACTGAAGGCACCTTCATTTTCTTTACCCATCCAGCCACTGGGTGTTGGCTTCCAGGATGACCCTGAGATCCCTGTGTGGGAGACAGCAGTACTGTCATCCACTCAGCCCCCACATGATGTTAACAGCCTAGTTCATGCCTTATCCCCACTAGCTGTAGATCATGTGGGCATGTGGGTAAGAAATAACATCTACTGTGCAATTTATGTTGTGCTCAGCCACTGGGATTTCAGGATCTATTTGTTATAGCAGCTAATATCAGTCTCACACACATACCAATAGGTCCCTTTACAGATGTCTACTTAACACCAAGTACTGTGCCACATGCCTTTAAGTATTGCCTTATTACATCCTCATAACAAAAACAGCTTTATTATTATCCCCATTTTTCAGTCCTTAGGTAGAGCAAATGGTCAAGCCCTTGACTACTAACTAAAAGGTTGGTGGTTCAAGCCCACCCAGAGGCACCTTGGACAAAAGGCCAGGAGGTCTGTTTCCCAAAGGTTGCAGCCCTGAAAACCCTCTGGAGCACAGTTGTACTCTTAACATATATGGAGTCTCCACGAGTCAAAATCGACTTGGCAGCAACTGGTTTGGTTTTGTTTCTCAGACAAGGAAACAGATTCAGAGAGGTGGAGTGACTTGCCCAGCGTCACACAGCCTGTAAGAAGAAATGCTCAAATTTGAACTCAGATGAGCTCGATGCCAGATTCTGAATTTTTACCTGTTTTCAGGACCGTCTCCCTTACTTCTCTCCAGTAGGACCTGGGAAGAGGCTTCAGTCTAGAAACCCCTTTCTCATGAAAACCAAAACAAGAGGAGAGGCAACAATCCTGCATCTTCCCATCCAGCACACAGAACTATGACTTTGACTTCCAGTTTAGGCCAGCCCATGGAGAAGGCTGCTGCAAGCCCAGTATTCAGGAACTTAACAAAATAACAGGGAGATTGAAGCGATACTGCCAAAACCCAAATACCTGGGGCTGCCAGAAGCTGGGAAACAGTGCCTCCTCCAGAGCCTTTACTTAGAGAGAAAGCACACCCCTGTGACACCTGATTTGGACTTCTGGCCTCCAAATCTGGGAGACAAAGAGAGGCAGAGATAAGGCCAAAGTGCTCACTTCTTGTGGGCCACACAATAGACAGAGATTATGTTTGGGACCACCTGGCGACGCAGCTCACCCCAGAAAGAGCGCCTCTGCTGCCCTCACATGCCTCCAGGATGCAGGCAGGCAGAGGGAGCTGACTGGTAACTGCAGACAGCTCTGTTGTCACTGTGTTGCTTTGTGTAGGGCCAACCCAGCCTGGCAAATGGCTGGAGAGATGCACTGGGCAAACTGAGGAATGAAGGGTGCTTCCTAAATCCCCAGGCAGGCTGGGGACATGGCAGGGACAGCGTGTGCGCTGCCTCCGCAGATCGGCCCCTTTGCCAGCCTGCCTTGCTGCCTGGGGGCAAATCGAACAGGCTTTCTTCTTCCCAGGTGACTGCTCACCGGAGACCACAGAAACCTTGTTCAAGGGAAAGACGGTATTTGTGAACAGCCGTTCCTGCTGGCTGCCTTGGTGAATGCTGGGGAGGAAGTCACCGCTGGAGAGGCAATTATCCATCTGTGGATGACACATGGATCTACCTGCCTGCCCCTGGCTTCACTGGTTCAGGTCTGTGTAGCCCTCCGGCTGACACCATGAGACTTGAAAAATGTGACTTCTTGCCAGCTTTTCCTCTTGTTCTGGCACTCCCTTTGTAGCACCCAAGTGGGGAGCCCACGGGCCCATTTTAACCTCTGCCTTTACCTTGTGTTATGGGCTGAATCATGTCTTCCCAAAAGGATATGTTGAAGTCCTGACCCCTGGCCCCTGTGAACATGACCCTATTTGGAAACAAGGCCTTTGAAGATGTTCCCAGCTATATTAACATGAGGTCATATTGAAGTGGGAGTCCCTGGGTGGTGCAAATGGGTAATGCACTCAGCTGCTAATAACTACAGTAGTTAGGCATTGAGCTAACCATAGTGGTGTCCTTATGAAAGAGAAGAGACACAGACACAGGCACAGAGGGGTGACAGCCGTGGGAAGACCGAGGCAGAGACAATACATGTCTGTTTTTAAAAGTCACTCACATCATGGTACTTTGTCATAGCAGCCTCAGGATACTACAGAACTTGAAATAAATCCTGGTGTCAGCCCTGCCACTACCCTCCCCACTGCCTTCCCCTCGTCTACCTCTCTGGGCTGTCCCCAGGGCCTGTGCTGTCCTTTGCTTACCCCCTAGGGGGTCATGGCAAGCCCCAGCCAGCACCTGCATTGATGGAGAAACCCCTAGACATGTCCTGAGATGGAATGTTCTTCCTGTAATATTGCTTCTTTCTCCTGTCCTTTGCAAAGCACAGATATAGCTCACAGTGTCTCCCCACTGGCACAGCTGATGTCTGGGTTGGATGATCCTTCATGGCAGGGGCTGTCTGACACACTGCAGGATGCTGAGCAGCATCCCTGGCCTCCACCTTCTAGATACCATTAACATGCCCTAGTCATACAACAGAAAACATCTTTAGACGATGCCTGATGTTTCCTTGAGGGGGAAAGGGACCTGCCCCAGCTGAAAACCACTGATACAAAAAATGAAGCCAGTAGAGTAACCTGGGCTATCAACTTGATTCTACTACTGACCTTGAGCAGGCAGCTGACTCTCATTTGGTCCCAGTTTTAGTGTGTGAGCAATTAGAAGGGTGCCTGGTCTCCCAGCTTCAGGAGTCTCTGTCTCTGACTTTTGAGTGCTGCTCAAATGGAACCAATGGTTCCAAAGACGGGACCAGCCTGTGACTCAAAAGATGGGATCAGAAGGGATCCACTGCTCAAAGACAAAATGACAGGGGTGGGCCAAAACTGCAGGCAGGCAACCCCGGTGTCTTTGGCCTCTCAGCTTTTTCTTCTACAGTCCTCTTTCTCCCTAACCTAAACAAAATCTGCTCTGAAACAAAAGCATCTTCAATCAGTCATTTACACTCTAGTAAGATTTAGTACCAGCACTACCTCTCAAGAACCAAGGCTACAGCTCTGGTTGAGAGCATCTCAAGGGCCTGGAACAGCTGTAGAATGTATTTGGGAAGGGTAGGACAAAAGAGCCATTCTGCCCTCTTGGATTAAAATGGTGATTTCTATTTCACATGAGGCTTGATGCAACGAGGTAGACCTCTGGGTGCCCTGTGCTACAGTCTGTCTCAACAGCTGCTAGGGGAGGGAGGGTAGAGCTGAGGTGAAGTGCTGGGCTTGGGGGAAGTTATGTGACTCAGAGACATTGTGATAAAGACGCAGGCTCACCAACACACCTGGCGCCGAATGCACAGGTCTGCCAGATTTTGGGATCACCGCCAGTCTCCCGACAGCACCTGGCAAACACCAGCTTGAGCTGAGCTGAACAGAGCACCAGGGCCAACACAATTTCAGCAGGTGACCACAACTCTGACCCATGTGTCCCAAGGAAAGGATTTTCGGGTGCTTGTGGGGTGGATTATCCAGAGTTGGATCTAGCTTGGCTTTTAATGGCAAGGTAGGATGACTGTCCCTAGGCAGGAGAACACACACCTGCTGACTGACTTCTGCAGAGTGGGAGGCTTGTGCGTTTTGGAGAGACTGGAGGGTCCCAGCATGACTCTGCTCCCATCATAGGTGCAGCGCGGCTCTGGCCTTCTCTGGTCTTCAGTCTCCTCTGCTGTAGGAGGCCTGGACTAAATGATCCCCCAGGCCTCCCAGCTCTGCGAGCCCGTGATTAATAAAACTCAGACGTGCCATCTGCTTGCTCTGACATTTAAGAAACAGAACGAGTTTCCAAAGAAGAAGCTGCCCCGCATTGCACGTTTCTCCCCCTTCGCCCGCTGCTCCGAATGTGGGTTCACACCTTCCCAGCAGCCCCACCCCAGCTTTAAAAATCTCTGCCTGCACACACACAATCACACACAGAGCTATACCCCCAGTCCCAAAAGTTAAAAATGGGGAATCAGCTGATGACAGGGGCTTGCCCTAGAAGAAGTCTGAAATAACAGCAGTCTGTCCGCTGGGATCCTTTCCAGGCCACCCACCCTTTTAAGCCCTTCCCTGTCCTGACTGCAGGTGCTCAGACATCTTACCAGCTCCTCCCACCGCTGGAGTGTGTGAAACACTGTCCCCTTTACAGATGGGGAATGAGCTCAAGAATGAAGGGCTGTCCCCCCAACTTTGCATGACCAGGGTCATGACAGGCAGTGTGTGTATAGTGCACAGTGCTGTGTGGGGTGGCATATACCCAACAGCCTATCCTGCAGATGGACTCTACACCTTCCAAAGTGGCCATACACCTAATACCATGTATACACCCTGCCAACATGCTGCAGAAGCATGGTCTCAGGCTCCCTTGGCTCCTAGGTGCAGGGATGCAGCCTTGCTGAGACAAGGCCAATCCATGCAGTGACTGTAAAGGTCAAGAGGAGGGTGGTAGTGGGGAGGTAGGGCCACAACTAGTTGGGGGAGACAGTCAGGGCCCAGGAGAATCAACCACCGTCTCATACCCTAGCAGAGCTGAGTAGGGTGGAAGGTACATGATTCGACCTGTGAGACCTGTTTGGTGGCCTTGGGTGGCCAGGTGTCCAGTGGCCTAGTCTGTGGTTTCCTCCAGCTCCCTGGGTACTGCTGCTAGCAGAGTCCCATAGAGGAATTCCTTGGGCAGCCCCCAGCCCAGGGCCTGGCACTCCCGGCTAGCTGGATCTCAGTGGAGCCCCCACCAGCTGCCCTGTTGCTGCTTGTGCAGATCTCAGATGATCCACTCATAAGAATTCCAGATGATCTGCTCATAGGGATCCCAGATCACTGCTCATGAGGATATCAGAGGATCTACTCATGAGGGCCCCAAATGATCCCCTCTCACTGTCCCGCTCCTTTGCCTCTCAGCCTCCAGGTGTCAGACAGTGCTCCGGCAGCCCTCTTCCCAAACACTTAACTGGGCTGCCTGCTCTGCCCTGACCTCTCTGGACACATGTCTACACTCCCTGCTCTGTTTCCTGTGAAGTACAATCCCTGGACCTTCCTCTCACGGTCTGTCTTCTGCCCCCGCCACCCTTCCCTGCCTGTGCCCCATTGGCTGGAGATGTGGCCTGACTTCTGTTTTTGATCATTGACATTGAAGTCAACCCCAAATGCAGGATAAAAATATATAACCAGCTTCTTTAAAGCACCAAAGAGCTGACAAGACTAGAAGGAATTACCAGGTCAAGAGGGACAGGGAGACAGCAAGCCCTGGAGCTGACCCAGCAGACAGGACATATTTACCCTGCAGGCATCTGCAGATCCTAGGAAATTTGAACTTCTGTTTTTATAGTCTTGAAGGTTGAGGGGAACAGAAAGCAAAGCAGTGAATCCTCTATACAAGTTGTGGGACTAGCAGAAGACCTTCTCCACAATAAAGGAAGCCCAAAGAACTACCCACTTCGAGTGTTGGTGAGGGAGAAGTGGACCAGGCCTAGTGCAGAAGCACAACTATTAAGCCCTGAAGTGGATTAAGGTGCTTTCAGAGCAGCTGTGTCTCCAGGTACCTGTCAGAAATAAATGCAAATTATCCAGAAGAAAAGCATCTTCATCCTGGGCTTCCAATTATTTCTGCAAAACTGTTTTTCAAATATAATGACCAGCACACGGTTAAAAATAAGCAAGCACATAAGAAAACCCATACTTCCTGACTGAGAATCAGAAGAAACAACAGCCAACAGAACCAGATCTGCAATGACTCTAGGGATCAGAAATACCAAAGTCTATACAACACCTCTACGTACTCTGATAAAGCAGTAAGAGACGCATCTGAAGGCATCTGCAAAGAATAGGAAATCATAACAAGAGAGGTAGTGCAGTTTAACATCTCACCACAATGTAGCTCCACGAGGGCAAAGGCTCTGTCTGGCTCACTGGTACATCCCCGAAAGCAATGCCCTGCCCCCAAAGGAGTGCAATAGCTATGTGTAGACTAATGAATGAACACACTGCACTCGAGACCTTTAGTGAGGTGACTAGGTGAGCCATCAGTCCACTTTGGGAGAACTGGGTGAATCATTTTAGCCAGAGAGCATATAGGTGAGAACCGCATGTAGGTTAGAGGAGGTGATTAACCCCAAATTCCCCTTCAATGTGACATTTCTCTGTACAAATGCAGGCACTAATGAAAAAACAAACCCAGCCACAGCATGGCCTCCACAGTGGAAAAAAAAAACACAAAACCCAGAGGTGTAATGACTATTGCAAAAAGCTGAATCCTTTAGGCCAAAACAAGCACCCCCTACCGCTATAATTTCAAGTTATCTGTTCTTTATTATGACTCGTGGCCTTGGCTTTCAAAACCTCTACCAGTGATTCTTTCTGTGGGGGCAATTTTGGTGCCTGCAATTAGCTGAACAGGCATCTTTTGTCCCCGCTAAAGCACTCAATTGCAGGTGTAATTAGGTTCCCTCACCCCTGAAATCTGCAGAGAGCCGCCCGCCTTGACTAACTGCACCCACAATTAAGTGCTTATGGGCATGTGGCTGGAGCCGGCAAACATGTGCACGCGGCTAATCGTGGGGGGCACCAAGCGGCCTTTCAAAAATAGAAACTGCCGCGGAGAGCTCCAGCTTTTGCATTTGTTGTTCAAACGGCTCTGTCCAGCTGGGAATAATGAGGAAAGACAAACACGCCAATTAGGCTAGGTCCATACATAAATAAATGACACAGCTCCTTAATTAAGCCACTTACAGGAGTGGGCAAGACTGGCGAGGAAGAGGGCAGGAGGGAAATGTCCCCAGGGCCAGCACAGGTGCCGGGGGCTCGGGCCTTGTAGGCACTCCGTACGGATGCCATCTTGGCCACAGTGAAGGAGCCACTGGGAGGCTGCGACCCTGTTAGAGTGGGCTGTTGGCCACTGCAGCTGAGGGCTCTGGGTGGGGGAGGGCTTGGGGGGCTAGAGGGGGGTTCAAGGGAGATGGGGAGGATCCTTTCCGGGAGAGAAGAGGCTGGGTTGGGAGAGGAAGTGGAGGTGGTTTAAACCCTGTACCTGGGAGGCTGGCAAGATAAGAAGGAACCCACTTCCTTTGTCCCTTTCCTGGAGCTGGATTCAGAGCACATGTGACCTCCTTCCTGGAAGCAGGGCCCCTGCTAGCTCCTCTCCCCTTCCTGGAGCTCAGGGGGTGGTTAATTCAGAATAAAATCATCTGCCCACTCCCCAGGCCTATACTACCCAGGATGCCCCCAGCATCTGAAAAAAGGATACATGTGGCCAGCAATGGGGACAGGATGAGTCAAGAAGTACAAGCCCATTTTAGGACTATGGGCGACTTCTGTATTTCTGCCCTTCCCCTTCCCTAACACATATACTTCCCTAAACTCTCTGCCATGCCACTACATTGATTCTGAACAACGGAACTGCAGTGCAATGAATTACTTAGTACAACCCTCTCTAGCCCTAGTATTAGAAACCGTGGTGGTGCAATGGTTAAGTGCTATGGCTGCTAACCAGAAGGTTGGCAGTTCAAATCCTCGAGGTGCTCCTTGGAAACTCTATGGGTCAGTTCTACTCTGTCCTGTAGGGTCGCTATGAGCTGGAATTGGCTCTTTTTCTTTTTTTGCTTTAGCCATAGTATTTGTGACTCACACACAATGGTTGAGTGGCACGATGCAAATAAGGTGTATGGAATCCTAGCGAAGGAACTGGTCAATTTTGCCATTCCACTACACTTAATGAGCCATCCCAGAAGTGGGAGGAGGTGATCTCAGAAAGAGGAGCCAGGAGTTGGACTCATGGTCCCTGTGCTGAACAGCTGAACAGAGACTAAGAGAGAGAGAGAGCTGTAACACCCAAAATGGTGAGGAGCAAAGAAAAGGTGGCAGGAGTCAATGAATTGGGCTTCCCAGCCCACAAAGCAAGAAAGCTGAATGCCTTCAGGCAAAAGTGGAGGGTCTCTGGGTACTTACTGGCTGAGCTAAAAGAGCTTTGTAATGCTTTCTCAAGCAGGGCAGAGACCATGCAGAGGAGATGAGGGTCAGACAGAGACCTGCCTTGGGGCTGAGAAGAGGTTGTCCTGATCAAGGAATGGTATGTTGAGCCTTGCTGAACCTGAATTATAACCTGCTACTCCCCTAATAAACTTCATAACTGTGAGTATGGGCTCTGAGTTCTGTGTGGCCATTGCAAAGAAACATCAAACCCAGCAGAGAAGTAGAGTGCCATGGTAGGGACAGCTGGTGTCAGAATTGGTAAAAAGGTTTGAGACAGGAGGTATGTCTGACCTCCACCTGGTAGCTTGGACTGCTGATCTTGACTCGCTTTCTCCTTGTGAAATTAGAGAAGGAGGTCAAATGCCCCTGCCATGCCATTTTTACAGAAATCAAGTAGATTAGAGCCCCTCAATCAAGTGAGGGAGAGAAGCTCCGCACTCTACCCCTTTCCCAGTAGCACCACCAAAAGCAATTTGCCTTTTGTAGAGTTCAGCACTCCCAGCTGCAAGCAAAGGGCAAAGGTGGTATTTAGGTAATCAAAAGTCCACTGCTAGTGGGGCCAGCCTGGCAGCCACAGGTGACTCCAGCATGAACCAGCAGTGGCCCAGAGTGGCCAGGATGCTTCTCACAGCTGTGAGGGACAAGCGGTCTGGGAGGCCAGGTGGGTGATAACTGGCGGGAAGTCCTGTCTAGGAAGGAGTAAAGTTCAAGACTGCTTTTCTGGCTTCAAGGTCTTCTCTGCCTCACTGCCTCTGTTTCAGCAGACCTCCATACCACTCCTCAGGCTTGCCTGGCTCCCTCCTGCCTCTGGGCCTCTTTACTTGCTCTCCCTTTGCCTAGGACCCCCTCCCTGCACTATCCCACATCCTTCTTTCACTCTCTCCCTCTAGGTCTCCCCTCGAAGGTATAAAGAAGCTTCACACACCCCTGCATGGCTACCCTGCTCCCTCATGTTACTGTCCTCTTTAAAAAAAACAGTTTTCAAATATATTTGATATAATTCAAATCTCATGTAATGTTCCCATTTAAGTGTAGTATCTGATTTCATGGTTTTTTAAGTACAGTATATTCACAGAGGTTGTGCAACTACCATCACAACTTTAGAACAGTTTCTTCATTTCAAAAAGAAATTCATTTATGCCATATCATCCAGAGACTATATTAGCATGAGACCAGAAGAACTAGACAGTGCCCGGCCACGACCACCAACTGCCCTGACAGTGAACACAATGTGAAGTCCCTGAGGTAGTGGGAGAAAAAGGGCTGTGCAAACTAGAACGCCATTAAAAGATCACACTTCATGATCTATCAGACTGGAGGGTCCCCAGGGAACATGGACCCCAGACTCTCTGTTAGCCTAGAGCTGAAATCAGTGCTGATGCCAACTCTTCAGACAAAGACTGGATTGGACTATATGACACAGAGTGATGCTGGCAAAGAAGATGCTTCTTCGCTTAAACATATACATAAGGCTGCTTGAGCAGCTCCTCCCTAGTGGTGAGACGGGAGGGTGGAGAGGGACAGGAGTTGGTTGAACAGGAGCAGGGTAGAAAAGTGGAGTGTGCTGTCATGGAGTGGGGAGAGCAGTTACAGTTGCAAAGTGATGTGTGTGTGTGATTTTATATGGCAAACTGATTTGGATTGTAACCTTTCATTTAAAGCACAATAAAAAAAAAGCAAGAAGAAGAAATTCCTTTAGATAAAGTCCCTAGGTGGCAAAAATAGTTAAGCATTCAACCTCTAACTGAAAGATTAGTGGTTCAAACCCAACCTCAGGTGCCTCAGAAGAAAGAATTGGTGAGCTGCTTCCAAAAGGTCACGCAGTCTTGAAAACTCAATGTAGGGCATCAAGTTCCAAATACAGGGTCACTATGAATAGAAATCAACTTGATAGCAACGGGATACCCCTAATTATCACCCTTTGTCCCCTCATCAAGGATTCTCATGGTACAATGGTTGAGTGCTTGGCTGCTAACTGAAATGTTGGTGGTTGGAATACACCAGTAGCTCTGCACATGAAAAGACCTGGTAATCTGCTCCCATAAAGACCGCAAACTAGAGAACCCTATGGTACAGGTCTGCCCTGTCGTATAACACCATTAGGAGTCGGAACCGACTCCATGGCAAATAAATAACAACAACATCTCCTCTCTCCTCAAGCCCTAGGCAAACTACTAATCTACCTTTCCTACAGATTTTCCTATCCCAGACACTTCATGTGCATGGAATCATATATTTTCTTTGTAGCCCTTAACTTTTGAGCTTTCACTTGACACATTTTGGTCATCTTGTTTGTCTTTCCCTCAGGGGCTTTGCCAGGCTTCTCTCCCTGTGGATCACCAGTGCCAAGCATGGTGGCTAGCACACAGCAGGGACCAGTGTTGGAGAACTGAATGCATGAGTGATGACTAGGTTGGATGCAAAGCAACCCAGGGCACTGTCTTAGGAGGAGGCTGGGCTAGAACCCAGACGGAAATGTGGCCTCTGTGAATCTGACAGCTCTTGGGGCAGGGAGGGAGCCTCCAAACAACAGGAGTCTTTGCTCCTTGAGTGACTGAACTCAGGGAACAGACCTTGGCGGTGCGTTCAGCCTGGACAGCCCCAACCATGAAGGGTGACCACAGGCATACTTGGCTGGGGAGCCTGGGAGTCATCACTGAGCTTTGCCTTTGAATTTGAAAGCTGGACTTGGGGCCAAGAATCCCTGAACTCACAGGAGAGGAGCCTTGCTTCACAGTCTGACCCTCTCTCTCCATCTCTGCTCTGAGCAGGTACCTGGGAAAATCAAAATCCACATTAGCCCGTCTTCACAACAGTCGACTCTCAATTATTGGTTGTCATGGGGACAGCAGGCGCTAACCCGCAGTAATACACAGATCACCTGAAGCCTCGATTACAGTCCTGTGTCAGCTGCCTCCCCGATCAAATGGTGACTGGAGCTGCCAACGGGCTGCAGAGTGAGCAGGTTTGAATTTCATCTCTTGTTCCATCGCCCCATCTCTGTTTTAATGGGCCCTTCTTGGTCCAGGTGATGGGTGGAGGCAGGGCCTGGTTACCCCTCACCCCTATACACCCAGGGCCAGCAGCCTCCCTTCTCTCTCCTTTCTTCAAACTCCTGGAGTGTCTGCCCCCCACACAGTACAACCTGTCCCTCCCTAGCCTCAATGCCCAGTCTTCAGTCTTTAGAGACCTCACTTCTTGCCATCCATAAGCAATTCCAATAGCGGCTTTTGTCTGTTCTTTGCCTACTATTTCCTTGCAGGCCCCACAGCACTGTCCCCTCCTGTCCATCTCTATTTTCCTCAGACCCTTTAAGTTTTTGTGTAGGGTCGTCCTCAGATGCAGTGATTGAGCAAGAAAGCCATTCCAGCCCAAGTAGTCTCCTGGGGTACCAGATTGCCCAGGCTCAAACTCGCACACCACTCACCAACTGATGACCTCACTGTACCTGAGCATCCTCACTGGACTGAGTGTGGATAAGGGGTGTTTTAGTCAGCTAGGGCTGCTCTAACAGAAATACCACAGAGTGGATGGCTTTAACAAAGAAAGATTTATTCTTACACAGTCCGGTAGGTTGTAAGTCCATATTCAGGGTGTCCGCTCCAGGGAGACTTTCCCCTTGACAGCTCTGGAGGAAAGTCCAGTATTGCATCAGTCATTGTCCAGGGAGTGTCCTAACGCAAGAACCTCTGGTCTGAACGACGCGCTCTGCTCCCGGTGCTGCTTGCTTGATGGTAGCGAGGTTCTCAAATTGTCCTTGGTTCTTTTTCCTTTTATTCCTTGCAAGCTAAAAGCATTTAAGGGTGGGGCAAGCCATACTCCAGGGAAACTTCCCCCATAGCAGGAATTCGCAGCCCCACCCTAATCCTTTAACATACAGGTTAGCAAAACCACACAATGGAGGACAGTCCCAAGATACTGGGAACCATATCCCAGCCACGTGGCTGCACACATTTTTGGGGGGACACAGTTCAAACCATGACAAGGGGACTGCCAATCAAATTCACCAACTCATCCTAGACAAAGTGCTGCATCCCTCATTGCTGACTATCTCTACAGTCACCTCCCAAGTACTCCCTCTGGGAAGCTGTGCACCATGCCAGCAAGCAGTTCACCCTTCAACGCTGCTTTGATACTCTTTCGCTGGAATTGCTCTCAGAGCTGTCATCATGGTACCCTTGATGTCCTGAATGTTAGCAAAATGTCTTCCTTTCAGTACTCCCTTTCTCTTCAGGTAAGTAGGGAGAGGGTTTCAATACAGTTATTTGTTTTCCGGCTAAAAATTCTCACAGACATCGATACAATTAAGTTGGTGAACTCATCACCTTGCCACCATATGCAATGGCCATTCCAGAGAGAGTTCCAAAATGGCCTCAAAGGGTGGACTAGGCACTGGCATTGACGCACAGCTTCGCAAGGGGAGTACTTCTGAGGTGACTACAGTGACATTCAGCAGTGAGGTGCGTAGCACTTAAAACAATTAAGTTTATGGACTTAATTGTTGGACCTCATATAACTCTCTGGAAAGCTCAGAACACTCTGGAACCCTGTAAAGTATACTCCCCTCTGTTACCTGTGGGTGTGGCCCATGTGCCCACTTTACAGACAAGGCCTCTGCCTGAGGTCCCATGAAGGGTAGGAGCTGCCAAGGCATACATCTGTGGAGTGGACGAGGTGTGGCTTGGTAGTAGCTGCCCTGGCCCCACTGGCCTCAGAAGAGGCCCTGTCTCTTCTCAGCCTTGTGCAGCCAAGTTCCAGTGAGCAAACCAAGAGTGGTTCTACTTCCCCTTTTGTGATGGATTCTTCATGTAAACCTCCGGAGCACCAACCACTTCCCTAAAGGGAAACGAGGCCTCTGGGTAAGCTCTGGGTTTCCTGGCCTTCAGCCAATCCCACTGGTGACTTCACCTGGCTATATCCTACTACACAGGAGGTTATCAGGCCTCCTTATTGGGACCTTTTCCTTTTTCTTGTCCCCTCCTATGTTGCCATAGCACCCTTGACGTCTGCATGGTCACTGTCCTCTCTCGTAGCCACCTCTCCTTTGACCAAACCTACCATACTGCCTGTTTCATCTTTGAATCCCTAAGCCCAGCCATGGAGCAGGTACACAGCAGGTGCTCACTGAATACATGCCAGGAGAAAGCATGAGGCTGTGGACTCCAGGCAAAGGCAGGAGCAGACTGGGCTGGCCCTGCAGGCCTTCTCCTGGAGGGATATGGAAAGCAAATCCACATGGGTCCCTGGTGGCACTGGCTTTAACTTCTGGCCAAGAGGGACAAGGGTGAAAAATTCAGTTCCTAAGGGGGCCTGAGGGGACTGAGCCGTAACCACATGCAGCTCCAGATTAGCTACAGGCTGACCAGGAGTCCCACCCACTTCTCCTTTCTTGGGTGTCACCCCAAACCGCTGAGACGCCTTCCTCTTATCAGCGTGCTATCACGCCCAAGAGGGCTGGGTGCTTTGTTGTTTCACCCCCTTCCCTCCCAGGGAGTCTTGATAAAGAGGCCAACCTTTATTCTCTGCTGTTTACAGCCCAGACAGCCCCCAGCAGGTGGCATGAGAAAGTCTCTCCATGAACAGAGGGGTTAGGGCCCAACCAAGGCTTCCTGAAATTCCACTGACCCCCGTCACACTGGGCCTTCAGGGAACTGTGGGCCAGGCCTGAGTGGAGAAGGAAGTGCCGACTACTGTGGTTCCCCACTCAAGGAAAATCTCACGCCCCTGAGGACCTTCCTGTGGTCCCAGGCAAGACAGGCAAAGACGGCAGCCACAGAAGAGAGACGCTAGTCCTTGTGTTGGAAAGCTCATGGCTGATAGTCCTCCAGGAAACTTGTTTGTATGGCAGTAGCTCTGAGTACCATTACACAGGAGCCACAGTCTGCCAGAAGCTTGGGGAGGGCGTTGGGGGCAGCCCTGCACATGGTGCCCACACGTGCTGGCGTAGCCCCACTGTGCCTACACGGTGCTTGCACTGGTCTCTTCTGCCTTGCTGCCTGCAAGCCTGCTGGGCATTTATGTTCCTATCCCAGCATCAAAGTCTGGTGCAAGGAATGCTGGGAAGGCACTCGTCCTCTGCTTGAATCACTGTGCACCTCTCACCAAGCAGGGGTACACCATGGCATGTTCCCACATCCCACATCCCACATCCCCAAGGCTGCAGTCCTTTGATCTTCAATTCACAGAACAGCCCCAACTGGAGACCCAAATGTCTGTCCAGTAGCAGAAGAACAAATAAACCAACTACGCTAAATTTGCACAACAGAATACCACTCAGCGCGAAAAAAGAACCAACGATCAGCCTACGAAACAACATAGTAAGCTCACAGACACATCCCAAGCAAAAAAAAAAACCCTACAACTTGTTTTTGTCAGGTTGCTTCCAACTCACAGCTACCTCTTGTCGGAAAAATGCTCCATGTGGTTTTCTTGTTTGTAATCTTTATGGAAGCAGATTGCCAGGCCTTTCTTCTGAACTGCCACTGGATGGGACTGAGCTAAACGGCCTGACTGAAAGAGCATTCACTGTACAATTCTATTTACAAAAAGGTCCAGAGTAGTGAAAGCCAACCCAGAGTGAAGGAAGGCACCTCGTCAATTACCAAGATGGGCAAGGGTGGAGGGATCGGAGAAGAAGACACCTGAGGAACTTTCTAAAGTGATGGCAATGTCCTACACCTGGATTTGGGTAGTAGCTACACGTATGTGCAACATGCAAACTATGTGTCAATACAATGCTTCCAACACTGAGTCCTGATACATGGGTATTTGTTGATGAGTTACTTTTATGAACCATATACTAATAATGGGGCCTTGATGACACAGTGGTTAAGACCCCAGCTGCTAACCAAAAAGTAAGCACTTCAAATCCACCAGCTGCTCCTTGGAAACGCTATGAAGCAGTTCTACTCTGTCCTATAATGTCACTATGAGTCAGAACTGGTAACTGGCTTGTTTTTCAATACTAATAATATCTGCATTGAGACCTTGGGTAATGCAGATGGTTAAGCACTCCACTACGAACTGAAAGGCTGGCAGTTCAATCCACCCAAAGATGCCTTGGAAGAAAGATCCGGTGATGCAGTGTTTTTGTTTTGTTTTTCATTGTGCTTTAGGTGAAAGTTTAAGGAGTAAATTAGCTTCTCATTAAGTGATTAATACACAATTTTCTTTGTGACATCAGTTGCCAACCCCACAACGTGTTAACCTTCTCCGTTTCCCAGCCTTGGGTTCCCCATTACCATTTATCCAGTTTTCCTGTTCCTTCCTGCCTTCTAGTCTGCTTTTGGGCAAGGTCACAGTCTTAAAAATCTTACAGAGCAGTTCTACTCTGTACTTACGAGGTTGCCATGAGTCAGAATCAACTAAATAGCAATTATAAAATACACAAAAGGGGAAAATTTTAAAATATTAAAAATAAGAGTTCTGTTTTTCCCATGCCTCGGGGGCTGCCATATTCCCCTCTTTGGAGATAGGGATCAAGAAAGTCTACGGGAAATACATAAGGCCTGTGGGAGCGGCTGGAGGAGGGGCGTTAGACGGTGAGAGCTGGTTTAGGGGTACCCAGGGAACATTCAGCAGTTTGAATCCACCAGGCACTCCTTGGAAACTCTATGGTACAGTTCTACTCTGTCTTATAGGGTCACTATGAGCCAGAGTCAACTCGATGGCAGTGGGTTTTTTTTTTTTTTCTTTTTTTTAGGGAACATTCCAGAGAGAACACCAAGCCCCTGAAGTTTGTTGAAGATAACCGTGAACCTGGAGGGATGCCACCAAGTCAATTTACTCCTTAAACTTGCACCTAAAGCACAATGAAAAAACAAAACAAAAACACTGCAACCTTTTGGAAGCAGATCACCAGGTCTTTCTTCCAAGGCATCTTTGGGTGGATTGAACTGCCAGCCTTTCAGTTCGTAGTGGAGTGCTTAACCATTTCACCTGGAGGGACAAGTTAAGCCAGACTTGTTGCTGCGGCACCAGGATTACCCCTCACCTTGATCTCTGCCTCTGGGGTCATGCTCAGACTTGGACTAGCAGATGCCCAGGGCTCTGTGGCCATCTGGCGTCACACCTGTGGTCATGCCTCAGCAATAGGCTCACATTTGAGGTTTGGGGCCTGATGCTAGCTCCACAAGGCTCTTCACAGATTTAGGCACCCCTCTCCCTCTCTACCCTGCAGTATGAGAACAGATATATCCCCCAAAATGCACACATGGGCAAGTGTGTCAGAATTCTCCCAAAGGCCACAGTCTCAGACCTATGCAAGGCAGAGAACCTTGCCTTTGACCTGATGCTGAACCCTGGTGGGCTCAGCTTTCCTCAGAAATACAGGCTGGAAAAAATGCTGGGGAGGAGAGAGGAGGCAATCTCTCTCTCTCTCTCTCTCTCTCTCACACACACACACACACACACACACACACACAGACACACACACAGAGAGACACACACACAGACACACAGACACACACACACACACACACAGACACACAGACACAGACACACACACACACAGACACAGACACACACACACACACACACACACACACCCCTCCGGAGGCCTAGCTGCAAGAAGCATGGCAAGGTGAAGAGGCAAGGGACTCTGGAACAAGAATACCCAGCTCTACCACCTAGCTATATGACCATGGGCACATCCCTTGAACCCCTGTGCCTCAGTTTCTCCCTCTATAACATGGTGATGAGAACACCACATGGAGCTGTGATCATGAGGAATGTTGTTATCATAAGACGCCACCAAGTCAGTTCCAACTCAATGATCCTAAGTCACAGACTAGATTCACCCCATAAGGTTTTCTAGGCTATAATCTTTAAGGCAAGGAGTTTGTTTTTTTGGTTTAATCGTTTTGAGAACAGGTTTTGAACCACTGACCTTTTTGTTAGCAGCTGAGTACTTAACTGCTGTGCTACCAGGGCTCTAATGAAGAACAGAAAAGCTAACATAGCAAACACTCCTTGCAACTGGCTGCTATCATCTTCTCCCCTGGACATCCGCCTGTCTCTCGCTTCCTTGACAAGCCCCCTCTCCTCAGTGGGGAATCTGTGTTCTCTCCCAGTGTGGACTTGTAGCCCAAGTTCAAGTCCACAGTCTGGTTTGTGTTTATCTTTATCCTTTTCCTGTCCTCGGTCCAGCACCTGGCTCCTCCCGGGGCCTACTGTCTCAGTACCCAGGCCATCCAGTCAGTCCCTGGGGGACAACATGAGAGCCCCCCACCCTACTTCCTTACAACAGCTCAGACTCCAAGTCCTGGGCAGCAGAAGTCTAGAAGGGTGGCTGGGGGGCACAGTTCCCATGACATTCTGCCTAAGGCATCACTAGGGTGTCCAGAGTTCAGGGGTACCTTGTCTTCCAGCCCGTTGTCCCCCAAGAACCAGTCACTTAGCAGAGCAGGCCCATCTGGATGGCTGACATCCCTCCCATCTCTCTCTCGCCTATCCAGACTCCACGAGTGCCACAGCCTCTAGAAGCCTCCTCAGGCACACTCTGACTCAGCAAGAACCCCCCCAAGACACTCACTTCTACATAAAGGCTACCCACAGCCACCACCTGCCCTCTCTGCCCCAGCCTTTTCCTATTTTGGTCACTTCTGCTTAAACACCCCACACAATGGCAGATGGAAGCCCTTCCCACTCAGTGGGGACAATCAAGCCACCTTCATGTCATCTCCGAGTGCTCCCAATAACACAGAGCTCCAGCGACACATAGTGCAGCTCAATGCCATCCCTCTACTGGCTCCTTCCCTCCCCCCACCTCCCATTTCCGTGGATCACCTCCTAAACAAGACACTTGAATCCAGGACAACTAAACCAGAGGTCAATGGGGGGACTGAACGATCTGCCATCAACATATCCAAACTCCTTTGCATCCTTAAAAGCCCCATGAAGAAGTACTTTGCTTTAAGAAACATTCCCTGATCTACAATCGCCCCCCCACTCCCTCAAATGTCACTCCTGTATGTATATATGTTCCCATTTTAGAGCTTTCCATGTGAATGACTGGAACTGGCTGTCACTATGCCTCTAGCACACAGTTGATGGAGGCAGGTGCTTAGTCCAGTGTGACAAGCCTCAGGGAGCACAGGAACAGTCTGTGCCTACCAGGCGGGAAAGGGGAAGCCAGCAGTCCCTCATTCCCACCTCATGGTTCCCCCTGCCTGAGACAGATTTGGATTTTCTCGTCCCTATTAGACATGACTCTCTCAAAAGGACTCGCAGCAGAGGCTGTAATTGTTTCCTCTGCATTCGATCCATTAATGGGAACTCTGATCTACTGGCTGGCTGCTTGCTGAGGCTTCAGGTAGCAATTTTCCATGTGTGCTTCAAATTTTAATGAACACTCCTGTCCCCTGGGCTCTCAACGTGGGGCTGTAATCCTCACAGCGCAGGTCACAGCCGCATCACCCAAGGCTGCTGCGCAGACGGGATTTCTATGAGGGCTTGATTTCTCCAGGGAACCAAGCCGACGACAAATGGTCCTCCCGGCAGCCTCTCGATCCCGCCGCCCCTCCCCACTGGCTCTGTGTCGAGCAGGCTGCAAATCGTAAGATGATTATTTCTTTCCGACATCCCCAAAGTATCCAGTATCCCAAGATGGAGAGTAAAGTTCAGCTCTGATAAGATTGCATCACCAGGGACGAGATACGTTCTCGCCCCTGCTCCCTCTGCCTCCGGCTAACATATTTCCTTTCTGATCTTACCCGGGGCATCCAGTCGGCCTGGGAGGCAAATGGGATAATCCATTTTAGAGAGATTGATCAATATCGTTAGGAGCCTTTTAAATGGCTCCACAGGCTTCCAGGAGCCAAGGCAGACAGCTGAGCTGGAAATCAAGGGGCTGGGGGTGACAGGAGGGCAGACACACACCCGCCTTGACAGACCTCCCATTTCCTACCAGGCTTCAAAGCTAGTTCCAGCTGGGGCAGGGAGACAGGGTACCTCTAACCAGGTGGCACACTACCCAAGTGGACTGTTACTGTCGTGTGCTGTTGGGTCATTTCTGACTCCTAGTGACCCCATGTATGTGACAGAGACACCTGCTCCCCTAGGATTTCCCAGGCTGAAATTTTTATGAAAGCAGAGCACCAGGGTGATCTGAGGGGTTCAGACCACTCACCTGTCTATTAAAATGCAGCTGAGTGGTTAAATACTGCACCATCGGGGCTCCTTACTAACTGATGGAAACCTGCTGCTGTCAAGTCAGTTCTGACTCATAGCAACCCCACAGGACACAGTATAACTGCCCCATAGAGTTTCCAAGGAGCGGCTGGTGGATTCAAACTGCCAACTTTTTGGTTAATAGCCAGAACTCTCAACCACAACATCACCAGATTCCCCAAAAGGGACTAACCCATTGCCATGGAGTCAATTCCGACTCACAGTGACCCTAGAGGACAGAGTAGAATTGTCCCACAGAGTTTCAAACGAGCACCTAGTGAATTCAAATTGCCAACCTTTTCGTTAGCAGTTGTAATACTTAACCACTACACCACCAAGATGCCAGCCAAGCCAAGTGCCATTGGGTCGGATCCAGGATAAGAGGCTGAAATCCAGCTGACTTGTCTCACCAATGTTTGTCCGGCCAGGTGCCTTTCCTAATTCAAAAGAAGGCATCCTATGGGCCAGTTTTGGTCCCGTTATAAAGGGGCAGAGGTGTGTCTGGCTTCTATCACCTCAGCAGTCCCAGCTCTGGTCAACTAGGAAGAGGGTCACTCTGTGAAAATTCCTTCTAGCTACATGCCCCACTTGAAAGGTTCTGCGAGCCTTCTCAGACTGTCTCCACCCAGCTCATAGCTTCCCTTCCCAGGCTCACCCCCAAACCTTCATGCTCAGCTAGGTGAGCAAGGCTTCAGGTGCAGGCAGTTGAGGGACCTCATGTAGCCTACAGTGAACCAGAAAGCATGTGCCCACCTAACTCGGGCAGGACCACAGCACCTCAATCGAGCAGTGCCAAGGGGCTGCAGACCTAGGGCAGCCAGAGCATGAGACTTTTTAACAAGCTGGAAATCTGTTTTGTTTTGCTGTTGTTATTGCTTTTATTGTACTTCAGATGAAAGTTTATAGAACAAACTAGTTTCGCATTAAACAGTTAATACACATTGTTTTAAGACATTGGCTAACAACCTCACAGCAGGTCAACACTCTCCCTTCTGTCTTGGAGGTTTCCTATTACCAGCCTTCCTGTCCCCCTTCTACCTTCTAGTCCCTGCTCTGGGGCTGGTGTGCACAGGGAATACCTAGCTCAATTGGCATAACATAGTTTATAAAGGAAATATTCTACAATTCTACTTTGCTAAGTTGCCTCTGGGAAATTGCAGTTTAATGTGAAAAAGCAAGATCTCCTGGTTTTAAAATATTGGGCAATAAATGTAAAAAAAAAAAAAAAATACTGCATTGTATGGGGCCAAAGATTGAGCATCTAAATCTTCTACCAGCTCCAGTGGGAGGGTCTGTTTCCTCTCTCCAGATCTCCTGCTCACCTGACACTAAGTCACTGATGTGGCCTTCTGGATCACACAGGGGATCACCGTGACCCCCTGCTCAAAACCTCCCAAGAGCATGACCTCGTTTTCTCTCACCCCTCACCCCCACAAAATGCACAAGCCACGCAAAACCTGACCATGTCTCACCCTCCTTCTCTCTTGCACTCCTCTTTGGTCTACCACTTGCACCCCCTACAGTCTATTCTCAGTACAGCAGCCGAAAGATCCTGTCCTTTCTGCCCAGAACCCTCCTCCGTGGCTCCTATCTCATTTTGGATAAAAGCCAAGTCCATACAACAGTCTCCATGGTCTTGCATTATCTGTACTCTTCTCTCCTGCTCACTAGTCTCCCAGCTTTTACACTTGCCCCAGGGCCTTTGCACTTGCTCTTCCTTTGCCACTGTTACCTCCTCAGCTGGACATCAATATTGCTCATTAACAATCATGGTTGGCAGTTTCAACGCGCCAGCTGCTCTGTGGGAGAAAGACATGGCGGTCTACTTCAGTAAAGATTACAGCCTTGGAAACTCTATGGGGCACTTATATTCTGCCCTAAAGGGTTGCTGTGTGTCAGAACTGACTTGATGATACACAACAACAAATTAACAAAAATGTGAGAGCGAATAAATAATTTGGAACTGCCTCAGGCTAACAGCTCTCCTTCACTTTCTTTTGGGCTCTGCTAAAGAATATCAGAGAGGCCTCCCTGACACCCCATAAAAAGCAGCAATCCCTGCCGCAGTGTCCCGCATCCCTTTACCTTGGGACATTTTCACCATTTCTTCACATTATTAGAAGCAACATTTATTCGTTTATTTGTTTTATGCTGTGGGCCTTCTTCTACAAGATCCATAAGGGCAGGAACTGTTCTGTTTGACTCACTCTCTGCAGACTGCCCAGGCCAGAATAGTGCAGAATGAACAAATGCCTCCCCATTGCCTTCAGGGTAGCTATAAACTGCTTCAAAGGACATTTGAGGCCCCTTATGCCCTGACCACCTCTCCACCTGTTTTCCCAAGCCTCCCCTTTGCAATGAGCCACTTGGAGTGAGCTCAGCCCAACAGTATGCACGTGCTGTCCAAGTGAACTCCTATTCATCCTTCAAATCCCAGCAAGAAAGCTCCCTACTTTAGGAGTACTCCCTGTCCCAGCCCCAGCTCCAGCTACAACCAAACCCTCTTTGACTTATCATTTTTATATGTGTTTATGTTATCCTTACAGTCCCACATCTGTTCTAGGCTCCTCCCCCATATCCCTGACATCTTGGTGACCAGATCCTGCGTTGTCTAAGCTCTGCAGTCAGTCCATTTCTACCACCAAACAAAACTCTCCACCACAGCCCACCCAGGGCCAGCTGCTTATCCTAGGAGAGCTGCAGTCACTGCCACAATCCCTCCCCGGGGGAGCTTGCTTTAGAGGTGAAAGGAAAGAAATTGCCTTCTGGAAGGTTCTAGTGTTTCTGAAACTGAGTGATGCCCTTGCTTGAAGTGCTGGTGCTGGGGCAAGAGGGGCCAGGAGGCTGGATCCCATTCCAGCTTGAGCCCACCACTCTCATTCTCAGCCCCTTCTCCATCCCAAGCTCTTTGGGATCCTTCTGGTAGGAAATCTCTTACTTTCTGCTTTCCTCCACCACAGCAGGGGTAGCAGTGTTAGCCATAACATGGGGCTTTAGGAGGCTCCCCATAAGCAAAGCACACCTGTGTGCACAGGTGTAGGGGGCGCCAAGCCAGCCCCTGTGTGCCCACAGCCTGGGCAGGAGGGACCCTAAGAAGAGAAATACGCTGTCCACCTGAACCAGTCTCTGCTGGAAGTTGCAACCTGGCTCCCAGGTGCAAGGGGGGTCAGGCTGAATCTGGAATCACTTCCCCACCCTGGTGTGCCAAGAATAGCAGGGAGAGGGCTGTCGTGGGGCAGGGAGGACTGGCTGCACCCTAAAACCCCGCACCACAGACCATATTTTTACAACCCTGTTTTGGCTTGTCTGCAATGAATTTAATTTAACATCCATATTGCTGCTACTTAATTAAATAGATGAACTCATTTTACATTTACAAGTCTTAATTCATCCTGAGCAAAATTGGCCATGTTTAGTTCTCTCTACACCAGCAGTTCCCTGGAACAAATGAGGGCCTTTCTGAAGTTAACGGCAGGCACAGGTTAAAAGCTAATTATCGGCTCTGGTTGCCTGTGCGAGGGAGCAATGTCTTTATCCATCACTGGAAGCATGGCCCGCTCCTCAAGGAACTGGGACAGTGAGTTCCTTCTCAGTCTGGCATGGCAGCAAGGCCTGGCTATCCCCAGGGAGCAGCAGGCCTGGGCCATCTCTCCCTGGAGCCTGACCCTGTCCCCAGGGCCTGTAGCCCTGGATGATGGGGGACAGTCCAGCAGCTGACACTTAGGACCCTCCTTCTGCTCCACCTCCCACTCAGTCCAAGGATTACCCTGTTGCTGTTTAACCAGTCTTGCTCCATGCCCTCAAATCTCTGTGCCAGAGAATTAGGACACCCTAGCTGCCACAGATCTTCACCCGCACCCCTTGCCATTAGACCTCTCTGACTTAATCCCACCAATTTGAGGGTGGGTTTGTGAGCTGCCTCTGTAGCTCCTAGAGGGCTGGAGTAGGAAGTGAGGGAGGTCTGGTGGGTTGCAGGGTCCCCAAGTCCCCGTTCTGGCTTCTGTCCCTTCATTCGTGAATACAAACGGTAAGTGCTTCTCTCGTGCAGTTGTGGCAAGGGCTCAGCTAGCTAATCTAGCTGGGATAGCGCTAGATAGTAAGTGGTTAATAAATTCTGTCTTGTTCCCAAGGAGCACTGGTAGTGCAAAGGTTAAGTACTTCACTGTCAAATGAAAGGTCGGTAGAGGGGGCAATTCTACTCTTGCCACATGGGTCACTATGAGTCGGAATCAACTCCAGGGCACTTAACAACAGTTTTGCACCAGCTTGCAGCTGGGTGTTGGAGTGAAGGAGAGCCTGGCTGACGATGTGGAAATCAGGGTCTCAGGTGCCCAGAGCAGGGCAGAGGGGAAGGTCAGTGATCATCGGCAGGCAATCGTGGCAGGTGTGGACCACCCTAATCCTGGAGCCAGGGACTAGGCAACAACACCACTGCACTGGGGAGCTTGTCACTGGGTTGTCAT
This sequence comes from Heterohyrax brucei, assembly GCA_028571685.1. Taxonomy (NCBI): domain Eukaryota; kingdom Metazoa; phylum Chordata; class Mammalia; order Hyracoidea; family Procaviidae; genus Heterohyrax; species Heterohyrax brucei. Next base: position 37,560,089 of record CM053161.1, read on the forward strand.
GATCCTCCACACCCGCATGGCCAGCAGATCCAGCAGGCAAGTCAAGGTGCCTTGGGGTGTGGCAGGAAAAGAGTGCAGTGGGGGCTATGGCTCCCCCAGGGAGCTGCCCAGAGGTGGCGCCCTCTGGCCTGCGGTGGAGCCCGAAAATTCACAAAACGCCAAGGGCCATGATGCAACCGAGCCAGGAGGTTGCCAGGCTAGGCAGTGGATTGCCCAGGGAGCTGACTGTTTGTTCAGGAGCTGGGGAGCAGGGTGATGGGGGATCCACTCATTAGTTTTTAATCCTGCCGCAGCCCCAGGGGGTGCTGGGATAGCCCAAGAAATGCACAGATGAGATAGCAGAGCAACCTGGTCAAATGGGGAGAGGGGTTGTAACAGACTGCCTGCCTCAGTGTCCCAGTAACTGCCCTGACTCCACCTTCACACACACAGGAAGCTGTGAGGCCATCAGACCCCCAGGGAAGCTGCTTGGCCCCACTGCCCTCTCCCTGCTGTTAATTACAGTCTTGGCCCCACAGCCTAGGAATGTGAACAGGTCAGAACAATATTCATACCTGGCTTCCTGGCCTCATCCCACCCCTAGTACCAGCCTTGCCCTGGTCTCTGGCCTTGACCTTGGCCACAAGGTTTGGGGTATACATGCCCACTTCCATCTCTACCCTGTCTAGGATGAGAAGCAGTCTCTGACAGGCAGCCCAGATGACCTCAGCACCCTCAGGTCCCCAACCACTCCCCACTCCTGTGGACCAGGAGAGTGAGGCAGCAAAGCTGAGATCCCTCCTCTGTCCCCAGTTAACACCTACAACAACCACAGTAGCCATTCACAGTGTCCCCCTGTGCCAGGTGTACTTTTATGTTGCACAGTAACTCTCATGACTGGCCCTGACTTCTAGATGGGCCCTGAGAGGCTCTGAGAGGGTGAAGACACACAGGTGACAGAAGGAACTCTGCTGGTACAACAGATAAGCGCTCAGATGCTAACCAAAAGGCTAGCAGCTTCAACTCACCAGCCATCCCTCGGAAGAAGACCTGGTAATCTACTTCTGGAAAGATTATAGCTTAGGAAACCCTCTGGGGTGGTTCTACTCTGTCACACAGGGTTGCTGTAAATAGGAATCAAGTTGACAGCACACAAGACCATACACAGCCAACAAGCAGTGTTCCTGGGGTGGGATCCTAGAAGTATCAGGTCTCCACACTTAGGTGCTTACTGTGCACCACCCCTACTTCCTCCTCTGTGATACCCAAGGGACAAAGGAGGGTCCACTCACTTCCCTACTCACCAGCCAGAGAAAACAGACCATCTGCAGGCTGCCCCAGACCCAGGAGCCTGGGCAATACAGGTGCCCCAAACATTCAGGATTGGCCCAGGATGCAGCAGGAAACAAAAACGGTGTTGTTTGGGGTGTGCACCCAGCCCTGTCCCTCTCGGAGGGAACCAAGCCCCATTTAAGCACTCAGGTGTGTCTGAAAGTGCCACTCAAGGTACTCTCACTGTACAGGGAGACCCATCGGTAGCTTACCTCTCCCCCAACAGGGGCCCCCTCTCCTTGCCCCCAGCATCTCTGCCAGGAGAGATTTGTCCCACTTAATTGTGCTGTTGTTTCATTGTTAGGGGAACTCCAGTTGCTAGAGGAGAGTAAATGTCTTCCTCAGGGGTTACAAAGCCCATGTACAAGTGTGAACATCCCACGGGGCATTTGGACTTCTGGGGGGCAATGCCCAGGAACCCATGCATGGGGTGACCTTGGAACCTAGTAGAAAATATTCTCAAGGCAGGCTATGGCAGGATGACCCAGAGCAGAGTCCTCCCTTGCCCTATTTCCTCTTCTGGAATTGCATCAGCTCTGCTCCCAGGGCTAGAGGCCAGGGAAGGGTGGGAGGCAGCTCTGGGGTCTCCCCAGCCTCTTCCTTCCCTGGCCCCCATGCTGGCTCATTAATCAGCCCCCGACCCAGGCCTTTTCCAACTTGGGGAAGGCTGCCAGCTCCTCCCAACCCAGAGGTCATTTCATTAGATGGTCAGCCAACAAATATTTACCCAGAACCTTCCAGAGAACAGGGCTGGCAGAGGTGGGATTTAAAGAGCAGCAGATGGAACTCTGCTAGAGAGTTGGAGTAGAGCACACACAGACACACTCACACAACACACACACACACACACATTCACACACTTACACATACAAACCACACATGAACAGCATTCACATATATACAATACTTGCAACTCACAGAGACACCATCAAACCACTAATAGACACATAACACACAAACATACACACACAACCACAACTCAGTGCCATCAAGTCAACTCTGACTCATAGTGACCCTATAGGACAGAACAGAACAGTTTCCAAAGAGTGACTGGAGGATTTGAACGGTGGACCTTCTGGTTAGCAGCTGTAGCACTTAACCCCTATGCCACCAGGGGTTTCCACATACACACAAGCACAACATTACTCATACAGACACACACATAGCATCATGCAGCACACTCAAACACTCACACAGCACACACAGCACTCACATTATACACATAACATATACACACAGATGTACACATACATACAGCACATACAGGCAACACAATCCACACACAAACTCATACAACATATACACATATACAACATACACATAACGCACAGTCACACAACACACACGTATACACAATATACAACTCACAGACATACATTCCAACACTCACACTACACATACATGCACAGACACGAACATGTAACTCTCTCTCAACTCACACAAACACACACTACACATACATACACTCCCAAACACATACACAGGACATTCCCAACTCACAAACACGGCATATTCACATATACTCACATACATACAATGCATATTCACTCACACAACACATACATTCACACACACTCACCACCGCACATACAGATGCACTCACACACACACACTAGAGGGCAGACTGAAGCCAGTCTCCTGGGGTTCAAATCCTGCCTCTTTCACCCTGTAGCTGTGCCTCCTTGGGAGAGTCATTTCACCTCTCTGTGCCTCAGTTTCCTCATCTCTAAAATGAGAACAATCACGTAACCCACCAGGCTGCTGTTCTGAGCATGATAAGAGCAAATGCAAGACCCGTCCAGAGCCAGTGACCTAGAAAGAACCCCCATGTACCCCAAGCTCCCTGAAACCTGCCATAAGAGGTACACAACAGTAGGGTACCTAGGGGGCAGGAGTGAGGCCTGAAGAGGGTTTTATACTGACCTGGGCAGTAGGGGTTGGCAGGCACTAAAGGAAGCATGGGCATGAGGACAGGCTGCACCCTCTAGGAGCTCAATGCCAGGCGGCCTTGCCCACTCTTGTCTTTCACACCCACTGACACTCCTGACTGGCTCAACCACAGCCCTGGGCAGGGCAGTAAAGGTCCCCGGGAGGGCGTTCGGGAGCCCTGGTAGGGAAGGCCGGTTGTTTCCTTTCTGCAGCTGACCTTAACAGCGAGGAGGGAGGGAGGAGGGGGATAATGGATGAACACTTCCTGGCAGGTCTCACAATTCACCTGGGGCCTGCTGAGACACAGGGAGGAAGCGCAGTTTGTTCTCATTAAGCATCTGCTAGGGGAGGGGGCTGGATGATTGCCCAGTGAAAACCCTACAGCCACCACCCTCTCGGGCACTTTTCAGATAGCCCTGTTGCTAACAGGGAAACTGAGGCCCAGAGCAGGGAGCAGCTGGACTGAGGCCACCCAGCTGCAGATGCTGGGCTGGGTTCCAACGCCCTCTTCCCACTGGTCCTTTGGCTGTGAGGGACTTGCAGTGCCTGGACTTTGGAAAGGCCCCTTGGGCACATGGACAGGGCTCACCCTCCCCTCCACTGGCATGAAGACACCTTTGCAAGCAGTGCCCAGTTTCTTGTTGGCACGTCATGGCCTGGGAAAGCCTGGCACTGCCAAGCCCTCATTAGTGGAGGATCTTAAAACAGTAATATGTAAACCCATCAAGCCCCCCTGGGCCAAGCGCCAGCACTATGGATTTTATGGGGTGAGAACACAGAGACAAACCAAGGCTGGTCCCTCTTGACGGCAGCTCCAGTGCACACACAGGGTCCCACCGCCAATACAAGACTTGCGCTGCTGGGGTAGGGTGGGAGAGCTGGGAACCCTTTTCTGCCCCACTCAAATGCTGAGGGGCAGGGAGGGGTAGACCCACAAATTCCAGGGAAGGATGCCTGGGCAGGAAGGGGACTTTGCGATGCCAATCCACGAAGAAGAAACCAAGGTTCACAGAGGCCCCAAGTGTGCCCAAAGCTACTCTGCAACAGGTAAAGCTGGGCCTGGAGCCCAGGTCTCTTAATACTCTCAGGCTAAGGTGTCCAGGGGAGCTGGAATAGGGGGACAAGAGCTGGACATAGAGGCTAGGACTCCAAACTGGCCATGTCATTGACTTCTCGCTTCTATTTTCTTACCTAGAAAGGCAGGCACTGGGTAGGGCCACTCTTTCGATTTGAGTCTCTAAATCTAGACAAAAGAGTGTCTCCTAGGCCTGGGCTCAGTGAACTCTGACCTCTGCCTCCTGCCCTGGAACCACAGACAGTACCACTGTATTGAAATCAGTGGTCACTGGGTTGCTGACCTGCTGGCCTCCGTAAAGGTCAAGCCAGAGGCGCAACCTGAGGGTCTGCATTTGTATTGCAGTTGTGTTTACCCTGAGATCTTCCATAAGAACTCAGGCTTGACACTCCGCAAACCGCACAGCTGCAGGGACAGCACATGCCTTCCAGGCCCAAGGGAGAGCAAGACCTGCTAAACCAGTCTCTCTGCCAAGCACCTCCAGGGAGATGCTGGCGGGCCAGTCAGGAGGCCTGCAGGGGCCAGGCTCATCTTGTCTGTGGGTTCTGTCCATGGCTCCCATGGGGCGAGGGCACTGCCTACTGTTCCCCTGCCCCCTCCTGCCCTTACCCTGGTTGGCTACCATCACCAAGCTTTGTTCTTAGGCATCAAATTAGAGTGTTAGCAGGGGTATGGGGGAGCTTGGTCTCTGAAAGATTGGGAAAAAATGAGGAGCCAGGCTGGAAGATTCTCTTTGTATTTTTCCTTTAAATTTTATTTATTTTGTTATGGTTGCTGAGAATATGCACTGCAAAACATAACCAATGCAAAAGTTTATACTTGTATAATTTAGTGACAGTGATTACGCTCTTCAAGTTGTGCAACCATTTTCACCCTCCTTTCCTGAGTTGTTCTTCCCTCATAAACACAAACTCATTGGCCCTCGCAAAGTTGCCATCTAATCTTTCAAGGTGCTATTGTCAAATTGATTCCACATAGACAGTTCTTAAAAGGGAACAATGCCCAAGGGGGACCTTTTTGACTAGTTAAGCTAAACTACTGCTTGGTTTTAAGACTTCAAGGAATATTTTTGTTCAAAGTTCAAAGATGATCTTAGGGCAACAGTTTCAAGGGTTTGTTCACCCTCCATGGCTCCAGAAAGTCAGAAGTCCATGACAATTGGAATTCTGTTCTGTATTTTTCCCTTTTTGATCAAGATTCTTATACAGGATTCTGATTAAACTGTTCAACAGTGGTAGCTTGGCACCATCCAGTTCTGGTCTCACGGCAAAGGAGGCAGTGGAGGCAGTTGGCTACATATTCCATTTTCTCCTCCTGTTCTTGACTCTCCTTCTTCCTCTGATACTCCAGGTGAATACAGACCAATTGTAGTGCCTTGAATGGCCACTTGCAAGCTTTTAAGACCCCAGGTACTACACAATGAGGTAGGAGTTAGAACAGAAGCAGTGAACATGTTATTAGCCCAATGTAATGGGGATGTTCCTTGAAATCATTACCCTAAACCTCCAAACTAAGGAACCAAATCCCATGAGGTGTACATAAACAGCCTCAGTGGGTACTTTTGTTGTTGCTGTAAATATACCTGTCACACCATTTTTGCCAGTTCAACTTTTGACAGGTGTACAACTTATTAAACAGCACTTATGATAATCTGCTGTGCAGTGCTACTGTTAATCAATTAGATTTTCCCATCACCAATAATCCCCTTTTCTCCCTTCCTACCACCCCTAGTAGCCACTAATAAAATCTGGACTCTCTATATATTTCCCTTTCCTTGTCTTTTTATATAGGTGAGGTCACATAATATTTGTTCTTCTGTCACTGGCTTATTTTACTCGGCGCATCTTCAAGCTCCAGCCACACTGCCGCTGGTCTCTAGACAAGCTGGAAGACCTTTGAGGAAATCAAAGGCTTCCTGAACACGCCCGACTCTTTTCTCAGGGGTGTACCAGAGCGGCCAGAAGCCCCCAAGTACCAGGATCACAACAGGGAGCCATGAGGAGTCCGCCCTACCTCAAGACTCTTCCCAATTCCAGAGTGCATTAGAAGGGCCGTTGGCACCTCTCCAAGCCAGGCTTTCTAGAATTCCAGACCTCAGGAAGGGAGGGAGGTGCTGGGGCTCCTGGTTTTGAGTCAGATGAGGAAGATCCTGATAATGGTAATTAGGAGTGCAAGGATGAAGGAGACGGTGGGAAACACTGACACCATGCCTAGAAGGCACTTGGTCCTGATCACTTGGTGCGTGTGAACTCACTCAGTCCATGAGGTAACCCCATCAGGGAGCTGCTCCACAGCTCAGCTCCAGAGGGGAAACTGTGGCACCCAGAGGAAACAATCTTCAGTCACCTACAGGGTGGGGGTGCTGGGATTCAGAGCCAGGCAGGGTGTCCCCAGCATGCTCTGATCTCTAGTGGTCTCGGGTCAGAAGGAGCTGGATGGACCTTCAGGCCCTCGCTGCCCAGTAGGTCAGCTTGTAGATATTTGTCTTTACATCACGGCAGTCAATAAGAGCAAAATTCAGTGCCTTAGCCATGTTGCCACATGTCAACTGTTCAAGAGCCACATGTGGCTAATAGCTGCCATACTGTGTGGTAGAGTTATAGAACAGTTTAGAAAATTCCATGGGACGGTGCTAGTTTGGGGGCAGGGGGAGAAAGCTGTGCCAGTGGGAAGACTGTTTCCTGTGGCTTCAGGACCCCTAACAGGGGAGCTGGTTGGGAACAGGAACTAGAGTCTTACAAGGGTCTCTAAGGTCTACCCTGGGGCTTGGACACGGGTCCTCTCTAACACACACACCACAGGCCAGGTGGGCTCACAGAGCAGCACTGTGTCGGAAATGCCTGTCTGTTAGCGGCTGTCAAGTCAGTTCCGACTCACGGTGACCTCATGCCAACAAAACAAAACATTGTCTACTCCTGTGCCATCCCCGTGACGGGATATGAGTCAGACTACTGTGATCCATAGTTGTCACTGGTTGATTTCAGAAGCAGGTGGCCAAGTCCTTCTTCCTAGTCTGTTTCAGTCTGGAAGTTCCACTGATACCTGGTCAGCATCCTAGCAACAGGCGAGTCTCCACCGACAGCTGGATGGTGGCTGTGCAGGAGGTGTACTGCCCGGGAATGTAACCCGGGTCTCCCGCATGGAGGACGAGAACTCTACCACTGAACCAGCACTCCTATAGGTGGGGGTGCTACACTCTGTGAACTCAGGATCTCCCTGAAACTGGCAGACAGACAGACAAATGGGACAACAGAGAAGGGAAAGCCAGTGAGCTCAAGGTACAGACCAGAACACTGCTGGTTTGCCCCTTCCCCTCACTCTTGTGAGCATGTCCCCCACACACGACTGACTTAAGACAGGCTGTCCATACCAAATGCTAGCTTACAGACTGGCTGAGCCTCATCCTGAATGAGAAGCTGTGATGTTATCATCCCCATTTTACAGTGGCAGAAACTGAGGTTCAGTGGCAACAGCGTGTCCCAGGCCCAGCTCTGGGGCCAACCAGAATTTGACCCCAGCTGGGGGACCTGGGGTAAGTCACTTAACCTTTCTTTGTTCCAGTTTCCTCCTGTGAAAAAAAGGCTGGCGCAGGAACACCACAGTGCTATTGCAGATGTGGATGGCCACCGTTTTTAGGAGCTCTTCTGTGAGTATTTCACTGCTAATGGAATGGCTGGAAGTTCAAGTCCACCCAGAGGACCGTGGAAGACAGTCCTGGCCATCTGCTTTGTTACGATCACTGTCACTGAGAACCTCATGAAGCACAGTTCTCTGACACACACGGGGTGGCCCCGCAGCAGTGACTACCTCATTCCACAGCAGGGCACTCTGGCTACGCTGGCCACACCCGAAGTCCCCACAGCCCCCACAGGTCCCCTCGTGCCTGTCCCCGTGTCTCGGATCATGAGATGCAGATGCCACGGTGGCTGGGGACGGTGGGCATGGCTGCACCTCTGCAAGGCAGAGATAAACTGGCTGGTGGCCGCGAGCTGAGCTCCACTCTGGTGAATCAGGCCTGTCAGGCCATTTCAGCCTGGAGCCTGTCCCCAGCGTCGGACTCGGGGACAGGGAGTGACAGTCCCTCACAAAGAGCGTGTCCTCTGTAAGTGGAGATAAACCTCTGGTGGGAGCGCGGCGCTAAATCAGTTGTTTAGCCACGCGCCACATGCTGACAGGGCAAATGTGCCGCCTTTCACGGCCAGGCAGGCACTCGTTTGTCGTTATTCGCGGCGGGGCCGGCTCTTTATCTCCCTGGCATTATGTGAGGGCGCAGACAGACACTTGCTCCGTGCGCACTCGGCTCCCTTAGAAAATATTAATATGTAAATGTCACTCTGAAGGCCAGAAATGAAATGGAATGACCGGCTGGAAAAGTCTCTGCTGGCAAGATAAAAAAAGAAGCTGTTTGGGATTGGAGGTGAGAGAGCGAGCTCATGAGAAGAGGGCTGGCAAGGACAGGGGGAGCTTATCCTGGGGAGGGTGTTCAGCAGGTTCTCTCCCCCCAGTTACCGGCGAGCTGGCTCTGGGCTGCTGGCTGCTGAGAATGCCTTCCCTGGACCTCAGACCAACGTGGAGGTAAACCAGGCGTTATCCTCACCATGTCCTCTTGGGAAGCTCTTTGTGCTCACCATCTGATGGATAAAGAGCCAGGCACACAGAGGTAAAGTGACCAGGCCAGCCAGTAACTGGCTGATTCCAACTTATGGCGACCCCACAGGGGTCAGCTAGAACTGTGTTCCATAGGGCCTTCAATGGCTGATCTTTCAGAAGTAGATTGCCAGGCCTTTCTTCTGAGCAGCCTCTGGGAGGCCTCCAACCTCTAGTATTTTTGTTATCAGGCAGGCGTATTCACTGTTTGTACTACCCAGGGATGGCCCAGCCCTAAGCCCGGCCATGCTGACCCCTGTGTGTGTGCTCCCCTCTTGCCTGATCTCAAGTAAAGACCAGTATGGCCCCATCTGACACCATCTGTGTGCCCTGGCAACCCTATACCATATCACCAGCCAGGGGTAGACACAGCCTCACCCAGCCCACTCCACAAAGCAGGGTCCTCACCCACTAGGAATATGAAGAAGCAAGGCATACTGCATCCCACCCTACCCCACATTAAGGGGTGAATACAGGCCATCTCCTCAAAGCTGGGTGGGAAAGATAGCATGCTGAGGGGCCAAGGAGAGCATGTGATCCACCCCTCATTCTGCAGCTAGGGAAACTGAGTCCTGGACCGTTTAGTTATTATAGTAACACTGCCACTGCCAGACCAGGTGCTGTGCTCAACCACTCCTGGCAGCATGGGCATGACCTCTCACACATGACCCAGCACCCATGAAGGGGGTGCTGGCACAGGCTGCATGTCACAGGTAGCCTAGTGACCTGTCTGAAGTCCTCCATAGCCTTATAGTCCTTTTTCCTGCCTTATGTGGGCATCTCTGATAGCAGATGGGACCCAGGACAGTCTCTTGCAGGGTGCTGTGTAGATCTGTCCATAGGCAGGGACCCTAGATCTGCTCTGAGCAAGGCCCAGAAGAGGTGTCCATGTCAAAGCTGGGGCCGGGGGAATAGATTGGGACAAGAGGGGGCCACAGAGGCTGTTACCGACTGCCTGCTGCCCGGCAGCCCCCCAGCACCAGCTATGCCTGCTGCCAGGCACTGAACATGCCCCCACATGACCCCCAAACCACGTGTTCAGAGGCGAGAAAGCCAGCTAAGTGTGGAGTCCTGGTTGTGGTGGGTACACTCACCACCTGCAGGACCAGGGAAATGGGGTACTGGGTTAGGGGCTTAGCACAGTGAAAGAGTCCTATGAAAGGACAAGGAAGATGGGCCTTCTTTTCCCTCCCTGTTTTTGGGGTGCTTAAGGGGCCTTGTCTACACAAGCTGGGGGCCAAGGCTAAGCCCCAGGGCCCCATCTGCCTACAAATTTACCACGGAGTGTTTGCTGTGGGTTTCACCTCTCCACCCTTCACACACTTGAACTCCAGTTCTGCCCAGCTACAGGGCATGCTGGAAGACGGGGGTGCATACAGCTCCCATCCCTACCTGCTCATGTGATGTCTTACACACAGAAAATTACTTGGTCCTCTCTGCCACTCCTTTTCCTAGGAGATCACAGGCCAGAGGGGGCAGCAACCTCTGGCCCCTCCTTCCGAGGCAGGTGGCCACCTTCATCACCAAATCCCAACTGCCAACTCTTGGAGTGATCCCTGACCTGAAGCTAAAAGGGGCAGTTGTGTTTCACTCCTTAAGCCCATCAAGCATGTGCCCACCCCCCCTCCAGGGGGTCCACTGGGAGTCTGGCTGGGGCCAAGCCAACCCTTGTTCCCAGGCATAGCCCCTGAGGCTGAATGCAGGCCCAGGGGACAGGGACAGGGCAGAGGCATAGGGGCCCCACTACAGATGGAAACTATGACTTCAGAGGGCTGGAATGCTGCTGGGGAAACATCACAACACTCATTGGTCAAAGAAAGGAGATGGGGAGCCACAAGGGCAGCTCTGGGGTCCCCCAGTATGCAACATACATGCCACAACAAGGCTCTCAGCAGCCCAGTCTCACCAGGGAGCCCCTGGGGCACTAGAGGGATATCTATTTACATCCTGGGCTGGCAGCAGCCTTCTAAGTGGTCTAGGGAAGCAGGAATGCCAGCATCCCTTGGTTGGTGTGAGAGACACAGATTCCTAGACTTCTCCCAGCCTAGGTTGGGCCAGCACTGTTCCTACACACCCTCCAGGGGGTTCTCTATGGGTATGAGACCCCCCTAGGGGTACCCATCTTAGAAAACTGCCACCTAGGAGGCTGTGAGGACCCCTGGAGGGTGGGTCCTTTTGCTTCTGGAGGGGTGGTGGTAAGCCCACCCAAGGCAGCAGGGACCCACAAGTCCTCTCAGAAGTTGGGCAGACAAGGGGCAGGCAAGGTATATTAGGTTTAGGGACACCTAGGGATTTGTTTGAAAACTCTGGTGGCATAGTGGTTAAGTATTATGGCTGCTAACCAAAAGGTCAGCAGTTTGAATCCACCAGGCACTGCTTAGAAACTATGGAGCAGTTCTACTCTGTCCTATAGGGTCACTATGAGTCAAAATTGACTCTGTAGCAAGGAGTTTGGTTTTTTTGTTTGTTTCAGGCTGAAGAGCAGCAGAGAGTTTGAAAAGACAAAACTGTTACTAAGCAGATGGAGTAAGGGGTCCAGAAGGAACTAAGCAGGAGGCTGGGGGCCATAAACATAGTGTGGCACATGTCACAGCACCCACATGTACCTCCATGTCCACTAATTTACAAATGCTGTTCTCTCCATAGTACACCAAGGAAACTGAGGCACACAGAGTGAGAGACCAAGTAGCTAAGCTGGGATCCAGCAGGCCAAGCCAGGGTCCACACTCACAGCCATTCCCTCTAAAAACAAGGGCAGAAACAAGAGGCTAGACACCAAGGTGACAGAGCAGGGTGGTGCAGAGTCCACGGGGTGCAGGGCAAGGAGCTGCTTGTCTCACATGTGGCCAGTGGAGAGACCTCAGCCATGAGCAGAGAGGTGCTGGGGTATCTTGCTCAGCCCTGGGGCTCAGGCAAGGCCCCCTCAAAACAGAGCTTGGATCCTGAGCCCACTCCTTGGCGCCATAGCTGAGAGCGGACAAGAGAAGAGCAAGTGACTGAGAAGAACTCAACTTGAGAGGGGGTGTATGCGCAGCAAGCAGGTCTTCATCCTGAGAGGACATTGAGAAGCCAGGCAGCCAAGTGTCCTGGAGACTTCAGGAGATGCCCAAGGGGCAGGGCAAAGTTTGGGGACAGGTGGCGGGAAATAGTGACTCAAGAGGGAGCTTTGGCTGTCCTTTGGACTTTCTGAAAGCTGTGTCCAAGCGCCCCAACAGTCGCCAGGCTGGCACCAATGTGGTGCGATGGGTTGCCTCTGTTCTCCATCCTCTTCCAGATCTGTGATTAAATCAGAACATCTGCCATCCTCTTGCAACTACCCAGGCCCTTCCGCCTCTGTCCCCAGTGATGGGAGTGTCGTGATATCTAAGTGGACTCTAACTTGTGCAGTGTAAGGGACCCTTAATTTATTATGTGCCTGTAATTGATGTTTATATAAAGTAGCTCTTATAATACTGAAAGAAGGAGACATAAAGCAATCAATCAGCCATTTGCCTCCAAGGAGAAAGAAGAAAATAGAACACGTGCTAAAAATTCCAGGGAGGGGGCTGGATTAGCAAAGTGGCACTTTCTGGGGTTCCAATCACAAAACTGCCAGGACACTGGGGAATCATCCGGAGCAGCAGTGAGTCGGGGTCCCTTGTGGAGAAGCCAGGCTGTCACAGTGCTGGACACTGGTCCCTGCCCACCAGTCTTCCCTCAGCCACCGCCATGGTCAGGTCACCTGTTCTGATTTCATTGACTCATTTACCCTGATCTTGTCTGTTTCCTCTCAGTCACAATGCTAAGGAACATGGCTGAGGTCTAAGCTCGGTTTTAAGGGGGCCCTCCTGAGCCTCAAGATGACCCCAGGGCTGACTCCGATCCACCTGCACCCATCTGCTAGTGGCTGACATCTTTCCATCCTCCGTGACTGGGCTGAGCCAGGCAGCGGTGTCGATTCCCTCTGCTATTATCCTACCCACCCATGCTCTCCATCAAGATTGAGGAGCTTCCAGCATCACTTAAATACCAGACTTCACAGTCACCCAGGGAGGCTTAGGGCAAGCCTTTGTAGGGAGAGTGAGCCCTCCATGTAGTTTACCTATATACTGTTAAATAGTGATACACACTCTATGAGTATCTCATAGCTGCTTTAAAGAACTCCCACTAACTTCGGGGCTTAAAACAACAGAAACTTAGTCTCCCACAGTTCTGGTACAGAAATTTCAAGGTGTCACAAGGGCACACTCCCTCTGTAGGTTCCAGGGGAACATCTTACCTTGTCTCTCCCACTTTCTGTGGGCCCAGGCAGTCCCTGGCTTGTGGCTGCATCACTCAATCTCTGCTTCTGTGTGTGTCAAATTCTCCTCTGCCTCTTTTTTACAAGGATACATGGGATTGCATTTAAGGTCCACTGAATAGTCCAGGATAATCTTCTTTTCCTGGTAAATCCTTAACTGTTTAGACTCAGATGTTCAGTAAAGACCCTTATTCCAAGTAAAGTCACATTCACAGGCTTCAGGGACTGGGATGTGAATAAAACTGGGAGTCTTTTTCAGTCGACCACATGTAGGAAGGAAATATCATTCCAGGTTCCACTTTTGCATAGCCATCTCAGGAGCCACAGGACAGCTGTTCCTTCTTCCCTCTGACAGTAATAGAGTGTCAAGTACTGATCTGGGCACTGAGGCTACACAAGCAGAGAAAATGGTAGGCAATCCCTGCCTTCTCTGACCTTAGCTATGTATGTTGTTAAAATGTGATAAACATGAACGGAAAGACCAAAGCCAGAAGACAGATTTGGGTGGAGTGTGTGACTAAAGCTGGGCAAGGCTGTATGTTCCAGCCTCATGGAGCAGTTGATTTCTGGGCAAAGAGCTGCAGGGGCTGGGCCTGTGAGCTGCATGGGCATCTGGGAAACTGCAGGTGCAAAGGCCCTGAGGTTGCAGTGTTCATAGCCAGTTCAAGGAACAGCAAGGAAGCCAGCAGCACTGGGGTGGAGCCTGTGAAGGGGGCAGGAGGAGATGGGATCAGAGAAGATGTGGAATGGAGTAGAGTCAGTGATGAGGGACAGACAGGAAGATCATAGAAGATGAGGGACTGAGGGTGATCCTGGGGGGTTTTGGATTCTAGTCATGGGTTGGAGTTGCTGGGAGACTAGCAACAAGGCCAAAGCTATGTCTACATTGGTGGTGGGGGTCCCACCTCACTAATACAGGCTGAGTGCTCCCCCTATGTTCAAGCAATTTCTTCCAGCCCCTGCTGAGGTATTGAGTCCAGATACTCACTCAGGTATACAACTGTGTGCATAGCAGAATCGGCCTGATGGGAGTGTGTGGCTGGACCAAGATGAGGATATGCAAGCTGCCTCAACAGCCACAGAGGCACACACAAGCATATATACAATGCAGACGCACATGTGTAGACATGTGCAATGTATACACATGTATGCACGTGAATGTGTGTGCACACAAGCATATGCGCACATGTACACACACACGTGCACACACACACACAGGGGTTCTGGTCCTGAGTTGGGTGAAAGCTGGGCCAACAAGGTCCCCATGGTGGAGTCACAGTCTCCATTAAGAATTTACCAGCCCGAAGGGAAGATGTCTTTAGCTCTGGATCTCTCAGAGTGGGGTCCTCCAGGTAGCAAACTGTGCTTCTGGGAAGAAAATGGAAATCTAGCCCCTGGAGATAATGAAAAGCCAGCTCACAACACATTTTCCTTTTGAGCTGGGCAAAGGAGGCCCTAATGATGGGATGATGGAGACCTGGGGGCGGTAGGGAGGGTGCCAGGCCCCAGCAGGCACACAGAATGCCGGCCACACGGGGCAGTGGGGGGCCCTGTCTCCCAGGCTCCACCTGCACGCATGCCCGGCCTCATAAACCTCTCTCTCTCGAGTCACAGTGGATGCAGCTCCAACAGGGAGCCGTACGTCACCAAATCCAGCAAAAATTTGTGCTAAATTGAATCAATCCATCTTGGAAATGGCTCTTGTCAGATTCTGTCAGGGAAACCGTCTGCAGGGGCTGTGAGATCAGGAGGCCGATGGGGTGGGGGCTGGGGGCTCTTGGATCCACACACCTCAAAGCTGCCCAAAGCAGCCGCTGTGCAGACGGGCAGGAGGGGACTCTTGCTGACTCACCCCAGGGGGCCAGGCAGGCAGCTGAGGGCCCCAGGGACATACACACCCCTCGGCTCAGCCTGAGCAGCCCACCCCCTTCCCTACAACTGACCTGCGCAGCCAGCTCCCATGTCTCTTAGATGGAGACTTGTCATTTCTCAATTCCATGCAAACACCCAGCTGCTGTGGGGTCATTTCTGACTCAAGAGTGACCGCTATGTGACAGAGCAGAACTGCCCCACGGGGTTTCCTAGGCTGCCACCTTTACGGGGAACAGGTTGCCAGGTCTTTTCGCCTGTGGGGCCAGTGGGGGATTCAAGTCCTGACCTTTCAGTTAGCATCTGAGCACTCTGCCACCCCACTACCAGGGACCCTTCAGTTCCACGTAGTTCCACCTTGATTAGGTACTGCTAAGAGCTGGCTCACCACCCATCTCTCAGACTGCTGAACTACTGTGACCTCCAGGTTGCTGTGATGCTGGAAGCTATGTTACCAATACTTCAAATGCCAGCAGAGTCACCCATGGTGGACAGATTTCAACAGAGCTGCTCTACTAAGCCAGACTAGGAAGAAAGGACATCTGATCTACTTCTAGAAATCAGTCAATGAAAACCATAGCCAAGCCAGCCATACGGGTCATCATAGAACACTGTCCAACACAGTGCTGGAAAATGAGCCTCCTAGGTTGAAAAGCACTCAAAATACACAGTGGCTGCCACCATGGACTCGAGCACACCAGTGTACACGGGGTCACCATGAGGTGTTGTCAGCAATGAACAACAGCCTGGTGAGCTGATGCCAGGGCAGGGCCCGAGGACAGCCAGAGTTCAGGCAAAGGCTGTGCGACTCGGGAGTCTGCAGAGTGTCCAAGGGCTGGCTGACGGCTGTGAAGCTGGGAACCGCAGGAGGCAGCCCTCAGCACCCCCATGGAGCCCGGGGAACTCATCTGCTGCACCCCCCACCCCACATCCACCATATTTTTGAACATCAGAACCTGTACCAGGCCCTGGGTTCCTGAGATAACCATCCACAGGAATCAGTGCAACCACTCCTCATAGTTCCAAGGAGAAGCCTGAAAGAAGCCCAGGCAATCTTAGGGACTCTTCCAGAACCTGGGCTGGAGGCCTTCTAAGTCCCCATCCCTGAGTCCCTATCGGGAAACGGAATCAATTCTATTCTGGCACCATCTGCAGAGGCAGCACTTCTTTCTGTGACCCCTAAACATCAGAGCAAGGTCAGCTCTCAAGCTCAAGGGCACAGTCCTACAGATGGTCAAGCCAGCCCAAGACCTCAGATGCAAGCTACAAGCTTGGGGGTTCCCATAGCACCCTCACTTCTGACTTGCTGACTACAAATTTGGGTGTTTTCTCTGTCCTAGGGATGCCAACCATGAGCTCAGAAATCCCCAGAGCCCCCAACTTCTGACCCACTGGCCCCCACACTACTTCTTCAGGTTCAATATTTTGCTAGAGTGACGAACAGAACTCAGGAAAGCCCTATACTTTATCAGAGATTACAGTTTTATTACAGCAAAAAGGATACAAACAAAGAGACACATGGGGGTCTGCAAGGTCTCTCAACATGGAACTTCCATATCCCAAAAAAGGGATATGTTACCCTCACCTACCTGAAAGGTTGGTGGTTCAAACCCAACCAGCACCTCCACCAAAGAAAGATCTGGTAATCGGTTTCTGTAAAGATTGCCATTGCTGTGTGCTGCTCTACTCTGTCACATGCAGTTCCTCTGAGTTGAAACGACTCAGTGGCACCTAATAGCAGCAGCCCTTCCGTCTGTATCAGTGTCTCTCTCCAGCCAGGAAGGTCATGGACCTTTCCTGTCCAGAGCCTTTGCGGCAGCCTCCTCGCACAGGCACCCCTCCCCTGAGGTCCGCTGAGATCACAGGTGTCTTTCCACACCCAGCAGGTACCTCATTAGCATAGCCCCTCAGGTGTGCCTCATCAAAGACACTTTGATCATCAGGGAGCTTCCTAGGTCTTCCAGGCTGTGCTCTAGAACCCAAGACAAAGACCAATTCTTCGGGTGAGGTTAAATTCTTTGCTTCACCATTTCTCACCACTGCGGCTGTCCCATGATGAGAACCCTCTATCTCCTTCCAAACATAGTCTGTCCCTTCAAGCTGCCCACGGCGTAGGTTAAACCCTACACTCAACCTCGTTGCTGTATGAGCCCACTCAGGTGGACCAACTCCTATCCCAGTAATGACTATAGCTGTCTGTCCAGCTCACCTATCTTTGTCTGAATGGCCCATCCCCAGCAGCCCTTCATCCCAATTCCTGCTTTCAGGCTCAAGTCTCTCCTCTGGCCATTTCTGCTTTTACCTGTGTCTTGCAGCTCTGTTTCCCATCCACCTATCTCACGTTCCCCACACGACTTGTTACACAAAAGGCTCTTGATCAGCCTACAGAGCAGTTCTACTCTGTCACAGGGGTGGCACACAACAGGTGATTCCCAGGCACATGTTCCTGGCTAGTCTACAAGCTCCAAGTATCTATCCCTTACAGCAGAGACTTCTATGTGCACATTCACTCTTCTGGATGGGCCAACACAGGTGGACACACAGGTGTTTGTGCACTGATCCCACACATCAAGGTCAGGGGGCCAGGGAAGCAGATAGAAGACAAAGTCCCTGGGTGGCACAAATGGCGAACATCCTTGGCTGCTAGACTGAAAGGCTGCCGTCTACACAGAGGTGCCTTGCAAGAAAGGCCTGGAGATGGACTTTTAAAAAGTCAGCCACTGAAAACTCTATGTGACAGTTTCTATTCTGCCATACACGGGGCTGCCAATGAGTCAAAATTGACTCTACAGTAACCAGGTGTTTTTTTTTTTTTCCCCAAATTTCACTCTGCAGATAACGTGCCTTCAGGGGAAAGAAAAAAACTCCCAATAAACGAACTTCCTTCAGCAGTATCAAGTTCACAGAGGGAACACTGTTCCTTTTGGGCCTGTGTTTCTGAGTAACTGTTGCCATGTGTCCCTGAAACAATCGTGGGTGCTGGGCTCCACCCTGATACCCACCCATGGCAGTCAACAGGGCCAGCTGGGAGCCCAGGTTGACGCCCAGCCCAGCCTCTGCCGCTCTCAGGCAGCCTGCCTCAGCACTCCCTCGGACACCTGTGTCTTCTGGAGCTGGTTCTGCTTCTGCCATCCGGTCCCCACTCACCTCATGTCCCTTGTGGTATTGAAATGGAAGAATGGCCAGGCAGGAGATCACTTTGGATATGTTGCTTTGAAATGTCACCTGTTCTGCACAGCTGACCAAAGGCATTAGACATCAGGGCAGTAGCTAACCTGGAGGGAGGCAGTGACTGACCAGGGCCCAAGTGGGCCCTTAATGTGGGTGCAGATTACAGTTGAGTGTGCCTTGTACAGTCTCATGAGTTGGGCTCTGATGTACACTACTCTTGATGAATATGAGATATGCTTCAAGATAATTTAAAACTGCAAAAGAAAAAGCAGCCGTTTGGTGGGGAGAAAACCCATGGTGCCCAATGAGCATCCCAGCTGCACTAAGCTGCCTGCTCATCTTCAGCCCAGCGGCATCAGAAGCAAACCCAGAGGAAGAGAAACAGCTGGGATGTGGCTTCTGGGGTTTTTCCCTTGGAATCGCTACAACCCCCAACTCCATTTCCAAACTGGATAGAAAATCAGCAGAATACACAGGATGGAGCTCTACAGAGGGATTTATTAGCAGGCAGAGGAAGACAAAAGCAATCTCGCCTGACACAAATATAGATGAATACGTGGACAGGAAACCCACAGACTGGCAAATTAAACGTGGTTCGAGGCTGGCGAGTTCGAGGACGCCAGCTGATGGATCTCCCAGCCAGACAGCAAACCAGTCCAATATGTCATCACAGCACGCTCTCGAAAAACTGCCATCTCTACATATTTCCCTTAGGAGTGTGGGGGTAGAGCGGGGGGCCTGCGAGCTCTTCCCAGGCCCCAGGCTATGGGCGCCTCAGCTTATGGGGACAGCGTTCAAATTTGGACTACGATTTGGGAAGAAATCTCAGGCGACAGGAGATGATAAAGCTGCACAGGCTTGGGAGCAAGGCTGTGGTGAGTGAGGGGCTCTGATGGAGGTCTGGGGTGGTGGCAGGAAGGGCTGTATCTGTATCTGTACCCACATTTCCATCTAACTGCACAGCAGTGATGTCTGCAATCAGTCACCTGCCTCACTACGAGCCTCTCCCTGTTGCTCCCTTCCCTGGACACTCTAGAGGTCAGTGACTCAGCAAAGAGACCAGACTAGGCTGGAGGCACCATGAATTCGGGGGCTGTGCAGGATGGGACAATCCCAGCA
The DNA here is from genome assembly GCA_028571685.1 of Heterohyrax brucei. Taxonomy (NCBI): domain Eukaryota; kingdom Metazoa; phylum Chordata; class Mammalia; order Hyracoidea; family Procaviidae; genus Heterohyrax; species Heterohyrax brucei. The sequence goes on from CM053161.1 coordinate 37,579,489, forward strand.
TGCACCAGCAGGACTGACACTGACTAGGACCACTGTCTGGAGGAGGTTACCTCAACTGTGCAGAACTCAGCAAGGGAGGATGAGATGCAGAGGTAAGTAAGCACCGTTCTTAGCAGGAGTTGCAGCCTTGACCGCAGGTGAGGATGGAGCAGGGAAAAGCACAGGCCAGTATTCCCCCGCCTTGTGTTCCTGCTGAGCATCACACACACCTCATTCAACACTGCAGTCATCTCTGACACATCTCCTTTCTCACTGCCTACATTCAAAACACAAGCAGCATTAAATACAGAGTTACTACAATGACTCAGCAATTCCACTCCTGGGTCAATACCCAAGAGAAATCAAACCATCCATCCACACAAAAACCCGTACACCAGTGTTCAAAGCAACACTATTCGTAGCAGCTAAAAGGTGGAAATCACCCAAATGTCCATCAATAGATGAATGGATATACAAATACGGTATATTCACACAGTGGGATTTTATTCGACCATGTAAAAGGAAGAAGTTCTGATACATGCTACAACATGGATGAATTTTTTTTTTTTATTACGACTGAGTAAAAATGTACACTCCTGTATAAATTTACATGCCCACCTATATGCAACTTCCACTGCTCTCCTTGTCCGGTGACAGCACACTATTCCTCTCTGTTCCATACATGTCTCATCCTCCCAACAGTCTCCTTTCCCGTCCTCTTCACCCACTTTCCCTCCTCCAGCCAGAGGTCAGCAGGCTGATATCCTATAGACGTATAGAACCATAAAGTGCATCCAATATATGGTCACTCTGCATTGCCAAGTCCAATCCATTCGCGTCCAAAGAGTGGACCTTCGTTATGATTTATGGGCAAGGGCAGCATCAGGACCAGGGGCCATGCTCCCAGGGGAACCCCAAAACTGCTGGACCATCAATTGAGGTCTTTTAATGGAGATCTCAGGGTGCACCCCTTTTTATTTTTGTGTTGCCAGTGAGACTCAACTTAGTGAGCTCCATCGCAGCTATTACTGGTGGTGGCCGGGCACCATCCGGTTCTTCTGGTCCCAAGTTGATGTAGGCACCCACTCATGTGGGTCTCTCTATCTTCTGGGTTGTCTTTACCCCATGTCGTTTTGGTACCCCATGTCGTCTCGGTCCTTAGTGAGCATCCGTTCCTGCTGAGTTGGGACCACGGATGAATCTTGAAAACATTATGTTCAATGAAAGAAGCCAGTCACAAACGGACAAAAATTTTAAGACTCCATTGATAGGAAAGGTCCAGAACAGGCAAATCCATGGACAAAGAGAGTAGAGCAGTGGTTGTCAGGGGTCAGGTTGGGGTAGGCAGATGGGGAGACAGTACATATCAGTATGGAGTGTTTTCCTAGAGTGATGAAAACTAGAGCGAACTGGCGGTTGCACATTGTGAATACACGAAATACTTCTGAGTTGTACACTTTTAAAAGGTCCACTGTGTATTATGTGTTTTTGTGAGTAGTGTAAATGTGTGTGTGCACGCATGGGTTCACAAGAATGTGCAGATACATGTGAGCATAGGTGTTGTGTGCATGAATGTCTGTGTGTATATGGGTTCGTGGGACTGTGCACAGATGCAAGTAGGCACATGGGGTACAGCGGATGCATGGACACTGTGTGTATACATGTGTTTGTGTGAATGTGTTCATGTGAGTGTGTGCATAGATGCACATGGGTGTGCAAGGCACAGCGGATGCATGGGCATTATGTATGTGCACGTGTGTGCGCATGGGCGTGGGGCTCTGTTTGTGTGTCTGTGTGTGCTGATGGGTACAGTGCAACTCTCCACCCACTAGTTTAATAATTGTAACTTTTCATAAACTGCATTTATTCAGCAGGTAAGCCCAAGGACAGCGCCCACACACAGGGAGGCACAGCTGAAGTTGTGACCTATCGGCCTAGAGCCCGCCCAACGCAGTCCTGGATCAGTTGTTCCGGGACATCAAAAACCCCATGTTGTTCAAGCCCCTGGAGGCCCAGTCTTCTGTTTCCTGCAGCCCAGATCTCCGAGCAGATACACACGCTTACTGTTTGTCTACAGACTCACTGCTGAAGCCGTTCCTCCTGAGCCCAAACCCCCAAGAACTCATGAGCTTCATGTGCTAACTGCACTGTTTGGACACATGCTAAAGCAGCAATCAAATAACTCAAGTTAAATGCTGATCTGTATGCTGCTCATAATCACTCTGGGGACTCTGATTACCTAAAATGTGGTCTTTACCCCACATCTCAGGTAATCAGGACTCCAGGTTCTCAACAGGCCTTCAAAGAACTCGGATCCCTAACTCCAGGAGTTTAACAGGACAGTGGCAGTTCAGTGTCGAATTCTTACTTTCCACGTGGGAGGCCCGCGTTTGCATCCCAGCCAACGCACAGCTACTACTCATCAGTCAGTGGAGGCTTGTGTGTTGCTAGGATCCTGAACAGGTTTCAGTGGAACTTCCAGATTAAAACAGACTAGGAAGAAAGGGCTGATGACCTACTTGAGAAAATCAGCCAGTGAAAACTCTGGATCACAACAGTGGGATCCACAGCCAGTCATGGGGCTGGTATACGACTGGGCGACATTTAGTTCTTTTGTCTGCGGGGTCACTGTGAGTCACAGGCTGACGCCATGGCAGCTGACAACAGCAAAGGAGATGGGAGACCACACCAGGGAGCCCTAGCTCACTGCACAGAACACGCCTCACAGACTGTAACGTGCTGTGTCGTATCCACACTCCCACAGTCTCACAGCCCCAGTAGGGGAATCCTGGCCTCCTTAGAGACACCCTCTACTAACTGGGTGCCCAGTCTGCCTTACCCACCCTCACCCCATCAGACCTGCCCTCCCCATGGGGTCAGAGTTAAACACAGGCACCAGGACGAGCTATGTGGGCAGCAGACACAGGAGGCAGGTGCTCCCTGCACAGTCAGCAGCCGGGGCTCCCCGTGACCCCCGCACCTCACTCCTAATGAAGAAAGCAGGGAGAGTGACCATCCGTCTTTGACGCTCGGAGTCCTAATTAAGTGCCAGCAAATTCCCCAACCTGCCCGTTTTCTGTCCCCGGAATAATATGTTATTTACCTGCAGCTAATAGGTTCATGCGTAATGATAGCCTTGTATCAAATGACAGCCGTTTGGCTTCTGACAGTTTTAAAGACCGGTCTCAGGGACACTCCAGTTTCTAATTACAGGGTCTGTCATCGGCGAGGTTCGGTTCAACACCACTCATTCTCCCGCGGGTGACACTTCTGTCCAGATATGAGATTTAAGCTCAGCCCCGACAGTTAAGGTTAAAAATACTGCTCGGTACAAGGCGAGGGATCATAATTTGGGTCGCTGCCGTGTTTAATTAATTGGACTGCGGCAATCAGGGCTCCATGGGCCGTAATTACAGGCAAGGCGAGAGGCCCTGTGCCCCCTTGCTGTGTCTTACAGCTGTAATTTCGTGGAGGCGCTGACCTGGCGCAGAGTACAGGGCCCTGGAGTTCTTTTAAGGCGCGTGGTACTTCATTAGGCAGCCGTGATTTGTGAGGAGGAGAAGCCCTTCAACATGCCACACCTGAGCCGAGTGAGCCTTGGTGGAGCGGCAGGGGCAGGGGCAGGACGGCTGGGGAGACACAACAGAGAGAACCTCCCTGCAAGTGTGGTGACAAAATCCAAGGGTCCTTTCACGTCTGTAGAAGGGCACAGGAATAGAAAATCCTAGCTCCACACATCTCCCGGTTTCTCACTGTTCCCATCCTCTCTGGTGTCCTCTTGTGCAAACACATAGATGAGCTCAGATCACAGGACCTTTGCACTGGCTGTTTCCTGGCCTTCCTTGGGTTCCCCCCTGTCTTTATTCAGGTGTTGGCTTAGAGGAGTCTTCCTGGACTTTGTCACCCACTCTAGCCCTTTATCCTGATTTTTCCTATGACAATCCTCATCATGGAAATATTTCCTGACTGCTTTCTGCAAGCAAACTTGCCTGATCTGCCTTGCTCCCTGTCATGTCTACAGGGCCTTGGAACCTGCTGATCTCCTGTGCCTGCCCCAAGCTCAAGCTTCAAGAAAGAATGAACGTCTAGATGTCTACCCAGCTGTCACCCCTGGACCCGACACCACACACACGGTCACAGATGGGAACAGCACTTGCCTCGACACTTTAACCCCGCTCCCTCTTCAACTCCTTTGTAGTGTCTCAGAGGCCTGCATGGTGGTTGTGATGGCGAACAGCACAAGAACGCCGACCACGTCTCTAGAGGCCTGGGATCTAGTCAGGCCCAGTGTTGGCTGACCGAGGAGATGGCTGGTTCTCTGAGGACCTCTTCCTTGCTCCATGGGGCTCCATGAGCCACTCTCCTACTGGACCATCCCCATAAAAATGGGAACAGTCCTACTTCCTCCCTTCCAGAGAGGTTGTTCTTATGAGCTAGACAAGTAACGTCCTCAGCAGAGGAGGACAGGTTCAGGAACACGATCAACCCACTGAGGGAAGTCCGGACATGTCAGGTCCACTGTCCCCGACAGGTGCTGAGATCAAGATCACAAGATACAGCCAGGTCTTGCTGACCACAAAGCTGGAGGCTGCAGCTGGGCTTAGCTCTCTTGACATGCTTATCAAACCCTTGGCTGCCCCAGGCAGGGGGTTTCCGCTAACACTGCCTCTCTCTGGCTCACTGCCATCCACCACGCTGCCCCCACTTCCGCCTGCTCCCACTCAGGACCTTCCTGTCAGAGAGACGTCCCCGGCATCCGGCTCTCCTGCTGGGCTGCCCATAATGAGCCGGAGCCCACTCAGCTGAAGTGTGATTTTCCCTGAATGCTGACCTTGCCTGTGCTAGATGCTCCCTGCCCGTCCAGCTCCCCTTTCCCCTTGGGGAACCATTCCTTCTCTTACCCTCCACTTCCTATCATATCACCTTTAGGACCTGGCCAAGGTCTGATGGAAATTTGAAAAAGTGGAAATGAAAAAGTGGAATGACTCATCTGAATGTACTCTAGGCTCCAATAGTCGGAGAACCATGGAGACAAAGACAGGGTTGTTGCCCTCCTGGGGCCCCCCCAAACTCCCTTTCCCACTACTCTACTGCAATCAGAAGACAGGGAGAGGGGAGGATGTCAGGCACCTGGGCAGCCATCCTTCAAGGTCCCCACCTACAAGTTCCCAAAGGGGCACAGGGGAGGAGACACAGAAGCAAGGCTGGCCAGCGCCCTGGTTGATGGGCTCCAGGGACCTCTGTCACTATATCTCCCCTCAGCGTGCCGTTCCCATGGAGCTCAGGGATCCAGGGGGTGGGGGACAAATGTGCCTGTTTATTAAGAATCAAAGGCTGGGCTGCGTGTATCTCAGCGGAGAGCTGCTTTTGAAGTGCCGAGTGATTTATTTTAGCCAATTACTGGTGCACTTTCCCTTCCCAAGGACCACACTTAATTGATTGAAACCTATTGAAAACAAATTAACCAGCACCAGGATGCAAAGATCTGTTTATCACTTCTCCGGAGGTTTTCAGGGAATCCGCGTGAACTCCATAACACATTTGGTTTGCTTTTCCCTTCCCCAGAAGAAATCGAGGAGAGAAAAGAACAAACCTTTTTCAGAAAGAGCAGGCACCTGGAGGCCAGTGATTTTCCACTCCCCTCGTCCCTGGAGCCACCATCCTGCAGACACCCTGATGTTCTACCATCCGAACACCCAGTCTCAGGATTTTGCTGCAGTGAGAAACAGCTGTTTGTACCTATCACTTTTGTTGGCTTTTGCTAAAAACCCAACCAGTCACCACTGAGTGGACTCAAGGAGACCCCATGATATCAGCGTGAAGAACTACTCCATGGTTTTCAGGGCTGTGATCTTTCAGAAGCAGATCGCCAGGCCTTTCTTTTGAGGCACCTCTGTCAACCTTTCAGTTAGCAGCTGAGTGCTTAACTGTTGGTGGCACCCAGGGGCTCTTCTGACTCCTGCTACAACTTGCCATATTGGCTGCCAATGGATTCTCCCAGTTCACATGCCACCAGGCCTACTTGAAGTATCAGCTTCACCACAACTATGCCAGCACCAGATGTTAACACTTTACATTTGGGGGCTATCTTAAAAAAAAATCCATTGTCATTGAGTCAATTCAAATTTATAGCAACCCTATAGTGCAGAGGAGAACTGTCCCATAGAGTTTCTAGGGAACACCTGGTGGATTTGAACTTCTAACCTTTTGGTTAGCAGCCATAGCACTTACCACTATGCCCTCAGGGTTCCCAAGGGGACTGTCTTGGCAGCTGTAAAATAGTACTCTGAGTTTACTTGTACCTGCCCACCTCAACTATCCAAGTGTGCCTCCGAGCAGCTACAGAGTATGTGCCCTAGTCCTATTCACAGGGGTCGCGGAAGAGGGGTTTAGAAAGGGGGCCTCCCCTTCTAGGAAAAGCCCTACCCTTCTCCTCCTCCTCCCAAATATTGGTCACTCCAAGGCCAAGACTTCAATTTCTCAGCTGGTGTTTTTTTTTTCCTGCTCCTCCCACCTGGCACCCCAAGCAAGGTGCATGGTGTCTAACCATGCTGATCCTTACCACCCTGCAAATGGCAGGGGGGCCAGGCCAGATGGCCATTCCTTCAGCTGGGCAAAAACCAAGGTGTGGCTGTGCCCTCCTGAGCCCTGGCCCACTGAAGGCAGGGTCTCATGCAAATGGCGTGAGGCCAACCCTCATCGGCTGCCCCCAACTGCAGCAGGCCAGGTTCCCAAGCCCCTGGAGACTCTGGCCATCACCACCACCATGTGGCTTCTGCTGCTATTTCTATGACACCAGGAACAGGCCTGGACTAAGGTACAGGCACGACAGTGGAACTGTATCCAGCAAGCACCTAGGCCCCACCTAGTTGGCACCTGATCACTACTCCCAGTGGAGAGAGACACAGAGTGCAAGGAGTTGGCCAAAGCTGGGGGCACTGGCCACCCAGGCTGCTGCTCCTGCTCCTCAGGGCTCATACGCATTTGTGTTTATACTCATGTGTACATGCACATACAAGATGCATGTGCGCACATGTCTGCGGATTATACATACGCATACATTACTGTGCACGTGGTGTGCCTATATATCCACTGCACACGCGTATGTGGGTTGTCTGTGGCATGTGAGCATGTATACATGTGAGTATTTACATGTGTGCACATGAGTGCACCGTATGTGCTCACTTGCCTATAGAGCAAACAAGGGCAGGGTACTGTGTCTACACCTAACAAATCCTGTGACCTTGAGTGACGTACTAGTCTCAGTCTCAGTTTGCATCTGTACACCTGGCTCACACCTGCCCACGTGTGCCCACACCTTCTCTGTCTCCTGCTGGTGCTAGTGTGACGCTTACCTGACAACATTCAAACCAGTGATAGGTGACCAGGAGCTGTGAAACCACAGCAGCAATCATAGTGGCCCATGCTCACCAAACTGCACAACATGCAAGGCACCAGCGGTCTGTGTGTTCTGGTACATATTCAGCACTGACAGCAACTCCATCACACCTACAGTTACCATCCTCACTCTACCGCTCTGGAAACCGAGGCCGAATGGCAAAGTCACTTCTCTGAAGTCACATAGCTAGTAATAGCAAACGTTTAAACTGGAGATGTTAACACCATACCACGTGGTACCAAGAACCGTAAGTCCTGGTCACTACCAGCTCATTGCTAGGCTGTTGCATTTAGGAGAAAAACATGTTCAAATTAGGGATATTGACTAAACATAACAGCAAAATGCCATTAGGGAAACTTGATTCCGTACCACACTCATCTCATTTAATATCATCTTCTCAGCAGCCCCATTTACAGATGAGAAAACTGAAGCCAAGGGCTAAGGTCTCCATGCCAGGTCACAGAACTTCGGCAACACACAAAGCAACAAGGGAGCCCACATGTGGGAATTTTTAACTCCCTGCTAGAGTGCATTTTCCAACGTGCAAACAGGAGGCAGAGGAGACAGCATTCAAGAATCACCCACATTCTCAGCAGGGTTATGTTCACACAAGTGTTCAGTGATGCTAAGTGGAGGTTTCTGCAGGACTGGGAAAGTCTGACAAAAGGGGTGGGGGCTGTGACATCCTCCTAAATCCCCAGTGGCCCAGGAACAGCAATTGAGTAAGGGATGGCTTACAGCCCTTCATGTCCCTGAGTCTTCCGGGAACAGCTTCTCTCTGCTCCTCCCCCCTCTTCAGCAGCCAGCCCCTCACACACACTCCAGGGAACCTGGCCTCGAATTATAGGCCCCAAGCTCTCTGAACACTCAGCGTTGCTATTTCCACTGACAGCATGCTCCCTGCTCTCCTCTAAACAAGCCAAATTCCCAGACTGCATTTCCGCCTCCAACCTGCAAAAATCTCCCAGGCTCTGGCTGAGCCTGTGGGTGGGCAGGTTGAGTACTACTCCCACCCACGCCCAGAGCCTAACTCCAAAGGCTTCCTCCCAAAGCCCTGGGCTGGGTCCCTCCAGCCTCAGCATAGTCAGGGCACCTTTCCCTAAGTTTCTGTGTATTTATGGCTTTGCCCTCTGTGCAGTCCTTCCCCAGCAGTACGGGGTCGTGGTGGCGCCCAGTGGCAGCACCACTGACACCATCACTCACAAGGTATAAACCTGTTGTAACAATTCTCAGCCCATCCCTCATTCCTGACAATGCGCTTTGGGCCAAGGGCGGCTTGAGATAGATGGCTCTGAGAATTACCACTGCTGCAAAGTGGGGACCTCTCACCTCGGGGCCACAGGGTAAGTCACTGTTCCCGCAGGCCCAGCCCCTAGGGAAATGAAGCAGAAGACCCGTGCTCAGGGCCGTGCCTGCTCCCCTCAGCTGATGGCTGAGTCCCAGCACCAGGTATTGAACTCTGACTTCCAGAGTAATTGATTCCCGGTGGCCAAGCACCATCTGTGGCTTTTGACAAATGAGGAGACTGAGACTTGAGGACATTCGAGGAATTACCTCCATCCCCCACCCCCAAATGGCTCTCACATCTTTCCAATGTGACAAGTGGCTCCCATGAGGTCACAAAATTTTCCCCTGCCCTCTTGGGGGTCAAGAGGACTTGGTGTGGTCTGTATACCCTCCACACCCTACAGGGTTTCAAACCCTGGCAGTTCGGGTGGTCTCTGCTCAGCAGTCCAAAAGTGCAGGGCTTGAACAGGCAACTTCACAAGGTCCCAGCAGTTACAAGGATCCCATACGCAGCTTTTGGGAGAATGGGCCTCTTCCCGCCTTGTTCTACTTCCCTGAAAGGGCCATGGAACACAAGAACGGCCACATACTGAATAATTCAGCCTCAGAGCGTCCATTGTGCTCACTGCTAGGCGGAAGGCTACCCGCCTGACCTAGAAAGTCCCAGACTGAACTGGCCACAGCTAGATTCTGCCCCTTGCCTGGTGGCTGACCTCTACCGCTGCCCAGCTCTACGTTCACGCCACACAGGCAGTGGAGAGAGCTGGATGTGGAGGGAGGTCTGTGGCTGAACCCTGCTGGGCTCTGTTTACTCACCACTAGATGAAGGGGCCATGCTCGGTGACCCTATAGCCCCCTGCAGCAGTCTGAGTCCAGAAACCTACATCAGACCACACTGGCTGGGAATTATCCAGAGGTGAGGGCTAGCCTCAGGGCCTTGGTACTTGCCATCCTCCCCTAGAGCACTCTTACTGGAAAGCACAGGGATGACTGACTTCCATCCTACAGGCTGAAACCTCACTTACCTCCACATGGGGTTTCCTGTCCACCCCACTGAGGAATCTCAACCCTCTCCCACCGCCTTTAGTGTCTTTCCTGACACTTTTCACCACTGGGCAATCACACTGTCAGCATACTTACTTGCACTCACTTACATATGCATATAGAATGTAAGTTTCTCTGGGTTGGGGCATATGCCTGGTCCTTGTATATCTGTGCACACAAGGGTGGGATGATCAAGTATACGACTGGACCCAGCACTGTATCAGGCTCCATCCAGAACGATTACAAATGGAACCACGACATCATGTATCCTAATCCTCACAGATGCACTCGCTCTGAGGGGCAACATGGCCCTGTGGTTAAGGGCTTGGCAGTGGACACCACCTGAGTTTGAATCCCAGCTCTGCCACTTCAGGCAAGCTACTGAACCTCTCTGGGGCTCAGCTACACCATCTGTAAAATGGTCATAAACACCTCACCGAGTTGTTGGGAGTGTTAAATAAGTTAGTGGGTGAGCGGATGAGCACACCACCTGGCCTGTGGGCTGTTGTCATTATTGCTGCAGTTCTTGGGTATGAGACAAGGGAGGTGGGGAGTTTGGCCGAGACAAGAGCTTGGACCAGGGAGCTTCCAATACATCCAGTGGGGGTGTCTTTTAAGTGGGGGAACCTGGCCTGAGCCCCTGAACAGCTAGAGATAGGACCCTGAGAGACCCTTGCCTAGCTGGTCTGGGCCAATCCCCAGCCAGCAGTAGACTCACTGGAGTCGGACCTGGTTTATTTATAGATCAAATGCACTTGTCATCAAGATCCCAGGCAAAGAACCAGTTCCGATACGCTGGAAGAACAAGGCCACCTGAGGCTCCCGCCAAGCCAGTCTGGTTCTGGCTGCCTCCACAGGGCAGGGCACGGCGGCTGAGAGTGGGTGGCCCCAGCTGGGGGTCAGCTCCCCATCATCTCTGTGGTACCGAAGCAAGCACGAAGATGTCCCAGGGGCTTCTAGGGCAGGGTCACAGACCTCTGGGGGTACCAGGTCAGGGAGACAGAGACAGTCTGTCCACTCAAGCCTTGGAGTGTGATGTCTGCGTAAGCCACAGCCAACATGTGCTCCCAGGCACAGCCAGGCATGGTCTGTGAGGAGGGACACTGCTCAAGCCACAAAAGCTGAGCACCTGTGACCCTCTCCGCCATTGTCTGCCCTGCTTAATCCACACATGGTTCCAGAGCTCCCCAAGTGACCTGGGTACCTCCCTGCTCCTTCCTAGAAGGATTCCAGACCCAGTCATTTTTCTCCCTTCCTCCAGGCAACCAGCTTGGGGTTAGCCCCTACCAACCTTCCCAGAAACTAGCCCTCCCGAGTCTCCCTGCTTCCCTTACCCCCATTCTCAGTAGCCTGGGGTGATGCCTGGCCTCACCCAACCTTCCAGGGACCCCCAACTTGTTCTTCTTCCATCCACTAGGCTCTTGAGGACCCAATACCCCACACCATACCACCCAGTTGCTCACTGTCCTCACACACAGGCCTTAGGCCATGCTCTGTCTCCTCTGTCCAGCACCTTCCCCAGACATCTGTCCCAGACTCCCTCTTTCCTCCCATTGTCTCTCCCTGAGGGGATTCCATTCAGAGCTTAGACCCTGACATTAGCAGCTGAGGGCTTAAAACTGAACTGCCAGGCTCCTTCTCCTTCCAAGTGTCCCTTAATGCCACCTTCTCATTGAAACTCTTCTTAACCACAGCTGTCTAACACTGTCACCTGCCCCTCCCTCCCTGGCTGCGAACCATCCTGCCCTGCTTTCCCCACTCCACTTCTGGGGTTTATTTCCCTGGCATACTGCCTATCTCCTCCCACGGGTTAATGAGACCCCACAGGCAGGGAGAAGTCTCTTCAGGTCAGACGCACCCCAAGAGACTCAAGCTGGGCTGACATTTTGTAGGTATTTCATCAGCATGGGGTAAAGGGACAAAGGCCCTGTGCCTCACTCATGGCCCAGGGGCCCAACCTAGACAGCCCTGTGGACACCTACTGCCTCTGCGGACAAGCCAGGCACCTGGAGATACCAGCCGAGTGAGTCAAGCAGAGGTGGCGGAGAAAGTACTTTCAGGTGACACAGATGCTATCCCAAGATATATAAATGGGGAACCCCATTGCACCCCGACACCAAGTACATCCTCCCCAGCACCTACAGGGACTGCCAGAGGAGGCCAAGTAGGTACCTAGGAAGCTGGTGGCAGGAAGAGGGGAACCCATCACACAGCCAGGTCTGGGTGCAGGGTCCGACCAGTGCCCCCTGCCACAGAGGAGGCTGCTGAGGGAGCTAATGGCTGCACGCCATTGGGTGGACTTGGCTGCATTAATTCAACCATACATACACACACTAATCAGCTGTAACCGTGGCACCCAGCTCAATTCAAATTGATTTACTGAGCCTGGAAATGGATACAAATGTGATTAAAGGCTTTTTATTTTACATAGGTTCTCTATAAAATGATTTAAATCAATTGCCCGGCAGGCCCCACGCTATTACTACACTGAGCTGCTTCTCAACAGTGATGGATTTGTCCTCTGTTCAGAACTGGGGTGTTGGAGGGGTGTTCCTGCTCAGCCCCCATCAGAATCAGGCCACCACAGCATCTTCCCAGAAATACCTGCTTGTTCCTAGGGAACCCCTCTGGGCCTGGCACCTCCACTGAGCAGTGGCACGGGCCAGTGGGCCAGGAGGACAGGCTTGGGAGCAAGGCTAGTGTTGTCATGGCAACCATCTTGCCCATTGCCTTCCCCATCTGATGCCTCCTGCCCTTCCAGAGCCGTGACTGCAATATGTGGCTGCAATATCCATCCAGGGATATCTCAGGGGCCGGCCCTGAGCCCAGAGGTCAAGTCTGTAATCCCCCCCACTGAGGACGTCATCTGCTCCACCCTGCCCCCTTAAACAGATGAGGAAACCAAGACCAAGGATGTTGTCAGTGAGCAGAGAAACAGGTAGGTCCATCACAGCTGGCACCGGGTTCCTGGCACCTGGACTACCCATGGCTTCTAATAGAGCCTTGACCGCCCCACGTACACTTAACGGCCAGCTGGTACTGATTTATGAAACACTGTCTCCTCTAGCACAGAGAGGGCCAGGTATTCCCAAAATTGCTGCCAAGGGGTGCTCAGTGAGGAATTAGGGCATGTTTGCACCAACCTGCAGGCCAGGACATGGCATGAGTGCGTGAGTGTCCTGGGACCACTAAGACAATATTGTACACTTGGGGGCTTCAAACAGCAGGAATGTATTCTCTCCTAGTTATGGGAGGCCAGAGTCCAAAATCAGGGTGTCAGCAGGGCAATGCTCCTTCTGAAGGCTCTATAGGTGGGTCCTTCTTGCCTCTTTTAGCCTATGGGGGCCCAAGCACTCCTTGGCTTGTGACTGCATCACTCCATCATCATATGGCCATCTCTTTTGTGAGTCTCTCAGTCTTCTCGTCTTAGAAGGACACCAGAACTGGATCAGGGCAGCCCTACTCCAGTGTGGGAAGTCCTGGTAGTGCAGTGGTTAAGCACTCACTGCTAGCGAAAAACTGGCAGTTCAAACTCACCAGCCACTTTTCAGGCCCAAGATGTGGCGGTCGGCCTCTGTAGAGATTACAGCCTTGGAAAGAAATTCTACGGGGCAGTTCTGCAGTTCTGCTCTATCCTAAAGAGTCACTATGGCTCGAAATTGACTCCTCCACAATGGGTTTTGTTTGATTTTCTACTCTAGCATGATCTCATGTGAACTTAAACTATTACACTGGTAAAGATCCCATTTCCAAATAAGGCTACATTCTGAGCTTCTGGGCAGCCATGAATTTTGTGGGGGGACACAATTCAACTCACTAAAACCACTGCCCTGGGATTATGGTTGTGGAAGTTTCCTTCTCTTTGGAAGGTGGCTCTGGCTGTTCAGTAACTTAGCTGTAACTTTTGTAAGGCTCTTGGGGAACCAGGTCCCTCGCCAGGGTCCGTCAGCTGTACCAAGCAAGCCTCTTGCAGTGACAATACCTTAGCCTCTCATCTCTGCCAAGGGCTTCTACAGCTTGTTTGGCAGCCCTGGAAGCAGTGTTGGGGCTTGGGCAATGTACCATTTGCTTCCCTGGGCAGAGGTTGCTTGGGGAAGGCTGCAGCACCCGAGGTATATGGAGTCCAGACTGATGGGAGGAATCTACCAGAACACTCTCCTAAGTAGCCTCTGGGTTTCCTAGCATTCGCACTGTGCCTGGAACCCTACAGGCAATGCACGGTGGCTACAGAGTGAATGAGTGAAAATCCAAGACCAGGGCTATCCTCCTGTAAGCATACAGTAGGAGCTCAATAAATGGGGGGTATCTGACCAGCTGAATCACGCAAAGAAAGGACTAGGAGAGCATGAGGATATTTAGTGTGGGCAAGAGGAGATCTAGAAGGCCAGTGAAGCAATGAAGAAGGCGGGGGACTGTGTCCTCTGAGGACACACTCCCTTGGAAGAGCCTGTCCTACTGCTGGGTTTTCCTGGGCCTCCTTCTCAGTTGTGTGGAGTGGGGCTGGCTGTCAGTGAGGTCACAGTGGGGCTGATCCCGGAAAGAGTTAAGGTCACTCTCCCAGGCTCCCCGTCTGCACCTCCTAGGAGCCTCCATAGCTGGGTGGCAGCACTGTCTCTGCCCCCAACCCCTCACTGCTGCTGGTACTGCTCTGCAGACAGCAGGAGGGGGGATGGGGTAACAGCATTACAGTGAGGGGTTGCAAGCCTTGTCGAGGGTGGAGGGGAGAAGGCATGGGAGATGAGTCACTGTGTACAGACAGCCCCTCTGAGATCAGAAAACAGATAGAGTCTTGGGGGACAGTCCCAGCTGAGACTCAACAGGCAGGTTAATTGTCTAAAGTTCTACAAACTTCTACCTACCTGTAGCTATTCATCCAGCTCCTCACTGAGACTGAACAGTGGTCCCAATGAGATCACCAACGCTGAATTAGTGGTTTATGGACCCCCACCTCCTTCTAGCCTCCCCTCTCTAATCAAGCATAGCCTGTCCTGCAAGTGCCCATTCCAGAGGCTTCGTCAAGGTGCCCAGCAGGCAACTCCAATACTGCACTTCAGGCTAGGCTACCTGCTTCACACACCTTGGCACTGCCACTCCCATCTGAGTGACCCGACAATTTCCCTGGCAGCTCTGTGCCTCAGTTTCCCACCTGACAAGCCCCCTCCCTAGGTTGGAAGGTATTCAAAATACCCAGTAGCCACAACCATAGATTTGAGCAGACCAGTGACAGGAAGATGGTGCAGGACCAGGCAACATGTCATTTTGTTGTCCACAGGGTCACCATGAGTCAGAGCCAAATGGACAGCAACTGATTTACAACGAGGATACACTTATTAAAGTGGAAGTGCTAACAGTAACAAAGAGACTGCCGTGAGCCTTCAATGAGTCCACATCTTCTTAACTCAGGATGAGCTCTATGTGAGTGGCTGTTAGAGCGATCTCCCAAGTGCAAACACACAGGACGGTTCTTCAGGACCCCAGATAGGTCCCTTGTCACAGCAGGGACAGGTTCTGTGGTCCCCAAAACTTGGGTTTCAAAGACAGGTACTCTCCATCCATATGTAACTTGGCTCTCAACAGCAGAAGCATAAAGCTGACCAACACAAGGTAAAGTCAGCGAGTTCTAGGTCAAAACTTGGTCTGAGTTAACTTAGAATTCTCCCTATGTGGCAAGGAGGTGATAACTCTTAATATACCATTAAGATCCAATTTCATGTATATGGGACGACTTGTGCTGCCCCTGCTATTACTGTGGATTTCCTGTCTTAACACTGGGTTCTCTAGAGGAGCAAAAACTAGTGAAGTGTATATGTAAAAATATAGAGAGATTCATTTCAAAGAAATGGCTCACACAGTTGAGAAGGCTGCCAAGTCCCAAATTTGTAGGTCAAGTGTCCGGCTGGAGGCTTCTCCTGACTCACACAATTGTAGGGCTTGACAAACTCAAAATCAGCAGGTCATACGGCAGGCTGCTTGCTCACAACCCAAGAGCCAGCGGTCAGATGCAGGTGAGAGGGCAAGCTTTGCCACGTATCAATATATATTGGATGCAGGCTACACCCCCAAAGAACTCCCTTTTCAATTGACTGGCTGCTAACATCAGGTCACAAAAGGAAGAATGATTATGTAATATCTGCCAAACCACTGACAATCATGGCCTAGCCAAGTTCACACATAACCTTAACCAGCTTGAGGCACCTCTGCATCAGAATCCCCTGGGTGCTTCTTAACACCAAGCAGCCTCCTAGGGCGCTGGGACACCTATACCAAATAAAACCCAAGACCACAGTTGAGCCACTGAGGTGGACCTGGGCTAGGCATAAGCAGCTAGCCGAGAAATACATGAATAATTTCCCTATAGCATTCAGCCCATTGTCTACACTGGGGTAGCATCTAAATTCAAATGCATGTGGATACCAGCAGCAGGGTGAGAGGGCTCTTCTCTGAAGACGGTAATAAGCAGAGACCATTCCACAAACATGCTAGTGACGGGAAGAGCACACCTATGTGGTCCTGAGGGTAATGGGCCTGGGGGTCCTGCAGCAGAAAGTGGCAGGAGAGGTGGGCAAGTAGGGGCACTCAGGGGGCGGAAAAAGTCTCCTGAAAGAGCCCTGAGTGGGGTGATGTTACGGGGGCCAAAGCCAGAGGGGAACCAGGTGGGTGGGCAAGAGGCTTATCAGATCGAGCCAGCCATGGGAGCCACGGAGGGTGCTGCAGGAAGGTGAGTCCCCACCAGTTTAGAGCCAGAGGCCCCTAAAGGCAGGAGACTTGCTGCCCTCCTCAAAGCACTGTCCACTGCCTCTCTAGTCTGGACAGTGTCTGCACTCACTGCTCCTCGAAGGCGACTCTGAGTGTGTGTAGCACTGCTTACACTGAGCAAAGTGACAGTCACGTGCACCTGGCAGGTTGCTTCCCATCTCGTGTGTGTGTGTGTGTGTGTGTGTGTGATTATACACGAGACAGTGAGTATGTGTGAGAGTGTGTGAATGTATGGGAATATGTGAGCCAGTATGTAACTGTGTGTGAATGTGTGTTTGAGAATGTGTGATAGTGAATGCGTGTCTGAGAATGTGTGTGAATTTGCGTGTGAATGGGTGTACGTACGAACGTATACTGTGTGAGAGCGTATGGGGTAAGACAATTTAGTTCATGAACTTAATTATTCTAAGTGCTACACATCTCGTTGATGAATATCACTACAGTCGCCTTCAAAGTACTCCCCTTGGGAAGCTATGAGCTGACACCAGCACCGAGTCTACCCTCCAAAGACATTTTGGAACTCTTTCTGGAATGGCCATTGTACATGGTGGCAAGGTGGTAAAGTTGCAAAATTAATTATATAGTTGTCTATGAGGGAATTTTTAGCCAGTAAACAAATAACTATTGGAACACTCTCCCTACTCACCTGATCTGGCCCCCAGTGACTTTTTTCTTTACCTGAAGATAAAAGAAATATTGAAAGGAAGACATTTTGATGACATTCAGGACATCAAGGGTAATACAATGACAGCTCTGATGACTATTCTAGAAAAAGAGTTCCAAAAGTGCTTTGAAGGGTGGACTAGGTGCCGGCATCGGTGCACAGCTTTCCAAGGGAAGTGCTTCAGAGACGACCATGGTGCTATTTAGCAGTGAGGTATGGAGCACTTTTACCAGGACGAGTTCTCGAACTTAATCGTCAGTCCTCACACATGCATATGTGATAATGGAGTTACCATGTGTGGCTGAGTGCATGTGAGTGTATATGTGTGTGTGTAAACACAAATGTGAGAAAACAGATGTGTGTGAATGAGTGTGACTGTGGGGCAGAATATATGTGTGAGCATTAGCAAGCATGAGTGTGAACGCTCATGAGTCAAGTATATGTGTGAAAGAGAATGAGATGAGGACAGCACATGTGAGACTGTCCCCCCCGTGAAATGGGTCCATGACCCCTCCCAGCAGATGCTGGGTCCTGCAGGGGCTGCTACAGGTGTGACAGCCACCCATCCAGACCCATGAGGGACTTGCATGACCGATGGCTAGTCTCATTTGTATACTCTACTCCAGGATGGGCTGGCAGGGGGCTGGGTGGGCACTGGACCCCCAGCAGTGAGACATCCCAAGTACAGGCATGCTCAAGCACAGCTGGCACTGGTGCCCAGTCAGAGTGGCGGGCTGGCCAGGGAGCTGCACAGTTCCAGGCCAGGAAGGCACTCTCAGTGCTAATGGGGCAAGCAGTTCATTAGCTGTCATCCATCTGTGCTCACACAGCAGCATCAGCAACAGTGGAGGGTCCACACAGCAAGGACACCTCCATGAAGGGCGGGCAGGGAGGCACACAGCTGCCAAGCAGGTTCACCTTCAATCCCTACTGCCCACTCGTGGGTGAAGGTACAAGGAAGTGAGAGGGGCCCTCTGATCCCCCTGGGGTCTGGCCACACCCTGCTGTGTGTCTGTAGGGAGGTGGCTCACACTCTCCAGGCCCAGGCGTTGACTTGGGATAGCAGGGGATGGACCAGAGGCCTCTGGTGCAGGAGGGTGCCTACCCAGACTCCAGTCATTCTCCATGTGTCTGGAGGTGTGGGGTGTGGATGCCTCCAAGTGTGCTCCAGGTTGTTTTCAGATGCCCACTAATCCTGCCTTTGTCTGTAGTGGTGGACGTGGCTTAGCCAGGTCCATCTGGGGGTGCCCTGCCAAGGAAGCTTCAGCCCTGGATTCCCAGGGTCTGGTTTGGGGCCTAGGACAGGAGCCAAGCAGTCAAAACCGAATGAGTAGATTCTTCACCCCAGACTTTGGGTACAGCTATAGAACCCAGGAGGCAGGAATGGGGTGAGTCAGCACCCCCAAACCTGCATCTCTGCTGACACAGTACAAGGCAACGACCATGTACTGAAACACTGTCCCCAGAGAGCTGATTACAGAAAAAGGAAGCACTCTGTACCTCAAACTGTCATATCGGGCCGCAGCACTGGGGGACAGGAGAGGCGGCTTCAGGCCAGGCTTGCCTGGGTTCTACCCTGGCTCTGTTGTGTGACTTTGAGCAGTAATTTAGTTTCTGTGTATTTCTGTTTCCCCATCTGAGAAACAGGGACATTGACAGCACCTCCCAAGAGGGTTATGGGGACGTATGAGCTGACACTATCAATGATGGCCAACATCATCCCCTAGGGTCTCCCTGGCTGCTGTCACTCGAGGACCACCTTCAGTGTGTCCACCATGCCTGTATCCCCACATTACCGAGAAAACCAAAACCCTATGGGACAGTTCTACTCTGTAGCACTGAGTTGCTGTGAGTCAAAAGTTGGCATGACGGCACCTAACAACCCCTCAAATCAAGCAGTTCTTGTTTTTTACAGATAATTCACTTTAACTGCGAAACAATAACTTGAGCCCAGAAGGAAGCTGTAAATTGCTAGCAGGAAAGGAACATCAGTGTCCTACCCTGAATTCTCACTCGGAGTGGCTGACTCCAGGTGAAGTCAGATCCCTTCATGGAAAGGGGCTAACAGGAGGTAGAGAAGGGTGCAGGACCTACGGCCACCAAACAGAGACAGTGGCCATGGGGGTGAACTGAAGAATCTGTGGCCCATTTTCTTTAAGGTTATATTCCCACAAGGCACAAAACTGTCTTGAGTGTAGCATAAAGTCACCCCGTGGGGATACGGCCTATCACAGAGTCACATGCCTCCCTGGAGGAAACACCAAATCCTGAAGGGGCTTCAGGCTTCAGAAGTGGTGCCCCATCTCCCCCCTACCAGGAAAACAGCCAGCTCCACCCAGCCCAGACTGCTAGGCTCCAAAGATTCATATTCCAGCCCAGTTTTGTTGCCCAGGCTTTTAGCCTCGCTGACCTCAGTTTGCCCATCAGAAAAGCGGGACACATGACTCTTGGCTGACTGGCTGCTAAGGGTCTGGAAGGTCTGCTGTCTTCTCACTTGTACAGGGAAGGTGGAAGCCTCCTGGCAGCGGATGGAGGGCATTGCATAGAAGGCTGCTGGTGCCCCAATGCTGTTCAATTATTCAAACCATAATTGCACCCTTATTTAAAGTCTAGTCTTGCGTTTGCTGCATCCCGGCGGCAAGCACCAGGGCCTGCTGGTAGATTTACAGGGACGCGCTCCCTCGCACAAAGTCAATTAATTCAGCAAACACGTTGCCAGCAGGTTCTCAGGTGTGCGGCTGGGAGGCCGCCAGTCTCAGCCCACTGCCTCGGGGACACCTGATCCATGGGCCTGCCAGGCAGGAGGGGGAGGGGACTGGAGGAGAAGAAACGTCGACAGGTCCACAGGCACCTGCTGGGTGCCATGTAACCTCACAACCTCCACCCTGGCAGATGGGAAAACTGAGGCAGAGAGGGTAAGGGCCCGACGGGAGAGCAGGAGAATTAACTCGAGGCACTTTCTCCATTTGCATACTTGCGCACGCAGCCTCACGGGTCCCACTCCGGCAGATTACAACAGCGGCAGCTACATGATCATGTTTAGAACTGAGTCTGGCATTGAAGAAACGCTTCAAAGCCATGCAACTCACATTAGCCTTCTTGTCAGCCCCACAGGTAAGGTCGCATTTTAAGAAGAGGACACTGAGGCACAGTGAGGTTGACTTGTGTGCCCAAGGTCCTGAAACACATGATGAAGCAGGGATCTGCAGGAAGGCTGTCTGGTCCCCGCTCTCCGAGCTGAGCCCCACCCTTTCTGGATATCCGGCTATTCCGGATATGAAGAGCTTAGCACAGGAAGATCTGGCTATTCCGGCTGATGACCTCGCCAAGGCCTAGCCTGCCTCCCTTCCCCAGGAACCATGAACTTGCTCATTCTCTCTCTCTCTCTGTCTGCCTGTCTTTCTGTCTCTCTCTCCTCTATTTCTTTCCTGACAAAACTTCCCATCACCCAGGGAGCCCCCAGATTAAGCAGAGCCCACCAGTGCCATGTTCTGATGGGCTCTGGCAGGTTCTGAATGTTCTGGTGACTTTTAGAGCTAGACTGCTCACTGTCATATTAGCACTGCACTTTTCCAGATGATGGCAATGGCTGACATGTGGAGGGCACTTACCAGTTTACAAAGGCTTTTACACTATCTGAGCCCTCCAACAAACCTGTGAACAGATCCATTGTCAGCAACAGCAGCTCCATCTCCTGGGTAAGGACATGTGCCATCTGCCTCCAGGTGGCACAGTCGGCAACTAGGTCACTGGACACCAGGCTGCCAGGCACTGAGGCTGAGGGCCAGCCTGTCCTGCAGAGGCCAATTACATTAAGAGTGCAGACATTGGGCTGGACTTCTGGGAGGTACCCCAGCTCTGCTGCCTCCCAGCTGTGCAGCCCAAGGCAAGTCACAAGTATTATCTCTGGGCCTCAGCTTCCTCCTCTGAGAAATGCGGTGAAAACAGAATGCCTCCTCCTTTGAGTAGTGTGACGATGAAGTGACTTAGTGCAGTGTGAGGAGGGGGGCACAGGGCGATTTTACTTGCCCTGTGCTTCCACTACACCTTCCAAAGAATATACAATAACTTCCTGCCAATGAGTCAATTCTGACTCACAGTGACCCTATAGGACAGAGTTGAATTGCCCCATATAGTCTTAAAGGAATGTCTGGTGGATTTGAACTGCTGACCTTATGGTTAGCAGCTGTGCCCCTCCCCCTCATTACTTGCTCTGGCAGTGGAATTAGTGGCATCAAGGTAAAAAGACAGCGTTGGACCCTGTCTGCACTGACTCATCTCAGCTCCTGGACAGTGACCCTGATAAGCATTCCAGTAAATGGGGATCGATTGTCCAAACTTGGGTGTGGAGAGGTTGGAAGATCTGAGCTCAACCAAAACATTCTGATGAACTCCCTACTTAGAAGGTGAAAGCAAATAAATAGTCCATGTATGAAAAACTGACATTTCAACTGCTGGTATTCCTTTTACCTGGATTGTCCTTTCTTTAAATCATCTACCTAGAAAACTCCTACCCATCCCTCAAAACCCTAATCAACAGTCACATCCCTCTGCTTCTTCTATGTTGTTTCTGAGCCTGATACACATTTCTGCCACCACAAAAATTAAGGCTGTGTGTCAGCTACAATGCAAAGCACTTTAAGTGGATTATCTCAGGTAAGCTTTCAAAAAGGAAGAGGAGCCTTTATCTCCATTGTTTTAAACAGAGAAACTGAGGTACAGAGTGACTAGGCCAAGTGCCGAGGTTGCACAGGGGGCAGAGGGCAGAGCCTGGCTCCTGCCTTGGCTGCCTTGGTACAAGGATCCAAGTTCATTTGGCTGTTTTAGGAATAGTCAGTGTCAAGAGTGGATGGAGTTGGTGGAACAGAGAGGGGAAAAATGCTGAAATGCAAGGCAGGAGGCCAAGCAGGCTGAGGAGGGAACAAGGGCAGGTTAAAAATAAAACTGAAATCCGAGTGAAGGCAGCACACGCTGTCCCGGGAGGGACTGACAGAGACCTGTGGCCCCTGAGGGACCTACCCGTCAGTGCTGCTCAGCATGCAGCCCAGCTGCTCCAGGTGATGATCATTTCAGAGGCGGGTGAGGGCAGGGGGCTCCCAGTCTCAAGCTGAAACCTTACGGAGGCGGCATAGGGGATAAAAACCAGACTGGGGCCCTAGCCCCTGCCCCATAGTGCAGGCCACTCACTCTGTCCCCCACTCCTCCTGGGGGTCCTGGGGGCCCCACCGCCCACCACACCTGCTGTTTGAAAACAACACCCTGGAGGGCTGTCCCTGCTGTCTCCCAGGAGGTCAATTGGACACCCCAGGAAGGGGCAGGTCTGATGGCCCATCCGATTTGCGTGAGTGGCTGGGGGGAAAGAAAGGGGGCCACAAGGCCTCCAGGACAAAGATGAGCCAGGCGGGGTACCCCTTCTATGCCTGAGAAGGTGGGCCCATGAATGGACAAGTGGGGGGCAGTTGACAATGCTCCCCATGGACCAGTGAACAGGTAAAAGGTGGTGGGGAGGCTTACAAGACAAGAAGGGGCCCTGTGAATGCTGAGTTTCCCCATCTCCATCCAACCCAAACATCTGCTTCTCAGGTGCAACAGAAAACTGCCTACTCTACCCTATACCCCCAAATTCTTTATTTGTAGTGCTTGATTAAGACACAACTCATATACCATAAATCCACCTATTTAAAGTGCAATGGTTTTTAGTACATTCACAGATAATATCATGGATTGAATTGTGTGTCCCCCAAAATGTACGTAGCCATGAGGCTGGGCCATGACTTCAGGTATTGAGTGATATTCCTGTATGCTGTAAATCCTGCTTCTGTGAAGGAGGATGGGAAGCAGTTGTGTTGGTGGGGCAGGATGCAGCGAGTAAGACTGTACTGTACCTTGAGGCAACGTCTTGGGATACAAAGGGAAGGAAAGCAAGCAGAGAGCTGGGGACTTCAAATCACCAAGAAAGCAGTGCCAGAAGCAGAGCTTATGCTATCTACCCTGGAGTCCCCGTGCCTCAGAAGATCCCAGTCCAGAGGAAGGTTGATGACAAGGACTTTCCTCTAGCACCTCCTGGAGCTGATGCCCTAAATTTGGACTTGCAGCCTACTGGACTGTGACAGAGTAATTTTCTCTTTTAATACCATCCATTTATGGTATTTCTGTTATAGCAACACTAGATGACTAAGACAGATAGGTACAATCATCACCACAAATGATTTTAGAATGTTTTTAGGACCTCAAGAATAAACCCCATACACCAGTGTTCACAGCAGCACTATTCATAATAGTCAAAAGGTAGAAACAAACCAACGCGTCCATCAACTGATGAATGGACACAGAAAATGTAGTATACCTGTGCTAAACACTACTGCTGCTACCCATCACCGCTGACTCACTTTGGACTCCTAGCAACCCCTTAGGAGGGAGCAGACCTGCCCCACAGTGTTTCCCAGGCTGTACATCTTTTATGGAAGCAGACTGCCACATCTTTCCCCTGGCAGAAGCAGCTGGTAAGTTTCAGCCACTGACCTTTTGGTTAGCAGCTGAACACTTAACCACTGCACCACCAGGGCACCTTAAACCAGCTGTTGTAAAGTCGATTCCAACTCACAGTGATAGCCATGAAAAGAAAGTCCTGATACGTGATACGACTCCTTTCTTTCCAGGCAAGAAAGCTGCAGACCGCAGCACCTGGACTCCAGACGGGTGCACCACCTAAAGCCTCGGCAACAGGATCTCTAAGTCTCTGGACTACGCAGTGTTGTTGACAGCCACAGCACACAGTCAGTAAACCAGCTTCTGCTGGCTAAACCAGTACTTGGGCTGTAAACACAGGCTCTGAGGAGGAGGTCCGTCGCCTGCGGGGTTGGGAATCGTGTTACCCCGCACTGCGCTTCCACCCAGAACCTGTGTGTGTGACGTTATTTGGAAATAGGGTCTTTGCAGACACCGTCTAACCAAGATGAAGTTATACAGGAGAAGGGTGGGCCTTAACTCCAATGACCGGTAGCGTGGTAAGAAGAGGGAGACTTGAGACACACAGACCCAAAGAAGGCAATCATATGGTGAAGGAAGGAGAGACTGCAGGGATGTGTCCACAAGCCAAAAACACGCGATGCCCCCAGAAGCTGGAAGAGAGAAGGAAGACTCCTCTCCTAGAGCCTCAAAAGGGAACGTGGCCCTGCTGAGGACTTGATTTCAGACTTCTACCCTTCAGAATTGTAAGAAAATATATACTTTTTGGTAAAACATATGTGACACAAAACATTTGGCACTTTGACCACCCTTTTGTGTACAGTCCAGTGACTTGCAGTGACATGGTAACATTCCTCCTCATGTGGCACAATCACACTGCCATGTTTCCAAATTACTCTCATCACCCTTAACAAGAACTCAGTGCCCTTTCAGCAGTAGTACCCCATGGGTTTGTGTTATGTTAAGCCACCCAGTTTGTGGTCACTTGTGATGGCAGCCCCAGAGCACTCAGACACCATCTCTTTCGGTCTTCTGTTACTGCCTTGGTTTGACCAAGCTGGGTGGACACCTATGCTCCAGCCCCTGGACAGCCCATGTCTACTTCAGGATGGCTTCCTGACTCCCTGGGGCAGTGCTGTCCAGAAATGGTCCACCCCTCAGGAAGGAAGAATCTGGAGTTACAAGTCTTGAGTCTAGCCATGGCTTGGTACATCGGTCTGGCTGGCCCTGTAAGGGTAGCCTTGTCAACCTGCCAAAGCTGCTCAAAGACTCAGCAACACCCTAGTCTACACAACTGACTATACTCAAACCTCCTTGAACAGTGTCCTGTCTGGACAACCCCTGAATTTCAGGAGTGGGGTGAGAGGGCGAGCTGGTAGGGCAGGGGTCATGGGCAGGGAGACAGGAAGGCTGCAACTCTCTTAAGAGGGCAGCAGGGTGGGTGACCACCTCCATCGGGCATGTTATTGCAAGTTACAATTTATCACCCCAGGCCACATTAGCGGTGGCCCACAGGACATGGGGTCACCCCAACGGAGTATGGAGATAAACTAGAGATGTCTGGGAACCAGCCAAGTGGAGATTACAGCAAAATGCAGACGCCAAAGTCCAGCCACGGATCCATCAGCCAGCCAGTTACGTCCAATAAATTAAAGGAGATAAGCAGTGAAGGATGGAGCCTCAAGAGCAACACTCACTGCAGACGCCAGCACCAGGGCTCTCGGGGGCATCTGGGGTCTGCTTCTGGGCAGAGGGTGCCTGGGTGGGAGGGGGAAAGAGGGAGCGGTGTGGGAAGGAGGGAGAGAGGAGGTCAAGATCGACAGAGGAGGAGAGGGGAAAGGGGGTAGGAGAAATGGGGAGGAGGAGGTGGGTTGAAAGCATTGCAGCGGTGGTCCCAGCCACGGAGGGCAGAGCTTTTCGCTGTGGCGGGTGAAATTACCAACACAGGACCAGGCTTCACTGCAGGAAATGGTGCAGAGAAATGACAAGTGACATCCTGCGTGGGGCTACACAGCAGCTCCTCTGGTGTCCCCCCGTTGCCTGCTCATCACCCACCCTCACCGAACCTCCAGCTGCTCACTGTCCACCTCCCAGGAATGACAGCTGCCACTGTGGCACAGTGGAGTGTGGTGTAAAGGAGGCAAGATAAGGGAGATCCCCAGGAGATTATCTTCGGGGGAAGAGAAGGATGGCCCCTGACTCCCCGCTGTCCGGGGTTGGCCTGGCCACGGCAGTAGCTTCCTCGCTGGCCCCTGCTTCTACCCAGGTCCCTGCAGACACCACCCCCACCTGACCTGTGCCCCCTCTGTTCAAACCTCAAGGGCTCCCCGATCCTACACCCACCCCTCTCCTCTCCTCCTACCTCACTGCTCTAGGCACTGTCCCTGCAGGGCCTTTGCCTCAAGACTCCTTCTGCCTGAATCACGGCTCCTATCCCTCAAACATCAGCTTAATCAGCTCCCCCAACATCACTGTCCTTGAGGCCTTCCTGGACCCACAGTGGGCTGACTAGTGGCCCCTAAAACATAAGCCCCATCAACTTCCTGGAACCTGTGAGTGTGATCTATCTGGAAAAAGGGTCTTTGTGAAGGGTCAGGATAAGGACCTTAAATCCTATGAATGACAAATGTCCTTACGAGAGACAGAGAAGGCCATGTGACAATGGAGCAGAGAGGAATGGCCACAAGCCCAGGAAGGCTGGCAGCCACCAGAAGTATGAGAGACCAGAAGAGTAGAGCCCCCCCAGAGCCTCTGAGGGAGTACGACCTGGCTGACACCCCAATTTCAACTTCTAACCCTCCAGAACCACAAAAGAATAAATCCCTCTGCTTTAAGCCACAGGCATGTGAGAATTTGTTAGGACAGCTCTGGGACATTCATCCTATTGCCATCCAATTGATTGGGATCCCTGGTGATCCTACAGGACAAAGCAGAACTGCCACATAGGACACTCAAACATCCCCTAATCCTGCAGCCAGTCCTCACAGCCATTCCCCTCCCTTTACCTGCTCTACCATATTTTCCACAGTACTCTATACCTTTAGCCAACTCTACCGTGCACCAAAAGGGCCCTGGTGGTACAACGATTAAGCTCTTGGCTGGTAAGCGAAAGGTCAGTAGTTCCAACCCAGAGGCTCCTCTGGAGAAGACCTGGCCATCTGCTTCCACAAATTACAGCCTTGCCAACCCAGCGGGCAGTTCTGCTGTCACAGGGGGTCACTATGAGTCAGAAATGACTTGGTAGCACCCAACAACCACACAGTTCACTACCTCACCGTTTTTACTGTATACTGCCTAGAACCTCCAGCAGGGCAGGATCTCGGACTTCTGCCCACCCAGCTCCCCTGCTGCTTACAGCTGAAGTTCAGGGACCAGGCTGTTAGCAGACATGCAGAAAGACCTCTGCATGACTCACCCCCTGCTTCCTGCTCATGCCAGGTC
The DNA here is from genome assembly GCA_028571685.1 of Heterohyrax brucei. Classification (NCBI taxonomy): domain Eukaryota; kingdom Metazoa; phylum Chordata; class Mammalia; order Hyracoidea; family Procaviidae; genus Heterohyrax; species Heterohyrax brucei. The sequence goes on from CM053161.1 coordinate 37,606,527, forward strand.
AAAAGTCCCCAGAGGTGAGGCCTTTCCTGAGCCTCACTTAAATCTTGCCCCTGTGTGGACTGAGCTGTGCCCCCTGAAAAGATGTGTTACCTGTCAGCATGACCTTGTTTGGAAATAGGGTCTTTGAGGACGTTATGAGTTAACATGAGATCCTGCTGAAGTGGGGTGGGTCCTGACCCCACACAAGCAGTGTCCTATAAAAGACAACAGATGCAGAGAGCTAGACAGACGAAAGGACACATGACCAAGGAGTCAATTGTTGGCCGAGTAATGCCTAGGATCGCCAAGAATTCCCACAAACCAGGACAGACATGGAATAGACTCTCCCTCAGAGACTTGGAAGGCATCAACACGGCTGACACCCTGATCTTAGACTCTCAGCCTCCCAAGTCCTATTCCTACAAGCCACCCTTTGTGGCATTGGGTTTCGCCAGCCCCAGGAGACTAACACACTTCCTGACACCATACAAGGCCGCCTGTCTGCTGGATGGACAGCTGCAGGGTGGGGAACTTGGCCGGTTCTGAGGTCAGACGGTGGAGGGCAGTGCTCAGCAGGGGCTTGTTCCTGATGGGGCATACTGCACCTTGGTGGGGTCTCAGGGTAGCTCAGGTCAGTCCCTTTCCCACACAGCCCTACCTGGGAGTCATTAAGCAGACAGGATGACCTCAGCACCACAGAAGGTGCCAAGCACCCCACTCGCTGTCTTACTGACTCTCGTCTCCAAAGCTCACAATGAGCCTGTGTCATTCCAGGACAAAGATGCCAGGTGCCCAGCACCAAGTACACACGCCCTGACCTGCTGACATCTCATGAGCAGAGGTCAGGGGTGCTGATAAGCCCCCTACCAGAAAGGATGGCCTCACCATAGAGAAGGACCCAGCCCAAATGTCAGTAGTGCCAGGGTGGGAGAGGAGGGCCTAAAGGTGGAAGATACTCCCCAGCTTTAAGTGGCACAAGGACACATGCTTTTCCCACCTCAGCCCAGCCAGGGCCCAGCCCCAGAAAAAGCTCAATTCACAATATGAATTGAATGAACGAATGGACTCAATGCATGAACCCTTCCTCACTTTTGCATGTGTGACCTACACCAAGTTGAAGCCTCACTGCCACCAAACAAATAAGGGGGGGGGTGGCAGGAGCCAGCCTGGCCGCACAGTCACCATTCCCCTGAGACTGCAAGCCCCCAGCTTTTGTTCCGGGCATCTGGGCTGGGGGTGTCTCTGAGCAAAATCTATGGAACAAGGGGGCTAGACTGAAGGCTGGCAAGGACCAGGTTCCTGACATGCCACCAAGGCCACTCCTGTAGGACCTGTGGGTAGGGTTCCCTGCCTCCAGGCTGGCAGCAGGAGCCCACCAGGCACCCTCCCTCCCCCGCACTTAGCATCACTGGGCCTGTGTGTCTGCCAGATGGCAACGCGCTATGTGTCAGGAGATAATCGCTATTAAAAATTCACCGGGTTTTCTCTTTTTTTTTTAGGTTCCGTTTGGGCTCTCTGCTCTCTCCTAAAGAAACTGCCACCCGCTACACTGCTTTAATTGTCTCTAATTAAAAGAAACATCGACAGGGTCGCTGGGGCATCACCGCTCCGTGCTGGAGGCAAGTAAGCAGGGGTGGTGGGTAGCCCCAACGGGGGCTGGCTCCCCGCTGCAGCCCTGCCAGCTCCCTGCCACCTGGGAGCGGAGCGACAACAGCACTGCCGCAGGGCACCCACAGTCCCACATGCATCCCCACCTCTCCTGAGGGGTTCTGCATAATTGCTTTTCTTCCTGTAAGGAACTCCTGCTGTGTCAAGTACGGGTCACCAATGTAATGAGTTTAGCACCCCAACAAGAGGCACAGGAAAAAAATACCCAGAGGTAAATGGAGCCAAAGTGCCACTGGGAACATCTCAGGAGATGGGAGGGCCAAGGACAAAACAGAGCACAGAGGCCCAGTGCAAAAACGCTGTGCAACTGCAGCCTGGAGCCATCAGAGTGGCTTCCACAAAGCTAAGCCCAGGTGTTGCCCTCACCTGAAGTCAGAGACCTAAGAGCTGGCAGGTGCAGGCTCAGGACCCAGCTCTGCTCCGCCCAGAGGACCTACTGCACCGGCAGGTCTCAGTTTTCACACCCACCCAGGGGCTCAGCTGAGGTCTACCTGGTAGCTGCTGGGACAGAGGTGAATTAGGTTATGGAAGAGGCCCTGGGCACAAAAACACTGGCTGAGTGGGCAGTCACAGGAGAGAGTCTTGAGACCCCGCGGGCCTCAGCTGTTAGCTGCTATCTAATCAGTCCCAACTGGCAGTGACCTTAAGAGTAACAGAAGAAAGCACTGGCCAGTCCTGCAGCATCTTTGTGACCCTTGTGTTTCAGTCCACTGTGGCAGCCACATGTCAGTCCGTCCAATGGGGAGCTTCTCTTGCCTTGCTGACCCTCTACTTCACAAAACATGATGTCCTTCTCCAGTGCTCGGTCTTTCCTGATGATGGGTCCACAGTAAGGGAGCCACAGTCTCACCATTTCACCTCCAGTCTGTTCTGGATGCTGGGGACACGGCGGAGACAGGCAGACAGTCCCCAGCCCCCGAGAGCCGGCTTCAGGGAGGGGGCAGGAGGCGATGAACAATCATCAAAGAGAAACCCGTCCCGTACTGGCGAGCCTCATCCTAGCAAGGCCCAGGAGTCCCAGGAGAGCAGAGAGAGGCAGCACAAGCCTGAGAGAGAAGCAGGGTGCCCACCAGGTGTGCCAGGCACACCACCACCTGGGGGTGTTCAGCCAGGCCAGGGAAGGCCAACTCATCTCCCCACCTTGCCTCTTGTCCTCAGGGTCTTTGAAGGTCTCCTATACCCAGGTGACTTTCTGGAGCAGCTGCTCTCTGGGAAAGGACTGGATTCCTGCATTGTCTAGTTTCGGACTGCAGAGTCCTCCTGCCCACCAAACCAGACTGTTTCTTCCACCTGAATGGAGCCAGGAGTGGTGTGGTGACCTCCCATCTCATGGGAAGGTGAGAACGCAGGTTTCCCACCTGCTCAGCTGCCCCACAATGCCAGGGTCCCTGAATTCATGAGGACTACGAGACGGCCTTTTAAATCACTGGATATTTATAATGATAAAAGGGAATGATTTGTTGGTGGTTGTCATGATTGTTGACAAGGGCACTAGTCCATTTGACGAGAAGAGTCTCTTCAATAAATTGTGCTGGGAAAATTGGACTTCCACATGCAAAAGATGAAACAGATACGTGCCTTACATCATACATAAAAACAAATTCAACATGGATTAAGGATGTAATTGTACAAACAAAAACCACAAGAATTCTTAGAAAAACCAGCAGGGGCAAGCTCTCGGACCTAGCTTTCAACAATGGATTATCTAACTTAATAACAAAAGCACAAACAGCAAAACACAAAATAAATAAATGAGACCTCATAACAGTTAAAAACTTTTGTTTCTCTACTGGAGAAGTAAAAAGACAAGCAACTATGTGTCTGACAAGAATCTAATAACCAGAACTATAAAACTTGGACAGCTTAACAACAAAAAGACAACTCAGCCATCAAATGGGCCAAGGATCTGAACAGACATTTCACTAAAGAGAACATTAAAAAAATCTCACTAAACATATCAGATGGTCAGTGTCATGAGAGATGCAAATCAAAACCACCGTGAGATATTATTTCACCCCCACTAGACGCCTGAAATGAAAAAAACAGAAACAAAAAACCCCAGAAAATGACAAATGCTGGTGAGGACGCGGGGAAACTGGAACCCTTCCTCATTGCTGGTGGGAACGCAAAATGATACAGCCTTTGTAGAAAACGGCGGGGAGGTTCCTCAGAAAACTAAAAATAGAACTACCACATGATCCAGCAATTCCACTCCTTGTATACACCCTCGTATACACCCAAAAGACTTGAAAGCAGAGACTCAAAAGATGACTGGTCCACCAATGTTTCCTGCAGCTCTATTCACAACGGCCAAAAGATGGACACAATCTAAAAGCCCATCAACAGATGAACAGATACACAAAATGTGGTGCACACACACAGTGGAGTGCCTACTCACCCCATAGGAGAAATGAAGTCCTGATACATGCTACAGTGTGAATGGAGCTTGATGACATTCTGCTGTGAAATAAGCCAACCAAAAAAAAGACAAATACTGTACGACCTCACTTACAAAAAAAGACAAGAAAAGGCAAATGTACAAGGATCAATGTTTTTATTAGTGGCTACTAGGGGTGGGAAGGAGAGGAAAAGGCTGAGTTAACAGTCATGGAAAAATCCATTGATGAAGGGCTGCACAGCCAATTATTGTCAAGTGTGGTCAATAAGTTGTATACCTGTGTACAGTTGAATTGGCAAAAGTTGTGTGATGGATCTATCTACAGCAACAACAACAAAGAACAGCTGCTGAAGCTGCTTATGAACCACCAAGCACCTCATGGGAGCTGGTTCTTGGAGTCGGAGGATTAGGGTCATGGTTTCATGATGCATTCCTGCGAACTCGGCTAATAGCATCTTTACCGCTTCTGTTCTACCTCCTAGTTAGTTCATTATGTAGCACCTGGGGTCTTACAAGCCTGCAAGTGGCCATCCAAGACACAATTGGTCTTTATTCGCCTAGAGTAACAAAGGAAGGAGGAGAGGCAGCAATAGGAAGAGGATATGGAATATTTTGCGTCCGTGAACAGCTGCCTCCTTTGTCACCAAACAAGAACTGGATGATGCCCAGCTACCATTACAGAACACTTGGATTACAGATTCCTAGAAGGCTCCTAATCAACAAGGGGGAAACACAGAATTTCACATTTTCATGACTTTCTGGAGCCATGGCAGATAACCCCCTGAAATTACTGCCCTGAGATAATCTTTAAACCTGAAACCAAAAACGTACCATGAAGCCTTTTTAAAACCATAGTTCAGCTTAACTAGTTAAAAAAAAAAGGTATGCTTTGAGCATTAAAAAATAAAAAGTGATAAAGGAGGACAGGATGGTGTATGAGTTTTCTACGGTTGCTGTAACAAAGTACTATACACTGGGTGGCTCAAAACAACAACGTACCGTCTCTGAGGCCAGAGGTCTGAATTCAAAGTGTTGACAGGGCCATGCTCTTTCTGAAGGCTCTAGGGAGGGATCCTTTCTTGTCTTTTCCGGCTTCTAGTTATGCCAGGCATTCCTTGGCTTGTGGCCCCATCACTTCAATCTCTGCCGTCCTCACACGGCCATCATCCTATGTCCTACCTTCTTGTAAAGACACAACCAAACCCATTCCCATCAGCTTGACTCCAACTCATGATGACCTCATGTGCGTCGAAAGTCTTCCATACAGTTTTCAGTGGCTGATTTTTTGAAAATAGACCACCAGGTCTTTCTTCCAAGGTACCCCTGAGTGGACTCAAACCTCCAACCTTTCAGTTAACAGACAAGTGCATTCACTGTAACACCCAGGGACTCCAACCAGATCCAATACCAAACCCCGTGCCATCAAGTTGTTTTTGATTCATAGTAGACCTATAGGACAGAGTAGAATCACTCCCACAGGGTTTCCAAGTAGTAGCTGATAGCATTGAACAGCCAGCTTTTAGGTTAGCAGCCCAGCTCTTAACCACTGTACCACTAAGGTAGGTGCTATAAAGTTTCCCCTTTTATGAGGAAAAACTGGCACAGAGAGGTTAAGTGTCTTGCCCAAGGATGCACAGCCAGTCTTGCCCAAGGATGCACAGCGGATCCAGGGTATAAATCTAGGTCATCTGCTTCTGGACCTGGTTCCCAATAGTTGCATCAGACAACAGCAGAGAAGCAAATGCCTCCTGCTAACTATCAACCCACCTGCTGAAGGCATGCTAAACCCATCACCCTGACAAGTCAACCACTAGTTCAGTCTACTTTTTCATTCTCCTCTTTCCTAAGCATTTCTGGAGATTCTTTTTACACAAAGCAGAAACGAATGCAAAACTGGAAAACAAAAGCATGTGCAAGGCTGCCTTCATCACCTCCAACTAGTCTCCATCGCTGGCAGAGGTCCTACTGGGGAGGTGAACAGAAACAGCCACCATGTCCTCTGACTCCTAATTCCTCCAGGCAAGCTGTCTGCCACTGGGACCCTTTTGAGGCCATGGAATACCAAGGGTAGAGCCTGGCCTAGGCCCACTTGCAGTGAAAGCCTGGCAAGGGGCCAGTAGGGCTTATGCAGCTTTCATCCACTTCCTGGGGATTTCTTGAGACCTGACTTACCTGACAACCCAGCCTGTGTCACCGCGGCTCAACAAGCTTCTGTTTCAACACATGATGAAAGCCTTCCTCCCTTCCAGCCTGGCCCTTGCAGAGCAGATGTGGCTGACAGAAAGCGGGGCTGCCCTGATCTGGCTTTGGGCAAATCCACCCTTTCTACCACTGACCATGTGATTGTCTCCAAAGTGCTTACATTCCAACAGTCCCCTAGCAGGGGGGCGTACAGATTTCATTCTTCCTTCCCAGTCCCAAGAATGAAGCTCTTAGGGTTGTGTCTATACCACGCCCCCCAACCAAGTTCATACACTGAGGAGACTTGGAAATGAACTCTAAGGCACCTCAAAGTATTCACATGGATCTTAGATATTATTCCAGGATTCACCAGAGCAAAGTGTCCACTGAACGCAGAGGAAGGAGGACCCAGCACTCACTGGTCTAGCCAGAAAAGAGTCGCCACTTATTCATCTAGCAACCACTCATTAGACACCTACTGTATTCATAAGGTCACTCAGTCAGAATGGACTCAACAGCAACAGGTTTGGTATTTTGTATGCATAGTATCTTGGAATACTCCAAGGTTATACTGAAAAGGATCTTCCCTTTGGGAGTTTTCTGTCTTAGAAAGAAAATCAGTACAAAGATGTGGATTGCAAAGAAAAAAATAAAAATATGGGCCACAAGGACAGGGAAGAAACAGGACAGATGTCTTATAACTGGGCAGAATCGGGAAGACTTCTCAGAGGAGGTGGCATTCAAACTAGGCCTTTCAGCATGGGGAGACTGTGGGCAAACAAGGAAGGACTTTCCAGGTGGAAGAAAAATAACAGCAGATGGCATTTATTAACCTGATGGTGGTCGGTCATTATTCTCACCTCATCTCAGCTCTACAAAGACAAGACCATATGTCCATTCTACAGATGGAAGACTGAGGCAAATCACATAGCAACAAAGAGGAAGAGCTGGGAGTCAGGGCTGGCTAGCACCTTTCACTGTTACACTATGGGGTCTTGGGGTGCTGCCCCATTACTTCACAGTGACATCACATGAGAGAAAAGAACTGCCCCATAGGGTTTCCCAGTCTGTAATCTCCACAACAACAGATGACTAAGTCTTTTCTCCTCTGGAGCTGCTGGTAGGTTTGACCCACCAATCTTCTGATTAGCAGCTGAACACTTGAGCATCCGTCGCACCACCAGGGCTTTTCCATTATACTCAGCTCCCCCAGTAGCTGAGACACCAGGCAGACACAGGTATGACTGGGGAGTTACTGGTAGTGGCTCAGAATGGTGGCCAGGAGCACACCCCCCCAGGCAGAAGAGCCGTAACATTTTGCTTTGTGGATGACATAGGGCCAGCCTGGACAGATGGACAGGGAAGTGACTGGGTTGTTCCCTGGCTGAAGAGGTGCCTAGTGGCCCATGGACAATTGGCTGCCATCTGGTCCCTGAAGTCAGACTGCTGGGCTTCCGCTGGCCACTCCTCACTAGCCGTGTGGCCCTGAGCAACAGGTAGAACTCTCTGAGTTTCAGTATCCTCAGTTGCAAATTGAGAGGCAGAACTGGTATACCTCTACCACTGTGATAGGGACTGAGGGGTGACACAGGGACAGGGCAGCAAGTAGTGAGCCCCTCCATGAGTCTGGAAGAGGCCTCCATGAAGCAGTTCCTCTCCAGCCAGCCTTGAAAATAAAGCAAGGGCCTTCCAGCTACAAAGAGGGCAGCTCACACCCACCAGGCTTGGGATGGGGTCAGGGGTGCACGGGGGTGAGGGGGAGAAGCACAGTGCTTAATGGCTGCACCGAATGAGTGCGCCAGATACCAAACACCCAGGCAGATGGTGGTGCATATAGAAAGTGCCCAACGCCTCACAGCCACCACATGTAACATGTGTGATCATCAGCCATCCACCACGGGGAAACTGAGTGTCACGGATTGAACTGCATTCCCCCAAAACATGTGTCAACTGAGCAAGGCTATGATTTTCAGTGTTGTATGACTTCCCAATTTTGTCATCTGATGTGATTTTTCCTACGTGATTTCCTACATCTGTGATGTTAACTGGGAGTCCTGGCGGTGCTGCTAACCAAAAGGTCAGCAGTTTGAATCTACCAGCCACTCCTTGGAAACCCTGTGGGACAGTTCTCCTCTGTCTCATAGGGTCTCTGAAATGGAATCCACTAGAAAGGCAGTGGATTTGGTTTTGTTGGGTTTTTATGACCGTAATGAGGCAGGACTCAATCTACAAGATTAGGCTGTATCTTAAACCAATCTCTTTTGAGACATAAAAGAGAGAAGTGTGCAGAGAGACTTGGAGACTTCATATCACTAAGAAAGTAATGCCAGGAGAAGAGCACGCCCTTTGGAACTGGCATCCGTGTGCCAAGAAGCGCCTAGTCCAGGGAAGGCTGATGGTAAGTACCTTTCTTCAGAGCGCACAGACAGAAGGTCTTCCCTTTGAGTTAGCACCCTGAATTGGGACTTCAGCCCTACAGTCCGTGAGAGAATAAACTTCTCTTTGTTAAAGCTATCCACTTGTGGTATAGATACGTAAGACACTAAGTTCCAGGATACGGCATGACTTGCCAAGGTCACACTGCTGGGGAGGGTCCTTCTGGGGCTTCTGAGATCCCAGGGAACTCGGGGAGGAAACAGAACCAGAAAGAGCTGGGAAGAAGGGGAGCAGAGAACAAACACCTCAGCAAGAGGAGAGTTCTGCATGTCGATTCAGCTTAAATGAGAAAGGAGCCCCCTCTACTCCCCACCACTCTCCAAGCTGCTGCCCCGACCAGCTGCCCAAGAGTGCAGCGGAAGTGGCCTAAGCTGACATCTGATGGGCAGGGATTTGTTTTAAGCGCTTTCTGCTCATTGGTCTAGAATCATCAGCTGTTTTTTACCACCTCTACGAATGTCTCTCCACCCCTCTACCCCCTCAAACTTCCCTGCCCCACTTTCAAAAAGCCTTATAGCAAAAAAAAAAAAAGTACTGCTACAGAGTCAGTTCTGACTCACAGCTACCCTATAGGGCTGAGGAGCACAGACCCTTGAGTTTCCAAGTCTGTTGTCTTTACAGAAGCAGACTGTCACAGCATTCTCTTGCAGGGTGGCTGTTGGGTGTCATTTGCGGACCTTTCTCAGTTAGCAGCTGGGTACCTAACTACTGTACCACTAGGACTTCTACAAAGTATGAATGCTTCATGAATTTGTGTTTCACCCTCACAAAGGGGCCATGTTCATCTTCTCTGTATCATTTCAATTTTTAGTTATCTGTGCTGCTGAAGGGAGCACTTCAAAAAGCAGCATGCTTTAAAAGTCAGAGGCAGAGGGGCTGGGAAAGAGGTGATGCAGCGCACAGGGGAAGGTCAAGACGTTCTTTAGGGGCAAGGCTACAGAGTGGAATACAGGGGGGACATCCTGGTCTGCCCATTCTGTGGCTCATCTAAATACCAGCTCTCTGAGCCAGGTGGGTCCATGGCCACTCAGCTCTCCCTTACACTGGCCCACCTGGAAGAAAGAGTCAGCAGGTAAGGCACTTGGAGGCCAGATGTCCCACCGTGCACAGGAGGAGAACCCCTACCCTGTGCCATCAGAGCCACTTTCTGGAGGGACCTCAGTACTCCTCTGCCTGCTCTCCACCCTCACTCTGCCTGCCCTCAGGCCCAAACACCTCAATGACCCCAGCATTGCACAAGGCCTCACCTTTGCTCAGAGCCCGGCTAACCCCTCACTGCACTGCCTCCTGAGGCTCCTATGACACCTCTCATCTCCTGCCTAACTGCCCCAGCCAGGTCATGTCATAGCCTTGATGCCTGAGAGTTCTCCCACCTGGAGGTCTGGGCCTGCCCAGGGCTGCACAAATCCTCTGAGCATGGGAAGTGGGTACTTTGTGGTCAAAGAGCTGAAGCTCCATAACCTACCCCAAGTTAGGAGGAAAAGAAATCCCTTTGCCTGTATTTTTTGCCTCTTGAGTCTCAAGCATGTGGTTTTTATGAGTGACAAGGGGGCCCAGAGAGTGCTAACCCCCGCCCTGGTTTGCTACCTAGCCTGGATAATGCAGATCCCCGGGCAAAGAGAGAGGCTGGCGCAGGCCGGCTCCTTCCCCAGACAAAAGCCTGAAGGTGATTCTCCAGGCTTCTCACAGGCGGGGCCCTGGATAACTACGGGCACAGCCAGACGGGGCAGATGGGGCCGTTCTACTTAAAAAAAGGAATCGATATGCTTCTTTTCCGAGTTGACAGACGAGCTAGGCGAGATGGGCTGCACGCCGAGGGACCACGTGCCATGACCTAGAGGTAAATCCATGCCTGAAGAGGGGCAGGAGGCTCAAGGGGAAGTTCCCGCCCAGCCCCCTCTTTCCCCTCCCACCGGGCGGGCGTTAAGCCGACACTTACTGAAGGTCTGGAGGAGAAACGACCAGGTCTTCAGGCCGAGCATGCTGTGCCTCTCGCCCGCAGCTGCGGGACCCGGGGCTCTAGAAGGGGCTTCCCGGCATGACCGGCGTGGGGCGTCCCAGCGCGCTGTACGCCCTCTAATGCCCGCGGAGGGCTAGGACACGGGGAGCGACCAGAGTGGGGCTCACGACACAGCTGGGGAGGTGTTGGGACGGGAAGCAAGGAGGGAGAGGCTAGGGATTCCAAGGCTGGGTCACGGAGCAGCCGGGGCGCCCCCGGGCACTGCTCGTCCTGCCCGCTGCTCCCCCACCCGCCTGCTGTGGGGAGCTCAGGGAGGTACCGGGGCGCCAGGGGGCCAACCAGCCTCTCCGCCGCCCGCGCCCCGCAGGAGGCTTCACGCACTACCAGCCAGGGTTCCGCGATCGCTCGCAGCAACCATTTCATTCCCTCCGCGTTTGGCTGGGCCGCGCGCCCCCTCCCGCGCGCCGTGGCGCCCGGGCCATCCCCTCCCTCTACTCCCCGCGCCCCGCCCGCGCTCCCTGGGCAGCCCCCGCTCTCCTGCACTTGATAACGTGCCTGTCAAGACTGCTGAGTTGTTCCTGACCTCTCCCCCGCCGCTGCTAATTAAGGCTCCGCCGTGACAGTTCAAGTGCCGAGCATCAAGTTTGCAGAACCAAAGCCTCTAATTGGGGCCGCTTTTCATTCTCCATCCCGCAGGCTGAGGCTCCCAGACCTGGGCACCGGCGCATTTTTCTTTTGTATTTTTCATCAGGGAGAAGGAGGAGGAGGGGAACGGGTACAACTCAAAGGCTTGGAGTGTCCCCCAAAAGGCAGCTAGCGGCCACAAGTCACCCCAAAGAGGCTGGTCCAGCTCCCCTGACACGCCGCCTAACCCACGGTTCTCTGAGCTCCTGACTTAAGGCTGCAAAAAGCTGAACCCAGCCTGCAGGGGAGAATATAGGGGTGTCCCTTCCGCCCCTCCTCAGTCTCCCCCTCCACCCCCCATCGGTGCATGGCAGGGAAGCAGACAAGAAACTGGTACCGAGAAGGGAGGGGTGTTGTGGCCTCCGCATCTCAAGCCTGAGATGGGGGTTCGGTGCCAGTACCCCAGCAGAGCGCAGTGACGACTGTGGACTCGCCAAGCCCCACCCCCCACCCCCGCCGAGGTGCGCTCAGCCTACGGGAGGGCCCTCCTCCCCTCTCCGGGGCCTCTCCTTTCCAGATAAGTGCTGGCGAGCACCAAGCTCTTAGAGACTCTTTCAAGCTGCCTTTCTCCTCCGCCGCCCACTAAATCAAGCCAGGCTGAGAGCCGCCGGCTGGGAGGGAAGGAAGGAGGGGTTGCTGGCTCCCAGGAGCTAGTGGAGCGGGTGGAGGAGGGCTGTGATGAGAGTCCCGGCAGAGAGGAGGTAGAGGGAGGAGCCCGGACCCTGGGGGGTGAAAAGGGGGCAGTGGGAGGGCACAGAGCATAATCAGGGCCTCTCAGAGCAGAATCCGGGTGTTGCACCTTGGGGAGTGGGGCTTCTGTAATCTCAGGCTAGCCGCCCACCAAGCCCTAGAATTCCAGGAGATTCTAATTCAGTAAGGGGGGAGGCGGGCATTTTTAGTCACCTCCAGGTGACTCATAATGAGTCCAGTTGGAAAAACAATAACCCATACTTGTGGGTTTCAAACATGGCAGTACAGTAGAACCGCCTAGGCGCTTTTAAGACCCGTGCCCCGGCCACACCCAGCCTGGTGAAATCACTGGTCTTGGGTGTAAAGCTCTGGGTGATTCTAAGGCTCAACCAGGGTGGAGAACCATTGTTCTAAGCCAGTAGCTTGCAACCGGGGGTGTCTTTGTCCCCGACCCCCGCCTCGGCCCTCCGCCCCCACCCCACCCCAACCACCACCCAAGGCACATTTGGCAAAGCTGGAGAGCTGAGAAAGCATAGCCTCAGGTGGGTGGGGGGGGCCTCCTGTGTGGGCTTGGGCTAATTGCCCAGCTTCCCTGGGCCCTCTCATCTGTAAACAAGGGGGATGAAGGCATGCTCAAAGCTGCTGGAAAAAGCGAAGGCTCAACACAAAGCATATGGGCTAAGAAGCAGACACAAAGTCTTAACAACTTGCCCCACACCACACTAACCCGAAGAGCCTGTTTTTTCATCTGTGCAATGGGCACCCTGGATTAGACAGCCTCTTAAAATCCTTATACCTCTAAACCACCTCTTGGCACCAGTTAATGGATCCCAGTTAAGTCCCACTAAGAAGTGGGCATACTGGTCTTCCAAGGGTGAAAGGGCAGCTGAGAGGTTTGTACTCTAAGCCCCCAGCAGCCAACAGGAGCAGGGTCCAAGTTGTTCACTGCAGGAGAACACCTGGCTAAGTCGGCAAACGGGAGCTGAAACTCCGACCTCAATCTGCTGACCAACACACACCTAGGCCTGGAAAGTGATGCTTTGTTCTTATTTGCACAAGAAGCTGTACATCAGTGGCTCTGCTAGGAAAGGCTTGTAACTTCATAAATCTCATCCTCCTGGCTCCAAAAATATTTCCAAGGGACAGTCTACCCTTCCAGTATCACAGCACAGACTGGAAATCCAACCTCCCAGGAAGGATCCGAACAAACTTGCTGCCATTAAGTTAATTCCTACTCATAGTGACCCACAGGGTTTCTGAGGTTGTAAATCTCTAGGGAGGCAGACTGCTACATCTTAACCCCTACAGCGTGGCAAGTGGTTTGGGACTGCTGACCTTTCCATCAGTGGTCCATCACTTTGACCACTGCACCAACAGGATTCCTTTTCCCAGGAAGGACCCCAACTTGAATTCAAGTGACAGGTCAATGATTGATTGATACCTCCTCACTCCTGGTACAGTACACTGTAGGACAAAGAAGAGCACAGAGGTGGGGAAAAGGAACAGGGGTAGAATTCAGGATTGGCAGGGTCACTGTTGTTGTTAGGTACCCTTGATTTGATTCTGATTAAGAGTGACCACTCTGGGGTTTTCTAGGCTGTAAATGTTCCAGCGTAGGAAGTGCTATGGGGCAGTTCTAGTTTGTCCTGAAGGGTCCCTATGAGTTGGAACTGACTCAGTGGCACACACCAGAAACAACAATCTTTACGGAAGCGGATTGCCAGGTCTTTCCCCTGCCGAGCTGCTGGTGGGTTTGAATTGCCAGCCTTCAGTTAGCAGCCAAGCATTTCACGGCTGTGCCACCAGCCATACATAAATTCTGCCTACCTCCTGACTTGGCCCTGGATGCTGTATTTCCAGCGTGAATAACTACAGGCATCATTAGAAGTCACAAGGCAAGCAGAAGACGAGTAACTGACAGTATCACACAGAGCAGCAAATAAATGTCTTCAGCTCCCTCTTCAGGCTCAGAGAACAAAGGAGCCAGGCGCTAGAAATGACCAAGACTTGGGGGAAGGCATGTGGCTACGTAGCCCCACTGGGATCTGAGGGCAGGGGCTGACATTTCTGCCATGGCTGGGATCTGAGAGCTTCCTTGCTGAAGGGCAAGTGAGTACAAGATTCAGAGCTCAGGGAGCCAGGATGCCAGAGGACCTCTCTGCCCTTGGATGAGGGTTCAGTGGCAGGAGGAGGAAAAGGCTCTGAAATTGCTTTATCCTTCCTCTAGCACAAGGGTTCTCAGACTTCAGTGGGCAGTAGAATCCCCTGGAGGGCTTGTTAAAATATACGTTGCTGGGTTCCACCCTAACATTTCTTATTTACTAGGTCTTGGATAGGACCTGAGAACCTGCATTTCTAATAAGCTCTCAGATGCTGCTGCTGATCGAGGCGCCCCCCCCCCCTTTGAGAACCACAGTCCTAGTAAGGTTCTTCCACACAGTGTCAAAAGCCCTTCCACTGGGCATGGCACATAGTAGGTCCTTACCAGGAGTTTCCCTGCTTAGGCCAGTGAGGGCTGTCTCTCCACCTATGCATCTAGTACCTGAGGATCAGTTCTTGGAGAGCAAGACTTGGTCTTTTCTTTGATGTCCCACTAGCCTCTAGCCAGGAGCTAGGTGTAGAAAGCTGGAAGTGGCCTCAGATGTTAGGTTCAGTCCCCTGAGCTGTTGGAGGTGAGGTCAGGGAGGGCTGGAGCTGCAGTGAATGCAGGCAGAAGCCGAGGCAGATGGGACCTGGTCAGCAGAAGGGGGAGGGAGCCCGAGCCACGCATCGGGCAACTTCAGGCTAGAAGGTGGTAGGATAGGGTTGTTGCTCTACATTGTCTCCCTGTCTGTCACGCCAGTTATACCTCCACCACCCATCTGTCAGTTTAGGGTACTGTGGTGGCTTGCATGTTCTGTGATGCTGGAAGCTATGCTTCTAGGATTTTAAATACTAGTAGGGTCACCCATGGTGGACACATTTCCAAGGAGCTTCCAAACTAAGATTAGGAAGAAAGGCCTGGTGATCTATGTCTAAAAATCAGCCAGTGAAAACCTATGGACCATCAAAGAATGTGGCTGGATAACAGTGCTAGAAGATGAGCCTTCTAAGCTAGCAGACACTCAAAAATACGCAGAGTCCACAACAAAGGAGCTGACCACACCAATGATCATGAAGATGGTTCAGGACTGGACAACGCTTCATTCTGTTGTCCATGGAGTTGCCATCAATTGGAGCTGACTCTACAGCAACTAGCAATGAGTCTTCAGTGTTACAGGGTGTGAAATGAGGCCTCAAACAGGACCTGTCAGCACATAGTAAGTTCTTACTAAATAGTAGTTACTACTACTATTATTTAAAGAGCCACAGTAGCATGATAGTTAAGTGCTCACCTGCTAACTGGAAAGTTGGTGGTTCAAACACACCCAGCAGCTCCATAGGAGAAAAGACCTTGTGATCTGCTCCAGTAAAGATTATAGCCTAAGAAACCCAATGGGGCAGTTCTACTTTGTCATAAAGAATTACCGTGAATTGATTTGACATCATACAATAGCAACTGTTATTGCCGTTATTAGCAGGAAAGTGGAGGCAATACCAAGCCTCAGGTCATATTCTCTGGGCTTAAAGAGCACAGGACAGCTCCCTCTGTCCCACGGTCCCACGTCTGCCTCCCTGCCCAGACATGCTGAAGCTGGATGCCTGCAGGGGCCCAGCCAAGCAGCCCTGCTTCACCAGGGAGGTGGGGGGCTGTGTCCAGGTGGCCTGACTGCCTTGCAGTTCCTGGAAGGAGTCTGCTCTTATACTCTGTCTCCATATGCTGAGAGCCCATAGTGGCCAGGTCCTGGGGGGACAACACATCTCACTGCCTGTGAAGTCTGCTTTGAGGAGCTGCTAACCGGGCAGGAGATAAGCTGCACACACTTTGCAGGTCAGAGGCCACCAGTGGCAGCCAGTCCCTATGGGCAACCAGATTCCTGGGAGTTGCAGGCAGCAGCAGAGCAGTCCAAGAGGGGCTCATCTCCTGCTCCCTGGGTCAGGCGGGAGAGCGTCCCTTCCCCTCTGTGCCTTCCCACCCTGGCCTTCCCAGCTGGGGTCTTGACCTTCTTCAGGTAAGCGCTGCAGGTGCTCTCCCTCTTGCATTCTCATCCGGCCACTGGCTGCACAGCCCCACAGCCCTGGGTAGGCCAGCTGCCCTCTCTTTGGGGGTCATGGAAACACAGAGGCTGTAGGAGTGCCCCTTGTCCCTACTGGCGGCCCTCTGAGGCACCCACTGTTGAGTCTCATTTATCAGAGTCTGGAGAGAGGAGCTAGAGGAGCCCGTGGTCAGCTTTCTCTGGCTGCACCTCATCAGGGGGCACTGCTGTGACTCAGCAGGAGAGCCCTGCTCTGTCCTCTCTCCCGACTGATGTCTTCTTTTAGTGACACAAAGTATCCAGGGTCCCTCCTGGGGCACCACTGTCTGTGGCAGTGGCATGTGGGGTAGGGGACATGCTGACAGCCCAGTCCCCCTCAGGGGCTGGGTTACTACAGCCTCCTAGAAGCTCTCAGATGCTACCAGCTCCACACCAACTTTTTCTACCTACCGTGCCAGATGACTTTCTTTAAATACCACTTGGTCTTTTGCTGGAAGTAGAAAGAGCAGAAATCACTCACACACAGAGAGAGACTGTTACACACATACATACTCCCATACACATGCATTCTCACACTCAACACATACAAAAGCTTTCATATACACATGCTGACACACACTCCCATACTCACAACATTCCATCACACATACACTCATACTTTCTCACATACACACACTCACACACTTCCACATACTCTCAAACACTCATACATACCCATTTTCTCTCTCTCACACACAGACACACCTGGCAGGTGACTACCTCCTCCCTGTCCTTGGGTGCTCTGAGATTTTCAGTGGGGTCCTAGTTCTCCCCACATGGTCACAGCAGTAGCGTGAAGGTAGCGGGGAGCTGTGCTAGAGGTGAAAGAAATCTAGACAGTCAGAGCAGGGACAGGGAGGCCAGCGTGATGGGGTGGTGTAGACAGGCCCTTCACTGCTCCAGAACAGGCTCCACTGCCCCCTTGTCCAGCCTGTCTACTCGCAGTCTCTCCCTCTCTGAATGCCCTGGCTCCCATGCTGCCTCGCTAGATACTGGTGCCCTAGCCAAAGATAATGCTAGCTTGTCCCTCAGAGACTCTCCTTCAGGCCAGGACCACAGTACCTCCATTGCCACTAGCCTCCTGTCTTACACAGGCAGGGACTTGCAGGGGAAAGAAGGGAAAGCCAGCTCTGGCAGTTCAAATCCCAGATCTGTCATTTGTTGACTGTGCAGCCCTGGGCAAAGCAGTCTCTCTCTGAACCTCAGTTTCCTAATCTGTAAAATGGGGCTAATTCATCTACCTTGCTTACAGATTTGAACTGAGGGATTGTTAATATTAGGAGTTGCTGAGTCAATTTCAACTCACAGTGACCCTATAGGACAGAGTAGAACTGCCTCATAGGATTTCCTAGGCTGCAATCTTTATGAAAGCAGATCACCAGGTCCAGGTCCTTCTCCCATGAGCAGCTGGACAGTTCAAACCAGCCTTGAGGATCACAGGCATTAACGTGAGTGGGTGAAGAGCACAAAGTAGGCCTGGACACTATAAGAAGGATCACATGAGTACATCTGTCCCAGGAAAGAAAGGGCATTTAGGACAGGGGGATAGGTGGGTGCCATGACTCTGCTCCTCCCAGTTGTCAACCCTTTCGACAACTTTTAACAACCACTGAGATATAATTTCACATTCCATACAATTCACTCATTTAAGTGTACAGTTCAGTGGTTTTTAGGATGTGTACAACTGTGCAACTACCACAACCAATTTTAGAATATTTGCGTTACCCTCAAAAGGAGACCCAACACCCTTTAGCAATCATTCCCCATTGCCCCACCTAACTATTGTTGTTCAATGCAACCCCACGTGACAGAGCGGAATGGCCCTGCAGGGTTTTCTAGGCTGTGATCTTCATGGAAGCAGACTGCCAGGTCTTTCTCCTGTGGAGCCCATGGGTGGGTGGATGCCACTACCTTGGGTTAGCAGCTGAGCGCTTAAACACTGCACTACTCAGCTTCCTTTCCTTCTGCCCTGGGCAATTCTGTGTCTATGGATTTCCTGCTTGGACATTTCATACAAAAGGAATCACATGCTTTGTGTCTCGCCTGTTTCACTCAGCATTATGTTTTCTAGGTCCATCTATGTCACAGCAGCATGAATCATGCTTCTGTCCTCTGGGTTGAGTAATGTTCCATCACATGGTTAGGGAACCATCAATTCCTAGTGATGCCGATCACCCCTCGGACAAGCTTCACCCACTGTATGTTTTCCGGGCAGTCCCCTAGCCCCCAAATGCATCTGAGCATGAGGTATAAGCAGGGGTCATGTGCCCTGGAGCCAGTTTGAGGCTCAGGTCCATGCTGCGCATCTGGCTGACTGGAAGTGAATCCTTTAGCCTCCAAGCCTCAGTTTCCTCATCTTTGAAGTGGCTTAAGGCTGCTGGGGGTAGTGGTGCAACACCTACTACTGCTACTTTATAGACAGAGTCCCAGGCCCAGGAGGTTGTGTGATTCATCAGGCTGAGGTCACACAGAATCCAAGCCTCCCCAGCTGGGGTCCCACCCATGTGGTTTGACCATGGGGGATATTCATTTCCTGTGGCTGACATAACACAGTACCACAGAGACAATGGAAATGTGCCCTCACTGATCTGGAGGCTGGGAGTTGGAATTCAGGGTGTCAGTAGGCCATGCTCCCTCTAAAGGCTGAAGGAAAAGGTCTGTCCTAGTCTCTCCCAGCCTCTGGCAGCTCCAGGCATTTCTTGGCTTGTCTCTTCTCTTTTTTAAGGATACCACTATGGTTGGACTAGAGTCCATGGGTGATGCCAACAGTGTGTTTGGCTGCTAACCAAGAGACTGGAAGTTCAAGGCCACACAGATGCACTTCAGAAGAAAGGCCTGGCAATCTACTTCTGAGAAATCAGTCTTTGATCAGGGAGCATCTCAGGTCTGAAGGGCGCACTCTTCTCCAGATGCTGCTCTCTTAATGGTATGAGATTCCCCACTCTCTGCTTGCCTCCCCTTCCTTTTATCCCTTGTAGGATAAAAGGATAAAAGGTGGTGCAAGCCGCACTCCAGGGAAACTCCCTTTACAATCCAGCAGGGAGGTGATCCACTTACTGAAAACCCTGTAGAGCACAGGTCTACTCTGATACACGTGGGGTCACCAGGAATGGGACCCGATGGCAAATGTTTTGGTGTGTGTGACTGGATGAAGTCTATACGATTGGATGAGATCCGTAGGGCTGGATGAGGAGTGCACACCTGGGCGGCATACATACAGCTTGATGTGGTATGCACAACTGGTGAGGTATGTATGACTGAATGACATACATACAACTGGGTGAGATACACACGATTGGGTGAGGTATGTATGACTGGGTGACATATACACAAGTGGGTGAGGCACACACGACTTGGTGAGACATACAAAATTGGGTGAGGTACTCATAGCTAGGTGAGCTCTGTATGACTGGATGATGTATGCGTGATTGGGTGAGGTGTTGTTTTAGTCAGCTGGTACTGCTCTAACAAAGACACCACAAAGTGGATGGTGTTAACAAAGGAAAGTTTATTCTTATACAGTGTGGTAGGCTACAAGTCCAAATTCAGGGTGTCCACTCCAGAGGAAGGCTTTCCCACTGTCTTCTCTGGAGGAAGGTCCTTGTGTTGCATCACTCTTTAGTCGGGGAGCGTCTTGGCGCAGGAACCTCAGGTCTGAAGGGCACCCTCTTCTCCTGATGCTGCTTTCGTGATGGTGTGAGGTTCCCAACTCTCTACTCGCCTCCGTTTCCTTTTATTCCTTGTAGGATAAAAGGTGGTGCAAGCCACACTCCAGGGAAACTCCCCTTATAGTGGAGCAGGGAGGTGACCTCATGAAGGGATTTACAGTCTCACCCAAATCCCTTTAACATCCAGCATAAGAAAATCACTAAATAGAGGGCAATCACACAATACTGGTAATCACAACCTAGCTAAATTTCTATACATATTTTTGGGGGGACACAAACTCAATCCATGACAGGTATGTGTGACAGGGTAAGGTATGTATGACTGGGTAAGATATAAGGTCTGAAAATTACATTCACAAAATCATCCTGGAAGTGTCACATAACTCACTGCTGATCACCACTACCATCACATTCAGAGTAATCCCCTGGGAAAGCTATGCACCAATACCAGCACCTTGTCCATCCTTTAAAGCAATTTTGGAACTCTTTTTTTGGAATGGCCACCAGAACTGTCATCGTATCACCCTTGATGTCCTGACTGTCATCAAAATACAGAAGCAAGGAGAGGGCACAAGCCCAGAGCAGAAAAAGACTCTCAGTGCCCTAAGGACAGGTATGGGGCACCAAGTAACTCTGCAGCCTCTCCACAGGTCTTGACTCACCCAGCACTAATAGCACGGCTGGCAGTAGGACGTGCTCAGTGAGTGTTTCTTTCACAAAACAAACGAAAGAGAAATTGCTGACTTGGTGCCAGAAAGACACCAGAATTCTGCCCACCTGCTGGGGTCCCCTGCTCATCCTTTCCCAGAATTCCATGAGCCCTTTGCAGGCAGACAGTCTCTGCATGGGAATAACCTGCACCCATTGGAACTTGGGTTAGTCTGGGGAAGGAGGCTGATGTCGGGAAGAGGCAGCACCCAATCTGGGCTTCCAGAAGGATCCACTCCCTGAAACCAGGGGTTGCAGGTTACCCTCACCTGGGAATTGTTGCATAATCTGTCCTGGCCACATTCCCAAGTCAGCTAGGTCAGAGTCTCTGTGGATAGGGTCAGGTATCACCATTTTTAAGGCTTTCTGTGTGGTCCCCTGAGCCACTAGGATTGGAAGCTCTGGGTCAGCAGAAGGGGTGGGTGGGTGGCTGGCTGGCTGCAGCTCCCTACTGGGCCAGGATCTGGAGCTTGCGCCACTCATGTGGCTGTTAATTACCCCGTTGTTCCCTCCCTCCCCCACATGTCTCAGCTCGTGAAAGTTGGGTAAATAAATAAATAACCTTGCTGGCAGGGCCATCAAGCACCATCAAATTAGGGATGCGTGGAGTCAGACAGCTTGGCTCTCCAGACATAATCGCTCTAATTGCAGGCCTTGGTGCAGGCCAGGGCAGCAAACCGCTCCAGCACTCACATCCGTTTTATTAAAACCCCATTATCCGCACAGGCCACGGGGTTCTCTGGCAGCTTTAGCCAAGTGCCATCAGAAGCTGCTGAGAGACGGTCACTCTGTGGTACAGACAGCTCTTCCACAGGGGGCTCTCTGGGAACTGGGGAGGCAGGCAGACAGAGATCACGCAGCCTGTCCCGGGAAACATGGCTCAATTTCTTCATCAGGAAAATGGGACAATAACGCTACCTAAGACAGGGGAATGTTATAAGTGGCTGAAGAATCAGAACAGACAAAATACCAGTGTTCATAACAGCACCAGTCACAGTGACCAAAAGGTGGAAACCACCCAGATGTCCACCAACAGATGAATGGATAAACAAAATGTAGTATATACACATCAAAATACAAGAAAGCCTGTGGCACTGACTCAATTCCAACTCCTAACAACCCTAAAGAACAGAGCAGAACTGCCTCCTAGGGTTTCCAAGAAACAGCTGGTGAATTTGAACCGCCAACCTCTGTGTTCGCAGCCAAGCCATTATCCGCTGCACCACTAGGGTTCCAATATACACACAAAGGAATATTATTCAGCCATAAAGAGTAATGAAATTCCGATACGAGCTGCCACAGGAATGAACCCTGAAGACGTGATGCTGAGTGAAATAAGCCAGACACAAAAGGCCACATGTTGTATGGTCCCACTTATATGAAATACCTAGAATTGGCAAATGCATAAAGATAGAAAGTTTGTTAGTGGTTCCTAGCGGCTGGCAGAGGGGAAAGTGGGAAGTTATTGCTTAATGTAATATGGAATTTCTATTTGGGACGATGAGAACATTTGCAAATAGTGGTGATGACTGCACAACATGCTGAATGCAGTTAATGTCACTGAACTGTACACTTAAAAATGGAAAACTTTACACGACCTATCTTTTACCACAATTTAAAAAGATACACAAATCACCACCCAAATGTGCATCGGGGGGCACCTGAACAAACGGCTGTGGTGGGTCCGCACACCACCACCCAGCAATGAAAAGGAGCGAACTGCTGATAACACCCAACAACTTGGATGGACTCCAAACTCGTCGCGCTGAGTGAAAGACGCCAGACACACAAGTCTTGGTACCGAATAGTCACAACGACATGACGTTCTAGAAAAAGCAAAACTACAGGGTCAGGAAGCAGATCTGTGGTTGCCAGGCATGGGGAGAGGAATGACTGCAAAGGAACCGGAGGGAATTTTCTGGAATGGTGCAAATGTTCCACATTCCACATCGCGACTGTGGCATTGATTTCACCTCCGTGCACGTTTGCGAAAACTCACCAAGTGGTAGACTTAACAAGGGTGGATTTCTTTCCATTTAATCCTATCTCAACATACCTGATTTAAAAAATACACACGAGCTGCTTACAATAGAGCCGGGCTCAAAGTAAACCCTGTGATGAGTGCCTGGTGGCAGGTGGGCAATTCAGGCTCCGGTCAGAGGGGCCAGCTAGAGAGAAAGGTAGTGGGACTGGGACCCTGCCTTTCTGGGCTGGACAAGCTTGGGGGTACAGCTTGTATTTTACCACCCAGAAAAGGCGCAGTATTGTGTTCTGTTCACCAGATTCTCAAGCCGGATCTTCTAATCCAATCCCAACATTTTACAGGTGGCAGGATCAAAGGGATCAAGTGATCTCTCCAAGGTTACATGGCCAGCAATCCAAGCCTTAGCCAGCTGACCCCTGAGCCCTTAGTTCTCAAACGCTACATTAACCACCTCCTTGATGGCAGCTGGACACAAAACAAGGCCATTAGGCTTCGGGAGCCTTCTCCCAGAAGTGAAGGGAGGAGCTCCATACAGCTCCTATTTCCAGTTCATCTGATTTGGCAAGCACTCCTGGCTTCATCTGGGCCTTATGGAAACTGCCTTCTCGGGTGACCCCATGGCTGAAGTAGTATGGTAGGGTCTGGACACCAGGCTCATCCTCCCCATCCAGGGCTCTCTCACTGGCTCCATGCTGCCCAGGCTGGCTGCAGGCCTCTGTCCCCAAGGCTTCCTGCCACCTTTGGCTTTGTTTTCCCCGCCCTCTCTCTGCCGTGGGTATCAGAGGTGCTGAGGCCCAGAACCTCCAGAAAAGGCAGTTAGGCTGGGAACAGCTGCCTGGCGCCTCTGTGAATGCCTCAGATGTGGTGCGCAGCAGGAGCTCAGAGCCAACACACTGCCACTAGGTGAACCAAGCCCGCCATTAGAGTCACAAAGACCAATTAAAACGAGAGGAAAAACAGCTTCCCATCCTCCAGGGCGTCCGGCCAGCTGCTCCCGCTCCCACCTCGCCAGCCCCACGGGGCGCTCCGGCTGCCTTGCTGGCCAGGCTCCCCCTGCACCCAGCCACCTGCCTGTGACAGAGTCAATATTGACGCACCCGCCGCTGTCTACTGAGCCCGGCTTTGGTGTGGGGAGGCCTGAGGGGGTGGGAGGCATGGGGAGAGGCAAACAGCTCCCGGATTTTCAACTCAATTGCTGTGCGGAGAGATGAGAAATTGCCTTGCTGACCCAAAACCGGAGTTCACAGCTGCACTTCATTACTGATTTCTCCAGGAGGCCCTGGGAGAGGCGCCCGGCCAGGGAAGGGCTCACCTGTTAACAGCGCCGCTGCCTGTCTCTTTCATAAGCACGTTGGTGGTTTCCGGCTGGGGCTGCTGGGGCGGGCGGCACAGGGCAGGCTGCCAGTCGTGCCTACCAAGCCCCCCACCCTCCTGCCAGTCTGCATTAACTAGGCAGAGGGAGGGAGGAAACGGCACCAGCTAATTGGGCAGGAAAGAAGGGAAACAGGCACAAGACGGGGTCGTCCTCTTTTCAGAAGGTACCAGACGATGAGGGGCACATCGTGCCCCAGGTCCCACTTCCTCTCTGTGGATCGCAAGTCCACCTGGCTGGGCTAAGATGAAGATTAAATCAGACAGCACGGCTGCATCAGTCCCCGCCTGGTGCACCACCAAATACACAGTAGGTACTCAATATGTGTTCCTTCCCTTCCTCCCTCCCACTCGGCTCCTCTGTGCTTTTAAAATGCCACCACTTGATATCTGATAGTTATTTAAAGAGCAAAAGGTCTCTCAGGCCAGGGATTTCCACTCTGGCTGCACATCAGAATGTTACGGAAAGCTTCTGGAAAGATCTGGAAGTCAAGGCTGCACCCAGGATCCCCAAAACTAGGCTCAGGTATTCCTGTTGGAATGCACAGCCTCAGGTCATCTTTATCCAGCCCTTGATATCTATCTACTGTGTACTTTTCCAAAAAGGCCACAAGGATGCAGTGGGTAAGAGCCCAGATCAGGCTGGGAAGAGAAGGAGACCCACCCTCACTAGCCACTGAGCCGCTCTGCCATTCCTCAAAACTCTGCTTTTCCCTCTGTCAGTTGAGATTTGCAGTCCTACCACTGAGACAGCAGGCTCTGAGGTCTCAGAAACTGATTTCCTTGGAAGCTGTGTGATGCCGGGTAGGTCACTTAACCTCTCTGGACCTTTGCTGATGACTTGGACACTGACTGCATCAGAGGTGCACTACGAAGGTGTCCCACGCCCGGCCTCATGCCTAAATTCCTGTTCCATGTTTTCTGAGCACTTTATGGTCTTGGGATAAACAAGGTTTCATTTCAGTCTGTCACCTGACACCTGGATGATTTTCAGAAAGTTCCAAGCCCTGCAAAGCCTCAGTCACAGCATCTGGAAAATGGGAAGATGCACCAGTCTCCTGGAGTTGTTGTTAGGCTAAGAAGACAAAAGGGGATCAGAGTGCCTGGCCCAGTGACAGGGACAGAGCCAGCCTGTGTCCTTTCATCCACACAACAGGCCTTATGGGGCTCCATGAACAGCCCCATATTCCAGATGAGAAACCTGAGGGCTTTCTTGAACTTTGAACTTAGGCCATTAGAGTACTTACATAAGTCTCCTTCCAGTCCCTTCTCTTGCCTGTACTCTCCCATGGGGCTACTTTGGCCCCAGTATGGCTCAGCTGGTGGTGTCAAAGCAAGAATCCTTACAGGTGGGTGGGGCTGCTCATGGGTCCCCAGGCCATGAGATGGGGGACCTGCCAGGTTCACAATGAACCATCCTTGCCTGAGCACTCTTCTGATATTGGGAGGTGACTAGCCAGTGAACAAGTGGCGCAGGGGTGTAGTGTCCTGCAGGTCACTGCCCAGGGTATGCTTGGCTCATGTCGTGGCTAAAAATAGAGAGGCCCAGCCCGGGCACAGTAACCAACTGGACATAGCACATGGAGGCACCTGGCATCACGCTAGAGGACGTGGGGGAGTGTGGCTCTAGCAGGGGCCTATAGGGTGGGGGGCAGCCCTGGGAAATTCATGACAGTGAAGGATGGGAAGAGGAGGGTGGTGAGGAGATGGGGAGAAAGTAGTGAAGGACACAGGCCAGGCCCTGGGAAGGACATCTGGGAGCACAGATAAGGAAACTGAGGCCCTGAGGCCCACCAACACACAGGATGCTAGTGGTCAAACCCAGGTCCCGGCATACCTTGCAACTCTCTTTCCACATTTATACATTCCTGGGGCCTGAACATGGGGCCACCAGGGCTTGGTGCACAGCAGGCTCTCTGCTGAGCACCAAATCAGTGGCCATCTACAAAGCCAGCTTGGGAGAGAGAGGAACTCAGAAGGCCAGCCTCTGGGTACCATTTCTGTCCTTTCACTTACCACCAGTCACGGGGACCTGGTCATCTCTGAGCCACAGCAAGGCAACAGGCCTATGGCAGGCTCTTGTAAAGGAGGGGATGACTAACAACACCGGGAGCCTGAGGTGCCTATACTATACTCCAGGCTCTGGTCCAGCAGTAAAACGATCATCTCCCTTAAGCCTCTCAGTGACTTTGCGAGGTGGGTTGTTACTATCTCCACTTGACAAGTAGGGAAACTGAAGCACAAACCCCAAGGTCACATGGCTGGTAGTGTTGGTTGTAACCAGGCCACCAGCTCCAGAGTGCCTTGCCATCCTGGGTGGGTGGCAGGGGAGGTGTGGCCTCTAGAAACAATAATGATGGTGATGACACTGATGGCGGTGATGCCAGCAGCTGATATTTACATAATGCACACCGTATGCAAGCCAGGCGCTCTTCCAAATGCTACACACACAGCCGCCACCCAGGGAACCCCATCAGCCTGCTAGTGAATGCCACGGTTAGCCCATTTCACAGATGGGGTGCCTGCAGCACACAGCTTAGATGGCCGGCCGAAGGACATGCAGCAATTCAGTGTCTGCCAATGGCCTGGCCCCTCCACCTGCTGACCCCACTAGCTGTGAGATGGGCCCCTAGCACAACTCCCTCACCTGCCCCAGTAGCATGGGGTGCAGGGGGACCAGCCAGGGGCCTCTCCTTCCTGGAGCACCGCTGCCCCCTCTCCCGCACGGCCAGGCCTTGCATGGGAAGCAGAAATCTATCGTTAACACCATGCCAAACCCAAAGTGGCTGCACCCGAGCTGCAATCCAATAAAAGTGCGACTTGTCTATTTATCATCCTCGGGGCTTTTTATCACAGTGCAGATGGCTGCTACCTTTGGAAGGCTCAGCAGCTCGCTGGCAGCCGCCCGCCACACAGAAGCTTAGCTCAACAGAATCTGTGCCTGCACCTGTGACGGCCGCAAGGCCGGCTGCCCGGCTGCCCGGCTCCCCGACAGGGGCCGCTGCAGGCCCACCAGGTCACCCTTGCCTCCCCCGACAGTGCCCATGTCCTCCCCTCCCCCCTTTCCATTGGCAGGCTGGTGGCTGATGACACAGGTAGCTAGCTTGCTCCCCCCACTGCTGGGCTAGCAGCAGACGCAGCCACACCTGGTGTCAGTACTCTAATTACCCAATGTGGCAGGCAGCTCCCTGGAGGGACTTGTGCAGCAGGGCACCCCACAGGGGGCTGGGGGCATGCGGAGGGCAAGGGGCCACCAGCGTAGTGTCGGGCGCTCGATGCCTGGTGCCAGGCGGCTCGGAACAAGGGGCCCCGTGGGGCGCCACCAGCAATTCAACTGGAAGATAAAGCTGGGGATCAAGAGCGCCGCATGCAGAGAAGACAGCAGCCGTGGAGCGTGTGCGTGCGCTGGGGGAGCCTGAGGAATTAAGAGGCTGCAGCAAGATCACGGGCAGCAGAAGCGCACCTGGGCTTCCAGGGACAGTGCCACCAGCAGGGAGGACAGAGGGTAGGGGGAAGAGAGACCTTCAGTCCTGCATTGACTCATGGGGGCATACATACCACCTTTGAGGGCTACAGGGCAGTGGAGAGAGGTACCCAGTAGCTCAGACACAGAGGTGAGGGCTGTCCCCCACCCTTCCAGGAGCTGGTTCCAGCCCCTCCCCAGCAGCAATAGGGCTGTCCCCAGGGGAGGCAGCTTTTCTATCAATATGGAGCCCTAGCTGCAGCGTTTGTGCCTGTATGTGTGTGTGTGTGTGAGTGTACGTGAACTGTACATATGCTCACATGTATATGCACATAAGTGTGTGTGTGTGTATGCGTGGGTGCGTGTATACAAGAGTCTACTGCTGCTGCAAGCAGGACCCTGTCCAGCCTGTGAAGGTAGGAGGCAGGGGGTGAGCTCTGGGAACGTGGGGCAGGAACGTGGGGCGGGAACGTGGGGCAGCAACCCGGGCACTGCCAGCTTGCAAACCTCAATCTTTGCCCTCTGGGCTATAGCCCTGGGAACAAAACAACAATCAGAGAACACCCCCCACCAGGTTTCCCCAGGCTGTTCTGGGTGTCGGCTCTCCAAATAAACCGGATTTGGCAGCTGTCAAAACAAGAGGCTGTCTGCACCATGAGCCCAGCTGGCAGGCACTGCCGTTTGGGGACAGGCACCACACATCCTGCCTGCCTGTCTCCCTGCTATCCCTGCTGGTCACCCTGACAGAGTCCCTCCAGCTGCCTGGGGACCCCTCCCAGTGTGTCACGGGAGCCCGGGGCCTTCTGTCAGAGGGTCCTTCCAGTGGGCACTGTCACCTCTTCTACAGAGAAGGAAAAGAAGCTGTAGTCAGGAGTTCAGGACATCTGGATGGTCCTCCCAGCTGCCTTTCCCTATGGGACTGCCTAGCTCCCAGCCCTCTTCTCTTCCTAACCCTGGAGCTGCCATGGGCAAAGCTGGGGGCTGGGAAGAGGTATATGTGCACTATTTCCCCACACAGTGCCTCCTCCTCCCAGTGAGATCACCAACCTGGGCAGTCCAGTGCCCCAGGCCAGGCTATTGACCTTGTACTTTGCTGTCCCTTGGAGCAGCAGCATCTCTCCAGGTGAGACTCAGGGCCTGTCTGAGCACTAGCATCTCAGGCCCACCCCATACCTGCTCTTTTAAGATCTGTTTCTGCAAGGTCCCACAGTATGATTTGTACCCATTTCCAGCTAGACCCCATTCTCAGGGGAGCAGCCATGTAGGCTCACCTGGCCTTGAAGAGTGCAGCACAGACCCATCTGTGATGGTGAAAAACTTTGTTACTAGTCCTTGCTAGAAACCAGCTCCTGCAGAAATTCTACCTGCATTCCACAGCCCCCATGACAGCTTCTTGGGGAGGTCAGTGCCAGCACTTATGTGACCTTGAAGAAGTAAAAGTCACAGGGACTGTAACAGTGTGATCAGTATCCACTTAGGGTACCATGGCCAGCTAGGCACACCAGTGACCTTTGACCCCAGCCAAGGGGAACGGGGATGGTCCCTGGCAGAATGACCTCAAGTCAAGTCTCATAGAGTCCACTGAAGGTTAGAAGTTTGGCCCTTATTTGGGGGTGGCTGAGAGAAAGGAAGTACAGGGGTTGGGCCTGGCTGCCCACCTCCTCCCTGGCCAACTCACCTCTGATGATTGTGGAAATCCTACAACCCAAGGGGCACAGTGCTTCCCCCAGGTGGTGCTCAGCTCTCCGCTCGTCGCTGGGCAGGCAGACAGAGCACTGGGCAGGCAGTGCAGAGCCCCCAGATCCTGGCTCTGATTAGCTACATGATTAGCTTGAGCAAGTTCTGCCTGCAGCTGATCCTCTCGGAATTCCTCAAAGTATTCCCCCAGATTCCAGGAAAACAGAGGTTTAATGGGCCCTGGATCCTCACCTCCAAGCCTCGGTGGTGCAAACCTGCTTCAAGTCATCCGTTCATTCACTCATCTGCTCACACATTCATGTGACAAAGCTTTACGACTCCAGGTACTCTACCAGGGATACAGTGCTGGGAGGTCCCTGTGCTCCAGGCTTCCATTATGGAGGACAGACAGACAATAAAACTCTAACAAACATGGACTGTAATGCCAGGAGACAGCAAGATTCGGCCCAGGCAGGCAAGACTAGGGGAGGGTGCTGGCTTCCTGGTTGAGGGTGGGAGGCAGGTGTCCTCAGAGGAGAGACAATTGACATAAGTGTGGAGGAGGCTCAGTCCCCTTGGCTGGAGTTGGTTAGCAAGTCTGCATGTGTAGCTCTGTGTGTGTCTCTATGTGTGTATCTGCACATGCATGTCTATGTGTCTGTTTCTGTGTTTGTGTGTCCAAGCATTTGTATGCATGTCTGTGTGTTTATGCACATATGGTCTGTGTGTCTGTGTACACTTGTGTGTGCGTGCATTTAGATGTGTCTGTTTATATCTGTGTGTTTGCATGTGTGTGTCTATATGCCTCTGCATGCATGTATGTGTTTGTACATGTGTGTGTCTATGTGTGTGCATGACAGTCTTCACTAGGCAAGTCTGGACCCAGAAGGCACATCAGAAGCCCACCCCCAAGTGACAGAGGCTGGGAATTACAAAGTGCCTCAGCATGGCACCTGGGTGTGTGTGTGTGTGTGTGTGTGTGTGTGTGTGTGTATGACAGAGAGAGAGAGAGAGAGAAAGAAAGACAGAGCTCACACACAAACAGGAGAGGGGGAGGAGAGAGATGGCATGTTCTCCCCCTCCTGTCGCCTCTGAACAAAGTACACCCTCTACCTCTCCAAGCCCACTGCCATCTGTCTCTCCCCCTCCAAGCTTGGCCATTTGAGCCAGTGCTGGGGGGCCTCCAACCTCCCAGGCAGGAGAGCCAGATGGCAGGAATCAAGGCCTCATCTCGCCCAAGGGAGGCTAGGAGCCTGGGGCTGCTGCCCTTGCCTGCAGGCCCCTGGCCTCATCCTGCCCCCCAACCACCTGGGTCACAGGGCAGGCCCCGCCTGCAACCTCAGTGCCTCCTGGCTGTCATAACCCTGCTCCCTAGGCCCTTCTGTAATGGCCTTTTGCAGCTGCAGCATAAATCACCCTGCAGGTCAGGGCCCTAGTGAAGGAGAAGGCCCACAGAGTGACTGCCCAGCTACCCCTGCCAGCCCTGGTAGGGGCTCCTGGGACTGAAGGAGATTGGAAGGATCTAGTGCTCCCCTGGGCTTAGTGGGTGGTCTCAGCTGGGTCCACTGAGCAGAGAGACACCTCTCATAATGGAGCCTGGTTCAGGCACAGGCCCACGCCTACCCAGGTGGCCCACACAGATGCCAGAAGGAGGCTGCACAGAGCACCTGAGCCAGCCAACTGCACCAAGTTGATTCTGGCTCTTCCCCTCTGGATACCACAGTCAACCCAAGAGCATAGTGGGCTGGCACCTCCAGAAATAGTTTCAGGGCCCAGCCCTGCAGTTACAACTGAATGATGACAAGTCCTTCATTTCTTTAACCGTGAAAAGCAGTGGACCACATCTATGCTGCAAGACTTCTAGGAGAATTCTCCCAGAGAATCAGTTGCTCACACAGTCATTCAACAAACAGAGAGGACAGAAGCTGTGGTGAGACACATGGGTCTGGAATGAGCTGCTTGGTTTGAATTGTGCTCCCACTTCCTGCTGTGTGAGCTCAGACCAGGAAGAGGCTTAACCACTCTGGGTCTCAGTTTCCCCATCCATCAAAGGAGATAATCCCTTTAGGTTGTTGTGAGGATTAAAAGAGACAGTGCTTACAACAGTGCCGGTACACTGACATCTCCATACAAGGCTGCTGTTACCATCCACTGAGGACCAATGTGCAGGCCTGGGGATACCAAGACCAGCAGGGTAAGGATACACTGTCCCTCTCTCTTTCCCAACCCAGCAAGGAGGAGTTAGGATCCAGAGATCCTCAGGCTGACCTGTCCATGCAGTCACTGATTCACTGCACAATGGGGGATACAGCAATGAATGGGATGCCTGCTGGGGGCCCACAGTCTGATGGGGGTGGCAAAGCCATAAATACAGAGAGGCTGGCAGCACCATGGCTGCTGAGGACAGACCTCTTAATTTTGCATCCCCCACCTGGACAAGGCTGGGACAGCTTCCCACGGAGCAGATATTGGTGCCAAGATAATAAATAGTAAGAGTAGCTGTTATCCTGAGCTCACCTTGTGGCAGCATCTTACCCATGCAGCAGGCTCACCCTCCACATAACCTGGGAATGTGAGAAGCACATGCTACCATGAGGAATTGAGGCTCAGAGAGTTTCTGTGAGTTGCCAAGAAGTGTCAGGGGAGGGTTTGGAACCCATTCCTCCTTGACTTGTGGTAAACTGAGAACACATCTCCATGCCTGTTTTATAGATGGGGTAACTGAGGCCCAGAGAGGACAAGGACAGGCCAGGAATGCTGGAGGCAGCCATTGGCAGCACTGAGTTTAGAACCTGGACTCCCTGACAGCCCATGCAGCAGCCCTTCCCTACCCTCTTTCCAGGCAAAGCCCTCTGGGCTGTGAAAACATGCAGATCCAGGGGCAGGGTGTAGGTGCCAATTCCCAGGGTTCCATTATTTCCTTTTCTATCCACCCTGATACCATAAGGTAATCTCATGGTACAGCAGGAGGCCCCAGGTCTCAGCAACGTTGGCTTTCCAGAAACAAAAATGAGGGAGGGAAAAAGTCTTCCTGGAGGCTGTTCTTGTATTTACATGTGAAAAGGCCTCCTTGGGCTCCCACTCCTCCCCCACTTCCTCTGGGGGAGGAGAATCTTTGGAAAATGTGCTGGGGGCTTCTGTGACCTCAGGCTCCTCCTCAAGGGAGCTGTAAGGGGGATGTCCACAGAGAGGAAGATCAGCTGGCAGCTGGCAGGGAAAGTAGGAAAGGTACTGGGGAGCCAGGAAGTGGCTTCCGCGTCCTCCCCTCTTAATGAGAAATTTCATGGGTGTGGTAACATGTGAGTGGGGCCTGCTGTGCCCGCGCCCCCTGCCCCTGCCATCTGCTCTAAGGCCAAAAGTCGCCGTTAACCTACCCCCTCTGCCACCCCCCACTCCTCATCTCCCACTCCCGTTTTTAAAGCAGATGTCTCCTATTGATGAGCTCAGGGTTTCCTCTGCCTGTCCTTGGGCCTCCCAGGACGCAGGGGCTGTTGTGGGAGGAGGGAACCCAGCACACCCCACTCCCGGCATGTAGATTCCTATCTCCAACCCAGGGGAGGCCACAGCATGAGGTTCCAGCCAGGAACCAGGCGACTGGCCAGAGGGGCTCCTTGGTGGCCAGCTCCCACAGCCCTCCAGGGTTTGGGCCATACCCAGCTGGCTGGCCTGGGATGAGAGCAGCTCTGGGGCTCCCTGGGAGGTCAGATCCTTCCCCATCCTGGCTGCTCAGCTGCCGCATCTGCGCCTTAACCCTCTGGGCCCAGAATTCTGCTTCTCACCCTTACCTTTTACTAGAAAAAAGTACCTCTCTGTCAGTGATGACAAGCCACAGGGATCCCAGGTGGGGCCCTGTGCCCTTGCCTTCTAGACACAGAATCACCCTAGGTCACAAGCTTTGATCCGCCTATTAACAGCCACTGGGGCAATCGAAGTTGTTCATGGAGGTGACTGTTGACAAAATTGCACTAGAGTGTCAAGGACCAGGCTGAAGGATCCGGCTAGGATCAGGCTGAGCTCTTTATCAGCTGTGATGCCTGGACTGCATCCTGGATGATGCTCACAAGCTCGGGACCATGAGCGGTCCCTGGAAGTCCTATTAGGTTATAGGAAGGGGGCTGGGGCTCCTGACTCGGCCCTTAAATAAGTTCCACAATGGTGGCAAATCACTTCCCACCTCTGAGTCTCAGTTTCTGCTCTGGCACGGTGAGGCCTTGAGCCACTGCCTGTCATGCTCTGCATGGGAATTTCTGCTCAGGCCCATGCCTTTTGATCAGGGGTCTGAGGAATTCTGTCTCTTCCTTTATTTCAAAGTCAGCCATTTCCTTCCTTCCATTTTCTCATCTAACTAACATTCATCTATCCATTCAATCAACCATCCATCCAACTAACTTCTGTCCATTCATCCAACCAACATCTATTCTTCCATCCATCCATCCATCCAAGAGCTGCTACATATCCATCCATCCATCCATTAATACAACTATTCACCCAGTTCCATTCAGCTAGCCATCTACCCAGTCATCCATCTTCCATCCACCTATTCATTCAGCGTCCACCTATTTATCCATTCATTCTGATATTTAGCCATCCAACTATCAGATGCCCATCTGTTAAGGGACATATACTAATGCCAGGTAGAGATGCCCTAGAACCCCCTAGGAATCAATAGTGAGGGGGCAGCAGAGAGCCCCCGGAGTGGCCAGCAAATCATGGTTGGGGTAGATATCAGGCTTCACCTGCAGGCCAGATAATTTGAGGTCAGGGGTGGAAAAAGAGGATTGAAATATTGAGGTCAGACAGCCAAGCCAAGTGCCGTCGAGCCGGATCTGACTCATGGCGACCCTAGACCTAAGCGAATCAAATCACGACTCTCTGATTTATTATTGGACTCTATCCAGGTTACTCAACCTCTTAACCTCTATGGGTCTCAGTTTCTTTGTCTGTAAAATGGGCATAACATCTGTCCTAGTGGGGTTCTGTGAAGGGTAAATGAAAAGAAAATAACAATATAAACCAAATAAGATATACAGAGGCCAGGATTAGTTCATAACAGGTCTGCTTTCCTTGCTGACATCTTACAGCCTTACTGTGGCTGAGAACATCTGTCTGGGTTGGTGCTCGAGAATCCAAGAGTCCTTGAATGCCTAGCAACCCGAAGCCCAATTCGTGTCCCCAGTGAAGTGTCTCTGGGGAGACTGTCACCATTCAGGCCCCAAGCAGACCTGAGAAAGCACAGGTTAAACGCAGGGACCTTCTGTTCACAGTACTCCTGGCTCTAGACCTCCAGGATACCAGATTCAATCTGCATCAGCTGCTCCATAATCCTAGGGCCCACGGGATGACCAGTTTCACAACATGTAACACTCTCAAGTGGAAAAATATCTGGTCAGACAGACTGGGTTCAAATCCGGCTCCATCACCAACCATGTGCCCTGGACATACTCCTTACACAGCCCCAGCCTCAGGCCCCTCATCTATACAAGAGGGACATTCCGAGGTAGTTGGAAGCTTTGGAGAGAATGGCTGTAAAACACCTGAGGTGTAACCGCTCCTCGGAAGACACCCGTTATCATTAGAAATGAGGTGGGAAACGAAGAGGTCTGCAGGGAACTATGGAAACACACATAGAGTGGCAAACCGAGGTGGTATGCAACATGGCAGCAAATGACACCGGCACCAGGTGTGACGAGCACGCATGTGCAAGGCCTGGAGGGCAACATGCAAACCTGGAAACAACTGTGGGGAGCTGCTGTGTTCTGTGACATGCAATTCAGATGCTCAGCACGTGGACGACAGTGGGAAAGCAAGGCTGTGACACCAAGACTGGATCTATGGTTCCAGTCCCCCAGTCCCTGTCTGTCAGTGAATCGAAGGCTGCTATGAATTCCTGCCTTGTGGGAGAAGACCTCACTTCAGCATCCACTCAACTTTTGATTTCAGTTGCATCCTCAGTTTCCTAAAATCACTTGGTGGAGGTTATACTTTGTGTACAAGTTGCCACCTTCCTGCTACCCCCACCTGGGTGTGCCTGCACTGGCTAATAGTTGAGTATTCTGGAAGTACTGCAATCTATTCTGCACACTTAGAGTCTAATCTTATGACACTCTAAGGGCTTTATTAATAGCCTATTAGTGGGTAATTCATGCATTTTGATGAGAAATCATCTAGTGGTAGTTTATGAGGGAGGAGGGTTGAGGGGCGAGTTGAGGGGCGTAGAGCAGGGATGTCATCTCCAACTCACCTCCTCGCACCTGCCCGGGCAACAACTACTCCACCGGTCCCTGCTGCTGCAGCACACCGCAATGCCACCCGCCTGACAGCCCCCGCCACTCATTAATCTTGATGAGTTTTCTGCTGAGTATTCTTCCAGGGCTTTCAAACCGCTAGCTAATTGCAATTAATCACTTACCGAAACAGATGTCAGGAACAATGGGATTGGGAAGGCTGGAGGCTGGATAAAGCTGTCAGGAGAGGGTGCGTGGGTGGCGGGGGGCCGAGTGGGGTCCAGACACCTTCCATGCTTGGGTGCTCAGGGTGCAGACAGAGCCTGGTCCTGCCCAGGTGGGCTGGGTAGAAGGAGGAGGGAAGGAAGAGTCCTTCTGGGAAGAGGGAGCAGGTTCCACGGTCACGGCCAAGTGTCAGAGGGAAAGAGGAGAAACAAAAGGCATCACTGAAGCTCCCACATCTGCTCATAAGGCCCATCTTCAGCCCTAAACTCAAAGGGTAAAACTAGGGGTGGGGATCTGACCAGCCCCGGTCAGAGAAAAAAGCAAGCACTGCAAATGGGCCTGCAATACAGTTGGAGTTGAGAGTGGCTTTTGCCCCACAGTGACATCAAAATTTTATTTTCCTATTAGCTGCCAACATTTAAGAAACAATTTGGACATAAAGGTCTAGATTTTCGACTTCTCTTTAAAAATGCAAAGATGTGGTCATATGCCATTGTGTGGCAATCACCGGCTGGGGCTCAGAGACCGGCCAGGATAAACAGACACGGCTTGAGCTCTTGACTTTCCCAAGAGCCCCTCACGGGTGCCTAGGGTGCCCTCCTCCTGGCTCTCTGCTCCTGTGCTTTCTGCTGGCCATCCCTGTCATGCTAGACTGAGTAGCTCTGGCACATGACTTCCCCCAAGGCTCCTTGCAATGGATCTATGCTCAGGTGGAAGCCCCTGGGGACAGGACTTGGGAGTCTGCCCCTTGGGCTAGTGATTCTCGAGCTCAGTGGCACACGAGGATCACAAGGGGAACATTTGTAAATCTGGATGCCCAGAGCTCCATGGGGGCTTGGGGACATTCTATATAGGGGGTTCTCAGAGTGAGGACCCAACCACCAGCAGCAGCATTTTCAAGAGTCTGTTGGAACTGCAGATTCTCGGGCCTCAGTCAGGACCTGCTGAATCAGAGACTTTGGGGCTGGGGTCTGGCAATCTGCCTTGGAATAAGCCCTCCTGTTCTGAAGTCTGATGTAGATCTGGATCTGCATAAGGTCACATAGGAGTCGGTGTTGCTGTTAGCCATCAAGTCAGCTCCCAGCTCACGGTAGCCCCATTCCAAAAGAAGGCAACACTGCCTGGCCCTGCACCACCCTCGTGGTGAGCAGCAGTTCACATGATTTTGATCCACAGAGTTTTCACTGGCTGATTTTTGGAAGTAAATTACCAGGCCTTTCTTCCTAGTCCTAGTGTGGAATCTCTACTGAAACCTGTTTAGCCCCATAACAACACAGAAGCCTCTGGTAACAGACAGGTGGTAGCTATGCATGAGGTGCATCAGCTGGAATCAAACCCAGGTCTCCTGCATGGAAGTTGAGAATTCCATCTCTGAACCACTACTGTCTCCACACAGGGGTACACAGCTGTAAAAATGCATCAAACTGCCACGATCCATGTCCTCGATAACAGCATGTCCATTGCCTCAGCTGCAGGTGTGGTCAGTCACTTCAGTCTCTGAGGGTGGTTCCCAGGCTGAGAGTGACAAGCAGCAGGAAACTCACTTGGGATGCTTGCCCAGAATGTCTGCCCCACCTCCTCCCAGGAGCATACAAGTCCCCAGGAGGGAGGCACAGTCTTCCATCACCAGAGTGGATTCTCTCAGCCATAGCTTAGCGAACAGTTCTGCCTCCGCTGCTGTTAGAGCCTGCCTGGGTGACCCTGAGCAGGTTGCTTAACCTCTCTGTGTACTTCCCCCATCTGTGAACTGGGAATTCAGCCAGTCTAAAAGCTACTCTGCATGTCCCAGGAATTATTAATCAGAGCTCCTCTTTTTATGTGTTTGTGCCTGCAAACTACTTTTAGGAGCTAGACATTATACTTCACTGTGTTCTTAGGCCTGCTTCTTCACTTGTAAGATGGGTCTGGTGTCCCTTAGGTTAAGAAGGTTACATGCATTAACATATGAAGCTCATAGCCCAGTGCCTGGTACATTGTGAGTGCTCCAAAAGCCACAGATACTGTTGTTGTCCAGCTCAGCAGTTAGCACAGAACAGCAATAGATCAGGATATGTCCCTAATCTCTTTACCGAGGACTGGAATGTGAGAGTCTGAAGGGTGAGCGAGATGCTCCAGCCATCACTCACTCCACATTTTCACTGTTCTTCTCAGCTACTAGCCACGAGTTTGGCAGTTTAAACTCACTGTGAAGTGCCTTGGAAGAAAGCTCTGGCAATCTGCTTCTGAAGAGTCACAGCCTTGAAAACCCTACACAACACAGTTTAGCCCTGTGCACAGGAGGCTGCTGTGAGTAGGAATCAATTGGATGGCAGCTGACAACAGCTCTGTACTGGACCCTGTTCACAGCCTTGGCAAAGCCTCTGAGCACAGCAAGTCCCTGGTGTCACTGAGGGGCCAGTGGGGAGGCAGACAAGAAGTAAGTATGCTCATCTGTGCATAAGTCAGGTCCCACGGTGGCACTAACAGTTTGCTTTCAACTAATAACTGCAGGCAAGGGTGGCAGCTCAAAGCTGAGGAAGAAAGCCCTGTTGATTTGTTGCGGGAAAGATTATAGCCAAGAAAACCCTATGGTGCAGTTCTACCGTATCACACGCGGTGTCACCGTGAGTCACCATCAGCTGGAGAGCAACGGGCCTGATTTGGGTTGGGGTGTAAATCAGCTGTAATCCAGAGCTGAGACACCCTGTATGTGGAAAATATGCCAGCTTTCAGTATTGATTGCATACTGAACAATAACATTTTGGATGTATTAGGCTAAATACAATACATCATTCAAATTGAGTTTGCCTTTTCTTCTTTTATTAAGGTGGCCACTAAAAATCTAAGTTTACGAGGTGGCTGGCCTCTGTGTACCTGCTCTTTGCTATTGGAGAGTGCTGTTCCAGAGTGCTCTCAGGAACCCTCGGGCCCAGAAGGTGCTTCTGCAACAGTCATTGCTGTGCCTCTCCCAGCCCAGGTCACCTTCCTTGCCTTTCCAGGGCTCCCTCTGCTGGTGCTAGACTTGGGTAGCCACTCGCAAAGCATCAGAGGTTCCATCCAGAGGCACAAAGGCCCCTACCCATGGGGACCCCTGCAGGAGTGAAGTACAGCCTGCTCCCTGCCACTCTTACTTCAGTGCCCAGTGGTATGAGCCCCCAGTAACAAAGGAATGTGGGCAGTGGGCTTCAGTGGCCTAAGGAAATATTTCAGCTGATCTTTGTACACCTACTGCCTACCAAGCCTATTTCCACCCTGCTCAGCTCACAAGCAGAGTTGGGGTAGGGTGGCCTCATGGCTCCATTTCCCAGGTGAGCAAACTGAGGGTCCCATATCACTTGACTGTAAGAGAAGCAGCAGACATTCAAACCAAGATCTGTGGGACATGCAGCAGTCTGTGTTCTTGCCCCTCCATGGCCTCTTTTTCAAGCACTTCTTACTAGAACAAAAGACCCACGAGCCATAGGAAGAGGACTAGAGTCAATTAAACACCGCGTGGAAAACCGTGACAGCCTATGCTCCAGGTCAAAGGCTATTTTTGCACTGTTCATTGACTCATCTATCTAACCAGCCACCAAGGCAACTACCCACCTATCCAACCAGCCACCCAGCCACTCACCCAGGCACCCATCCATCTGTGTGCCCATTCATCCACCCATCCACTCACCCACCACCCATACCTCTACCCATCCACCATCCATTACATTCATCCAGCCACCCATCCATCAACTCATCTGCCCATCCATCCACCACCCATCCATCCATCCATCGTCTGTCTGTCCACCACCCATCCACCCACTGGCACATCCACCTACTCCCCATCCATCCACTCATCATCCATCTACCCATCCACCCACTTTCCACTCATTATTAGGAAGTGGTGCTCAAGAGTATGGATGCGTAGCAAGACTACTTGTTATCTGAATGTTGGCCCCACAGTTCAGTACCTCCCAGGGTGGCAGTGACAAGGGCCCTCCGCCAGTGCCCAGGAGAAAGAAAATAAGCACTGTCACTACTACAAGGTCTGCTTTGTCTCACGAGTATGCATCCACCCAGCAATCTTTTCCCACCATGATTAAAAAAAAGCAAACTAAACGAAACCTATTGCTGGTCAAGTTGCTTCTAACCTATAACACCCCTATAAGAGAGTGTGGAACTGCCTGATGGGGTTTCCAAACAGCGGCTGGTGGATTTGAACTGCTAACCTTAGCAGCTGAGCTCTTAACCACCAGGTCACTACAGCTTTTTCTCATCCTGATTAAAAAAAATAAAACGCTGCCATCGAGTTGATTCTGACTC
This sequence comes from Heterohyrax brucei, assembly GCA_028571685.1. Classification (NCBI taxonomy): domain Eukaryota; kingdom Metazoa; phylum Chordata; class Mammalia; order Hyracoidea; family Procaviidae; genus Heterohyrax; species Heterohyrax brucei. The sequence goes on from CM053161.1 coordinate 37,646,272, forward strand.
ATAGGGACCGTATAGAACAGAATAGAACTGCTCCATAGAAATTCTAAGGAGTGTTGAGTGGATTTGAACTGCCAACCTTTTGGTTAGCAGCTGTAGCACTTAATCACTACACCACCAGGGCTTCCTGCTATCCTGATCCAACCAACCAACTCACTGCTATCAAGTCAGTTCTGACTCATAGCAGCCCTATAGGTCAGACAAGAACTGCCCCATGGATTTTCAAGGAGCACCTAGTGGATCTGAACTGCCAACCTTTTGGTCAGCAGACGTAGCAGCACTTAACCCACTATGCCACCAGCTTGGCAACCCTTCCTCAGAGCTCTGGGTCCCACTCCATAGGGTCCCTTTCCCTGAGCCCCTGAGGTACCAGTACAGGCAGGGCATCATGTCATCCTGAGAGGTTTGAGTCCTGGCTCTGCAGCCCTATTCCTCCAAACCATACTCTTGACCCCCACTTCCCGTTTAATAGTCATAGCACTTAACCATTAGGCCACCAGGGCTTCCAGAAACCCCAGAGTAGTCTTTAAACAAACAACAGCTCAAAAGTGCTAACAACTCATTCTCTCCCCTGGTCCTAGAGGTGCAGCCAATCCCTGCAGGTATGTCCTCTACATTACTGAGTGCCCCCTTTGGGCCCTTTCTGTCCCCTAACACCTGCTTCCCCAGTGCCCTGTGTTAAATTCTTTTTGCTGAAAAAGGAGAGTGGCTCTTACTTTCTGACTGGCCTCTGATGGAGTCAGTAGGAACAGGCAGCTGCTCCCCAGCTGTGACAGCGTGGGAGCAGGCAGCAATGACACACAGGCAGCAGGCCCCTGCCCTAGAGCTTGTGCGCAGACTGCCATACATGCCCTCTGCCCGCCCTGCTCACCAAGCCCCGCAGCTTGCTCCTTCAGGATGGACGCCCCACTTGGCTGCTTGACATGGGAGGCCAAGGCTTTGCCTGCACCCTGAAGAGGCTCTGACACACGTTAAAATAAATATTCTGCAAATATGATGTTCCATATGTATGATTTCGTGGAGCGATGATTTTCCCACTGATGGCTGTAAGTGACAGCTGTGCGGGGAGCGTTGGAAACACAGGCTCCTGGCCTTGCTGTGCCACTCGGCAGCAGCGGGGGCGGTGTGGGGAGCACCAAGCGGGTTGCAGTGGCGGCCAGGGGATGCGGGAGGAGCTGGAACGCCTGCTCGCGCTCAGCTAAGGCACATTAGTGATTCCGAGGGACGCATGGAGCAGGTGTTCCCAAGCAGCCTGTTCGTAATAATTACTTTCAGATTGTTTTAAAGTATTTAAACAAGATCCTGGCGGGCTGAGAGAGAAGGGAAGGGGAGGTGGCGACGCTGTAGGCTGGGTCCTGCTCAGGGGTCAGCCTCCTGGGATTCCAGAGGGTGGAGAGTGTGGGTGTCTGTGGCACCCTGGCACAGGGCTGGTTCATATGGCACAGGGTGAACTCCACCCACTGTTGGGTTAATGCTCTGCTTGTACTAACTAGTACAGCTGGATTGGTTGTTAAAATATTGACATACTTCCATACTGTGCCCTGGGCCCATGCAAGCTGTTTCGAGAAGGCCTGGCCCCTTGCCAGCCAAGCCTAGTCTCCTCACGACCCTGTTAACAAAAGGCAGGGGCCAGCGTGCAGCACAGGTTAAACGCTGTGAACATCCACCCACCGCCCTCTGTGTCTCAGCATCAACTTCCCAGCAATGGAACCCAGGCGCTGGCCTCCACAAGGGCAGGATTCTTTGGTACACTGCTTTATCCTGCTGTTCTGGGGTACTCCACTCATAGCAACCCCTTGGGACAGAGGAGAACTGCCCCATAGGGCTTTCAAGGCCACAATCTTGCTGAAGCGGATCGCTTTCCCTCTGCCTGTCTCCTGAGGTACCTCTGGGTGTGTTCAAACTGCCAACCTTTTGGCTAGTACTCAAAGGCTTAACCATTTGCCTTAATCTTCCCTGAATGAATGAATGGGGACTGCTATTATAAGGGAGACAGCAACTGCCTTCTTGGCTTCTTCAAGAGACCCCAGACCAAAAAAAAGACTCACTGCCATACAGTTGATTCTGATTCACAGCGATCCTACAGGACAGTGTAGAACTGCCCCACGGAGTTTCCAAAGAGTGCCTGGCAGATTCAAACTGCCAACCTTTCTGTTTAATAGCCATAGCACTTAACCATTAGGCCACCAGGGCTTCCAGAAACCCCAGCATACTCTTTAAACAACAGCTCAAAAGTGCACTCTGTGTCAGAACCACAGGGAGTGCAAGCAGGGACATAGTTAAGTGCCAGGTGACGCCTCAATAAACCCGACAGCACTGGAGCTGTGTGGGTCCCACACAGCGAATTGGGGCAGGAAGTAGGAAGAAGCCAGTCTTGGCATAGGGTATTCAGTGGTGGGGGTGGGATTTTTCCTCTGTCGAGTAGAGTGCACTGTGGTGAGTGTGTGCATCTCTCTGTCCATTCGTCCATCCATCTGTCCACCCATCCACTCACCTTCCCACCCACCATCGCTTGAGCTCATCCCTCTGCCAGGAATGCTCTTCCTCTGGCACCTGCTTGGCTCATTCTTTCCCCTCCTCCCAGGCTGCACCCTGTCATCCGTCATTGAGCAGCCTGATCCTCTCCCTTGCACCATCCACTTTTTCCCAGAACCCCTGCCTACACTTCGTATGAGGAGCCCTGGTGGCACCGTAGTTAGGTGAGTGGCTGTCAACTGGGACACACAAGATGCTCACTCTGCAGGAGAAAAAATGCTGCTGATCTGTTTCCCTGCAGGTTTAAGCCTAAGAAACCCTGTGAGACAGTTTTACTCTGTCATATGGGGTCACTACGTGTCAGAATGGATTTGATGGCACACAACACCACTCCTCACGTAGTGTATTACTTGGACCTGTGGAGACATGGCCCGATCACCCCTGGCTGCACAGGGCTTTAAGAACAGGGAGAGTCCAACCAGCCAGACTGCCCAGAGCTTCTGGGGAGGGGTGTGGGCCTGCACTGTTGTCCAGCTCTCCAGGGATCTCGGGGACAGCAGGGTGTGACCACCACATGATGTCTGGGCCATTTCTGGGGCATGGGTGGTGACTTGACTCCAGTTTTGGCACCCAGGGGATGTCCCTGTAGACTGGAACTGGCTCCTCTGCCTGGCTGGGACACTGCACCTGCCACACCTGTCCCTTTCTCCCCACAGAGAATAGTGCCGTCTGGCCACTTCCGTGCCAACAGTGGCCAGGGGAGTGGCTTCTCAGAGGCTGGCCAAGTACTCAGGGTTCTAGGCATCTGACTCTGTCCTTTTCCCCCGGCATTGGCCAATGGGGCCAACCTCACCTGAGCATCGCTTTGGGCACAGAGCCACAGGGCTCAGGTCTGAGGACCACGGTGTTTACAGCTGCTATTTTAAATTCAGGTAAGTTCAATATCTGCTCGGGATTTGTGCAATCTGCTGCCAAGATGAAGAAGCAGGAGAGTGGGGCTGGCCCTGCCCCGCCCTGCTAGAGCCCAGAGTGACCAACTGGTTAGCAAGAAGCTAACAGGTCAGCAGCCCCCTGCCAAAGCTTGCCTTCCACAGGTCACTGAGTCCAACCCCAGGCTAGGCTGCCCCAGCCATCCATAGGAACCTGAAAGGCTTCCCCCTGCCACACTTGACAAAGATGCCCCAAACCAGAGTGGCCCCAAACACACTAAGCACACTCCTGCCTCAGGGCCTTTGCCCCTGCCACCCTCCACCTGGGATGCTTTCACTCAGGGAAATGACAGTCTGTCCCCCTTTGTCTCTCCTTCACTGCCTTCAAGGGCAGCCCCACTTGGCACTCTGCCTCCCCTATCTACACCCCCACCCACTGTTTTCCCAGATTTTATTACACCAGATGGATAATGGGATTATGTATTTACCTGTATATGTGTTTATTTTCTGCCCACCCTCTCCAAGAGGGCAAGGACTTTGTCAGCTTGGAACAGGGCCAGGCACACGGTGCCTGCTCAGTGAACACCCGTTACCAAGTCCATCCTGATTCATAGGGATCCTTTAAGACAGAGCAGAACCGCACAGAAGGCAGATTTCCTAATCTTTAGAAAAGCAGATTGCCAGGTCTTTCCCCCCTCAGTGTGTGGTGAGTGGGTTTGAACTAACAACCTTCTGGCTAGCAGCTGAGCACTTTAACCACTGTGACACAAGAGCTCCAATGAATATGTGCAATGCAAAGCAGAGGCCACCTGGACACCCCGCCCAGCACTGCTCCCCTTGCCTGCCCCAGCACCCCCGTGCCTCTCGCACTTACTACGGCCTCCTCGCCACCCTCCGGCTGTTCCCACCCTGGAGGAACACACATCCCTCACTGAGTGGCTCTGTGCCCCTTCCCCGGGAAAGCTCTTCCCCGGGAAAGCTCTTCCCCAGTGGAGCCTCTTGCTGTCAGTCTTCCCAGGAGCCTCAGAAGGATCCTGACAGTACCCCCCCACCCGCCCCCAAGCACAGCCCATCTTTTATTCATGTCTATAATGCACACAAAAATGCTTCTGAAGCAAAGTCACTTAACCCATTGGAAGAAGCTGCTGGGTCTCACGGCCACAGGCACAGGAAGAGGGTCAGGCTGAGGGGGTGGGGGTGACCTCAGACACCCCCTGGTGGGACAGGCAGCACAGAGGCCAACAGCAAAAAGCCCAGCTTCAAGGCCCAGGGTCTCTACACTGGACCTTTTCTGTAAAACAGAGGTGGGTTCTGTGCATTTATGCTGACTACACCGGAAAGCGTGTCCCCCGGAGGTGTCCCCCAGGGCCATTCAGGGATGCTGATGATAACACTCATCTGGGGTGGGGCAGAGGGACTGAATGAATTAAAGAGCAGGTGGAGAGCGCTGAGAGCCTCAAGGAATGCTGACTGCCATTGTTTCTTCTGGGTAAAACATCCTAGAGTCAGGGTCCCCAGGAGGCCATTCTCAAAGGGAAATATAAAGGACAGAAATATGCTGCCCTCTCCCCACTCCCTTTGGTGGAACAGGTGAGATAAAACTTGACACATCATGGCTAAATAGACCCCCCACTCCTGTGGAGGCCAGTCTCCCCAAGGACAGCAGATAAATTCAGAAGGACCTTCTTCTTGCTGGGTCTTAAATTCAGTGACCGGTGCCCTTATAAGCAAAGGAGAGGACACTCAGAGATCCTCTGGATGTGGGGCCCACCTTTCTCCAGAATTACCTTATCTTCATTATTTATACATGCAAAGATCCTGTTTTCAAACAAGGTCACACCCTGAGGTTTCTGGTAGAGGTGAATTTTGGGGGAGGGGGACACTGTTTAATCCACTATAGCCCCTGGGTTCAGCAAAGACTCAGGCACAGTCTGTCCTTCCCACGTCAGCATCCGAGGCCTTGCCTGCTCAGGCCCTGCCTGTGCTCTGTGACTGTCTCCTTCTGCTGTGGCCCCTCATCCTCTGTCCCCAAAGCTGCAGGGCTGTCTCCTCTGGCATTCTGATAGCCTCCGTTTCTGAGTCTTTCTGCCTGCAGCTCCCTTTGCCTAGAACACTTCCCCCAGCTTTCCATCCAGGGATCATCCTTTGCCTCAAAGCCCTACTCAAGCATCGCCACCCTCAGGAAGCCCTTCCTGATTCTAGACGGGATTTGCTGCCCTGTGGATTCCCCTCCCCTGGGTTTGCTGGAGCCACCACTTAGTGTCTAGGGAGGAAACAGCAGACTCTCCTGAAAGTGGTGAGGCAGGGCCGGGCTTGCTCAGCTTGTCAGCCCAGCCCCGAATCTGGCCTGCAGGGACTGTCAGCTGGAGGACTGATTAGGCAGTCCCTGGCCAGCCTTGGAGGACCCTTCCTGCTATGAGAGCACCATGCTGGCACCCAGTCCCACTCCAGCGCCCCAGAGCAGGTTCTCAGCCCTGGTTTACATGACAGCCACTGGGAAGCTCTCAAAATTCCCTGGGTGTGAGGCCAGGGCAAGAGGGTTTTTTTCAGAGTTCCCAGGTGAATTCAAGGAGCAGTCAAGGCTGAGAAGCACTGTGCTAAGGGCAAAAGAAAGGTGGGTCTATCTTTGATCCCTGCTGCCCAATCAACACAGAGCCTCCTGCCATGCTCTCTAGCACCCTCTGTGACATTCAACACACACCAGGGCAGCATTCTGTCCCCCTGAGACCATCTACACCTTGATTGTCTGCACCTCCCAGTGCTCACAGCCCAAGCTCTCCCAATGCCACTCACTCCCCGAAAAGTCTCCTCCAGCCTCCTGGCTTTATATAGCAGCTGTGTGTCAAACACACCCACACATCCAGCTCCAGACTCAAACATCCATTGCCAATGGAACCTACTAAAGGATCTCATATCATCACATGGCCAGAACAAACACCTGAGTTTCTCCTCCTCTCACCAACCCATTCCCCTTGGCAACTCGATCGTTCCCATTGCTCAAGTCAAAAACTTGGATGCGTCTCTAAGTCTCTCTCATATCCCATTTCCAAGCCACCAGCAAATCCTGACAGCTCCATGTCCAAAATGCACCCTGAATCCAATCCCTCCCTCCAAAGCTATCCCCTGTCCAAGAAACCATCATCGCTAGCCTTGATTACTCCAACAGCCTCTCAGCTATCCCCTGCTGTGGTTCTTGTCCCACCTCCACCCCCCCCACCCCCGCCTATTCCCCACCAAGCAGGCAGAGGGATCCTGTGAGAATGTAGATCTGGCTAGACTGCTCTTCTGCTCAAAACCCTCCCCTGACTCCCCATTTCCCTCAGTTCAATGTCAAGCCTTTCTAATGGCCCCCAGATCCTATCTGATCTGCCACTCCCCTCTCTGCTCCAGCTCCCCCGACTCTTCTCTTGCTCCCTTCCTCATTCCACACTGGACTCACTGTCCCTCAAACATGCCAAGGGGTTGGGTCACTTGGGGGAGGAGAAGGAGGCCCCAAGAATCCCTGTCCCTCAGATTATATCCTATGATCAAGGGTCCTCAAGTGGTACAGTACCTCCTGGCCAACGCTGGGTACACTTGGAAATGGGACACCATCTTCTCCCTTCCTCAATCCACCCCTTTTCTGGGGTCAACCATCTGCTTCTCTCTCAGCTTCTGAAATTCAATTCTTTCTTCAGTTTTGGTAAGACAAGAGTCGCAACAAAGCTATGTTTAGAAGGTAAGAGTATTAAAAGACAATGGATTTTCAGGATCAAACAACATCAGGTCTGTTTTAGCTTTAGCTTGTCGATTATTAAACATGAATATGAGTCTCACGGACTACTTTTCTCACGGGTCCTTGAGGACCATGGAGCCTTCCATCTCTACCCCTGAGCACAGGACAACTTCCTATCTGCAGCCCTTGCAGTTCCATGCCCAGGAGAAGCTTGGTGGGGAGATCGTACAATGGAAGTGGCCTCTTGGAGGCATCCTAGAGTGTGTGGGGGGGGGTGGGGATCAAACATCCTGGTTTGAGGTAAGGGAGAGAGGTTAGGGATAGTGATTCCAGGGCTGTGTAGTGCCAGGGGAACTCACAGTGAGCAGACAGTAGCCCTTTGTACCGCCCCTTAGACAGACGTCATATAGGAAACAGTACCACAGGGAAAGGTGCTCAGGAAAGCCAATAGGGTTCCACATGAAGCCCACTCTGTGCCAGGCTGTCCTCACTCCCTTCACAGTCAGGCCATCAGATCGGTGCAGAAGGATGATCAGGACTTTAGCCAAGCCTCGAATACAGTGCTGGGGATTCTTTATGCATAAGTAACATCTACCGATGTCGGAGGTTACATGGTGACCCCCAAAAGATATGTCGACATCCTAGCCCCTGAAATCTGTAAATGTGATTTTTTTGAAAAAAGGGTCTTGGCAGATGTCATCAAGCTAAGGACCCTGAGATGAGGTCATCCTGGTTTATCTGGGTGGGCCCTAAATCAATGATAAACGTCCCTATAAGAGACATACAGGAAAGAGCAGAAAGGAAGGCCCTGTGAGGCTGAAGGCAGAAGGTAGGGAGAAGTATTTATAAGCCCAGAAAAGGAACACCAGCATTGCCAGCAACCACCAGAAGCTGGAAGAGACAAGGCAGGATCCCCCTTGAGAATCTTCAGAGAGAGCAGATTTCAGATGTCTGGTCTGCAAAACTGTGAGGGATGGAATTTCTGATGTTTCAAGCCCCCAGATTTGTGGCAGTTAGTAACTAATGACTGAAGTTACCTGTCAGTTCTTTCTGGGCGGTCAGTAAGTGCCAGATGAGGTTCCAAGGGGTCTTCGTAGTGAGCTGACTTCATTTTCACCACTACCCCATGCAGGAGCAATAGTCCCACCCCCCATCTTCCAGAGGAGGAAACTGAGGCACAAGGAGGTTAGTGACTTGCCCCAGAACTGGAACCTGGTCAGCTGGGGCCAGGGTTGTGCTCTTGCTACTCAACACTACCATCCTTCATGTACATGAAAATGAAATGTCAGACAGACAGCCTCCCTGTCCCAGAAGGGCGTGCAGCAGAACAACGCCGGTGGCAGTTGCTCTTGTGAGTGCCTGAGGTGGCCCCCAGCCTGTCCCATCAAGGTGGAATGCTCCCAGATGGCAGTTGGTCCAACTGGTGGAACACACCAGTGCACCAGAAAATCAAGACAGGCTCCCAAGAGGAGTCAGGCCCAACAAATGGATATGGATGTGGTGAAAGCCTAGGCTGGGGCCCCAAAAACTTTGCACCTAACTGGCTTTCCTATAGCCAACTAAGCTCATGTTCAACCTGCAGCCCTTGCCCACCCTGAGTCCTTCTGGCCCAGTGATTCTCACTGTGGTCTCGGACCAGCAATGTCCATATCTCCAGGGAGCCTGTTAGAAATGCAGAGATTTTGTGGGTGGGCCCAGCATCTTGGGTTGTAACTCACTCTCTGGGGATCCTGATGCTCCTTGAGCTTGAAACCCTCTGATCTAGCCTTGCCTGGGCCTTGGGAGAGCTTTGTGGATGTAGGGACTCAGAACTCAGTCCCATGGACACAGGATCCCACTTCCCACACCCAAGAATGTCACCTGAGTGCTCATCCATCAACCCAACTGGAGCAGCTGAGCCACCCATTTATGGGGGCACCCTGAAGCCAAGTAAAGGTGGGATTCTGGGGCTGCCTTTGCCAACCCTTCTTCTAGAACCAGAGGATTTAGAACCACAGGAAGTCGGAAGTCACGTGGTCCAGCCCCGTCATTGTGCAGGAGAGCACAGGGCGACCAAAAAGTCAAGATCTTACCCATAGCAGAAAATCAAATGCAGGTTTTGTAATTCCATCGTCCTGATAGATTATACCAGTGGGGATGGTTCTGCCCCCCTGGGGATACTTGGCAGTGCTATGACATTTCAGGCTGTCACTACTTGCGGAGGCACGTATTATCGAGAATATGTGTTACTGGTACCCTAGAGAGCAGAGGCCAGGGATGCTACCCAACATTTCATAATGCACAGCATAGCCACACCACAGACAATGTCCTGGAGCCAAATGCTGGCAGTGCTGAGGCGCAGACACCCTGGGCACATCTCAAGTCCTTGGACTTCCAAAGCCAGCCAGGCCCAGGGAGCCAGGGTAGGTAGCTGAGGGCCCTAGAATTATCAAGGAAACCCTGAAAGCTCCTGAAAAGTCTCTGTACTTCATCTCCTGCTTGCTCCCACTTGGGGCTTCTGAACAGAGAAAATCCCCAGCGTAGAATCCCACATTCAACCTTGAGAAATTAGGTGGGCCCTCCCTGCTCCTGCTCCCAGCCCCCTCTCTGCCTCAGCTCACTGGCGAGGCCTCAGTTCCAAGACTGGTTCATATTTAATAACGCAATTTATATTCCACCCTCAACATAAACTATTGTAAAGGCGCTCTAATGTAAAAATACATCTGGCTTGTCAATAGTTTATCTTCTGGATCTGCATCTAAATCCCTGGGCCTTTCTGACTTATGGCTGCACCACTGTCTAATGAATAAAAAGGTGCAAATTATAGGCCTGGCTTTAATGCTCATCATAAAATTAGACGATAGTTGCAAAAGCTGCATTCTCCTGCCCACAGTGCCGCACTGGCGAGCCATAAATAAGGAGTATTTAATGTATCCCAGGGCTGTGCAAACCCGGGCAACAGTGTGTTACTGCTTGGCCTTCGATGGGTCCAACACAAGTTCAATGAAGTGATAAGGGATCTATCATGTGAATTTATGTTAACTGTCTCCGTGCAAAGCCACGGCCTCAACACTGTAAATAGCAGACAATCCTTCTAGCAGGCCTGCCTGCCAATAAAACTGTCACTGCCAGGCTGGTAGCAAGCACCTTCAGGACAGAGGGAACAAGCCGTTCCGGCGGGAGGCCCACAGGGCCTTCGTCCCCCCACCCTCGCTGTCTCCACAGCAGTTCCGTCAACCACAGCAAAATGAATCTTTTCCTGAGCAGAGCAGATCCCCAATTACTGGGGTCAACAGGGGGCAGCTACTGTAAAAGGGTTTGCTCAGGCCCCTGGCTGGCAGACAGACAGGGCCAGGGAGGTGGCTGTCAGCCTTGGCTGGTTACAGCAGCAAAGCCAGGGGGCTGGGCCAGGGCCTAGGTCACTTCTCCCCCCTCGATGGCTGGCTCCCTATCTCCAGACAGTGGTAGTTGAGAAGCCCAGGAACTGGGAACCTGTTGATGGTGAGTTCATTATGTAGCTGTTCACTCATTCACTCATTTGTTCATTCATTCACTCATTCATTATTAATATTTCATGGAGTTCCTTTGATGTTCTGAGTCCTGTACAGGCAGAAAAAGACCATATTCTCTGTCCTGAGGGAGACTCAATAGATGAAAAGACAAGATATGCATGTATAAGAAGTGAAGTCACACTAGTATCTATGCCTATCCAATTTGAGACACATTCTCCCTTTTTCGAAGCCCTGCAATGCCAATTTTCACACCTGTGTTTTTTTAAATTGTAAGATGGGACCCTCTGAGAGGTTGTGAAATCAATTCATAGGTCATGGCAAGCATCTCCTTTCTGTGGTGTGAAAGAATTGAAAACATCCAAGTCTGTGCTGTGGAGTAAGAGTAAACATGGTTTGCAGGGCACATGCATGCAGGGTGACTGGGTCGTGATGGAAATGTACAGTTCACATTGTAGGTTGCAGACGTGGAAGTCCACAATTAACATGGTTCCTGAAATGCTAGTGTCCTTGATGTTCAGGAATGCCTAATCTTCCAGCAAATGTCCCATGAATGTCCCTCCTCCCTGCTTTGTGTCTAGCTTGGTCCCTGTGTCTAGCTTGGTCCCTTATTCCATAGAACAGTGGTTCTGAAGTGGGGTAGTCTCCCTTGGATTCTGAATTTTAAGTTTAATCTCATCCTTTCTGAATTTCTCTTTGTGGAGTTGTCACGTCCACCTAAAAAGACAGGTGGAAGAGATCTTGTTCGGAAATAGGGTCTTGCAGATGTTCTTGGTCAACAGGAGGTCGTATTGGAGTAGGGTGAGTCTTTCTCCCATCTGGGTTGGTGTCCTTAGAAGACAGACAGAGGGAAAATGGCAAGTGGAGACTGAGGAAGAGTTGTAGTTACGAGGCCAAGGAAGATAAGGCCACCAGAAGTCAGCAGAGACCAGCAGGGATCCTTCCCTCTGGCCTTCAGAGACAGCATGGCCCTGCTGACACCCTGAATTCACAGTTGTACTCCCCAGAGTTGAACAGAATAAACTTCTGCTCTTACAAGCCACCTAGTCCGTGACCCCTTGTTGCAGCAGCTTCAGGAAGCTAAGAAAGAGGTCAGTTTTAAAAAGTGCCTAACCTGGTCAGACAGTAGGACAGTTGTATGTTGTTGTCATCCAAGTGATATACATGTTTCTGGGGAGTGCAGGCTAAAACCTGTGTTTACTGATTTGGGCTCAAAGAAGTTTGGAGACCACTGGGGCTCCAGTCAAACGTTGCCATTCAAAGACCTGACTGACATTCATGATTGAAGATCGTGCTCCAAAGCCTGGCTAAGAGAACGGGCTGCTGCCCTGGGGATTGCAGCTCGGAAGATGACGACATCAATCTTAGCATTTTCAGGCAACTTCACTTGCCAGGGCCTAGGGATGTCTCTGCCTTCTTCCCAGGTAGGGGGCCTTGAAGCTGCTCATTGCCTTATCTTCCAGGCCCTGTAGACTCCTCCTTCCCCACAGCCCAGCTTTCATGAGCATTCTCTCTCTTGTGAAACGGGAATCCCCCAGCTTCGATCTCAGGGTGCTCAGAAAACGGGGAATCCTGCTGGTGTGCAGCCGTGTCCCTCCACTGTTTCCTGCATATGCATATTCCCAGGTCTCCCATGTGCTACTGGGTCAGCATCACTGTGACTAGGGCCAGAGGTCCAGCTATCAACAGTAGAGTGACAGCCACCAGTGTCACAATGAGTAGACACAGAAGCATATAGGCTTAAGGTTAGGATCAAGCAACCTGACTTGGTTGATGCGGCCAGAGGGAGCAGACTGTAAGGGCACCGAGGGATGTTTCCTGTGGGTTCTGGTGGCAGCAGCTACCTGGCAGCCAGGCCTTCCATGTGCAGAGCCCTGACTTTCTAAATGCAGGACAGGGATTTAGCTACATAACCTGTGGGTGCGCCTGCAACAACCAGGGCTGGCTTCACAGGTATGTGGACAGTGGGGCTCCAAGGCCTCCCTAAAAGTGTCCACATTCTAACCCCTGGAACCTGTGACTGTTATCTGACATTGCAAAAGGGTCTTCGCAGATGTAATGAAGGTAAGGATCTTGAGTTGGGGTGATCATCCTAGATTATCCAGGTGAGCCCTAAATGCCCAATCACATGTGTCCTTATAAGAGAGGCAGAGGGAGATGTGACACACAGGGAAGGCTATGTGACCACAGACAGAGACTGGAGAGTTGCAGCCACAAACCAAACAAGAGCTGGGACCACTAGAAGCTGGAGGAGGCAAGCAGATGGATTCCCCCTAGAGCCTCAGAGGAAGCGTAGCCCTACCAGTACCCTGATTTGGGACCGTGGCCTTCAGAAGTGTGGAGAGGGTAGCTTTCTGTCAATTTGAGCAGCTAACATGCTACCAAAGCTGTTGTACTTTGTTACTGTGGCCCCAGGAAACTGACCCAGTGTCCCACTTTCCAAAGGCTCCTCCTACCCGGAGTTGAACGCTCTGTGGCCACCATCTTTAAAGTCTTAACAGTTTATCTTTTCCTTTTTTTCTAAACTTCTTATTGTGATTAAGTGGAAGTTTACAATCCAAGTCAATTTTCCATATAAACCTGAGTACCTGCCTCTCTGCAACTCTATCTGCTCTCCTCACCCTGTGACTGCACAGTCTTCTTTTTCACTCTTTCAGTATCCACTTAACCAACACTTGTCCCCTCGTCTCCACCCTCTCTTCTCCACTCTAAAAGGAAACCTGTAGGACACTCTCATATACATATTAAACCGTAAAGTACACACACCACTTGCATCGCTCTGTGTCCCCAAGTCTAGTCCATTCCTTGTCTGACGTGTTGGCTTCAGTACTGGTTTCAGTTCTTAGTAGTTTATCTTTGACTTTGTACTTTATAAGTGGAGTCTGACATGAACACAGAGCATGCCTGGTGCAAAAGCAGTGGCTGTCACTCTCAAGATGTGACAAACCCGTGACTTCCATCTCGTGTGTCCTTTCTCACTGGCCTACTCTCCTGCCTCCCTGGCTACTTGCTCTCATGACGCTGCATATGGGGAGCTGATATGTAGGAGGGGACCACATGGCAGAAGCTGAGGGTGGTCCTCAGCAGCAGCCAGTTGGGAAAAAAGACCTCAGTCTGACAGTCCACAAGAAAGAGAGTCCTGCCACAAACAAGTGAACGGACTTGGAAGAAAATAGTTCCCCAGTTGAAACTTCAGATGATGCTGGCCCTGACCAACATCTAAATTCCATCCTCTGAGGGCCAGGCCAGTACCCAGCCCTAGTTTCACTCCTAGGATTGCTTTCCCTTCCTCAGGTGACTCACGTTCTAGGGACAGACAGCTCTTTTTTTTATTATTATTATTATGATTGAGTGAAAGTATATGATATAATTTCAACTTGCATGATTGCCTATCTGCAGCTCCTTCTGCTCTCCTTGCCTGGTGACAGCACATTCCTCCTTTCCATTCCATACATGTCATATCCTCTTAACAATCTCCTGTCCCCTCCTCTCCACCCTCTCCACTCCACTCTAGTAACAGGCCAGTAGAACAACATCCTATAGATGCCTGAACCATAAAGTGACACAATATTGTCACTCTGTATCCCTAAGTCCAATCCATTCCTATCCTGAAGAGTTGACCTCAGTAATGATCTATGATCAGGGGCAGCATCAGGTCTAGGGACCACACTCCCAGGGGGACTCCCAGGCCTTTGGACTATTACTTGTGGTCTTCTAATGGAGTTCTTAGGGTGTACCTCTTTTTTTCTCGTGTTGCCACTGACATTCAACATTGTTAGCCCCATCACGCAGACAGCCTGTCTTAACCAACATACTACCAGAGACACCAGAAGGTACCTACTGTGTGCTGAAAGTTGGGTGTACAGACAAATGGCACAGGATTCTTGCCTTCTTTGGGCCAATGTTCCTCAAATTCGGGATCTACAGAACTTGTGAAGAAAAGATGTGTCTCCCACCCCCATCCCGAGGTCTCTGGCCTCATTTTGAGAAATCCTCATCTGCAGTACCAGCTGCTGCGTCTCAGGGTGACTCTGCACACACATGGGCTCTGAAATCCCCAGAGGGGCTCCGTGTAAGGATAGTGGTCAGTGATCAGAGTATGCTGGTGTCATACCCGGGCTGCCAGGAAGGTAGGAAACTCAAAACCTAAAAATTCTCCTAGAGAGCTGGTGGAATCCTGCTTGAGAACCACTGTTCTCAGCCCCTCCTCTGTCACGGCAGGGATGGGGTGCAACTGACCCCAATATTGCAACCTAAATGCTCCGAGGAGCTGGGCCCTGAAGCAGGAGTTAAGGATTAGCCCAGGGACTCTGCACCCCAGGCAGAGGAATGAATGAGACAGGAAAGTCATCTGTGACCTCAATAGGGGGCACTTGTTTGCTGGAAAACCCACAGCTTTGTTTCCAAGCCAGTGGGGTACCCTGGTCTGACAGGCTAAACACAAATCCTGGGAGGCATGCAGCGCCATCTCCCACTCACAGGGCCTTCAGTCCACTGTGTACCATAAAAAACCTGTTGCCGTGGAGTTGACTCCAATCTGAAACAATGTCATGTGTGCTAGAGTAGAACCGTGCTCCATAAAAAAACAAAAAAATATTTGTTGCCATCAAGTTGATTCCAACTTACAGCAACCCCACTGGACATAGCAACCCCACTGGACAGAGTAGAACTGCCCCATAGTGTTTCCAAAGAGCACCTGGTGGATTGGAACTGGCAGCCTTTTGATTAGTAGTGGTAAGCACTTAACCATCATGGTACCAGAGCATGCCATAGGACTTCATGACTGATTTTTCAGGAGTAGAACTCCGGGTCTTTCTTCCAAGGCACCTCAGAGTGGCTGTGAACCTCTAACTTTCCAGTTAGCTGCTGAGTATGTTCCCTGTCAGCACCACACAGGGATGGCCACTCAGAACCTCTTACATGCCCCTAGCCTAGCACTCAGCCTCGGGAGCCCATACGCCCTTTCATGCGTCCTGCCTGGTGGTCCCCACCACCTGCACTGCGATGCAGCTGAGTGAGACACCTATAAAAGAGCCAGCACCTTGGCCACAGGCCCTTTAAGGGGACACCTTGCCATACTGGCAGGGGTCTCCCAGTCCGAGCCCCCAAGAAGACCCTGCCCTGGCCTTCTCAATCAAGGTCATGCCCACCTCTGGGCTGGCTGGGTGCACCTGGCTCCTGGCCTCTGTCTTGGGGGCACCCAGAAGAAGGCAGCTGTGTACCCCTTGAGGTTAGCACACCAAACCCATGTCCCAATTCCCCTTGCACTGGAGCATCAGTGGCTTCATCCTCCCCCCTCTTGTGTCTCCCAACTCTACTGGTTCAGATGGTCCTGCACACTCCTAATAATAGAAATACTAAATCCTCCTGGCCAATTCTGCTCTGTTTCTATAAATAATGTAGAATCTTTTTATTTACTGACAGGTTGTAAAAGTATCAGGGAGAATAATGTGAGATCAGGAGACGCTGAATAATGCATGGTGTTGGTGATACCCTCCCCTGCCAGGGGGGCCTGCACCCTCCCAGTGCCAGGCACCCACTGCCCTGTCTGAGAGGCAGAGCCCTCCAACCAGGCACCACCTCAAGGACTCAGAGGAACTCCTACAGCCAACTTAGATGGAGTTCTGGTTGGTGGGGTCCAGACCACTTTGGGCAGGCTCTGGGTTTGTACCTTCACTGGCTGAGGTATTCAAATCGGGTCGTGGGCCAGCCACCACCTCTTGTAAATAGTTATTTGCATGGTCAGACCAGATCTCTGCAACACCCACTTCAAGTGCACACACATACACACACAATCACAGATATACACAATTACACAAAGAGAGACAAACATACACAATCGCATACACAACAGAGACTCACACACAGGTTGACAGTCACAGTCATACATAATCACAGACATACACAACCACATATACAACACACAATCACACACAACATAAAGATTGCCATACTAAGTTACAGACATGCACAGTCATATGCTCATTTACACATATAATTACCCCCCACCAGACACACACAATTCCAGATATACACAATCACACACACCACAGAGGCCAACAGACATAATCACACACACAGTGTGGACACACACAGACTGACATATGCAATTATACACACACATACACAATCACAGACACATAACAAGGATATACAGAGACATACAATCGTGAACAATACTGATACACACACACACAGACACTCATAGACACGCATATCAAATACACACATCCATAATACATTCATACACATAGACTTACAACATAGACACACGCAGACTCACACTCACATACAGAACCACGTTTATCTTGTCTTCCCCTATCTTTGATGATTTACAAACCTCAGCAGAGTGGGCAGGGCTCGTGGAACCTTTATTGGATAATTCCATATCTTTTCTTGACTTTTGAAGAATTAACATTAATTATTTAAGGCCCTGGCTTGGTTATGAGAACATGGATGTTAACAGCCTGTTGTGGTAACGTTAGGTCCCTGCAGGAAGCTTCCTGTGTTTGTTCTGGGTCTCCTCAGAGGCTGCTACCTGCTACAACATGATTTATGCAAGCACACATGTACATACACTCACACGTGGACCCAGGCAGCCGGGCAAGTATATGACCTGGGGCCCGGAGCCTGCCTCGACCACTAGCGATCTCTCAGAAAGCCAGCTAGCAGGGTGTTTACGTGTAGTAAAGATAATAGCAATGGTAGTAACGGGATACCAGCAACCAGCACTCACAAAGCACTTACCACCTGCAGGCACTAAGCTAGCAATTTTGCATCTTTCTATGACTACCCCTCCTTGCCCCTCCTCTGAGCCCACGAGAGGGTATGATGCAAGCCTTGGGTCTGCTGGATTTGCTCACTGCTGCTTCTCCCAGGCAAACAGCAGTGCTTTGTACACAGTAGGTGCTTGATAGCTGTGTGCTGACTAAGCACAGCTTGGACTGCGATTATCCTGATTTTACAGGTGAGAAGACAGAGGCCAAGAGCCTGGGAAACTAGTGCTGCTTACCCAGGGCCATGCACAGCCTCATTGGTGACACTTTTTCCTGAAGCTGAGTGCATGTGGGGGTGGGTCCTACTACCCCGTGCTCTTCAGAAGGTGGTAAGTGTTTCACAATAAAACCCACTGAAGGCTCTCAGCCTCTATAGAGCCCTTAGGAGGGCATGGGGTCTCCAGAGAAAACTCAGAGCTCGGACCCCACTGAGCCTCAGGGCAGCAGGACCTTGTGGACATAAGGGTCAGGAGCTAAGGCTCATATTACCCTGGACAGCTCCCAACAGCTCTGCACACAGCAGTGCATCCACACCACACTCATGCACGCAAATACACACACACACATACACTCACATTCGCACATACCACAAACATGCACATGAATACACACAGCATATGCATCCATACCACACATATGTACACACACGTATATACATACCCACCCAGCCACATTCCACAGTACACAAATACACGTTTGTACATAGTGCATGCACTGCACACAACATACACATGCATGCACTGTGTACAGATATCCACATGTACACTCACATGTCCTTATGCATTCACACACATATCTACATGCTGCACACTTCTACACACATATATATATACTGCCCACATTATACAACACCACACACATACACATACACAACCCTTACATCCACCTCACAAGTACTACACAATCCACATGTGCATATATACAAGCTTACACACCTAGCACCTGGCACATACACATGGATACATACGTATGCCCCATGAGCACACATGACAACACCATGCACATCCCCTCATCTGAGTCCTACCAAGTGAGGGGGAAGGGACGACACATAACAGCCCAAGGACCTGGCAGCAGGCTGAGGTTTGCTCTCCCTCTGAACTAAGACCCCAGCATTGTGGGATTCTGCAGTCGGGCCCTAAATTCTAGCCTGTGCCTCATTTCAGAGATGGAAACTGAGGCTGGGGGCCCACGCAGCAATTTGCCTGAGAGGATGGGAACCAGTACTGGTTTACTGCTTACCCCGTAGTTTGGTGGCTGGGAGGCTGTCATGCGCATGTCACCTCCACAGTGAGTGGTGGAACACAATCTAGACCCAGGGAGTTAACTCCACGTGGCACTGAGCCTCCACCTCCCATCAGCAAGGCCCCATGAGCTCTCTGCCCCTGAGGCCCTCTGTGCCTCAGTTTTTCCACCTACAAATGATAACACCTGCTATCCTACACTTGGCACTTTTTACCTTGCATGTTCCCTCATCAAACCCTCACAATGATCCAGGGGTGAGGGGAAAAGGGGGAACTGTTGTCAGCCTATCGTGCAGACAGAGAGACTGAGGCACCAAGAGGTGTCACCATTTGTTGGAGCTGCCAGCTAGTGAGTGAATCTGAACCAGCGGACCTGGCGCCAGCATACTCCTGAACGCAGAGGTATGTCTGCACCTGGATTCTCACTGAGCTGCACAGAGAAGCTTTGAAAACACACCCAAGCCTTGTCCCTCTCAGAGGTAGGCAAGCAAACGATTTGAAAAGGCAGCCCACCTCTCCTGGCCTGTGGTGGCCCTTGGAGTAGACTTCTGGGGACTTGGGCTGGTTGCCCGAGCTCTATGGGGCTCATTAGCTCCCCAAACCACCTCCTCCTGTGTAGGCCCAGGTGGAGGGCACCAGGCAAACACCCATTGAGAGTCAGCCCTTCAGGAGAATGGGAGGCAAGTCCCCTCCTCACTCCTTCTGTTCAAAGCCTGAGATCATCAGGTCCCCAATGATATGGTGCAGAGCTGACCAAGGTATGAGCTTGGTATGTCCTTGAGAGACACCAGGTGGCTGCTTGGACAGCCGGTGGTGGCTCTGTGGCTGCCAGCCACTATGGGGAGCCTTAGGACAGAGTCAGAAAGTGAGGGTGCCCAGCCCAGAAGGTGATTTTGGAACCTCGTGGACTTATGCGGGATAGCTCTGCAGTCCTTGTGCTTGCAGGCAGGGCTGTGCCAGGGGCCACCCATGCCTGAGGGGACAGTGGCCAGAGGACAACACATCAAATGTTTATGCCTGGATGTTGGAGTAGGCATCCTGCCCAGTAGGTTCTGCTGTGTGGCCCTGGGCCCATAGCTCTGCCTCTCTGAACCACTATTTCCTGTCTGGTGAAGGAAAAAGAACACCTCTGCTTGGCTGACTGGCTGAGAGAAGGTATGATTCCCTGTGGGAGATCAAGCCTCTCCCCTTTGTCTTGCTGCCTCTTTACCAAAACTTCACAGGGGAGACACGGGCAGAGGGTGAGGAAGAGCCTGTCAGATTCCATCCTTTTCCATGTACCGCACACCTCTCCAGTGGAGGGGGAAAACCCCCCAATCTCCACTTTCTGTCTCTCTCTCTATCCTATCCCTCAGTTTTTTTCTCCCTCTACCCACTCTGTTTCCCTTCTATCTTATCGCTCTGTCTCTGTCTCACTATCTTTCTTTCGCTCTCTCTTGTCTGATATTCCCAGGCCCTGCAAGGTCACACTCTCCCTGGGAACAGGACCCTCCTATTTCACAAAGACAGAAAAGGGGCAGACCCCAGCTGACAGCCTACAGCCAGGCTTCCCAGGGCTAAAGTGCCCCAGACGTGGCCTCCTGATGCCATCCCATCACCCACTACCTGTTCAGGGTCACACTGGGGCCTCTGGGGAGTCCATACAATTCAGCTGCATGGAAGGTCATCTGGACCTGCTATGAGGGTTGAGGAGGGCTGGATGGGTGGACAGAACACAGCCCTTTCCCTTCAAGAGAGGAGGCAGCCACTCAGTTGCATACTGTCCTAGCTGGGACCAGGACTTTGGGCATTTCTCTGAAAACCACAGGGAGGTAGGGGCAGAAGGCTGGGGCTCCCCATGTCTGGCACCTAGGACTATGGCTACTCCCACATGGCCTTGGAGGAGGGTGCTAGGGAGGTTACCTCCACAGTCAGAAGCAGGAAGTCTGCTTTGCTCTGGGTCTCATGCTGGGGCCTGTCTGCCTGGGGCCAGCAGCTGAATACTTCCTGTCTCTCACAGAAAGCACAGCCTGCCCGTGAGTCCCCCAGGCACTGAGCTGGCACCGAAGTGGCCTTTTATCTCCCTCCTTCTTCCTCTGGGATCTCCACAAGTGTCACATGCTCTGTGACCCTAAGTGAGCAAGGCGGATGAGGCAGGGCCCAGGGTACGGGTGGAGGAGGCACTCAGCAGCCTTTAGGGATCCGAGTGGAAGGTCTGGAGGCAGAAAGCCAGGGGCAAAGAGAGGATCCCCGCCAAGCATCTCAGAGCTCAGAGGGCCCATGAGTCAAGAGCACCGCTTGGCTCTGAGAAGCTGGGAATCCTCCAGTTCTTGGGTCTAGTTTGGGGCTTCTGCAGCCAGCAGGACTCCCCAAGACACGGCTAAGCATGAGGCTGCATGGCTGGCTGGTCTCCTCTCTCCCGGTCTATTTCAGGCACGTGCTTTGTGTCAGGCTGGGATGCAGCTGAGGCCTGGGAGGGCAGTAGGAGGCATGATGAATAATTTAGGAGCTGTGCTGGACGGGCCTCCGGAGAGTATGGGCCACAGGGCAGAGGTGACAGATGGAGGGACAGTTAGAGATGCAATGGCTTTTCTCAGGAGCCCTAGTGAGCTGGGTGGCTTGGAGCCCACAGTCGCCATGTGAGGACTGGGCCCCATGCCCAGAGCTACAGAGCTGGGCACAGGCCACTGGGAGGTGTGGCCACCAGCCCATATATCAGCCCAACCAGTTTAGACCTGAGGCTCCAGGATGCCTCTTTGTATTCCTGCTCCACACTTGGACAAACTGTGCCCAGTCTCTGGATTCAGTTTACCCAGCTGTAAAATGGGGAGAACAGTACTAACCAAAGTCACAAAGAAGAGTCTGGTGCTCATGAGGGATGTAATAAATCTGAGTTTCTTCTTCTTCTTACACTCAACACACTCTGCCATTGCCACTGTCCAATGAAACACATTGGCAGCTGAGGCTTAGGCTTTCTTGGGCCTGGTATGGATTTTATTTGTCACTTCATTCTTGCCCAAACCATTAGCCTGGCACTCAGGGCCTGCCTCAATTTGCCCCAGCACCTCCTTCCTGCCTCAGCTTCTATCTCATGGTGGTCATAATCTCCCACTTACCTTTTGCAATGTGACCAAGGCTCCGCCCTCCCTATGGGCTCACCCTTCCTGACACAGACTGCACAGGTGTTCTTTTGCTGACCAAATTCTCTCATGCGTCCTTGAAAGCCCAGCTCGAGTGCCCTCTCCTCCAGAAAGCCTTCCCAGTTTGCCTCCTAGCCTGCTCTTCTTTAAGCCCAAGAACGCTTCTACCCTGAGTCTAGAAACGGTGTGGCAACAGCAGGCCAGTGTAAAGGGTATTCTGGCACCCAGTAAAGGCTGGTGTCTGGAGGCCAGGGGAGCAGGAGCGGAAGCTTGGTTCCTCTCAGGAAAGGAGAAGTCTAGAAAGAAAGGAGGCTCTGCTAGACTGAGACGAATGAGCTGATGCGAGCTTCCTCAGGGGCTTCCTGCTCTCTGGCAGGGCCCAGAGCCTGGGGATGAACCTGCAGAGGAGGAGGGCAGGGGAGGGTCGAGGAGGGGCCAACGTTCAAGAAGAATGTACACAGGGGAGGGCTCCGGGGCAGACCCCAACACCTGCTCCCCAGGGGCCCGCCCGCTTCATCTGTTGTAGCGTGCAGCTCAGAGGCGGCCTGTGCTCTTCATGTTAACATGATCAAAGCAGGTTCCCAACCCCCACAGTGATTTGAAATCCTCCCTCTACACCCATCAAATTAGAGCAGTGTCCACGGCCCGCGCACCACCAGGTATTAAACTTTAATGAGCGCTAATGGCTTTGCCCTACTTTGCAAGCTCTGGGCTTACATTTATGAACATTTCATTTCTTAGGCCTTGGCCTCTTTCTCTCCCTTTCCTGCCTGCCCCTGCTGGTTCCCACCCCGGTACCCACCCCCTCCCCACACCATAGACACCCAAACAGCCCTTCCCCACTCCTGATGATGATCTGCTCACTGTCTAGAGAGTCAGAGCACAGCTCAATAACCACCCTCCAAACCAGCCACCACCCAGGAACAGTGCTGGCAGCCAGATGCAGGAAACGGAGACATTTCATTCATTCCTTCTAAAGCTACCTGAGGACATCCTGGAAAAGACAAATCTCTGGGGGCATACGTGGTACACACAGCTAACTCATTCAGCTCCTACTTGAAAGGCTGATGGTTTGATTCCACTCAGTGGAGCCTCAGAAGAAAGGCCTGGTGATCAGCTTCCATAAAGATGACAGCCAGAAGACCGATGAGGTCTCCATCAGTCAGAACTGACCTGAAGTCAATGGGTGTTCTGTTTTGTTTTTATAAAGACATAAAGGGGTCAGTGGTTGCCAGAGGTTCCAGGGAAAAAACAGGTGGAGCCCAGAGCATTTTCAGGGCAGTGAGACTACTCTACATGACACATTTGTCAAGTGGTAAACACACAACGTCACAGGATGGTGAGCACACGACATTATGCATGTGTCAAACTGAACCCTAAGGTAAAATAGGGACTTTTGTTAGTAATGATGTATCAATATTGGTCCATCAATTTTAACAGATGTACCACGGGAATGCATGGTATTAGTAACAGGAGAAACTGTGTACAAGAGGAAAAGAGTATGTGGGAACTCTGTACCTTCTGCACAATTTCTCAGTAAACCTAAAACTACCCTGAAAAATAAAGTCTACTAAAACAGTCTAAAAGTATAACCCAAAGCCCCCAGCTAGCTCAGCAGGAAGTGCCTGGAGGGCTCCTGAGAGAGGCACCCTACACTGCAGCCTGCAGAAGAGTGCCCCTCCACCCCTCTATGTCCAGGACTCTCCAACTCCAGCTCCCTCCTCTGGGGGTCAGTCAGGGCCCCCAGGGTGGGCAGCCAAGCCCCTGCTGCCCCCTGGCAGTGAGACAGCCCACTTGTCTATGGTGCACCTGCCTCTGGACCAGAAACCACGAACAAGATCAGAGCCCAGAAACTGGCTGGTGTATCACACAACCTGAAGTAAGACTGCTCCAGAAGGCTCCAGAGCTGTCTCAGTCACTTGCTGCATCACCTTCAATGGGTTGCCTCTTTGGGCCTCAGTGGTCTTCTTCGCAAAACGAAATGCACAAAACACCCCCTCGCCCAACAGCCTTAGTACCCCTTTAGCAACAAGATGGAGTCAACTCAAGAAACCCCAGTGGCACAGTGGTTAAGAGTTTGACTACTAACCAAAAAGTCAGCAGTCTGAATCCACTAGCCACTCTATGGAAACCCTAGGGGTGGTTCTACCCTGTCCTGTAGGGTTGCTATGAGCTGGAACTGACTTGGCAGCAATGGTTATGGGGTACGAGGCAGAGCCCCTGGGTGGCACAAATGGTTAATAGCACTCTGCTACTAATAGAAAGGTCGGAAGTTTGAGTCTACCCCAAGAATGACCTGGCCACCGACTTCCAAATAACCCACCATCGAGAAGCCTGTGGAGCACAGCTCTGCTCTGACACACAAGGAGTTGTTGCCATGAGTTTGGGTTTGTGTATCAGGTACTGTGGTACGCTGAGCTGGAGTAACACCAGACACATCCCTAGTGGGATTCAAGGGGTGACCTGTCACCCATATACACAGGGTCATTTGGGCTGGTGACCCCAGGAAGGTACAACCAGAGCCCCGGACCACCTACACAGTTCCTTCTTAGTTAAGAGCCATGTGATTCAGGTTCCCCAGGAGGGAGGCTACTGCAGTCTTTCACAGCAGGGCGCTTAGAAGCAATGATCACAGGTCCAAGCTGACTGCCTGCAGCAGTGACATCTGGCCAGACCTCTTGTCTGATCATCTTCCCCTGACCAATCTTGTCAAAAGGAGGAGGACAAGCCCACATAGGCAGGAAGTCGGGGAGCAAGGAGCCCATGCTCTGCCCTCACCCCATTAAGTATCACTCAGAGAGACGCCTACACTGTCTCTGGGTGGAAAGAGAGGCATCTTGGGACTCTAAGGTCAGCCAACCTCGGTCCTTCCGCTCACTGGTCTCAGCTCCAGGCTGATTTCTGTTGTCTCTGTGGTGAAGAAGGCTGACTGCTTGTGCTCCAGTCCTATCTAGTACCCCCTGACTGTGTTATCAGGGTAGACCTTGGTTTCTCCATCTGTGAAACGGGGATACTAGGAGAACCTACCCTAGTCAGTCTGCCAGATAAAATACAGGACACCCAGTTAAATTTCAGGTAAGGAATAATTAAAAAATATATCAGCTTAATTGAGACATAATTCATATACCATAGAACTCACCTATTTAAAGTGTACAACTCAATAGTTTTTTCAATATTCACAGAGTCGTATAACCATTACCACAGTCAATTTCAGGACATTTTTCTTCACCCATTAGCAGTCACTCCCCAATTCCCCTCAATCTCCTCCACTATGCATAAGAATATCCCAAATATTACCAGGATGTATTTATCCTAAAATGTATTTGCTGTTTATCCAAAATTCAGACTTAACCGGGTATCCTTTTTTTTTTTTTTTTTAATTCCTTTCTTAGTCTGCAGCTGTCCCTCCTAGGCTTATTGAGTTTTTGTCTGGTATAGTCAGTGCTATGTGTGTTGGCTGTTTGGTTTTTATTATTTATGTCATTTTAATCAGGGCTCTCCCATAGGCAGGCCCTGAGACAAGGATTCAAGTGTACAGAGTTCATTTAGGGGTGCTCCTGGGTAAGTGAGGTCCAGGCAGTGGGACTGGAAAGAGAGGGGAGTCAGCCAAAGGACAGAGATCAAGCAGGTCACCCCAGTGAGGGTACCACGCAAGGACTCAGAGGCAGAGCACATGCCCACCAACTCCTTTCCTTCTTCAGTCAGCTGCTCTGGGGACACCCACCTCCTGATACCTAAGTAGTCATCTACCCAGACTGGGTGCAGCCAGATAACACCTTCCAGCAGAAAGACCCAGAAGTCCTGGGCTCCTACAGGACCATTTACAGGTGACCTTGGCACAGATCAAGGTGATGCAGGCAAAGCCAAACACCATCTGCTACTGTGACCTCAGCAAGCCACTAACCCTCTCTGTGCCTCAGTTTCCAAAACTGATCAAAGGGATAAAAATGTTTAGCTCATAGCATGTTACTGATGTTGAGTGTGTAGAGTCACCTTCGACTCAGCAGCCTCATGTGACAGAGCAGAGCAGCCCCAGGGGGTGTTTCGGGCTACAGTCTTTACGGGAACAGAGCTGCCCTAGGTCTTTCTCCTGCAGAGCTGCTGGGAGGGCTTGAACCACCAATCTTTTGGTTAGCAGCTGAGAGCTTAACCATTGAACAACCTTTTCTTCCTTTTCCTCTTAGGGTGGCTGTATGTTAAGCATGTTACCAAGCATCAAGTGTCTAACACAGCGGCCAGAACACAATAAACATCCTAGGGCACTGGTGGCATTGTGTGCCACTGGGTGGCTTCCAACTCACAGTGACTCATAGACAATGCAGTGCTGCCCCACAGGTTTCCTAGGCTATAATCTTTATTGGGGAGCTTGGCCACTCACCAAATGGTCAGCAGTTCAAATCTACCAGCTGTGCCTTGGAAACCCTATGGGACTGTTCCATTCTGTCCCATAGGGTCGCTGTAAGTCAGAACTGACTTCCAACCACCAACCCTTGGATTAAGAGTGGAGCAGCTAACCACTGCACCACTAGGACTCCTCACAGCATTGGTATTGTTACCATTACTGTCACTGCTGTGATTGTGCCTTGTTCTGCCCCAGCCCTTTCTGGAGTGTGCTGGGCCGGATGCCGTGGGGCCTGGAGAGCTGACGACATCACGCGGTTTAACCGGCCCCAGCCAGGGAGGCTGGCGCCCTTGTTCTGTCAACTCCTGGGGCACCAGCGGCGGGCTGTAATGAAGTGGGCTGCTATCAATTCCCCTTGGTGCCTGGCACCCCCTACTCAGCCTGGCCAGCCCACAGAGCTTATCATTCTGCCAGCATCACGCATCTCAAGAGTGCAGACACAAAAAGGTAATGTCATAACATTCGCAGTCCAATAACCTTTGCTTCAGGAGACAGCTCTGGCTGTCAGGAGCCAGGAGGTAAATATTTCAGCAGGCAGAGGCCAAGAGAGGTGTGGGCCAGGGCCGGGATCCTGGAGGCAGGTGGGAGGGGACAGATCTCACTGTGGGAGGGGGACTCAGGAGTCAAACCTTGAGCCATTTAAAATGTCTGCAAGTAAATCCACAGCAAGTAAGCGGGAGAGGCTAAAGCGACAATAAAATATGAGCAGATATAAAGCCAGACACCTTTATTATTCCAGACGGCTTCCAACAAGTTATGGGGCCAGAGCGTGACCCTAACCCATCATTTTGTTATATGGTGGGACACAGAGTAGGCTCTTGGAATTAAGGCTCAGAGGGGACTCTCCGGGCTGCGGCCCCTGTGCCCCCCGCTCCACGGGATTGACCCTGATACGGAGCCCCATCACTGTCTTACGGGGCACCTCCCCTTGGTCCCTGAAATGATGTCCCCCCACCTATTTCAGCAGAGCTGTGTTTGTGGTCCCACAAAACTACAGGATGTAAGTATTCACTGAGTACCTACTGTGTGCCAGTAACCATCCAGATTCTGGGAGCCTGGAGGTACATATAACTGTAAGTCTCCATTAAAAAGCTGCTATGTATCAGCAACTGTCTAGATTCTGGGTACCTCCTGGAAGCACGTATGTGGACAGGAACTTCCCAGGTCTGGCATGAGGATGGAGCTCAGTGTCTCCTCTGAACACAGCTGTTGACACATAGAATGGCCCAGTGGCCCATTGCTTTTCTCCCTATACTCATTCAGCAGTGCCCCCGTTTTCTCTCTGGTAAAGGCCCCCTGATCTACACAAAGCACAAAGCCAGGGCCCCCTTGTGTGTGGCTGTTGGCAAGTGATGGCCTTCTCTGGGTCTTGGTTTACTCCTCTGTTTAACGGGTAGAATAATAGGACCTACCTTGCAGGGCTATGGAGAGTTAATGGGTTAACATAGGTAAAGAACTTCAAGCAAGAAGGGCCCAGTGATCTGTTAAGACTATTCACACTTATACAGAGGAGGAGACTCCAGAGGCTATGCTCTAGCTTAGGAGAGCACTCTGCAGGTTAGGGTCTCTAGGATAGCAACAAAGGGAGACTTGGGCAAAGGAGGAAAAGCAGAGACATGACCACCTGGAGGGGCTTTGAACATCCAGGTACTACACCACCTGCATCCAAATTAGATGCAAATACACAGGATTCCTCCTGCTCCCCACACACCCCAGGATGACCCTGGCAGCTTCTTAGGTTCTGTTCAACTAGAAAGCATCAGATGAGGTAAGTCCTGACTGGCCCCCAGGTGCTGGCCACCCCCTCCTTTCCCCAGCACCTGGCTAGAAGGCCTCAAGGACTGAACTCTTCCTCTTGATTAGCAAGGGGCTCCACGGTTCAGAGTGCCTGCCACTCTGTCGATGTCTTCCACTTTTCAAGATTCAAGACACACCTGGGACCTTGCCTTGAAGCACTCCATCTAGCCCACATTCTCACCCACCTTGTCATCTAATCACCTGTCCTGTCACAACCTAACCACCACATCTGTCATGAGCCTGCCTCTCAGTCTCCTTATCAATGGTTAGAACTGGGTGACAAAAAGGAAAGAAGCCCAGACGTTGCTTGTCATCTTTTCTTCCTTCCATTCATTTATCCAAGTGTCCATCCATCCATCCATCCAACCATTAATGCAATCATTCAGCTAATAACTATTTACTTAGCACCTACTATGCTCCAGGCACTGTCCTGTTTCTGAGGACCCATCATTGAACAAATCAGATAGACAAGCTCTCCTGGTAGCTTACGTTCTAACTTTCTAACCAAGATCAAACCAAAAACCGAACTCATTGCTGTTGAGTTGATTCCAACTCACAGCAGCCCTCTAGGTCAGAGCAGAACTGCCCCATAAGATTTCCAAGGCTTTAGTCTTTATGGATGAAGACTGCCACATTTTTCTCCTGCAAGAGGGGCTGGTGAATTTGAACCAACAACCTTTCAGTTAGCAGCCCAGTGCTTAACCCACTGACCCACCAAGTTTTCCGGTCTAACCAAGACAATTTTTTTTTTTTTTTAGTAAAGGAAATCAACAAACAAGACAATCTCAAGTAGTGATAGTATCTGGAAGAAAACACATCAGGGTAATACAACAGCAAGCAATTCCAAGAGGAAGGCACCTGGACTGAACGACCAAAAGGGCCTCAACAAGGAGATGATGTTGGAGCTGAGGTTTACGGGCAAGAAGAAATCAACCATGCAAAGTTCTAGGCAGAAGTGACAGCAGGTGCAAGAGCCCTGGGGCAGGACTATGAGAGAAGGAAATACAAGGAGTGCAGCACCAGGGCAGCTGAAATGGGGTGATCAGGGCCAGAGGTATGGATGAGGGCAAAAGAGGAGGCTGGGGCTAGTTCTTGCAGTGTTCTGCCATGGCAAGCAGGCAAGGGACCTGGGAAGTCGGGGATTCTGGGCAGATGGAGGACGAGATCCTAGGAAGATGGGGAGGGGGAATTCTGGGAAAATGGGGGACTGGGAATTTTGGGAAACTGGTGAACGTGGGGCCTCAGGCTGGGCCTGAAGCCTGGATTCTCAGATGCTCAGGAGAGTCCCCCATTTTCCTCAGGCCCAGGTCCACGGAGGAATGTCCCCATGTGTAGGTACCCAGATGGAACTCAAGCAGTATGTGTTGGGGATCCCGTGGCATCTCCACCAAAGTGGTCAGGCAGTGAGCAAAATGCCCAGGCAAGACTCCTTTGTGGTGTCCTGTCTTCCAACCACAGACTTGACTCTAGACTGCCCTGAACTCAAGCCATCAAGGACCCAGGGAGGTGGCACTCATGATGCCATGTGGCCCCAGGGGGCCCTAGGACCTTTTGTGCCTCTGTCTCTGCAGGGCCGCTTTAAGGAGTGACTGGCTTGTGTAAGTGAGGCCTGGCCCAGTGTTTGCACTCCACGGGGCTAACAGTCTGAGCTCCCCTGTCTCCCTCCATGCGCATTTCCTGTTGACACAGACGGCCTTTCTGAGCCTAGCTCACCCTGGCAGGACCACCACAGGCTTTAATTGGCCCTGGCAGAGCCTCAGAACCCGCCTGCCCACCACAGAGCCGGGGGAAGGCCTTGAGTGGTGAGGGGGGGTAGCAGGCTGCCCACTCCTTGAGGCCGGCAGTTTCCCAGCGGTTGGCTGGGCTCACACCCAGCTGTAGCCTGGGCTCACACCCAGCTGTGGCCTGGCCTCGAGCTGCGGGAGGAGGGTGAGGGCTGGCTAGCCAGCTATGTGTAGGACAAAGATGGAGAAGGAGAGGCCAGGCATGCCAGCTCTCTGGAGGCTCCTCGTCTCTGGAAACCCACTGGGCACAATGAGAAGGGTAGAAGGTGGTAGAAGCCATGTTGCGGCCCCTCCCAAAGCCCACTCCACTGAAGCCAGCAGTCAGGGTGCCCCCGAGGCATTCCAGAAATGTCACTCTGAGGCATCTCTCTCCCCTCAATAACCTGCTGGGGTGAAATCTTTCAGTGTGCACCATGAGAAGGAGAAGGTTCCAGAAGTACACACCAAAAGGGCAGCCTGGGGTGGGAAGCTGTCTGTAGTGCCCAACAACCTGAGCTGTCCCTTCCAGAGCAGGCACTCACACTAGGCTCCATTCCAAGGCTGCTACATGAAGAAGCACTTTCAATCCTCAGGTCATCGTTTTATAGAATGAGAAACCGAGGCCCAGGGGCAAGCATGTCCCGGACTGTCCGGAAGGTCCAACAGTGGCAAGTGCAGCAGGTCCATGCTGTGGACCACAGTGATGCTAACAACCACAATAACACGGCACACCTCTGTACTGTGAGGTACCCAACACTGGGAAATGGCTTCACGCTTCTAATTTATCTAATCACCGTAAAATCACATGAGCTAGGTCCTATTGTTATTAGTGTCCTATTTTACAGATGAAGAAACAGAGACAAGAGAGGGTAAGGGACCTGCCCACTTGTACACAAGTAGGTGATGGGACTGGGATTCGAACCCAGCTGGACTGGGTCGCTGCCTGCTTTGGAGGTGGTGACCCCTCCTAGCCCTAGGGCAGCAGGGAGGGTGGCAAGGGGCCCTGGAATTCTGCTGCAATCTCAACTATGATTCAGGCCTGCTGGCCACACACTGGGCCTGTGCCGGACACGGAGGCATGTGAAGACATCCTCACCTCTGACCTGCCACAGGGGCAACTGTTACAGTGGGCACTGGGAGCCCAGACAGGCCTTCAGTGACATCCCCCTAAGTGCATCTTGTGGCACCCCAGGGACTGGGGTTCACCCCCATAGAGGAAGAACTGTTCTTCCCCGCTCCCCAAAAGGCATGATTCAGCCCCTCCTGCCCCACCCCAAGGTCAGTCTGTGGCAGCTCATCCGCAGCTGGAGCCGCCCTGGTCTGGGGTCACCAGCGGTCACTTGTAATGGCTCCATGGCCCTGCCCATACTGTCTCCACCAGGGAGTGATCTACGACCCCATTACCACTGAGGCCTACGAAGGGCTTCAGGATGGATTACTGGGGCCTCGGCGAGAGCGGGAGGCGAAAACACATCGCAGTGAAAAATGAACTTCATCAGCCTCCCTGGGTCTCATTACCATCTGTCAGCAGCCGGCCAGCCCTGGGAAGCAGAACAGTGCTTCTGGACGTAGGCGTTAGGGCGGCAGGCACCCCTCCTTCCCGGGGCTTCCATCTAAGCCGCAGATTCGGGGACCCCCAAGAAGGAGGGTCAGGGTGGTGGTGGGAAGAAAGCATCCCTTATCCTAACCCAGACCACTAAGTGGTGGGGCCACATCTGCCATCTGGGGGCTACACCTTGTGCCCGGCACACATGGTGCCAGGAGATCCAAGAGCCACTGGAGAGGCCCATACAGTGGACACACCTCCTGTCCTCCCCAGCCTCCTGGCCTGGGCAAGCAGCTACAGGCTGCAGCTCTCATCCCAAAACATCTATTGAGGTTGCCCTGCCTCAGGCCACCATCCCAACCCAGTGTGGCTGGGCCCAGGGTGGTGCAAAGGGCTTTCTTGGCGAGAGCAGGCTTGCCTCCCAACTGGCGGAGGAACAAAGGGCCTGGGGCAGGTGATAGGGAGCCAGCTGGAGGCTTTATGACAGGAAGCAGTTTGTGCAGGTGAGCCCAGGTGCTAACCTGTGAGGGCTACAGCAGGCCTGCAAGAAGGCAGATCTCCCTCATTCCTTGATTACGTGCCCAAGAGCCCCTGGGGCACACGAAGGTCTGCTGAGAAATGGATAGGAAGCCCTTTGTCCTCCTCTTGAGTCCCCCTTCAGAGGACACTTCCTCATCAGCCATGGGCCTCACAGGAGTGCCCCAGTCTAATGAACTGAGCTCCTCAAGGTACATGAAGCTAAAGGCTTTTGGGGCTTCCAGAATATTCTGTCCACGGGGCTTGGCTATGAGCTCTCTGCTCTTCTGCGGACTGAACCACCGCCTGGAGGGCTCCTTGGCTTATATAGAAAGGGAAACTGAGACCTGGGGGTGGGAACTGGTAAATGAAATCAGTGAAGTATTTTCTTGTGATAACAATTAAGACCAATTCTTCATCATCCAGTCTGTGTAGGCCCCTGCCAAGTGACTAGCAGGGTCTCGTGGGGTCTCCTGGCAAGGCTATTGCTGGTTCTGTTTTATAAGAACAGATACAAAAGCTCAGAGAAGTTGAGGAAACTTTCTGAAGCCACACAGCAAGTCAACAGCAGGGAAGGAGAAGTTCTGCTGCCCCAGGACTTTGGCTTTGTATTTGGAGCTATTAGACTTGCCCTGAATCATCTTCCCCATAGGACCGCATCCCCAGCTTTGACTGCTACCCTACTCAGAGCACTACAGCCGGCCCAACGGCCACATCAATTCCTCTATTCTCTGAGCCTCATCTTATCAGGAAGTCCAGAGGTCTGGCCACCACCTGCGGGGGCTCTTCAGCCATGTGACAGGGACTGATTCTCCACTGCCCACACTGCAGACAGCAGTCTGCCCCCTAGAAGGTTTAAGAGTCAAGGGGGGCTTTGGAAATAGGACTGCTTGCAGCGAAGGCCTCTGATCTGATAACCACTGTGAGTGGGGGTAAATCCTGTCCCCATGGACTCAGTGGTTACACAGGGGCCAATGCCCTTGCCACTCAAAGTCTGGGCTTATGGGTAACGGAAGAGCCCGGAATGCTGAGATAAGGCCAAGCTTGAGAGTGGCCAAGGGAGAGGAAGATAATGAGGGACAAGGCTGCCAGTACCCCCTGCCCCCATAGTGATGTGTGGCCAGAGATAACCACATCCTGTGGTGGCCCATCCAGCAGGACCAGAAACAGATGATTGATGACAGTGGACCAGCCAACCGCAGGGTCAGTGGTGGGCAGGGGTTCTGCAGGGGCCTCTGGGCTGCTCCCATCCTGGGCCTTGAACGTGGTGGTCCAGAGCACTGTGAGCAGGCTAGGGTCACTATGATGAATAGGCTGGGTCACATCAGTAGGATGTGGGTCATGTTAGTGGGACCCAGGCTGGGGTCTTGGGCAGAGGTCCACCGGCCTAGGGGTGGGGGGGCTTACAGCCTGCTACTTACAGCCTGTTTCTCTCTATAAACAGTAACACCCAGGCCTAGCCAGCACCAAGAATGCAATGCCAAGAAGTAGTCACTATCCCGGGGCCAGCCCGAACTGCCAGCCTAGTTCTGCTGAACTTCAGTGCTATCAGACCAACGACTGAGGATGAGCCTGGCTTTGCTGTCTCACTGAAGTCATGGCTGTCTAAAGCCTCACTTTCTTACCTGCAAAATGAGGATGATAGTACTACCACTCATCGATGGTGTGAATATTAATTAGCATTTGCAAAGTCCATGGAACACTACTGACACCAAGTAGGCGCTACACTAAAACCAAAAACCTGGGGTCATTGATTCCAACTCATAGCGACCCTGTAGGACAGAATGGAACTGCCCCACGGAGTTATATTAGGTGTTATAAAATTAACAATATAAATTGAAAGCAGATACACACACAAAAACTTGTATGCACCTGTAGGACATTATAGCTGAGTGAAATAAGTCCGTCACAAAAGGACAAATACTGTATGATATCACTTTTATGAAATAAGCAGACTTATAGTAATCTGTGGTTACTGGGGGCAGGAGAGGGAAAATGTAGTTTTTGCTAAGACTTTACTAAAGTTTTGTTAATGGGGGTGGGATAATTCAGAAGGGGATGGCAAGAATGGTGACCCAGGGTCACTGAACTGTACATGTAGAACTTGATGAACTGCTGTATGCTTATTCCTATAATAAAAAAATGAAAGGTATAAAAAAAAACAAAATCTGTACATGTATGTTCACAGCAGAGCTATTCACAAGAGTCCAAATGGAGAAACAACCCAAAGGTCTACCAACAAATGGATGGCCATAGGAAATGTGCTCTATTCATACATGGAACATTATGCAACTCTCAAGAGGAATGATGGACTGCTATACATGATGACACATATGACCTTGAAAACATGCTAAGTGAAAGAAGCCAGACATAAAAGGTCACATACTACATGGTTCCATTTATAGGAAATATCCAGTATAGGTGAATATCCATAGAGACAGAAGGTGGATGAGTGGTTGCTAGGGCCTGGGAGGAGAAAGACGAATCAGGAGAGGCTGCTAAAGGGTATGGGATTTCTTTTTGGGATGATGAGAATGCTGTGGAGCTAGGCAGAGGTGGTGCTTGCATGGCACTGTGAATGCACTAAGTGCCAATGAATTGTACACTTTTAAATGGTTCATCTTACATGATTTGAATTTTGACTTAATAAAATAAAACTAAATTATTACATACTACAAAGACCCCCCCCCCCCGATAGCCTGAGGGTTCCTCACTCCCCTACACACCTGGAAAGTCACAGATGCCCAAACAACATGCAAGGAACACGGAGCAGGATGCCCTCTCCCTCCCCTAGATAATATCCTCCCACTGGCAGAGGGGTGGGGGAGGGTGCATTAAGCTGGTGGATGGATCACAGGTTCCATGCCGAGCCCCTAGCAAGTAGTAATTGGATCTAATTAAGTCTGGGGCCTTACCAAATGCAGCCAATTTGTGAACCCTGTTTACGTCAAGATTTCAAACTGTTTCTGACTAGTGAGAACTGATCAAGTGTCCAAGATACAACACTTAATCCTGACCTTGACAGAGGGGGTCACAGAGATGAGGGGCAGCCCTAGAATGGAGTACCTAGGAGGTAGGGCACCTGGGTATCAGGGAGGGGTTCCCAGTATAGCTCCTCTCACCTCCCCTTGACCCCAGGCTTCAGTTTCTTCTCTGCAAAGTGTGGGGCTGATGTAGGGGCTCAAAGAGACAGGAGGTCAGTTTCAGCATCTCTACAACTCAGATGAGTCCTTGCAGTGCCCCCCACCCTCCCCTGCCTGTCACCTTCCTTGGAATTGTCTCCTTCCATCTCCAAGAGGACCTGGAACATCTTTTCTTTGCATCTTGAAGTCACAGCTCTGTCTCCCCTCCTCCAGGAAGTTCTCCCGGGCTGCCTTACCCAACAGTCAGTCTCCAAATTCCCCCGTGTTTGCCATGTGATCTGCACCCTTAACCTTCGGAGTGTAACAGTCCTATCTGCCAGGTGAACTTTAGATCCCTGAGGATGGGGCCCCTGCCTCTGACCTCCTATTGTCATCCAGGGCAAGATGACCATCCCAGTTTGAATTTCCTGGGCAGTCCTGTAGTCCTTACAAGCCATCAGAATGTTCTAGAAATGACAGGGCTATGGCTTCCCAAGGCCAAACACATGGATTTGGAAAATAAGCCCCCTCCCCCTGCCTTCCATGCTTTAAAGGGTTGGGGCATTTAGCAAATTCTGTATTCCAGTCTGTTTTTGAGGGTCAATGGGCCTCTACACCTGCCACAAGCGTTCTCTTCCCACTCAGCTCTCATGCTGGCTTGCCCACCCGGACCACTGGCACCAGCGAGGAGGGATGCATGGTCTGACACCAGGAGATGGGGCTGCTGTTCCCAGCAAAGTATTCCAAAGCAGGTCTGTTCCCAGGCTGAGGGGTGTCACAGATGACAAGGCTGATAAGCCCCTTCCTGGCGGGGCAAGCAGGGCTGTCTGCAGAAGGCCCCTGATAAGATGGCAGTCACCATGGGACAGCTCGGCTTGCGGTTTCTCCCACCCTGGGGGGGGCTGTCACAGTGGGGGGACAGGGGCTCCACACCTCTCCCAGCAGTCTTCCCACATTCTAACCCTTGAGAATTGTGGATTTGGGGAAGCAGTAAGGAAAATTCCCTCAGAGGGAGCAAGAGACACAGGGCAGGCAGGCCTTGTCCCTGGAGACCCCAGGGCTGTCCTTCCCAAGCCTGGAATGTGACAAGCAAGGTGAACCAGCTCCTGCCTGCCAGGGCCTCCCTGTCTTGGGGGGAAGAACAGTGCTGACACTGAAAAAATAGCTAGCATTTCACTGTGTCTCCCGCTCTGAGGGCTTTCTATGCATCTTCTCAGCTAACCTGGCCACACAGCCCATGGACAGTCCATGAGTATGTCCACTTTTCAGATGAGGAGACTAGCGGAGGCACAGAGATGGGAGGCAACTTGCCCAGGGTCACACAGCCAGGAGAGATTCCAATGGCGCCTCTCCCAGGACCCTATGGTTGCCAGCAATCCTAGAATAAACCCTGAGCTCTTAGCAGACCTGAAGCCTCTGGGAGGTCACAGGTGTGGTACCCATGCCAGTCTGATGCCACAGATGTCATGGAGAAAAGGATTGCATAGGGATGTATCTCTGTCTCCAAAGATGGACCCAACTTGCTGTAGCCCTCATGTCCCCCTGGGGTACCTGTCACGCACAGTCATTCACTCATATCACCCTTACTCCCTACCAACATTCCAGGGTGTGGTCACGGTGATTAGGATTCCAGATGTGGTGGGTGGGGCAACACCTGGGGCCAGGACATCATGCAGGCCCCGCATACAGTGTCTAAACGGGACCCTGCAACACGCAAGGCATAGCCTGCCAGCAGCAACACCCATAATGTAGGTGATGGGGACATGTCATTGATCTGCATCACCTGGGGACACAAATGCTCCCTCAAGAACCCCTTCTTACTGTCCTGTGATCCCTCAGCCCTCAGCCCCTGGCTTCAGCCTCTGCTCTCTGCCCAGGAACCCATCACACCTTACACAGTGGCAGGGGCACCTGTGGCTTGGCAGGGCAGGCCAGCCGCCAGGGGGATGAAGGCACAGACACTGCCACCCCCCAGCTTCTGGGCTGCCCTCCAGCCTACCTCCCACAGCTCCAAGCACAGAGCTCAGCTGTGTTCATGGGCCCTCTTGGACCACACGGTAGGGAGCAGAGCTGCCAGCCCCCTTTCCACACACCCCACACCCCCAGCCGCAGGCTCTGTCTGCAACCAACCCTGCTATTAGGGAGAGGGGAGACGGCCAGACTGGCCACCAAGCTCACCCCAGCTCCGCCCCTGGGGCTTGGCAATCCCCAAGGACAGAGCAGGGTGTGTTGGGGGGGCAAAGCGCTAGAGTCGTGTGCCTGTGATAACAACCACAAGGGCAGTCATCATAGTAGTGTGGGTTCACCGGTGCTTGCTTTACACCAGGCATGGGGCCAAGACTTCTCCCAGCAGCCTTCCCCACATGACGAGAAGACCCTCAAGCACACTCACTGTTCGGGTGGGGACACTGAGGCTCAGATTGCCACACAGCTTGTCTGCATGACCAGTACCTAAGCCTGGATTGTGGCATCTCACCATAATCTGCTTCTCTAGGGCCTAAGCCAGCAAAGCCATTCACTCCAGGCATGGGGTGTCACCCCTGGCTTATTTTGGGGGCATAGGGAGAGAAGTGGGAGGCCACCCCTGATTTGTAGTCGGGGAAGAGCGGAGGGCCTGAGGTCTGGGGTTAAGGGACAGTTGTTCGGGCCCAAGGAGAAACCTCACAGCTGGAGATCACCAGGGTCTGAAGGCTGGTTCCTTGAGTATTCCTGCTTTGGGACTGGTCGCCTGATTCCAGGCCCCCTTGGGCTTAGGCAGACTTCCTGCCTCCTGAGCTTCATTCCCTCCCTGAGAGAGAGGGGCTGATGGGGGAGCTAATGCAGACATGAGTGCTGGCATGCAGTAGGTGGTTAATAAATGCTTTATCCTGTCCTACGCCTCACTGGGTAAGGGGGGACAAAGGCAGTGGTGAGATCTTCAAGGTGAAAAGGGATGGTTGGGCAGTCACCCCAAGTGGGTGGGCAAGTAGGCTAGAAGGCTTGCTCACAGGGCACACTGGCCTGGTTGGCTCCTGGCAGGTACTAGAATATAATAAGTAGTCATGAGTATCCAGGGCTCTGGCATCCAAACCAGCCAGGCTGCCTGTGCCTGAGCCCAGAACACTAGCACATTGGGCCTAGCGGTCATGGGTCTGCTCTAGGATTGGCACTGTGGACAAGGTGCTGGCTGTCACCCATCTCAGGGCATGGTCCCCCAGTACAGTGTTCTTCCCACCTAGAGAGAAGTCACTAAGGTCTGGAAGTGAATGCTGAGATTCAATGCTCCCAGACAAGGGGAACAGTACCTGCCCTCGTCTGTGTCCCCTCCTTCAGAGGGCCTCAGGTAGCCCCAGAGAAGGTGGTTCTAAGGTCCTACAAATAGGCTCTAGGGACCTCTTCCTCCACAGCCTTCTCTGAACGGATTCCCAGCAGGGAACAGAGCCAGCAGCTCAGATGCCTGTCACATCCATCCCTCCTCACACCCTCCAGGGACGGTGGGCCTGGCCAGTGGCCAAAGCCACTGTCTCCGTGCTAATTACCTCGGCCCAGAGCCACCAAAGCCACCTTGACCGCCCAGCCTGCTTGGGTGCACACACACACACACACGTGTACATACACTTATCACAACACACACATATACACAGATGCATACCCCTTACACACTCTAACGTACCTCTACATACATATACACACACATGCCACACACATGCCATACACAGGCACACATACACATACCACATGACATTCTCAGACATGCAAGCACACTCATGCACACATTCATACACAAAATGAAACACACACCACACATGCAAGCACACACATACCACACAACTTACTCTCATACACACATGCACACTTACGCATACACCACACATGCATGTACACACATATCACACAACTTTCTCTCATACAATGCATGTACACTTACACATTCACACTGCACATGCATGCATACACACACAACTCACCACAACACTCACACACACATGCACACACACACACACAGAACCACACTCCCCACATATGCATGCATACGCATACCACTCTCATGCTCACACATACATGTACACTCATGCACATGCTCACAGAACTGTGCGCACACACACACTGTTTCTCTCTCACTCACATACATGCATGCACAGCCCCAGTGAGGAATCTGTGTTCTGCTCGGACAATGCCAATGACTGACCACAGAGGGACGGAAGGAGTGCCTGGCATGGAGGGGATGCCAAGAGAGGGCTGCAGAGCACTGACGAAAACAATGACCAAGCACCCACTGTGTGCAGCACCCCTCCAGGCACAGTCCTGCCTGAGAGGGCCAAGTTTGGGTTGCTAGGAAGATGGAGGCAGAGGGGAGCTGCAGCACCTTTGTTGAAGGCTGCTCCATGCTTGCCGCACTGGACTGGCACCGATCCAAGGAGCATCTGTCTACCTCCCCACTTTATAGATGAGGAAACTGAGGCTGCACTACAAAGCTGCAGTGCCAAGAGCCTGTGCTTCCAGTCTTCTTTCATTTTCCCTTTTCCTTCTTTCCCATTTTCTGTCCATTGTGTTTGACAAGAATAGTAACTAACCAGAGCAGGTCATACCCCTGCAGCCATGATGCAGCTGCATGTTGGCCACTGTACGCTCTGTCTGAGCCAGGCCTTGCATTCATCTCATGTTGCCACATAGTAAAGAACAGCTTTTCTCTGCTCTCCAAAGTGTCCTGGTTGAGATGATAAATTATATAGTGACCTAGCTGCAGCCAAGTGAGCTCCCTCCCGACTCTAGGTTGAGGAAAAGACATCATACTGAGAAAAAATGTGAAGGCACTAAGGAGAGTGCAATCACGGAAGGCTTCCTGGAGGAAGTAGGGCATGGCTACAGCCTGGTGGGAAGAAACTGCATCCACCAATGCCTCTGCCCACAACCAGCACCCAGCCCTGTCCCTTGATTTCAGAACAGGGTGGGGTTCCTGAAAGGGTAAGCCCTAGATATCAGGCAGTTTAGGGAGGTGGGTCCCAGGGCCACCCAGGGTGGTTTGCCACTGGCCAAGTTGGTGAACAGGGGTGCCAAAAGTCAGTGCAGCAGGTGGGGCAGCTGTGGAGAAGCCCAGCCAGGGAGCCCACATGTCAAAGGAGCAGCCTGCACCCGAGGACATTATGGTGGGGTGGGGGACATGGTATGGCTAGGCTCAGATGACTACTGTGTGGTAGGATACGAGAACAGAGAGGCTCAAGCTGTCCTTCCTGGTACCCCTTCAGCAGACCAGGCCTGGGACTGTGGGGGGTCTGGGCCTGTGTGCCTGGGTTCCCAAGCATGGAGAACGCGTCTTTGTTGCCCCAGGTGACTCTCTGCTGCTGTTGCCACCCACCCGTCCTGGCCTGGCCTGGGCTGTCCTAGCCTGGGAGAGGATCTGAGGCCTGGAACACTGTAGGCCCGTCCTCCCAGCCAAAGTCCTTCAGAATGACTCTGGAGAAAGCTGAGGAAACACTTCCCTAAATGGGGCTAGGCTGCCTATGATTGAGAATACCTTTCATCTGTGTCATGGCTCAGAACGCAAGGTCTGCACCAGGTGACCTAGGCCTGCATCCCATCTCTGTCCTCAATTGTTGGCAGGTCCCTCCACCTCTCTATGCCTCAATCTTCTCTGGGACATGGGCAAACAATAGCACACACCTCCCAGTGTTCTCATGAAGATTTGGCAAATTTGCACCTGCGAAGTGTTGAGAAGCGCCTCTGCACGCATTAGTAGGTGCTCACTAAATGCTAGCTGCTGTAGTCCTTATCATTGTCCAGGCACAGCACACAGAAGAAGGATGTGGAATCTGAGACCCGAAGGAAGTGGATACTGTCCAATGTCCACCCCGCCACAGCATTCCCGTGGGTCTCGGGGATCCTGCTCAATTGAATGTGAGGAATAGGGAGCTCACTACATATGGCCAGCCGCCTGTGCATGGGGAGGGGACTGTGCTCCACCTGCCAGATGCTCCTTAATCAGCTCAAATCTACTGCCAGAGGCTCCAGCCCAGCCAGAGCAGGGATGGTCAGCACTGGAGTCCAGGCCCTGCTTCCTGGCCCAGGGTCCTGTGTGGGACTCGGGGCTATACCTGAAACTAGCCGGGATGGAGAAGCCCATCATCGAAGTATAGCAACGAAGAGACAGGTTGTGTTTCATTGGTACCTAATGACCTATTCCACAGAGGCTGGGAACGAGACACAGAGAAGGGACTGACTGGTCTAGAGTTGTGGGAGGTACACAAACTCTTGAGCCTATAGCTGATACCCGCTGACCCAGCTTGGGGGGCTAGTGATGAGCTGATCTCAAGTGAATGGGGATGAGATAACCTGGCCCCAAGTAAAGAGGAAGAGAGAGACGTCTGACGCCATGAATTGGCACAGACTGCTGCAATTTGACGGCTTGCCTGGTCTGGATTTTGCTTACAGATACAGATGCTCAAAGTTCTAACTGCAATAGAAATCAAGGAGTGTGCCTGTCTCCTCAGAGTATTGGTTTGATAGGGATTATGGGGGGAGATAAAGTCACGAAGTGACTGCTTACATGCTTTCGTGAACAAGATCCCAGGACTCTGTGTCACCTTTTGCTATACACACCTGCACTCACCTGGATGTCCTTGGCACCCAAACTCCACTGTAACTGTCTTTAGCTTGCCCACCCACCACTGGGGCTCTGCAGTGTGCTGGCCCCTCTCTTGGCCTAGCTCTGTGTCGACCACTAGGAAGCCCCGGACACAGGTACTCCCTTTACTGTGCCTCAGTTTCCCCCTCGGTCGGAACAGAAGGTGGGGATTTGTTCCTCTGAGGGCACATGGCTCCCAAGGACCCATCTCCACCTTTTGCCCCAGGTACCTGGGAGGACTGGAGCACATGGTGCTCATCCCCCACACCCATGCCAGGTCTGTACCTACCAGGTTCTGGATAGTACACAGGGGGAAGCATGAGGTACAATATGGTGGCGGGCATGAGGACATGAGAGGGTATGCGCTCAAGGGCTGTGGCAAGCTGTAAGCTATAGCCAGTGCAAGTCACCTCCCTGATGTGTGGCCACACCCCTGCAGGGTCCCTGATGCCTGCTTGGCTGGAGTCATGATGCTGCTCACTCTATCTCCTGGACTGGGCTCTCATCTATACCCAGGATATCCACCCTTACCAGCTCACGCAGCATGCTGTCCACTCTGTCTTCTGTCCTGGGAATCTGGGCATCATCCCAAGAAACACCACTCCACCACCCCCACACAACCTCATATGGGGCCGTCCCTGGGAAACTCACCTGGCAGCACCACTTTCCATCTGGGGCTCTTCTGGTCCATGAGACCTGCCTGGCCTGGCCCCTTGCCCCCTGGCCCAGTCTGGCTGCCTGTGGAGTGGCAGTGGCCTGGATCATGAGCCCGTTAGACAGATGATGGGAGCAGACCAGCAAAGCCAGAGAGGCAGAGAAAGCTTCTTCTGCCTCCTTGCTCAGGCCTGCAGTTCCACTCTAGAAGCAAACTCAGGAGAAGTCAGTTGGGAGAGAGGGCGTGCAAGCGAGGGCTCACCAACAAGCCACAGCAAACCATGCGAGCAGCTGGCCCTCCTCCTGCCCTCCCTGCTTCCACCCCGCCTGGCACACACCACCGCCAGCTGCAGACAGGAGCCAGGCAGGGCTCCAGAGGGTGGCGGGAGTTAGGAGCTGCGGCAGGCACTTCCTGCTTTCCCTGCAAAGCCTGGTCTCGGCTCTTCTCCAGACAGGACCCAGGGGCCCTAGAGGTTTTACTGCAAAAAGGAGACCTGCTTAGATCCTGGGTCACACAGAGGGGCTCACACAGGGTAATCCCCACCAAGCCACTCCTGTTCATTCATCTAATCATCCACAGTATATACTGAGCACCAAGTCTGTGCCAGGCATTGTGCCAGGTGATAGGTATCTCACCATGGGCAAAACTCAAGTCCTCAGGCACCTCCTGGGGTACTCCAGGAGGAAGAAGTCAGGTCCACACAACAGCACCCCCAAGGTGAGGAAC
This sequence comes from Heterohyrax brucei, assembly GCA_028571685.1. Taxonomy (NCBI): domain Eukaryota; kingdom Metazoa; phylum Chordata; class Mammalia; order Hyracoidea; family Procaviidae; genus Heterohyrax; species Heterohyrax brucei. The sequence goes on from CM053161.1 coordinate 37,689,140, forward strand.
ACTAAAGACAAAAGTGGGAAGAACCTCCAAGGAACCCACAGCAGGAAAAAGGGGCCTAGGCACTACGCTTTCCACTAAGGGAGCTTTAGGTCTGGGCAACCTATGAGAGGAGAGACTGTAAGGAGACAGCACTCAGGGAAGATGCTAGAACTGAGGAAGTGCCAGACTCAGGAAAACGGTCAGGACCCGACAGACAGGAGGGGCTCCATGGCAGAGTAGGGTCACAGGGCTGTGAGGGGAATCCCAGGGGAAACCAAGGGGTGTGGGTGGGCTGGGCTGCCAGCCTTATGGCTCTGCTCTCTGATATACTACATACATGCTCGCGTAGCAGACTCAAAGGTAGAAATTTGATGAAGGGGCACAAGGCTACATTAGAAGAGGAAGGGAGGGGCAGAAGGCAGAAGGGAAGGAAAAGGAAATGGCAAAAAAGAAGAGAGGAAGGAAGAAAAGAGATAGTCTTGGGGGAGACACTCCCATATTTGGGGGAATAGACAGCTCCCACCAAGTCTTGCCTTCTAGTGAATCCCCACACAACTAGGCCTCCTCCGGTGGAGCCACCCACACCCAGGACAAAGTCAGCCTTGTGATCTCACCAAAGCACAACTGTCACCAATTCCAGGAAGCCTTTCCTGATACTGCCTGTGTTGCGCCTGCCTCTGACACTGCCAGCACCGAGGGAAGTGCTGAGATTGTACATTTATATACCTGATCCCCACTGAACAACGAGTCTCCAGTACCCCTGAAGTTCCTGGCTTACAGAGGACTGTGTAGATAATTCACCAAATGACAAACACATGAACCATTGCCCACTGTCACCTGGGGGGTAAGCTCTCAGAGTCTTCTTTCCCCAAGGAGCCCTCTGCCCCACACTAGTCCAGGTGCCCAGTTCAAGTACCTCCTCCTCCTCCTTAGAGCCCTCCCAGTTGCTCTTCACCTTCTCCGCTACTCTGCTCTTCATCAGAGCCCAGCTGGGCATGTCTGTGTCAGTGGGTGGGCTGGTCTATCCAGACGGCTAAGCATCCCAGGGTAGAGATCACGGTTCAGCTGACTTACAGCTCAGGCTGGGCGCAGCCAGCTGCCCAGGCTGCCCAGTGCTTGAGGGGGACCTGCTGACTGTTGCCTGGGACGTGGCTGTAAGAGGCCAAGGGAAGAGACAGCAGGGGAGGGAGGCTGGGGCAGCCCAGGGCTGTGGCTTTGGCCAAGTTACCAGTGTTTCATTGCGCCATCTCCTGGGAAAACACCACACTTCACCCAAGAGCCTCAGATAGGCAAGAATCCCGCCCTCTCTCAGCTCTTCAGCAAGTGTGGCCTCAAGGATCCACAGAGGTCCACCATCCTGTGCTAAACACAGTGGCTAACTAACTCAGGTAATCCTCACGGCAATAACTCCACAGGTAGCTTCTATTATTATCCCCATTTTCCAAATGAGGGAAGTGACCTGGGTTACGAGAATGCAGAGGTTGGGCTGTGGTTTGATCCTGGCAGTCTGGCTCCAAACTCTGCCCACTTCTCAACCACAGCTGTTTGACAGTACGGCCATGAGACTTGAGGGGCCAGGCTGTACCAAGTACCTACTACTGTGCCTGGGACACACCAAGAACTCAATAAATTCCTATTTTCCAGGGTGCTCCTTATCAGTCCTGCCCAGTCTTTAACTGTGAGCACAGGCTGCACATCCCCAGGTGGTCTCCACAGCCTTATGCCCCAGTGAACTGTAACCACCTGGCCAGCACAGCCCAGCCACAATGACTAGCGTGGTCAGCTAACTAATAATGCCCAAAGACATCCCCCAAACCTGTGAACGTTATATTATATGGCTAAGGGTCCTTGTGGGTAAATTAAGGATCACAAGATGAGGAAATTACCTTGGATTAGTTGACTGAGCCCAGGGTGATCAAAACAATGGGGAGCAGGGTCCTGATAAGAGGGAGGGAAGACTCAATACCCCTTGAGAGGACAGAAGCAAGAGGTTATTGTGAGGATGGGGTCACAGCCAAGGACGCAGGCAGCCTCTAGAGTAGATTTTCCCCTCGAACCTCTAGAAGGCACCAGCCCTGCTGACACCTTAAAACATTTGGAAATTAATTCTCATGGAATCCAGACTTTCTGGAGTCATGAACGCTGGATGAATCCCTGAAACTATTCCCCTGAGGTAATTTTTAAACCTTAGAACCAAAAACAACTCCCGAAGTCTTCTTTAAACCAAACAACAGTTAGTGTAACAAGTAAAAGCTGCCTGCCTGGAGCTGTAGACTTTTTATCTATAGGAAACCCCAGTGGCATAGTGGTAAAGTGCTACATCTGCTAATCAAAGTTCAGCAGTTCGAGTCCACCAGGCACTCCTTGGAAACTCTATGTAGCAGTTCTATTCTGTCCTTTGTGGTTGCCTTGAGTCAGAATCGACTCAATGACAGTCAGTTTGGGTTATCTGTAATCATACTGATAACAGCAGCTCCAAAAATTAGATAGGAAACGTGAGACAGAGAGCAATGAGTTCATGTTAATGTGGGAGGTAAAATTTGGAGAAATGTTCCTTCCAGGTGAGCATGTAGCACAATTTGAAAAATGTGATCAGTGTCATTGAACTGGATGTGCAGAAATTATTGAACTAGTGTACATTCTCAATAACCACCACAAAATTTAAAAAATGCTGAGATTGATGTCAATAAAACTGAGTTTCTGACCTCCAGGACTGCAAGATCATAAACTTGTGTGGATTTAAGCCACCAAGTTTGTGGTAATTTGTACAGCAGCCATGGGAAAGTAATTAGTTAAGGAAAATCATTCGCAGATTCACAGCACTGGTATACAGTAGTTGCTCAATACATGTTTGATTCAGGGAGTTCTAGCCCCTCCCCAAAGTCATATAAGTACGAGGGTGAGGAAAGACCAGTCATTCACAGTGACCTTGAAGATCCTTGATCCAAACCCGATCACACTGTGGAAACCCAGGGAAAAACAGAGCAGCCTGCAGTCACTGTAATAACAGCTCCTAGAATAGGAGTTTAGGGGCTTCCCAAGTTAGGGCAAACCAAGTGGAGGTTGTGAAACTGGTGACAGATAGCCAACTCTCTCCCCCAACATCCATCGTGACCTTCACAACTCTCCCAGCACAAGGAATTCCGTCTGGCCGACCCCACCTTGGGCTCTGGAGAGGGAACAAAGTTCTGGAACGGGGCAAGGACTTGTGTGAAACTTCAGTCAAAACTGTGGAAGACTCACACCCCTATGTTAACAGGAATCTCATTTCCTCTTTGCCTTCCCTTATTTGGGTCCTCCAGCACCAGCTGGCTTAAAAACTTGTATTCACTTGATGAAAGCTTTAAACCTAACCAAACCTATTGCCATGGAGTTGATTCCAACTCACAGCAACCCTACAGGACAGAGGAGAACTGCTCCATAGGGTTCCCAAGGCTGTGATCTTGACCGAAACACAGTGTCACATCTTTCTACCACGAAGGAGCTGATGGGTTCCAACGGCCAACCTTTCAGTTAGCAGCCAAGTCCTTTAACCACTGCGCCACCACAGCTCCTTTGATGAAAGCTTCCCGAGCACTTATCATGTACACAGGGCATGCACAGGACACAGCCTTGTCTCAGGGCCTTTGCACTTGCTCTTCCTGGAATGTGGGATGCTCTGCGCTCAGGGTTACGGGGGCTTGCCTGGCCAGTGCACCCACTGCACCAATGCTGCCTTCTCGGAGAGGGTTTCTAGACCACCTTCTCATCTCTCTATGCCTGGACCCAGTCTGATGTTCATGAAGCTGTCAGCACCCAGTGTATGTGTTAGTTCCTGAGCTATCTGCCTTCCTCTGGAGCGACAAGAGTCTGTGTCAAGTTCTGTGCACCACTAGGACCCAGCACCTGGCACAGTCCCTGGCATATAGCAGGTGCTCAATAAATATCGGGGAACAGATGCACATATGAAGGGTAGTCCAAAGGGAGAAACAGGTGGCTACAAGAGCCCAACTGGAATCACAGAGAAGACGTGGGCAACGGACGCCTGGTTTGAAGCAGTTTCGGTTCTAAAGGAGAAGGCCATGGGTGAAAGTGAGGTGGTCCAGTAAGAATTTTGTGAAGGACATACTAGCCAATTATACCTAGAATGGTGGAACCGTGATAGCTGAGGTCCCCCGAACACTAGTGATCAGGTGGAAGCCATGAACAGGCAAACAATGAACAATGGCAGATGGGTGAAGTCACAGCTGGGGACGGTGATGGCTGTGCCAGATGTCTGTGAGGACAGCTAAGTCACAAGTACAGTGACCCTTGGGGGGCAGTGGTATGTATTCCATCACAGAGCTCCCGTTCTATGGGGTACCCAACTTTCCTACTGAAACACCCTGCCCCAAGCCTGGATCCGTCACTTCTGCACTCAGCTGATAGCTTCCCATCCACCTGAAATTTTTACCACAAATTTATTAAGAAATTCAAGGTCAGAGCAAACAGACCCCTTTGACAGCAATTCTGCCAGATACCAAGACCTGCTTTTAGGTTTTTGTCATTATGAATCTTATTTAACTGAACGTCAGGTTTACAGTTCTCTTAAATTGCTCCAGCTTTACTGTATTTCACAAAAAATCTAAATCAGTCTCACACAGACACGCACAGCCACATGCTGGAGAAGGAAGCAGCTGAAAGAAACCAGACCTGGGGATGTATGAACAGTCATAAACAGAACGTCACGGAGGCTTCAGGCCCAGCATGGTAAGTCCCTGCTAAATATTCCAAGAAGCTTCTGGGGAGACATCTACTTATGAGTAAAGAGCCTCTCAGGCCGCCTAGGCTTCTAAGCCTTCCTGCCTCGGCTTGCAAGCTCCATGCTCCCTAGCATTACAAGGAGTTCCCAAGGAGATAAACACCCTCAGCGGGCTAGAGAGCACAGCAGGCCCTGGATCCCAGCTCAACTGGAAAACGGGCAAGGGAGAGACTGTGAGATGACACGGGCAGCCACTGGTGCTGCAGAAATACCTCCCACCAGCCTGGTGTAGGTGGAGGGGCTGCCAGCCGCCACCCAGTCCCTGTGCCCTCCAGAGCAGCTGCTGTCTGGCAGTGTGAGGAGCCCTCTGAGCCCACCTCACCAGCTCTCACCTCCAGTTTGCTCCAGGGAGGCCTGCCAAGACTTTGTGACACCTAAGTCAAGGGCCTTCTTGGTGATGGAGGATAACCCAAGTCAGGAGCCTGTCCCCCAACAAAAAGACAAAATCTGTTTCAGGCCATCAGCTCTGCCAGCATCTAAATTCCCACAGGCCAGGCACCGTGCCACGACTCTGACACATTTCACAATAATCACCGTCTCCATTTCACAGATGGGGAAGCCAAGGAACAGCACAGTTCCTTGCCTAAAACCCAGAGTGAGGAAGGGATGGAGCCAGAATTTGAACTCAGAGAGTGAGTCCACATTTGTACAATTAGAGATGTCTATGTCCTAATCATATCCCATGAATACACTAAAACCCACAATTGTGGAGGAGACGCTGGCACTTCAGGACAGACACTGGGAAATGTAAACGTTCCAGGCATGTTAGGTTCCAATTACCCTCATGGCCATGGTTATATCTGCTAGATGTGGTCCAGGGACATCCTTCAAGCTCCTACAAATCCTCAGTCAGGCATCGGATGGTTCAGCTACCAAGGACCACAATGGGAAATGACCTGACACCATTCTTTGCTGGCTTCTTTCCTTCCTGTTCTCGCTATGACTCCTTCCCAGAGACACTGAGGGAGCCACAGTGACTGAACCCAAAGCCACCCATTTATCAGTGGGGGGTCGGGGGGGAGGGTGAAACAGAGGCTGTTACACCCAAGGGCCAGTTGGAGCAGCTGAGCCTAGGAAGGTTCCAGACCTTTGCAGAGCTTTGTGGCTGGGAGTGGTAGCCCTAGGTCTGCAGCTCAGCTCTTGGATGCCAGGCTACACCTAGCTGACTCCCACCACAGTGCCACTGTCCCCCAAAGTGGCTGTGTGCACAACACACTTCTGTTTGAAAGTGCTGCAAGGAAGCCTATCCCCATCAGTGTGTGATGAATCAGGAGCATCTCCACATAGGTGAGGGCATCTAAGAAGTGGATCTGTGTTTCTCTAAAGCCTTAAGGACACTGCAAGGAGCCATGTCAGGAGCTTGCCACTATCAAAGGAAGGAGGTCTCCTGTAGTAAGGTTTTCAGTTGTTCCCTTCTCCTGCCACCTGGAGACTCTGACCTGCTACAGGTTCCCCGGGGCCCCACGACCCTCCACTGAATGGCAGAGGAAAGAATGGGAGACCTGGAGCGTTCTGTTCCACTCCTTAAGCCCCAGAACTGAGCACCCTGCAGCCAGAGAGTTTCTGCATCCTACCCCAGAAAGGTGGGGTTGGTGGCGTCAGGCTGGTTCCAGCTCATGATGAAATGATACCCAGTGCTGCACCAATTTCATAATCACTGGTATACTTAGATCTCAGTAAACATGGTCACCTGCAGCAGTGAGGCCAGGGGAGAGTGGACCTGACCATGGTGGGAACCTGCCTGGCTGGCAAGGTATGCAGTCTGCTGGTCCTCGGTGGGCTGGCTGGGAGTTCCCGGAAGTACACACATCAAGCCCCAAACTCAGTACTGCCTTCCACAACCCACAGCTCCTGCCTCAAGGAGACACCAAGGGAGGCTCATCCAGCCACCCTGACCAAAGTGGGTTCCTGATGTCACGGCACCCTGCCTCCAGCAGACACAGGCAGTCCTCGTGTACGCAACATCTAAAAGATTCCAGGTCAGAAGTATGATGGGCAACAGCACACATGGCTTAGGAAGTCCCTGCCCACTCAGAGAAGCAGGTGTCATCCTTCCCCTTCCATAGATGAGAATCTGAGGCTCAGAACAGGAGTCTCCCCAGCACTCAACTGGTCATGGGCTGTTAGGATAACTCTTCCAGGCTTGGGACTGGGGGCACAAGAGACTGAGTCCTGTCCCTCTGGTGGCAGAAACACATGAATAACAACCAAAGACACACTAGTGAAGTGTGCTTAATCTGTGTGCACATATATTTGCATGGTATGGAGCATATGTACACACGGATGTGTGTTATATGTGTATGGATATGTTTTGTTTGCAAGTGCAAGAGGGTCCTGGTGCCTATTTGTGTGTGTGTATATGTGCACTTGGGGATTCTGCACGTGCATCCATGTGTGTATCTATGTGTGGTGTCTGTGTGTCTGTGTGGGTCTCTGTGTATATCTGCATGTATGCTTGTGGGGTGTGAGGCCTGTGTGTGTATACCTATGGGTGTGTTTGTGTGTGGAGGTCTGCATATGTGTCTATGTTTGCATGTGTGTGTCTGTATGTACATCCCTGTGTGGGGTCTATGCATGTGCTCATCTATATCTTCATGTGTGTGGGGTTTGTGGGTAGCCATGTGAGTTTGCATGTCTGAGGCCTGTATGTGTATACCATGTGTTTACACATGTGGGGCCTGTACATGTAACACAAGCATGTTTGGGGGTGGGGATGTGTGTGTGTACCATGTGTGTGTTGTTTGCATGTGTACAGAGTGTGTGTTTGCCTCTATCTGCGTCTGTCTAGGCCTGCTTACCCTAGCATTCCTGGCCGCCCAGCTGGAGTGCACAGCTGGGCCTGGGAGGCTGTGTGTGCTCACTACCCAAGAGGTGGCAGGTGTGTAATAAACCATTAGTCACTGTCACGTTTCCGAGCAGCAGGCCACCAGGGCGAGGCCCGGCTGTCGATGGTGCTCTGGCAGGTCTCTGGCTGCGAAGCTGTCCCGGCTGGGCCATGGCCTGCCGGGGAGCAGCTGGCAGACGGGGCCGAGAGCCCTGCTGTGCCCCCGCCTGCCCTTCTGCATGTGCCAGCATGGGGGCTCTCCGACACTAGCCCACTGCTGACCCAGCCCAGAGCCTGGCCCTGCCTTGCCAAAGGGTCCCTCAAGGATGTCATCCCACACCTGGCAACTCCGTTGGCACCCCCAGCCTCCCAGCAACTCCCCCACCATACTGTAGCTTCTCTCTGAGTCCACTGGGGCCTCTAGAACAAGGTGGCTCAAGGCAAGGACCCACAGAGGTGACAGGCTCCTGTCCCAGACCCAGAGGCCTTGGAACATGATGAATCCCCATCCTCATAGGGCTTCACCAAGTTCCCACTCAAATGTCCTCTGGAACATTTCTGAGTTGGGTGATTTTTCAGGTCCTCAGGCAACACTCACAGTGTTGGAGTTGAGAGCCAGAACAGAGGTTCAAATCCCAGCCCTACTTCCATTGCTGTGTGACTGAGGGCAGACTGCGTAACCTCTCTGAGCTTGGAGGGTACTGCTACATTCATGTAAAACATTAAGCATATACACATAAACAGGGAAAGGCAGCAGCTCCAGTGCTTGGCTCTCTCCTAGGCACTCTGTAACATCAGCTCACTGAATCAGTACGAACAAATCCATAAAGCACTTTTTATTATCGCCCATCTCACTCATATGAAAGCCAGGGCTCAGAAAGACTAAGTCCCTTCCCCAAGGTCTGCCAGCTAAGAAATGGGCAGACCAGCTCTGTGAATAACAGCTCAGCTCCTTTCCATAGTTCCATCCTAGGCTTGCCCTGCTTGGGAAGCACCCTGACTTTCTGGAATCCTTTCTGGGTTAGATTGTGGCCCCTCAAATGCTCAAGTCTTAACTGCCTGAACCTGTGAATGTGACCTTGTATGGAAACAGGATCTCGGTGTCATCAAGAAAAGATGAGGTCATCCTGGAGGAGAACCAAAAAAAAAAAAAAAAAAAACAGGTGCCTGTGAAGCTAATTTCAATTCCTGGCAACCCCATGTGTGTCAGAATAGAATTGTGCTCCACGGGGTTTCAAGCACTGATTTTTCAGAAGTAGATTGCTAGGCTTTTCAAGAACCTCTGGGTGCTTTCAGTTAGTACCCAAGGGGTTAACTGTCTGTACTACCCAGGGGTTCCAGTGAAATCACAGAGGGGAGAATAAAACATTGCCAACAAATTGATTCTGATTTATAGCCATCCTAATGGACAGAGTAGAACTCTAACTAATGTTAGAGGGAACCATAGGGTTTTCAACGAGAAGTTGGTCTTGCTGAGAGAAATGCAGCCCGTTAGGCTGTTCCTGGGCCCTCCCTGGCCACAGCAAGGGGCTGCAGCAGCCAGCATCCCCACATGGGAAGACCATGGCCCAAACTGGTCTAGATCTATTTGTTCTGTCTGGCCCAGGCTGCAGGCTCTCACACACATGTGGCTGACAAACCAAGGAGGAAGGTACCACCTGATTTGTCACCAGGGAACACAGCTCAAGACCATGAAGTAAATATTCTGCAGCTATCTGAAGAGCACCACAGAGGGAATCCAACAGAGCTGTACATGGTGAGGATAAGGACCCCAGGACATCTCCCAGGGCTGGTGGGGTTATAAATCAGAAGATTGAGTTGGAAAGTAGTTTTGAAGCTCCTTTTGCAGCCAAGCACCCTCATCCTTGGGCTCACCAGCTCTGCTCTGAGGCTGACACCCAAAGAGACTAGCACGTGAGCACTAGGGCAAAGCACATTCACACAGCAGCAACCCAGAAACAACCCCTGCACCCACAGCCAGGGCTAGGGGTAAACAGAAATCCAGAGCATACAGTGGAACACCACAGGAAATAGGGTCAGTGTGTATGGTAGGGTACTATAATAACCAGGGATAGTGCATGCAGTGGAATACTTGAATAAACAGAGATCAATCTGTCCAGCAGAATACTATACAGCTATGAAAAATAACACTCACTACACCTACACAGATGAACCTGGTGATGATGAGAGAGAGAAGCCAGGCCAAAGAGAAGTTTCAAAAAACAAATAAAACCAAACTATTATTTTGGGCACACACACAGATGTGACAAAACCATACACTGGGTTACCATTTTTCCCATTATTCTATGAAATTCCCAAGGATCCTGAGTCAGTGAATGCTGAGCCAGCCTTGTTTGACCTCAGCAGGAAATGTGCACATCCAGCAAGTGAAAATTGTCACCGCTCTGCACAAGACCCTAAATGATTATGAAAGTGCCTTGAGCACTGATTTGGCGATTATAAAAATGTTTGTGAGCAGGCAAAAACAGAATCTGTGAGTAGTGAAGACTGAATATTTTTTAGCACTAGACTCAAGAGAGTGGTAGCCTGTGAGATGAGGCAGGCCAGAAGAAGTGGTATCAAGGTAGGTAAGTATATGTCAATAGAAAAGTTTCAGTTCTCGGGTTGGGCAGGGGGTTCACAGGGCCTCGCTAGGCTTTTTTAATATGTGAATGTGCCACAATAATTTTTTTTTTTAAAGAATCTCCATGGACATACCACCAAAATGAATGAACAAATACAATCAAATGTACACAAATCAATGCAACAAACGACATCATGTGTCCAAACTCAAGTGAGTGAGGGAGACTCAGCCATCAGCCTCATCCCTTGAGTGCAGTGATGCATGGCCTCCCCCAGTACCTAGAGACATGAAAGACTGGCATCTACCTGTGCCCGTGAGGTCTGCGCCATCCCCATCCAGACTGTTCCTTGGACACCTCACAGGTACTGGCTCTTGCACTGTCCTGGGGCCCCGGGATAGGCTCTCTCCTGGAGCGCTGGGCCGGGGCTCGGGCTCCTGGGCAGAAGGGCGAGTGGCTGCAGATGCTTCCAGAGAGGCAGTGGTAGCCTGGAAGGAAAGAAGGGTGAGATGGTGAGAGCTGGCCATCCAACCTGAAGGTGAGGAACGGACATGTCCTCGGGCCAGCTGGGCTCCCCCTCACCCACAATGGCCTGGCCTTTGTGATCAGGGACTTGGCTTGGTGGAATGAGTGAGGGCTGTCATTTGACTTTTCTGCTTCCTAGGTCCCCACATGCCTACTTGGCCTCCCATCTGACACTCCAGCCTGGTTGTTTCTAGGTCCCTTGCATCAAGGGGTTGACGTGTATAGCTCACCATGTAGCAGGCCATCCAGACCCTTCTAGGACCAGCAGTGCTGGCTGCTGACAGCTTCAGCCCTCTCCAGGCCCTGTCTGCTGACTAACCAAGGTCATGCCTCACCCCACGTTAGCCCTTCTCATGATAAGGGGTACAGCATCCAGCCTCGACTTGGTATACCCCTGTGGAAATTACTTGGAACTCCCTTCCTGATGGGCACAGTTGCACAGCAGGGTGCCACTCAAGCAAGTGCCATGGGCTAGATTTCAGCTCCTCCACGCATGCTCGTGTGGGTTTATCTGCACAACGGGGCGCCAAGACCCAAAGGGAATGACGATAACAGTGACAGTGATGACAGTATAATCTACCAGCTATCACACATGGAGTGGCCATGAGTCAGCAGCACTGACTTGTTGGGAACAATCCAGGCCTGCCCTGTTCTCAGCTCTACGTGGGCCACGCTGCATGGTATTGTGTCCTCTTTGCACAGGTGAAGGAATTAAGGCTCAGAGAGGCACAATGACGGCAGGACATCCCAGCTGGGTTGGGGTTCACATCCCAGCTCCCCTTCTAGCATCAAGCAAGATGGGAGGGGCCTGGGGCCTGAACAACCTGTGCAGCCACCCAGATCTGTTCTGTGGACACATAGCTCCAAGTGGAGCTAATATTTTACATCAGGAAACAGTGTTGTAAAATCCCAGAGCCACAGGGGTTGAACGCAGGGAGTCCTGGGCAAGCTTGGCTTGCAGCCCCCTATGCAAGAAGCATAGAAGTTCACTGTGTGCTTCCCTGACACCCAGTCCCAGCCCCACGGATCCACAGGCTCAGGCTGCCGTCAGTAGCACTTTGGCTGCACACTTCATTCATTCACTCCTTCGTTGATTCATTTCTCACCAATGAGCTGCTCCAGAGAGGCCCTCTGCGACTGACAGCTCTCGAAACCTCACCAGAAAGCATCTGAGAGAAGGCTGCCAGTGAGACAGAAGGAAAATCAGGCACAGGCGGCTCTTTTCAGAGTTAGCAACCCAGAAATTCCCCCAGGCAGCCAGGGACTCTGGCCTCGCGGAGGGCCTCAGGGGGTAAGACCCCAACCAGGGGACCACAAGCAACTGCAAGAGCACCTGGTCAAGGTGTAGGGAGCAAGGATGGCGGCACTGGGTCCCAGCCTGACATCTTGCCCTGGGCTGTGGACAGGACAGACAAAGCAGCCCTCCTACTGTTTCTCAGGGAACTGGGTAGGGTCTGGGGCCAGGGGAAGGGCAGACATCAGAGCTCTGCTTCAAAGGGGGAAAGCACACACTGTTTTGGGTGAGTTCTCAGTGTTGTGCTGTGTTTTGTTTTGTTAATTAATTTTATTAGTCTCTGAAATCCTGGAGCCTGGGAACCCCTGCTCTGTTATTTTTAAAAGCAGCTTTATTTAGGCATAATTTACATCCTGACCTAGCCACCCATTTATAGGCTACAATTTAGTGGCTTTGGGAGTATTCACAGAACTAGGCAACCATCACCCCCATTTTAGACCATGTTTCACTCCCCAGAAGGAACTCCTCCCCTCCACTGACCTTACAGCCTCATCTCCCCTGACATCCAGCTCCTGACAACCACTGACTTACTTCCTCTCTATAAACTCACTGCTGTCAAGTCGGGTCCAACTCTCAGTAACCCTATAGGTCAGAGTAGAACTGCGCCATAGAGTCTCCAAGGAGCTCCTGGCGGATTTGAAATGCCAACCTTTTGGTTAGCGGACATAAAACTTAACCCGCTATGCCACCAGGGTTTCCTAGTCTGGGTACTGATCAACGAGAAATGAGCAAAGGCAAGGCATGCCTGGAAGTCAACAACAGCTAAGTTCTCAACCACTAGCCAAAAGGTTGGCTGTCTGAACCTACCCAGAGGCACCTTGGGAAACAAGCGTAGCAATCTCGTTCCAAAGGTTACAGCCTTAAAAACACTATGGAGCAGGCACAGTCCGCCATGAGTCACAGCTGACTTGAGGACAACTAACAATAACAATGGGTGACACCTTTGGATCTGGCCTGTAAAACCCTCCCATGCCTGATGCTCCCAACACTTTTCTCTTCTGCACTGATGATGGTTGCATCAAAGTCACAAGGCTGAAGACACCTGGGATCCCTGACTCACCATCTAGAGAAGAGTTGCCCTGCTTCAGACTTCACGTGAGTGAGAAACAAACTTCCAAGCTGGAAGTTACAAGCCGGGCAGGTTTGTTATAGGAGGGAGCAGTGGTAGCCCAGGGACGAGCATGATGCAGTGACCAGAGGACCAGACTTGTAGGAAGCTGGGCTGGGGCTCTGCCTTTTATACCCAAACCTGCTGCCCAAGCAGCTGGTGGAACGTGAGGGATGAGATCTTGGAGGCACTGTGGGGCCCACTGTTGTTCCGGAGTCAGTTCCCGAATCACGTAGCACTCCTAGTTCCCTGAACTGCTTGGCTGAGATCTCCTCTGAGCCTGAATTATGCCCCTCGCCCCCCCCCCCCAGCAGATTTGACGAGCAGCAACTGCTCCAGGTCACCAGGGCTGCTTCTTGGAACACATGCGCTCAGTAGTCTCTTCCTTCTTTTTTGCTTTAGAACCTATAGGACAGAGTAGGATTTCCTAGACTGCAATCTTTATGGCAGCAGATTACCAGGCCTTTCTCCCATGGACTACCTCGTGGGTTTGGATGGCTGACCTTCTGATTAGCAGCCAAGCTGTTAACTATAGTACCACCAGGGCTCCATCACCACTTTACAGATGGGGAAACTGAGGCTTAAATAAGTATCTTGCCCAAGGTTATGAAGCTCAGAATTCAGGCCGACATTGTGTTCCCCTGTCAGCTACCTATTCCCTGCACAGCACTTGGCAGGGTGCTCACTAAACAGCAGCAGAGCCTGACTCCCTAACTCTCAAGTCTTAGCAGCAACACGGCAGCCCAGGCTTCCTTCCTAGGCAGGCAGGCTTACACTCAGGTAGATAGCCAAAGGAGAAGGTTCGTTTATGACCTGGTATTCTGTCTCAAGAGCAAGAGCCCCTGAGGGGGAGGGATAATTGGATAAGAACCAGAACTGGAGAAGGGAGAGGCAATCCTGGCACGCAGACAGCACAAAAGAACCAGCATTGCCTTCCCTTTGCCCCAGGAAGGACAGGCATATGCAAAAAGCCAAGGATATGGAGGACAGTGCCTTCCTCCTGGTATGAGAAGGCAAGGCACACTGTTCTAGCCAGGATGAGATGGGGTGGACACAGCCTAGCAGCACTCCCGGGCTACCTGAGCCCCTTGCCTGGGGACACCGACTCACAGGACTTGGGGATCTGCCAGGGAGGGAAGGAAGAAGACACTGGGAGCATTTGCTGCAGACCAGCGCTGCCATGGGGAGCCCCCTCTTTCTACCTCCCTGACCTGCTGTGGCCTCCCCACACCAACAGTCTCTACAGAGACATCTTGCTCAGCCTGCTCTAGTGGGAGTTCCTCGTCCTGCACCGTGAGAGGGCTGCTGAGAGGCTGGAAAGTAGTATTTTACTCCCTTAATTCCCTGTAACAGTCCCATAATGGCAGGCAGAGGGCTCAGAATGCTGCAACATGGGAGTGATAAGGCTTGGGTTGGGAAGGGCTGGTGGAGGCTCAGCAGCCGAATGCAGAGTCCCCGATAAGCAGACAGCTAAAGGGTTATTAGATGTGTGGCAGGCACTGGCATAATTGGAAAGTTATTAGATATGGAATACACACAGCACCTAGTAAATGAGTAATCAGGGACTAATTAAGCACATGCGACAGAGCAGAGCGCGCCGGAGAGGCTGGTGGTACTGCATCTGTGACAGCAATTACAGGCGCTCTGGCTGCAGCACTCATGGGGGGCCAGCACTGGGTGGGGGTCACCATCAAAAGTGAGCAGTCATGGCAGGGGGTCCTGATCACTGGAAGCGAGGAGGCACCAGGCTCATTAAGCCCCAAGACATCAGAAGTCTGTGAGAGTGCACACACACACGGACACGCACATACAGTCCAGGACTTGGAAAAACAAAACGCTGTTTTATCCTTGGCTTCCGGGCCTGCCATGTGATAACGAGCAAGAGCCACCTGAGGTGACAGAAACAATCAAAACCCTCCCGCTGGACAATGTGCAAAATTTGTACACAAAACCCAGATCCCTGAAATGGTCCTACAGGTAGGCCGGGTGGGGATCCTGACTGACTCATTTTAAAGACAGGAAAACTGAGGCTAGGAGCACAGAAACTGGACTGAAACCAGCCAGCCTCATTTCCTGTCCAGCAGCACAGAGCACCTGCCAGTGGGTGTCTGGCAGGGGCGAAGGGCTGCAGCCAAGCCCCAGTGATGAACAAGAGTGACATGGTCACAGAGAGCACAGGCTCAGACTGGAGGCACTGCCTAGGCTCCAAGCCTGGTCTATCACTTAGTAGTTGGATGATCTCAGGCATGATTTTTCACTTCCTTGGGCCTCAGTTTCCACATCTGTAAAAGGAGGTGCTAAAGGTCACATCACTGCACAGGGCATAGTGGGAATTTGTGCAGCTTAGCACATGCCTAACACCAAAAAAAGAAACTCATTGCTGTTGAGTCAATTCCAACTCATAGCCACCCAAAGAGGGCTAATACACAGGAACCATGTAAGTGCACTTGTTAAATACAAAGCAGAAGAGAGAGGCAGAAGGCAGCCCCCACCCAGCGAAAAGCTTTTCATGGGAGGATGAGAAAGGGACAGATCTGGGGCGGCCAGGAGTCAAGGGCCTATGGATTCAGCTGAAACTGGGGCTTCCTACAGAATCCAGAAGCCAGTTCTGTCCCTGAAGAGGAGGAGCCAAAAGGTTAGGCATCTTGCTCCTAAAGCAGGTAGTCATTACAGCTAATACTCCTCCATCAGAAAACCTAACCAAACCCACTGCCGTCCCGTCGATTCCAACTCATGGTGACCCCATATGTGCAGAGTAAAACTGTGCTCAGTAGGATTTTTGTGGCTATGATCTTTCAGAGGCAGGTCACCAAGTCTTTTTCCTGAGGTGCCTCTTGGTGGGTCTGAACCACCAGATCTTTGGTCAGTAGCTGAGTGCCTAACCACTAGTGTCACGTAAGGAGCAAACACTCCCATAGCAACTACTAAGTGCCAGGCCGTGTGCTATCTTTGTATATATTAATCCATTTAATCCCTAAAGGACACCGTGAGGCATATAGTATTATTATGCCCTATTGTACAGAGGGAGAAAACTGAGGCACAGAAAGGTTAAATCCAGTGCTTCAAACCAGTTCATTTCAGTTTGAACTCCTGCGGAGAAATCTTTCTCCGCAGGGGTTCAAACCCACTACTGTCAAGCCCACATTTCGGCTCCCGGCAATCCTACAAGATAGAACTGCCTCATAGGGTTTCCAAGGCTGTGAATCTTTACAGATGCAGCTGTCATATCCTTCTCTTATAGAACAGATGGTGGGTTTGAACCACCGACCTTATGGTTCGCAGCCAAGCGCTTTAATCACTGTGTCACCTGGCCTCCTAGAAACTTGCTGCACTGGATGAGCAGGTGGGGTATGTATGCTTCTGAGGACCCTGCTAGAAGGCCAGCGTTGACTGCTCAAAGCACTGAGAGCCTCGCGGAGGGTACCTGGGCAGAGCATGTGTACGCAGGAAAGGTGGGAACAACGGCAGGTTGAGAGGGTCCCTAGGGCAGCAGGTGGTCTAGTGGGAGCCTCCTGGAGGCAGGTACGCACAGCTGCTACCACTTTTGTGGCTGAAGGGAACATTCAAGGAGACATGACCCTAGCCCCCTGCCCCTCACAAGGTCAGGGACAGGGCTGAGGGCTGTGAAGGAAGAGATGAGCACGTCCTCCCTACTGGGGGCAGCAGGGTGCAGGAGCTGTGGGGAAACCGAGCCCGGGCCCAGGGTGTGGGGTGAGGGCCCTCTGGGGAAGAGAAGCCCAGAGACAGGGGCATTAGACCTAGCGCACCTCCTGGAGGCTGGGTGCAGGGGCTGGTCAGATCCTGGGATGTACTCTGGTCCCCACCCCCCCACTGTGCCCCTGTGTCCTCTCAACTCCTCCTGCCACCCAGCAGAGTGTCTCCCCCTGGTCTTAAGCATTCAGTCCCACATTTGCCAACCCTCAGGCATGCCTGGGCCACGGCAATTTTTTTTTTTTTTTGTGATTGAGTGAAAGTTTACAATACAATTCAAAGCTGCACGCCTGCCTATCTGCACCTCCTTCTGCTCTCCTTGCCCGGTGACAGCATACTCCTTCTTTCAGTTCCCTGCATGTCACATCCTCTTAACAATCTCCTGTCCACTCCTCTCCACCCTCTCCACTCCCCTCTAGTAAGAGGCCAGTAGGACAGCATCCTACAGATGCATAGAACCATCAAGTATACACACAATATGGTCAATCTGCACAGCAACCTTTCTGAAACCCCACACATAACCTTTACTAAGTTCTGATCCCTCTGTGTAAAATCCAGGAACACTTGATTTGGCCAGGCCTAGCTCTTCATCCACATCTCTGCCCTCATGCCATCAGTCTAACTGCCAATCCACCCATCCATCCATCCATCCACCCACCCACCCACCCACTCACTCATTCCATCCATCCATCTAACACTGATTAACCCTGATTATGTGACATGCACTATGCATGGGATACAGAGCAAACAAAATGGTTAAAAACCCCTGTCCTCCCTGGTTGGGAGACGCAGATAGTAAACACATCAAGTATACCATATGTTAGCTGGTAGGAAGTGCCACGGAGACAAACAGCAGGAGAAGAGAGTAAGGAAGAAAGCAGGTGGGTGGCAGTCTGCGGGATTCTGATTTTACATAGCTGGTCTCACTCTGCATTTCTGCAAAGACTTGAAGGAAACAAGAGAGGTAGCCCTGGGGATAGGGCATTCCAGGGAGAGGGAACAGCAAGCACAGTGGCCCTGAGGCAGGAGCCTGTTCTGCAAACTTTTTTCGTAAAGGGCCAGAGAGTAAATATTTTCAACTTTTCAGGCCATATGGTCTCTGTCGTAACCATTCAACTTTGCCATGGCATCACAAAAGCAGCTATAGACAATGTGTAAATGAACGCACGTGGCTGTGTTCCAACAAAACTTTATTTATGGGCATTGAAATTTGAATTTCATATAATTTTCACATGTCACAAAATATTGTTGTTCTTTTAAATTTTTTTTAAGCGACGATTTAAAAATGTATAAACCATTCTTGGCTTATAGGGTGTACAAAGACAGGCTACAGACCATCGCTGGCTCACTGGCTCTAGTTTGCTGACCCCTGTTCTAGAAGCAGAAAGGGGGCTGTGTGGCTGGACAGGGACGCAAGGCGGTACCACCTGCTGCTGTTCCTTCACATATCCTGTCAAGAGGCAATTCCTCATATGCAATGCCATGAGAAGGGGCAGCTGAGGCAAGGGCCCTTGAACAAAGAAGAGGCAAGGCTTGGAGACGTGCAGAGGGACAGCCCACCACACTGGCACCACTGGTTCACCTGGATCTGCTCAACAAGCCACGAGGGACACGGAAAGACACGGGCTCAAGACTCAACGTGTCACGTTCACACAGGCTGACTGAATCCACCCTCTCTCCTCCCCTCCCCTCCCCATTTCCCTTTCTTCCTCTTTTTTTTTTCCCCCTGACTATCTATTAACTACTTCTAGTACTATCAGCAATATTGTAGGGATAAAGTGGCTTCTGACTCAAAGTGACCCCAAGTGAAAGAGTACACTGCCCCCAAGGGGTATTCTGGGCCACAGTCTTTACAGGACCAGATCACCAGGTTAGTCTCCCCTTGGAGTAGCTGGTGGATTTAAACCATAAACCTCTCAGTTAGCAACTGAATGCTTAATGGTTATGCCACCAGGGCTCCTTATGGAGCATGTACCAGGTGCCAGACTGTTCAGTGCTTTGCATGATGACCCAATTAATTTCCAGAATGAGGTATGTAAAACCACTGTGCCCATTTTACAGATGAGGAACCAGAGGCTCAAAGGGACAATTTGCTTTAGATGACAATGTAGGTAGAATCCAGGCAGCCTGACTTCCAAAACTAGATCTCTTGGCTGCCAGGCCAGAATCCACATCAGTGCTAACTGTATTGATCGGGATTTCAGCTTCCACCTAGCACCAGGCTTGTCTCTCCCAGCCATTCCTTGGCTTGTAGCATAACTCCATGGTCACAGGGCATTTTCTCTTTGTCTGTCTCTCTGTGTCTCTTCTCCGACACCACTCACACAATCAGGATGTACTTACTCTGGTATGAACTCATCTTGGTAACATTTTCAAAGACCTTGTTTCCAAAAGGTTCACAGGTACAGGTGTGCAGACTTCAATAAAAATTCGGGGGGCAGGATTCAATCCCTCATGGAGGTCTTGCTGCTTGCAGGTACACTGACATAATTAATGTGGAAGACTGAGCCGTCTCACCCGGAGCAGTCAGTTTATCAAGTGCTGACAGTGCATTAGCTAAGTGATCACTAAACTATTAATTTTTTTTTCCCAGCCCTTGCCAGGGGTATTACAGTGAAAAATGGCAGCTTAACCGCAGGGAAATTCTTCAGGGTGACAAAAATAAAAATAGCTCTAATTGAAGTTGATAGAAATTATACCCTTTAAAAACACACATTGGGGTGCAATGGCTATAACGTAAATTAAAGCAGGGCAGTGTTTCTGTCACAGGACTGTGGAAACAAGACGACAGCCAGCCACACCAAACAGCCTCCAGGGCGCCTTCGTCTGCTCTGTCCCTACTGAATGGCCCTCACGCAGAGGCATCAGGAACAGTTGGAGGGTCACAGGAGGCAATGTCACCTGCTCAGCTGTGCCTGTCACCGCAGAAGAAAGGCAACAGGCCACTGACATGTCTTCCTGACTACACAGCCAAGAGGGCCAACGCTCATCCTGAGTGCCCTGAGGGCTTACAGGCCACTACTGAAGGAGATGCCTGAACTCGGAGGCCAGTCTCCAAGCCAGGTTAGTCCTCACGCCCCAGCTGCCCCCTCGAGGTCATGCTTCCCACAGCCCAGACGGTGATCTGAAGCTTGTCATTGTCGGCCATCGATTTGGTTCCGACTGATTCACAGTGACTGTAGATGACAGAGTAGCACTGCCCCATGGGGTTTTCTAGCTGTCCTTGTTATGGGGGCAAAGCACCAGATCTTTCCTCCTGTGGCCTACTGGATGGGTTTGAATCAATGACCTTTTGGTTAGCAGCTGGGTGCTCAACCACTGTGCCACCAGGGTTCCTTGAGTTGAAGCATATGTGTGAAAACCCAAACCACTGCCGTAGAGCTGATTCTGACCCAATGACTGCAGAGATTTCGGTTAACAGCTGAGTGCTTAAGCATTGCACTACCAGGGCTCCCTGATGTGAAGCTTGGACATTAAAAAATGTTACTAATGGTAGCTCCAGAGAGTTTAGCAAAATCTGCAGGTCTCATATGGAACAGCGATGGTCCTATAGCAGCCAAAACAGTTTCCAGTTCCTCGTACGAATGAATGAAAAACAGAAGAACAGTGACACAGCAACAAACATAGAGGCAGTGCTTGCTCTGGATGCTGCTGCCCTGCGTTAAGTACCCTCCGCATGTTTTCATTCATTCAATTCTCACAACCACTGCGAGGTAGACACTGTCATTATCATCATCTTTCTCCAGATGGGGAAACACATCTGGGGGCCCAGAGAGGCTGTACAACCTGCTGGGAGTCATCCTCGGGGCACAGGCAGGACTGGAGCCACTGAAGCTGGCTCTCTTGTCACCCACTCAGCCCCCTTGCTGACGCACTTTCAGCCAGGCATGCCAGGAATGTGCTGAAGTGTTTATCTTTGTTACCAAACCAAAATACCAAAAAGGAGTCCTGTGGTGCAGTGGTTAACAGCTTAGCTATGAATGGAAAGGTCAGCGATTACAACCCACCAGCAGCTCCTCACTCTGCCTTGGTAAAGGTCAACCCACACCCACTGCCACTGAGTTCATCACGGGTTATAACCACCCTATAGAACAGAACTGCCCCGGGGGTTCCAAGTCCATAAATTGTTATGGAAGTAGATGGCCACATCTTTGTCCAGTAGAGTGGCCAGTGGGTTCAAATCGCCGATTTTTCAGTTAGCAGCCAATGGAAATTCTACTCATATAATATGTGGCATTGGGTGACTGGCATTAGTCACTCAGCACCGTCTTTTCAAGGTTCATCCATGTTGTGGCATGTATCAGCACTTCTGTTGTCTTCGTGGCTGAAGAATATTCCATTGCATGGATACACCACATTTGGTGTCCCTGTTCACCTGTGACCGGATGCTGGCTTTTTCAACCTCTTGACTATTGAGAATAATGCCACTGTTGGTACACATCTAGCTGAGTCCCAGCATTTTTTTTTAATGACTTGTACAATTTGTTTGCATTTTGGTTACATTTTTACCCATTGAGATTGAGCAATTCACATTAACTTTCTAAGGTACCCAGGGGGCTCAAAACTGTGCTGGGTTAGGGGGAAGCCAGTGGGAGAATAAAACAAACAGGTTATTAATGGAAATACTATTATACCACCAGGGTAGAAATCCTGGTGGCATAACGGTTGAGAGCTATGTCTGCTAACCAAAAGGTCAGCAGTTCAAATCCACCAGCTTTCTTTCGAAACTCTATGGGGCAGTTCTACTCTGTCCTACAGGGTCACTACAAGTTGGAATCAGTTTGAGGGCAACTGGTATTTACGGGCCACAGCCTGTGCCCAGCACTGTTCTCGGTGCCAGCGCAGGAAAGCTCTGCCTCTCTCGGAGCAGACATTTCAAACTGGAAAAAGACAGATAACAGTATATCCTCTTGTCCACAGACAAACCAAAAAATCATCAAAACAGAAAATAAACACAAGTCTTTACTGTGTAAAGACCCAAGTCAGTAATCTAAGGTGCTGACCAGCAAAGGATTTTAAGACTAGTGAAGAAAAAAGGAAAGATCATAACAGAATTTCTTTCATTTTTTCTCCCTACACACAGACACACACGTTCATTCTCACACATACACACTCTCATATCCACACACTCACACATACTCGCACACACACCCTCACATACACACATATACACTCTCACATATACACCCTCACACACACACTCCTTCCCACCCACATGACATCCAGGGAAGGAAATCTAATAAGGGAAGAAGCATCGAAAAGACAGTGATTTTTTTAGTGGCTTTTCACTGCTGTCTCCTCTGCAAAGATCTGATGAGAATAATTGATGGAAGTAAGTCCCAGGTGAAGTGACAAATGGAAAAAAGCAGGAAGTAAACAGCAGATGCCTCTAGAAAGGGCACAGCAGAGGCAAGCCTGCCTGGGCCTGGTCAGCTCGGCAGTCCTTTGTACAGAGACATCAAGGTGGGATGTGAGGTGAGAAGTGACCTGAGCCCAGGCAAAGGCAAACCTGCCCTTTCTCAGCAGGAGGAAGTTGCTCCCTGCTGGCAGGTACAGGCAGGGCCTCCAAGCAGTTCATTCTGATTCAAACCCCTGCTGAGAAATCTCATTTCCACCTCCAGATATACTGACTCAGAGTCTACATTTTAAAAAGATTCCTAGGTTATTCTTATGTATAATGTCTTGGGATCTTGTTAGAAATACAAATTCTCAGCAAGGGTTTGAACCAGAACAAACCTGTTTGATGCCCTAGTTACCAGGCCACCCAGATTGGCATCAATGTCCAGGCTGACTCAGAACAAATCATTAGGAAGAAAACCAATTTGCAATCATAAAACAGCACAAGAATTACTTGGTGTCTGCAGGCCTGTCCACAGGAGGAGTGGCACCAGACTCAGTTATTTCTGTGCAAGGGTAAAAGTCCAGAAAAGCTGAAGTGAGAGGGGGAAGGGGTTCTACTTGATTTCCCAGAGCATTCTGTCCACCCTTAATTGTCACCTGGGGCAGACCAGCCTGCCTGGGTGCACAGGACCTCACCTGCCCTGGGTGAAAACCAGTGGTGCTAACCAAACGAGGTACCTTGTGATGAAGTATACCGTGGGCTCTGTTGAAATCAACACACATTATTTCATTTAATTCTCAAAGAACAAACGCAGTAATAATAAAGAGGCTGGTAGCAGCTGGCAGGGACCCACTGCTCTGCCCTGTCTTCATGTTCCAGATCTTTATTCTGTTACTGGATTTGCTTCTAATCACCATGAAAAGTCTCCCCAGGAGGCTTAACCAGGGACTGGGTGCTCTGAGAATGGGGGAATGGGGTGCGCAGGGAACAGGGGCTCAGCAAGAGATGGCAGGAGATGGCTTGCGTGTTTGCTTCCTGTCCGGTTACATTATGATGTGAGGCTGAGGGGTGCTGTGGAAGTCTCAAGTCTCAGCACTGGGGGAAATCGAAAATGTCACCTGGTCTACATTTCACCAGCTGTGGGACATGTCCTGCATGACAGTAATATGAATGCAGCAATTGCCATTTGTTGAAAAGGAGGCAGAATAGAGTGAAATATACTGACGTTCAGCATCTGGAGAAAAGTATCTTCAGCAAGATTTCTGCCTCTGAGGTCGGATGTTCACATGTATCCCCTGATCTAGCACCTCCCCATCCCTGGACCTCTGGATGGCATCCGTCTGTGGGGCTAGGGGGACCCAGCCACCCAGAGCCTGTCCAAAAGCCTGAGTTTCCCTCCTAAAGGCCCAAAGACTGTACCCAAGGCCTGTGCAGGCTCCTCTCTACACTTGCTCCCTTGAGGGGAGTGCACTTTGGGTGAGCCCACCCCCAGGCCAGGCCATGTGGATGGAGCGTGCACAAGCCCCTGTGGTGTGGGACAGAGCTGGGGCAGGAGAGGAGGGAGCAAACCTGAGCCCTCATTTGCACTTTGACTCCAATCTCATCAAATGCTAGGATAGCCTGGGGGTATGCACATGTGTACTCATCCAAGTGTGTGTGTGTACTTGTGCACGTGTGCAGGCACACGTGTATCTCATGCACATTTCATGCATATGCACCTACACACGCACATAAGTGTACATGAACATACATGTGTTGCTACATGCATGCTCCTGTACACATGTACACATACATGCACCTGTGCATTTGTCAATATGTGTGCACATGCATACCTGTGTGCATGCAAATAGGAATGTGTGTGTGTACCCATGTGTGCATGCCTGTGTGCCTGTGTGTGGGTTGTGGTACAAAATGTCTGTGTACAGTAGGTCACAGCTTAATGCGCTGGAGGAGGCTATCACACCAGACTGACCCGACTTGCCCAGGCTGCGGTGCTCAGATACTGTATGCAGCGCCTGGCCCCTGACCTCCGAACTCCACTTACTCATCAGTACCTCTGGCTTTAGACTCTGAGGATGAGACTGGGGCTCCTAGATTGCCTCCCCGTATCACAGTGCCAGGTTTCATAAACCTTTATTAAATGAATTAGTGAAAGGAGGAACAAAGGCTCAAAAATCTCCCAGCAGGCAATCCCCAAACACCACTGGAGTTGCATGCAGCAGGAAAAGGGTTAAAGGAAGCTCACGAAAGCAATGAGGCTCAACGTTGCCGAATCACCCCCCTGGGTGGCTGTCAGGGGTCCTGCAGAACTGAAGCCAGATCCTCACAAAGGTCCAGAGGCACGGTGGAGACTTCTAGAAGGACCCCTGGCCTCTGCATGGTGCAGACGACAGCTTACATATGCCACTATCACAGTCCTGAGATGCTGTGGTCACAGGAAGACCTGATCCCCACCTTGCCCAGCACCATGACCTTGCTCTGCCCTCCCTATGCATCTCAGCTGGCTGCTGGAAGGTCACCCCTAGGCCAGCAACCAGAAAGCCAGGAGGGCTCTCTCCACAGAACAGCTGAAGTAAGCAGGAAGATCTAACCAAGTATTTATAGACTTGAATCTAAAGGAAGTCCAGCTGTCAGTTTTCTCAGAGATCTAGGTTGGACCTCAGTGATCCCAACTCTGAAATGGGTACAGCTACTTTCTCTTCTTTTCTTCCTTTCCCCTCTTCCCTCTCTCTTTCTTGGGACAGTTATTATAGCTGCCGCCATTGTTGAAGCAAGGCACAGGAATGCTACCTAGGAGCAGAGAGGGGCCACAGGGTCTATAAAAGGTATAGCACATCTGTCTGGGAGAGAGGCCTAACTTGAAGTTAGGTCAGTCTAACAAACACATGTTTCTCAGAAATGTCACACTCTGATTATTTTGGAAACCCTGGTGGCATAGTGGTTAAATGTTATGGCTGCTAACCAAAAAAGTTGGCAGTTCAAATCTACCAGGTGCTCCTTGGAAATTCGATGGGGCAGTTGTACTCTATCCTACAGCAGCACTATGAATTTGGAATTGACTCAATGGCAATGGGGTTTGGTGCAGGGACTAATAGAGACTAGGGGTACTAAAGCCCCCTAAACCTTCACTTGGCATCCAAGCTCACTGAAGGAGGGCACCCTGAGGATGGGTAAGCCCCTCAGAGAAATACAAACCAAAATGAAAGCCACTGCTGTTGAATTGATTCTGACTCAGACAGACCCTAGAGGACAGAGTCGAATTGGCCCATAGAGTTTCCAAAGAGCAGCTGGTAGACTTGAACTGCCAACCATTTGGTTAGCAGCCATACTACTTACCCACTATGCCACCCAAATAAGGTGGGTACTAAGAGGCAAGATAGCATTTTATAGACATGATGCAGCCACTAAAAGGTTAGCATTTTATAAAAATAAGGTGGAAGGGGGTACAAAGAGATTGGATAATGCTTTAGAGAAGTAAAGCAGGCACTAAGAGCTGGATAGCACTTTCCAGAAACAATGTGGTGGGTACTGCGAATCTGGATAAGCACCTTAGAGAATACTGGATGGCCATCAGAGGCAGCTTCCAGGTGGTCAGGGAAGAGACAGAAATAGAGACAAGTGGGACTGGAAGAGCTTGGGGACAGGACAGAATTAAGCTTCGGATCTGTCAAATCAGGTCAGCCACAGGGGTGCCTTTTCCTAATGTCTTCTTTCAGAACTGCCCTGCATGCTGGGTGTGACCCTGGCTGAGCATCCAGGAGAAGGATGAGGAGCACCTATGATGACCATGTGTCCTCACCATGCTGCTGTTCAACCCATCACGACATCTCATGATACGTTCCAACTGCCCTGTAAGCAAGGGGTCAATGGCCCAATTGGCAGAAGGAAAACTGAGGCTGGGAAAGAGGAGGCCCACTGAGGTCCCTAGCTGCCCTGCCACATGCCCTTCTGTCCTTGCACCCTGCTACACCACCTCCTATCCTGGAAGCAGATAGTCAGAACCTCAGGGGCCTGATCTCACGGCTCAGCCTTAATCCCCAGCCCCAGGCGCCTGGACATACGCAGGGGCAGCTGTGCACTGCCAAGGTGCCAAGGCACTGGTTCCCGAGTAATGACTCATGTCTGCTGGATCAAAGGCTCCAGTTACTACAAAGCTGGCGGAACTGGCCCGCGGGCCTCGGGAACAATTCAAGAACAAGATAGACCACCACCCTAGAGCTCCCACCCCTTCTGCTGCAGCCTTGCTTCTAGAGGTCTTGGCAGTGCCCCAGGTAGTAGCAGCAGTGCTGGAAGGCAGTGGCTGGGTCAGCACATACCCAAGGGTGGTGCTCACCTACATTGGAGGGGGAAGCTGGGGCTGGTGGGTCTCTGAGGGGACTGGAAGGAGGTAAAGTTGCCTGCTGCTGCCAGGGCCATGTGACTGGGATACCCACTTGACTGTCCACCCCCCTCCATAACCCTATATGATCCAAACACCCTGCTTGGATCTCAGACGTCACCCTCTACATGGGATGAAGTTCTTGCCACTGGGGTTGGGAAGACAGAGAGTGAAGTCAGGGCTCCCAGGGAAGGCGACAGATCTGAAGGCCTCAATTTCCTCCTCTGAACAATGGGGGTAATGATATACCAGCGCTGCTAGGCTGGGTGCAAGGACTCACTGAGCTTGGGTGCATCAGAGCCGAGTGGCTGCCTACCTCCCCTCTCCAAGTAGCTTTTCCTCTGGGGCCATGTGTCCAGCTGCTGCATGTCCTGTTGGTGCCACTTTTCTTGAGTTCAGAGGCTCCCAAACTACAGGTTCCTCCTTGCCACAGCCCTCTCTGCCCACCCCTGCTTTCCTCTTCTCCTGCTCTTGGCTGAGGGTCCCCCACCCAGGCTCCTCTACCTCAGCATTACCTACATTTGAGGTTGCATGACTCATGGTTTGGGGGGCTTGTCCTGTATATTGCAGGATGTTGGTCCCCAAAATCTATGTCTATCTGGAGCCTTAGGCTTTGCATCTGTCATTAGTTAAGATGAGGTCATACTGGAGTCAGTGGTCCTACTCCCATGGCTGGTGTCCTTACCCAAGAAGACACATAGGAGTGACGTTTCTACCAGCCCAGGAGCGCCAGATTGCCAGCAAGGCCAGATTGCTGGCAACGTCAGAAGCTGGAAGAGACAAGGAAGGGTCCTCCCCTAGAGCTTTCAGAGGGAAGGTGGCTCTGCTGATGCTGTGAGTTTGGACTTCTGGCCTCCAGAAGCATGAGAGAATACATTTCCGTTGTCGTACACCACCTGGTTTGGGGTGATTTGTTATGACAGCACCAGGAAGCTCATATCTTCCCTCTCTTGCTTTGCAAATTAAGAGTGGAGAGGAAGAAATGTTCTCAACAGTCAGAGCACATCACAGTCCTCTCTTGTCATCCCATTCAGCTGAGGGGGAGGAAAGGGGGAGAGAGAGGAGGGGAGGGGAGAGGAGGGGAGGGGAGGGGAAGGGAGAGAGGGAGGGGAGAAGGCATATACACGGGAGGGGGTAGGCTCAGTGAACCACAACAGTCCAGAGCTCCGAGTTGGAGGCCACAGAGCTGTGTATGATCCTCATTGTGCCACTTCTTGCTGTGTGACCCTGGGCAAGCTGCTTCACCTCTCTGGCCTCTACAGCCCTATCTGGAAAGTGGCCACAGAAGAACTCTAACTCTGTAAGGTTGACGCGAGGATGAAGGAGTTCCAGTATGTGCTCCCCATGCACTGATTCCTGCGATCATCCTTAGAAAGGGAGCCAGGCCAAGCCAAGTGCCAAAAGGAGGAATTATACAGGTAGGGCGATACCCCCAGGTGTGACACACAGACCTAGGTTTAATAGAGCAACATGCCCATCTTATGGCTGACAGGGACATGGCCCTGCAGGACTGGTCACAACAGGGCTTCATCTTCCCACCTCTGGGTTGAGTCGACACCAAGAAAACCAAAATCCTCACAGCTGGCACAAGTAAGCAACATTGTGATAAATGAAGAAAGGATTGAGGTTGTCAAGGATTTGATTTTATTTGGTTCCACAATCAATGCCCATGGAAGCAGCAGTCAAGAAACCAAAAGATGCATTGCATTGGGAAAATCTGCTGCAAATGACCTCCCTCTTTAACATATTGAAAAGTAAACATGTAACCTTGAAGATTAAAGTGCACCTGACCCAAGCCATGGAATTTTCAATTGCATCATATGTGAAAGACAGAAGAAGAGATGCCTTTGAACTGTGGTGTTGGAGAAGAGTGCTGAATGTACCATGGACTGCCAAAAGAACAAACAGACCTGGTCTGGAAGAAGTACAACCAGAGTGCTCCCTGAAAGCAAAGATGGCAAGACTGTGTCTTACACACTTGGGAGATGCTGTCAGCAGGTATCAGTCCCCGGAGAAGAACAACATACTTGGTAGAGTGGAGGGTCAGTGAAAAAGAGGAAGGCCCTCAAGGAGATGGACTGACACAGTGGCTTAAGCATAAAAGCTATTGTGGACACAGTGCAAGACTGGGCAGTGTTTCATTCTGTTGTGCACAGGGTCGCTGTAAGTCAGAACAAACTTGATGGCACCTAACAACAACAACAACAGCTTGAGTCACATCTGGGCATTTGCCTTCCCTGGTGAGATGTGACTGAGAGTCTGGGGGTCCCTAGGAATCAAACCTAGACTCCCTGAAGCTGTTTTGTGGCAGCCACTAAAGACGGTGGCCCCATGTGGTCCTCTCTGGACACCCAAGCAAACAGAGCAGACTTGGGGCTCCAGCTCTGAGACAGGAAGCATTCCCCATCCCCCAGGAGACCCACGAGCATCTCCTCCTGGAGGATCCAAGGGCCAGACAATACCACAGAACATATCAGACATCCACATGAGAGAGCCCTGTGCCCCAACTTCCCGTTCCAGATCCTGCTGGGGTTCAACATTCTCATGAGATCTGCCCGAGGGTGGCAGCATATCCTCCATTTTCCCACTGGAAACTTAAGCTCAGAGAGATTCAGCATTCTGCCCAAAGTTACACAGCAGGGTATGCATTCATTTTCCTCAATTCCTAAGCCTGGCGTTTAGATTAAATCAGGCCTTATAGGCAGGCTGGGAGTCTCCAGAAGGTTAAAATGGTTAAATGGTTAAATGCTCAACTACTAGCTGAAAAGTTCGTAGTCCTAACCTAGCCAAAGGTGCCTCTAAAGATAGGTCTGGATCCTTGAAAACCCAACGGAGCACAGTTCTACTCCGCACTTGACTCATTACTGACTCAATGCCAACTAACAAGAAGCAGCCAGGATTACAAGTGTGGCTAGCAGCTCCAACTTGCTGGGTCTGCAGGGAGAAAGGCACATTCAATGGGAACAGCAGGCCAGACCCCCAGTGATGTCTCAGACCTTCCAAAGCCCCAGTCTAAGCACCAAGCAAACACAGGAGGAGAAAAACGACAGAAAGATGGGAAGAATTGGAGCCAGGCCCCAAAGAGCTCTCCCTTGGCCAGGGACACTTGCTGTAGACGGAGAGAGAGGTCCTGAGAAGGGCAGCAAACTTAGAAACCAAGTAGGCATCATTTAAAAAATTTCATTAAGAAAAACATCATGTAGAAAATACACAGCAAGTGCCCACGTGCCCACCTCTCGCCTGAGTGCACTCCACTGTGGATTCAGCAGAGATAGTATCACCATGCAGTTGGTACCCCTTCTCAGCTTTGGAGATCCCTGGGGGCTCCTTCTCAGGCTGAGGTCACCTGCTGACCTAGGCCAGGCACTTGCTACTTGGCAGGTGTATGAGGTTTTAGTGGCTGTGACAAGTTACTACAAACGTGGTTGTCGGTTGTCGTCAAGTCAGCTCCAATTTACAGCCATCCACGGACAGCACAGTGAAACTCTGCCTGGGCTGAGCTACCTTTATGATCATTGGTGTGCCTCAGTGCACTGGTGGGGCCACTGAATATTCAGAGTGTCTTCCAACCTAGCGGCCTTATCCTTCAGTACCATATCAGACAATATTTTGTTGTGATCCATTGGGTTTTCATCAATCAATGTTTGATCTAATTTTTCTAAGTAGATCTCCAGCCTTTTTCCTAGTCTAACTTAGTCTGGAAGCTCTGCTGAAATGTGGCCACCACAGGTGACCCTACTGGCATTTGAAATACTAGTGGCATAGCTTCCAGCATTGCAGCAACACACAAGCCACCCCAGTACAACAAACTGACAGGCAGTGGACCACAAACTTAGAGGCTTAGAACAACACAAAATTTCTTCTCTTAGGGTTCCAGAGGCCACAAGTTTGAAATCAGTCTTGCTGGGCTAAAGTCAAGGTGTGGGCAGGGCTGTTCCTTCTGGAAGCTCTAGGGAAAATCGGTTTTCTTCCTTCTCCAGTTTCTAGAGGCTACCCACAGTCCTTGGCTCGTGGTCCTCACATTGCTCCAATCTCTCACTCAAATGCCCCATCTCCTCTTCCACAGTCGTATCTCCTTCTGTCCCCTCTCATAAGGATCCCTCTGATTACATCAGGCCCACCTGGATTACCCAGGCTCACCTCCCACCTCGACATCCTTGACTTAATCACACTGCAGAATTCCTTTTGCCACAGAAGGTATAACATACCTCCTGGGACTGGGAAGTGGATATCCAGGTGGCCATTCTTCAGTCGACAATAGTGGGCATTAATTAAATGTGCTTTTCCACTATTATATTCTCCTGCCCCTCACTGTCACTGCAAAGAATACTTGGGCCCCCTGTGCCCATCCTGAGGCCCTGTAGAGCACCTGGCTGGCAGGGTCTTTGCCACGAGCAAGAAAATAAAGAAGGTGACAGCTCCCAGGCAGCCGCCTAAGCCAGGCTCCCTGGGCTCTCAGGTGAGGCTGCACCTGCCCTCCCCAGCCCCTGCTGTGCCCACCACGCAGGCCCCTTGCCCACCCGAGGGAAGGGCGCTCCTCTACCCTCCCTTCTGCACATCCTGGCCCTCCTTCGAAGGCAGTCCCTGGAGTTACAGTTTTAATGAGTTCTTTGCCCTCTAATTAGCAGGTGCGGCTTTGAAAGGAAGCGCCTGGTGTTTACCTTGCTCGGAGCCTTTAATAACCGAACCCAAGGAATCGGCGGGCTGGCTCCCGCGTAATCCCCCCTGAACGCTGTGCTTAATGAGGCTTGGCACCAGTGAACCTTCTCCTGCCCTCTCCCAGGCGCCCCACAGCACCCCAGGGGCTTGTTACCAAGGCGTCAGCCCTGCCAGGAGACTTCCCTGAAGCCCAGAGGAGGAGGGGACAGGGCCTTAGGGCAGTTAGTGCCTCACTGGGCGGTATCCTGCCGGCTGCCCTCTGTCCTCCCAGCCACAGTACTAGTTCAGCACTTGGGTGGGTCTAGCACTTTACCTGTCCTCGGGTACTGACACTCTCACTCAACTCTATTGCTGTGCCCACGTTACCAGGGTGACAGTGGGGTAGAGGCATGGGGTGGGGAGGTGGAGGGGTGGGAACTAGAGGAAATGAAGGCCCTGTAAGGACTCAGGTGCTTCTTGCGCAGCATCTGGATTTACCTCACTCACCCACCCACCCTGTAAGGCAGAAAGCATTAACACCCATTTCATGGAAGAGAAAACTGAGGTGCAGAAAAATTGAGGATTTTTTTCAGTACGAAGAGGTGTGCTGGGATTCCAAGTAGAGTGTCTGATGCCAATGCTCCAGCTTTTTCTATCTAATCCAGGGTGGGTAGGAGGAGGAGCAGAGCAGAGCAGATGTCAGTGTTCAAATGTAAAGACAGTGGCATCCCTTGAAACTGTCCCCATACGACCCAACTTAGCCCATCACCAAACGTCTTTCATGTCTTCTGCCTCTTGAAGGTTTTGGAAGGTTGTGGTCACCAAGATTGGAGGGGCTATCCATCAGCCCCAGTAGCCTCAGTGGGTCTCCTGCTATGAGGCCCAGGGAACAGAAAGAGGCAGGTATTGCAGCTGGCTAGGAGGTCTGGGTGGTCTCCTCTGTCTCTACCCATCCAATTAGTGTGCAGAAAGAAGGCTGGGTGGAGCCGGAGTTGTTGAGAAGGGACATCTAGGGCAGGCAAGGTGGCAGCTCTCATAAATCACAAGAGAGGAGGAACCTACAGACACTTGCAACAGCCCTGGGGAGGAGCACGGGCGAGTAGAGGGGTTCTCAGGCTCATCATCTCTTCTCAGTTCCTTTCCCCAGTGCACATTCGCAAACCCAGAGAAGGATTGCACTTTGAGGAGGATTATTCTGGAAAATGAATTTCGTCTTGTACGCAAATGAATCTGCCTCCAGGTTCCTGGGGAAGGCAGAGAGGCACCTCCCACCCCATCTTGTGCTGCTGCCGCCTCTCCCCTCCCTCCCTTGCCTCTGAATAGCCCTGAATAGCCTGCCAGTCTACAGCTGGGAGCTTGAAAGGCCTTTGGAGTATTTAGACGGAGAGAAAAGAGCCTCCTCAGGCTTCTTTTGTTGGGGAAGCCGCCTCCCTCGGCCCCTGCTGGGCCTTCAGCTCTTCCTCCTGCCGCTGCAGCAGTGGCTCCCAATCTGCCAGGCTGCAGCAGTTTCCCCCCAACCCCCCCGCCAGGGCTGTGATTTTTCAGGCCTTGTGGGGCAGGGGGCTAGGTAAGAAGAAAGAAAGCGACTACAAGTGCCCCACTGTCCTATGTCCTGACCTGGCCTGGCCCAACAAGACTTAAGTTACCTGGCATCGGTCACACACGGGCAGTCAAGCCATTTATTGAGAACCAGCTGCATGCAGCCCTGGGAGGTCAACCTAGGAAGGAGACACTGAAGGCCTGGGAGGACATGTGGGGTCACGGCCTTACTGGACGCAAGTTACATGGCCCTTGGCAGGTTAACCCAGCCTCTCTGTGCCACCAGGCCTCATAAGGCACTCATGGGACAGACACACAAAGTATGGGCTATATCATTTGTGGGCCCTGGTACAAAATGAAAACATGGGGTCTTTTGTCCAAAAAATAATGACTTTCAAGACAGTGACAGAGAACATTAAATTGAGGGGGGGCCCAAAGCCCTCCGAGCATGGAGTCTTCCCAAACACGGAGCTCTTCCAGACAGAGGGTCTTCCTGCCTTTGGGGTCTCACTGAGCATGAAACGCACCCCATGAAGCCAGCTCTGGACACAAGTTAGCCACTCAGTGACATCTCTCTCCAGGCCTTTGTGATTGGCTCAAGTCTGGGAGGAAGCGAGGCAGGGCTGGAGTACAGGTTTGCCTAGGAGAGTCTTAGCAAGCTCCCACCTCAAAGGTCTTTGGGTTGGGGTCCCTCCATTACAGCCCCCACTTCATATACGTCTTTCCTTGAGCCACAGGCCCACCTCTCCCACTCAGCAATGCGTCCTTCTCCAACTGTCCCAATGCCAGCCTGCCCCTGCTTGTGAAATCACTGCTTCCTTCTTTTAGAATTCAGCTCAACTTGGCAGCATCCTGGCAATCTAACTTAACAGCTCTGACCCTGCAAGTGCCCTGTGACCTCTAACCTTTCGCCCTTTCTAAGGGCAGCTGGAGTGGGCAGGAGATTCAACCTCTCTATCTTGTGGTCTCCAGTGGCCAACAGAAGGTCTCAGAAACACTGAGTTGTTGGCACTGAATGCCTCCTCCCAGACCACATCTCCCATTTCAACGCAACATGAAAATGCTTTGTCAGACCACGTGACTGAATTTTTAGTTTAGGAAACGTGTTCCTCACAGTTCCAGGCCTACCTGAAATGGCTCTCAAGCTGCCTCTCCAAAACTCCATCTCCACTGTGAACCACAAATGCTTAGAAGAAACCAACAATGACTCCCTGTTCTGTTTTCCTTTTCAATAACTATTTCGGGAAGCAAGGGGAGAAAGTAGGAACAGACATGAGCTTTCAATTCAAGTGGACCTGGGCACTGATGCTTAAGGCATCCTATGACAAGAACATCAAAAAATCCCCAACCAGTTGCCACCGAGTCAATTCCAACTCACAGCGATCCTGTATGTTACAAAACAGAACTGCTCCGTTGGATTTTCTCAGGTATAATTTTTACAGCAGATTTCCAGGCCTGCGGTGCCAGGGAGCGGGTTCTAAGTGCCAACCTATCTGTTAGCAGCAGAGCACAAATCGTTTGTATCGCCAGAACGAAAAGCCAAATGAAACCCACTGCTGTCAGGTTGATTCTGACTCCTAGTGACCCTACAGGACAGTGTACAATTGCCCCATAGGGTTTCCAAGGAACATCCCATGGATTCAAACTGCCAGCTTTGGTTAGCAGCCATAGCTTTTAACCACTATGCCATGACCCCTAAATCATCTGAGCTCCAGTTTCCTCAAGTATAAAACAGCAGTAATAACCTTTGCCGTGCAGAGTGTGAGAGGGTTAGGCGGGTAGCCCTAAAGCACCACAGAATGTGCCTGGAACAGAGCAGTTCCCCGCCAGCATATCAGCTGTTGACATAGCTTCAAGGTCAACAGTCCCACTGGTCACTGTGTGTTGCAAACTCCCGTATGATTAGGACAACGTGTTTATTTTTCTTTGCAATAGGGTTGGGAAGTGCAAACAGTGTGGCCAATCACACATTTCCAGAAGGTGCTAGGAGTTCTGGCCTCTCTGGGTGGGCTGCTTCTCTCCCTGCACCACTCCTCCCCTGCTCTGGGGTGCTGACCCACCATGCCAGGTGCTGTCAGACCCAGAAATGGCTGCCAAGGATGGCAGAGGACGCTGAGTGTCCCGGAACACATGTCATGAACACTTAGCTCAGCCTCGGATACAGGCTGAATTTGGACTCCAGCACTAGGCCCCACCATGACCTTAGCTCTCCTGATCTGCACGTTGTTGGGTACAGGGCCCCGGACACCCCCTCATGCAAGCTCCATGCCAGGCCCGGGCAATGGAGGCCCTGAGGTTGCCCAGTAGGGGGGCAAGGTCAGACCGCAAGGGGCACAGTATGGTGGTCAGAGGCCTGGACTCCCGGCCTGGCTCTACCCCAACCAGCTGAGGGATGTAACTGTGTCTCTCCCCAAAATATATGCTGATACCCTAACTCTCCTACCTGTGACTGTGACCTTGTATGGAAATAGGGTCTGTGCAGATATAATTAAGATGAATGCACTAGATTAAGGTGGTTCCTAGTCCAGTGAGTGGTGTCCTCCTAAGAAGGCCATGTGAATGCACCAGCACACAGGCAGAAGGCCAGTGAAGGCGGGGAAAGAGACTGGAGTGACGCAGCCCCAGGCCCAGAACACCAAAGTGCAGCAAACCACCGAAAGCTGGAAGACAGAAGACATGGATTCTTCCCTAGAACATTCCGAGGGATCATGGCTGTACTGATACCATAATTTCCTACTACCTAACCCTCAGAGCCGTGACAGAACCCACTTCAGCTGTTTTACACCCTCCCTTCCTCCCCACCCCTCAGTAAGTAGTGATTCCTTACAGTGGCTCACAACACATGCACCCAGAAAGGATTTGGTTTGGGTAAGTGTTAGCATGGTAACACGCTCTGACCCGCATTCTCAAGGGTCAGATTACACCTGTGCTGTGTCTCCCTAATGATTTGGAACTGAGCACCAGGCTCCCAGTCAGAGAGGACACTCACAGTCACAGCACGCCCGGTGAGAAAGGACAAACCACTCATGAGCTGTGGTCACCTGCTAAGCCACCAAGTCTCATGACCCCCTCACCCTCCAGGCCCCCAAGTGGCAGACACAGGAGGGTAGTCAGGATCTGGTCCAGGCTCAGACCACCACAGCCACTCCACCTGCCACCCAGGCCCTCTCCAGAGGTCCCCAGCCCCAGGAACGACAGAGCAGCATGGATCTCCCAGCCCCCGGATCGTTTGCCCTGTTGCCTTGTTTAAAGTTTCCCAGACAGATTTTCTCCCCTGAAGAGTTGGACCCTATCATTAACTGTCTGAGAACCCATAATTTTTTTTTTTTTTACAGGATCACAATTCAGAGGCGCAGTGAGTCAGCTGGGTAGTGTCGGCCGCACACTTTGTGGGTGGAAAGCCTGGGGCCATTATCCAGTGATTCAACAAGCATTTATTAAGCATTCTTATGTTTGCCAGGCACTGTCCTAGGTGTTTCCATAAAGACTATCTCAACAATACTTTACTGACTACATACTGTTACGGGGACTCCCTGGCCAAACAGTTAAGTGCTTGACTGCTAACCAAAAGATTGGTAGTCCAAACTCACAGAGAGGCACCTTGTAAGAAAGACTCAGTGACCTATATCCCAAAAAATAGCCACTGAAAACCCTATGAAGCACAGTTCTACTCTGACACCCATGGGTTGCCATGAGTCAGAATGGACTCCATGGCAAATGATTATATCGTTAGGGGTTGAATTAAAAAGCAAACGCCATTGCCGTCCAGTTGATTGTGACTCACAGCAACCCTACAGGACCGGGTAGAACTGTTCCACTGGGTTCCCAAGCAGTGCCTAGGGGATTCAGACTGCTAACCTTTATAACCAGCAGCCACTCTTACCACAATGCCACCAGGGCTGAATGGTGTCCCCTCAAGGATATGTTCAAGTCATAACCTCCAGTACCTGTGAATGTGGCCTTGCAGATATACTCAAGCTAAGATGAGGCAAGTGGGTTGGATACTGATCCACTATGACTGGTGCCCATTCAAGAGAAGGAAAAGACATGCAGAGACATAGAAGGAGAAGGGCACTGACAACAGAGGCAGAGACTGAGGGGCTATGTCCACAAGGCATGGGGCTGACTCCCCTAGGGCTTTCCACAAGGGCAAGGCCCTGCTGAGACCTTGATTACAGACTCCCAGCCTCTTTGTGGCAAACTGTCACAGCAGTCCTAGGACACTAATACATTTACTATTTGTGACACAGCCTTTGGCGAAGGTGTAAAAAGAGTACCATTCAACAACATTCTGAAATTGAGAATAAGCAGAAGGTGCAGACATCCCCAAGACTGCTCCCTCCAATACTATAAGGAGGTTTAGAGAAAACCATGGGGCCACACTGGGCCCAGCTCTCCAAGCTGCCTGCACAGACTCCGTTTCACAGTTAGAATTTCTCCGATGAGGAGGGCTATTGATTCTCCAGCCTAGCACTCTTGCCTGCTCTGCTCCTGGAATACCAGTACACGTGGCCTGGACGCCAGAGGATACAGGCAAGGCTTGGCCCTCCTACAGGTCCTGACCAAACAGACCAGATGCCTGCCATAAACTACCAGCAGGGCTCTGCAGCACCTCCCGGCTGAGTCACCAGTTACAACCACTGGACAAAGACCAAGTCCCCCACTCTCCTTAGGGCCAGGAGTGGTATGTGTCCAGCACACAGCAGGTCCTCAACAGATGCTCGTGGTTGAATAAACAGGCTGCAAGATGAAACAAGAGAATTTTTCATGTGATTAGGGAATTAATTCAATTTGTCACACTGTAGTGGTTGCTATGATGCTGGAAGCTACGTGATCAGTATTTCAAATACTAGCAGGGTCACCCATTATGGTCAGGTTTCAGTGGTACACTCGGACTAAGAGAGACTAGGAAGAAAACTCTGGCAATCTACTTCCAAAAATTAGCCAGAGAAATCCTTATAGATCACAACAGATCATCGTCCTGGATAGTGTAATACAGCGCTGGAAGATGAGCCCCCTAAGGTAAAATGTACTCAAAATACCCAGTGGACTTAAGCCCGCCCAATCATAAAGATAGCGCAGGACCAGGCAGCGTTTCGTTCTGTTGTGCACAAGGTCATCACCGTAAGTCGGACTAAACACCGCAGCAGCTGACAACAGCCAGTCACTCTACTTCCCTTAAGCCTCAGGAAAAGATAACAGAAGCTGACGGGGACAGAGAAGGGTCCGCACCTCCCCTTTCCCCACAGCACCACACCGCGCCTACAGTCGCAGGTACTCAGGACCAGCTGCCGGGATGTCCCTTTCTGGGGCTCCCGCTTTGATTGCTCTTGGCTCCAGCGGCAGCTCATTCAACATAAGCCTCTCAGAAGCCCTCCCCCAGCCCTGCTGGGCTGTAGCCAAGGGGGATGCTGTCACCCCGGCAGCTCTGCTGTTCACACCTGCCCCAGGTCCAGCTCTCTGCACGCCATGCTCCCGATGAGAGCACAGATCCTCCTGCCAAGAGAACCATTCTGTCCGGGTGGCTGCCCACCAGCCCCCTCTCGCTTCCAAGACAAACAAGGAAACAGGCCAGGGCACCATTTTTTTTTTCCATTGTGTTTTAAGTACAAGTTTACCACTCCAGTCAGTTTCTCATATAAAATCTTGCATGTACTTTGCCATGTGCCCCTAACTGCTCTTCCTACACTGGGACAGGACACTCCTCGCCTTCACCATGTTATCTTCCATGTCAATTCGCCCAGCTCCTGTACCTCTTGTCGTCTCATCTCACCTCCACACAGGAGCTGCCCAGCTAATCTCCTGTGTCTACCCGAGCCAAGAAGCACACTCTTCACCAGTATCATTTTAGGTCTTATAGACCAGTTCAATCTTTCTCTGAGGAGTTGGCTTCGGGAATAATTTCAGTCCTGAGCTCACAAAAAAGTCCAGGGACCACATCTTCTGGGAACTCTCCAGTCTGTCAGACCATCAAAGTCTGGTCTGTTCACTAGCATTTGATTTCTGCACTCCACGCTTCTCCCACTTCATCAAGAACTCTTGTTGAACTCCCTTTAAGGGCAGCGTCATGGATTGAATTGTGTCCCCCCCAAAATATGTGTAGCCATGTGGCTGGGCCATGATTCCCCATATTTTGTGGTTTTCCTATGCTGTATGTTAAAGGATTAGGGTGGGATTGTAAATCCCTTCATAGGATCACCTCCCTGCTCCACTGTAAAGGGAGTTTCCCTGGAGTGTGGCTTGCCCCTCCCTTAATCCTTTCATCCTACAAGAGATAGAAGGAAAGGGAAGCAGGCAGAGAATTGGGAACCTCACACCATAAAGCAAGCAGCACCGGGAGAAGAGTGTGTCCTTCAGACCTGAGGTTCCTGCGCCAAGACGCTCCGTGGAGAAAGACTGACACAATACCAGACTTTCCTCCACAGCCAACAAGGGGGAGAACCTTCCATCCTGAATTTGGACTCGTAGCCTACTGGACTGTGTAAGAATAAACCTTTCTTTGTTAAAGGCATCTACTCTGTGGTATTTCTGTTAGAGCAGCCCTAGCTGACTAAAACAGGCAGTCTTTGGTGATGGCCAGGCACCATCTAGTTCTTCTGGTCTCATGTTGATGTAGTCTCTGGTATCTGTGGCCCCAGGGTGCCATTTTGGATTGAGGTACCTGTCAGCCCCATGGAGGACAGGACTGTAGGAGCTGGACTCCAGGATTCTCAGAGCTTCTCCTCTAGGTCTGGAGATCACCCGTTATTTTTGTGATCTTGCTGTCCCTGCAGGTGGCCTGGTTTATAGGAAGATCCTGAGTGCCAGACCTTCCTTGCCCCCTACTGGCCAATTGGCCAAGAGCAAGTCCCTCTACCCCTGGGAGCCTCAGCAGCTTTGAGGTGGGGGGTAGGGGGTAGGCGGCAAGGGGGAAGTGGTGCAGGATAGGGAATGAGAACCTAAATCAAAAGTAGCTCTTGTTACCCCACAGAGAAAGTGCCAGACTACGAGTCAGGGTGCAGGTCATGCACCGCGATTGCCTGGTATGACAGCCACAAGTCACACGTGGTGTGGAGCTCTTGAGACATGGCCAGGACCTACCAGATCTTGAAGACTTAAATATTAAGAACAGAATGTCACACTAAACACTCAATACATGGATTACAAATTGAGAAGATAATGGTTCAGATGCGTAGTGTTCAATAAAACATATGAAAAACAATTCTGCCTGTTTTTACCATTTTCAGCGTGGTTGCTAGAACGCTTAAAAAGACATGTGGCTCTTGTTTGATTCCTACCACTACAGAGGCTCACTGGCAGCTATGCAGCTTCTGGCAAACCAAGTCACACTTTGGAAATGAGGAGGTGGACCAGGTGGCCTCTGCCATCCGCTGGACGGGCACTGTGGCTCTGAGCACTGATCTGGAGCAGTGAGGGCAACAACTGCCAGGGGCAGCTGCCCAATCACAGGTAGCCCTCCTTCTTCACTTGCTCTCTGCTGCTCAGCCACACCCCTACAAGGTTCCTGCTCCCCTTTCTCCTTCCTTCCTTGGGGCCTCTGCCCTGCTTCTGCCCCAGATGCCCATGTGGCTCTGCCTGCCTTTCCTCTAGGCCTTGCCCCAAACTGTCCCTTCTCCAATAGCCCATTCTTGCCACCCCACTGATGCTTGACACACTCTATGGATATGTCTGCTCTGTCCCTTCTCCGCCTGGTTCTGCTTGCTTGGTAACCTCCAACTTCACTGCAGAGGGTGACCAGATGTAGCAAATAAAAACACAGAGCATCCAGTTATATTTAGTTCCAGATAAGTGACAAATACTTTTGTAGTATATAAGTATAGCTCATGCATTATTTGGGATACAGTTTTAAGAAAAAAAACAAAAAACTATTGTCTCTCTAAAATTCAAATTTAACTAGCAAGTCTGTATTTAATCTAGCACCCACCACTGTGGTTGTGGTTAGCTGCTGTAGAATTGGACTCAATTCATGGCAACCTCATGCACAAGAGAATGAAATGCTGCCCAGTCCTATGCCATTCACACATTCAGCTGCAGATTGCACAGTTGTGGTCCATAGAGTTTTCATTGGCTGAGTTTTGGAAGTAGGTTGCCAGGCCTTTCTTCCTAGTCTGTCTTAGTCAGGAAGCTCTGCTGAAACCTGCTCAGCATCACAGCAACACCCGAGGCTAAACTGTCACACAGGTGGTGGCTGCACAGGAGGTGCGTTGGCTAGGAATCAAACCGGGTTCCTGCACAGAAAGCAAGTGTTCCACCACTGAGCCAGCACTGCCCCAGCTGACATCTGCCACTGCTGGGAGTATATTCCTCTCTTATCTTGCTTTGTGCCTCCATCTCCACATGTTAGGATCCAAGCTCCCCAAAGACGGCAGGTGTGGTTTCTGTCTCTCTTGTACCCCTAGACTCAGTATGGTGGGGGCACACAGTCTGGGCTCAGTATTCATTGAACGAATGAGCAAAACCAGTGCTTCCTCTCAGAAGGCAGAGCTTACCCAAGAACACAGCCCCATGCTCTCGGACACACTAACAGAGGGCTCCACTTTTGCAGGAACACTGGCTGGCTGCCTTCTGAGCTCCATCAACAAAAACACCTTACAACTGCGCAGTATAAACAAGAGGCTTCGGCAGAGAAGAGGCTGGGGGACTCCCAGACAGCAGGCCCTGAGACTCTCTCTCCAACCACTGCTCTGCTTACGGTCTTGGTTAAAAAAGGGCAGAGGTGTCTCCAGGAACAGTGTCACTGACATGTCTCCTCCTTCCCCTCAGGGTGCCCTGTCCCCTCTTCAGCTGTCATATGCTAGTCCTGCTGAGTTGCAGCCCTTGAATGGTCTCTGAGGAAGAGTCTAAAGACAGCAGTGGCCCCTGGGACCCTCTGTGCACGTCTGAAGCAGGCAGGGCTGGTCACATGCGGATACGTTCAAACTAAGACACAGCCATCGGCTAGGCCTTGGCTTCACCCAGGGACCCCCATAGCAGATTTTCTGAGCCACCCAATTTGAAACACTGTGATCAGCTTTTCTCCAAACTATCCAGGTGATGTTCTGACACAGAAGGAGGTGACAAATGCAGGGGTCACATTTAGATCAAGATATGGCAGCCCTCCTAGGCTCAGCTAGAAAAGGTGGGTCCCATGGTGGCTCTGTCTGTCTCCCCCAGGAAGATACAAAGGAAACAGAGACTGCACGTGGTGCCTGCCCTGAGGCACTCTGGTCTGGGAGATAAGAGGCAGGAACCAGCAGGACGAAAACACAAGCCTGTGAAAAGCTGAGGGCCTCCTGCTGGGGCAGGGACAGCAAAGCACTTATGATTTCCAGGCAGGGAAGACCCGGGCCACCGGCATGCTCCAGAGGAAGCTAGAGGAGGTAGGATTTCAGGACAGAACTGTGAGTGGTTGGTGAGCCCATGTGTATGCATGTGTGTGCACTTGTACACACACATGTGCACAATACATGCATGTGTATCCTTGTGCACGTGGGGATGTGCATGCAGGGGACAATGAGGCCACCAGCCCAGCACCTCCAAGGCCTGCAGCCTCACCTGGTGGACCCTACTGCCCTCCATCTGTTCCCATGGCCCTTTGATGGTGGCGGTGGGTCATGGCACGCTGTGTGTGCCTCACCTCCAGTTTCCACAGAGGAGACAGAGCTTAAAGCTGAATACCCAATGGGCTTTCCAGGAAGGGGCAGCATTCCAGCCCCTCCACTTTGGATGAGTGGAAGCTGGGGTCCTTGGGGCCTAGGCTACTTTTGCAGTGCCAGCTGGAGGAACAGCCTCCCTTTCTCCTCCCTCCTTCCCTGTCCCGCTCCCTGAGACCCTACAGGGGTGGGAGGGACCCTTCAGATCCCTTGGTCTCCGAGTCCCTCAGACAGGCAGACATGAAGGCCCCCCCGGCCTCAGGGTCACTTGGCCTCTGCCTCAGTGCTGGTCTGAGCAGGCCCAGAAACCCCAACTGGCATGCTGCCCTCAGTTCCCTGGGGTGACCAGCAGAGCAGGAAAACCTCTCTCGGAAAAGGGCAAGGAGGGGCAGGAAGAGAACTGGGGGTGGGGTGAAATTATTCCATTTGGCTTCCTCCAAGCTGACATGAAAGGGGCCTCTTGTCCATAAGTGAGTGTCCACAGCAAAGGCCAAGTGGCCTGGCCCTTGTCCAGCTGGATGAGCAGCTGAGACTCCAACAGGGTGGTCTCTGGGCCGGACAGCCCTCCCTGAGCATGAAGCCACACGAGACACGGGC
Source organism: Heterohyrax brucei (assembly GCA_028571685.1). Taxonomy (NCBI): domain Eukaryota; kingdom Metazoa; phylum Chordata; class Mammalia; order Hyracoidea; family Procaviidae; genus Heterohyrax; species Heterohyrax brucei. The sequence goes on from CM053161.1 coordinate 37,732,068, forward strand.
CAGCCAGGACCTGACGGGGTGAGCATGGTAGCGCGGTGTCTGCCTGAGCAGTGATAGGACAGTTGAGCCGCAAATGTTATCAACCTGCCCATCCACAAAGAGCCCTATGAGGTGCTGTATGTGCACACAGGAGACCCCTTTCAGATGGGTGCCAGGGCACAGGGAGCTGCCTGACCTCAATAGCTGAAGGAGCAGAGCTCGATTCAAACCCAGAGCCCATTCCTTCTGGCACTGAAACCACCTTCTGTGGTCACAGGGGCACAGCATCCCTTCATCTCTCAAGAAAGTGCCCCACCCCCTCAGCTCAGCCTCAGGGCTAGAGGCTCCTATAGGCTCCCCTCTTATCACAGAGGCAGGAGGGTTCTGCCTTCCACGACCAGGGGTTCAACGGCTATGAAAGCCATCGTGGAGACTTTAGGACAGGTGAGGAGAGGTACCCTGGCTGGGCAAGGACTGTCTGTGATTCTAGGACAGCAGGGACAGCAGGAGTGGGATGAGAAGGGAGCCCAGCACCTGCATACCTTGTCCCTCTGCCTTCAGTGCCTTTTCCTGAGGGTGGCCGCTGTGGCCTGGCCTGGGAATTGGCAGGTCTGGTGCAAGTCTCAAAAGCCTGCAGTACCCTGAATGGCCAGACATGAGAGCGATTAGTCTGGTCGAGGTTGCTGCCATGGGACTTCTCTGACAGTTCAGTTCTTAGGTTGTGTCGGTCAGGAAGAGGAAGGGCCTAGCAGGGTGGGGACGCTGCCTCTGCCACTCTTGCGCCCATGTTGGGGGATTACTGACCTTAATGATTGTTCTGGTGTTGAAGGGCCTGCAGAATTTACGAGGTGCACCAGGAACAGTCTGTGCTTATGGCCCAGTTGTGGGCTGCTGCCTGCCAGAGGATGGTAGTACCTCCGAATAGCTGGCAGAGCGAGACGGCCCACTGAGGCACAGCCTCCAAGGCTCCCCCACCTTAACTGCTCTGGTTCTTAAGCACTAGGTGCTGCAGGATGTAGGCCAAGGAGGAAGAGGAGCCACTGGTCCCAGGCACAGCCCTGCTGGGCACCCTGTGAGGCCCATTAGATGGCACCCTGAGCCCTGGGCCTCTCGCCCTGAGTAGACCTCCCACCTAGGCCCCACAGAGTTAAGGTCCCACCTCTCCATCTACCTGGAGTCCTGCATGGTATCTAAGCAGAGGGGCCACCTGAGGGGACAGGCAGCCCCCAGGAAGGATGGGGACTGGGTACGGGCCTGCCCTCCCAACACCCTGCTCAGATTCTTGTCTGGGCACATGGCCCCTTCTGAATCAGGCCTGAAAACCTCCTTACCAGCGTGGTAGTCTCTTCAGCTGCCACTATCTGTCCCTTACAGGAACAACTCTGCCAGGGACAATGATTAATAAAGCCCAGGGGCTTGAGAAGAGGGAAATGAGAGCGAACAAAGGGCAGGTGAGAGCCTACAGGAGAGGCAGAGAGAGGGGCAGAGAAGAGAGACAAGCAGGAGGAAGGGATGCCCAGAGGGCAGGAGGAAGAGAGGAAAGAAAGGCTGACCCAGCACTATGAAAAAAAAAAAGGGGGGGGATGCTGATTGCCGTAAGGACAGTCATCTCTAATAAAAGTAGCTGCTGTTTCTTGAGCACTGTCAGGTGGCTAATGACTATTACTAATGCATTCAATGTCACAACCATCCAATGAGGTGGTGATCACTATAGCCCCATTTTCCTGACAAGCAAACTGAGGCCTAGTGCAGTTACAGGCACTGAAATCTAGGGTGCTGCTCATGTCCCTCAAGGCCCCCTTCCCCCCACCACTGTCAGCAGAGCGCTAATGGGAAAAGTGGTGGGCCACTGCCACCACCAGGAGCAGCTGGCGTGCAGAGCTGGAAGGGCTTGCAGGGCCCCTCCCAGTCAAGCGCCTGGTGAAGCGGGCAGCGGAGGGTCAGGGGTGAGGCCAGCGCTAAGTGGCTTATGCCTCCGTGCAGGGCCGAGTGACAGGCGGCCGGATTAACAAAGACATGCTCTGTTCCCGGGCAGGTCATGTGGAAAGTGCAGTCACGGCCCTGTCACTTCTCCTTTCTTATTTTTTTGTAAGAAGAGATGTTTGTTCCAGAGCTGGGGAGGGGGGTGGCACCCGCCACTTCACCAGCTGTAACCACATCAGCTGCTACAGAGACAATGGGCGCTTCTCCACTGCATCCAACCCTCACCCAACACCCCAGCCCCCAACCAGCCGGAAAACAGAGCCCAGTCTGCTGGCTAGCTTTCTGACAGAGCCGGGCTCCGGAGGGCTGACTCAGAGGCCAGCAGCTGAACACCAGTAATTAGCCCCGATGGTGTCTGCAAAGAGCGGGTGGCGGGCGGGCTCTGGCAGCCACAGGCACAGGAGGGGCGCTGCTGCTCCCTCCTCCCCCCCACCCCCTCAGCAGACTATACTACCTGCTTAAAGGACATTATTTTGGATGCACTGGATTAAATATAACATATCATTAAAATCAATTTACCTGTTTTTTTTTTATTTAACACTCTTTCTAGGTCAGTTTTAGATTTACAAAAGATTGTACAGAATGGGGAGGCCCCTGGGGGTACAAACAGCTACCACACTTGGCTGTTAGCTGAAAGGTTGGAGGTCTGAGCTCGTCCAGATATACCTCGGAAGAAAAGTCTGGTGATCCACTTCTGAAAACTCAGTCATTCAAAATGCCATAGGGTACAGTCCTACTGTGGCACGAGGGGTCTCCATACATTGGGGCTGACCTGAAGCCACTGATACAGAAAATCCAGAGAGTTCTCACAGACTTCCTCTTCCCTCACCAACTATCTCTGCTATAACTAACATCTTTCATTAATGTGTCATGCTTGTTACAGCTGATAAGCCAATATGGATACATTTGGTGGCCTAGTGGTTAAGTGCTACAGCTGCTAACCAAATGGTCAGCAGTTCAAATCCACCAGCCACTCCTTGCAAACTCTATGGGACAGTTCTACTGTGTCCTGCAGGGTCACTATGAGTCGGATTCAACTTACCTGCAGTGGGTTTTTATGTGTAGTTGACGTGAGGTTCACTCTTGTGTTGTCCAGTCTTATGGCTTTGGACACATGTATGATGTCATACGAGGTCTGACAATTAAGTCCATACACTTAATTGCTCTAAGTGCTACATACCTCACTGCTGAGTATCACTATGCTCACCTTTGAAGTATTCCCCTTGGGAAGCTATGCACCGATGCCAGCGCCTAGTCCACTCTTCAACGCAATTTTGGAACTCTTTCTGGAATGGCTATTGTGCATGGTAGCACAGTAGCACCGTATAGTTGTCTGTGAGGGAGTTTTTAGCCAGTAAACAATTAACTGTATTGAAACACCCTCCCTCCTCACCTGATCTGGCTCCTGATGACTTTTTTCTTTACCTGAAGATAAAGGAAATACTAAAAGGAAGACATTTTGATGACATTCAGGACATCAAGGGTAATGTGATTACAGCTCTGATGGCCATTCCATAAAAAGAGTTCCCAAACTGTTCTGAAGGGTGGACTAGGTGCTGGCATCAGTGTATAGCTTTCCAAGGGAAGTACTTCGAAGGTGACCATGGTGATGCTCAGCAGTGACGTCTGCAGCATTGTCTGCGGTGAGCTCAGGAACTTCTCTGGCAGTTCTCACGTGTCCACCATCACGGTGTCACACAGAATAGTTTCATTGCCCTAAAAATACCCCATGCTCCTCTTGTCACCTCCCCCCCGATCTTTTTACTATCCCTCTAGTTGTGCGTTCTCCAAATGTCCTACATTTGGAATCATGTGGTACTCAGCTTTTCTGGCTGGCTCCTTCACTTAGCAACATGCAACTAAGGCTCCTCTGTGTCTTGGCATGGCTTGACGGTTCATTTCTTCTTCTTATGGTATATAATACTCCATCTTACGGATGTACTACAGTTACTCAGACACCTACTGAAAGACGTGTTTGTTGTGTCCAGTTATTCCTTTTTTTTACTTCTTTTTGTGTGGCTACTAGACATTTGGAGTCCTGGCAGAATAATGTGTAGGTGCCCAGCTGCTAACTGAAAGGCTGACCACTGAATCCACTTGCTACTCCACAAGAGAAAGGACCTGGCAACCTGCTTCTCTAAAGGGTGCAGCCTTGGAAACCCACTGGGGCAGTTCTGCTCTATCCTACAGGATCATTAGGAGTTTGAATCAGCTTGTTGGCACACAACACAACAACAATCTTGTTTGCTGAAGGTCTCTGGGTGGCACATACAGTTTGCACTCAGTTGCTAACCTGAAGGTCAGTGGTTTGAATCCACCCAGCAGTACAATGGGAGAAAGGCCTCACCATCTGCTTCCACGAAGATTACAACCAAGAAAACTCTGTGGAGCTGAGTTCTACTGTGTTCACATGGGGCCACTATGAGTCAGAATGGCTTTGATGGCAACAGGTTAATCTTGTTTGCAATCAGCATCGCACTCTGTGGCTTAAGGTGCAGGCTGACAACTGAGGATGGATTTTCAGGCCTCGGAAGCTGGGACGCTGTTTTGATACTCGATCTAGTGTCTCACGAAGTAAACACTGCAAAGGTAACAACAATGATGAATCTGCAAAACATCTCACAACGTGGATAAATCCGGAAGGCACTATGCAGAGTGCAATTAGTCACAAAAGGACAAACAGTGTATGAGACCACTATAAGAAGCACTCAACAAAAGATTTAAACAGAGAAAAACATTCTTTGATGGTTATGAAGGTAGAGGGAGGGAGAGGGGACTCACTAACTAGATAGTAGACAGGAATTGCATACAATACAGGGAAGAACATACAATACAGGGGAAGTCACCACAAGTGGACTAAACCAAAAGCTAAGAAGTTTCCTGAACACTTAGAGGGACAGAGTAGCAGGAGCAGCAGTCTGGGGACCATGGTTTCAGAGGACATCTAGTCAACTGGCATAACAAATTTATTAAGAAAATGTTGTATATCTTATTTTGTTAGTGGTGTCTCGGGTGTTAAAAGCTAGCAAGCTTTTAAACATCAATTAGTCCCAATCCTCCTGGAGCAAAGAATGAAGAACACCAAAAATAAGGCAAGCACGAACCCAAGAGACAAGAGGACCACACAAACCAGAGACTCCATCAGCCTGAGACAAGAAGAAGAGGATGGTACCCAGCTACTACCAACGACTGCTCCAACAGGGAGCAAAACAGAGAGTTCCTGACAGAGGAGAAAAGCGTGGCGCAGAACTCAAATTCCCGGAAAAAAGACCAGACTTAATGATCTAACTGCGACCAGAAAAACCACAGAGGACACGGCTCCCTAACTTTCTGTTAACCCAGAACTAAAACCATTCCCAAAGCCAACTCTTCAGACAAAGATTAAACTGTACTATAAAACAGAAAATAATAGTCACGAAGAGTGTGCTTCTTAGTTCAAGAAGCTACATGAGACTAAATGAGCAGCTCCAGGCCAGAGGTGAGAAGAGAGGGCAGAAACGGACAGCGACTGGTTGAACGGATACAGGAAATGCAAGGTGTAAAGGAGTGCGCTGTCACATTACAGAGAGATCAACCAGAGTCATACAGCAAAGCGTGTATAAATTTTTGTATGAGGAACTAACTCGGAGATGTAAACTTTCACCTAAAGGACAATTTTTTTTTAAAACAAAGAAATACAATGTGCAATGGACACATCAGCCCTGGGGCAAGGACTAGAAGGCGGCGGGGGACAGCAGAGAAGCTGGTAATCGGGGACCCAAGGGTGAGAAAGGAGTGTGCTGATACGGTGTGCAGCTGGTCACCAGTGCTACAAAAGAATATGTATCCTGTTTAATGAGAAGCTAGTTTGTTCTGTCAACCTGCATTTAAATTACAATAATAGGAAGTAAAACATGAAAGGACTCAGTTACTTGTATACCAATGTTCGTTGCAGCGTTATTCACAATAGCCAAAAGGTGGAAACAAGTCAGGTGTCTGTCAAAACACACACAGATAAACAAACCATGGTCCCATCTAGACACTGGAGACATGTAGCCATGTAAGGGGACGCCCACCCTCTCCTTACTGTCTGGAGATGCCTGACCAGGTCCCATGCTTCTGCTCAGAATCAGTCACCTGCCCCTTTTCTGCCATTTGGGGGTCAGGCTAGAGCTCGCCTACCTCCAGACCCCAACACCTGAATGTCTCCCAAGGCTGGGTCACTGTGAGCTGGGTCACGTGGCCAAACAAGGCTTGACTTAGGGCTCAGACATCTGTTAAGCCCACTGCTGTCAGGTCGGTTTGGACTTAGAACAGCCCATCTGTGACGTGGTAGAACTGCCCCACAGAGTTTCCAAGGCTGTAATCTTCATGGGAGCAGATTGTCAGGTCTTGTCTCCTGAAGAGTTGCCATTGGGTTGGAACCACTGACCTTGTGTTAGCAACTGGATGCTTAACCACTGTGCCACCAGGGTTCCTTAGGACATGGAGGACGGGAGTGGAGGACAGAAGACCTGTGACCCTACTGAGAGAACGAGAAAGAGAAAGGGAAGCAGACAGGGGAAGAGCAGGAGGAATAGAATATAGATACACTAGAAGGATCTCAGGTAGACTATCTGCGGGACTGCCTGATAGCAGCCCCAAGAGGCCTACCCATGCCCTCCCTGTGAGCTGTCTTCGGCTAGTTCTTACTGATGGAGGAGGGGAAACAGTATGAGACCACAGCCCCTTTGTGTCACGGCACAGCCTTTCACAGTATTAGGGCCCACAAGGGGGTCTCCAGCCCACCCCCAGCCCCATGCCATGCTCTGGGTGGCCGCGGACACAAGCCCATGTTTCCTCGGCCACCTATTTTTAGATTCCTCAGTCAGTGCCACTAGCTTCCTGAAGGCAGCCCTTGGGAGCTGTGCAGTTTGTTTTTATTTCACAGAATGAGGGCCATGGAGAATAAACACCAGCCAGAGACTCATAGTGGTGGCATTACCCAGTGCAGCCAGGGAGAGATCGCTGCCTTCATAACCCAGGCCGGCTATACACACCAACGCCTGCCTCTACCCCTCCTGCCCCCTGAGCTACATATAAAGTCCCCAGAGGGGCCTGGGGGCGCCAGGTCAGCTTGGAGGCTCAAGAGTCTCCACTGCCCAATGAGGAAATTTCAGCTCAGACTGAGAAAAGATCCTACTGGACTCTAAGAACTTGCCTACATAGTCCCAGACATTCCTCCTTCTAATCTTCAGCCCAATCCGAGGAGTGAGTTGTTACTATCCCTGATGTACAGACGCAGAAACAAGACTCAGAAAGGTGAGTTTTGCCCAAGGCTCCCAGCTGAAGGTAGGTGAAACATGGTTTGAACCTGGGGACCTTGAACCACCTGGTGGAAGGCCTACAAAACATCCTACTGGGCTATGGTGCAGGTGAGCCGGGAAGATCTCACTGCACTGAACACGATTGACTTGGGGCTATTTGTTACAGCAGTTAGCGCTGCCTGCCCTGTCTACTACTGGGCCTCATCAAAGCCTAAGCTGGGAACCTACATAAAGGAGCGCACAGTATTCTCAGTTTGAGATTGGGGTATAAATTGGATTCCACTTAATGACAGTGAGTTTTGTTGCACTTTTGGGCCTCCACGTCAGGATAGTCATGGTGCTGGTTAAAAATGCAAGTTCCTGGGCCCCACCCCATACCTCCTGACTCAGAAGCCCTGGAACCTACGGTTGAAAGCAGCACCCCTGATGAACAGCTTTGACAACTGTTAAGGAATGAGTTGTGTCCCCCTATCCCCCAAAGTATGTGTTGGAATTCCAATCTCAATCCCTGTGGCTGTAATCCCACTAGGAGATAGAGTTAACGCTACCATAACCATGTATGGTATGTCTTTAATCTAACTAATTTGGGGATGGATATACAAAGAGCAGACTACACACACACAGAAGCAAGCAGAAATAAAGGCAAGATAGATGCCAGGTGGTGATCTCCACAGAACGCTCAGAGAAACAGTCGAGAAAGCTGAGCTAAGGATTTTCCCCCAAAGCGAACAGAGCCTTCCCCTAGAGCCCGTGCCCTGAATTTGGACTTCCAGCCTCCCAAGCTGTGAGAAAATTAATTTCTGTCCTGTAAAGCCAGCCACTCGTAGTATTTCCGTCACAGCAGCCCTCGGAAACTCTGACACAACTGATGAGTGCATCAGAGCATAAAAATGCAGCTGCTCACCTGACGCCGGGGAGGGGACACACTGTCCTCCTGCCTGAGCCCCCCTCCTGGGGCTGCTGTACATACAGACACTTGGGCAAAGCAGGAGGGAGAAGGTCACTCATGGCTGATCCAGGGGCAGATTAACAGTAAATACAGTGCATGTCGGCTTGCCCTGAGCACAATACGCACAGGCTTAACTGTATTTATTTGCTAATCTGTGGTAAGCAGTTTCACCCCATCTTTGCCACGGTGGGGGTCAGGTGGAATTGTGCACCACGGACTGGGGGGAAGGCACAATCAGGCCCACGCATACTGCTCTTATTGGACAATCAGGCCCTGACAGCCACTCTGTAAAAGGGCAAACCAGACCTTCATGAGGGTCCTAGCTTTATGCAGGGACAAGCTCACTGAATTTGGATTACACTGCAGACAGGTGGGATAAATCGTGGCTGAAGCCTTGTTATGATGGTTCTGAGTATCAGGATTAAAAGAATAGTGATTAATTGGGGTTCTGGAAGCTGAGCCGCTGCAGAGATGAGCATGTGTGTTCAGACTGGCTTGCTCTCTTTTACTTCCTCTCTCCCTTCCTGGACTGCAGCTCCTCTCAGGTGACATTCAAGGATGGGAAATTGGAAGCGGATGATTGCGGGATGGAGGCAGGCAGTCACAGCTGCTCTGAGGTCTCTGCCGGGTAGGGAGGGTCAGTTATCTGGATAGTCATCTCTGGATCTCTCCGTGTGCACCCCCCCCCCCCCCGCTCACTTCTCCTTCCCACTGCTGCGACCTTCCCAGGCTGCTCTGCACCCACATTGCCACTTGGGACCTACCCATCAGAGGGTTGGGGAGGGGTGGGTAAGAGAGGTGAGGTCTTGGGGTCTCACTTTGGTGCGACCAGCAGCAAGATCTGACAGCCGGGTCTCTTGACATCTGGAGGGGTTCACCGGGCTGTTACCTGAGCAGGTGAACCTTTGCAGCCTGCCCGGGGCAGGGGAGGGGCACAGGCAGACATGAAACACAGCAGAGCTGGAGACAAGGGGCGGAGGAGCACTGTTCAGAAGGCAACAGAACAGGGAGCAAAGTCCTAGGTATACCCAGCAGCCTGACTTTACAGGGTTCTCCCCAAGTACCTTTGGGGGTCCTGTAACAACCTGGCTGACTCCCACCTCCAGGTCCACTCACCCATCTCATCTCGAGTGAGGCTTTCACAGGTGAGGGCACAAAGAGCCCACTCTCAGGTGTCGAGTTTTAAAAGCAGACAGTTATTTCTGGAAACCTAGGAACCACTCCACACCAGGGGCTTCCTCCATGCCCCTCAGGAATGTGGGTGCCTCCCCAGTGGCTGGGTTATTAGCAAACCCTTCCCTCCCAGCCCCCTACCCTGTGGCACTGCTTTGCTAGGCCTAAATGGCTCATAAAATCACCCAGAGCCGACCTGGGAGGTTTAACCATAAACATTCCTGCAGTGGGCTTGGCAACCTTTCCCCAGCCGCATGCCAAGGCACTGTGTGAGGTGAAGGGGGGCGGTCCCTAGCTGGGCCCTGTGGGTGTGGGGAAGGTTCTGGGCCACTTTGGAGAGCCACAGCTGAACCAAACAGAATTCTGGGCAGTGATGGAGAAGCAGAAACTAGGGAAGAGAAGTTGAGACCCTCAATCAGTGATCCTTCAATATCCAAGGGGAGCAGGCTCAGAGATGCCAGCTAGTCCTGCAGGGCCCAGCTCACCTGGACCAACTGCCTGTGGCAACTTTGCCGGCATCTCTCATTCTGGTAGCCCTACTGCACCCCCAAATACCAGGAGGCAGGCAGGCTTGGGCTGAAGGGATGGGACATATCCAGCCATCTGAGTGGGCTGGGCCAAGATGCTTAACTTTTTACCTGCTCAGTTTTCCCATCTGCAATATGGGTGACTAGAATCTAAACCAGAAGGTTGTTGTGAGAAGGAAGAGCCATCATGAGATGGGGATGATGAGCTCTCTGGAGCCCCTGACTTAAGGAGCTGCTTCACAGCAAGGGCCCCCAGTAGCTCCTCACTTATTTCAGCCATTCCGTTTCCATGTCAAGGTGGAAGGTGGGACTCCTGGCCTCTGCCGTGCTCCAGGACCCCCTAGCAGGGAGTTGCAGATGTGAGGACAGATAGCCTAACAGGTGTCAGAGGGCCTCCAACAGACCTAATGAACCACCCTGTCGACTCCCCTCACCCTGACGTTCACTTTAACCTAATAAAACATGGGATAAGTGGCAGAAAGCGAGCTTTCCCCACTAGGAAAGGGAAAAGACAATCAACAGAATGGAAGAAAATATTTGCAAATCAAATATCTGATAGGAGTCTTATTGTTGTTGTGTGCAGTGGAGCTGATTCCAACTTATAGCAGCCAAGAGTCCCACAGGACTTCCTAGGCTGTAATCTTGATGGGAGCAGACTGTCAGATCTTTTCTCCTGTTGGGTTCAAACTGCCAACTTTCTGGTTAGTGCCTAAGTGCTTAATCATTGCACCACAAGGGCTCCTTGGTAAGCATCCGCTATCCAGAATATGTAAAGAGCTTTCACAACTCAATAACAAAAACCCAAACAACCCAGTTAAGAAATGAGCAAAGGACTCGAACAGAGACATGTCTAAAGACACACAAAGGGCAAACAAACACACCAAAAATGGTCGGTATCATCAGCCATTAACCCATAGGCATTGGGCTGATTTCAACTCATGGCTACCCATGCATGCCCCACAGAATTGCCAAGGCTGTTAATCTTTATAGATTGCCACATCTTCTTCCTGCTGGAGGTTCTGAACCACCAACCTTTTGGCTACTGACAGCCACCAAAGCTCCTTTCATTAGTTACTGGGGAGATGCAAATCTAAACCACTTCACTCCTAGTGGGAAGGGTGTAATAAAAAAGACAGAAAACACACATGTTGATGAGGATGTGGAAAAACTGGGACCCACATACATGGCTAGTGGGAATGTAAAACACGGCAGTCCCTGTGGAAGATAGCCCGGCAGTTTCTCGAAAGGTTAAGTGTAGAGTTACTATATGACCCAGCAATTCCATACTGCTAGATATATACCCTAAGAAATGGAAACATATGTTCGCACAAAAACTTGTGCATGAGTGTTCAAACAGCACTGTTCATCATAATTGGAAAGTAGATGCAACTAAGTGTCTATCCATAGAAGACAGGACAAACAACGTGTTCTGTACATACAATGGAGTATTATTCAGCCATGAAAAAATTCTGATAAATGCTACAACACGGAGGAACTGTGAAAATAGGCCAACTGAAAGGCACCAGATACAAAAGACTATCATGAGGTCCACTGATATGAAATGTCTAGAAAAGGTAAGTCTATGGAGACAGAAAGCAGATGAGTGGTTTCCAGGGACGTGAAGGATTAAGGGGTGACAGCTAATGGCTCCGGGGTTTCTTTTGGAGGTGACGAAAGTGTTCTAATTGATAGTGACGGCAGCTGCACAACTTTTCAAATGTTCTAAAGACCACTGAATTGTATATTTTGAAGAGTGTACTGTATGGGACGTGAATGATACCTCAACAAAGCTGTGACCAAAAAAATGCAGGAAGCAACTTTGCCTGCCATCCCCTCCCTGGGTCTGCCCACCTACAGTATGGACAGTGCACCTGGAAGGGGACGGGGCACAGCTGGTCATGGCCACCATCCTCTAAGGGACTGTTTTGGGTGGTGGGCCTTCAGGTCTGGCCAGAAATATCAAGCCACCTAGGCTGAAAACCCTGCAGAGCACATTTGTGCTCTGAAACACATTCAATCCCAAAAGTCCCTGGTGGCAAAGGCGTTTGTTATAGCTACTCAAGACCAGTATTTTGAGCCCACCTAGTGGTGTCATGGAAGAAAGCCCTGGCAATCTGCTTTCATAAAAGTTACAGTTAAGAAAACCCTATAGAGCAGCTTTACTCTGTAATACATGGGGCTGCCATGGATTAAACTGATTCCATGGCAACAGTTTGGTTTTATTCTATGCAGATTATACCCCAACAAAGCTGATCAAAAAATAAAACATTTGTACACACTGACACACAGTTATCCTCAAGACAGCTAATATCTATAATTAGCCTCATTTTACAGACAAGCACACAAGGCCCAGAAAGGTTAGGTAATCTGTTCAAGGTTGCACAGCAAGGAGACTGAGGATGTGGGAAGATGGTTCTCCAGGTTGGAGGTGGTTATTCCATCTATATTTCTGTCTCCTTATTGGGTTCCCAGGGTCAGGAACACGGCTGTCTTACTGTCTGTGTCCCTATAACCCTACCCTAGTGACTCCAGAGCCACCGTGGATGTTAAGACAGAGGGAAATAAGGGCCCTTTGTGGTCAGAATGACAAGGGCAGCATTCTGTGCCAGGGAGAAAGACGGCAGAGGCGCCCTGGACTTAAACACAGAGGCCTGGGAGATGACCTTTCGCCACCGGATGCTGGTCTTGACCTCTATCTCAGCCCCCCAGGGTGAGGGCAGCGTGGGAGGGTCAGGGGACCAGCTAGGCCATGGGCTCAGCCAGCAGCTGAGGCCAGCAGGGCAAGAAGGGCTGGGACTCTTGCCAGCTTCCTTGCCAGGCAGAGGCCACGCACTACAGCCAAGGCCCTGGCCCTGGGCCCATAGCCGTCTGCCCTGCCCTGGGGGACAGCCCTCCCTTCAGCACCCCAGGGCTCCAGTGAGAGGTGGCAGGAGTCCCCTCCAAGGGCTATAAGTCTCCTGGAAGTAAAGAATCCAGAAAACATGGCTTGGTTGCTTCAGGAAGGAACAAAACACAGCAAAGGCAGACTAGCACAAAGACCCCGTCTACAAAGGCGGCAGCTGCAGGGGTCGGAGATGAAGAGAGACCATAGCATCAGTTCCCAGGCCCTCTGCCTCCTACCCAGCATGGACCAGGTTCAGGCATTCTGGAGGCCTCAGTGGTGTGGATCCTAGGACCAGGCAGCTGGGTCTGAACCCTGGCTTAGCTGAGTAACCTTGGACAGATGACAGCGCAGCTCCATGCCTCAGTTTCCCCATCTATATAACAAAGATGATGATAGTGACTACCCAGAGAGTTGCTGTCAGATTCGATGTGACAGGAGGTGTCAAGTGTGGGGGTGGTAAGCGCCACAGGAGGAAGGTTTGTACTCAGGACTAGGGCTGTCAGCTGCCCCCATCCTGAGTAGAGGCATGTGCTTCTGCACTTTGTCCACGAGGCACCAGCTCAGGAGACACGGGCAGTGGGTACTCTGTGAAGCTCGGTCCCTGTCCTGTACAGGGTAGGGTTGGCAACTAGAAACTCGGAAGAAGAGCTGGCCGTGCCCACTGAAGCTGAAAGGAGACCTGGTAGTGTAATGGTTAAAATTTCAACTGCTAACCAAAACGTTGGAGCCCACCAGCTGCATGGTCCCCTGAAGTGGGGGCAGCTTGGCAGTGTTGCTGGGCCTCCAAGTGAGGGGGCGGGAAGAGTATATTTGCCAAGGTTGAAATTCCATGCCACCTGATGTCAGTGGCATGTGGCACTCAGCTTCCATAAAATTAAACGAAACCAAAGCCATTACCATCAAGTTGATTCCAAACTCACAGTGACCCTACAGGACAGAGTAGGGCTGCCCCACACGGTTCCCAAGGAGCGCCTAGTAGAATCCAACTGCAACTTCTTGGTTAGCAGACATAGCTCTTAACCACTACCTTGTCACATGGAGTCACTATGAATTGGAGTTGATTCGACAGCACCCAACAACAGCCAAACATACACATGCCCCCGGCTCAACAGTCCCACTCCTATAGCAGCTACGCCCAATCAATGCTGCCATTGCTCACCTGGAGACATGAGCTAGAATGTTCCTGGCAGCCCTGTTATTCACAAAGTCTGAAAGTTGGGACCACCCAACTCCCTCAGTAGAAGGCTGGATGAGCGCACTGTGGTGGCCTCGGGTGTTAAGAAAAGGAACAGACTAGGTAAGTGACACACAGATGAATCACATGTGCATTACAAGCCAAACAGTTCATCTGGTGTGATTCCATTTATAGGACATTAAAAACAAAGAAACCCAAACAAACCTGTTACCACTGAGTCAATTCCAACTCATAGTAACCCTACAGCACAGAGTGGAACCACCCCATAGGGTTTCCAAGGATCAGCTGGTGGATTCAAACTGCCAACCTTTTGGTTAGCGGCCCTAGCTCTTAAACACTGTGCCACCAGATCTCCATAGGAAGCTGAGGAACAAGAAATCTACTCTGTAGGGACAAGAATCAGACCATGGTGGGCCTTTGGAGGACACAGGGTGGGGGTTACACAGGCATCGGGTGGGGTGGAATCTCAACCTCAGCAAACACTTCCCACCTCCTCCCCTGGAGACCCAAAGGACATTGCCAAGTACCCCCACATCAGGGGATGGTGCAAGCTGGTGCTGACAGCCAGGACAGGGGCCCTGCCAGCCATCTGGTCAGCAGCACAAAACCAGATGTTAACTATTGTCCTGAAGTAATCTTTAAACCTTAAACCAAAATATCCCCTGAAGCTTTCTCAAAACCAAACAATGGTTGAGCTTAAAGAAGGATTCGATAGGAACCCTAGATTTCGGTGAGTTTATGTTAATATGAAGGAGAAACAACTCAGAAAAGAAAGGGGTGGACGGTTGCAGAACTCAAAGAATGTTATCAACATCACCAAATTGTACATGTAGAAATTGTCAAATTGGTGTATGTTTTGCTGTGCATATTTTCAACAACAATTAAAAAGAAACAAAATAGCCATAACTTAGAAACTAGAGGGCAGTATGTGACATGAAGCAGCCTGTCCTTCTGTCTCAGCACCTAAGAAGGCACTGTGCTTAGTTGGTCTTACAGATTTAGGAAGAACGGGAGCTGGCGGCCTGGGTATCATTTAGAAAATGCTGCCACTACCCCCGGTTGCACGGCTTAGGTGGTGTGTGGGCTGGGTCTCAGCTGGTGTCCTTGTGCCGTGTGAAATCTGGCATGATACAGCTGGGACCATAGCTGACACAAACCTCTTGGCGCAGAGAGACCCTCGGCCCCTGAGATGTACCCCAAAGATAAGCTGTCACAGGCCTTTTTGCTCCAATCTCCAGGCCTCACAGAAGGAGGCTGTGCCAGGAATGGTGCCACCTCTGTTCTGCAATGTGATCACCCCTCTGTCACCCTGTACCATGAAACCTTGGCCACTGTTTGGGGGGCTGCCAGGGGGGTAGGTGTGGCCCCCCACCTCACCAGCACTGCCACGTTTCAGTTGACAGCTTGACCATATCCCCTTCCTGGAACCTCTTGCCTGTGGCCCCCTCACTCCTATGAAAGGCTGGGCAGGCTGTGCCCCCGAGAGGACCCCAGAAATCACTGTAGTCTCCTGGGACTGCTTGGAATCACAGTTGGCATTTCCGCAGGAGGACTTGCAACGGAAATAAATTGGGGGGCGGGCTTGGGCTCTTCCTGCCAAGTGCTCCACTGGGAAATAGGAATTGATGCTCTGAGCTTTCGTGCGTGCGTGCTGTGTATGAGTGTGTGTGTGTGTGTGTGTGTGCGCGCGCGCATGCACGCACGTGTGCGTGTGTCACTGTCTGATGGATGGAGCCCCTGCGGGACCCTCTCCCTGCACCTGAGCCTCTCAGATCCTCCCTATCCCAGTTTCCTCAGCAGCTGTCACTGCTATCCTATAGGGCCAGCTGGATGGCTGGACCACGGAGCAGGCAGAACCCCCCATCCATGGCTTCCTCCAGGCCCCTCTCTCCACTGCCTGCTTTCTGTTGGGGCGGGTGCTTCAGAGGGGCTGGGAAGTCTGGGTGGGTCTAGGAACAGACTCAGAAGAGATTTCAGGCAAGAACTGCAGGCCAGACAGAACCTGACACCCTACCCCCGACTCCAGAAGCAGGTGAGGCAGTTGGGGAGGCATAATGTGGAATTCTAGCCCCCATAGTTAGATGTGCTGGAGGTAGCTGCCCAGGCTTGAGCCCTGGCTTCATCATTTCCCAGCTGTGTGACCCTAGTCAAGTTACTTGCCCTCTCTGGGCCTCAACATCCCCCTCTGTATCTGGGGTACAGGAATGGTGCCTGTGTTCCAGAAAGTGATCATCCCGGTAGTGTTAAGAGTGATGGCTGATCCCAGCAAGTGCCAGAAACACCAGCAATATCAACAACAGAATACCTGTGTGCACCAGCTGCCTGAGTTTCCTCATGCCCCCATGGTCAGGGTCAGACCAGGCGGATTTGCACTTACTACTTAAATAAAAAGGAGCCCTGGTGGTACAGTAGCCAAGCAAAAAGTCAGCAGTTCAAACCCACCAGCAGCTCCTTGGGAGAAAAGACCTGGCAATCTGCTTACACTCTAGAAAATCCTATGGGGTTATTCTGCTGTGTCATATAGCGTCACTATGAGTTGGAATCAGCTTGATGGCATACAACCACCACCACTAACCTAAAGGTTGGTGACTCAATCTTACCCAGCAGCTCTGCAGAAGAAAGTCCTGGTACTCTGCTTCTATAAAGATTATTGTTGTTGTTGGGTGGCACTGAGTCAGCTCTGGCTCATAGTAGCCCATAAACAACAGAACAAAACACTGTTCCTGCTCCATCCTCACAGCTGCTGTTACGCTTGATCCCACTGTTGCAGTCACGTGGTCGGCCCACTTCATCGAGGGTCTTCTTCTCTTTTGCTGACCCTCTGTCTTACCAAGCATGATGTCCCACAGGGCTGGTCCCTCAGGACAGCATGCCCAAAGTACACGAGACAAAGTCTCGCCACCCTTGCTGCCAGTGGGCACTCTAGCCGTACTCCTTTCAAGACAGCCGAGAAAAACTCCACGGAGCAGTTCTACTCTAACACACGGGGTTGCTATAACTTGGAACTGACTCCACAGCAATGGGTTTTATGTGCCAGGTACCACTCTGTGTTCCTTGGGGTGTAACTGAAAGACCAAAGTCCTATGGGAATGGGCCGTACCAGGTTCCAGCAGGGCATGGGAAAACAGACAACCAACAAGATAAACAAGTGGGAAAATACATGTCATGAGCCACACGTGCAAAGAAGGAAAATAAAGCTTGAGGAGTGGGCTACAACCTGGGAGATGGGTGATCAGGGGAAGCCTCACAGAGAAAGTCACAACTGAGACAACAGCCAAAGGGAGCAACCCACGTAGACACCAGGAGGAAGAGCAAGTGCAAAGGCCCTGAGCGACAAACATGGCTGGCTGTGAGTTCCCAAAAATAGCAAGATAAGCTAGGTGAGAAGAAGGAGGATGCCCTGAAGTCAGAGGGGTGGTTAGGTCACAGAGAACCTTGTGGGGCATTACAACGGTGTGTGTGAGTGGTCAGTTAGTTTTGAGGCCCTCCAAGGGGTACTATAAAACACAGGGTAGGAGTGCGGGGGACCGGCTGGCAGCGAACCCCCACCACTCCCTCTGGGCCCCTCCACACTGGCCCTGAGGCCACCCTGGGAGCCTGGGCCTCTCAGCTCCGCCAAGCATCGCATGTCTTGCACAATTTCCCGGAGCCCATATCTGACAGAGCCATCTGTCTCAAACAGACCCCAGCGCTTGCCTCCAGCTGGTCCCTCGCACGAGCCAGCATTCTCAGTGACACTGCAGAATACTCATCTGCCGCCGCCAGCTCTGTTGGCGTCCCCTGAGACATGTCAAGGAGGCCAGAAGCACGGGAGAGCCAAGATCCCAACAGGCCGGGGCAAGCAGGGTGGCATTCCAGGTCAGGCAGCATGGTGGCCCCTCCGATGGCTCCGGGTATGTTCCAGAGTGGAAGCACATTTTGCAAGCGTTTCCCTCCAAGTGAAGCTACTTCCCGCTGTGTCACAGCCCCTAAGCCCCACCACACTACAGGACAAGGACAAGCAATCCATATCTTGTCTTGAGTTTTTTTTGTTTTGTTTTGTTTTTTAACTTCCTACACTGGGAATAAAACATCTCTCTCTGGCTGAGAGTACTTTTAAACTTCCCAAGCGATACTGGAACAGATGTTCAAATAGCCCCCAAATCTTTCATCTTTCCAAAAAAAATCCAGTCTGAAGCTATTCAGCAACTGGACTAATAGACATGTAAGCCACAGCGCCAAATAATTTTTGGCGATCCCAAGAAGTCCTCATGATGATTATTACAGCTCAGACGTGCCTGGTCTTAATTTATTACAACAGGACTCAGCCTTCTGGCCAAGCCCATCACAGTCATCTATTGTTAAGATGGAAATCTCCCCGTGGGAGGATGCAGACCCGGCAGCACCACTCCTGAACGGACACTCGGCACACCAGGTTCCCAGTACAGCAGGAGGGCAGTGATTTGCGGGGAGATAGAGTATTAGCGGGGCACGCAGCTACAGATAACCCCTTTTTATGTTCCAGAGCCACGCTGTCACACATTCCCTCGAATAAATGTTCCCGTCTAGAATGATTCATTTGGCAAGGATTTTGAGTGCAGTGCCAACACGTGGGCTGACCCGCCTGAACCCTCCCCTGGAAAATATCAAGTGGCCACTGTGTTCTGCTGCTAACAGGCACAGAGCAGTCGCACTTTGCTTCTGCTTGTTTTTCGTGGCAAGGCCTGCTGACCTCCTCCTGGTGGGCAGACAGCACACATGAGCTCTGGCTGTAAACGCAGGAGGCAGAGGGCGGTGACTGCAGGAGGGGGAGGCAGGAGGGAGGGAAAGTCTGCCAGTTGTCAGGACAGGCACCAGTGCCTGGCTCCAGCCCTGTGAATCACCCCAGCTCCAAGAAGACTAGCTTCCTCCTAACAGCCCAGAGTCCCCCCCAATTTGCTTCCACGCTTTTGCAGGAGTCCAGCCGCCTTTGTTCTGTGTTCCTGCATGGCTGTGATGTTAAAACTAACTAGAGAAAAAAACCATACATTTTCAGAGCTGAAAGGCTTTAGAATCTTCCAGAGAGGTGATCTCAGCCTTTATTGTGCATAGGGATCACCTGGAGGGCTTGTTAAAGAGCAGGTTGGGAGGCTAAGACCAGAGGCAGGGCCGGAGACTCTGCATTCTTAACTGACTCCCCAGGAGCTGCTCCTGCTGCGGTTTGCAGACCACACAGGGTAGTGAGTGTCCTAAGCCCCCAGGCAATTAGCTGTGTCAATCAGCACAGGCTCCCACCCACAGGCACCTTGGATGAAAGCCCTGGTGATCAACTTCAGAAAGGTTAGAGCCACTGAAAACACTATGGAGCACAGTTTTACTCTGACACATACTGGGTCACCATGAGTCCGAGTCACCTCCATAGCAACTGGTCCGGTCTGGTTAGTTAAACCACGCAGAACATTTGGATGGGAACACCCTAGAAGTGAGGCTGTGTCTTCCTCAATATCAGCAGGCACTTGAGGTTGACCATCCCTGGAGGTGGTGACCTTGATCACAGTTGAAGGGCTGTCAGCCACACTGCCAGGTTCACAGTGACTCTGTCCCCCTCCAAGTTCCTGGGTGGTGCCAACAGTGTGTACTCAGTTACTGAGAGGTTGGCAGTTCCAAGCCCTCCAGCAGTGCCCTGGAAGAAAGACTTGGCAACCTGCTTCCATAAAGATTATGGAAGAAAACCCTACGACTTTCTACTCTTGACTCCCCTGGGGTTGACTCAACAGCAACAGGTTTTTGTTTCATGTTTTTAATTCTTACTCTCCCATTACTAAGTATGTCATGAAAAGCACGTTCTGAGTGTACGTAAATATGCTCCTTCTACCATACCTTCACCCACCAATTCCAGTATCCATTCACCAATTGCAGTACCCATCCAGTACTCTTGCCTGAAACAGGGATTACGATGCTGTTTGCTAATAGCAGTTTTCCATTTCCATCATTCCCTCAACACACTCATTTTATGGTTCAATTCTAATCTGTCTTTATATTCTTAATTGCCACCGAGTTGACTCTTAGTGTCTCCCTCTGACAGAGAAGAGCTGTCCCCATTGTCTGTCCCCCTAGGCTATAATCTTCACAGGAGATCAGAAGTTCCTATCTCCCATGGAGCTACGTGGTGGGTTTGAACCGCCAACCTTTCAGTTAGAGGTAAGCACTTAACCACTGTACCACCAGGACCCATTTCTGTTCCAATGTATTTATTCCAATGCAAAAAATGAAGAGCCAAAATACCAACGAACTGAAATCTTAGCAACACCTGTCTCCTGCCTGCAGGTAGGTCTGCAGCAGGGAAGCCAGGTACCTCTATTTACATGGTACACTGCATGAGTCACCCTCACCTGGCCCCAGCCCACCTTTGCTCCATCATCTCGTGGGCACCGTTCTCCACTCAGCCCAGATCATCACCACCTGCTATGGACACAACTCTCCCAGCAGCCAGACATTTAATATCCAGTTAGCAGACTCTTGCAGCCCCCTTGCTGGCTTCAACACGACATCTGCACTGAGTTCCCGAGAATCGTCAACCCAGCAAATCCCTTAATTGGTGGACATGAAAAACCAGCTCTTTGTGCTCTGATAGCAGAGTCCTGGGGGCCTGGGGAGGCTGCCACTGCCTGAAGATCAGGTGTCTCTGGCAGGGGGCAGAGGGAGGATGCCAGGCGGAGGCAGCTCAC
This sequence comes from Heterohyrax brucei, assembly GCA_028571685.1. Classification (NCBI taxonomy): domain Eukaryota; kingdom Metazoa; phylum Chordata; class Mammalia; order Hyracoidea; family Procaviidae; genus Heterohyrax; species Heterohyrax brucei. The sequence goes on from CM053161.1 coordinate 37,752,729, forward strand.
CTGGCCCCCTGCTGAGCTCGGCAGTGGATGGAAGCAGCTCGCAGCCTGGCCCCGCTGGGAAGCCTCCTTCCCTTCCGCCCTCGCTGGCCTCCCTCCCACCTCTCGCTGTCTGATCTCTCTGCTGTCATGTTCTTTGTCCCTGCGCCACACACTGTGATTAGACACGAAGAGTCATTCCACAGCGACATCTAAAGCTCGACCCTGTCTGCAGATTCTCAGTTCTCCCAGCCCCTGACTCTCAGGGCCTTCTCCTGGGCTGGGGGCATCTTGAAAGCAGAATGACTCGCTTCTGAGGGTGGCAGGGTGGCTGCCAATGGAGTGGGGCCATGGCCACAGGCATATGCTTCTTTGCTGAGGAGCAGCGAGATGGTCTAGTACTGCCTCGCCTAATCCTCTCGTAACTCACAGGGAAACTGAATCTCAGAAGAGGAAGGAGGAGGGCAAGGGGCACCCAGGCCAGAGAGATCCATAGCAAGCTGGCCCTGGAGTCAGGCTGCCAGGGACTGAACCCCAGCTCCCCCATTTCCTACCTGTATGGTCTTAAGTTAAGTGACTTACCTTCTATGGGCCTCAGTTTACTCACTTATTAAATGGGGATAGTAGTAGTCTGTGTCCTCTGTGGTGCAGTCTACTCATTTGGCTTCCAACCAAAAGGTTAATGGTTTGAGTACAACCAGAGGCCCCTCAGAAGAAAGGCCTGACAGTCTGCTCCACTGCAAATGGAGCTCCATTCTATAGATGAGGCTGCCAGGAGCTGCAGCCAATGAGATAGCAATGGGTTTACCTTCGAAGGGCTGCCTGAGGATTCAAACCACCAACTTCAGTCAGCCATGGAGGCAGAGCCCGTTATGGGTTCCAAACACCGCGTACAGGCCCAGCTATACACAGTGACTGGGATAGCTCTTCCACCTTCGATGACATGCCCCACCCTTGGCTACAGGCCTGACGGGGTCCGCAATCTCGGGTCCCAATCCCCACTAAGCCAAAGTCAGATGCCAACCTGTCCATAACACAGCAATACTCTGCCGGCAGGACGTGGCGGCCCACTCCCAGGGAGGGGGCCCAGGGGCTTAGGGCTGGTTTGCCCTCACAGGAGGCAGGCTGGCGGCAAACTGGCTGAAACAAATAGTGAAAAGCACCATGCCCAGTGGAGGAGTCCCCGATGCAGCATCCCGCTTCACTCACCCCGTCGTTGTGGTGGTGACCCTTCGTTGCCCTTGAGTTGGCTCTGATTCAGGATGACCCCTTGAGCAACAGAATAGAACCTCAGCTGGTCCTGTGCCACAGTCATCACTGCTGGTGTGCTAGGGCCCCGTGCTGCGGCCTCGGCGCATCGTGAATGCCTCCCACCTCAGGGGGCTCACTCACCAGCACTGTACCAGCCGATGTTCGGTTGTGATCCCTTGGATTTTCACTGGCTGATTCTGGGAAGTAGACTGCCTAGCCTGTCTTAATCTTACAGTTTCACTGAAACCTGTCCACCAAGGGGGACCCTGCTGGCATGTGAAATACTGGTGATGTAACATCCAGCACTGTAGCAACACACAGGCCACCACAATATGACATCTACTCAGGGAGAATTTAATCTCAGACAATCTTAGAGAGATAAGTATGCAGAGGATATAGGTAATGAAACCTAGAGATTTCAGGATTTCTGGCAAAATAACCCTTCCACAGGCCCTGGTGGTCTCATCCTGCCCAGATAACATGAATTCACTTAGCGTTGCTTCTAGATTCCTGGATAGTCATGAAAATGGCCCCTGAGGTTCAGAAGGACCGCTAATCCCTTCCACCGCCTTCTCCATTCTCCTGCCCCGTAAGTGGACACCATTCGCAATATGAGAAGTGAGCTGCCTGGCTTTAAAAGACTACCAGGCCTTTGGATTGCAGCACTGGCCACCCCACTGCACCCAGTGGGCCCTGCCCACTTCGGTCAGGCTACAGGGAGAGTCTGAGGTTTCTGTTCTTTTGGGATTTTCTTTTTCTGGAGAGTTGCATATGGCTTCTAGAAGGAAATAAAAATGAAGTCCTTGAAAATAGCTGGAGACTAATGGGCCCAACTAATTAAAAGGCAGGTTAGATTGTGCTCTGACGTGGAGTAACTTCTCCATTTGGCATTTAATACTCTTGTTCAACCCCTGTGGGCCTCGGTTTAACCACCTATGGAGGGGATATGAATAATAATTATCTCCTTTGGAGAGGTGCTGTGAGGGTTAATTAACTCGTGGCTCAGATTGCTTTGAGCTATACCATGGTGGGGTTTGGGATGTACCCACCACCAGCCCACTGCTCCTGTATGAGCTGCATCTGCCTGCTGTCAAGAGAGCCACTTGCACCCTGGGCTGATTTGTGACCTGGGAGAGGTCACCTGGTATCACCTGGCCTCAGATTTCCTCGCCCATAAAATCAGGAGGCTCAGAGCTGATAACTTCAAAGGTTCTTTTTAGCTCTGAAGTCAGACATTTGCACTGTAGGTTCATTTGCTTCTAGATTTCTCTGAGTCCTTCCTGAACTAACTTACGAGGAAAAGAGCTTTTACTCCCATTCAGCTGAGGGCTGGCCCAGGTTGACCTGAGGGCTGGCATGTTTGGAGGACGTGTCAAGGTGACCTTGGGACTGGCCTCTCTGGTGGCCAACAACCTAGGACCCACTCATAGCTCTGCCCAGGAGCCCCAAATCAGCCCCACCGGCCAGCTCAGGCCCACAGGCCCTCCTTTGTCACCCGTTCCCCAGTGTGTCCTTATGTTGGTTTTCCACGAAACCAACCACTACACAATTCTCCAAGAGAATTCGAGACTACGTCCTCAGAGGGCTGTGTAAAGCAGAAAAATGTAGATGCCAGCACAAGGAAGGAAGGATGGCGTTTTCTAAGCAATTGATAACATCCTGCAAGAACATGGGGGAAAATACCCACACAGATTGACATGTACTTTTCTCTCAGCCCAGGCAACAACTGGTCACTGGTAGAACCAGAGTACTTTGCTGCTAGTTGGAACTTGACCCAGAGAAGTGTCATCCCAGACAGACAAGGGGTACTTGCCCAAGGTCACCTGCTCAAGGTCACAGGGCACATCAGAACCAGGGGTGAGATGGCGCTTTTCCCCAGATCTTCAGCTTTCTGGCCCAGGGCTCCTTCTACCCCACCTCAGGTTCCACCTGCTGGGAGGCACCCTCTCTGAGGGTCGGCTCTGTCTGCTCCAGAACAGCGTGGCTTTGGAAAGAGCTGCAGAGCTTCTGAGTTCTGGGAAAACTGCCAATGAAACTGCTGACTTGAGCAGCCCTTGGGTGAAACAGAGAACTTTCTGGGGCTTTGGCAAAGCTCAATTCCCCTTTAAACTCTGTGGGTGCAAACAATTAAAGAGTGAGCACCCAGATGAACCCTGGAGTCTCACACTTGAACTTCATCCACTGCGGTCTATTGGCTACTGAGACCCCAGGTCAATCTCCCATGTGATCTGCACTATGCACCTGCCATCAGGAAACAGGCTGTTCTCAAATTCAGATCATCCTTGGAGGGGTAGAGATGGCCTAGGGTGGACAGTGAAGCCACATGAACCCGGAGTTCAGAAAGCAGCCACCTCTACTGAGGGGTCACCAGACTTGGTGGGTTCACAGACACAAGACATGAGGGTATCACTTGCACACTGTTATGGAGCACACTGTCCCCCAAGAAGACATGTTGAAGTCCTAACACCTGGAATCTGTGAATGTGACTGCGTGTGGTAATAGGCTCTTTGCAGACATAATTGAGTTAAGATAAGGCCATACTTGAGTATGGCAGGACCTAATCCAACGCTGGTATCCTTATAATAAAGCCATATGAACACAAAGAGAGACAGCTATGTGAAGACAGAAAGCAGAGATTGGCATGATGGAGCCACAAGCCAAGGAATGAAAAACAAAAACACACAAATGCACTGCCAGTGAGTCGATTTAGGACAGAGCAAAACTGCCCCATAGGATTTACAAGGAGGGGCTGTTAGATTCAAACTGCCAACCTTTTGGATACCTTAACCACTGGACCACCAGGGCTACAAGCTGAGGAGTGCCAAGAACTGTCAGTGACTACCAAAACTTCCCTAGAGCCTTCAGAGAGAGCACAGCCCTGCCCATACCCTGATTTCAGATTTGTGGCCTCCAGAATTGCAAAACAAATAAATAAATTTCTGTGGTTTCAAGCTCCCATCTTGTATTAATTTGTTTTGCCAGTCCTGGGACACATATGATCACCGATAGCCTTCATGAACAGGCAGGGAAGGCATGGCCAACTCCTGTTACCAATGAGGAAACTAAGGCTCTGATCATACAGCTATTCTCAGCAGGACTGACAGTGGTGGACTTGCTTGTCAGAAGGTATTTCATGACTGTGAACAGGGCCTCCCAAGTAAATAGGAAGACGGGCTATCCCCTGGCCTCAGGCCTCAAACTTCCTACTTCTTCCCTCTTCTGTTTCACCCTCCACAGTTCTAGCCAAAGAGTTCTATACCTCAACCTGGCAGAGTCAGCAAAGCCTTAAGTCTCAGTCTACACCAAACAGTGCAGTATTCACCTTTTTTAAATGTGCAGCACCAACAGACAATAAAACACTCACCAATTCATGCTGGGGGTTGGGAGGTCCAAGTCGGCTCAGGCTTCCAGGCTCCTGTGATTTTATTTTGAATTGATATTATTAAATGTGGTACCATCATTCTTAACTCCCAAACCCACTGCCATCAAGTCAATTCTGACTCATAACGACCCTATAGGACAGAGTAGAACTTGCTCCATAGAGTTGCCAAGGATCCCCTAATGGATTTGAACTGCTGACCTTTTGGTAAGCAGCTGTAGCACTTAACTACAAGGTCACCAGGGTTTCCTCATTCTTAAACAAATAGCAAGCAAGCAAATAAAAACAAAACCAGAAAAGCAGAGTGTTGCTCACTGCCTGCTCTCAGCGCACCCAGTTCCAGGAGCAGAGAGCATCCCATGTTTGCCCAACCTCCTGGTTCCTTATTTAGTAGCAAGAAGAGCAGGTCTCATGTTGTCACTGGCTGCCACAGAGACCCCGTGCACCAAGGTTCTAAATGGTGCCCGTCCTGCAGTTTTGGATGGCTCCGTTGAGATCCACAGGGTTTTTACTGGCTCATTTCAGAAGCAGATAGCCAGCCTTTCTCCACTAGTCCGTCTTAGTCCAGGAGCTCTGCTGGAGCCTGTTCAGTATCACAGCCACAGGCCAGCCTCCAGTGACAGGCTGCACATCAAGGGTGCTGGCTGGGACTCAAATCCAGGCCTCCTGCTTGTGGGGTAAGAATCTACCACTGAAACACCACAGCCCTTGGCCTAAGGGCTGAAGAGGGGGGTCAGAGCAGAGGGTCCCCATCAGCCGCTGCGCATGGACCTTTCTGGCTGTGCCCTCATCTGGAATGTTCTTCCCGGTGCCTCACACTCCCACCTCTCTTTCCATCCCCATATGTCAAACTGACCTCACATCTTTCTTGTTCACTTTGTTGGCTCTGTCTCCGTGACTAGGAAGCGCATCCTCAGGGGTAGGGGCCTCAGGGGTCTTGTCCCTGCTGTCCCCCAGAGCCCAGGGCACTGCCTGGTACTCAGCAGGCACCTAAATATTTGCCAGATGAATGAATGAAGAAGTATGCAAATGAACAAATGATGTTCAACTGGAGGAAATGACAGGAAGAAAAGTGCATCCAGGGTGGGCTGGGGTGGGGTTAGGGCCCTCTCTGGAGGTGACATTTAAGCTGAGACCTGTAAAAGCCCAGGGAGCCACAGGGGGGAAAGATGAAAAGGGCTGGGCAGACTGAGAGTTTTCTGTTGGCTTCTCCAGAAAGCTGTCTTAATTTTGGGGTGGGAGGGGAGACTCTCCATCTGTGTACAGGTTTTCCTGTCCTGTTCTCTGGTATCCCCTGTAAGCTGAAGGCCATCCAGAAGCTTCCAGAAATAAACTCAGAAGGCCTTGGCACGAGGCAGAAAGGAGCTCTAAGGTGGGTCTGGAGGAAATCACAGACCCTTTCAGGCAAAGGCCCCACTGCGGATGTCCTGGGCTCTGTGGGGGTCTCCCACAGGCTGAGGGCTGCCCAGGCACTGCCACTCCCATAGACAACAGAGGAAACATAGCCACCTGCTAGAATGGGCATCATCAGAGGAGGACAGGCTTCACTGGAGGGCTCTCCCTGAGACCACCACCCACCTGAGCCCCTACAAGTACTCAGGTGCTCCAGGTAGGGGTAGAGTTGGGCTGTATGACACCGAGGAGTGGCCTGGAGCATAGCCTTTTGTGACTCAGGGTATGACCCTGGACCAGCAGAGGTTGTTGAAAATGCAGAATCCCAGGCCCCACCCCCAACACAGCATGTGCCAAAAGAAACCCAAGGATAACCTCTGAAACTGTGAATGCTGAGTGAAATAAATCAAGCACACAAGGACAAACCCTTTATGATCCCACTTATATGAAATATCTACAAGAGGCAAATACACAGAGACAGAAACAGATTAGAGCTACCAGGGCTGGAAGCGGGAGTGCGGAGTTATTGCCAGGGGTGGTTGGGAGGGGTGGCACAGGGAATGAAAACAGTTCAGAAACAGTGGTAATGGTTGCTGTTAGTCACAGTGAATGTCATTAATGCCACTGAACTGGACACTTAGAAATGGTTAAAATGGCAAACTTTTTGTTTTTGTTTTTGAGACCCAAGTCTAACTTCTCCCCAGCCTGGGCCCATCCAATTGCACAGGCAGGAACTGAGATCTGGCTGCCTCCCTCTAAGCTTGGGCAATAACTTGTGAACTGATTTTATAGTATCTCTCATCACAGATGCAGGGTTTGGGGGCTGGCCTGGTGAAGGGACCATCACACAGAAGTGCTCAGAAAGCCACCACCAACCAGGCCTGAGGCTCTTCAGGCACCACCTCCCACCTCAGTTTCTCCTCTACAGTAGTGCCTGACCTGGAGGGCTAAGTGAGGGTAGTGGTTAAACCCTGGAACAGGGCCCCCTGAAAGCTCCCCGTGAACACCGGCAGCCCCCAGCCAGGATGTAAACAACCTCACTTCTCTGAGCCCTTGCTGTGTGCTAGTGCGTGACCCCAATTACCCATCTGCTCCCCTTCTCTGCTCTGGGGAGAAATGAACCAGGTGCACAGCAAGGCAGCGTCTGCAGCCTCCCGGCAAAGCCATTCCCTTCCCAGGCCAAGGCTGCCACCTGCTGGCCACATGGGGCTCTGCATTAGCTACCTCTCTGCAGAGCACTCCTGGGGTCGGGGCAAAGCAGGACACGACTTTCACAGCCCCTGTTCCGCTCCTCGGGGCACCCTGCCGGCTTCACCAACCCAGGTCAATCTCTGGAATTTGGTCTTGACGCCTATAGTCCCAGAGGTCATGCTAGGGTAACAGGTGCTAATGATGCTAAGTGCATTTCTGGAATCTTCCACTCCTTTTCTTGGCAGGGTTTGCATTCCCCTCTGCAGATGAGAGGACTGAGGCCCAGAAAAGTTGAAAGGTTTCCCCCAAGGTCACACAGGTAAGAGGACCAGGCCAGGTGCTGGAAGACCCTGCTGGTGGGCTGCTGATAATGCTGGGGTGTTTGCTGGGGGCTCTGGTCCAGCACTTTCTACAGGGCTATCAGCCCCTCCTCAGAGAGGTCTAACCCAAAACCAAGCCCACTGCCATTGAGTCCATTCTGACTCACAGTGGCCCCGTGATGGGCATCAAATAAGAAACAAGGGGCCAGGCCTTGTTGGCAATCAGTGTGACTTCTCATCCCCTCTCACCTGCCCTGTACTCTAAGGAACAGCCACTCACCAATGTTCCTTGCACAGCCCACAGGAAACAGCCACCAGGCTCTGCCTCCTGGGCTGACCAGACTCTGCTTCCACCTCTGGGTTCCCCCCAAAGACCCTGCCTGCTGTCCTTGTCCCCTCCTCCTGCAGCTCTGACACTATGCTCCCTACCCCCACCCCACCTCTCATCTGGTCACACATTCATCGTTCCGTTACCTGTGTCCCCTGAGCCCACTGCTGCCCCCCCCAAAATTTAGTGAAGCCTTGAGGAGAGCCACTTGTATAAGAGGAGGCCCTGGGTAGGCCCTTGATTACTGGCCTATATAGATACTTCAGAGGATCTGTCCATCTACTTCTGAAGAATCAGCCACTACAAACCCTACGATGGAGCACAGTTCTAGCTGAGCACACAGTTGACTTGGAAGCAATTGGTTTGGTCATTGAGGGAATTTGAAGACAGTAACACTGCTCTCCTTACAGGGGCAATTGGGTGAGTTATGATGGTCTAGTGTCACCTCTTTGAACCTTCACATAAGCCTGCGCAGCAGATGGGATTACTGTCCCCTTGTGGAGATGAGGACATGGGGTCCAGAGAGGGGTGAGCAAAGGGCTGGGCCCATACCCCTAAGGGGGAGAACTGGGGGCTGCATGAATGTGACACTAAGCTGGGGCTTTCACCTGGGGCTGGCTGGGTCATCTGCCAATCCCTCAACAAGTCTTGGCTTCTGTCTGGCCCTGGGGAAAGTAGGGAAGCCCAAGGATTTCTAATCCCTGTGTTCCTTCACCAAGCCATCTAGGACTCCACCCCACAAGGCCACCAGCTAGGGTCCAGCCCACTGAGAGAGTGAGGCTCAGGAATGGCTTCACAGCTACAAGACCAGGACTCAGCACAGGGCATCCCTGCCTCTGCCTGGGCCGGAGGAGTTTAGGGTCATGGGTACCGAGTACCTGGGCACACGAGAGGCTTATGAGAACACAACGCACAGCTGAGCTCAGAGACAGCTCATCCAGCACGGACAGCTTTCCAGAGGAAAAAAACTGCCAAACTCACGGAGAAAAAAGAAAAGATATGAGCAGACTAGAATGGTGAGAGAAACAGAAAAAGTTGTCGAGGCATCCGCTCCAAGAATCACAAAGACACAAGGTAGGCTCAAACCCAAAGGAGTGGTCGTTCCCATGCTGGAAATGCGCCCAAAACTCAGTGATCCTTCCAGTCGATGCTGCACTGCACACATTGCCAATCTGAACACCAAAATTTGAGAACGGGTTTGGAAAGGGTACACCTGGATTCTCCTTAAGCTTGCCTAAGCCCAGGGCATCGCGGTGGAGGTCTGCAAGGATGGGGGCGATGGATGCAGGACGCAAGGTACCCAGCAGCTGTACACCTGTCCCCAGGGCTGAGGCTGCTGCACTCCTTCCCACCAGGTGGGCTGAGCACCTGACCGGTCATGCAGGTGTGACCATCCATCTGAGGAAAGGGTGGGACAGAAAGGACTGGAAGAAAAATCCCTACAAAGCTGCCCTGCAAACAATGGCTAGGCCAGGATGCGCCCTGTAGGCTGTCCTGAGCGTCCCTATCCCAGCTCTGCAGGGCCTCTGGCCTGACAATTGTTGTTGGAGACCTCTGAGTCAATTCTAACTCACAGAAATCCATGTTACAGAGTAGAACTACCTCACGGGGTTTCCAAAGATGTAATCTTTTGGCGGTAGGGGTGCAGACTGTCAGGTCTTTCTCCTGCAGAGGTACTGGGTGGGTTCAAACCACCAATCTTTCGGTAAGCAGTCGAGCACTTAACTACTGCACCACCAGGGCTCCTCCCCTAGAGAATTAGGTGTGTCTTCAGCGAAAGTGACCCATCTCTGATGCCTCCAGGCCTGATGAAACCAAGAAGCCTCCACCCTCTACCCTGGCTCCCTCCTCCCCTCAATCCAGGCTGCTCTTCCTACTGGGGTAGGAAACTGTGGAGCAGGGAAAGGCCAGAGTCAGAAGCCACCCTCCCTGTCTGTAGGGCCTCTGGCAGGTTCCTCTACCTCTCTGAGCCTTGAGCTTCCAGCTTAAAACCCACAGCTGTTGAGGTGGCTTGGCTCACGGCAGCCCTCTGCGTGTCACTATAGCATTGCACTCCATGGGGTTTCCAATGGCTGACTTGAGAGAGCAAATTGCCAGTCCTTTCTTCTGAGGTGCCTCTGGGGGGGCTCAAACCTCTATCCTTCTAGTTAGTAGCTGAGTGTGATAACTGTTTGCATCACCCAGGGGCTCTGCACAATATGTAGCTTTTTCAGACTGATTTCTTTCACTAACAGTATGTATGCAGGATTCCTTAGTAGTGCCTATAAGGAGCTCTAGTGGTGCATCGGCTAAGCCCTCAGCTGGTAGTCAAAAGGTCAGTGGTTCAAAGGCATCCAGCAGCTTCACAGGAGAAAGACCTGACGATCAGCTCCTGTAAAGAGCACAGCCAAGAAACCCCTAGAGGGCAGTTCTGCTCTGTCACGGAGGGGGGAGTGGGGGGGAGTGGGGGCAGCATCTGCACACGACAACATCAGCCCCTTTAAGAGATAAAGAAGCCAGAGCTAGTACATGATGAGGCAGTGTTGGAAGCCAGGCCTGTCTGCCTGCATAGCTCCTCTCTTCCCTTCTGCCTGGAATGGATGGGCTGTCTTGGGAAACAGACAGGCACATTTAGCAGCTGCTCTTTCCGGAGTGGATGGCAAGACCTCATCCATAACCTTGCCCACCCCGGAAACACCCAGGGCGACATTCACTGCTGCTTGCAGGAGCCTGGCTTCCGAGGATGATTAAATGGATTTTTCCTTCCTTGAACGTGTGTTTCCTTCAAGGCAGCATGCAGGACAGCGCGTTAACAAAGCAGCTCAGCCCAGGGCAACATCAATCCCACAAACACAACAGCTTGCCGAGCTTTGATTTAATAAAATCGGCCCCCACTGGGCCGCTTTAATTGTTTCCAGATTCTGAAAATATTTGAAAAGAGGATGCAAATGGAAAAATCTACCTCTGGCTACCGTGGTATCCGGGGGCTGCTGCACTGATGGCCACGTGGGCTGTGTCCTCGGAGAGCTCCTGAGTGAGGGAGAGGAGTCTTGATGTCACTGAGACAAATGGCTCCGGAGGGAGCGAAGGACTACTCTATCCATCAGACAATGCCAGCAGGAGGGTGGCGGGTCACAGGGTCACTGCCTGGCTACTATGGCTGGTGGGCCCCAGAGGCCTTGGGAGTCATGAGGTCTCATGCACCTCCATCCCCAGAGACCACGGTGGCCAAGGTGGCAGGCAGAACAAGAGGACTGGGAGCCAAGAGTATGCTTGGAGCAAGGTGGCCGAGGGACGTCACCATAGACCAAGTGCCTGCCTGATCCCTTCAGAGGAAGCTGAGTCAGAGAAGAGGGAAGCCACACCGGGCCTCTCAGTCAGAGGCAACACGGTGGCACGGTGGTGGCATCCAACCACCTGGGTTTGAACTTGACCGTTTCCCGGCACAGCACATCACTGGCCTTCTCCGAGCCTCAGTTTTCACACTTGCAGTCCGGGCTGGCTGGGAAGACTCAGAGCCTCCAGTAACATTCATAGCATTCAGCACCGTGCTTGGTACTCTGCTGCTTCTGGTTACCTTTCACAGGGCACGTCACAAAGCACACAGCTCTTAGTCCACAGGGCCACCACTCACAATGGGGCCTAGAACCCCCCACAGGTGGAACCCAGATATCTCTGGGACACCTGCTGCCGAATGCCAGGGTGCAAGGAGATTTGGGTGTGGCTCATTTTCAGAAACCACAGGAATCCTTTCCCGTGGTGTGGGCTGGAAGGTGGGCAGAGGAGGGGAGATGGAAGGGAGGTGTGGGGGGTGGGCATGCAGAGCTTGGGAGGAAGTCCCAGAACCAGAAGCTTCCTGTTCTGTCTATATGCCACCTGTATCCTATGTGTAAGAACCTCCTTAGTCAAGAAAAAGCACATTAGCCCCATGGAACATGAGGGTGAGAATACATGCACGTACGCACACACGTTATGCCACATGGCCCCCTTCTTGTGCCCACATGGGCAAACACGTGTGTACACAATGTACCACATACATGTATGCATATATTAGCAAGCATACACATCCATATGCATGCATAAATGCACATACAAACACACACAAAAATGCATGCGTACATATACATATACACAAATGTATACAGAGCACATACATACACATGCATGCATATACACACACGCACATATAAACATATACACACTCACAGGTGCACTCCTACCCCAGCCTGTCAGCCTGTCATGGTTGGCATGTTACAAGTAATTACACCCACCGCCTAGTCTGCCTTGTGATGTACTGGGGGCGACATCATCGCATCATCTGAAGTATGAAGAGGAAGGAGTAGGAAGCTTCCCCTGGGAGGGCCCTGCAACCCTCAGGAAGCCGCCGTTGCGTCAGTCAGGGAGTAAATTGGAGGTGGGGGTGGCTGATTTATTTTCATCCCTCAGCTTCCACATAAACAGCGTGGTAACAAAAAGGGAAAAAAAAAAACCAGAGCCTGGGGGGTGGCTGCCACAATATCTGAATGGTGTTGTTAGGGTTTTGTGCCTAAGCTCTTTGGCGCCCCTGCAGGGCCACATTTTGCCAGCACCAGTCTCTAAGATTAGATTGAGCGTTGGTCCTTCCCTAGACCAGGCACAGAAAGTGGTAGGGACAACCCTTCAGGGTGGCCAGACGGACAGAGCCTAAGGAGCATAGAGACAGGAGAGGAGACAGCTGAGAAGCTAGGTATGTGAGAACATCACCACCCCCCACCAGTTAGGATAAACCCTGACATCACACAGGCACGCTGCACGTAATCCCTTTAATCCTGACCACTCCCTTTGACATGGGTACTGTTGTTATGCCCATCTGACGGATGAGGAAACTGAAGCTCTGAGAGGCAAAGGTGCCCTGCTGGAGACTAGGTCTTGTTGTCTACCACTGCTCCCTCTCAGGGTTCACATGTAGGGAAGGGTCCTCTGGAAACGGGGGGCTGGAGTTTGAATCAGGCGCTGGACTTTACCATCCACAGGTTTAAAAACTACACTTTCGGGCACCAGACTGGATCAGTGCAGTGCACTGGTGTCTTGGGGAAGGACTACCTGCAGAGGGTTCTGAGAGGCGAATAGGAGTTGGCCGGGTAGAGGAACACCTCAAGACTCCGAGGGAAGATGCTTATGTGCTCCAGAGAATTAAAAGACAGTGAGCACAGCTGGGAGAATGGCAGGTAGATTCCTGGCACATAGTAGGTGCTCAGTATGGAACAAAGTGCTAGACAGGGAGGGTGTGTGGTGCCAGCTTTCAGGGATCAGGTAGTGAGTACGGCTTTATCCTATCTGCCCATACATGTGCACCCCTCTCCATGCACACACAGTCCTGGAACTCCCAGTGGGGACCCTGAACCCCCTAGGACAAGACCTCTGCTGCTAGCCCCCCACTCCAGACATCCTTGGAGAGCTATCAGGGGGTGACTGTGAACAGACGGGCCTCAGGCAGGCAGGGTAGAAGGGGTGTTGGGGGCAGCTGGTCCACTTCGCCTCTGTATTTTACAGTTGTAAAAAGGACTATAGAGGAGGATGAGGTTTACTGCCCCCTGCTCCCCCCTCCTCCCACACATCTTGGGAACTCTGGCTCTTAGGGGTGGTCAGGGGCTCAGTCAAAACGCCAGGAGTCTCGGGAGGCCAGTCTGGGCAGCTGCCGCTGCTGCTCTGATAACCTTCAGCCCTGACCTCATTTCCCACCGAGGTTCTGTGCAATTCCTTCCAATTTTCCACATAATTAGCTGAGCAGGAGACGTTCCCCTGCTCACGTGACCCAGCCTGCTAGGCAGGAGGGAGCCAGCTGCTGACAGCTTTGCCTCTCCCTGCAGGCCCCTCCTGCTTCTGGGCCTGATGGGCAGCAGGGTGGGTGACTCACAGGCTCACAGACCTGAGTTTGAATCTGCTCCCCACCTGCTGGCTTTATGTCTTCAGGCTCATCCTGGGTCCCTCTGGGATTTCTGGAAAACGAGCGTCACGCACGGCTTTTCCAAGGATGATATGAGACCCAAAGTGATGGTTACCCACTAGTTTCTGCCCATATCATTCTCACTGGCTCCAAAATACCCCCAGAGAATGCCCTCCAAACTGTACCTCTCAGTCTTCCTCCAGGTCCCCAGACTCCCCAACTCTTCCTGGGGCAGTGTGGGAGCAGCCATCGGGAGAGTGGGCTCAGGTGCAGGCAGTCTGCCCCGATCGGCCATGAACTGTGTGGCAGTCTGTGGTCCCACTGTCTGAGAGCCTCAGTGTTGTCATCCGAGAGGTGGGCATAGTAACAAGGGATCTTATGGCTAGGAAGAAATACACACACACAGTGCTGCCCTCGGCTCAGCCTGGCCCTGTTCCCCTCATGCAAGGGCCCTGGAACCACCTCTAAGCACTAGGGCCTTCTTAGCTCCTGCTATAGGCTGGCCGGATGTTGGCTTCCTTGCTTCATGGAGGCTGTCATCTCTGCCCAGTGAAAGGCACCCTGGCAACTCTGGAATTCACCATTAGCGAGCCCCAACTTGGGTGAACAAAAGCAAGGTGAAAGGGGTCAAAACCTTGGGTGAGCCCTAAGAGCACCACCCATCCTTTAGGCCCCACATCTGGCAGCTGAGTGAGGAGAGGACATAGGGTCTGAAGATTCTCACCCTGGACTGGAAATGCCCACTGTCCTAGCAGATGCAGCCACTGTGGTCCAGACAGCTGGGACAAATCTTCCAGGCCTTGGTGGCTCCATGGACAGCTGCACCCCGGATGTTAACGGCAGCAGAGTGTCAGGCATGCCTTGTGACTTCCCTCATGTCCTCATTAGCCAGGACACATAAACAGATTATGGGCCTGGAGGAGGAGTGTCCTCAGTCCCAAACTGTTTGCTCCAAAAGCTGGTGCCCTAAGCAACGATTCTTTCACCCCACATGCAGAAAAGGAGACAGTGACCTGGAGGCTGGGCTCATCGCTCCCCACTGCTCCCACTCAGGGCTTACAAGTGGGGAGGGAGCTAATGGGGGCAATGAGCAAGTTCAGCCAACTCTGCCGTTCAAATAGCCCTTTCCTGACTGCTGAAGGTGTTCTAGAAAAAGATGATGCCCACCTAGAGGCCCAACCCAGGAACAGAGGGGACCCCATGGCCTCTAAGTCCCCAGCTGTACTCTCTCTGCATGGGCCTGGGCTCTGCTGCCTCTCTAGGGACCCAGCTCCTTGGCACAGTCTACTCCTAGCAGCTAGAGCAATGCTGGCCTTTCTCCAGGGTACAGTGGTCTGGGCTTGGAACCCATCATCCCACCCCATTTGTCCAGGGACCTGAGGCATCTCGGCCCCACCTATAGTGAGTGGGACAAGTGTCCTCTGGCAGAACTAAGCCCAATAAGCCTAAAAGTCATGGCCAGGTCCAGAGACCAGGCCTATCAGTGTATAGCCTTAGATGTGAAACCCAGCCTCTGGGACTGGGATTGCTCACCAGAGTTTCGGCCTCCTGACTACACAAGGAAACCCTGGTAGTGTAGTGGTTAAGTGCTATATCTGCTAAACCAAAGCTCCATTAGTTCAAAATCCACCAGACACTCCTTATAAACTTTAAGGGGCAGTTCTACTCTCACCAAGAGGGTCACTATGAATAGGAATTGGCTTGAAGACAGTGGCTGCTTTTTAAATGCACAAGCCTCTGTGGGCCTCAGGACATCTGGGGTGAGGCAGAGCTCGGGCACCCCTCCGAATCCTGTGCTTAGCAGACACTTCACAGCCAACTAGTCACTTGCTCCTCTTCTCAAACATCAGAGCCACCCAGGCATTTTAAGGCCTGCCCCAGCAACAGCAGGCTGGGGCCCGCATGCCACCACTGGGCACACTCCCCTGCAAGGGAGGGCTGTTAGCAGGGCTCAACAAGGGCTCAGAGAAAGTAGTGCCCACAGTAACAATCTGAGAGGTGAATACACAAAATAGACTTTTATTCTAAAGCACAGATCTGTGTGATTATCTGGTTTAGACCAGATGCTGAATTCCTCTCTCCTCACGCTTTGAAAAGGTCCCTAAGTGGCGCAAGTGGTCTGTGCTCCATTACTGACCTCAGAGTTGGTGGTTCAAATGCACCCAGTGGTACTGAATAAGAAAAAAAGCCTTGTGATCTGCTTCAGTAAAGATCACAGCCAAGAGAACCCTATAGAGCAATTCTACACTGTAACACACAGGGGTGCCACGAGCTGCAATCAGCTTGACAGCAACAGGGTTTTGGGGGGTAGTTTTTGTATTACATGAGAATCCTCACAGCTACCAGAGGAAGGAGTATTGCTCAGACCCCCCTCCACCAGCAGAGGAGATTCCAACCTGTCTTACTCAACAGCCATCCCCCATCCAGCACCCACTGGCCCATCCATCCTCCGTCCAACATGGCCTGGTGGGGGTTCAAGAGGGGGGGAAATGATGTGGAACCGGTTACCAGAAAGTTGACTCAAAGAAGGCTATCAGGGAAGACTTTCTATAGAGGTTGACTCCTGAGTTGAGTCTGCCCAGAGGACAACAGAAGAGTCATGGGATCCCAGTTACAAGGGGCCAACCAGCATATACAGGGGGAGACCAGAAAGAGGTCCGAATTGGGGAGGAGGTCTTCAGGAGTGGGGCCTGGCGGGCGGCAGGGACAGGTGTATCCCCACCGGGTTCCAGAGGTTCAGACTCAGCAGGAGCAGGCAGTACTCCTGAGCCATCAGCTCTCCTTAGCAGCAGTTGTTTTCTCCACCCACAGAAGGGTGACCTCCAGCAAGGGAGTGCTGTGCCTCTTTGTTTATGAAGACAGCTTAGCCAGCATTCTGGACTGCAGAGGCACAGACCTCCTGCAGTTCAAATGGTTCCAGCACTCCTGTCTACACACCCGCCATCTACCTGCAAGCCCACGTGAGTCTAACTGTATTTTAGAGTTACTCATCCGCTCTTAAAAATAACACTCTAGTCCCCCACTCATCACTCCAAGTTGGAGGATTCAGGGAGGCAGCCCTCCCACCCCAGCTAGTTGCCCAGCAAATAAGTGGACATTCACTGGGCATTTATAGTGCACCAGTCACGGCCCCTGCACTCAGCTGTCCTTTACCTGGGCCCTCCCTGACCCCTATGGAGCCATTACTGCCCCCTTTCTCACAGGGGCAGAGAGAGGCCAAGTCACTTACCTAGCAGTAAACAGAACACAAACGGCAGGATGCAAGACGGGCCCAAGGTGTCTGATCCTCACGCTACTCTGCCCCTCCTGGCCCTCTCTCCCTACATCCCCCAGATACGGCTAGACAAGGAGCTCTCCAGCAGCAACAGAGTAATTTCTTACTCCTTTCGCCTGACTTTGCACTGGCTGGACTATCAGCTAGGGAGTGAGGGCTTGAGCTGCTACAAAGCATCAAGAACTTCCTGCATGGGACCACACCAGGACTCAGTCCCACTAGGCTCAGGCTTGTATAGGAAGCCCCCAGCCCCCCACCCCTCACTGCCCACTGCTCCAAGGGGAATTCTTAGATCTCGGTTTGCCTGGTGCAAAGGATGTGAGGTGGGGTGTATGCTCAGCACCACTAGGTCAGAAATTAAAAATGACATCATAAGAGAGAGGGGGGCAGGAGGAGGGGGAGGATGGATGCAAGAGAAAGCCCCAAAACCTCAGGAGCCTCCAGAGCAGAGACATTCAAAACCCTAAAGGAAGTCAGCTCAGCTTGAGATCAAGTTCTCTCTGCCTGAACCAGGTACTTGCCCAGGTGACTTTATATTAAATGTTTGTCAAATGAATAAATGGCTCTCCTGAGCCATATGCAGTAGGAAGAAGAAATTAGATGAACATACAAGCCAGCTCTATGCCTAGTTATGACCAATGGATCTCCAAGTACAGCCCCTGAGTCAGTGCATCAATGTCCCCTGGGAACTTGTTATGGATTCAAAATTCCCCATCAGAAACCCTGGAACAGGCCCAGCAACCAGGGATTTAGTCAGCTCTCAGGGGATGCTGCCCATGCTCAAGCTTGAGAACTACTGCCCTAAGATATAAAAAATAATATACTGTGTTGTGCTAACTAACCCAGAATGAAAAGGTTTGATGGTCTTTGTCACTCTTCCTTACAATAACATGATCGTAATCATCACCAATGGCTAAGTACCCAACTAGTAACTAAAAGGCAGGTACCTCAGAAGAAAGAGTTAGCTATCTGGTCCCGAAAGGTTACAGCACTCTAAACCCTGCGGAGCAGTTCTCCCCTGCACACGCAGAGTCGTCCTGAGTCAGAACTGACTCAAAGGCAGCTAACAACAAGAAGTCAACGACAATGATGATGTCATTTCTGAAGGAGGACTTTCCTGAATGGTACTGTTTGAAATCTCAAGCGTTCTCCCCTCCAGTATTCCCCGCCTCTTCCTGCTTCTCGATCCCATCTTCCAGCTAATTAGTTGTCAGGAGCATGCAAACGCACCTGGCCCCTCCCCATAGTCTGAAAGATGCATATTTTATCTCTTTGTTTATTGTCTCCTCTTTACTTGAAAGTCAGCCTTCCTCCTTACCCGAGCACCAGGGAGACAGCACCCAAAAGCAATTCCCCTGCTGTCAATTCCATCTCAAAGCAACCTTACAGGACAGAGCAGAACCGCCCCACAGAGTTCCCAAAGCTGTACTCTTTATGGAAGCAGACTGACACATCTTTCTGCCTTGGAAAAGATGATAAGTTTGAACCACTGGCCTTGCACCAAGCAGCCGAGCACTTAACCACTGCATCACCAGGGCTCCTGTATGAATAGCTGAGTGAAGGAATCCGACTCTTGTTCAGTACTTTTCAGCTCCACACATTCTTCTGTACAACAAGCTCAAGGGACACAGAGCAAGTAGTACTCTTAGACCCCACACACAGATAAGGAAAGAGCCCTGTGGAAGGCTGGACTTGCCCATGGTCATAGGAGGCCCAGCTGCAGCACTGGGCTGAGGCTTTCATACAGAACTCCCACTACTTGTGGACAAATTCAGTTTCCAAGAATCAGCTGTCCTGCCTCTTACCCCCACTGACAAGCAGGCACCAGAGGACCCCGTTACCCTGGATTTCCCCAATTCCCAGGGTGTGAGGGGGGCAACCATAATAGCTTCCTTCTGAAGTCTTGGCAGGCAGGCAGCGGGCACACAGCTTCCGGGACACAGTGGCGATGCCTGCCATATGAGAGGCCCCAGTGCAAAGACACACAGCTAATTAGCTGTCAGGAGCAATGCAGCTCTAGCCTGGCCCCTCCCTGGCAATCTCGCCCAGTATCGCCCTCTGCCACCGCGTGTCACCACATGATAAAAGGAAATATGTTCAAAGCAGAATGCCTAACAAGAGGGGGGAGGCTGAGAGAGGCAGAGAGAAGCAGATTGCCTCTGACACTCACCGAGGAAAGGGGGATAAATTAAAACCATTAAAAAAATAATTTGTCATCGTCAGTTTCCAGAAATAAGTTATTTTTTCTTGAAGAGCAGGTTTCCTGTTCTGTGTGCTCTGAGACTCATCTGGGAGGTGCCCGGGCAATAGGTGTTGACTGGCTCTGTCATAGGATACCTGTGACTCTGGGGAGTCGCTTCAGATGGTCTTTTCTCTATATGTCCTCTTCTTTGAGGACATCAGTCACACTGGATCAGAGCCACCTCAGTCCAGTATAACCTCACACAAATGTAACTAACTACATCTGTAAAGACGCTATTTCCATGAAGTCCTAATACATGCTGAATGAACTCAGTATGTCACAAAGGACACATACTGTATGAGTATCTTACATGTGTTATCTAGAGTAGGCAAATGTATACAGACCAGAGTTTAGTAGTGGTCATGGGGTGGGAGGGAGGGGAAGAGGGAGTCATTGTTCAGGAAGTAGTGACTATCTGTTAATAAGATGGAAAACTTGGCAATGGATGTGGCTGACGGCTGAATAACAAAAAAAGAAAGAAAGAAAGAAAAATAGAAGAAAAAGATTCTATTTCCAAATAAGGTCACATTCTGATGTTTCGGGAAGGACATAAATTTGGGGGGTGGGGTGGGACATCACTCAACCCAGGGTACCACTGAAGGCAGAAGGCCTCAGGATAAGGGAGGGCTAATGACACACAAAGCCTGTGTCCCCGTGACCCCCTGGAACAGATGGGTCTCAGCCAACCCCTCATGGAGCTCATTCTGGCCTCTCCTACGGGGCCTCCATGGAACCAGCTGGAAGAGCTTCTCAGGAGAGACTCCCTACAGCTGACCCTACCGAATCCTCATCGGAAGTCAGGCACAGCTCTGAACACTTGCCATGGGTTAGCTCATTCCTGCTAGTGACAGTCCATGTACAGACGGGAACACTGAGGCACTGAGAAGCAAAGTCATTTGGGCAAAGTCATACATCTAGTGAGCGTCACCAAGGGCCTTTGTGGGGTGTTGCAGGAACTATAATAAATATCAAGGCTCTGCAAACACCTAGCACACAGGGGTGCCAAAAAGGACAGTGCATACGCAGCAGCACACAGTGGGACAGCCTGCTCCGGGCCAGGGCTGCGAACACAGACAAAACCACCTGACGGAATAGATGTTCAAACAAAAACTCAGATATGCATGTCCACAGCAGAACAAGTCACAACAGTCAAACAGGGGAAATAATCCAAAAAGCCATCAAAAGAAGAATGGACATACAAAATGAGGAATATAATTATATACCCAGACCCCAAACCAAAGCTACTGCCTTTGAGCCAATTCCAGCTCCTAGTGACCCACAGGGTTTCCAAGGCTATAAATCTTTATGGAAGCAGACTTTTACATCTTTCTCTTGAGGAGTAGCTGGAGAGTTCAAACCACCAACTTTTTGGTGAGCAACCAAATGCTTTAACCACGGTGCCACCAGGGCTCCTGCACGTCCCTACAACAGGATGTTACTCAGCCATAAAGACAAAGTTCTGTTACATGCTACAGCATGGATCAACCTGGGAAACATCATGCTAAGTGAAGGACACCAGACACAAAGACCACTTATTACATGGTTCCATTCATGTGAAATGTCCTGAAAAAGGCAAATCCATGGATATGGAGAAAACAGCAGTATAGACAGGGGCTGACAGAAAGGGGCAATGTAGGTGACTTCCAGTGGGTGTGGGGTTTCACTTTGGAGGAATGGGAATGTTCTAGAACTAGACAGAGGTGATAGTTGCACAACTTGTGAGTGAACTAAATGTCACTAGATTGTTCACTTTATAATGATGAATTTTATCTTCTGTGAATGTCACCTTAACATATTAATAAAAAAGAAAAGAGGAGGAAGAAAAAGAGAAAAAGGAGGTACTGGAAGAGGGGCAGATGAGGAAGGGGGAGGAGGAAGAGGAAGAAGAAACTCAAACAGTAAAAAGAAAAGTTAAAAGCAGAGTGTCCAAACCATGAGTTTGGCCTTGGCCATCCAAGCCCTATGGGGATGGGGGCCACGGGAAGGGCTGAGCCCTGGTTCCCACATGCTAGCCCTCTCCCCAGTTTTCTTGATCTCATATGACAGCTCGAGAGTCACTGGGACCCAGCTGAGGAGAAACTGGATGTCCTGAGGTTTTTTTCAGTTGATCACCCTGAAACACCCTCCCTTTCCCAGTACCCTCTCTTTCTCTGGGCAGTTGGACAGGGGTGGGTCAAAGCTATGCCCAGGAAACAAGGCCAGATCATGCGGTGATAGAGGCCATACCCCAACTCCCTGAGTCCTCTTTACTACAAGGACACCTTAGCCAATGTGGGTACCACAGAGATCAAGCTACAATCCTGGTCTTGGCAGGCACAGTCAGGGGGGGCCACTAACAAGCAAAGTGCCATCACAGTTCAATGCAGGAAAGGCCATGATGGTGGACATCCAGGCTGTGGCCCAAGGCAGCACCCTGGGGCTGGGGACAAGCCCTGAGTATGGCTTGGTTGCCATGGAAACTTGTTTCAGCAGGATGAATCCATGGAGCTGAAATGTTTGACCTGACATGCAGCAAGGTCACTGAAATTAAAGCCATGGAATGACCCATGAGATCCAAGCGTTGGGTGGCTGGGAAGGCTTCCTGAATGGGCAGGGGTAGAACTGGCCCCTGGATGTCCCTGAGCCCCTTTCACCTTCCTTTCAGCAGGTGTCAGGGGTATGCCTAGGCTCCAGGACCACATGGGGTCCCCGGGGGAGCTGGCCTTTAACCTGCCCACCCCAGGGCCTCCCAAAAGTGGCCCCGGGGGTTGCAAGGCCCCTGCCATGGGCCAGCCTCTGCCAGGAAATACTGTCCAGTGACATACAGTCTGGTGCTCTGTGCCCTGCTGTACACCCACCTCTGTTGGCTGGCTCCTGCGCACAGGGACACCAACACCACACCCCGCCTCCCCCTGAGCTCTAGCCATCCTGAGCAGGAACCTCATGTTGGGTCCCTCCTCCAGGGCCTATCCATGCTGCTACCTGTCTGTGTCCACAACATCACTGTCTCCCAACCCTCAGTCCCCTACTTCCCTTCTGGGATGACCTGTTCTTATGTGCCCCTGTCCCTGGCGCTTACATGTCCGTAGTGAGAACAGTTCTACTCAGTGAGGTCCCAGCACAACCTGTCCCAGCTCTCTCTCCCCCAAGCCTGTGCAACACGGCAGCAGTGGCTCAGCCTCTCCGTGCTTCGGCTTCCCTGAGGTCTCCAGCCTCCCACACAGCTGTGCTGCCATTTTTATCCTGACTCTCCCTGTCTGGCTATTTTTAGCCCCTTGGCCTCCTTGCACAGGAAACAGAGTCTCCAAGCCCCTGACGCATAGTGGGGCAAGAATGTCATGCTCACAGTGGGACAAAGGTGCTGCACACAGTGGGGCAGGATTGACGGCACATAATGGGGGTGGGCACAACGCACAGACAGCATCTGATTGGTAGCACCCAGACCCTTGGAGACTCATACAACAGGCCTCCACTCCACCCCACCCCCATGACTTTACTCTTTCTTTTATTCCCATCTGCCTGTCTGGCTTTCCCTCAGTTCCCTGGCCACCCCATAGATCCTGTATTTTTTTTTTTTTTTTTTGCGCTGAGCCCCCCACACCCATTTGACAAGGGTCAAGGGCAAGCCTAGGCTCCAGGACCTCGTGGGGCCTCTGGGGGAGCTGGCCTTCAGCCTGCCACCCCCGAGGCCTCCCAGAAGTGGCTCTGGCCCCAGAGAGTGATGAGGGGGAGACGCAGCCCTGCTGACATGCTGAAAGATTGTCATGGCAACGCACAGGCCTGGCCAGCTGGCAGGAGGAATCTGGCAGACAACAGGGCCTGGCCTCCCAGCAGGGGAGCTGGGTCGGCTGGGGAGAGGGGCCATGGTTGGAGGGGAAGGGGGCAGGTTTACACAGGACGGGGCCAAGTCACCCTCACAGGAGGTAGGGATGACCCCCCCGGGCAGTCTGGGCAAATCCCTCCAGGGCCTGACCCCTCTGACCACTGCCTCCTCCTCACCCCCCAACACACATTTGGGCAGGTATGCGGGAGGGGCTGTTGCTGGAATTCTGATGCCTCAGGAAGAAAGGCACCCCCCTCCCACCTTCCCTCTGTATCCAACATGTTCTTGAGCAGAGTACAGCTTCGAAGGGGGGGCACTGCCCGAGCAGCCCTCCAGGAGGGCTGAGCATCTTTGTCTGTCGTTCCTGCTACTGTTTCTGCAGCACATAGTAGGTATGCAATGGAAACACGCTGAATGAGATAACAGTGGGCCTTTCCACGATCTCATTTCACAGATTAGAAAACTGAGGCCTAGAATGTGTGGGTAGTGAAGCAGAACCAGGAGCTAAGAGGCTGCTGGGACAGAGCCCAGATATCTGACTATCCTGCCCATCCATGCCTTTTCAAACTCTTCTTGCTCCCCTAGAGCCCCGGACAGCAGCCCTGGAAGAATCCAGAGCATACTTCCCAGGGAACATCCCTTCCCCATTCCCCCAGCATCTCTCCTCTGCCTACCCCATGAAAGCTTAGGGTGAAATCAGGTTCCTGTGCCATATAAACTATGCGGTAGAAGGCCTTGCAATAAATGGCCTAACTTCACCCTGCTTCCACCTTCAGGCCAGGCCCAAGCTGCGGTGCTGGTGGGCAACCAGCACAGTGGAAGGGCCTCTCAGCCCTGCTGTGTCTCTCCTCGAGGACAGTGACGAGACTTCCCCCATTAGCTGCACGTGCAACTCCCCTCCACATTAAGATTGTTGCTTGACCCAACAAGGACTACTCTGCCAATCTTACAGATAAAGAAACCGAGCTTCTCATGATCACTTGGGGACGCCAGGAACTGAGTCATATAACCCCTCTGGTCTCCCTCTGCCCACCCAACCTAGAAGACCACTTGCCACAACTCACTTGTTATGCAGATAGATAGGCTTGAGGGAACCATGAGAAGACACATGTCCCACAGTTTGTGGTTTTAGGTCCTTTTTTCTGCTCATACAATGTTTAGCTAAATATGATTTCATGTTTCACATCTTTTAAGATTTCTCCTATAAATCCACTTATGAATACATAAGGAATATTCCTCGTCAGTTTGGGGTTTGATAAAATATAGCAGACTGAGGTCCTTGGAAATGTTATTCTAGTATATTCTTCTCCACCTGTCAGACTAATACAGTAAATGTAATCTATACTCCATCTCTTCAAACCTCCCCAAATCCTAACCCACCTACCCAAAGGCCTCAGCCTGATACAGCAGTGCCGAACAGCAGAGTTTTTTGCTACCATGGCATTTCCAGAGCTATGCTGTCTGACACAGTAGTCACCAGGCACATGTGGTGATGGAGCCCTTGAACTGTGTCCAGCAAGACTGTGGAAGTGAAATTTTAACTGTATTTAATGTAAATTAAGTGGCCACCTGTGGCTGGATACTGAAGGATTAGAGTAAAACCTCTGTTGGTGGCCTGCTGGGGGCAGAGAGACCCACCAGCCTCCTAGGTCTCAGGCACAAACATGGACACCTGGGCTATTAGGATAGGCTCCCATCTGACCCAGCTGGCCACCTGGAAGAGGGAACAGGGAGGGCTTATGACATGGAACCACCAAGAAAGCAATGGGGACAGCATGCCATCTGGGGCTCCCAGGAAGCAGAGCTGAGGCAGAACTGGGCATGTGGGACTAGGAAGAGGGCCTGGGACAGAAAGGAGGGAGCAAGGAAGGGAAGAAAACCAACAAGGCAACCAGGGTTTTCAATCTTTTTGAGGTTTCTTTGAGGAGCATACCTCATAATGGTCCCACCACCTGGGGGAGGGACAGAGACATTTATCCGCCCACCAAGGGCTGCCCTCGGCTGCCTGTGCTCGTAAGGTGCTTCCTCAGTGCCTGGGGAAGAAAGGTGGAGAGAAGCTACCCACCACAGCCACACTGAGATGAGGGAGGTAGCGGCACAGGGCACAGGACACGACAAGGTGCTGCCAGTAACCCTGAGCAAAGCCTCTATCACTTCAGGCTTCGGTTTACGCATCTGCACCAAGGCAACAATAGGAATGCCAAACTTAAGACAGTTGCAAAGTTAACCAAGGTAACACATGTGACACACTAAGACCACGCCTGGTTTATGGAGAGCTCTCCATAAAGTAGAAACCCTGGTGGCACAGTGGTTAAGTGCTACGGCTGCTAGCCAAAAGACCAGCTGTTCAAATCCACCAGGCACTCCTTGGAAACTCTACAGAGCAGTTCCACTCTGTCCTATACGGGGTGCTTTGAGTCAGAATTGACTCCATGGCAGTGGGTTTTTTTTTTCTTTTAAATTTCTCCATAATGTTATCTGTCATCATTATTAGATGTTGGGAAAGGGTTGCAATCCCTACCAGGATTCCCCCAACTCAGTGCTGCCTGGTTCTCTGAGGTGGGCACAGCATCTCCTTCTCTATGTATTCTACTAGAATAAGTTATTTTCAGCCCCAAGACACCACAAGGAAGACAATATTACCCTCCCCATTTTACAGATGGGAAACAGAGGGTGGTGGAGCCGTTGGTGGTGGTCTTGTACCAACAGGACCTGTGTGAGCTGGACTGGCAGCCAGACCTCTGGGTCTCCCAAGCCCAGACTCTGACCACTGGGCCCTCGTCAGGGAAAAGCTTCTGGAAAGGCCAAGGAGGCAGGACTGGGAGCCGCTGACAGCAGGCTGGGCTTCTGCCACTCGCTCCCATCTCTGCTTCTCACACCCATCGTGGCGGAGGAGCTGGGAGCTGGCGGCACCAACTGTTGCTGCCGCCTCCTCTCTCCTGCCCATCTGTTCCCCACTGGGATCTGGGTGGGTGTCGCAGTCCTCGCTGCAAAGTCTCGCCATGACTGCCCGCTGCCAGTGCTGCCAAGGGGGAGTTGTCCCACTGCCCTCCCCTTCACCTCTCCCTGGGGTCACTGGGGGACACAGAACACGAGTGTGGTGAGATGGCAGACCCCGGCTCAGCAGGCCTTCCATCCTTGTGCTGCGACCCAGGTGGTACCACAACCCGTCTGCATGCTGCTAGCACGCATATAAGGAGGCGTGGCCCGCACCATCCAGTGTGTAAACCGATGCAGCCCATGCCATCCAGTGTGTAAGGGGATACATGCTGCCAACATGTAAGTGGGCACAGTGCATGCTGTCAAGTGTGTAAAGAGGTGGGTCCTGCACTGTGGAATGTGTAAGCAGGTGTAGTCCATGCCACCAAATGTGTAAACAGATGTAGCCTACACGGTCCACTGTGTGAGCATCACATGTGTAAGTGGCTGCAGCCCATGCCATTGAGCATACAAATAGGTACATCCATGTGATCCAGTGTGGACATGGGTGCAGTACACGCTGTTGAGGGTGTAAACCAGTGCAGACAAAACCATTGAGTAAGTACACCCACACCATTGAGTGTGCAAGGTGGTACAGCATGCCACCGAGTGTGTAAGAGTGAGTGGGTGCAGTCCCCACCACACCATCCAGTATAAGTACAGTCATGTTGAGTGTGTAAATAGGTGCATCCCAAGCTGTTGACTGTGTCAGTGAGTGTGCCTACATTGTCAAGTATGTAAGCAATTGTAGTCCTCATTGTCAAGTGTATAAATGAGTGCAGCCTACACCATCCAGTGTGTAACTGGGTTCAGCCCATGCCAACCAGCATATGAGTGCAGCCCTTGCCATCAAGTGTGTACACGGGTGCAGCCTACACCACACAGTGTATAAGTGTGTAGAGTCTGAGCCATCAAGTGTGTGAGTGACTGCAGCCTACGCCATCCACTGTGGAAGTGGGTGCAGCTTACACCATCCAACGTGTAAGCAAGTGCAGCCCTTGTCACCAAGTGTGTAAATGGGTGCAGCCCATGCCATCCAGTGTGTGAGTGGGTGCAGCCCTCACTATCAAGTAAACAGAAGCAGCCTATGTCATCCAGTATAGAAGAGAGTACAGCCTACGTCATCCAGTGTGTAACTGGGTACAGCCCATGCTGTCCAGTATATAAATGGGTGCAGCCTACGCGCCTGTGGATTTAAACCAACACTCACTCTGCTGGCGCTTCCCTTTTCTTGTCTTCCCCTTGGAGAGTTTCCGATCACAGCGCCTAGTATCCAGGCCTCATTTGTTTGTAACCTACCCCACTGTCTCAGAAAGAGCACACTGGCCATACCGTGTGTGACCTGCTGAAGACTAAAACTAGCAAAGTGAGAGACATGAGGATCAGACAGCCACTGTGGCTTCAAAACAGCTTCTGCACCCAGAAGGTGAGAGCCAGGGTCTCGACCCATAAGCCTCTGTGACAGACCCCCCAGGGGCTCCCCACCACCTCTAGGGGTAGCTCCCCTAACAGACAACAGAGCATGTGCTGAGTGCCTGCTGTGAACACTGTGGGGTAGGAAGCTAAGGGATAAGGTCTGGTGCTATGCAGTCCAGAGGCAAGAAAAGGTCCCAGCCAAGGCAACCAAGAGAAAGGCCTGGGGGTTCTCGGGACCCAGGATGAAGGTTGGCGGGCAGGATGACCAGGCTGAGCACTACATAAGACTCCTCGGCCCAGCAGGACTTGCCTGCTCCCTGTGTCTCCAATGCCACCCCACATGAGGGCCTGAAGATATACAGCATCACACTACTCAGCTGTGTGACCCCTGGCCAGTTACTTGACCTCTCTGAGCACAAACAGGGAAAGATTCCTCTTCTGGGTGATGCCAAGGATGGATGAGAGACCACCCAGCACCTGGTACCTGTCTGAGCATTAGGCAGTGGGATGAGGAGAAGCCACTAACCATGGGGCTTGCCTCCATGTGTGCTCAGCTTCATCCCACACCTTCCCAGCCCACAGCCCGCACCAGCACCCACAGTCTCTCCCATTTAAGTCCGCCCTACCATCCTCCACAGAGAGCCCTCTGCCCACTCTCCTCTGTCCGGACAGGCTCATAGGCTCCCTCGGGTTTCAACCCATGCGCCACCAACTCTGGCCTCTCACAGCTCCTAGAACCCTGCAAGATTGCCCCAACAAGCAGTGTGCCATGACCTGCCCCTTAGTCCTACCCTGGCAGGCTGTGGTGTGTGGCTACTACGGGGCCAGCCCTACCCCTCCCTCCATGACACTTAGAAGCCCAATACAGGAAGGAAACCAAGGAGCCCCAGGTGGGCACTTTGGGGAACAGCAGAGGATCTCACCCCACTTACAAGCTACAGCTCAGCTGGATCCTGCAGGGTGCAGCGACACCTAGTGGGCCACAGGCACATCACCCACCACCGCAGAAGGCCTCGGCATGCCCCACACAGGGCAAGGGGCACCTAGGCAGCCAGATGGCACAGGGCACCATGGTGTTGGTGCAGGCAGAACCCATCTCCAGCTTCCCTTACTGCCTCCTCCCGTGGGCTCCGTGTTCCTGCGTGGCATATGCCCGCCATATGCTCTCCTGTCACAGCATCTCAGCAGCCTGCAAGCCGCCTGCTGGGGTGGGTGGGGCGACTTTGAGCTAGGAGTCACCCCAACTGCTGCACTCACAAGCTGAGGGGGTGGAGGAGCAGCCCCGAAGAACGCAGTGGGCTGGGAATCAGGGGCCTCCTCCCACCTCCCATCCATAAGGGAGCATCAGCTCTCAATCTCTTCAGCACTCCAATAAGTGAGCTGGGCCTGTGATTCCATATTACAGACAGCAATGTTGAGGCCCAGAGAGACTCAGCACCTTGCTTGAGGCCACACAGTTTGCAAAGGGCAGACTGTCTCTTGCATGTAGCCACTTGCTGTCCATCTCTAACATGTGAAGAGGGCAGGCTAGATAATGCACTGTGAAGTTCTCTGACTGGGTCAGGGGCTTGATAGGTTCAAAGCTTGGTCAGTGCACACCCCACACCAAGTATCTGTCAATTTCCTCCTCCTATCTGAGCTTCAGGGCCACTGGGACCAGACTGTGTTCCCCAAAAGACACATTCAAGTCACAGCCTCTAGAACTTGTGAATGCAACCTTGTTTGGAAATGGCATCTTTGCAGATACAATTAGTTAAATTCACATGAGGTCATACTGATATAGGGTGTGCCCTAATCCAACAGCTGCTGTCCTCATAAGAAGCCAAGAGGACATTGAGTGAGAAGGCTATGTGAAGGTGGACAAAGAAAACAAAGTGATGTGGGCCCAAGCTAAGGAACCCCTAGAGCCACCAGGAGCTTCAGGAGGCCAGGACGGATCCTCCCCTGGAACCCTGGATGGGAGCATGGTCCTGCCAACACCCTGATTCTGAACTTCCAGCCTCCAGAACTGAGATAATACATTCTTGTTGTTTTAAGCCACCAGTGCGTGGCAGCCCCAGCACCCTCATACCGGGCCCCACTGGAGACTCCTGCCCAGACGTCCCCTAACTTCACTGGCCTCCGGTTCTGACAGCCTCCAGCAGATGGAGTCTCTAGGGCAATCCAAGGCCTGAAACTTCAAACTGACCCCAGTTTCTTGAACTGGACTGCCTAGAGCCTGAGACCTCTCAGATGGCACTGCGGTCAGCTGAGAAGCTGACGAGGGAACTTGAGAGGGTGTGGGCTTGTCACCTTACACTACAAAATGTCTAGAGCTGATTTCCACACTAAGCACTTGGGAACACACGACATGGATGATGGGAGTAGGGGAAGGTTCTGGAGCTCTGCGTCACGTAGGAAGTGATACTGAGTGTGTAGTAACAGACGTAAGGTCTCTAGGTGGTGCTGGATGCACTTAGCTGCTACCCTACAGCTTGGTAGTTCAAACCTACCCAGAGGCTTCTCAGAAGGAAGTACTTATGATCTGAGTCTGCAAAGGTCACAGCCAAGAAAGTCCTAAACAGCTCAGCTCTAGTCTCCAACATGTTGCCACAACTCAGAATCAACTTGATACAGGGTGTTTTCTTTGTTTTTTTAATTGGTCTGTTTTTTAGTAAAATGTGCTGTGCTCACCCAGGAGCTGGTACAAGACACATGCTCCATAGAAGTCCCCTTGATGGAGGAGGGGAAAAGAGACAGTGGGCTGGGACTGACAGGCTCCCATCTAGCAAGTGAGCACAGCCCCTCCGTGCGCCAGCCACACCAAGGCCTCAGAGGTTCAAACAACCCCCACAGGCCTATCCACGGCAGCATTATTCACGGTAGCCAAAGGCGGAAACAACGCACATACCCACTAACAGGTGAGTGGGCACACATAACGTGATACACACACCCGGTGGACTATCCCTCAGCCATCAGGAGGAAGGAAGGTCTCATACCAGCAGCAACAAGGACAGACCTTGAAAACACTGCAAAGAGAAAGAAACCAGACACAAAAGGCCCCAGAACTCACAACTCCCCTTAGAGGAAATGTCTAGAAAAGGCAAACCCACAGAGACAGAAAACAGATTAGGAGTTGCCTGGGGCTGGAGGAGCTAAGAATGGGGGAGTATAGGGTTTCCATCTAGGGTGCTAAAAACTTTCTGGAGTTAGACACCAGCAGTGGTTGTACAATATTGTGAAGATACAAAACACCAATGAACTGCATACCTTATTTGGGCAAATGGCATGGTATACAAATTACCTCAATAAGGCTGCTATTTAAAAAAAAAAAAAAACTGCACTTTAGACAGTACTTAGGAAATGTCATTTTCCACACAGTGAGGTGTTTCTGAGATTGTAGGACCTAAAAGGAACACACACATACTGTTTTTACAACCAGAAGAATAAAGATGTCTATGGGCACTTCACCTCCATCGTGAGGGGTGTTGTAGACAGGGCCATGGAAGCCTGGGAGGGGTGGCCCTGCCCTTCCTGCTGGCCCCAGCACACACACACAGAGGACGGTGTGAACTGAGAACTGATGCTGTGTGCAAGTCTCCTCTATCTACAAACTGTTAGAGGACTCCGTGGGGCCCAGCGGTGAGGGGGCACCACAGGGGCGAATAACTAGGACTCAGGCAGCGGCGGCCTCTGCCCCCATGCTGAGGTCTCCACAGGCAGCAGTGGAGGATCTTCACTGACCTCCCACTCTGAATGGGCAGGGAGATGCTTCCCCAAGGGCAGAGGCAAGGGGCTGTGGACACAAAAGCAGACCCCACAGAGTGTTGACTGGGTGCAAGGTAGACACTGTTGCACAAACCCTACAAAGGTTATCTCAACTCAACCACATGGCAGACCCTCAGGAAGAAGTTGTCGCCGCCCCCATTTTACAGATGGAAAAGCTGAGGCACAGGTAGGCAGTCAGCTGATAATGTCAGAACTAGACTAAAAAACAGATGTCTGCTCCTGACGTCCTCACACTCAACTCAGTGAGAGCTGCATGGGGCTTGGACTTGCTCTCATGGAGGGTATATACCTGTGGGGGTACCTGGTAAGTGCTGTCTGCCTGCCCTTCAGCCAAACGGCAGGAGCTTGAGGGTAGATGTGCAAACACTTGTTCCTGGCACAGAACTGCCAGAAGCAGGCCCTGGCTAAAGCTAGGCCTTGGGTCAGCAGGCTAACCCCCTCCCACAACAGTCCGCCGGGTCTACAGCTAGAATCAGCCTCCCACCCGGAAGCCCCATGCACTGGCTGGAGAACAGCCCAGAGCAGCAATTGACAGACCCCATCTCAGAACGGAGGGAGCTATGATGTTCCCATGGGGCTGTCACCTACATAGGGCCCAGAAAGTGTTCCTTCCTGGAGTGGCAAAGATAACTGTCCCCACTGTGACTAACCACTGGCTGGGCCAAGGGGAGGAGTCTACAGCTGAGGTTTCTCCCTACCTGGGTGGGACTCAGGGAAGGGGCTGGGTGGATGTGCTCCATACCCTACACATTTAATGCTAGAGCTACTTTGCTCTTTTTGACTGTGTAATGGGCTACTGGGAACCACTAAAGCTGAGCAGAGGTGGCTGCTCCTTTACAGATCTCTCATTCTGGGTAGGTCACAATTTCTCAGATGTGCCTAAAGCTGGCTCAGCTAAAGTGAGGAGGCTAGAACCAGAGGCTTCAGGCACAGCTGGATCCAGTTCAAACCACATCCCTAAGGAGCCGCCACCCTGCCTGCCTGTCCTTCCACCCCTGCCCTAGGTTCTCCAGTGCTGCCCTTGATCATGGCTGGCTCTTGCCCTGTAAGCCTCCTAGAGCTCAAGGCCCTGATCCAGAGTCCAGCACTCACTAGAAGGGGATGCTAAGTGCCCGGTGGCCACCAGATCAGTCCAATCAAACCATCTAGCATCAACCCTGCCCCTCCCAGGCCTCAACCCTAGCCCTGCCATACCCACTCAGAAACCCATAGCTGTCCAGTTGATTCCAACTCATAGCAACCCTCTAGCAGTTTCCCTAAACTAAAACCTTCTGGAGCGGGTGTCAGATGGGGGGCATTGGTGCCAGTCCGAGCTGCTTCTCCCTGCTCAGCTCCAGCCAAGACGAGGTTCCCAGAGGACTAATGCTGGTGTGTAAATACGAGATACTTCTGTCTCCTCCGAGACCAATTACACAGATCATGGCGGCTCCCCCAGGACTCTGCCTTCCACTTACTGTATCATCATTAACAGCCTATTAGGTAACAGCTGCTCAGAGAGAGAGAGAAGGAGAGAGGGAGAGAAAAGGAAAGGCGGAGGGAAAGAGAGGGGATGGAGGGAGAAGGGGAGGGGGAGAGGAAGAGCAGGAGGAGGCAAAAGGAGGGAGGAGAGAGAGGAGAGAAGGGTCAGGGGAATAGAGGGAGCTGAGAGAGAAAGGGAGAGAGACTAAGGGGCGAGAGAGACAGTCAGGGTGACAGAGACAGAGACACAGGGGGGAGAGGCAGGGAGCAAACGTGAGAAAACAAGAGAACAGCACTCCAGGTAGAGGGAATAGAAGCTAAAAAGGCCCAAAGAGGGAACAGCCTGGAGCATCTGAGTGCAGAAGTCAGCCAGTGATGGGGTGGGCTCGCAAGTAAAAGGTGGGGGCCTCCTTGGGCCCCAATGGGTTGGAATTTCATTTTCTGAGCCTATGAACAGGGAGTCCCTATCTGCTCCTATCACTTTCCTGGGCGTGTATGGGGACACACCAACCATGACTCAAGGGAAAGGCTGACCTGTGTGTGAGCCTGAGGACTTAGGGAGGGTGCCCTGCATCCTGGTGGGGAGGTTCATGGGGTAACCAGTCTGTTCCCCAGAGGGGCCTGGTTTTCATCATTTCCTCCCCCCCAGTCCTCTCTCAGGCCTCGGGAGGTCTGAGGCCTCTGAGGTGGGGTGGGTGGGCCCCCAGCCCTGCAAAGCCTTTATTCCTCCTTCTTCTCCAGGGCTGGGAGTAATTAGGGGCCAGGGACATAAATCACGGCTGCCTCACTGTGCCTCTGCTAATCACAGCTCCCGAGGCTGACAGGCAGGCCTGCTGTGGGGGCAAAGTGTGTGGGGGCCGGGGTGCAGGACGCAGATGCAGAGATGGTACAGCCAGGATGACCTGAATGCGGCTCTGGGGCACTTAGTGGGCATCCACTGTGTTCCCAAAGAGGTGGTCACCGGTTCTCTCCAGTTTACATCCATATACACACACACTCACACTGAAAGCCACACACAGGCACTACACAGATACAGACACACACACACTCTTAGACACAAGGTTCCCTGCAGATTCACTACCCCTGCTTCACACACACACACACACACACACACACCCCCACACACACCCGCCAATCACAAAATCCTTTCTGTGAAGAACAGGGTAAATGCAGGTTTGCGGTTTGGACGCCACCTAGGGTCCATCTTCTGGAACTGCCAGAGCTGGGCATGGCCAACCCCAAGGCCAACCTCAAGAAGGCAAACCCCAAAACAGCAACCCCACCTCCACCTCAGCTAAAGAAGGAAACTTTCTTCTATTAAGGTCCCTAAAAACGTTCACAGTAAACCTAAGTCACAGGGTTTCTGGGAGTAGTAAAGGAAGTAATTAAAGTGACACATCCCACAACACGGCGTGTCTACAGAAAGCACCTTTCAGGAGGCCACACTTCCTCCAGGGATGCCCGATGGTACAAAGATTCTGCCACTTTGAATCCTTTGTGACCCCAGCTTCCAGCTCAGCACTGCCTGAAGCCTAGATGGAGCCAGTCAGGAGGGCAGCACCCCGGTGCACTCATCCATGGCTCCCTCCTCTCCCTCCACGGACCGTGATCCCTGGTATACTAGTCTCCACAGCCTGCTTCCTGGGAGTCTGAGCCACCTGGCACTGTCATAACAAAAACTACTACAAAGCGTTAAAGAACAAGAATGTACTGTCTCATGTTTGGGAGGCTAGGCACCCGAATTCAGGGTGTCCGTGGGACTTCCTGTTGTGCAATGTTGAGTCGATTCTACTCAACAACCCCACGTGACAGAGCAGAACTGTCCCATATGGTTTTCTATGCTGTAATCTTTACAGAAGCAGACAGGCAGGTCTTTCTCCCATAGAGCTGCTGGGTGGGTTCAAACTGTCAACCTGTGGGTGAGAAGCTGAGTATTTAACCACTGTATTCCTGGAAGTCCAAAACCAAAAATCAAACCCACTGCTGTCAAGTCATTGTCCACTCACAACAATCCTATAGGACGGAGTGGAACTGCCCCATAGAGTTTCTAAGGAGTGTCTGCAGATTTGAACTGTTGACCCTTTGGTTAGCAGTCATAGCTCTTAACCACTGCGCCATCAGGTTTCCTCGTAGAAGTCAGAGGTTAGTAATTTGCTACTTTTTTTTTACGGCCAATGAGACTGGTGTTCACGTATGGTTGTTGTGCCTGATACAACACAGACCTCCACAGTTTTGGAGGTCAGAAGTCTGACACAGATGCCACTGAGCTCCAATCAAGGTATCAGCAGGGCTGGCTTCTTCTGGAGCCTCTAGGGAAGACTAAGTTTCCTTGTCTTTTCCAGCTTCTACAGGGCTCTAGCATTCCTTGGCTGCTGGTCACTTCCTCCATCCGCAAAGCCAGCAACAGCGGGTTGGGTCCATCTCACACAGCATCACTCTGACCATCCCGCTCTCCTCTTACACTTTTAAGGCCCCTGAGGGAGCCCTGGAGGCACACTGGTTAAGAGCTCTGCTGCTCACCAAAAAGTTGACAGTGGGAATCTGCCAGCCACTCCTTGGAAATGGTATAGGGCAGTTGTACTCTGTCCTAGAGGGTTGCTATGAATCAGAATTGAATTAACAACAGTGCACTTGGTTTGGTTTTGTGATTACAATAAGCCCAGCGGGTTAATCCAGGGTCATCTCCCTAAAAGAAGTTCATTAGCTATCTCAGTTCCACCTGCAACCTTCATTCCCCTTTACCGCGGAAAGTAGCTTATACCAGTCCCAGGGTCAGGGAGGACACAGATGACTTTAGAGGCCATCTTTCTGCCTATCCCAGTCATGAGATGGTTTCCTTCTAAAATACGGTTACTTAAGAAAATGGGGTTTTGTTTTAATAATACCGTGAAACAAATAATCATCACGTAGGTGTGGCCATGCTGAAAGCAAAGACTAGTGCTGGGAACTCCATCATAGCCCTCTCACAAGGAGACTGTTATTTCCGTCTTTTAGAGGCAACTGTACCCCCACAAGGGCAAAAGACTGGCCCAAGTCACTCCACTGAGTGGCAGAGCTGGGCATCTGAACATAAGACTGTGGCCTCCCAAATTCATGCTCCTGTCGACAGCACTTGGCTCCTTGGTTTTAACTACAACCTTCAACTGTTCCCTCACTGGTCCTATCTCCTCCTCCCTTGTCAGCTTTTAGGTGTGGGAAGTGACCATACCAGGGCCACTGCAGGGATGACCGCAGCCAGGTGTACCCACTTCTCTCAAGGCTCCCCAGCCACAGGGCTCCCCTCTCCATGCCCTGTGACTAGGTTTACCCTTCCATCTGTACCCCAGCCTTTCAGGCACCTGACCCCTAAGTCTCCACACCCAACACCCTTCCTGACCAGCTCTACCCAGCAGACTGTCTGCAACAGGACCTCAAGGCTGGGAAGCCCAGTCAGACCATCCCGTCTCCCAGGCACAGAGAACTGCGTGTGTAGTCACCCTGAGATTCCCTGGGACCCTCCCTCCTCTTTTAGCCAGTGACAAGTATATGCCACCCTGGGGGGCCTACACTTAATGAACCTCTACCCAGAGAAAGCCACCCTTCTAAGCCACCCCCTGACTTCTGGTCTTTGAGCCAGTAACATTTCTTTTTTAGACCAAAAACTTTTAAAATGTTAAATAATGAGGCATATAAGATTGTAAAAATCTGAATAGCATGAAATGCTGCACAGTTATAGAGGTGAGGGTCCCTCCAACCTCAGGCCTCCAGGTGTAACGACTGTCACCACTTCTCAAACACCCCTCCCAAATCAAGCACCCCTCCCAAATCTGCCGCACGTAATGTGTCTGGTGTGTACAAGTGTGTTTGCATTTGTATGTGGTGTGCGCGCGTGTGGTGGGTGCATGAATGTGTGTGTACACGTGTTCATGTTCTCATATGTAGATACGTGAATCACAAGCAGCACACCACACACAGGCATCGCTCCTTGCTTTTTCACTCAGAATATCCCAGGGAGCTTTCCCACCCTGATCCGGCACACTGCAGAGAGGCCCACGTGTTTACCCATCACGGCTTATTACCCAGCCTGTGCTGGAAGGACATCTACAACATATCTGGTTTTCTATGCGTGTGATGCTGAGTGAACATCATGACCCCCAGGATGCCAGTGGGCACAGTCCTAGAAGCAAAACTGTGAGCTCAAAGAGCAACCCATCTGGTTAGACCATCTGGTCTAACCCTCATGTTTTGGGGTGTCGGCATCACCTTCTCATAGCTCTTCAAGCATCCACATTTCTCTTTTCCCCAGGGGTCATCTCTGCCACCAAATCTCACCTGAAACATCACAGGCCTTCAAGAGCTTTCTGGGAAGGCTTCTGTCCGATCTGCTCCCTTGCCCAGGGCTCTATTGAGGGGACCTTCCGTGTATGTCTGTCTTGGGGACAGCAGCCCGCTTCCTTGCCCCATTCCTCCCCCTTTCCTGGACACAAAGGCCACTGCCCTCCCCAGCATTGGCTCTGCAGGGTGGTCTTTTCAGCGTGGCACACAGTAGGTGCTGGGTGTTTGCCAGATGAACAACCCAATAAAAGTAGGAATCTGGAAAGATGGAAAAGAGGGGGAGGAGAGCTGAGGACAGAGGGGCAGACATCACCCACTGCCCTGACCAGGCCTACTTCCCAAGGCAGAGGGTCCTGAAGTCTCCAGGGAACCCAAGGCCGGCTGCCTGGAGCCTCTCCCTAACCCAGATCTGACCCAAATCCTGCCCGACTCCTCAGAAGGGAAAGAAGTGAGCGGAACCGAGGCCAAGACAAGCAAGAGCCTTCCACAGCCCCTTCCCGAGATGCAGGCAGGAGCCGGCTGCTAACATACAGGTTCCAGATTGTACACTCGACCAGGAGCCAGGGGCTGATGACAACCCCCACCCCCACCCCACGCTGTGGAGGCAGAACAGAGTGGGGGGGCTGTCGAGCAGGAGGCAGAGGAGTGTCTCCAGAACACCACCTCCTTTGGCTGGCCGCCTTGGTGGGAGGTGAGGGTTCTGGAAGAAAAAACAAACACGCTCTAGGGGAGGGAGGAAGCAGGCAGCAGATGCTGGCGGGCGAGACACAGCGTCTGGGGAGGTCAGGGCGAGCTGGCGGGCCTGGGGCCAGGGTGGCCCCCCCAGTGCCCTGTGGCGCCAGGCCAGGAGCAGCCCAGGCTCTTTAGGCTGGCCCTGGCAGGGGACCTGGGCAGGGAAAATGTCCCCGGCAGGACTCCACCATCCACCCTGGGGGTCCTCCGCACCCACCACCAGCACAGTTTGAGCCATCTTTCCCTTGGCCCCTATTGCAGCTGGCAGTACCATTAGCTGAATGGACAAGCCAGGAACCCCAGCCCCAGGTCCTTGCTGCCTGCTTTCCTCCAGTGCCCTGCCCAAGGCCAACCCCCAAGCTCCCACAGCTCTATTCACTCATTCATTCATTCATTCAACCAGAAATGTGCATACTCCTTGGAGGCCCCAGGCTCTGCCCAAGGCACTGGAAATGCTGAAGACTCACCCTGGGTGTCACCCACTTACCTTCAAATAACCCAAACCTCTCAGAGCATACACCACAGCTAAACTGAAACCCCTCCCGAGGATTGTGACCCCACTCCAGCCCCCTAGTCACCCTAGTGGCACCCTAGCGTATGCCCCAGGATCCACCTCCTTCCATCCATCATCTGTGTGGGTCCAATGACCAGGCATGCTATCTCTGCCCTCTCCTCACCCCTCCATGAGATAATGGCTTTGATATGAAGTGATCCCTAGGGTGGGGACCAGGGTTACAAATGCATTTCTTGGGATGCACATGACCCACAGGAGTCAGTTTTGCAAGGGCAGGAGGCAGAGGATATGTTGCTTCACAGAGGGTGGAGGGGACTGGAGTGGGGGCACAGTTTGCAGACTTTACAGGCTGCAGGGGGCATTCCTTTCAGCCCACAAGGTGCTGCACTCAAGACAGCAGAGAAAACTAAGGTCTGGAGGTTCATAGGCCACTCTCCTGCTCATGAGCCTTCAAGGGCTCCCACGGCCCAACCATATAGTCCAAAGAGATGCAGATATCTCAGCCCAAGGAGCAAGCATGCATAATCTCACAGCTGCCCCAACCTACCCTCCAACTTCTGCTCCAGACCACTTGATAGCTCCTGGCCTATGCACACGTGGAAACCCTGGTGATACAGTGGGTTAATTGCTCCATCTGCTAACCAAAAGGTTGGGTTGACAGTTCAAATCTGCCAGGTGCTCCTTGGAAACTTTGTGGGGGCAGTTCTACTCTGACTTATAGGGTCGCTGTGAGTTGGAATCAACTCGACGGCACAGTTTTTTTTTTTTTTTTTTAATATGCACAAGTGATCCACTCTCTCCAAAAGGAACCACCCCTTGTAGTCCCAGAGAGTAACAGCAGCTAGCACCCTCACTCTAGATTCCAGCCCCACATGGTCTATGAAGTAGGCACTCTAGCCAACCCATTTTACAGATGAGACTGTTGAGGCACACAGAGGCTGCCTGTGCTGAGGTCACCCAGCTAGCAAGTGCGGGGACTGGAGGACCCAGGCTGTCCAGTCCAGAGTACGTGCTACAGCATGCACCATCACAGCCTTAGAAGCAGGAGATGACCTGGCTTGGCTGCTCATGTCATCCTTTTGTCTCCATTTGGTGATCCCAGAGCTTCCCGCCATGTAAGGAGGATGCAATACAGTGGGCGTGATAAGAAACCTGGATGGGCTTTATCCCACTCCTATCGCTGTTATTTTAATACTGGAATCAGCCTTTGGAGGGACTGGGAGTGAGGAGAGCCCTAGTGACCTTGGGCAAGACGGCTGACCAGCCAAGCCTTAATTTCTGCCTCTGTCAAATGAGCCCTCACCACTAGCAGCTGGTCCCTGAAGTCTCCTCAGTGCTTAAGGGAGAAAGCCAAGTCCTGTTTTCCCTCTTCTATCCCTGGGCGGTCCCTGTGGCCCAGTCCATTGCCCTGCCCAAGAGGGACATCAGGCAGCCAAGGAAGGGGGGCCAGGAAATCCGGAGCGGCCGCGCCCCACCCCCGCCCCAAGCCAGGCGCCGGAGGGGGCGTCGGAGGGGGCGCCGGCTGCCCCCAGAAACGCTCTCCAGATGCAGGAGGCGCTGCCAACATTCCTGGAAGGTAACGCCAGGCCAGCACGGGCGGGGCGGGGCGGCGGCCACTGCCAGATGTGCACGCCGCAGCTGCCCCGGCGCTAATAAGGTCAGCTCCTGGCTCCAGCGAGCCGCGTTCACACCGCGCCTCCGCCCGCCTGGCACCGCGCCGCCGCCCTTCCTGGGGGCGAAGGGGGGAGACCCCGCTGCCGCTGGGCAGGGTCTGGAACATAACCTCCGCCTCAGGGCATGGAAGAAGGCCTAGAGCCCAGTACTAATGGTAGGAGGGACCAGAACCCACCCTCCCTACACCCCCACAGGGAACCTCCTCCCTCTTGCAACGGGGGTGGGGCAGAGGGGCCAGGAACTCCCGCTCCCAGGGGTCTAGAGAACCAGACCCCTCAATAGGAGGCTAGAAGCCAGAATACCCTCCTTGGTGGTGGAAGGAGGGGGACTGGAGGGGGCAGGCTTGTTCTGATTTTATTAGATGTTTCCCTCCAGTGATTGAGAGGAGGGACCTGGTGCTAAATTTAGGGCCTGGTGTAGGGGGTGGGGCACTCATTCCCCCTACCCCGCAGGCAGAGTCACCCTAGGCTGGGTATAGTTGCCTAATAGGACAGCTGTGGGGAGCCTGGGGCTCCCAGGAGCCCCCAGGAGTGACCCCACACTCCAGACTGTTCCCTCCACGTCACCCCACCACAAGGACACTCTGTCCCCCATCCAAAGATTTGTGGTCACTTCTTTGGGGTGCGTGAAGTTCAGGGAAGCCGTCGAGGAGTCAGAGCCCAGATTCTGCTCCCTCCTTCTACAAGTCCCCGACATGGCAGAGGGCAGCCCCCCCAAAAAATAACGGCGCCGACAGCGCCTTTGTTTCTTTGGTTTAAACCGAGCCAGATGCGAACTAATCCCCCAGCTGGGCCGGATTTGCTGGTGACTGGAGCTCCAGCCTCCCTTCTGCCCCACCTCCACGTGCCTGTGTTCCCAGGGCTGCGGACCCCTCCCCGACTCCTTAGAGTAGTGGGGCTGGCACCCTCAGCCTCACCCATCACCCACTTGAGGGTCATGGGCCAGAACAGGGCCGTAGTGAAGCCACAGGGTCTGATATCTTGCCTTTTGGGGCCTTGGTAAATTGATGAGGACACAGGACACAGGGCTGTTGAGTGCTCAGTAAACCTCAGCTACTACTGCTAAACCTCAGGGAACATTCCCTGCCCTGACAGCTAACAGGAGCCGTACTGGCCCGATCTAACACCACACCTTATCTCCAGGGCTGAGAGCAGCAATGGTGGCAATTTACACAGGTACATGGGATTAACATGTGTTACTGTGGCTAGTCCCCGTGTCAGCTCCTTCCTCAAACCCAAGGGCAGTACTAGGATTAACCCCATTGCACAGATAAAGAAACTGAGACTAGGAGATCCCAAAGCTAGTACGGGTCAGGATCATTACTTTAAAACGAGGAAGCAGGCCCAGAGAGGCAAAGCGACTAGCCTAAAATCACACAGCAAATGAGAGGGAGAAAGGAGGAGTGCCTGAGACGGAAGCAAATACTCGAAGGGGAAGGTGAGTACCTTCCTAGCCTTGCCAAGTCTTCCTTGTAGCAACAGGTGGGTTCCTCAAAGTATGATCCAAAGTCCACTAGAATCAGATCCCAGGACACTGGTCAAAATGCAGATTCCTGGGTCTGGGTCTGGTCCTAGTGAATCAGAGTCCCCGGGGAGGCTCTGGAGTCTGTATTTCTGGGGGTTGTTTCTGATGTGCAGTCAAGTTTGAGGAACTACTTCCTGGGCTGCTGCCCAGGTGGTCCCTGTCATGTTTAGAGGAGGGAGGTGATGGGTAGGAAGGGCCTGGGCCCAAGCCCGAGGTGGCTGTGCAGAGGGCTCCTTGTTCTCTCTGGGCCAGCTGCCCCTGCCCTGGCCATCCAGGCTGGGAATGCAGACTCACCTGGGCTGGGCCTGCCAGGAGGCAGGCAAGGTGCCAAGCTCATAACCTGCCAGGAGCGTCAGACGGATACGGCGCCTCCTTTCAGAGGCCATTCATTAATCACCGGAGAACTTCCCCATCTGTTCCCTTACTGCACCTCATGCGCACTCACACCCATCAAACACATGCAGTACTTCCTGCACACATGTCACACACATGAACGTGTGCACACACCCCACACATGCATGATCATGCATGCTTCGTATGCACACATGTACCAACTGCAGGTACATGTGCACACACACCACACACTGGCATCACATGGATACACATGCATCACACATGTGCCAAGGTGCATATACATGAACACATACCTCATGGGTGTGCACAGCCTACATGAACACACCCACCTGCCTGTACACATACAGCTGCGAGAACAGTTCCCACCCATAAGAGGAGAGGAATGGGCCCCTGGAGCTGTTCTCAGTACTCCAGAGGGCCTACCCGCTCCCAGCAGCCACAGCACAGGCCCTACCTGGGATCAACTCCCTGTTGCTTAGCTTTGGGCATCAATTCTGTCAACCGGGGGCCTCCACAGGCTGTTCATCCCAATCAGAAGCTCCAGCTAGTGGTAGAATGACTTGATTAATAAAAAATGAGGAAATGAATTAATGACTGGCTAATAATCATAGTTTGGCAGACGCCACACCTTTCAGGCATGGACTCGAGGGAGGAAACTAATGAGGTGGCAGAATCCCAAGGGGAGAACCAGGCAGGATCTTAGGTTCACAGGCATTTGTCTGTGCCCAGAAGGGGTTAACTGTCCACAGCCCCCAGACTCTAGGAGGCTGATCTGGGACCAGAACCCAGGCCTCCTGCCCTCTCTGATTCTCTCCATGCACCCCACCCACCTAGCAACCTGGAGTCCTGTCCAGGCTCACATGCTTCACACATTTGCAACAGGAGTCATTCATTTGCTTATTTACATCGTAAAGGGCCCAAACACAGGGCTGAGATCCTGAAGATGCAACAGGGATAGAGAGAGGTGACATCTGAGTCGAGGTGTGAGGGATGAAAAGGAGCTGGCACTCTAGGCAGAAGAACAGCCAGGTACCCAGATGATCACGTGGAGCATCCAAGGACGGGAGACTGTGTTTGTGCTGAAGCCCACCTGCTGGAGTCTGGGGAAGAACACTAAGACGGGCAGGAAGCTCCCTCTCACCCTCCTTTATGCCTTGGGCTTCACATGGGAACTCAGCTGCCAGGCCCCCATGACAGGAGGCCCCAGCTGGAGAGGCTGTCTATTGTGCTCTGGCAGCCACATGATGAGCAAGACAAGGCCCAAGGGCACACCCTGTCCCTCTTTCTGTCTGCCGAGCCACTGCTAACCTGAACTGCATCCAATTGCCTGTCTGAGGGTGTTAGAGCCAAGTCCTCCCCGGGGGCCTGAGCTCTCCCCCCTTCATGTGAAGATGGCAGTCTGAGGGGACTGCATCAGGGCTTGAGTGGACAGGAACCCTGGCACCTGATGGAAGTGGGCCCGGAGGCACCACAAGGCAGAACTTCTGTTGGGATGTTCCTGGGAGCCCAGGAAGAACAAGATGGAAGAACGCTTGGCTCACTGTAGGCTTACTGCAGCAAACATGTGCTTCCTACATGATGTGCCAAAGGCCAGCATCCTGGTTCTGGCCTGCCTGCCAAAAGGGCTTGATTCTTTGTGTCCTCTCCCACCCCTCACCTGAGGGGAAGTGGCCTGGTACTCACTAACCAGGAGCAAAGGGGGCACTGGCACTCACAAGGAGGGAAAACAGCCACTGGACAGACCTCCCCTGGTTATCTACACTGCTGTCCCTGGCAGCTGGCACTGGGATGACTTTCTTTTTGTTTTGCATGTTGTTCTGTACCTTTCAAATTTTCTATAGTGACCAGGCATCATCCTGTGTTGGGTAACAGTGAGGACTGTAAAAGACCCTCACTTTTTTTTTTTTCCAACATGGAGAAAGGGGCAGAAATGACCCTGATTCAGGAGTGAAACTGAAAATTTAGGTAGGCTTAGAGTCTAGCCAGGCCA
This sequence comes from Heterohyrax brucei, assembly GCA_028571685.1. Lineage (NCBI taxonomy): Eukaryota > Metazoa > Chordata > Mammalia > Hyracoidea > Procaviidae > Heterohyrax > Heterohyrax brucei. Next base: position 37,796,512 of record CM053161.1, read on the forward strand.
GTGACTGAGAGGAACACCGAGGGTACTGCTCACACAGGTAACTCTACCCAGAAAGCCTCCATGGAAGGCAGAAAGATAGGTAACATATGCCAGCCACCCCTTTTCTCCCATCCATCCATTCATCTGTCCAACCATCCATCCATTTGACCATCCATCATCCATCCATCCATCCGAACAACCACTCATCTACCTGTCCATTTATCCATCTGTCCATTCTAACCATCCATCCATCTGTCCAACCACCTGTACCTCCATCCATCCATCCAGTCACTCATCTATCTACCTGCCCATTCTTCCACTCCTCCATCTGTCCGTTCTAACCATCCATCCATCTGTCCAACCATGTGTACATCTGACCATCCATCTGTTCCCTGAACCAGGTATCCACCCACCCATCCACCTATGTTTGTTCATGCATCTATTATCTTTCCACCATTCTCTCCTTCTATCCATTCAGCTGTAGGAAACAATAATTTCATTTTGTCTAGTATCTGTCCTACCCCTACTTAATTGGGGCTGTCAATCAGCAGATCCCTTTTCTTATCTATAGGGGTTTCCATGGGCCCCATGATGGACCAATTGAAATTTGTCCCGGGACATTTGCTAGGACTCTTTCTCTGTCCCTTTGAAATCACCAGACATCAGCCTCAAACTGCTGCCAGCCATCTCTGACAGCATATGAGAAGAACTTGCCTGAGAAGGGCACTCACACTGGAGAAGGCAGAGCTGAGGACAGAGAGAAGCAGAGAGGCCTGAAGTCACTGGATAAGCTCCTGAATCCAAGAGTGCCTGAAGCCAGCATCACCCCCATCAGTCACAGGAGTCAGTAAACCCCCTTTTGCTAGAGAAAGCCTGAGTTTTGTGTCACTTACAACAAAAAGGAGCATGGGTAACACACACCCTTCCAGCACAGGACAGTGTGATTTAGAACCTTCTGGATGACCATCCCTGAGCCAGATGGGTACACAGTAAAAAGTAACAAGCCCTGTCCTTGCTTGCCAGAGGCTGACTCTCCAGGTGGAAGCAGTTCTTAAACACAATGAGGTTACAAATTTCAACCTAGGCTCTCAGTGCCGGAGTGCAGTGAAAAAAAGGCCCGGGAAAGGCTCTTACTATTAAGCCTTAGTACCACACATATAACATGAAGACAGTACCACCTGGGGCTGCAGTGAGGATCAGTGATAAGGCAGGTATTCTAGGGTGCCCATCCTGCAGCCATTCTTGCCTCTACAGAGGCTTAGAAGTTGATTCTCATGTCCCAGCCTCCTCTGTAATTAGACAGCCATGTGACAAATGGACCTAGCTTGCCAAAAAACTTCTGGGAAAACACTTTCTCCCAAGAAGAAAAAGAAAAGACATCACCCTACACCTCCTCATTCTACTTTGGGATACTATCATGTAAAGAACATGATGTTTGGAGCTATGGCAGCCATCTTGCAACCATGAGGAAAGAGCCAAGAGAATCACATTTGGACTGACTTTGATTTCAGGAAAAGGTCATTTCTTGGACACTGGGAGCTGTGGACTGGTTTACACTCTCACTCACTAGAGGCTGTGTGAGGCAGTGTCATGAAGCAGTTAAGAGCATGGATTCTATAGTCAGCCTGCCTAGGTTCAAATCCCAGCTCTGCTACTTGCTGGCTGTGTGACCTTAGGCAAGTTATTTAACCTCTCTGAGCCTCAAGTTCCTTCTCCATTAAATGGGAATAACATTTGTGAGTATTAAATTACAGAACATGTGAAAGTACTTAGAATAGTGTGTGGTGCACAGAAAGTGCCCAATAAATATCAGCTGCTACTAGCAAGTCAGAGAATGTTGGGGGGTGGTGGGGGTGGGTAGCCAGGCTGGGGCTGATGGGAAAATGGGCAGACATGGAGGCCCCGGCCGGCAGGAGCTGAACAGGAGCGGCAAGCCCGCTCCCGGCCTTGGCAGAGCTGAGGCTAAGCTGACTTGCTCTGTGTTCACCCTGCCAAGCCTGGGGCAGCTGGCTCCAGCCTGCCGCCGACTGTGGGGAGAGTTGTCCCCTGACACAGCCGTCAGTCCCCTCTGCCTGCCAGCCCCACTGCCCTGCCAAAGCAGGAGCCAGGCCACAGCCCACAAGGTGGGCGTTTTCTGGGCCTCTGATCCAGAGATGCCCCCCTCTCCTCTGCAGGCCCTGCTTCTAGACCCCTAGCCAATTTGTTTCATCTTGGGTTGAGAAAGCCGGTGCCTCTCTGCTCCTCCTGCCGCAAAGCTGAGTGTGGGGAAGCAATTCCATCTGGCAGCTGTGCAAGAGTGACTCAAAAACAGTTGTTTGGCTTGTCGGCTACCCAGGCCTTGCACAGCTCAGAACAGGCTGCTGGGCTGGGGATGGCTTAACTCTTTCAGGCGTGTTCTCCTCCACCACAGGAGGACCCTAGGGTCTTTCCCAGTGGGGCAAACTGAGGCAGGAGATGCCTTGTATTTTTCTGCCCTATATCCTCTTCTGAGCAGATCCTTTCTGCCGGCAGATCTCTTGGGCTCCAGCATATTTTACTGAAGACCCACCTCCACTCCCCAAAACTAATTAGACACAGTGAATCTGCCCGTCCGCCTTTCTGTGCCTGCTGTCCACATTTCATGCTGTGTTCACAGGCCTGGATGGCAGCAGCCCTTAATGTCAGGCATACACTGTAGCTAGGTAATGAGCTGCTCACTTTTTACAATACCTCCCTCAATCCCCACCACAACCCCAAGAGGCAAGCACTATCATTATTCCCATTTAATAGATAGGAAACTGAGGCTCAGGGAGCACATGTGCCTGCCCAAGGCTGCACAGCTACAGCATGATAGAGCAGGATTCAAACTCGGGTTTTCTGACCTTTAAGCCTGAGCATTCACTGTGCTGAAAGCCTTTACAGTAGCTCCTGGACCCGGAAATTGGTCCTCCAAGCTGTCCCACACAGTGCTGTCCAATGAATGGTGTTCATAAATTTCCCTTGCTCGAAAACCTTCAATAGCTCCCTGGTACCCACAGGAAAAACAACAAAACAAATCCTTTGCAAAGCCTTTCTAGCTTTTTCCAACCCCAGCTCCTGATATTATTATCCCTCTCTCTGATCCATTTATTTTTCACCAGGAGTCCCAGCCCATCAATTGGGCTCCATGACAGCCTGGACTACATGGCCTCACAGGCCCAGCATGTTTCCACCTCTGGGCCTGTGTGGGTGCCTGTGCCCTTCTCCTGGATCACCTTGCACCAGACAGCCACACGTCCATTCCCTCTGCTTAAATGCCACCTTCTGCGAAAGGTGGCATTTCTGTCATACCTCCTCCTGCAGCGTGCACAGCTCATCTAATGACACAGCACAGCATTCTCTCTGCAGCAATTTATCTGTTGAATGCGTGATGCCCTCAGCTCGACTTGTGAGCACCGTAAGGGGGAGCTTGCCTGACTTGCTCACTGCTGCATCTGCTTTGTTAACACAGGAAAGAGTGAGTGTGCGGATGGATAAACAGATGGAGAGAAAACATGAGCGGACGGACAGATAGTAGATAAATGGACTTGTGGATAGAAAAGATGGACGGACAGATGGACAGGTAGGCAACTGGCCTGGGGAGAAATAAATGACCACTGCCTTGTTTTTTTTGTCCTGGTAACTGTACTTCTCTGACCAGATGAAGAGCCTCTCAAAAGAGCCTTCCCCACCCTCATCAACACAAGCTATCTCAGCTCTGCTTGGTCTTCATCCGACACTCACACAATGCACCTTCAAACACACACCACCCATCCCTGGTAACCACGGGCAACCCCATAAGCACGTGGCATGACTGGAAGCACAGTACTATGTCCTAGCAGGGGATCCTCACTAAGCACTCAGGCCATGTGCCAGGCCCTTTGATGGGCACTCTAACCTATGTCATCCTCACAGCTGCACCAGGAAGCACGTTACTATCTCCAATTTATCAAGGAGGGAACAGGCCCCAAAAGGCTAGGTACTTCCCCATGGCCACACAGCTCTAAGTGGCTGAGGCAGGGTTTGAACTTGAGATGCCTGGCTCCAGAGTCCTGGCTCTTAGCCTCTCTGCTGCCAGTAGGTCCCAAACCTGCCTATCTGCTTTCCACTTGTTGGCATATTCACGCCACTTGTCCTTCATTTCAATTTTGCTTCCTCGTTTTTGCTTCCTAATTTCCATTAAATCAATCTACTTGTTAAGCTTAAATAAACTACCATAAAAGGAAAATCAGTATCAAGCAACATAAATTGGAGGTAATCCTAAAAATACATACTGTGAAAAACCAAAAGCAAAGTTATGCAATTCTAGCCAGATTCTATTACCTGAGGAGGGCTCCAGGCCTGAGACCTGTTCCCTCTCTATTAAAAAGAGAGACAAGCAAGTGTGGTGATTTAAAAATACAGCCACCAGTTCTTTACACACTCCTCCCTTCAAGAAGAGGTGAGCCCTTGAGCATGGACCACACTAGTGATGAACTTCTAATAACAGAATATGGCAGGAGTGACAATGTGTGGCTTCTGAGACTGGGTCATTAAAGGCAGACTAACTTCCTCCCTGCTCTCTTCTGGAATGCTCACTCTGGGGAAAGCCAGCTGCCATACTGTAAGTATATTCAAGTGGCCCTATGAAGAGACCTACATAGCAAGGGACTGAGCCCTCCTGCCAAGAGTCGGCAAAGGACTGAGGCTTCTAGCCAACAGCCATGTAAGAAACCCTCTTAGAGGCAGACCCCCCAGCCTGAGTCAAGCCTACAGATGACTGCTGGCCTGGCCAATATCATGATTTCAACTTCATGAGAGACCATGAGTCAGCTCACCCAGTTAAGCTGCTCCCAAACCCCTGACCCACAGAAACTGTGAGACAATAAATATTTGCTGTTTTAAGCTGCTAGGCTTCAGGGCAGTTTGTTATAGAGCAATAGTCAATGAATACAGAAAGTGCCATTGGGGATGTTAGTAGCTGCTGTGGAGTCAGCCCAAGCCATGACAGCCCCTGCACAATGGAATCAGACTGTTTGAGCTAGAGTTTTCATTGGCTGATTTTCCGAAGTGTTGACTTGCAGGCCTTTCTTTCTAGTCTCTTTCAGTATGTAAGCACCACTGAAGTCTGTTGAGCATCATAGCCTCCTTGGATGGTGGGTGCACATGTGCTACACTGGGTGGGAATTGAACCTGGGTCTCCTGCATGCAAGGTGAGAACCCTACCACTCAACACCACTGCCCCTATCAGCAAGTGTTCCAGAGGCATTAAAGGTAGTGAGAACAAACTGAGATTCTATGCAATAATCAAAGTGACTGAAGAGAGAGGAAGGGGAACACATGCTTCAAGTTTTGCTCTGAAACGTTGCCAGTGTTGGCTCCAAGGGTTTGTTCTCCACCCAGCCACTCGAGGGATGTGGGAGATATGTAATTGGGCCACACCTCTCCAGGAAACCCCCTCAACAGACTCGTTTCCCACTCTAAGGCCTGGTGCTCTCCAGCCCCCCGCAGCCACTGTGACCTCACCTGCCACCCACCTCCCTGCTCACCCACTCCTGACTGGTCTCCTGCTTTCCCTTCAAAACTCCAAATTCATTGCCTGCTCAGGGCCTCCACAATCACTTTGTGTTGTGGGTTGAATTACATTCCCACTATGGTCAGGGGCTAGTGAAGGTGAGGTCATACTGGATTAGGGTGGTCCCTACTTCCAGTCACTGGTGTTCTTATAACAAGAGGCACAGAGGCAAGAGGGGACTTTTAAAGGCTATAGAAATGTCATGTGTCTCGACTGAGATAATAGTTAACGTAAGTATAATCAAGCTTATCAAAACTTATCAGTTTGTACATAAGATCTGTGCATTTTACCATATGTAAATTGTCTGCATTTTAACAAACTAAAAATATTTGAGTTAAAAAACAGAGAGAGAGAGAAGAGATACAGAGAAGGGAAGATGGCCACGTAAAAATGCAGACCGAGAGCCCAAAGAGGCAGCCACAAGCCAAGGAGTGCCAGCAACCACCGGAAGCTGGAAGGGACAAGGACAGACTCTTTCCTGGGGCTTCCAAAAGGTGTGTGGCTCCACTGACACTCTGATTTCAGGCTCTGGCCTCTAGAGCAATGACATGTTACATTCCTGTGGCTTTAAGCCACCCAGTCTGTGGTACTTTCTCTTGGTAGCCCAAGGATACTTCTATTTCCTTTTTTCTATTTCCTATTCCTGAAACAATCCTCACCTGGCTGCCTCTTGCTCCATCAGTCTCCACTCAGGGGTCCTGGTCACCCCTCCTACCCATGATCCCCACAGAGCCATGCTCCTGTTTCCTTCCCGCCCCACCTAGGTTAATGCTTGTCTGTAGTACCTGTCTTAGGTGGCACCACATGGTGTATGTGCTCACTTCTTACTGCCAGTCTTCCCCACCAGCAGGCAGACATATGGGGCAGGGATGTGTCTGTCCTATTCACTCCTGTGGCCCCATTGCTCAGAACTAGGCCTGGCACACGAGAAGTGCCCAGCACACCCCGGCAAATGACAGATGCCTGAGGATACCACTGGGGTCTCGACACCCAGGCACCCAGGGATTAGGATGGGAACTGGACTGCATTACAAACCAGAGCTGAAACAGACCACACTAATTTGTAGAGCCTCAAGCTCAACCCAAATATAAAAATGCTTCTTAACTGCCAACCAGACCAAGGATTTTTTTAATGAGTTTGGCTCCAGAAATCCTGACTCTGTGAGTCTTAACCTCATCTTCCCTGGCCTGCTCCCCCTTCTTCCTCTCCACATTCACCCCCCACCCAGTCTTCAAGGGCAGGTTTTTCTACCCGGCTTCTCTGTTCCTTTGCTCTCTCCACCAGTGTCCTAGGATGCCACTTCCTTACCCCAAAATTGGGAAAGCACTTTCTCCTTCAGAGCCTTACAGGTGTGTGTTGCTCTGCTTGGCATTACTGGAGAAGAAAAATCTCTGCCTCCAGAACTTTCTGAAAGTGGTGTTGGTAATACGGTCTCCATCTAGGGTGATGAAAAGGTTCTGGAACTGGATGGTGGTGATGGTTGCATAATCATGTAAATACACTAGGTGCCACTGAATTGCCCACTTGAATACGGCTACAAAGGCGAATTTTATGGTATGTGTATTTTACTATGATTTTTTTTTTTTAAAAAAAAACATAAAATATGGTGCTGGCCCCATCTGGCACCAAGTTGGGGGATTTAAAGAAGTTACACTAATGGTAGGTTTCAGGGAAGTTTTCTGCCTTTATCTTAGATCCGAACCCAAGGCTTGGACGGGGTGACGTTGAACACCTCACAGAGATGCCCCTGCATGTGACCTATCCAGAAATCAAAACCCAAAAACTCAGTCTGGTAAAACCATCTGGACAAAGAGATTTTGAAAAATTTCACAGGCATGCTTGTGAGATACCCCCCCCCCGCCCCCAAAAAACAAAAACCCAGTGCTGTCGAGTCAGGTCTGACTCATGGCGACCCTAGAGGCCAGAGTACACTGTTTAAAAATTTTACTGTTTCCCTTTTACATGCAAAAGATGAATCAGTCAGAAATCAAGGAAGAAAAGTCACTGTTGTATGAACTTTGGTTGGGGGTTAGGTGGTAGCCAGGAGAGGCCAGGAGGAGACAGTGCAACAGAAAATCAATAAATAAGAGCTTCCAAACCTCTGAGATGGACTCGCGGATGAGAACTCTCGCTCTTCGACAGTCCACGCAGTGAGACCAGGAGGCCTGTTTAATTGGCCTCATCTTCTCATTCTCAGCTTTCACTACAATTTCTAAATTGTTCAGTAGGGCAAAGATATGCTGGTGTGTGGCTGTTGAGGGTGGGTGGGAAGGGGCTGTTTTGAAAAATGCATGTAAACCTCCTGCAGGATTTGTTCCAGCTCCAAGGCTCCCGGTGGGCTGATGTGAACCATCAACAACAGGCTGGAGGAGTTCTAAAGCAAGTGGACTGGAACATCTAGGTGTTCCCTCAGGGGAAGGCGGAGCCCATATTTCAAGGATCAAGGTGGCCTAACTGTTGCACAGAGGCTGGGGAGGGGCCCTGGGTGAGGAGCTCTGCTTTGGCCCCAACGTGGGGCCTCTGCCCTCATGAGGATGTTCCAGACAAACATGACCAACTGTCCCCAAGGTCTCAGTGGACCCAGCTCCAAGCAGGTCTGATGGAGGATGCGTGCAGATGTGTGCTTCCACCCTGCAGAGTGTGTGGGTCACTCCACTGGAGGACTAGGGCAGCTGGATGGGCAGTCATGTCAAACCAGGGCTGGACAGTCCTGGAGGAAGGGGGCCATAAGGCCAGAGTTCTCTGTCTCCCTGGGTCACTGGGCCTTTAGAGCCCCCAGCCTGAGTAGACCAGCAGTCATTGTGACCAGGCCAGCTTCTCCCGCCACCCCGCTTTGGGTGACCTGTGGAAAATGGGCTGGGAGGGGCAGCTGAGTCAGCCCCTAGAGCTTCCAGAACAGCCTCTCCACCCACAGCTGGAAAGACACGGGCTTCAGGAGGGCCCGACGTGGGGTCTGGCCCCAGGCTAAGCGAGGGCTAGGGTGACACAGTGCTGCCCTTGATGCCGGGAGGCTCAGGGTGCCCTGCCTAGCCTAGAAAGTAGCCCTCTGGGAACCTGGGGTTATTTAAAGGTCTGGCTACTATTTTAAAGCTTGGCCTTGCTTAGAAGGCTGAGGTGGAGGATCAGTCATTGGGTGCTGGGCCAGGTTAGGGGATGGGGGCAAGTGGGCAGCCCTGGTCAGGGGTTGGGGGCCCAGGAGGTGGCCTCAGGAGCAGGGAAGCAAGCCTGTTGCCACTTCAACAGGGGAGCAGTTAATCCCTTTGATGGGCCAGAGGTATGACTGGCTCCATTAACAGGCAATGTGTGCATACGCATATGTCTGTATTAGTGTGTCTGTCTCCCTTTCTCTCAGGGAGAAAATGGACCAGCCACATGGTAAGGCTCCCACCAGGAACAAGGCCATCCCATCCACCTCCTGCCCAGGAGTGGACAGCTGCAGAGGCAGCCTGGGACTGGCTTCCAAGTGGAGGCTGAGCTGAGTGACCCCGAAAGGCCGGCTGGTACAGTCTTATGGTTGAGGCCTGGTGTTCCCAGTCCCTGTGTCTCCAAAGGGGCGGCAGAGAGACCCTGTGTGGGGGGATTATAAGGGCTGGACTATTTTCCCATGTGCCTTACTGGGCCAGGGCGGCAGAAGGGGCTACTGGGGGGGGCGGTTATAGGATGAGGTGGCACAAAGAGGATGAAGGAAACAGAGATGATGAATTAGGATGATTTCGTGCTAAAAGGAGGGATAGGGAGAAAGGGATAGGAGGGAGAAATAGTGAAACAGGAAGACAGAGATAAAGGCAGACATACACACACACATATGCTGCGAAACAGACATACTAAGAGAGAAAGAGGGAGACAGGAAGACAGAGAAAGACACACAGAAGCAGAAAGAGACACAGACAGACTGAAAGAGAAAGAAAGAGGCTGAAAGCTGCCACTTGGACTCAGCCACTCCTCCTGGCCCCTATTTCATGGGTCACCTACGGGGGTCAGCAGGAGAGGCCTCCTTGGCCACATGTCAGAGACAGACACACATACCCACAAATAGACCAAGAGACAGACAACAGAGAGACAGAAAGGAAAGACAAAAACCGACTGAGGCAGCAAGACTGAGGGACAAAGAGAGGACGGCAGAGCCAGCAAGGACATGGGTGAGGGAGAGAAAGCGCGAGGAGGCCTACATGTGTGGTGAGGCTCAAGTTCAAAAGGGAGGGGAAGGGGTGGTTTGACGACCAAAGTCATTGAAAAATTTTTGGCACAGCTGCCCCGAGGCCCCTGGCCGCGGGCCCGGCTCTGAGCTGAACTTAAACAAACCCCTGTTGCAGCCATCTGCTTGATTTTAAAATAAATCAAACAGTCTGTTGAGCCGGGGGTGATCAAGTCTCCATCTGCGCCGCCGCCCGCTCGCCGGCTTGGAGCCGCGCTTGCCTCTCCCAGCCAAGGCTCCTGGCAACATGTGGTCGGCAATTTCTCCAGGAGCAGGGAAACCGGACCCCAGCCACCCCCACTGCCTAACCAAAACCAAGTGCTATTTTTACAGCCACCCACTGGAAAGGGGGGACCAGAAAGAGCTCTTCAAACCAGGGCAAGGGGTTGTTTCGAGTTGCTTCTTGCCCAGGGGGGCGGAGAACACACTTTGGGAATCACCCTCTGCCTTTTGAGCAGGGGCGCAGGGCTGAGGATCAAGAGCTGGCCCCTGGGCCAAGATACAGCTCTGCCTGCCATCAAGCAAGAATCCTTAGGCCACAGAGTCTGGGCCACTGGGGCTTACTGGTGGTGGCAGTAGCTCCAGGTCCACCTGGAATAGCCAAAAATAGCAGCAGGGACTCCCCCTCTCCTAAGTCAGGGGTCATGCTGGAAATACTGTCCATCGGTCCCAAAGAAAACTGTCACTCAGAGGGCCAAGAGACACAGGGAGTGGTCTTTCCGGGTCGAGACAGAACAAAGAGAAATAAGCACCAGCCTATGGGCCCTTGTGGTCTTATCTGTAGTGTGGGCACACAACAGCCCTTTTTACTGGGGGCAGGCAAGGATGGGTTGAGTTTCAGCTGGTACACGGTATCTACATATGTAACTCTGGGACATGCAAGAAGGAATGGTATGTTGCGGGAGAGAGATCAGATGCTGGGAACCAGTGGCCTCAGCATCTGACATGGAGGCAAAATGGAAAGAGAATGAGGACACATGTCTGTTACGAGCAGTACAACAAGGGTATTTGTGCTGTCAAAATGGGGAGTTCTATAAAGATGGCCCATGGTGGTCCAGCCTCCCTGAGAAGGATGGGCCCATTCTGGCCCTAGCAGGTCTGCCCTGAGGCCCCAGATCACTCTTAGCACCTCCCAAGATTATTCTCAACCAAACCAAAGTTTTGAAATAAAATCTATGTTTTAAAATCTCCATGGATCTTTTAGACCACCTCCTCTGCCATGCGAGACCAGAAGAAATATATGGTGCCTGGCCGCCATTGCTGAATGTTTGGATCCTGATAAAAAGGAGGAAAAATGTGGAACAGAATACCAAATAATTGTGGAAATCAGACTTCATGGATTAATTGTGACTGGTAGAACCCCCATATCTACTGTCCTGAAATAACCCTTAAATCTTGAACCAGAATGATCCCATAGAGTCATCTGTAAACAAAGCAATAGTTCCGCTCAATTCATAAAGGTCAACCTTGAAAATTTTGCTCTTAAAAAAGAATGATCTGTGTGCAACTGAATTGACAAAAGTACCTCCAAAGCACAGAGAAGAACTTCAAGGGGCACACAGAGTAAAAGTAAATGGTGGTGAACAACACAGGCAGAGGTAATGAGAACAGTGACACGAGATAGACAACGACCCACAGCACTGACTGGTATGGGTGGAAGCTGTTGGACAAGTATATGTCTCGTTAGGCATATTTTCACCAAAAAAAGAAAGAAAATCCACACAAACCCTCAGAATACACAGGAAGGACATGCAACCTCCACTCAGTTATATAGTCATTACGAAAACAAAACATTAAGGGTATTTACTTGGTGCTGCAAGTCGTCAAAGAAGGAAAGATGATCTCTTCTTTGAGTCTGGACTTGAAAAGGAGACTTACCCCCCCCCCCCCCGCCCCATTGCCCTCATGGGCAAGAAAAGGCCAGAGGTGCAACGTCCATCATGAGGACATATGATCATACCCTAGGACTGGCTGAGAGATGCCTTCCTGTGCGTTACCTACCCACTGCCCACTCTGAAGGATGCATGATGTTGACCCCTGCCAGCTGTTCCTGGTGTATGTACTGAGTCCTGGCAGGAATGTGTGGGCACACAAAAAAGACCCCAATCTTTCATTCAATGCACAGGCAGATGGGAAGGCAAAGAGCCCAGGTCCAGAAGTGGCACCACCTCACACATGCTGCGTAGCTCCGGACAAAGAGTGTGCCCTCTTGAGCTCCAGCACCCTGCTGGTGAAAGGCGCAGGGTAGGGGCTGACGGCTCGAGGACCTTCCTGCTTGGACCTTCTCGTATTCGGCAGGGTTCACAGGCCTCCCAAGGGCAGAATGACCCTCAGTCAAGGCTCTGCACATCTAGAAGTTTCTCCTGATTTTCCCAGCCAATGTTCTTCAGCCCTAATAAAAATGGTACTCTCCAACCAGCGCTCCTGAGCCAGCCTAACTGGTTATGTTCAGTGATAATCGTGGACACCAAAGGGTCACCTCCTCCAGGGTGGGCATGCCTTCCTACCCAGTCACCAATCTCCAGCACGTGGAACTACGTAGGGCACAGAGTAGATGCCCAGCAAACATGTGCTGAGTAAATAAGTAACAGCCGTGAGCCAGGCTCTTAAGTGTCTATGAAGCCCTGCCTATAGCCCTATAAGGCAGGTATCATTCTGTAGCCCCAGTTTACAGAGAAGCTAACTGAGGCACAGAGGAGTGAAATCACTTGCTCAGGTCACAGTGTTCTAGAAGCCAGGGAGGTGGGATTTTGCCCCTGGGAATTGAGTTCCAGAGTCCAAGCTCTTGAGCACTCACTTGACTTCCAGTTCCAGACCCCATGTAGCCATTGTCACCAAGTACTATTTCTAGCCTGACCCCACAGCTCTGTTCTTTACCTCTGGGACACTCCACCCTGTGACAGGCCTGGGCTAACTGCCTCAGAGCCATTGTCCTGGACACTATGACAGCACCAGGAGAGTGGAGATCAGAAAGGGAAGGGAATCTGAGAGCTACTCCCCGCCTCTTCTCCTCCTGCCCTATCTCTACCCACATCCTCTTCCACAGCCCCAATCTCCACTGCACACTAAAACTGAGCACCTACTGTGTGCCAGCCCTACCTGGGATACAAGCTTCGTAAGAGACAGCTCCAATGTCCATGACGCAGGTAGGCTGCAAAAGGGGACGTAGGCAGGGCTGTGGACAGGCAAGGAGGGAGGCTCTACCAAGGCCCCCATGTGAGGGTCTTGTGGCCACAGTTACAAAGTACCACACTCAGGGGAGCTCAGGCAATAGGCATTAATTCTCTCACAATTCTAGAGGACAGAAGTCCAAAATCAAGGTGTCTGCAGAGCTGTATTCCCTCCAGGTTCTTGAGGGGAGGACCCTGTCTGGCCTCTTTCAGTTTCTGGTGGCTCCAGGAGTTCCCTGGCTTGTGGCTGCACTGCTCTATTGTCTGTCTCTGTGTTCACATGGCCTGTGCCCCTGAGTATCTGTGTCCCAATGCCTTGCTTCTTATAAGCACACCACTTGCTGGATTAAGGTTGACCCTATTCCTGTACGGCCTCATCTTAACTTTATTACCCCTGCAAAGACCCTATTTCCAAACAAGGTCACGTTCACAGGTCCCGAGTGTGTGAATTCCAGGGGCCTTGATTCAGCTCCGTGCAAGTGGCTCCCCAAGGAAGGCACACCTCGGCCAGGCTGCATCAGAACAGAAGCTGCTTGCGTGGGGAGGGAGTTGCAGGCAATCCACTCACTGAACTCAATTCTTGCATGATGATGTCAATCTTATTTCTGTTTCTGTGGACTCCAAATAGCCAGACCTTATTACGGGATGTTTATATGCCCAGCAGCATGAGCCCAGTGCCAATCCTTGTCCTGGCAAGGGACACCGGGATGGCCTTTACCTCACTTCACAGCTCTCTCTCTCTCCCTGTCTCATGGGTCTCATGGATCTAGCCAGCCACAGATGATATCTGTGGGGATGGCCATGGCCTCCGTTCCCACACAGCAGACCTAGCACAGCTGCCAAGAGCTGGCTGACCTCTGCCCTTGGGCCTATAAGCTTGTGAGGGACCCTCCTCCTTGGACCTCCCCAGCCTCAATCCCTCTGCCCCTGAAATGGCCTCAGCTCAGGCTTTGAGCCCCAAGATGACCTTGAGTTCCTGTGACCAGCAGTCCAAGCACTGGGCCCCCAGGATTGGGACTTCCTTGTCACTGCTCAGGGTGGTTGCAGTGGGAAACAGCCCTGCCTGGCTTGCAGATGACCAAGGGCCACGCCTCTGGAACTCTGAGCCCCACAGACGCCGCTCCCCTCATACAGCTGAACAGCCTCAACTGTCACCTGTGAGTGGGCAGCCTCCACAGGGGTGTTTAGAAGCCACTTGATCAGCCATGTGTCCATGCTTGCACACAGTGATGCAGACGCCTTAGCCCCTGGTATAGGGAGGCTCAAGAGTTCAAAGGTTTCAGGGAAGAGGCCCTGATCCCACACGCCAAACGCACTCCAAGTGCCAGCATTGAAGGGGTCAGCTCCCAGCTCTAACACTGAGGGGTTGTGCGGCCAGGGATAAGCCACCTGCCACCTTGGCCTCGCTGTCTTTCACAACACTGCAGAGATGGTAATACTCACCTGGCAAGTCCTCCAGGCACCTGGAATGCAGGGCAGGATGGCCCTGTTCATGGCTTCCTTCCACCTTCTGGTCTCATAAGGCTAAAACGTTATGACAGTTCCATACGGGTTAACGTGTTATCAACAGTAACCAAACTGGTTACCGTCAAGTCAACTCTGACTCATGGCACCTCTGTGTGTCAGAGCAGAACCCTGCTCCACAGGGTTTTCACTGGCTGATCTGAGGGAAGCAGATCACCAGGACTTTTTTCAGAGCTACCCCTGGGTAGACTTGAACCTCTAACCTTTTGGATAGCAGCCAACCATGTTCACCATTTGCATCACCCAAAGGGCCTGCAAAAAGGTGCCTTCACCACAGCCTATTATATGTCACACATTTTGCAGATGATCAAAGAGAGGTTCAGACACAGCAAGTGACTTATCCAAGGTCACACAGCACAGACATGGCAGACCTGGGGCTCAAGCACAGCTCTTACCCACCTCTTAGATCAAAGCAACATCTTACCCTCCTGGTGTCAGATGCAGAGACATCCCCCTGACCTCCTAGTTCTTTTTTATGTAATACTGTTTTGTTGTTGCTGTTCAGAATACACAGAGCAAAACATACACCTATCCCACAGTTTCTATGTGTACCATTTATTGACACTGATTATATTCTTCAAGTTGTGTGAGCCATTCTTACCCTCCTTTTCTGAATTGTTCCTGTCTCTTCAACATAAAGTCATTGCTCCCCAAGGTTCTGATCTAATCTTTGAGTTGCTATTATCAATTTGATCTCATACAGATAGTTCTTAAAAAAGCATTAAGCTTAAGGTAGACATGTTTCACTAGTTATGCTAAACTGTTATTTGTATTTAAAAAGACTTCGGGGGATATTTTTAGTTTACGGTTTAAAGATGAACTCAGGGCAACAGTTTTGGGGGTCCATTCAACCTCCAAGGCTTCAGGAAGTGTGGAATTCATGATAATTTAAATTTCTTTTCTGTATCTTCCCCCTTTTTATCAGAGTTCTTCTGTGAAATCTTTGATCAAAATGGTCAGTAATGCGACTATCCGGTTCTGATCTGATGGCAAAGGAGGCAGTTGTTCACTGAGGCCTTCACCACATATCATGTACTCTCCTCTTCCTGCTGTCCCTCCTCCATTCTCTGTTGTTCCAGCTGAAAACGGACCAACTGTTGTGCCTTGGATGGCCACTTGAAAGCTTTTAAGACCCCAAGCACTACCTAATGAACTAGCAGTCGGACAGAAGCATAAACATTAGGTCAATTAACAGGACGTCCCACAAAACCACGTCCCTAAACCTTCAACCAAATCAAATTCTATCAGGTTTTTGGCTGTACAGAAGCAGCCTCAGCAGCTACTCTTTCTCTATCACACGACTTTTTCCATTTCAACTTTTTATAGGTATACAACTTACTGACAGCCATTATAAATTGGCTGTGCAATTCTACGTTTAATCAATGTGACATTTCCATCACCACTGACTCCCTCTTCCCCTCTCACTCCTGCTCCTTATAACTACAAATAAACTCTGTCCTCTCTACATTTGTCTTTTCTTGTCTTTTAATATAAGTGGACAAGTCTCTTTCTGAGTCACTGCTTTGAAGTCTTTCGGGTATCTACCTGGCAATGGAATTGCTGGTTAACGTGGTAATTCCTTTTTTGGAGAACACCACACTATTGCCCACAACAGCTGTACCATTTTGGATTCCTACCAGCAATGGAAAAAGGTTTCAATTTCCTCACATCCTTGCCAACATTTGTTTTTGTTTTTAATCTTTGCCATTCTAGTGGGAGTGAAATGTTGTCTCATTGTGCCTCTGATCTGCATCTCTCCGATGGCCGTGGACTCTGAGCATCTTTTGATGTGTTCGGTGGTCATGTGAACATCCTCTTTGGTGAAATGTCTATTCAAGTCCTTTACCTATTGTATGGCTATCTGTCTTTTGATTATTAAGCTGTCAAAATTTTATATATATTTTGGTTATGAGGTTCTTGCCATGTATATGGTTTCCGAACATATTCTCCCAGTTGAGGGCTTGTCTTTGCACTTTTTTTGTAGTCTTTTGATGAATAAAAGTTTTCCATTTTAATGAGACCCTATTTATTTATTTTGTCTTTTGTTGGTTGTACTTTTCTTATTATATTAGATCATCTATTTTTAAAAGCTAGGCCTGATAGCATTACCTCTGCTTTCTCTTGTAACAGCTTTATGCTTTTAGCTTACACATTTAAGTCCTTAATCCAATCCAATCCTTAATCCATTCCAAATCTGTTTTTGTGTATGGTGTGAGGCATGGATCCTGTTTCATTTTTCTGTGTGTGGAAATCCAGTTTTCCCAGCGTCATTGACCAAAGAGACTTTCTTTCCTGATCGAATAGCTCCCTGTGAGCCCTGATCAGCTATGTGTATTGCCAAGTCTTTGTTAGCAATAATAAAGCGCCTGGCAAGACAGAAATTTCCTTTAAAAAAAAAAAGAAAGTAAGAAATGCAATGTTCCCTTCTAAAAGCCTGAGTCTCCCTGCTCGCATACCAATATGCTTTCTCGAGTGGGAACAGGCAGCAGAGCCAGTCTGTCAAGAACATCCCCCGGCTGGTTACTCCCCTGGGAGAGAGTCTCTGATGGGAATGTCACTCATTCAGAACTCCCAGGGAATGCGTCCAGGCCTCTGTTGCATGGCAGATGTAATCAGAGCATGCCCACAGCTCACAGAGCCCAGGGTTGGCGCTCAATAAATGCACCCTAAGTGCTCAGAGCATCCAGCAGCTGCACCAGCAAAGCCTGCATCTATGTCCATCCTGATAAGCTTGGAAGCCCAGACCCTGCCTGCAGGGAAGAATCTGGAGGTTCCTGGCCCAAAGCTCCACTATACAGAAAAAGAAACTGAGGCCCAAGGAGATGACAGTGCAACTTTCCCAAGATCACACAGCTTGTCTGTGCTGCAGCTAGAGTGCAGATCCTTGGCTATTCTCCTGCTACCAGGGAGGGTAAGGTCAAGTGACAAAGATGCCTCGTCTGTATTGAATGCTAACACAGTACAGGGAAGGGAGATTCTATCACCTTGTCAGCACACCTGCATCCAGATTTACAAGTCCCCTTCCAGCTTTGACTCACACAGACACAGTTCACCAAAGCTGCACTCAAGGCCCATGAGCAATCCCACGTTCTGCCTGTTTTCAACCAACACAACAGCATCATCGCTTCTCTGCACTGAAATGGGCTCCATGGCCACTGTTTTGAAGGCCACATAATATTTCATCCAAAGGATTCACAGTAGTTTTCTTAATTGTTGGATGTCATGGACTGACTTGTGTCCCCCCAAAATATCTATCAACTTAGCTGGGCCATGAGTCCCAGTATCATGTGACTGTCTACCATTTTATCATTTGATGAGATTTGCCTGCATTGTAAATTCTACCACTATGACGTAATAAAATGATAGTTGTTGTTGTTAGTTGCCACTGAGACGGTTCTGACTCACAGTGACCCCAGAGATCAGAGTAGATCTGCCCCATCGAGTTTCCAAGGACCCCCTGGTGGATTTGGACTGCTGAACTCTTGGTTAGCAGCTGTAGCACTTACCGCTATGCCAGGGTTTCCATAAACTGATTAGTAGTAGTTACATTATGAGATCTACAAGATCAGACCGTGTCTTAAGGCAATCTCTTTTGCTATAAAACAGAGAAGTGAGCAGAGAGATACAGAGACCTCCTATCACCAAGAAATCAGTACTAGGGGCACAGCATGTCCTTAGGACCTGATGTTTCTGTGCTGAGATGCTCCCAGACCAAGGGAAGACTGATGACAAGGACCTTTCTCCAGAGCTGAGAACAGAAAGATTTCCCTTGGAGTTGGCACCCTGAATTTGGACTTTAGTCTACTAGACTGTGACAGAATAAACTTTTCTTTGTAAAAGCCATAGCAGCACTTGATAACTAAGACACTGGATGTTTAGAATTTTTTCCACCGTGATAAACAACAGTGCAAAGAACATCTTTTTGTATTTTACCATTTTCATTCCTGCAAGTGATTTCCTCAGGACACTTTTCCACGAGTGGGATTATGGGGTCGGAGTGCTGAGTGTCTTTATAGTACTTCATACACACTGACAACTGGTTTGGAGAAAAAACACTCTGATACAGGTTTATCATGCCATCTGTAATGTGAATGAGTCCTATTTCTGCAACTTCACCAGCAACAAGTCTATTCATGATTTTGTATTTTGATGGTTTCAATGTATCTCTGCAAAGGTTAGGCACCTGACTGTTAACCAAAAGGTTGGTCGTTTGAACCCACCCAGCAGCTCCATGGGAGGAAAGACCTGACACTCTGCTCCAGTCAAGATTACAGCCTAGAAACCCTATGAAGTAGTGCTACTCGGTCACATGGGGTTGCTATGAGTCAAAACTGACTCAATAGTAGGTAACAAAAACATATTTATGGCTTGTATCTCCTCTCATTTAAACTACCTATCAAACTTCTCTATTTTTAGTATTAGGAAGTTCAGTACAAGCCTCCAGTGGCCAGCAGCTTCAGGACACCAATTAGTCTGCCCCTGGTGTTTGACCCATGGCAGGAGAGCCTCTCCTTGTGGCTGCCTCACACCCCAGCTGCCAAGGCAGGCCCAGCAGGCATTGCCAGGGTGACTGCTTGGAGATCCCACTCCCACCTGGGGATACTGTGTGGGGCTGTGTTCTTGTGCCTCAAATACAGGGTTGCAGAATGTGGGCCAAACAGCTGAAGGGAAAGTACCTTACCTTGTGTGACCTGCTGGCCAGCCACTGAGAAGCAGGTGTTGTAGAAACTGCTTCTGGAACCCAGAGCAGCTCCAGTGGGCCTCTATTTTGGGGAAGGAGGAGGTGCTGTGGGTGGAGGGAGGTAGGGACGAGGATAAATGTCTAGAGGATGCAGCCAAGAGAGACACAGAAAATGTCAGGAATAGAACCTGGGGCTCCCTCTGCAGAAGAAATAATGGGGGAAGGGATGCTGCAAAGAAGCAAGACACCACTGAGGCAGTGGTGCGCCATGTCCAAGAACAAGGAGCCTGGCAGCCGTGACCATCTGTGAGGCCTCGGGCAGACTACCTAACCTCTCTGTGCCTCAGTTTCCTCATATGTAAAATGAGACTCCCAGTGCCCACCTCACAGCATTGTTGTCATGGCTGCAGGCAGGTTGGCAGACCTGGGATGCCTAGTTAATCTGAATTGATTCTGATATGTAGTGACCCTGTATGACAGAGAACTGCCCCATAGGGTTTCCAAGGCTGTAATCTTTATGGAGGCAGACTGCCACTTCTTTCTCCCACGGAGCAGCTGGTGGGTTTGAACCACCCACTTTCGGTTAGCACCTGAGTGCTTTAACCACTAGGCAACCATGGCTCCTTTGGGACACAGTGCTCAGGAAACAACAACCATAGACAGGGTTAGCACACCTTAAGCCCACACCCACAACCCCACTGCAAATGATCACCCACTGTCCTAGCAATGATGGTTTCTACATTTTTTAAAGAGTTACTGAGAAACAAATATAACAAACAAACATGACACTGAAAACATATGTGGCCCATAAAGCCTAAATTATTTGCTATCTGGTCCATTTTAGAAAAAGTCTGCCAGCCCCCGGTCTTAGGGCAGAGACCCTGGGTGATGCGAGTGGCTAAGCCCTTGGCTGCTAACCAGTTAGCTGGAGGTTCCAGTCTACCCAGAGGGGCTTCCCAAGAAAACTCTGGTGATCTACTTAGGAAAAGCAGCCACTGAGAACCCTATGGAGCATGATTCTATATTGAGGTACATGGGGTCAACTGCAATTTTGAAAGATGACAAGGTGGTTTGGGGCACAAGGACTATGTTTTAGGGGTCTGGAGAAAAAGTGTCACAGGTCAGGGCATACATCATCTTGCATTTTGAGATTGTGCAACTAGGGAGGATGCAGCTAATGCCCTGTGGGCAGGCACCTAGCACAGGCTCCACTTGGAGTCTAGGATAATGCTGGCACCTGCTCCATCGGGAAAGTCAGGCCACTAACTGAGATGGCTCTGGTAATGGTCACAGCACGTTACAGGCATCCTCAGTCACACTCCAGCTGTTCGCTGCGCTCATGGGCAGTTCCTGTTCACCTGGAGGTGAGCAGTAGTGAACCCAGCCCACTGCAGCCACTGCAGAAAACAGTGTGGTAGGTCCTCAGCAAGCTAAACACTGAATTAACTTAAAGCCCAGCAATTCCACTGCTCAGCCTAGACCCAAAAGAACTGAAAGCAGAGACTCAAACAAACATCTGTATGTTAATGTACAGTGTTATTCACAACCGCCAAAAGGCGAAAACAACGCTCATGTTCAGCCATCAATCAATGAATACATAAAATGTGGTATGTCCCTATGATAAGGTATTACTCATAAAGAGAAATCAAGTCCTGATACATGCTGCAACATGGGCAAAATGTGAAAATACCATGTTGAACGAACTAAGTCAGACATGAAAGGACAAATATTGCATGAGCCTACTTATGAAGTCTGAGTTTACAAACTCATCCTAGAGAAAGTGCTATGTACTTCACTGTTGAATATCAGTCACTGTGCTCACCTTCAGAGTGCTCCCTTTGGGAAGCTACGCACCAATGCCAGCATCTAGTCCACCCTGCAAAGCAATTTTGGAACTCTTTCTGGAACGGCCATCAAAGCTGTCATCACATGGTCCTCGATGTTCTGAATGTCATCAAAATGTCTCCTTTCCAATTTCCCTTTATCTTTAGGTAAAGGAAAAAGTAATCAGCGGCCAGATCAGGTGAGTAGGGAGAGCATTATTTGTTTACTGGCTGAGAACTCTCTCCCAGACTGTGCCATGAGAGCTGGTGCATTGTTGTGATGCAAGATACATGAGTTGTTGGTAAAAAGTTCAGGTCATTTTCATCTTTTTCACATAGACTTTTCAGCACCCCCCAAACAGTAAACTTGGTTAACCTCCAGTGTGTAGAAACGTTTGCAATGTTTTCATCAGTTCTGTTTGTTACTGGTCCCCCTGACGTCTCTTCATCAATGATGCTTTCCTTCCCTCAGAAACACATTTAGCCCATTTGCACACTGCCGCTTTCTTCATGGCATCATCTCCATGAACTTGGACTAACATGTACATGATTTCACTTCCACTCTTGCCAAGTTTAACAAGAACTTTAACATTTGTTCATTGCTCTAATTCAAGCTCTGGCATTCTCATGACCGCACACAAAAAACACAACCATAATGAACACCACTCAGCAGGACATCACCACATGTCGACATGAACGCAGCTGTGGGACACTGATGTAACTAAGGTCATGAAATCTTACCAAGTTGCCTGTACAGTACTCCCAACGTAAGCACATGGTGGCAAGTTCACGAACTTCACTGTCAGACCTTATACATGAAATATCCAGACTAGGCAAATGCAGGAAGACCAGGTCAGTGGCTACCAAGGGCCAGAAGGAGGCAGGAGAAAGGGAAGTTACTGCTTAGGGAGCACTGAACCTTCCATTAAGGTTGACAGGGACATTTCACAGTGGTCAGCGCTGGTGCTTATGCAAGACGGCAGCCATAACTGGTGTTATTGAATTGCACATGTACAAACAGTTGAAGTAGGAAAGGTTTTGTCATGTATACGTTTACCACCCCCTCCCAAAAAAAGTTTAGAATTAAAGAAATCCGAGTCTGAGGTAACACTGAGACGCCAGAAAAACTGAAGCTGAAGGGACAGCAGAGCAGGGTATCACCCCACCCACGCATGCCAACTCCCCTTCCAACCTCCACCTCGCCCATCAGAAACCCTGGCCCACCCAAGAGGACTCTCCCAGTCTGGATAGGGTGCTTCTTGAGTGAGAGCTCAGGAATGAGGACACACAAACACCAACCCCGTTCTCGGCCTCAGCTTATACTGTTCTGTCTGTCCATCTACATGACCGTGTCCACGAGCCCTGCCTGCCCTCCTGTCTCTCATTTCCCAGCTGTCCTAACAGTCTGGCCTGTCATTGTCCCTTGTCACACCCCAGCACTTGGTGCAGCGTGTGGTGACCCTGAAGAATTTTCAAATGGACAACTGATCAGTCAGCTATTTGACGGTACCCTGTTCTCCCACTTTACAAATGAGGAAGTAGAGGCCCAGAGAGGTTAGGGACCTTGCTGCAGTCAGTGCTGGATTCCACCCAGTGCTGTATGGCTTCAAAGCCCACTCCTCCTGTCTCAGAGGGCTCTGACAGAGGCATCGTGGGACTGTGAACAAGAGGGCATCCTCTGGGTGCTTCTGTCACCATGAGGTGACGCAGCCCTCTTGGACAGGCTGCCAGCTCCAGACTGTGTCCGGGCTGTGTCCAAGTTGCTCACTGCCATCACCCTGGGGCCCACACATACCAGAAAGCTGCTGAGTAAGTGACTGAGACTGCCCTTTCACAGGCAGAGCCCCCTAGTGCAGCCAAGCAGCCCATCAGGCCAGGGATATCTTTCCGCTGGGACTCTGGAAGCCTGGCTCACAAGGGTCTCCTGGGAGCCCAAGCAGGGAGACAGAAGGGCGAGGGAGGTGCTTAGGGGGGGGCAGCGGATTCCTCTGACAACACAGGGGACTCCTGGCCTCCGCTCCACATTCTGCCACTGAGAATGTGAAAATCCAAGGGAGAGAAAGCAAGCAACAAGGACACAGTCCCCTGAGCTTCCAGCCTGTCCCCATCATCCAGAACCCACCCAGCTCTGCCAACAGCGGGGCCAGCAGTGGCCTGGAGAATAAACACATCCCAGGGAGGCCTGCCCGCCAGGCTGCTGGAGCCAGGAGCACCGGAGGCTGTAAACAGTCTCTCCTCTTGGCCCCAGACCCCAGCCCACCTCTCAAGGCTGGGAATTAGCACTCTGTCTGCCATAAAGGAAGGGCAAGCAGGACGGGGGAGGGTGACGGCAGCAGCAGGGATGGGGCTGGCTGGGGACCAGAACCTCAGTCCCTACAGCTATGCACTGCCTGAGTGTTTCCCCCTCAGCAAGCAGTCCCAGGGAGATGATGAATGAATGGGCTGGGGTGATTCCAGAGGCCTAGCCAGAGTCAGGGGCTGGATGTTGGCAGGAAGCATGAGTTGATAGCTAGACAAATGAGGGTTCAAGTCTGGCTTTGCTGTGTAGACTTGAACCAACAGCCTAACTCCCTCTAGGCTTCAGCTGCAAAACAGAGCTGACCATTGCAACATTTATCTCTCCAGGGCTCTGGGTGGACCAAGTAAGTGAAGACTTGGGCATGTGCTCAAAGAACAGTTCTTATGATTTAGGGTAAGCCATCTTTCCAGAACATTCTGAGGAGCTGAGGGGCTTCCCCTGGAATATTCCAGCCAGGGGCTGAAACTACCTGGACTCTAGAACTCTGGGCCCCGTGACCTACGCCCTGCCAGGTCCATGATGGAGTCACAAGTAGTGGCACTCGCAGCTGGCCAGGCGTGGAGGACAGGGCAGGCTTGGCATCACCAGGATCAGGACCACCTACACCTCACAGGGGTTTTCATGGAGGACAGCCCATTGTCGGGGAGGAGACACAGCCAACAGACCACAGTTCAAACCCAGTGCTTGGCCTCAGTACCTTGATCAGGGAAATCCAGCTATTACCTGTTTTTCCCTCTGCACAGGAGGCAGACCTGTGTGGACACAGTCAAGGGACCCCTGCCTCCCCCAGGAAGGTCAGCAGCCTTCCCTTGGGCCATTGCAGTTGGCTGCGTCCTGTCTGGCATCCCCCTCTACACAGACATCCTCCAGTTCACTGACAGCCCAGTTGCTAACAGCCCCCTGCCAGGCCCTGGCTGTCTCTGTTCCCTGCCTACACCCATACGTGAGCCTTCAGTAATCTTCCCCAGTAGCCCACAAGGTCAGACAAGAGCAACTGGGTGTGATTTCTGTCAGGCCTCAAACAGAGGTTCGTTTGGTGTAGTCAGTAGACAAAATAATCACCTCACATGCTCAGCCTCCAGGGCCACTGAGGTCTTCTCTGAGGGTCAGACGGCTCCTCTATGGAAGACACAGGCATTTTGGGATGATGATATGATCCTTTCTTGTGGGCCTGACCTAAGTGCAGGTGGCCCCCTTGTTACTGTGAGAGTACACTCCACATATTTCCCAAAGTTCCTTGAACTTCATGGGGTCTGCTCTGGGAAGAATCACAGCCTGGCTCATCTGGGCTCTCTCGTACTGTCTAGAACCCCTTTGGAAAGTCTCTGCCTCTTCACCTATCAACACCCCCTGACCAGGGTTCTGCTCTGTCCACCCCTGTCCCCATCCCAGCTCCATGACAGCAGTCAGGCAGCTGTTTCTTGGCCTTAGGAAGCCAACCCAGTGACATCAGCAGGACCCTCATGCCAGTGGCCCCAGGGATGGGGAGGGGTCACCCAAGCCCACCTCTGAGAGGGTGTCTCGGCCTGGAGTGTCACATGGGCTACGGGGGTGGGGTGCTATCAGCCTGTGGGAGGTTCCCCTGAGGCCCTGACACTCCAAAACCTTCAAAAACAATGCCAGATTCCAGAAAACAGTTGGAATTAAGGAGGAGAGGTCACTGGGAAGGAATGCCCTGGCCCCTTACCTCCTAGGGCTGGGACCCAGGCCCAGGCAACCCATGTGGACTCCAGAACTCAAATCCAGCTCAGCCAGGAGCACCCCAGATTACAGAGCTGACCACCATCCCCTCTAAGAGAACTCTGGTGTCCTAAGTTCAAGTCCTGCCTCCACCATGTAGCTCCTGTGTGACCTGGGAAAATCAATAACCTCTCTGAGCAAAGTTTCCTCGGTTCCTTTCTACCCCAGGTGGACAACATAGGCAGTCACTGAGATAAGGAAACAAGAGTCTTCAGGAAAATATCCCATTAATATTCTTTAATCCATTTGCTGAGAAAGTGTATTACATGAAAAAGAGCAGGGCATCAGCATTGGAGGAAGACTCATCAACAACTCAAGATGTACAGATGACACAATCTTGCTTGAAGAAGACTTTAAGTCTTCAACACAGATTGCGCCTCGACATAAGGACGACAAAAATCTTCACAACTGCACCAATATGCAACATCCCGGTAAATGTGAAAAAAATGAAACTGCCAAAGATTCCATTTTACTTGGATCCACAATCAATGCCCATGGAGGCTGTAGTCAAGAAATCAAACAACATACTGCACTGGGCGAACCTGCAGCAAAAGATGTCTTTAAAGTATTAAACAGCAAAGACATCACCTTGCGGACTAAGGTGTGTCTGACTCAAGCCATGGTATTTTCAATCATTTCATACGCATGTGAAAGCTCGACAATGAATATAGGAGTCCAAAGAATGGATACCTTGAATTATGGTGTTGGCAAAGAATACTGAATATATCATGTACTGCCAGAAGAAGGAATAAGTCTGTCTTAAAAGAAGTACAGCCAGAATGTTATTTAGAAGTGAGGATGGGGAGACTTCATCTCAAGAACTTTAGAAACGTTATTACAAAAGGCCAGTCCCTGGAGAAGGGTATCACGCTTGTAAAGCGGCAGCTCGGTGAAAAAGAGGAAGACCCTTGGCAGGATGGACTGACACAGCAGCCACAGCAATGAGCTCACGCATAACTACGGTTCTGAAGGTGGTGCACGGCTGAGCTGTGTTCTGTTCTTTCGTATACAGGGTCACAAGAGTTTACTCAGCAACACCCAGCAACAACATAATACAAGAACGTGGATGCTGGTGTGATCAGCCTGGAACATATTACAGGAAAACTCTCCAGTGATTCCTTTAAAGCGGTCCCTGCCCCAAGACACCACCATGCATCTGTCAGCTTGTCAGACTAGGGTGGCTTGCATTTTGCTGTGATTCTGGAAGCTATGCCACCGATATTTCAAATACCACGCAGGTCACCCATGGTTGACAGGTTTCAGCAGAGCTTCCAGACTAAGACTGACCTAGAAGAATGACCTGGCAGTCTACTGCTTATAATTAGCCAATGAAAACCCCAAGGGTCACAGCAGAGACTGTCTGGTATAGTCCTAGGAAAGGAGCCGTGAAGACCAACGGCTTTCCAACCGCACAGTGTCTGCCACAACAATGATCATGAACACGACGCAGGACCAGGTGACATTTCATAACATAAGTGGGCTCCCCATAAGCAGCAGCCTGTTAGACAGCAACTAACAATAGCCCCAAGGGAACTGACAGCCTTGTTGGATATTTGAGGACAAAGAAAAGTTAAGTGACAAAAATGAGACTCAAGTCTATTTGAAGTGAAAGTAGAAGCTTGTCAGAGAGTGACAAGGTGTCAGTGACAAGGGAAAGGTGAGGGAGAAGGCGGGACTATCCTTAGACAACAGAGGGGAGAGTGGCAGAGAGACAAAAGCAGGTGATGGTCCATAGTTATTTTTATTAAGGGAGAAAACAGGGCAGGGCAAAGGCAGGTAGAGCAAGTGGTCCCAGTTTGGAACCCAGACTCCGTCCCCAGGCTGTGTCAGCTGCCTCACCCACCCCACCAGCCTATGCTGCCCACCTACTGTGCTTGGACTGCTGCAGTAGCCGCTTCACTGTGCTCCCGGCCACCAGCTCTGGTGCCGTCTCAGCTGCCACACAAGCAGTCAGCTTTGTCTTTTTGTGTCACCATGCCCCAGCTCAAAACCTCCCCAAACACCACACCTCCAGTTTAATTCTCCCTGGTTCCTGTATTCCAGAACCTGGATTTCAGAGAGAAAAACACAGAAGAGGCACAAACTCAAGTTACCACCCAAATCTCTGTTTGACAGACAAGAAGAAACTGAGCATGGACACAGAAATAGTGGGGTGGATGGGGGAGAGAACAAACGTGTTTCCTCTCACAGCTAAATCAACACGTCTCTGGCCAAATAAACACAGCAGGACCCTCTGTTTTTTATTCTTGAAGAGGCCGTTTACATTTTCAAATAAGTATGTTTCCCTCTCTTGAGTCACGGAGTCAAAAGGGCCAGGTGTCCCTGTTCCCTCCCATGGAGCTGTGCTGTTGGACAGAAAAAGGCGCAGGTCCCAATTCATGTCTTGTTAAAATTGGGGAGGCCTGGTTAGGAGGGCAGTGCCTGGTTCCAAGCCTAGAGAGCCCTGCAGCACTGGTCTGAATCCAGTGGTGACATTTTACATGCAAAGCAGAAAAACCTGAGGGTCTCTCTCACTGTCTGGGAAAGACCACTGCATCCCCGAAGTCACTGGGGGCTTCTGGGAGTGGGCAGTCCCTTCCTTCTCTGGCCCTAACCTCTGGACAGCAGAACACGGTACCCTTCACTTCCAACCTCAACTCCTCTGCTACACCCTCTGCAGCCCATCCTC
The DNA here is from genome assembly GCA_028571685.1 of Heterohyrax brucei. Taxonomy (NCBI): domain Eukaryota; kingdom Metazoa; phylum Chordata; class Mammalia; order Hyracoidea; family Procaviidae; genus Heterohyrax; species Heterohyrax brucei. The sequence continues at coordinate 37,824,142 of CM053161.1, forward strand.
ATGGACAGGCTGCATGTTCTTCCTGCTCCCATCTTCAGTACCTGGATTCTCTATGCAGGGACTGTGGCTGTGTCCCCCCATATCCCTTGTGTCCTCAACCTCAAAACAGTACCTGGCCCATAGGAAGCACTGAGAAGATGTTTGTTGCAGGAACCGTGCCTTCTGCCAGCCACTCTCATTCACTCACCTCACTGACAGGATAAGCCTCTTTCCCCTCTCTCCTGTTTACATCCAGGGACACACAGGCTCCTTTCTCAGGGGGCCCTCATCCCAGGTGACTAAGGACAGGGACAACCTGTTCTGTGACTCTGAGGGTCTCTAGTAGGATTAGGGTAGAAACTGCTGGAAGGATGGGGAGCCGTGGAAGACTAGAAGACGGTGGCCAGAAGGTGCCAAGGCTTCCCCCATCCTCCCCTTTCCTACTCCACAGAGGCAGCCCCACAGGCCCGGGAGTCAGATGGAGCCCATATATGAATGTTCCATAGGAGGGCTCACCCAATCAAAAAGGTGCACTTGGAGGAAGCAGGAATCAGCACCTTCCTAGAGAAAAGACATTCAGTTTGTCATAGACTACATCCAGAAATCACCCTACATGTTTGCCTCCCATTTCCAGCTGGCCTCAACTCGACTCAACTCATAACAACCTCAAGCATGTCAGAGCAGAACTGTGTTCCATGGGGTTTTCTTTTTGGTGAAAATATATACACCAATTCAACGGCATTGGTTGTACACTTCAAGCCACGCAACTTGTCTCAATATTCTTTTACAAATTACTTCACTATCATTAACATCACTGCCCCCAAGCTTCTGCTCCAACCTTTGAAGTTGCTCTTATCAATTTGATCACATGTAGACAGTTCTTTAAAAGAGCCTAATGTTCAAGGTAGACCTTTTTTTTACTAGTTAAGCTAAACTATGGTTGAAAAGTGATGTCAGGGGATAGTTTCTGTTCAGGATTTAAAGATTTCCTTAGAGCAATAGTTTCAGGGGGGTCATCCAGTCTCAACAGCTCCAGAAAGCCTGGATTCCACAAGAATCTGAAATTCTGTTCCACATTTCTCCCCTTTGGTCAGAATATTCCTACTGACTCTTTGATCAAGATGTTCAGTAATTACAGTAGTCAGGCACCATTCAGTTCTTCTGGTCCCACGGCAAAGGAGTCAGTTGTTCATGGAAGCAATCAGACAAGCATTCCAGTTCCTCCTCCAATTCCTGACTTTCCCTCTTCCACTGCTTCAGGTGAACAGATACCAACTGTTGTGCCTTCAATGGCTCCTCGCAAGCTTTTAAGACCCCAGGCACTGTGCAAACAACTAGGAGGCTGAACACAAAACACTAAAAACAACATTATACACTTTGGCTGCAATGGCCCATGAAATCACGGCCCTAACCCTCCAAATCAAGAAAACAAAACCCATGAGTGTTTAGCTGCACAATAGCAGTATCAGCAGCTACTCTTGTTGCTATAGTTGTAAAAACAGATATAACACAACCTTTGCTGAGTCAGCCTTTTCCAGGTGTACAGCTTAGCGGTATCAGTTACATTAATTATGTTGTCCAGTCTCAGGATTGCCAGATTTCTCATCACCAGAAACTCACTACTGCTCCAAAAACAGCTGACCGCCTCTCCCTTCCTCCTGCCACTAATAAATTGGTAACCACTAATAAACTTTTTAACTCCTATATATTTGCCTATGTTGGTCATTTCACATAAGTGAGATCATATAATGTATTGTTCTGTTGGGATTAGCTTATTGCTCCTCTGGATTCTCAAGGGTTGATTTTTCAGATGAAGATTGCCAGGCCTTCCTTCCAATGTGTCTCTGGGTGGACTTGAACCTCCAATCTTTCAGTTAGCAGCTGAGCATGTGCACTGTCTATACTACCCAGGGACCATCTATTACCAAAAACCAAAACGACCACCCAGTGAGGGGGAATAAAATCATACTTAAATAGTTATCCAGATTCTGTTATAACCCAAGCTCAAGGTCAGCCCCAGACTGGCTGCATGGCTCCATGTTTCCATGTGTCTAGTGTGGCCCTTCTGGCTCTAGTCCTCTGATTTCCAGCTAAAACATGGGGCTGACAGGCCACTTTCTCTCAAGCCCTTAGAATATTCTCATTTTACTGAGAATGAGCCAGATGCAGGCCAATGAAAGTGCTTGCTCCAGGGGATACAGAGGGACAGGATACCTGGTCCGGGTTTCTGACCTGGGTGGCACATGGCCTTGATCCTGGGATGAGAACTGCCAAGTGACCAGACATCCAGAGATATTTGCTTTCACCCTGCCAAGAGGCTGCCACCACAGCTGGAGACATCCAGTTCCTGTCAACAGCTTTTAAAATGGCAGTTTGATGAGCTGAGTGCTTTGGGGTCTCAGGTCTTAAAGTGAAATATAGATGGGGGGTTTTAAAGCTGGAAGGGCTGTGGGATGTTACAGGTCTTCCCTGTTCCCCCCCAGGGCAGTGGGGGAGAGGCTGTGTTCCCACACTAACCTCTGTCCAGCTCTGATCCTGGCTCATGAAATCCCCTACCACCCATCTTGCCAGTATTCCCACAGGGCTCTGAGCTCCTGGGACCAGCTCTCACCCAGCCCTGTGCCGGGCACATGGCAGATGCTCAATAAGTAGGTGATGCATTAATGAATCCCACCCAGCACCCATCAGTCACTGAAGGGCACCCAAATTTAAGGTACAAGCCCAAGGTCACCAGGTGGCCAGTGGGCGTGCCATCCACAGGTTTTCAGCCTTCCTGTCCAGTGTTTGACTTGACGTGTGTGGCTTTTCCAAGATGCCTAGCCAGTGTCCTCCTGCCACACACAAACAGGACTCCCAAGCATCCACAGGAAAAACCTAAGCATGGGTGACCTTTAAATTCAGTTAAAAATGGATTCTGCTGATGTGAATAGAAGATCCACTTAGCTCCTGAAGGAGGGAATGCAAAGCCCAGCAGGTCCTACCCTGTCTGGGTGCTCACACATGCACTCATGGAGCAGTGGTGCAGAAAGATGACTCGTCCTGGATTAATTTATGCCACTGGTCAAAGTCTGGGCAGGCCTGGCTGCCAGCACCCGGGGTGGGGTGCATGCCTGCATTCCTCTGCCAAGGACACATGTTTCCTGAAAGTCCAGCTCAAACCTAGAACAGCCGCCCAACTTCCCCAGCCCCAACGAAGCCCCCAGCATGCTGGGACCACCTTCTCCTTTCCTTCCTAAAACTAACAAGTAACACAGGCAAATGGTAGCAAGGTCAACAACACAGGGGTCTGCGGTGGAGAAGTTGATCATGGTCCCTTCTCGTCTGTATTTTACTCCCTAGGAACCAATGTTCAGAGTCTGACGAGGACTCTTCTCCACTTTCTCTGTCCTCGTACAAAAATCCAGAGCAGGGCAGGGCTTTGCCCTCTCTATTGCCATCTGGACACTAAAGTCAACCCATCACTCAACATTTTCTGGGCACCCCTCCATCTCAGAGGATCATAAGACTGATCCCTAATCCCTTATCTGAGACCCCAAACTCCAGAAAGTCCCGGAAGCTGAAAGTTTCTTCATTCCTTGGGCAGTAAAACCTGCCCTGCCCTGAGGCTATTTATAGCCCACTGGATGTAAATATTCACATGTATTTACTGCAGAAATATTACTGTGTCTCACTGTAGGACACTGTATACAAAATACAGCATCAGCACTAATGAATCTGCAGAAGGTCTGAAAACTTCTGAACTGCAAAACATGTCCGGCTCCAAAAGTGTCTGACAAGGTCCTGAGGCATTTAAAGCAGCAGCTAACTTTAAAATAGTGTCTGGTGAACACGTTCACCTACTGACTTGAGTGTCTGAGTCCATCCAGAAGCTCCTCAAAAGAAAGGCCTGGCAATCTACTTCTAAAAAACCAGCCACTAAACACCCTACAGAGCACAGCTGTGCTAGGACACACAAGGACGGGTCTCCCATATTCTTTTTAGCCTTCCCCCAACCACTCATGGAGGCACTACATCCAGCACCACCTTGAGTCTTCCCCTCCCTGGTGGTGAATTTTTTGCTGTCCCTAAGCTATGCCACAGGACACCTATGCACAACCTGGAGTCTTTATTTCTACAGAGAAGATTAACACACGGTACTCCAAACGGTGGCAGACAGTAACGCAGATGAAGACGGATCCAACGTAGGTGCTATGGGGACTACCCCAAGGCTGAAATCCAGAGAGGCATTCAAGTCCTGGGCCTGCAGCCCATCAACTAGGTGACTCGGGGCAAGTGACTTCATCTCTCCGGACCTAGGAAATGGTAGACCGTGAGGCTGCGTCTAGCTCACAGCTCAGTGCCCAGCCCAGCGCAGGGCCAGGGTTACAGCACCTCTGTCTTAAGTGCCTTCTGCCTGTTTCCTTTTTCGCCTGTTTCCAATTCTCCTGCCCAACACTTCTCAGATAAATCTTTCTTTTCTGACCACTTTTGTTCTGTGGCCTTCAGTCCCTGCTCTGAACACACAAAATGGTTTTTTATTGCCCCCGTGAATGGAGCCCAAGTGCTACTTTTGGATAAAAAAAAAAAAAATTCTTATATTAAAAATAATAAATCACTTGAAATTCCACCAACCTTGCAACAGCTGCTTTCACATGTGCATGCTTCACCCCTCCCATTCATACACATGAGCAGGATCACACGGCAGTGACGGTGATGTGCACATAGGTCTGTACCCCTCTGAGTATCGTCTTCTCTCCTGAGTGTTTCCTGAACTGGAAAGGAGCCTTCACCTTTATTTCTTTAAGAGCCATCGGCCCCACAACCAGCTCCACCTGAGCTACAGCCACCCTGAACACTCACTTTGGTCACACCAGCCTCCTCTCAAAAATAAATACATACCAACAGAATTCAGTGCTTTGAAGTCTCCCTTCTGGATGCATCTGCCCACCTCAGCCCTGTCACAGAACCCCAGAATCTCAGCAGTGGGAGGGCATACTGTGAACAGCATCGTGTCAAGAATTTCCTGACATGCGTTGTGCAGAACAGGTATCCTTCTCTAACCTAGAGGGTCACAGTATGTACTGATAAGTCTTGTAGTAGAGAACCCTATTTAACTTCCTTTAATCAGTTGTTCAGCAAATGCATTTGCATTAGTGGAGAAAAAAAATCTCAACACTCTGAGTCATTAATGGTTCTTGGCACACACTTGATGGCATGCTAAGTGCCCAAGGTCACCTTCCACACTTTAGGAGTCATCTCCTGCTCAGGAAGCTTTCAGAATGCCCTTATTGTCTCCTTGGTAATGGATCTAAATCCTGAGCCCGGAGTTTGCGATCACCAGTTTCCTCCATCTTTTCTCCTTTTGGGAAAAACAACCTCATTGTGGTCACTGCCACGGCAGACCTAGAGAAAAAAGTCCCTGACCAGCCTCTGGCTTGCTGGGTGACACTGGGCAAACTTGACAACTTCTCCGAGCCTCAGCTTTCTTGTCTGTGAGACAGAGGAGCCAGCACCTCAGCATTAACATCTTGGGATTCTAGCCTGTGAATTCTAAAGTGCTAGGGGAATCTCAGATCACAATTTCCATCAGTCATGCGTGGCTTTGGAGCCTAGAAACACTAGCAATGACTACACGTAATTTTCCTGCAGTAATTCAGAGAAGTGGATTCAGAACACTTGGGTAAAGAGTCCAGCTCTTCCACATCCTGGCTGCATGATCCCAGATAAGTCCTTTGATCTCTCTGAGCAGCATTTCAACCACACACGTGTGTGCATGTACACACACACACACACACACACACACACACACACACAGTAGAAGCAAAACTGGAGCAATATGAATAAGACGGGTGGGTTGTATCAAAGTCAATATCCCAGTTGCAACACTGTACTAGAATTATGCTACATGGTATCACCGGAGGAAACCAGATGAAGGATACACAGAATCTCCATAGTAGATTATTTTTTACAATTGCATGTGCATCTATGATGATCTCTAAACAGAATCTTTTTACAAAAGGAAACAGGTAATGCCTGTGTCACGGGGATGCTGTGAACATTCAGAGAGATAACGTATTCACCATTCCATCAGTTACCCACAAACCAGCACATAGATGCTGAAGAACTGAATCAAGGGAGGAGTAAAAGGTGAAAAGAGTAGGCATTCAATATATTTTCTTATTCTTTTGCTAATGGCAGAAAACTGAACCCATGTGAAGCCTAACTGTTGGGTACACTGTAACCAGAGGGCTCCCCGTGGTCCCCCAAGCAGCAGAGGATTTACTAAGATTTTCCAGATGCTGGCAGCTGAAGGCCAGGGCATCCTTCGTGCAGACTTCTTCTCTCTCCAGCAGCTAAGCCGTTTTAGCCTTCATTGCCCAGAAGCCAGGCCAAAAGCAGTCATGCTGCCTCAGAACCAAGAACAGAACTCTCCCTTGTTGACGAAGGCATTTATTCAAGTTCCATCTACTTCCCAAAAGGGCTGAGGTAGCTTCCAGAAGAGGCCCAGGTGTTGGAGACAGGCTTGTCCCCTCCCACCCTCGTTGCTTCCTACAGCTGTCCCAGAGACTGCCAAAGACAATTTCTCCCTCCTAGATTCACATCCACATGGCCACCTGCTATACAGCTAGTGATTCTATTGCTAGATAAGTCAAGGTCACGGCAGCCACCAAGGTCAGCAGTGCCCTGCAAGAATCGAAGAGTGAGAGAACAGGCCCAAGGTAGAGACAGCTGTGGTTCAAGAAGACCACCTGCAGAGCTGGCCATATCTGTGAAAACCCAGATACAACCTGAGTGTGCAACAACAGGGCCTGGGAATACTATGCAGCCAGGCAAACTGGTCTTCTAGAAGAAGTCTCTGTATAATCTGAAGTGAAGCATAACGTTATTAAACGCATATGTTCCAAGTGACAGGGCCACTGATACATAAAAGCACCATCAATCCTTCACAGTCTGTGGTCTTGAGATAACAGTTTCCTTTACTATATTTAAAAAAAAAAGAAAACTTAAGTCCAACAGGAGGACTCATGGCATAATGGTTAAGTGCTCTGCTGTGTACCTAAAGGTTTGTGGTTCCAACATACCAAACAGCTCCACGGGAGAACGATGTGGTGATCTGTTTCTGTAACAATTACAGCCTAGGAAATCCTACAGGAGACTTCTACTCTGTCATACAGGGCTGCTATGAATCACAATCAAGTTTATGTTATCCAACAACAATAATGTCTTTCTTACTTGTCCAAGGTTATAAACATTCCCCGCAAGCCAAAGGACATAATGACCTAATGACCTTGATTCCACCACTGGAGGCCATCAGGTTGGACCAAGAGAGACAAATCCTTTTAATCCCTACCAGCTCAGTACAGAGGGAGGTTGGTCCTGGAAAAAGTGCCCTTGCACAGATAACTCGGAAAAGGCATGGTGGTTTCACAAGCACTTCAGCTAGACTTGCAAAAACGGAACGAGAGAGGCTGCAAGTGTAAAAGGGATTACATTTTAAGCCAGAAAGCACTGTTTCAAAAAACTTTAAAGAGGCAGTCTCTAAAATATAAACCTTTAGCTATACTGATCCAGAAAAATAAAAGAGAGAGAGAGAGGAGGCATAGGTTACCAATATCAGCAATGAAAGTGGGGACATCACTACAGAACCTACAGACATTACAGGGAAAATGAGGAAATACTATAAATAAGTCATACTAATTAGACAACCTAGACAAAACAGTCAATTCCTTGAAATACATAAGTTATCAAAATGGCCTCAAGAAGTAAGCCTTTTGGGAGAATTTTCCCTTAGCACACTGAAACAACATCCAAGTTTCCCATCCACCGAAGAAGGTAATTCAGGAAAAGCTTTCTGACAGAAGCAGATTTTTAAATGTGGACAAAGCGGGTTTGTTTTGGCAGTGATATCTTCTAGAACTTTTATTTACTGTGGTTTTTAAAGACATATACTTAATGCCATTTTTATTGTTTTTTTCCCTTAACCTCCTATTTTCTCTGAGACTTTGATCTTGCCAACTGTGGTTTTGCCAGCCGCGGTGCTTTCCAGGAATGCCACTCCTACAGCTGGCAACAAACAACTGTATACAATGTATAACGAAAAACCAGTGGTGGTTCCGAGGGTATAAATTCCCGTTTCAGTAATTTCTTCCGTCTAGTTGGAGAGGTGGGGCTTACGCACACAAATCAATCAGCAGACAACATAAGACCACATGTGAAAATAGCGCTAACATGTTATCAAGCGGGGAGAAGCTGCACACAGTCGAGTACCTCAGACAGCCAGGAAAGGGGAGGGAGACTACAGCTGGTAGAAGTTAGTGAGGAAGGTTTCCTAGACTGGGGAGGATGTAACATAGGCAGTATAGTGCAGGAAAGGGCGTGTGTTGAGACAGGATGGCAAACAAGAACGGCGAGAAGCCAGCTCACAGGGTGTAGCACTGAGTGTATGTACAGATAAAATACATCTGTAATGGTGACTGTTTACCTTCTGTGGGTCACAAGTCCCCTTCAGAGGTGATTAAAGCCACTGATTCCCTTCCCAGAAAAATGCTTGTAAGCACCAGATTTTGCATTGAATTTGGAGAGTTACGAAATCTGCATGTGTAATGGGATGCAGAAATGAGGGTGAGAGGTCTTTGTAAGACCCCCTAACTCCTGGACCAGCATATCCCTCCTCCCAGGGCCTAACTCATAAGTCAGCCCCTACTTGGTCCAGATTGCAGTGTTTGAGATCTATACAACAAATGTCAAGAACAATGGGGACTGAAGGGAAAAAATAAATAATAAACAGTAAAACACATAAAGTAAGAGCCAAATTTTACTGAGCATTTACTATGTACCAAGCCCTAGGACACAGACATTATTGCAGCTCTCACTTACAGATCAGGAAACAGGCCCCATATACACAGAGACAGATAATCCAGTGTGGCCTTTCTCAGGGTTCCAAGGTCATCTGAGGGATCATCAGCCTGAATGGTCTTCAGCATCTCTTGAATGAGGACAGGGAGTCCAAAGGGGATGACGGGAGTCAGGTCTCAAGTGCCTTCGGTCTGCAAGCAGGCTTTTCCCATTGCTCCTGCTGCATCCTTGGACCATCTGGGCCACAATTCTAGGGCCCAACTTTGAACTGGGTTCAACTTTCCTCCAGCTGTTGTTAAGGCCCATGAAGGACTTACCAGGAGCTTAGGGGTAGGAGTTCTGCTAGGAGCCTGGATGACCCCTGTGGGAGTCCTGGGAGTGAGGCTTTCTAAGGCCCAGGGCTTTCAGTGAGCAGGCTATGAGCAGGGCCCCCAACACATCACACTGTCCCCATCCTTTCTGCTCTCAGTAACCAAAGTGATCATTTCTGGAGTCTTAGCCCCTTGCCAAGGAGCCCTGGTGGTGCACTGGATACAGCAATCAACTTCTAACGGAAAGGTCAGCAGTTGGAATCGACCAGCAGCTCTGCAGGAGAAAGGTGTGGCATTCTGGTTCTGTAAGGACTTACAGCCTTAGGAATCCTATGGGGTTGCTATGAATCAGAATTACCTTTACTCGGTGAGCTTGACACCTTGCCAGGCCCTGGGCTAGGTGCTTCACCTGCTGGATCTTATCCAGCAAGAGGCAGGGCACAGGACTACCCCTACCCACAGGTGAGGAGCCCGAAGCTCGCAGAAGAGGAGTGATGTGGGTGAGGACCACACAGGTGGGAGGTGGGGGCAGAATGCTCTTAGCCAAACCACGTCATCATCGCCCATCAACAGCAGGTCAACACAACCTCTCCTGAAGCCTCATTTTCCGACCCAAACCAAAGGGTGATCAAAGTGCTTAGTCTCTTTAGTACAGAGAGCTGGAAGAGTCAGATAAAACCAAGCAGAGAAGTGCTTTGTAATCAGAACAATTGAGGAGGCAGGTTTCTGATGCCCTCGTTTCTTTCTCCCCCATAGCAGAAGGCTCCTATGTCCTGGACCTGAAGTGGCCCCCTCCCTGACTTGTTCCTGAGTCACGCAGCTGCCTGGTGGCTTCTGCTGACACCAGTTCCACTGGACTGATTAAGGTCCAGCCACTGCAGCCAGAATCACGAGGTATCTGTCATGCCCCTGTGGGCCTGGTACCCTAGGTACCTGGCAGCTGGCACCTTCCCTAGTCCCAGCTTGGGACCTGGATGGATGGGCAACAGTTCATCTCAAGAGTGACTGCTCCTCAAAAGCTCAGCCACCTGACTCTGCTAGACCCCATCAAGTCACCCCAAGGGACCAAACAAGGAAGATGAGGTGCCAGCACCCCTCATACACCTGCTGCCCACTGTATAAATTAGACAACATCTTATAAACGCCTAACAGGCAGCAGTTGTCCCCACAGCTCCTCACCATCATCATCACTGTAGCTCATCATTCTGAAGACCCTGACTCTCGACATTTTACCATCTCTGAAATTACGATGAGTCTTACAATCAAGAAGGTGAAGGGAAGGTCAGCTTAACAGCCAGCAGTTTTCTTTTCTAGTGACATGCAAAACAGTGACAGGGTAAATAGTGACATGGTCTACAATTAAAGGCATCTACAATTAGACACATCCAGCCTTCTTAACCCCTTGGCACTGATGACGGTCCTTAACTATTTGTGTCTCTCCACTAAGGACACGGCTGTCCCTGCCTCCTCTCTTGCTCTGCAGCATCCAGTGCATAGTTTTCATCGCTGCCAAAAGGTGCACTGCCCTGACTCGTGGTGAACTCATGCACAATGGAATAAAAGGCTGCCCAACCCTGCATCGTCCCAGTGTTCAGTTGTGGATCAGACCGTGTGATCTGTAAGGTTTTCATAGGCTGATTTCTGGGAGATTGCCAGGCCTTGCTTCCCTGTCTTACACTCGAAGCTCCACTGAAACCAATCCAGCACCAAAGCAGCATACAAGCCTCCACTGATGGGCAAGTGGTGGTTGGATCTGAGGTACGCCAATTAGGAACTGAGACTCGAACTCAGGTTACCCTCATGGGAGGTAAGAACTCAAACACTGAACCAACCATAGCTTCAGTGCATGGTAGAGGCTTAGTAAAACCACCAAAGGAACAAATCCATCTGTCATGTTTGTTTAGGTTCCATATTCACAGTCCTCAGCAAGCCATGCCCCTCACTGTGTCAATGACCACTGTAAATGCCCCCTAGTACTGCCCTCCCAACTTTCCCAGAATGCCCCAGGGAAGCAGAGCAGCTCTCTTGGGGATCCACTGTCACAATGCCAGCCCGTCAGCACGGAGCCCCCAAGGAGCTGCCGGCTGCAGATGCAGTCGGGTGAAACCATCAGGAAGCGGATTTGGCGAGGCTCTGAAAGGCCTACACAGCCGGGAAGCCTGCACAAGGAAAAACTCTTCTGCCACCCAGGGACATTCTCCTGACATGTGAATACTGGGAAGGTCTGCCCAATGTGTTTGGAACATCTCACAATACGGAGGGGGCTGTGAGCTCCAGAGAAGTTTCCAGAGGGTGTTCCAAGCATGTTCAGCTGAGCTCCCTGCAGGCTGGAGGCCAGATGCTGGGGCTCTGGGTGGAGGCTGACTTCTGGGGCTTCTGCAGGAGGGGGAGGGAAGAAGGGGAAACGGTCCTGTGTCGAGGGCGGGCAGGGACACAGCTCTGGCCGCCTGACAGTCATGAATCAAAATGCAGGGACTTGCTGGCCCAAGAAAGTGAACCCTGCTCCTGACCCTTGACAGCTGTGTAACTGCAGGCAGATTGCTTTCCTTCTCTGAACCTCAGAGCCCTTGATGCTCAGATGGGAATAATTCAGATAAAACAGACTTCCAGACAGAGACACTGTCAGAGATAGAAGGATATAATATAATGATAAATGGGTCAATTCATCAGGAACACAAAATGATTTAAAAAATGCACACGAACCTCAAAATTTATGAAGCAAAAGTTAAACAGTTAAAAGAAGAAAAAGAGAAATCTAAATGGTAGTAGAATTTAGTGTCTTTCTATCAGCAACTGATAGTAAAACTAGACAGGGCACCAGCCACAACATAGATGATCTGAACAATACTATTAACCTCCTCCACCTAAATGGTATTTATAGAATCCTCAACACAACTATGTGGACTCCACATTTTTCTCGAGTACCTGGTGTACATTCATTGAGAGAGACCACATGCTAATCCACACAGTGCGGAGCCAGACACATCTCGCTAAGTAAGCGTAACAGAACCAATCTGCTCTGTTTGCAGCAGAATTAAATTATAAATCAGTAATAAGAAGTTATCAAGGAATGCCTCTGATGTTTGGAAATTAAACAATGCACTTCTAAGTAACCCATAAGTAAAAGAAGAAACCACAAGCGCAACTGCAAAACATACGAATGACAATAAAAACAAAACTTACCAAATTTTGTGTGATGTAACTAAAGCAGTGTTAAGAGGGAAATGCATAGCTGTAATTGCTTGTGTTAAAACAGGGGTAACAATCCCTGCCTTGCAGGGTTTGGGAGACAAGTACAAGAAGTATCACGGTGAAAGAAGTAGGCACATTGTGGGTCTTCAGCAGGCAAGTCAGCACCCTACCCTTCCTAAGTATCCATCTCCACTGGCATCATCAAGCCCCAAATCTATCTCTCCACACCCTGGAGCAGGACTTCAGGCCATCCTCTGTCTTTCTATCTCCTCAGGGAGTACCAGGGTCTTAGAATTTTCCTTCAGGTATGTGGGGGAAGGACAGGAAGCAGAGAACTCAGAAGACGTCATTGGCAGTGTCCCTGCAGGCTGCAGGTACTGCCCCAGACACTAGAGACCTAGACTTGGATGGAGCCTGGAAACCCCTCCCCAAGAACTCATCTGCCTCCCGGGGATTGCCATGTAGCCCTCCTTGGGCTGGCAGAGGGTGCCTGAGAAGCTGTCGCCCTCACATATCACAGATGACACAGGCTCACAGGCAGTGAGTTCCCTGTCTCCGGAAGCATTCAAGGGAATACTTGAGGACTTCCTGAAGAATAAAGAGTAGAAGTACAAGAAGAGAAGCAATTACTGACCTTTACTAACTGCATAGTTTGTGCTGAACATTTTATCAGTTTTATCTCATCCTCACGCAACCCTTGTGAGGAAGGTTCTAGAGAGGGGGCACGGTGTGGGGTGTGAGAGCCAGACTTTGGAGGCAGACATTCAAGGACTTCAGCCCAGCTCTGCCGCGCTCTGACTCTGATTTGGGGCCTCAGTATCCACAGCTGTAAAACAGGATCACTAGTCTCTAATGCACAGGGCTGGTGGAAGGGACAGGCCAGGAGATCATGGAAAGTGCCAGAACACAGCACACAAGGTGAACAAGTTAATGTTAGTTCCCAATTTATAGCCAAGGCTCTGACATGACAAATGACTTACTGAACATCACACAGCTACTGACACAAGCTTAGGTTTGTCTGAGTCCACAGCCTACACCCTTAACCACAAGCCAAAGCCAGTCAAGTGCCGTCAAGTCAGATCCTCAACCCCAAATGGACTCAGGGTACAGGGGGAAGCCAGACCATCACAATCAGAACAGATGCTTGAGGGTCACAGATGAGGATGTCAAGGCCCACAGGGGTGAGGGCAGAGCTAGGTTAACAGCCTCAGGAGCCAAGAAGGATCTGGCTGGGTCTGACTGTGGTATGCCTGCCCCCTGCTCCAGCCCTGCACCTCTCCCTCCTGGGCCGCTGTTCCCCTCTCCTGGGGCAGCAGGCCGATGTCAGAGTCCACATGGTTTTATATTAAAGGTGGGAGTGTATCACAGCAGGATGTGGTAGCACCAGTGAAGGCCTGTCCCCTGTTGAGACAGCCTCCAGCAATGCCCTGCCCCCTCTGCTGCAATGCTTAACACATGCCTGAAGTCTATCCTCAGCTTTTGCAGAAAGGCCTGTTCATCCTAGCCACCTAGTGAGTGACAGTCAGTTGTGACGGGGGTCTAGGTTTCGCCTATTCATAGAAATGCCTTTATTGGAAGAATGCCAAAAATCACAAAGTGCAGAATCCCATAAAACCAACCTCCCCCACCATCACCCTCTAAGCTTTTTCTTGAAAGAAAAGAAAATGCAAATCGTGAAGCAGCAGCTCTTCCCTTTGCAAAGGGGTCCAGCTACCAGCAGAATGTCTCCAAGTGCCTGTCACCACATGTGTGAGGCTAGACGTCTTGTTTACCCAGAGCTTCTGGAAGGTGGCATGGGAAGAGAGGTCACCCATGGGTAGGAATGCTGGCCCTGAGGGAGGCAGCCGATGTGGCTGTTCCTCTGTGCCCATGTGTTAATTCTAAGCTCCTTCCAGAGAGAAAGAAGCTGGCCTTTGTCTTAGGCTCCTAGGACTACCACTCCAAGAACCCGCAGAGTAAGTGGCTTCAAGGCGCGGAAATGATCGTCTCAGATCTGGCGGCTAGGAGTCTGAAGTCAGGGCATCAGCAGGGCCATACCGGCTGTTCCAGCGGGAGATTATTCTTAGTCTCTCCCTGTTTCTGGTGGCCCCAGGTGATCCTTCGTGTCTCTTGGCTTGGAGAAGACCCTCACATAATGTCCTCCTTATGTCTGTTCTCCCCTTTATAAAACACCACTCAGAAGGGACTAGTTGCACAGTGGTTAGGACTCAGACCGTTAACCAAAAGGTCAGCACCAGCTGCTCCTTGGAAGCCTTCAGGGCCATTCTACTCTGTCCCAGAGGGTTGTGATGAGTCAAAAACAACTTAAAGCCAACAGGTTTGGTTTCTTCGCTCCTGTATGAAGAAGCACGAGCAGCACAAGGAGCTGCTACCCAAAAGGCCAGCGATCTGAACCCACTCAGTAGCTCTGCAGGAGTAAAGATCTGAAAGTCTGCTCTTGTACAGAGTACAGCCTTGCAAACCCTATGGGACAGTTCTACTCTGCCTTATAGGCTCTCTACGAGTTGGAATTGATTGGATGGCACACAGCAGCTTAGGTATGACCTTGACTTTACTGACAACCAAAGAAAAACCCCATTTCTGCACACAAGGTCACATTCACAGGCATAGGGGTTAGAATTCAACATACCTTTTTGGGGAGAACAATTCGACCCTTAACAGTTTTGTCTCTAGAACACCATGTCCACCTCCAGTGACAGCCAGGAAAGCACTCAGCCCAGTGGAGTTCCTCTGAGTGCCAGGTGACTACACGGTCAGATACGCACGGTCTCTGGGTGGCCCACTGGCCATGCTTGTCTCCTGTGGGCTGCACTCAGAGCTGGGCTGGGAGGCGACGTCCCCTCAGCCTTGTCCTCTCTCTGCTGCAGACAGCTCTGCCCTGGAGAAGGCCACACGCAGCCAGGAAACCCAGCACAAAGCCTTGCTCTGAGCCCTCCAGCCCTCCCTACTCAACAGCTTCAAGGACGCCACAGAATCACACAAAAGAGAGAAAGATGCATGCTGTGAGAGAGAGCCGCTTGAAGGGAGTGGACGCACCAGGAGAAACCCGGCTGCTGAATGCGGTCAGAGCATCAAAGCACCGCGGTCACTGGAGCTCCTGCTCAGGGAGTCCAAGCCTGAACCCGCCACCCCAGCCTCCCCGGTCTCCCTGCAGCATGGACACAGGATACCACCATCCTGCAGGTCCTGAGATGTCCCTGAGTTGAGGCCCCCCTCCTCCAGCCCTCACCCTGCCCCTCCTCACGATCAGAAGCTGCACACAAGCCACCTAATCCCCGTCTGCGAACCTTCTTGTCTGGAAGTGCGAGACAAAGTTTATGGGTCTGGCAAGGCTTATAAAACACTGTGGCGGTGGTATAAATCTTCTGACCCTCTCCCCTCCTGTTGATTTCTCTTGTAAAATCAGGACCAAGAAATCAACTGGAGCCTCCTTGCAAGCCAGGTCAGGGGCTGAGCAGGGCAGAGGCAGGTGTGCCAGTCCACAGGCACAGGCACTTAACCCTGGAGTCAGGGGAGGTCCAGGTGCTGGCGTGAGGCTGAGCCCTCTCATCCCAGTTCGTCAGTCACTGTTAGGATTTAATCCAAATCAGTCTTAGGTTTGTGGGTCTTGGTTTCCCTATCTGAGCAGTGGGAGCAATGCCACCTACCCACAGGGAGGTTCCCCACTGCTCCGTTACCAGAGGAGGTGTAGCAGGTCTGCATGAATGGCATGGTGAGACCCAGAGGTGCCCTGGAACTTGTGGACAATCAGCTGTGGAAGCCAGCAAAGGGTTGGGACTTGCAGGGCAGAGGGACTGAACCTGGCGGGTAGCCTGCCCCTCATCTGCTCTAAGTTTTTCCCATTTCTTATCACAAAGCACTCCTCATTTTTAAGTACAAAATATAATCTGAGAATTTCTTTTAAATATCAAGGTGGCTCCTATAATAAACGGATGGGCAATATCCAAAGAATACAACTATAGAATAAGAAAATTTGTTAAACGGCACAACGGTATATAAATTCCAGAAGCAGAAGTCTTTTCTAGATTCAACACTTATTTAAATTCTCCCCATTTGCAAGGCTGCATCAGTGACGCCCTCCCTCCAGGCAGCCTTCCCCTCTCAGGCCAGGTCCTGGTTCTGTCCTCAGCCAACTTCCCAGTGAACAGTACATCGCACCGCAGTCCACCGTTCACTGAGTAGCCTTTATTTTCCATGTGGCTGTATCCTGACATCCTGTTCAAAAGAAGTATAGATTCTGGAGCCAGAGAACCTGGGCTCAAATCCCAGCTCCAGCATTTACCAGCTAAGGGGACTTTAAAGCAAGAAACTTCCCCTCTCTCTGCCTCAATTTCCTTACATGAAAAAAAAATAATAAGACTAGAGCCTACCTCATAGGACTATTGGAGGGTTACATGTGGCCTTATAGGGAAAGCCGTTAAGACAGTACAGCGCACAGTGTTACAAACATTGTCTGATATTACAGTCATCGTGATTGTCGTCATCATCATCCTGTCCTTGGACTTGACCGTGTCTTCATCAGAACCTGGGGGATTTGCAAGTAGATAGACAGAACCTAAACCCCTTGCAGCTCTGCCTAACACAGGATACTAATTGCCAAGCAGGGCAATGTCCCTCGATGGGCTCTGGCTTCTCAAGTATCTCTCTGGGGCACTGGGTCAGGTCCTCCTTCACCCACTGTGGCCCGCCAGGTGGAAGCCATAGCCCCAAGAGGTGCCTTCTCCTGCCTAGGGTCCTGGTGTGCTTGTCCTGCTCAGCCAGGCCAAATACTGACTCACAACCTTCGTGCCATTCAAGTGAGGTTGCTGGCATCGCTTGCAGGAAACCCAATCCAGCAACCAATTTCACACGAGGTTTCCACACCAAACAGGTCCCACAACAGAAAACAAAAGCAAGCAAGTGTCCAGGGCCTCCAGTATCAGGGCAGGGAACTTGACAGCTGTGGGACTCGCCGAGCCAGAGCCAGACCCTGTCCCCTGGATCTTCTCCTGCTTATGCCCTGACTCCTGTCAACAGGCTCAGAATGAGAGGGGTTAGGGCTTGACTGCTGCATGGGAGCTGGGGGCTAACCCCGTGCTCCCATTTTACAGAGGGGAAAACTGAGAACCAGAAAATGGGAGGGTCTTGTCCAAGACCACTGTGAGCTCTGGGGCCAGAATCCTGGGCTTCTGATCCTCAGGGGTAGGTTCAAAGAAATGAAAAAAACCCAAGAGTAAGTCCAACATCTCTTCAACTCTTAATACAAGTACCCTCATCCCAGGGAGGAAAAGACCAACATCCATCTTCAAACACACATCCAGTGCCTGGAGAGGAGGCTCACTGTGATCACAGAATTGACAGCACAGGGCTTTAAGAAGCCACAGATGAGAACTTCCTTCAGACCTAAGTCATATGGTGTCATTCACCTGCTTAAAGTCCCTAGTGGGAAAATAGTTGCCCAAAAGCTTCACTAGTGTTATCATCTGACCCAGTGACCCCACTCAAAAGAAATGAATATATACATCTTTACAAAAACTTGCACACTGATGCTCACAGCAGAATTATTTGTAAGAGCCAAAAGGTGGAAATAACCCAAACGCATACAGATGAATGGTAGAGCTACACATTGTTGCTCTGTGCCCCGGAGTCGGTTCCGACTCACAGCAGCCCTGTGCACGACAGAACAAAACACTGCCTGTCCACTGCTACTCATAAGGTTTTCATTGGCTAATTCTTTTCAGACGCAGGCTGCCAGGTCCTTCTTCCTAGTCTGTCTTAGGCTGAAAGCTCAGCTGAAATGTGTCCACCATAGGTGACCCTGCTGGTATCCGAATACCAGTGGCATGGCTTCCAGCATCACAGCAACAGGTACAACAAACCAACAGACAAAAGGGGGAGATCTGTGTTAAAAGAATATTATTGGGCCATACAAAGGAACAAAGCTCTGATGTATGTTATAACATGGATAATCTTACAACACATGATGCTGAGTAAAAGAAGCCAGTCACAGCAGACCACACTTTGTATGATTCCACTAATAGGAAGCATCTAGAATAGACAAATCTATAGAGATGACAAGTAGTTTCATGGTTGTAGGGGAGAAGGGGACCTGGGGAGCAACCACTAAAGGTTTCAGTGTTCCTCTTTGGGGTGATACAAGTGTTCTGGAATTAGATGGTGATGATGTTTATACTCTGTAAATATACTCAAAACTACTGAATCGCATACTTCGGAAGGGTACACTTTATGTTGTGTGAGTTACATGTTAATTAGAAACAAACAAACACCCCAAGGACTTTAGTAAGGGTCTGACCCACAGTTCTTACTCTTGCTGATGAAGCCTGGTATGACCTGGCCCCTGCTCACCTCTGCTATCCAGCTCATACTCTTCCTTCTCTCTACAGTCTCTGGCTACCCTGGCTTCCTCACTGTTCCTCAGTCTCACTTCAGGGCTTCCAAACAAACCCTCCTCAATGCTCGGGTTGCACTCCCCCTAGTCTCCCCACCCTTCTGCTGACCACCATCACAGCCCCTCTAACACTTCCCACTGCAATGTGAACTCCTTGAACCCTGCCTTGTTTGCTCAATGCTGGAGCCTGGTACCTAGACCTGTGCTGGGACAGGGCTCTTTTTGTTTGTTTTTTTAAGTTGCTGTCAAGTCGATTCAACTCACAGTAATCCAAGTGTATGGAACAGAACTGTGCAGCATAGGGTTTTCAATAGTGGATTTTTCTGGCAGTAGATCACCAGGCCTTTATTCCAAGATGCCTCTGGGCATGTTCAAACCAATCTCTCAGCCAGTAATCAAGGATTCAACCATTTGTGCTACCCAAGATTCCTGGGGACACAGGAAGGGTTTGGTACAGACAGCCTGAATGAGGGAATAGAATGCTTTTAGCAGCTGCCTCAGCCCTCACGATAAAAATCCCAAACTCCTTGCCCTTTATCAGCCATTCTCACTCTACTGGCCAATGGAATCATCTAGAAGCTTTCAAAGATACCAGAGCTGTGGCCACACATCAAAGATCCTGATTTAAAAGACTGGGGTGAGATACAGCCACCAGTATTTTCTAAGGGTCCCAGCTGAAGCAAATGCACAACTGGAGACCCAAACACTGTCCGGGTGATCTGTCCCTGCCAAGCCCTCTGCTTCATCTCCTCCTCTGGGTTACACAGAACTATTTTGGTTCTCCCACAAATCATGCTTCCCCTCTAAGTCTGGGCCTTTGCATATGCTGCTTAGCCAGGAGCATATGACCTCCCTGCAGAGCTAGCTGAGACCATTTCAATCTTCAAGACTCAGCTTAGATGTCACCTCCTCCAGGAAGTCCTCCCTGAACAACTTATCCCTTGGTCTCTCATGGGTTCCCAGAAGATCCCATCCTGACCCGAGCAGAGACCTTAGCACACTTCACAATCATAGCTGGGTCTCCCCCCAGACCCCCAGCATGGTCCAGACAGGGTTACAGATGTCACAGCATGTCCCTGGAGCTCCAGGTGCTCAGGGAGAGCCTGATGCAGTCAGCAGGCAAACACGTAGGACGCTCATGGGCTGAATATGTGAGTCCCTTTCTAAACAGAAACCTTGGACAATAGCAGAAACATGAGCAGTGACAGGAGGTAGGACTGCAGCTGCGTCTCTGGCAAAGGGACACAAGAAATTCTTCCAAAATGTATACATCTAGTCAGGCTTTTCTACTGAACAAACTGGTAAACACATTGTTAAGTCATGAGTTTTTCTAGTCCTTGTGCTGAAAAACAACGATCCATGAGGATCTTTTACCTCTAATATGCTTCCATCCTTGGGACAGAAGACCATGGTGTTTAAGAGCCCCAGCATCACACACCGAATTCACAACGTAGACCCAAGAAGACACTCCTGGTTCCTAACCCATAAATCATGAGATATTTTTGCAGCAAGTCCAGACACAGCTTCAGAATCCTTCTCAACCTGGTGCTACCAGTGAGGCTTCATGTGTGAAATGCAAACCACCTGGGACCCCTGAAGGCCAATCTTTTCATTTCATCTGACGGGGAAACTCAGCTTGCCCTTGGGAGGTAAAGGGGGGCAAAGGTCACAAGGCAATTAGGGGCTCCTTCCCCAAGAGCCCCATGAGCCTCCCACCTGGGACTAAATGGAAAACAGAAGCCAAGTTCCCAAATGCTATTCTTTAGAGGCACAAGTATTATTTCTTTCCCCACTGTCCCATGAGGATGCGTACTGAGACAAAAGACGAGCCCGATCCCAAATGTGTCTCTTCCCCAGTCATGTGCTGTAACTTGCAGGAGGTGAATCATAACTGCAGGTTCTCACGAAAAACATGAAAACAGGCAAACATGCCCAGTACATACAAGCCTCAAACACACACACACACACACACACACACACACACACACACACACACAGAGCAGAGTGAACCTCACAAGTGTGAAATCCAGGCAGATTCAAGCTGAGATGAGGCCAGAAAGCTTTGTAGACTCTGGCCCTCCCAAAGACACAGACCAATCCTCTGGCCCTTCCCCTCCTCAGCTTCCCTGCTTCTAGGGGAGGCTAAGTTTTGAAGACTTTCCGCTTTTACTTTCCTCTTTCTCCCAATCACCTCCACGTTTAGGGCATGGCTGCATCTGGAAAGTTGATTCCTCTAAGCAGATGGCTCCCTGCTTGCCAAGACAAGCACAGACCTCCCTCTGGAGGAGGTGGTCAAACTTAAGAAAGGCCCCAAGCCTGGGTCATTATCCAGCACTTTCCGGAAGTCTCCCCCATTGAATTGGCCTTGACCAGGTGCCCCTGGAGTCTGGTCCTGGGGAAGAGGGGCTGCCCAGGGCCTCCCCAAAGAGTAGGGAGTATGTAGGCCAGAGAGCCGGCGCATGCAGGAAACAGATGTGAGGGCCAGCCTGACAGGAGAGTGATGACAGACGTGCTCAGCAGACCTCAGATGTCAGCGCAGAGAAAAGAAAGGCGGCCTCAGCTGCAACACCTGTTCCCAGCTTCGAGGCTACACTCGGGGGGCTCAGCCAGGATGTCCCCACGATGAGAGGCCAGAGTGCGGTTAGGTAAACAGCTGCATGCTCCATTAACCAGAAGGCTCCCCGGACAGAGCCCTGGATGAGGAAAGGAGGCCTGCCCGCCAATTGGCTTGCAAGGAAAAGAAAAATCGATCATGCAAACCCATCTTTGACGGGAGACAGGCTGCTCTGAGGCACAGGAGGGAGGTCCAGGCTGAACCGGACACCTGAGCAACGCTGGGGTTGGGGGTTGGGTGGGGAGGTAAAAGGCAGAGGGTGCTTCTTTGTCAGCTGAGTGAGAAATTAGGGTGGGGAGACAGTACAGCCAGCCAGTGAGGGCTTCTGAAGCCTCCTGCCCTCAAAAAAGATGTATCTCCTGCCTCTGAGCAACCCCAGTAGCTGGGGAAGGGGTGGGCAGCAAGGAGCAGGGAGCAGAGAGCAGAGAGCAGGGGAACACACACACACAGAAGAAATCAAAACTCAGCTCCTCCAGGGCACTGTCATCCTCACAGCAAGAGGGACAGAGGGGACAGAAAGGCAGGGCAGAGTAAAGGCTGGAGCACTGACCCAGAGCCCACTGGCCTGGGACAATCCCTGCCCTGTGATCCCCAAAAGGCCTTTGGAAATCACTTACCCTCTCTGGACTTGCTTCCTCATCATGAAATAGGATGACGCCTGCCTGGTAGGGCTGCTGTGAGTAGTTAACAGGTGGGAATGCAGGTGAGGCGTGTGTCACAGCCTGGCCCACAGCAAGCAGTCCATAAAGCCACCATCATCACAATGATGCCATCTCCAGCACCCTGGCCAGCCCCACTTCCAGCAGAAAGGAGGCAAAAGGACCCTCCTTGGTTATAACCTCAGAGTGTGTGGGTATCAGCAAAGAGAGACCCAGCCCTGAGTGACCAGCAGAGGGAGGCAGGGATGAATACATCTCTGCTGTGCTCTACATGGTGTCCCCAGGCCATCCCAAAATTTCCAGAGGAATTACCACCTCACTTCTTGAGCACTGAGAACCAGAGAGGCAAGAGGCTTCCCCAAGGCACACAGCAGGCTCCAAGAATAAAGAGGATGCAAATCACATCTGTTTTAAGGCAAGTGTGGGGCATCCCACAGCTTCACAGCACTTCCCATGTTGCCACGTGCTGCATTCTTTTTCAGGGAGGGGGCACCAGGCCTCAGAAAGGGTGGGCTGCAGCCCCCCAGCCTAGCTGGGACTCACCCAGTGAGTAACTGGCGCCTACAGAGCATGAAGCCCTCCAGGAGATGAGGGCCCAGCTGGAGGGAAAGCCACAAGCACAATCGAGCTCTGAGGGCGCCATGGCGACACCCCTGCTTCCTTTTTTCTTCTTTAACATTTCCTTTCTTAGTGTTTTAAAGTTGATTCACTAATGAATGAATGCTGAACAGGAAACAACTGAAGAGTCACACGAAGCGGCACACAGGGGTTCTGGAACACACCGTCCTCAGCTAAGTGGTTTCCCTGTGGCTTACCTTCCGGTGCCCCGGTCACTCCCACCCAAACGCTCAAACCAGTAAAAGACACAGGACCACACATGTGGGGATCAAGAACCCAGAACTGGCATTCAGAAAGGGGTCTGAGGGCAGGGCCCCTCTCCTTTCTTCTGCGGTGCCAGATGCTTCTTCCCCAATTTTTATGCTGAGACCCCTCCCTGCACTCCTGGCTCCTGCGAGCATGTCCTGTCAGTCACTCCCTACCACCCCACCCCACCTCACTCTGGAACCTGGTCCCAGCCTCTGCTGTCTGCCTCCCTGCCCTCCCCCCGTCCACAAGACCTACAGTGTCTGGAACAGTACAGGGCACACAGTGAAAAAAACAGCTGTTGTGGAGCTGACTCTGAATCAGGCAACCCCACGTGTCTCAGAAAGAAGTGTACTTCTCAGAATTTTCAACAAGCAGACCACCAGGCCTGCCTCCTGAGGGGCCTCTGCACAGACCTGACCCCCTAGTCTCTTGATTAGTAGTCAAGTGCTCAGCCACAGAGCACGACTCCATAAACGCTGAATGAATGTGTGGGGCTGCAGGGAAGAATGGCTGCATTTCTAGCATCCCAAGGCTTTGGGGGTACCAGGCATGGATGCCTCTCTTGTCTCTCAGCCTAATCAAGCCTGAGACCTGTACTGTTACCCCGACCACACCCCATCCGACCACAGTGGCCCCACCAGCCACCTGGAGTGATGCCACAGCCCAGCCTGGGGGGGGTCTCTTTCCAACCCATTCCACTCCTTCTCCCAAGAACATTTCATTACTCCACTGTGCCCTCAAGTTCAAGCCTGCTTCCTATTCCTGAACTGGAGACCTCCAGATTGCTCCAGCCTTATTTTCCTTTCATCCTCAACAGGCACTTCCTGCCCACAGCTCATCCTTATCTCTGGGCCTTTGTTTCTGCTTTACCCCACTCCTGAATGCCCATCCAAACAAATCCTATCTCTCTGCCTAGGCTTAAACCAGCTCAATCTCCCCAAAGAAACAGCATGGAAGAACACTAGGCCTGAAAGACCTGAGTCTGCAACCCACCTCAACCACCTATTGGCAGTGTGACTCACCATGGCCTTCTGACTTCTCTGAGTCTTGATTTACTCACCTCTAATATAGGAATAATAGAAGGAGCCCTAGTGGTGTAAGAGTTAAGCACTTGGCTTCTAACCAAAAGATTGGCAGTTCAAACCCACCCAGTGGCTCTACAAAAGAACAACCTGGCAATCTGTTCTTGTGAAGATCACACCATAAAAAACCGTACGGCACAGTTCTACTCTGTTATACAGGGTCACCATGAGTTGCATTGGACTCAACAGCACCTAACAACAGAGCCATGCTATGGAGCCAGTGAGATAGATGACTTGCTTTAGAAACAGTACAAAAGTTAGTGCATCACTGAGCCTTCTCAATTCAAGGCTGATTTCTTTGGGGAGGGGGGAGCACCAGCTTGTGTTACCATCTGTGACATGCCACTCTCAATTCCTGCCTTCCCAGCTCTGGGGCATGGTGGCTTCTTCCGTCCCCTCAGGTTCCCAATGCCTACCGTTGGCACTTCATCTACTCCTGACACATGAGGACAACAGCATGAGAAAACCCACCACTGTCTGGGTGTTCTGCAAAGCACATGTGGTCTGAGGTGATGTCATAAAGAACACTGGTTACTGCTGAGACACCACCCAAAAACCAAAACCAAACTACTGCTGTCAAGTTGATTCTGACTTGTAGCGACCCTATAAGGCAGAGAACTGCCCCGTAGGGTTTCTAAAGCTGTAAATCTTTAGGGAACAAATTGCTACATCTTTCTCCCATGAAGTAGCTGGTAGGTTGGAACTGCTGACCCTTTGGATAGCAGCTGAGTGCTTTAACCACTGTGTCAGCAGGGCTCCTGAGGCACCAGCTCGGAGCCCAAAGTCAGCACTACCCTGCAAAGGAGAAGAGCTGCATGGAGTCAGCCTGCATGTAGGAGAGTCTGCCCAGTAGGTTGGGAGGACAGGCAGGTCCCACCACGCATGTCAAGCACTCAACTTGGAGGATTTAAATCTTCCCCAATTATTTCATTCTCATCATCTCCCTACAAGGCATGCAGTACTGATTTCTACTCCTCTACCAGAGAATGCTAAGCTCAACAGAGACAAGATACTTAACTGTGCTCAGCTACCAAGGGCTGGCCTGTTCCGATCCCAGGTTTTTGGCCCTCCTGGGAACTGCAGCTTTCAGGTTCCAGTAGCTGACCCTGGGCTGGCTTACCATAGCATCCCCAACAAGAGGCTCAGGATCCAGGATAAAAGATGACAGGTTCAGTTTAAAATCAGATGCTGTACCACCAAGCCCCCAAAGACAGCCTTTAAGCTACCCAGGTGTCAGCAGAGATGGAGATCTCGGTGACACTGGGACCTTCCAGATCAAGGAAGCAGGACAGATACAAAGGCAGCCACTGTGAGTGAACACGTATTGGGTTCCCCATATGCATGCACACATGGGAGACAGGATCAGAAACTTCCAAAAGAAATAGAACCACTTTCCTGAACAGGACGATGATGCCCTGCCCTATCCACAGGCCCCTTTGCAGGCTCCTCTGTCAGTATTTCATGATGGCACCACCACCACGTGTTTGAGTAAAACGAGCCAGCGTACCCTCTTGGGTGGAAACCAGGTTCCACGCCCCCTCTTAAACATCATGACTATGGCTTCCCCAAGCCCTCAGATCCAAAATTAATGCAGCCCTGCCAGTTCCTCCTGGACAGGGCATTACAAACAGGGAGCACTCAGACCTCTGCTGCCCACCTCCCTGCACAGCTGACTGGCAGAGAAGAAAGACTCTTCCCACCGGGGAGAAGTCTGTTTGGGCCACTGTCTCCCGCGTCCCACACCCCCATGTCTGGAAACACGTTTCCATCTGCTGTTAAGCAACCAGAGTCTCAAAGGGAAAGTGTGGACTGGGGGGCTGGAAAGCTCAGGCATGGCTGGAAGCTGGAGTGAGAGTGG
Organism: Heterohyrax brucei; assembly: GCA_028571685.1. Classification (NCBI taxonomy): domain Eukaryota; kingdom Metazoa; phylum Chordata; class Mammalia; order Hyracoidea; family Procaviidae; genus Heterohyrax; species Heterohyrax brucei. The sequence continues at coordinate 37,849,927 of CM053161.1, forward strand.
AGAGAGACTTCCACCTCTGGTGTGCTCCAAACAGGTTAAGTGCTGAGACCTCTCTTTGACCTGCATGGCTGGACTAATTACCAATGTTAATAGACAGATGACAGACATGCCCTGAACTTCCTCTGTTTGATAGATTCTGCCACAAACATGCCCCTGCAAACCTGCCCAATCTCCTCCCCATGTGTGCTGTTTTCAGCAGTGCTGGTTCATCCATAAGACCACTCCTGCCCCCACAACTCCTCTGGTCTCCTCCCCCGTGCCTCCAGGCTCTGCCAGGCCAAGAAGCTCGGCAAGCAAAGCCCAGCGACCTAAGAAGGGTACCTCACACTGTCACCTACCATACAGGACCAGCGGAAACTCCTCCCTGCAAAGGAACCAAAAGTGCCTCTTCTTCCCTATACAAGTTTGAGGAAGGTTTTCAGATGAGATGAGAACCACTGCTTACCTTCATCACCACCGGCACCGGGGAGCTCCAACCAGTAGGCCCCTGGCGGTTGGACCCTTGGCCCGCACACACTAGAGTCCCGCACTCCACACAGGCACCGATGATCAGCTGCCTTCCATCGTCCACCAGCAGGCTGTGACTTGCCCGCAAGGTATAAAGGAACAGAGGCAGCCGGGCCACGCGCACGGCCCTCAGCCCTAAACAGCGCTTTTTCTCTTGCTGGCAGAAAAAGCACACAAAGGTCTCCACCTGGTACTGCCGAGACCAAGCACTCATGGCATGGAGGGCACCACGGGCTTCGTGTTGGAGCCACTGGCCCAGCAGGTCATGGTAGCAGAGCACACAGGTGGCCACCAGGCCAGTGGCGTCCACAGGCCTGGCTCGTGGGGCTGGCGGGTACACAGTGAGGAAGGGGAAGAAGGGCTCCTTCTCACCCAGGCAGCTGGAGGGATTCACGTTGAGTTGAAACTCCTTCCCGGGGCCCAGCTCAGCCCCACAGATGTAGCAGACTGATGTTGGGCTGCCCTGGGCCGAAGTGGGTGGCTCAGGGATGCCAGGGTCAGATGCAGAGAAGGCCTGGTGGTATCTGCCTAGAAAAGCCTGCACTGAGGTGATGAGCTCCTCATTCTGGCAAGCTCTGTACAGGGCCCAGACATCCTCCAGGACGCTGAAGCACTTGGGGCAGCTGTGGACCTCACAGAGCTTGTTGGGGGCCCGGGCATTGGGTGGGCAGGGCAGCAGGCTGAGGAAGGGGAAGTGCATTGTACTCCTGGTGCTGCCGTTCAGGATCCTGGAGGGCACAGTCCGGGCATCCTGGGTGCAGTCCTCCCCGCAGAGGTAGCAGGCCTCCCACAAGGGTGCTGCAGGCATGCTCTCTTCCCTGGGCAGCCTCCTGCCCTTGGAGGCCATGCCAGGCGCACGGCTGTTCAGGGGCACCACGTACAGCCGCTGCAGGACAGGGACACTGGCCAATTCGAAGCTCTGCCACTGCTGCATGAGGGAGGCGAAGCAGCAGGCGCACACCAGCGTGCTGCCGCCAGGACTGATGGGACGTGCACCAGAGGGCGGGCTGTGAAGCCACAGGAAGGGAAAGAACGGGGCCTGCGCCAGCTTCTCCTGCTTCTGCACGTGGATCTGGTGCTGCGACGTCGCCGACAGCGCGGACCCACAAATGTAGCAGCAAGGTCCCTCCGGTGGTACCACATGGCTCTCCTGGGGCCCCCGCGAGACTCGGTCTCTCTTGTTCTTCTCTTTGGAGCCGCAGGGGGCAGGGAAGGCCTGCTCCTTGCGGTCCTCTTCCTCGCTGGTGATGTTGATATCACTGTCTTCGGAGGTGCAGTAGCCCCGGCGGGTCTCCCTGAGCAGTCTGCTCTCCGGAGTCTTGGTGGCCCTGCTCAAGGAAGCCCCTTTCATGCCATCTGCAGGGGCCGCCTGGACCGGAGGATCCTGCCAAGTGTCCTGAATGCCCCTCAGGACGCTGGCACGGGTCTCAGGGACCCAGTGCCTGCTAGCCCCCCTCCGCCGGCGCCCGCTGCCAGTTCTGGGCTCCCCGGTCATATGCATCTTCGCGGGGGGCCCCTCCTCGTCCACATCCCCCTGAGCGGGGGGCTCTGAGCTCTGTCCTGGCAGGAGTCCCGGCGCAGGCCTCCACTCCAGGCTGCGGGGCCCGTGAGGGCCTGGCCCCAGTGTGGACCGCGTCAGCGGCACCCGGTCCTGAGGGGGACTGATGGCGTCGTGCGTGCCCGGGTCAGGCTCAGAGAGTGGGTCGGTGTCCGACAGCTCGGACAGCTCGGAGTCGCGCGCCTCATCGGCGGGCCCATGGGGCCCGGGGCCGCCGTCCTCGTCCTCTTCGTCGCCGGCGCCGGCGCCCAGAGCGTAGGCGACGTTCCACTCGCGTGGGGCCCCAGCGCCCCCGCGGCGCCCGCCCGCTCCCGCCTCGCACTGGTGCGGCCGCTTGAGCCAGTACATGCGCTTGTCCACAGGCGTGCGGGCGCGCTCGAAGGCGGCCCACTGCTCTCCCAGGAAGCAGCGGCACACGGCGCACACCAGCACGCAACCGTCGGCCGGGGAGAGCTCGCGCGCGCCAGGCGCCGGCTCCTGCTGCTGCAGGAACGGGAAGAAGGGCTGCGCCGGGGTCCCGGTACCCGCTGCCGCCGCCGGCTGCTTCACCTGCAGCTTCAGCTCTTTGCCGCGCCCGATGCCGCCGCCACAGATGAAGCAGGAGAGCTGCGCGCCGCTGCCGCCCGCCGGCCGCTCGGCCAGCGCTGCCATAAGCCGCTGCTTGCGGGAGACCGGCGCCGCCCGCCCGCTCATCGCTCACCGGCCGCTGCGGGCCCCGCCGCCGCGCTGCCCAACTTGGACCATGAGCGCGCGCCGCAAAGTTTAGCAGCGGCCGGCCGGCGCCGGGCGGGGCGCTCGGCTGCTCGCCGGGGCGCCCCCCGGGCCTGCCGAGCCCCCGGCGGCGGCGCAGGCCGAGGCGGCGCCGCGGCGAGCGCGCCCGGAACGCGGCGGCGGCGGCGGCGGCGGCGGCGGCGGCGGCGGGCCCCGGGCGGCTGGAGCGGCAGCCGCATGTGCGAGCTCCTGAGCCTGCCAAAGCATTGGGTCATTTAATTGGGGAGGAGGGAGGCGGGCGGGTGGGCGGGCAGGGAGGAGGAGGAGAAGGAGGAGGAGGAGGGCGCGCGGGGAATCCCTCCCTCGCGCGCTCCCTCCTCCTCCTCCTCCCCCTCCCTCCGCCCTCCTTCCCTCCTCCCGCGTCCCAAACTGCGCACAATAGCTAGCCGGCTCTTCTATCTATTTTGTGTCCAGTCTCCGAGCTGTGCAGAATGATTCATTGCCCCAATTAGGGGCTCTCTGCAGCCTGACTGGCTAAAGCCATCTGAAGGGCTTCCTCGGGGACCGGCCGAAGCCCATCAGCGGTCAAGGCTGGTCTTTAAGTAAAGGTCAAGAAGGACGCAGAACGCGGGAGGAATCAGGTAAGGCTGCCCCTGGAGACCGAGGTGCATCTGCGAATGAAGGGCAGCTCCCAGACAGAGGCCCACTACCAGCTCAAAAAGGGGTACTGAGTGAGCGCCCGTTACTAGAAGGTGAACTGCCACAGGGTGAGGGAACCTTCCAAGGCCTGGCATTCTAATCTCGGAGGCAGCTGTCTCGGAATACAGTTAGTGAAGGATCAATCTGGAGGCCCGACCAGGACCCGTCCCTTGTTGGCCAGCAGCCACTGCATCACTAGCAGAGGCAGAAAGGGCCCTGTGTGTCCTGGGGCCAGTGACTCAGCCTCTCTGATGGTCTTCCTTCCTTCTGGACAAATAGGAACTGTTGCAGATGGTTAACTGTTTCCAGTGTGTTTATTTTATATGTATATAAGTACACTATTATTTATTTAACAAACCCACAGAGACCCTACTGTGTGCCAGGCACCATTCTAAGCACTACATATATATCAGCTCAAATACTCCTAGTAACTCTTAATTGGGTACTGTGGTCAGCCCCGTTTTACAGATGGGAAAAATCAGGCACAAAGCATTAATGTGGCCAGGTGGGGGTAGGCAGGGCTGGGATTCAAACTCAGACAGTCCAGCACCAAGCCCCTGCTCCCAACCACCTGGCTGCAGGTGCAGCCTTGATGGGTGCCTCACACTTCTGGTCTGCAGTCCATCTGCTGGTGACCATTCACATCAGGGAACATGGCTAGGACCCCTTCATCCTCCTTGTAGCCTTGGCTCAGCCTTGGGCAAATTCAGACCACTCTGAGCCTTGCATCTCCCATCTGTGAAACGATGCCCCTTCCAGCTTCAAAACCCTGTGAGTCTCTGATTTCTGAGCAGTTGACAGCTGTCCGACCTGGCAGCTGGAGCACAGAAGTCAGCCTTGTGACAAGGGTGCCAATTGGCCCCTCCGCCCTCTGGGGCGTTGACTTGTAAATAAAACTGGGCTTCCTCTTGGCACGGAGGACACCATGCATTATAAATAAACAGAACAAGAGAAAAGGGCCACCTCTGTGGAATCCCATGTGGATACTCCAGGGGTCATAGTCCAGAGGCTAACGTGAACATCTTGGCCAGAGATGCCCTCTTGGGTGTAAAAACACTGCGTTAGCAAAATTGTCTCCAAAGAGGAATGTTGGGGGCAGGATGGGAGAGCAAAAGAAGGGAGACTGATTAGAAAAATTTTAAATGGTGAAGTCTTTTTGTTTGTATCCTGACACATTAAAGGGGGCTAGCCAGCCCCTGGAAACCCTGGTGGTGTAGCCGTTAAGTGCTATGGCTGCTAACCAGGTCTACAGTACACGACTGCCAGGAACTCCTTGGAAACTCTCATGGAGCAGTTCTATTCTCTCTGTAGGGTCATCATGAGTCAGAATCCACTCAAAAGCAGTGGGTTTAGGTTCGGTTTTGGTTTTGCCAACCCTTCCTTCCCCTCCCCTCTCCACCACAACCCCCAACACATGCCGAGAGACTGCCTGTAAAATAATATCCAGTTTATGGCTTAGGAGAGCCAGGTAGGCTGGGGAGTTATACCTGGGTCCTACAGGAACTGGCAGCCCTGTCCCTCTGCCCAAATGCTTTCCCAGGCTCTCTTTGCCAAGCTACTCCAGCTCATCTTTAAGGTCCTGGCTGAAATGTCACCCTGAGAGATTTTTCTACTCCTTCTAAAGGGGGGCCTCTCCCAGTGACCCTCTGTCTCTTTTCCATGGCATAGGAATTCGCCATTGATTTTTTTAAATTTTTTGTTTTCTCATTCCCCATCCACCTCCCCCAGGAGGCTGGGTGCTCCTTCATCCAGGGCAAGGACCAGTCTGTCCTGCTCCCTGTGTATGTCCAGCGCCTGGCTCAATGCCTGGGCCACACATGCCGATCTCTCAGGATTATTTTGTGCAGATCAAATGAGGTGGAGGGTGTGATGCCCTGGCACAGGGGAGCTGGCATGTTGTAGGTGATGGTGTATGTCTTTTCCTGTCACTACCCAGAGGTAAAGGAGGTTCAGCTGTTGCCTGTCTGTGCTCCAGGGGGCAGGGGTGGGACTCAGATGAGGTCCTGCACAGAGTCTGAGGGAGGAGGGTCACAGGGATCAACTGGACAAAAAGAAGGCAATGGGATTTTCTTGGCTAAGCTGGAGATTAAGGAGAGCTACCTGATGTGTGCCATGTGTGTGCAAGTTCATCTGTGCACATGTACCCATGCGTGTGCACACATGGGTATATATTCACATGTGCATCTGCATGTGTACATTTATTGTGTGCATTCCCAGGCATGTGTTCATGCATACATGTATGTGTACATTAAGTGTGCAATGCATGTGCATACACGTATGTGCATCCACTGTGTGTTTACATGTGTATATCTGTGTTCATGTGTGAGTATGCATGCTTTCATGTGTGTGCACATGTATGTGGAAAGTGGGCCCAGAGCACGGGTGAGGGTGTTCAGTTGGATGTTTTTGCTTCTCTGAATGACCCAGTGGCTCAGAAAATCCCTGTCACCTGTCTCAGAGCCAACCAAGCACAGACTGGAGAAGGCAGGCAGGTAGAAAGATGGCATGTGGGAGGGAGATCGGGAGAGTAGGCTGGCAAGCCGTGACATGCCAGACTGACATCCAGCCCTGCTACTGACTAGCTCTCCCTGAACCATGGTTCCCTCATCTATAAAGTGAGGATAACAAAACCATGCACTCCACCCAAACCACCACAGCTAGGCAGAGGATGAATTGATGCAAACCAGGTAAAAAGTGTAACCTCTGGACAGAGAGATAATCATGTGTTTGCGCATAGCAGTTGGACACTAATCCTGCACTGGACCCTGTGCTTGCCAGGTGCAGACTCACTGAATCTTTCCAGCAAGGCTGTAAGGTGGGTTCTGTCAGAACCTCAGTTGACAGTTGAGGAGACTGAGGTACAGAGAAGCAAAGTAACTGGCCCAGGGTCCTGTAGCTTGGTAGAGATGGGACTTGAACCCAGGCCATGTCTCTGTAACCCCCTGGTGTGTAAGCTTCTAAGAGTAGCCTTGCCCTATGTAAATCCTGAAATGCCAGCTGGAAAGGACAGGAATGGCCAAGAGAATCCCACCTCCTCTCTCACATTTTCCCAGCTTCATGCCTAGGGAAATGAGGCCTTCACCAATTTGAACCTTGACACCAAAAATGCCGGGTATAGGCGAGGAAGACAAGGAGAGCATGCAAAGGCTCATTGTTATTAATGGTACGTGCCAGAGTAGACTCCAAGTACCTGTTTCTAAGGAGAAAATGCAACAGGCTGAAAGTAGGTAGGCCCTGGGAACATCCTACCATGAGTGGGGGGGCCCACACTTTCAGTGGCCCAGGAGAGTCATCTCTTTGTCATCTGTCTTGATCTCCTAGAGCTGCCGTGACAAACTAGCACAACACAAGTGGCTTTTAAGAACAGAAATTTATTGTCTCACAGTTTTAGAGGTTGGGAATCCAAATCAGGGTATTGGCCATGTGAGGCTTTCAGAAAGGAGCTGGTATGTGTATCCTGCCTCTCTCTCAGCTTCTGGTGGGCTGCTGGCAGTCCTGGGCATGACTTTGCTGCTTGTCAGTGTGTCTTCACATGGCATCTCCCTACTGTGTCTGTCTCTGTTTCCTTCTCTGATCTCCCATTTTATAAAACACCATGCAGAAGGCATGAGGACACACCCTACTTGGCAGTTCAAACCCGCTGAGAAGACAGGACCTGCAATCTGCTTCTGAAAGATCACAGCCTTGACAACCTACTGCTTGGCATGTATAGGGTCACCATGGTGGGCAGCAGCTAACAACTACAACAAGAGCAACAGCTACTCTGGTATAACCTCGTTATAAACATGACGTCTGGGTAACTGACAACATTTGCAAAGAATGAGCCTACTTTCCAACAAAGTCTCATTCCCAGGTATGGGGGTCAGGATATCCACTGATCTTTTGGGAAAAATAGTTCAATCTGTAACATCTCTCCTCTGAGCCCTACATCCCTCCCTGCAGCCTGAGAAAGGGTGCCTGGTTCCCTCTAGCCCATGTGTGGCCCAGCCCTGGCTCCTTCCATCTTTAAGTCCTAGGATTGGAGTGTGGGTGACTCTCAAAGCAATGACACATGGTCCCGGGCTGACCTCACACTTGGGAATCGTGGTATGAACACCCCACCTCAAGTCTGTGGGAGACCAGGCAGCAGGGAACATCTGGGCACATATCAGATTTGCAGCTACCTGTAGGGTCATCGGAGTCCCAAAACCACAGGAATCTGTCCTCACTCTGCCAGCAAAGTTGTTTCCAGCTTTGAGCTCACATGGTTCTGCCCACCTGTGTCTCTGTTCCTCTCCCTGGGGAAAGCCTGGGTCTCTTCCCTGTGCCATCCAATGTTCTCACAGAGTGGGGTACAAGAAAAGGGGCTGATGGTAGACACAAGGACAGAGGCCAGATTCTGTATGCCAGACTCCACTGCAACACTGAGTTCCAGGATGGCCTGGCTGCCCCTGCTGGCTTTGACTGCTTGCCCTTCATCCTTTTCAAGGCCTGCAATCAAGATTCAACTTCTCGACACGCCCCCAGCTCCTTTCGACCTCAGTAACCCCACTTCCCTCCTCATTGGGGCCCTTTGTCCTTTTTTCTGACCTCTAAACTGCACATGCGCCTTTGGCCTTCCTCCTTGGCCATTCCCTCCCCAGGCCACGCCATCCTTCCTCCTTCAGAGTAATGTGTGGTGTGTGCTTGGCCTCTGGCTCGCTAGGGACAGAGCAACATTTATCATCTGACTGCCCTACTTTCTCTCTCTCTCTCTCTCTCTCTCTCTCTCTCTGTCTCTCCCCTCTCCCCACCCTAAGAATGAAGCAAACACTTCTCTGTTATCCTCAGGACTAGCGTCAAACATGGCAGGCAGCAGCAAAACCACAGCCTCCTTCTCAGAAGGAAAGAATGTAATCGTTAGCAATAAAAAATAAAAAAATCCCTGGGATTTACAGAGGCCTGAGGCTTACAAGCTACTGCACTTCCTTGAACTCCTGTGACAGTCATAAGGCGACAAGGGAGGCAAGCAGGTACCAGTGTCTCCACTCTAGAGATGAGGACACTGAGCATTGCTTGGGGACACAGCTCCTGGGGACAGGAGAACCTCCCAGGCACACAGCTGGTGAAATTGCATTATGTTTTGTATGTTTGTTCACGAGACTGATCTGTGAACTGCAGATGTCAAAAATGGGCAGTGTGATTGGTAGCTCTGTCTCGGAATTCCTTCATTTTTTCCAGTACGGGAGCTTTAGAGGGTGAGTGGGGGATCTCTTGCTATCCCTGGGGCCTTGGGCCAAACGACATAAGTATGTGGGAGTGTTCTGTAAATGGCAAAGTTGTTGTTATTGTCATTAGATGTCATCAAGTCAGTTCCAACTTACACAGACCCTACAGACAACAGAACGAAACAGAGCCCGATTCTGCGCCATCCCCAGTCATCGCTGTCTTTGAGCCCGTTGTTGCAGCCAGTGCGTCAGTCTGTCTCAGGGGTCTTTTTTTTTTGATAACCCTCTGTTTCACCAGGCATGGTGTCCTTCTCCGAGGACTGGTGCCTCCTAATAACGTGCCTAAAGGTCTTGAGAGGAAGTCTACCATCCTCATTCCTAAGAAGCATTCTGGCTTTACTTCTTCCAAGACAGATTTGTTCATTCTTCTGGCAGTCCACAGTATGTTCAGTATTCTCTTCCAACATGTAATTCAAAGGCATCAATTCTTTTTCAATCTTCTTTATTCATCATCCAGCTTTCGCATGCGTATGAGGCAATTGAAAACACCATGGCTTGGGACACGTGCACCTTAGTCCTCACGTTGACATCTTTGCTGTTCAAGACTTTAAAGAGGTCTTTTGCAGCAGATTTGCCTGATGCAATGTGTCTTTTGATCTTTCGACTGCTGCTTCTGTGAGTGTTTGATTGTGCATCCAGATAAAACAAAATCCTTGACAGTTTCAATCTTTTCTCCATTTATCATCATGTTGGTTACTGGTCCAGTTGTAAGGATTTTGTTTTCTTGATGTTGAGGTACAATCCAGGCTAAAGGCTATAGTCTTTGATCTTCATCAGTAAGTACTTCAAGCCCACTTCATTTTCAGTAAACAAGGTTGTGTCATCTGGGTGTCCCAGCTTGTTAAAGAGACTTCTTGTAATCCTGATGTTGTGTTCTTCTCCATATAGTCCAGCTTCTTGGATTATTTGCCGAGCACACAGCTTACATGAGCATGGTGAAAGAATATGACCATGACGCACACCTGGTGCAAACTGGTATGTGAGAAACCACAGCTCAGATTGTACAACTGAAGGAACTCTAGTGGAGCAGAGCACTCAGCTGCTAACCAAAAGATCAGCTGTTCAAATCCACTGGGAACTTTGCAGCAGAAGATCTAGCAATGTGCTCCCATAAAGGTTATAGCCTAGAAAATGCAATGGGGCAGTCCTACTCTGTCCTACAGGGTCCCTATGAGTCGCAATCAACTTGACAACACAGAATAATAGCATTATACAATTAAAGTTCGGGAAGGGGGTATAGAAGCAGAGCTGTCAGAATCAGGGAGCCCCCAGATTTTGTCTTGGTCCTGTTAACCTGACAGAAGACTCCATCAGAGAGCAGACTGGCCTCCCCCTCGAAGCAACATCTTGATCTAGAAATCTGAAGCTATTACCACCAACTTAGTGGCCTCCAAAAACTCCTTTGATGAATGACCGCCACTGGGAATGATGGGAGAACCCCTTGCATGAATCTTGAGTCTTGGTGCTGGCTTCTCTGCAGACCTCTGGTTTGCAGCACAAAATCCACAGGCATTTATGTGGCTGGTCCCCAGGCTTCTAAGCCCGAGAGGTTTCTTGAGAAGGTAGGTCATAAGGTGAATAGGGAGGGGAGAGGATTAAAGGTAGATGCATGCAGCAGGCATCATTGAGAACGAGGTAGCATCCGCCAGCCTATAACACCAAAACTCATTGCCATTGATTCTGACTCACAGTGAGCCTACAGGACAAAGAACTGCCCTGTACAGTTTCCAAGGCTACAGGTTTGTTTATGTTTTAATCTTTATAGAAGCAGATCACCACATCCGTTTCCCTCCGAGCAGCTCGTGGGTTCAAACTGCCAACTTTTCAGTTGGTAGCCAAGCACTTTAACCACTGCACCACCAAGGGTCTGTAATGATAATACCCGAAACCAATCACACTGGCGTTGAGTCGATTCTGACTCATAGCGACCCTATAGACAGAGTAGTACTGCCCCACCAAGGAGCACCTGCTGGATGTGAATGGCCAGTCTTCTGATTAGCAACCACAGCACTTGACCACTGTGCCACCAGGATATTAGGTATCCTTTACTGGAAGGAATTCTAGTGCTACAATGTTTATGTGCTCTGCTGCTAACTGAAAGTTTGGTGCATCTGACTCCTCAGAGGGTCCCTGCAGGTGAGAGACCTGGTGGACTCCTGTCAAGATTAGAGCCTAGCAAACCTTCGGGGCAGTCTACCCGGACACGAGGGATCAAAATCAATGGGACAGCACCTAACTAGCACATCCTTTAGTGGGGCCTTGGTAAACCTCGTGGATTGTACTCACAGCTGACATCATCATCTCCTTAGGTCTCCAGACAGCCTAAAATGTAGGTGTGGTTGCTACTAGACCATGCAGGTTGGGACACTGAGCTTTGAAATGTGAACTCTTATCCCCAAGGTCACAGAGCTGGGAGGTGGTGAAGCTGGATTCAAACCCACACAATCTGGCCCAAGTGCTTTCTCTCACTCACCCAGCTCCTGGCCTGTCCAGCCAGCCTCCCCTGACCCTTCCTAATAAAGATGTCCTTGTCCCTCAATAGGTCCTGCCAGGGAGGCTGATGGTCGGCGCTTGCTGGGTGCCGTGAAGTCCTGGCTCTGCCTCTGCCTGTGGCTGCCACGCTTAGCCCAAGTTCTCCCTACCAGGTTTCATCACTCCCAGCAGCCCAGGCTGTCAGGTACTGGAAATAGTGGGCTGTGGCAGGTCCTGGCCACCAACGGCAGCTCATTTCCAGCTGTTTCTCTCACTCCCTGGAGTATATCCCAAATGCAGCCACCATCCTGCCTGCCCTGCGTTTTGTTTGTTATTAATGGGCTCATTGGTGGAAGCATTAGGTGGGACTGAGTATGTGTCTATTACTGACCTTGGGAGTTGACCTGCTTTAACTTTCTACTGAAGTGTAACCTCACAGCAAAGATGCTGGTGTGCATGCAAACACTAAAGTGCTCAGCAGCTGACCAAAAAGCTGGTGGCTCACGTCCTGGAGTGTCTGTGGGAGAAGGGCCTGCTGATCTACCCCACAGAGCAGTTCTACTCTGAATGACACGGAACACCCAACAACAACCTCCGTACAGAAATGTACAGACCAGCATACAAACAGCTGTACTCACACAAAGTAAGCACATCTGGGTAACCAGTGCCCAGAAATAAAGCATGTCCAGACTCCCAGGACCTTCCCTGTCCCCTCTTCAAGTCACCCTACTTCCTCTCAAGGATACCCACATCCAGCCAGGATCCCAAGCATCCTGCCTTCTAGCAGTATACTTTTTCTTTAACAGCTTTGCTGAGACTTCATTCCTGTAGCATAGAATTTGCACTTGAAGTGGACAGTTCATTGGTTTTTTGGTGTGTTCTCAAGAGTTGTGCAACCATCAGCACAGTAAATTTTGGAACATTTTTATATACCCCGATAGAAGCCCTACAGCTCTTAATGCCCCCTGCCGACTTGCCTCCATGCCCCCTGCCTCTGGCAACCACTAATATAGTTTCTGTCTCTATGGATTTACCTATTCAGGCCATTTTGTATAAACAGAATCATACAATACAGGATACAATACAATAAATAGAATCACACAATACTTCATAACTGGCTTTAGTGGTGAAGTGCTGCAGCTGTTAACCAAAAGGTCAGCAGTTTGAATTCACCAGGCACTCCTTGGAAACTCTACAGGGCAGTTCTACTCTGTTCTATAGGGTTTCTATGAGTAGGAATCAACTCAGCAGCAGCGGGTTTGGGTGTTTTCTGTTTTCTTTCACTTAGCATGCTTTCAAGGTCCATCTGTGTTGTAGCAGGAGTTACTACTGACTGTTTTTGTACTTTATATGAGTAAGAGTATCTCATACGTATTCTTTGGATCAGGCTTTTTGCTCTATATTATGGCTATGGAATTCTTCCCTGTTTTAGCTTGTAGCGGTACTTGATTCTGTGACCATTGCTGTACAGTATTCCATTGATGAAAGTACCGTAATTTCTTTATCTATTCTACTCTGATCGGCCTTTGGGTAGTTTCCATTTGGGTGCTAATATAAATAATACTGCTCTGAGCTTTCTAGTCCTTGCCTTTTGGTGAAAACATAACACATTTCTGTTGGGTAAACACACAGGGATGGAATTGCTAGTCGTGGGGCCAAGGTATCCAATTTAATGCATACTAAGATGTTTAGGGGAGCATTGGTAGTTCATTGGCAGAATTCTTGCCTTCCATGGGACTCAGTCTCCAGCCAGTGCACCTCGTGTGCAGACACTACCTGTCCCTCAGCAATGGCCTGAATGTTGCTATGATGCTGAACAGGTTTCAGCAAAGCTTCCAGACCAGGACAGACTAGAAAGAAAGGCCCGGTACTCTATTCCCAAAACTCAGCCAGTGAAAACTCTGTGGATCATAATGATCTGATCTGCAACCAATCATGAGGATAGTGCAGGACCAGGCCACTTGTGGGGCCACCACGAGTCAGGGCCCCCTTGACAGCACTGAATAACAAGATGCATTAAACCATATATGTGGCAGCTTGTGGAATTCCACAGGTTCCCAGGTTCTCTGACTTGGCTTTCCTGACTCCTCCCCAGATGCTTCCCAGCCAGCCTGACCTGGGGGGGCTGTCTCCCAGCAGGGTGCCCCGCTGAAGCCCCACCGAAACCCCTGTGGAGCTGCAGTGGGAAAGGGCTTGGTGACCAGGATTTTGGTTGGGTTGTGAGAACATGCGTGGTTTCTCTGTCCTGGCTCTGAAACTGTGTTCCTTTTACAGGCCAGAAATACTTAAGCCCGGCTCGCTCTAAAAGGGGAAGCACATTTTAAAATTCCCATCTGCCTGGGTCGCAGAATGATTTAGAACATTCCAGCTGTCAAGAGGACAGCTTACCAGGAACACTGACTTACAGCCCCAGACTTGCACACCACTTGGGATTGTGACTCATTCCCTCCTGGTTTCAAGGCGTGTTTCATGAGGGCGTCAGGGCCTGTGGTGTCCAGGGGCCTGGTGAGATGCTACAGAGGCCAAGCACAAGGCAGCAGGGTGGTGCAGTGGGAAGGGCATACAACTTGGCTGAGGCCTTGTCATTACAGTGACCACAAACCCTGACTAGGGCTTGTCTACCAGCCTCTATTTTAAACACTCTGAAAACATCACCCTGCTTAATCCTTTCAACAACCTGATGAGGTAGTTGAACTAGTATTATTCCCACTTTATGGATGAGGAATCTGGAGACAGTGGTGGTTCGGAGGTAGAATTGTCAATTTCCATGGGGGAGACCTGGGTTTGATTCCCACCAGTGCGTGTCATGTGCAGCCACCAGCTATCTGTCAGTGGAGGCCTGTATGTTGCTATGATGCTGAACAGGTTTTCAGCAGACCTTCAAGACTAAGATGACCTAGGAAGAAAGGCCTGGCTATCTTCTTTGAAAAATCACCCGCTAGAAACCCAGTGGATCACAAGGGTCAGATCCACAATCTGTCATGTGCATCACACTGGACTGGTCAGTGTTTCGTCCCATTGTACAAGGGTCATTTTTAATGCGGGCTACTCAACAAACTCTAACTACAGCCACACAGATGAGAGAACCGAAGCTCAGAGCGGCTCATCGGCTTCTCTGGGGTCAGAGCTGGGATTTGAACTCTGGGTAGTCTGTCTCCAAAGTCCATATTTGTAAGTACTACACTGTTTTGCCTCCAGATTTGGAAGTCTGCCTAGATATCTCAGCTTTGCCATTTATTCTCTGGGGGACACTGGACAAGTAGCTGAACTTTTGAGCTACATTTCCTTAGTGTGATGGATTGAGTTTTGTCCCCTCAGAATATATGTTGAAGTCCTAACCCCTGCACCAGTGAATCTGACTCTGTTTGGAAATAGAGTTCTTCGTTTGTATGTTAATGATGTCAGCCTGGGCAGGGTGGGTATCTTAGTCATCATGTGCTGCTTTGACAGCAGTACCAGAAGGGGATGGCTTTAACAAAGAGAAGATTATTTTTTCACAGTCTAGTAGGCTGGAAGTCCAGATTCGGGGCCTCAGCTCCAGGGGCAGGCTTTCACTGTTGGTGCTGGAGGACGTTTCTTCTCATCTGTCTTCTCCTGGACCAGGAGCTTCTCTGCGCAGGAACTCCGGGTCCAAAAGACATGCCGTCCTGCCGGTGCTGCCTTCTTGGTCTTACAAGCTCCCTGACTCTGCTTTCTTCCCTTTCCTTTTATCTCTTGTAAGATAAAAGGTGGTGTGGGCCACAGCCCATGGAAACTTCCTTTACTCTGGACCAGAGATGTGACCTTAGTAAGGGTATTACAGTCTCACCCCAATCCTCTTCAACATAAAATTACAATCACAAAACAGAGGATAACTACACAGTACTGGGAACCGTGGCCTAAGCAACTTGACAGATTTGGGGGACACGGTTCAACCCCAGACAGTGGGTCTAACCCTAATCCCTCTGAGTAGTGTCTTAGGAAAGGGAGAACAGACACAGAGAGAAGGACACAAGGGAAAGTGTCAGCTGACCACAGAGGCTGGTGCAGACAAATGCCAAGGACTGCCAGCAGACACCAGGAACTGTGGACGTGCATTAGCGGTACTTTTTCAAAGCACTATCAGGTTGGCAGTTCAAATCTACCAGGCATTCCTTGGAAATTCTATGGGTTAATATGAGTCAGAATCAACTTGACAGCAGTGGCTTTGGGTTTGGGTTTGGGTTGAAGGTGAAGTTGCCTGAAACACTGTAGAGCTCCTAAAGGCTCACTTTTCCTCCCCTTCCCCCTGAAATGGGTCTACCTTGCAGGAGGCATTTTTAGAGAGATGGAGGCTTTGAGGGTTTCCCAGCCCACTCCTCTCATCTGATAGGAGGGTCTGAGGCTCAGGGAGCCCTGAAATGCCTAAGGCCCTGCAGAGCTGGGTCTTAAAACTGCTCTCATAGCCCCCAGCATAAAAGTCATCCACCACTTTTGAAGCTGGTGATTTGCAGTGATGAGGACAAGGTACCCCCCTCAGCACTTCAAGTACCACTTAGGACACTTAGCCAGCCAAGTGCAGTCCAGTTGGACAGGGAGTGGTCAATAGTGGAACAGACTTTGGGTGTCCAAGGCACTTTGGAGAAGGTGTGACCAGATGGCATCATTTGAACTCTGTCTCTTCCTCGAGACCCTGAGTTGCAGCTCGAGTGGCTAAGTGATGGCTGTGGCCCTGGCCTTAAGCCTGAGCCACAGGAAATTTTGTGCTCTGGGTGGGCTCCTGGGAATCGTGGGCTCAGCCTGCATAGGGTAAGCCACAGAGGAGGCAGGGCCAGGCCTGGGTGTCCTATTGCAGCTCTGCTGGCCACACTGATGCACCTTTCAGAAAGACTATCTCATGGCAGGGCCACCTGTGACCTGCTTCAGCCGTTAATATTTATTGAGCTGAAAGCTGAGCCATTGGAGGAGTGAACAACAGCTGTGAACAGGTTCCACAGTGGCTAGCACTCCCACTGAGCTGCAGGCAGCAGGGGGCCCAGTGGAGGGTAAGGGGTAGGTTCAGGGGGTTGAAGGGAGGCTTATCTTGGGACAAAGTCAGGGATTCAGCCTAAAAGGAGAGAGAAAAAAATACATCGAAGAAGCAGGTGTCAATTATAAGAAGCTGTGCTTCCTCCAGCTATGTGTGAGGCCAGAGATTCAGCCAGGCTAAAGACCCTGGCCTCGGGTAGGAGCTGGGGAGTTGGAGGGTGGGTTCAGCAGGACAGCAGTGGCCTGCTATCTGCTCCCCCTCTGGAGAACCCTCATATCTGTTCTCCTTACAGCAGTCAGTGTGGTCTTTTCAAAAGTGCTTATCTGATTGTGCCCTCCCTTTGACTTCAAATCCTTCTTGGGTTTCATGCAGGGCTTTGAACTGGTTCTTCCAGGTTCAGTCACAGCTGAGGAAGCAAAACCAGAACAGATCCAAATTTTTAAAATTTGAGCAAATCAGAATGATAACCAAAACAGGAAAAATTAAAGCCCTGCTAGAAACTTTACCTCCCTCTTGGAAAACAAGGGCAGCATAAGTGTTGCATAGCAACCAAATCTCCCTTCAGATTTTGGGCAGAGTATGAAACAGCAGTGCCCCACTCAAAGGTGGTGGCCAACTATGTAACTTTGGATATGTGTCACTGTCCACAGTCCTACCAATAATCCATTTTCACACACCAGGCTGATAATGAAAAGGCTCACTACAGCTTTTCCAAGTCTCCCATTCCAGAGCTTCAACCTGTAATCTTTTCAGATTAACCAAATTGTGCAGATTTGGGTCTGTTCCAATCATTGGCCATGACTCAATCAGTTAGAAAACATCCAAAGCCCTGATGTCATAGCTCTCAGGTCAAAAGTCAGACTCCTTGCTTGCCAGCCCTCTCGACTCCTCCTCCAACCAAGCTTTTGCCTCCTCTCAGAGGCACCATGCACTTTCCATCACAGGGTCTTTGCACATACCGTTTCCTATTAACTTGTGCCCATATCCACCCAAAGGCACCGCCAAAGAAAGGCCTGACAATCTACTTCCAAAAGATCACAGCTGTAGAAAACAGTTCTACTCAGCACACACGGGGCCAGGATGAGTGGGAATCAACCTTGCTATTCTGTAGGCTGACCCTGAAAACTGTATTTCCCAGACTCCCTAGGGTCTGACTTCCCAGACTACGTCTCCCGGATTCCCCTGCCTTCTGACTTCCCGTTAGGTTCAGCCAGTGGGAGGCACTAGCGGTAGACTGAGGGCCGAGGAGAAGCCAGGGTATTTCTTCCTCTCGGTGCGCTTCAGGCAGTGTTTCTCAGATGGCTAGATCTCCGTTGTGGTTCCAGCAGCAACAGGTCCAGTAATTCTGCCCCTTTCCTTGTCCCTCCAGCCCAGGTGTGACAGCAGCTTCCTGCAGCCCCTAATCTCTAGCCAGGCTCACTTCCCCTGTTTGCCCTTTCAGCTCTGTTATCATTTTGTAACCAGTTCCCTTTGTAAAATTCCCTCTCTTGGCCCACCTGGCACAGTGCCCTTTTCCTGTCTGATGCTTCCTGGGTTAGGAGCCTCTGTGATATGCTGGGCAATTTCTCTGCCTTCTGGGTACTTACTGCTTTTTGTAATTACAAATTCATGAGTGTGGTTACTCAGGGAACATCCGTCTCCCCCCAACTTTGCGAGTTCCATGACAGCAAGGGCCAGACTCCTGTTTTTGTTCACCGCTGTATCTCTAGCCCCAGCACCAGCATCATGTCTGGCACATAGGGAATTGTCAGTTAGTGGAATGGACTCTGGGTGTTCAAGGCTCTTTGTGGGCGGTATTAAGGGATGACTGGACAATCGCTGTTTAAGCATTGTCCCAAATTCAGGTTCAGTTCTGCAGGACCTCCCTGAACTTGGATGTCCCCTTCTACAAAAAGGAGAAAATACACTCTTTCCATGTTGACATGAATATTAATTACAAAAACACCAGTGAAACACTGAGCAAACGTAAGACAGATACATCACTCCATTAAAATTCACTGTACCTCCATGAAACTGGTAGGGTTTTAGAGTTCACAATGTTTTAAATTTTTGAATTAAAAAAAATGTTACATATGACAAATATAATGTTGTTACAGCCCAATGGGGTCTGGGACAGCCCCTGAATCAAAAACATCACTATTTCTGTGGCAAAATATTTGACTCTTCAGATGAATGGGAAACATGTAAACTATAAATAGTGTCAAGTCAGTTCAGGGCAGATTTTTGTGAGCAAATGAGTTACAAAACAACTTGGTTTTTCACAGCTTTTGTGATTTTGGAAACCCTGGTGGTGTAGTGAGTTAAGTGCTACTTCTGCTAATCAAAAAAGGTCAGCAGTTCAAATCCTTCAGGCGCTCCTTGGAAACTCTCTGGGGCAGTTCCACTCTGACCTCTAGGGTCACTATGAGTCAGACCTGACTGGACAGCAGTGGTGGGTTTACTTATTTGTTTATTTATTGTGGTTTTGGGAATTGCGAATAATGGACTGAGCCCCATAGAAGATATAAACAGCAAGCATGATTGTGGGGGCACTGTGGAAAATAGTTTAGCAGGTGCTCAAGATGTTCAACACAGAACTACCGCTGACCTAGCAATCCCAATCCTGGGTCTATTCTGGAAGAAGTGAAGGCAGGTATGCCATCAAAACCCGGTCCAATACTGCAGCATTGCAACACTTTTCCCAGTAGGTGAGAGGTGGAAACAACCAGCATGTCCATCAGCAGAAGAACAGACGCACAAACTGTGGTCTATGTACACAGTGGAATACTACTCGGTCACAAAGAGAAACAAAGTCCTACTGCATGGCATGATGTAGATGAACCTTGAAAACATCATGCTGAGTGAAATAAGTCAGTCTCAGAAGGAAAGATACTGTATGATCTCACAACTATGAAATAAGCAAATACATAGAAACCAAAGATTAGAAGTAGTGGGTACCAGGGGGAACAGGGAGAGTGAAAGGGGAAGTTCTTGCTGAGGGGGCGTTGAGTATATGTTCATGACGGTAGAACAATTTGGACAGGGATAGTGAGGATGGTTGCACAACCTGAAAAATGTAATCAGTATCACTGACTTGTACCTGTAGAAGTTCTTGAAATTTGCCTATGTTTTGTTCTGTGTATTTTCACCACAACAAAAATAAATAATAACCGTACTAATAAATTCTGAACCCAAGAAAAGCTCCTAGTGGGGAAATACCATGCTATGGCTACCTGGGTGGTACAAATGGTTAATGGGTTCAACTGGTAACCAAAAGGTGGGAGGTTCAAGTCTTGCCAGAGGTACCTCCAAAGAAAGTCCTGGTGGTCTACTTCTGAAAAATCAGCCACTGAAAACCCTGTGGAGCGCCGTTCTGCTCTGACACATGTAGGGTTGCAGTGAGTCAGAAGCAACTCTACAGCAACAGGCCACCTAGCCATCAACCCTATTTTATCAAGTGTAATGTTGTGGTTAAGCACTGTCACATCAGTTTTGACTCACGGTGACCCTTAAGTACAGCAGAATGAAACACCGCCCAGCCCTGTGCCATCCTCATAGTTGCTGTTATGCTTGAGGCCATTGTTGCAACCAACTGGATCAATCCATCATTGAGAGTCTTCGTCATTTCACTGACCTCTGCTTTACCAAACATGACGTCTTTCTCCAGGTGCTAATCCCTCGTGATGACATGTCCAAAGTATGTGAGACATAGTCTCACCATCCTTGCTTCCAAGAAGCATTCTGGTTGTACTTCTTCCAGGACAGATTTGTTCATTCTTCTGGCAGTCCATGGTATTAGTCAGTCTTCTTCACCAGCACCACAGTTCAGAGGTATCAGTTCTTCTTCAGTCTTCCTTATTCATTGTCCAGCTTCTGCATGCATAAGATGTGATTGAAAAGACCATTTAGTCTTAGTCTTCAAGGTGATATCTTTGCTTTTCAACACAAAGAGGTCTTTTACAGTAGGTTCTCCGAATGCAACGTATCTTTCTATCTCTTGACTGCAGCTTCCATGGGTGTTGATGGTGGATCCAAGTAAAATGAAATCTTAGACAACTTTAATCTTTTCTCCACATATCTCGATGTTGCTTATTGGTCCAGTGGTAAGGATTTTTGTTTTTTTAATGTTGAGATATAGTCCATACTGAAGGCTGGGCTCTTTGATCTTCATCAGTAAATGCTTCAAGTCCTTTTCACTTTTCAGCAAGCAAGGTTGTGTAATCTGTATAAAGCAGATTGTTAATGAGTCTTCCTCCAATTCTGATGCCTCATTCTTCTTCATATAGCCTAGCTTCTCGTATTACTTGTTCAGCCTACATACAGATTGAAAAGGTATGGTGAAAGGATACGACCCTGATGTGTGTCTTTCCTGACTCTAAACTGTATAGTGTTCCCTTGTTTAGCTTGCTCAACTTCCTCTTGATCCATGTACAGATTCCTCATGAGCACAATTAAGTGTTCAGGAATCCTCATTCTCTGCAATGTTATCCATAATTTGTTATGATCCACACAGTCAAATGCCTTTGCATACTCAATAAAATGCAAGTAAACATCTTCCTGGTATTCTCTGCTTTCAGCCAAGATCCATCTGACATCAGCAATGATATCTCTGGTTTCAAATCCTTTTCTGAATTCAGCCTGAATTTCTGGCAGTTCTGTGTCAATATACTGCTGCAGCTGCTTTTGAATAATCTTTAGCAAAATTTTACTTTCATATGATATTAATGATATTGTTCGATAATTTACACATTTGGTTGGATCACCTTTCTTGGGAATAGGTATACATATGGATCTCTGCCGGTTGGCTGGCCAGCTGTCCTCCAGATTTTTGGGCATAGATACGCAAGCACTTCCAATATTGCATCTGTTTGTTGAAACATCTCAATTGATATTCCATCAGTTCCTGGAGCCTTGTTTTTTTCAGTGCCAACATTTCAGCTTCAACTTCTTCCTTCAGTACCACTGGTTCCTGATGATATGCTACTTTTTAAAATGGTTAAACATCGACCAATTATTTTTGGTATAATGACTCTCTATTCCTTCCATCTTCTTTTAATGCTTCCTGCATTGTTTAATATTTTCACTGTAGAATCCTTCACTATTGCAACTGGAGGCTTAAATTTTGTCTTCAGTTCTCTCAACTTGAGAAATGTAGAGCATTTTCTTCCCTTCTGGTTTTCTATTTCCAGTTCTTTGCACATGTCATTATAATACTTTGTCTTCTCAAGCTGCCCTTTGAAATCATCTATTCAGTTCTTTTACTTCACTGTTTCTTCCTTTTGCTTTAGCTAGTTGACATTCAAGAGCAAGTTTCAGGCTTGCTTCTGACATCCAACTGGATCTTTTCTGTCCTGTCTTTTTAATGACCTCTTGCTTTCTTCATGGACGATGCATTTGATGTCGTTCTGCAGTTCATCTGCTCTTTGGTCATTAGTGTTCAACCCATCAAATCTGTTCTTGAGACTGTCTCTAAACTCAGGTGGGATATACTCATGGTCATACTTTGGCTCTCAGGGACTTGTTCTAATTTTCTTCAGTTTCAGTTTGAATTTGCATACAAGCAACTGATGGTCTGTGCTTCAGTCAGCACCTGGCCTCGTTCTGACTACTGATACTGAGCTTTTCCATCATCTGTTTCCACAGATGTAGTCAATTTGATTCCTGTGTGTTCCATCTGGCAAGTTCCATGTGTATTGTCACCATTTATGTTGGTTAAAAAAGGTATTTGCAGTGAAGAACTTACTGTTCTTGAAAAATTCTGTCATGCAATCTCCAGCATCATTTCTATCATCCAGGCCATATTTTCCAATGAACATTCTAATAACCAGTAATTATCAATCATCCTGATTGTGCATTCGATGAATTTGAGCTGCTGAAGCTGTTAAAAAAAAAACTTTAAATTCTTCATCTTTGACCTTAGTGGTTGGTGTGTAAATTTGAATAACAATCATATTAACTTGTCTTCCTTGTAGGCATATGGATATTATCCTGTCACTGACAGCATTGTACTTCAGTCAGATAGATCTTGAAATGTTCTTTTTGACCATGAATGCAACACCATTCCTCTTCAAGTTGTCATTCCCAGTACAGCAGACTGTGGTTGATTGAATTGTATCTCTCCCAAAAAATAGGTATCGAAATTTGGCTGGGCCATGATTTCTAGTATTATGTGATGGCCCTCCATTCTGTGATTTTCATATGCTGTATGTTAGAGAGGATTAATATGGGACTGTAAATCACTTCCTAAGGTCATCTCCCTGCTGCATCGTAATGGCAGTTTCCCTGGAGCATGGCTTGTGCCACCTTTTATCCTACAAGAAATAAAAAGGAAGCAAGCAGACTGCTGGGAACCTCACACCATCAAAAAAGCAGCACCAGGAGTGGAGCACTTCCTCTGCCAAGCTGTTACCTGACCAAGGACTTCTGCAACACAAGGACCTTCCTCCAGAGCTGATACAGAGAGAAGACCTTCCCCTGGAGCAGATGCCCTGAATTCACACTTGTAACCTATAAACTTGTCTTTGCTAACGCCATCCTCTCGTGGTATTTCTGCTAGGTCAGTACCAGATGGCTAAGATGTAGACTGTATGATTGTCTGATTCCAAATGGCTAGTACTAGTCTGTTTTAGTTAAGTAATGCCTAGGATATGGATGTTTATCCATTTCATTTTTGACAACTTGCAGTCTTCCTGGATTCATACTTCTTACGTTCCAGTTCCAATTATGAATGGATGTTTATAGCTGTTTCTTCTTGTGCCACAACAGCAAATGAAGGTCCCGTAAGCTTGACTCCATCCATGTCATTAAAGTCAACTCTACTTTGAGGAGGCAGCTCTTTTCCAGTCGTCTTTTACGTGCCTTCCAACCTGAGACACTCATTTTCTGGCACTATATCAGAGTGTTCTGCTGCTCTTCATAAGGTGTTTGCTGGCTGATTCTTTTCAGAAGTAGACTGCCGGGTCCTTTTTTCTAGTCTGCCTTAGTCAGGAAGCTCAGCTGAAACCTGAGTGCCATGGGTGACTCCGTTGGTATCTAAATACCAGTAGCATAGCTTCCAGCATCACAGCAAAGTGCAAGCCCCTACAGTAAGACAAACTGACAGACACATGTGGGAACAGGTGTTCAGGAATCTTTCAGTGCTCCAAGACTGAGGAAGTGACTCCTGTAGAGGGCAGTGGTGGGTTAGGGGTGTTGGGAGACCTGGGCCCGGGGCAGAACCGCCATGGCCCCACCTGAGGTCTTCTGTGTCTGCTCAGGATCTCTGCCTTCCCAGAGCCTTTGAGAACCAGCTCGGAGTGGAGAGTCTTTAGCTGCCCTTGGCTTGTCTCCGCTGTGGTTCCTCTTACTGTGAGGGTCCCAAGGTCTAAAGTCCCCAAGTGGGGATTCCTGGGTGGCTATATGAGTCAAGGAGAAAAGCAGGTGGGAGGAGGGCTGCGTGGAGCTACTGGGTGGGAGCTGCTGACTCACTGCCACTCTTCAACAGGTGGCCTGCCATCTGCTGCACTCGCTGCATGGGCCACGTGTCCACCCTCTAGGGTTTAACTTTGGCTGTGCACGCAGCCTGAGTTCATGCAGCCAGAAAAAGAACTTGCCGAGTGTGGGTGGGTTGAGGACAGTGTGGGTCACTGGTTCCCCTGGGAGCCAAGCTAAAACTGACCAGGGGCCTTGGAAAGTCCCGAGGCTCGGCCCTGAACAGCATCTCTGCTCCCTGGTTTCTTAGAGTTTGGCCGAAAGCATTTAGAGCTAGATATGTTCACTCTCTACTTTGCAGATAGTAAAATGCTAGCCCAGAGAGGCCAAGGGGCATATTGGGGTCACACAGCAAAGAGTTCATTGATCCACTTGTTTGTTTTGTAACTTTAACTGTGTAGTCTCCCTGCCAGCCATGGAACAAGGTCTCCAGGAGCCTGTCGATCTAGCCAGGAGACCAGTCATATGGGCACAAACCCTTAACCATTCCTGAAGCTCCCAACCTGTCAGGGATCCCTGAGAGAACCTCTTAATGCTCTCTGACCCTTGGTTTCCTCATCTGTAAAGTGGCAATTCTGAAAATACGCATAACAAGAGCACTAGCACCGAGAGCTGGTGTGTGGATTGAAAAGGACATAACTTTGGGAATGCTCTCCAGGCTGAGTCTTTTTATTCAACTTTGGCGTTATGTACTTTCACTTTATTTTCACGACAACCTTGTACAGTCAATATTCTCTGCCTTTTGTTAGATAAGAAGCTTAGGGGGCTGTGAGTTTATGTTAATTTGAAAAGAACAAATTTGGAAAAAGAGGGTGAGAATGTTTGCACAATTTGAAGAATGGAGTCCATGTCACTGAATTGTGCATGTAGAAATTGTTGAATGAGTGTGTGTTCTGCTGTGTGTATTTTTGACAACAAAAATAAAATAAATTTTTTTTAAAAATGTGTGTGTCATTCACCTTCTGCATATGAGGACATGTCAAGACATTAGCCAGTGTACCCAGGACTATCCTGCTGTCCATGTGGCAGTGCAGCTCCCAGCCTGAAAGTCCCTCCCCCAGCCCTCCTCTACCTCCAGCTGAAGTCACCCCCACCCTTCCCCTCCCTGGAAGGGGACATGTTGGAGCCTGTCCCCTGGGCGGACTCAGCTGTCACACTCCCAGCTGCCAGGCCAGGCCATGGCTTTTGACCCATCAGAGACTGGAGGAAGCGGGGCAGCTCTGGCAGCAATCAGCCGTGTGGCCTAGGATCTGTGCTAATCATGGTCCTCCCGGATCTGGCTGTGCCTCACCCAGCGCCAGGCCCAGTGAGGAATCCGAAGACCTCAGCCCACTGGAACAATGTGTTCCTGTGGGCCTACTATGTGCCAAGTACCAGCAGAACTCAGATACTGCAGACTCAGCAACCAAGTGGGATGAAAGGGAGTCCCAGGGAGTGTGCTGCAGTGCAGCATGGGCGGTGGGGTCAAAGGCGGTAGGTATGCGTGACTGGAAAGCACAGGCTGTTTCCATAACTGGACTGGGTTGTTGTCATGTGCCATGGAGTTGATTCCAACCTGCGATGACCCAGGTGACAGAGTAGAACTGCCCTGTAGGGTTTCCTAGGCTATAATCATTATGGGAACAAATCATCCAGTCTTTTCTGCTGTGGAAAGGCGGGTGGCTGGGAACGGCTAATGTCTGGGTTAGCAGCCAAACTCTTAACCGTTTTGTCACCAAAAGAAAAGAAAAGAAAAAATCCAAACCTACTGCCGTTGAGTGGATTCCAACTCATAGCAACCCTATAGGACAGAGTAGCACTGCCCCATAGAGTTTCCAGGGAGCACGCCATAGAGCCACACTGCCAACCATTCTAGTCAGCAGCCATAGAGCTCACCCACTACATCATGTTTTGTCACCAGGGCCCCTAAATTGACTTTACTAAGAAGTAAAAATATGTCCTTGTTCAGTGTACCATCCTGTGAGCCCCAACATACTCATACAGCCTTGCAATCACCTTCTAACCAAAGTCCACAGCCTTTCATCACTCCCAAGTCTCCCCTGAAGCCCTCCCGAGGCACACCACACACCCACCCTGGCCTCACGCAACTTCCTTTCACACTAGTTTTGTCTTTTCTAGAATTTCACCCTAATGGAGTTGCACAGCGTGAGCTCTTCACATGTGGCTTTTTCACTTGGCACTGTGTTTGTGGGGTTCTTGTGTGTTGTTTCTTGAGTCAGCCACCTTTTCCTTTTATGGCTGAGTTGTATTCCACTGTAGGGTGACCCCGCTGTTTATCCCTCAGTGGTGGATGGATAGTTGGTTGGTTTCCAGTTTGAGGTTATTATGAGGAAAGCCATTATCAGCCCTTGCATACAGGTCTTTGAGTGAACATACGTTTTCATTTCTCTTAGATAAATACCTGGAAGTAGAACTGCTGGGTCATACATAGGATAGGTGTTGACCTCGGGCAAGTAACAAGTTTAACCTTAGCTTCCTGGTCTTTATAATGGGTATAAGAGTGAAAACCACCTAAATGTCCTTCAGCTAGTAAATGAATGAACAAGATATATATAGTATATGTACACAATGGAATACTATTCAGCAATAAAAAGGAATGAAGTGCTGATTCATGCTGCAATGTGGATGAACATGATGCTGACTGAAAGAAGCCAGACAGAGAGGACCACATAGTGGATTCCATTTATATAAAGGGCCCAGAAGCAGCAAATCCAGATACAGAAAGTAGATGACTAGTTGCCAGGGCCAGGGGGAAGTGATGCGGAAAATGACTGCTCACAGGTACAGGATTTCTTTTTGGGTGATGAGGAGGCTCCAGAATTAGATAGTGGTGATGGTTGCCCAGCTCTGTGAAGATACTAAAAACCACTGGATTGTACCTCTTAGTTCAGTGAACAGTACGGTATGTGAATTTTACTGCAATTCAAAAAAGTGGATAATCTCATGAAAATAGTACCTTTTCTGTAGGATTACTTTGAAGATTAAAGAGATAATATGTGTGCCCATTCCTCCCAGTCCCAAGCATATAATCCCTGGATCAGAAGTTCCATGTGGAGAGAGGTCTGTCTATCCCCCATGCCGAGACCCCTGTCTGGCACATGGAGGTGCCCAAAAGTATTTGCTAACCCATGATTGGTTGATTTACAGCTCAGCCTTCCCCAGTGCACCAAGGTACAACCCTGCCAGGAAAAATAGCACTGATCACATTCAGAACTCTACTCTGATTTTCACATCCATTGTCCTCAGACATTTTCAGAACAACCCCATCAGATGGGCACCTTTTAAAATTTAACGTTATGAATCTCCCATGTGTACACAGAAGAAAACCAAGAGAGGTCAAGAAACCGGCCCAAAGTCATCCACAGGCTGGAATGGCCGATTGCCAGCTCTCGGGCAGGTGGACCCAGTGTGGTCGGCCGGCCGCGCCCCCGAGCCCTGACAGGCTCTGCCCCACTGGCAGCATCACAGGGCCACCAGGAGGGAGCCTGCCCCAGCCTTCTGAAAAAGCAGAGGGAGGTCCTCCCGCCCTCAGGCCAGATTTAAATAGATCTGAGGTGGGAGGAAGCCAAGCTATGTCCCTGTGTGGCCTGTCCCACTAGAGCCTGGGCTCCATGCAGGGCAGGATGTGGCCTGACCTGGGTCCTCTGGCCAAGCAGGGAGGAAGGCCCACGAGGAGCCTGGCCAGCAGGGGTTTTCCAAGGGTGTGGAGTCAGCTTAGACCTCGAAGGGACGACAGGGGTAAAGAAAATCCAGGGAGGCTGCCCACAGCTGCCTGTCCCAAGGCGACCACATTGATCCTCTGAGGCCTCGGCCCAGCTTCCTGTCCTTGGCCTGCAGTAGCTCTGGGCACACTGCCTCATTTTGAGACTCTCCTGAGACTTCTTTGTTGCATCTCCAACTCAATGACCTCTTCCTGGGCTGGTCATACCACTTTGTGCCTAAATTGGGGAATGGAGCCCCCAAGACCCAGCACAAGCTCCCCCTAATGAATTGACCAGCAATCACTACCACAGCCGGCTTTCTAAATCTCCGTTTTGTTCATATCACTCTCTTGCCCTCAAATCATCTGTGGCTCCCTAGTGCCCCGGGAGGCAGTAGCTAGAGAATGGCTACAAGCAAGGCCTCTGGAGCCCAGATGTCTGAGCTCCAATCCTGGCTAAGACACTACTAAGGCAGCTGCCCCATCTGAAAATGAAGTGGTGGTATCACCTCCTACATCAAGCTGTCGCCACAGTAAATGAGGTGGTATATGTACAGTGTTGAGAACAGTGCCACTTGGTCAAATTATAAACATTACAACCCTTCAGCATAGAGCCTAGTCCAGGCCTAGTGCCCTGACTCCAGCCCAGCCCAAACACAGGGCCCCTGTTTGTCCGGCTGTTCCTGGCACTGACCCTAGAGCAGCTGTCCCTATCACTCGGATACCTCTCTCTTGCTTTCTGTTCCTCCGAAGTCAGATTGTCTCATACAACTCAGCTCAACAGATTCCCTCCTCCCTGGAGCCCCCAGGCCACTGGGTCCTCAGTCTCACCTCGTCCTATCTCCCAGCCTCTATTCCAGACCCTCTAATAGGAACGTCCACAAGACACACCAGGGGTCTTGTTTAAGGGCAGGTTCTAAGTCTTGAGCTGGGCAGGGCTTGACTGCATTTCTAACACGTTTCCAGGGTGCCCACGATGCTGGTCCAGGACACATTCTAGATCCAGCTTTCATCTTGGCAGAATGCCTGCCTGGCATCCCAGGCCTGTGCTAGTGCCCTGGGCTGCCCCACCCCCCACACCCAGGGCAGGCTCCAGGCCAGTTCACAGCCAGCTCCAGGCCATTCATCAGAGCAAAGGACTTTACAGTTGAAGCGACAACAGAGAGGTAGGGGCCTGACCGAGCTCAGTTCCTCCACCCACTGTAGCCCAGGCCAACAGCTCTGCCCCTGAGCTGTCCATGCTATCCCATTCCCTTGGTCTATATTTTCCCTCTGTGAGGCTACCCCAGCAGAGTCTCCCCTGAATCTTTCTGCCCCCACAAATCCTACTTCACAATCACTTCTTCATCCATTTAGTACAAACTCGTTTAACACCTACCGTATGCTACCATGTGGTCCCGTCTTTTGCCTGTAATCACAGCTGTTCTCTTTGGGGCAGACTTTGTGTTCTCACTTTAAAGGTGGTCCTAGGACAGGTCATTTCAGCCCAGAGGCAGCCTGAGCAGCACACACTCATGTGCGATGATCTGCCCCAGCCCTGGCTAGGGATGCCCCGCGGCTAGTAGGGGCTGAGCGCTCACTGTGTGCTAGGCACTACATAACGTGCTTTACAACCATGATCCCTTGTGAGGGAGGGCCTCTCCTGCCCCGTCGCCTGCAGACATTGAAGCTCAGAGAGGCACTGAGGTCTGCCCAGCTAACACAGCAGGTGATGGGCAGGCCAAGGCTTCTCAATCCAGGGCCTGAGCTTCCTGTCCTCTCCCAATTGCCTTAGCTACACACCTATGGCTATTTCCTGTGGTCCCTTAGCTCCCTCTCCTATCCTGTCCTCAGGATGCTGAATTCTCAGCCCCAAAGACAGATCTTGTCCTCACTTTTGTGGCTAGTTGAGTAATGACCACCAAAGACGTCTGCTTTCTCATCCCAGAGCCTTTCAATATGTGACCTTAAATGGCAAAAGAGACTGCGCGGGTGTGATTAAATTAAGGATCTGGGATGGGAGATGATCGTGGATATCGGGGACAGCCCTGAAGGTAGTCACAAGGGCCTTTATAAGACAGAGGCAGGAGAATCAGAGAAAGGCCACAGAAGCAGAGGTTGAGTCATGCACTTGAAGATGGAGGAGAGGGCCACGAGATATAGGACATCTAGAAACTGCTAAAGGCAGTAAGTGAATTCTCCCCTGGAGGCTCCGGAAGAAACTAACTCTGCCTGTATGTTGACTTTAGTCCTGTGAGACCCAGGCCAAACTTGAGAACTCCAGAATTGTGAGATAATAAATGTGCTGTTATAAGCCACTAAATTTTGTTACAGCAACAAGAGGAAACTCATACAACCCCCTAGACACCCTGTTGAACTGGATCCTGTCTGCAGTTTCCTTCCCTTCCTCACCCTCATCCTGACCCAAGACCCTGGCCTGGCCGAGTCCTAAGACCTGAAGGGGGTCCTGGCTGACCCCCAGCCTAAAAGACCTCTCTGCCATGGCTCTTACACTCGGCTGTTGGGCTCTGCTCACTCCCTGCCTGTAATTGTTAGTCACCTTATCACGCCTGTACATCTCACCTCAGATCTAATTGGAATTTCCTCAAAGGCAGGAAACAGAATTGAGCCTGTTTGTCTCACCTAGCTGGTGTGGGCTCAACCGAGCACTGTGACCTTCCTCCATGTAAACTGAGGGGGGCCTCCCCACCCCAAGCAGAGTCCTTGCTGACCGTCTGTGGCCCTCTTTCCCATAGCCCACTGGCCCTGCAGCCTATCTCCCTGGTTCTCTGCCCTCCAGCCTAAGCTTAGTGCTGCAAAGCTGACTGTGTCCATTCTCAGGGCGCAGCGTGGCATGGATGAGAATGTTACCTCTTCCAGGAAGAGCTCCCTGATTGCCCATCCAAGGTCCCAGCCACCCTGCCATTTTCTCCTGGTGCTCCCTCATTGGAAATCATGTCTTTACTGGTTAGCTTGCATCTTTCCTGCCTCCTGCTCTAGAATGTTCTTGAGGCCCTGCCATGCCACCACTACCACAGGGCTGGGCACAGGCAGAGGATGCCCAGATGCCAAATACAGCAGAGGGGGCAGCTGCTGCAGGATGAAGGGTTTCCTGGGCCCCAGTCGGGGACCTTGGAGAGTACCTTCACCTTCATGAATCAGTGCTGTAACGTGGCAGTAACAAAAACCCCCACCTCATAGCTCAGCCAGGGCAAATACCACACCAGATAGTGTACCCAGCACACAATAAGTGCCCGGTTACTAGCCACATTTTGCTTGGAGCCCCTGGATAATGCAAAGAATTCCTGTGCTTAGCTATTAACAAAGGTTGGAGGCTCAAGTCCACCCAGAGGAACCTTGGGAGAAAGGCCTAGCAATCTGAGTCTAAAAAAATCCATCACTGAGACCCTACGCAGCACAGTTCTACTCTGACACACAAAGGGGCACCATGAGTTGGAGTCAACAGCAACTGGTTCTCCTTTTCCTTAACCATAGGCAGCCACCCAGGTGATCCTTTGATTCATGGTCCAGATAGGCCACCATCCCCATGTCCCTTCCAGCAGGACTGAGAGAGGAGGGTGAGCACAGCTGTCCTGCAACCCTTCTGACATAGGGCAACTTAATGAGTAAGGCCATGGGGTTTGGGGTATGACACCCTTGCTCATATCATATGGTCAGACTTCCAAGTTACTCTGTCTGACCTCATGATCCATGGCAGACAAGCAGGACTTGGAACATTTGTGTAGGTGAACAGAACCACCAGGTCTGTTTGCAGCTGTTACAGCCCCTGTATCTCTGCAGTAAGGATAACCCAAGTTCTGATTCCTAGGCTGGCCAGGGCCTGGATGGGCAAAGAGACAAAAGTGTTCTAAGTGGTGGGATAGCAAAACAAAACAGGCTTAAGAGGTCAGAGATGCTTTCCCCAGCCCCGCAGAGGCAAGAAGCAGACCCTGATGGGTCCTGGAGCCCCGTATCCCCACCCCATGCTCCACCCATTGATCTCATCAGATCTAGGCCAGAGGGAATAGCACCAGCCTCGAAAGTTAGGTGACAGGAACTGCTACTGTGGCCTTGTCTGGGGTCTGGAGGCTACAGCCTTTCAATGGGAAGGCCATGGGCTGTGATGCAAGAAGTTTCCTAGGGTGAGGGCAGGGGTATGTCATAGGATGGGGTGGGCCTGCCTCCCTGATGGGACAAGGACAGCAGACACTATATGGTAAGGACATCTTAACCAGGGTTTTTCTTCCCTCTGCCTTCCTGCCTCCCCCAACACCCATTTACTGAGCTCTTTCAGTCTGCTGGGCACTGGGTGGACACTATCTGTATAAATAAAATTCTGTTTTGGCCTGTGTGTCCCAGGCTCTGCCAAAAGCTGGGCTTGAGGCTGGGAGTGGCTGGATCTGGCTATTGGGTGGGCTGGAGAGGGCTGGAGGCAAGTGTACAGGGGGACATGTCTTGGCACCCTAAAAGGTGGGTGTGGGAGCTAAGTAGTATCCTCCTAGAAGGTAGACTTGTCCCCTGAAAGTCCATGATTCCTCAGTTGTACCTGAGCTACCACCAGATGTCCTTTCTGTTAGTAGCAAAGAGCAAGGCAGCTGATGGTCAGCCCTGGTCAGAGCCTAGCCTCATGC
Source organism: Heterohyrax brucei (assembly GCA_028571685.1). Taxonomy (NCBI): domain Eukaryota; kingdom Metazoa; phylum Chordata; class Mammalia; order Hyracoidea; family Procaviidae; genus Heterohyrax; species Heterohyrax brucei. Next base: position 37,881,866 of record CM053161.1, read on the forward strand.
TACTGCAGAGGATGCTGGGAGGTGATGATACCCAGAGCTGGGAGACCTGTGCAGAGGGCTCTGACATCCCATAGCCCCCTAGTAAGCAACAAGCCGCCACTTTCTGTTGGTTGTCTCCCCACAGCCTCCATTGGCCCTGAGCAAACAGCCCTCCCACCACCTCCTGGCCTGATCCTAGCAGGGGGTGCAGGGACCTCTGGGGAGCATTTTCACAAAGCCCTGTCCAGCCCCTGGGCTGCTGCAGGAAATCCTGAAGGCCAGCTACAATGCCTTGCTTCCGGTCTCTAGGGTCCCCAGGCACAGGAGGAAGGTGCTGGTGGCCCAGTGCTTTCCAAAGGGGCTTGGCCGGCAGGTCCCTAGGAATGCCAAGGGATATGACCCTCTCCTGCTTAAGACTATTGCTCTTTAGAATAAAGCCAAAGTCCTCACCACAAGCTACAACATGCAGGGTTCTCCCGACCCCTTTTCATCCCCCGTCATCCTCTTGCTGACTCTACTCCAGTTCCGACAGCTGCCCTTCAGGTCCTAGGATCCAGCGAGCAGCTTCCCACTCCCAGACCTTTGCACATGCTGTCCCTCTGCCTGGAACATTCTTCTCCTGGGCCTGGCTGCCCCTCTCCCTGCCCACTGCAAGGTGAAGGATCCTCTCCGGTGTAAGTCAACCTTGGACCATCAGCCACCCCAGGGCTTGGTTTCCTTCCTATGCAGAAGCCGTCCTGGCTATACTTACTTGAGTTTGCTTTCTTGGTTTTGTTTCTCTCCGTCACATCCCACTAACAGGAAGGCAGGGAGATTCAGCCCCTTAGACTGTTATAATCCAGACCCCCGACACAAGCTTGACCCCTGACTCAGTGTTTGTGAAACAACTCAACAAATGAATAAATAAATGAAGGGATGAAGGGAGTATTCCTGGACAAGCACTGGGACAAGGACAGTCTGCAATACTGCCAAGGGCTTCTGCGTCCTCTGGGCTTGGAGGAGACCAGGGACCAGCACTCCTGTCCCTCCTGCGCTGAGACCACGGCTGCCACTCCAGCCACTGCAGCCTCCTCAGTGAGGCCTTCCATCTGCAGCAGAGTTGGCACCTATAAACCAAACAAATGTCTCATAAAGTGGCCTCGTAGGGGCTTCAGCAGGTGGCTGCTGGAGGCAGCAGCAAACTGATAGATAGATGAAAAGGTAGACAGGTAGACAGAGGGCCAGACAAGTGAGGGACTGGTCTGTTTGCGATGGGGTCTGAGAACCCTGCAGCCTGATTTGTTGCTCTTCTGATGCATGGACTGCTCTCCCACTCTGCATCTACCTAGGAAGTGAGCACGAGCTATCCATCAGCATGAGGATAGGCCCACATGGGAGTTGTGGGGCCACTTCTCTCTCTTGAAAGGGAATGGGCAGGGGTACGGCAGACACACACACCCCCATTATGTTTAGAAGAAAGACTCATTTATCTAAAACAACATTGTGTGTTCTGGTTTTCAGCTTGTGTTCAGTTTCAAAGGGAGATCTTCAGGATGGGATTTCAAATCGGAAGAAATTATGCGGAAAGAGAAGAAAGACAAAATGAGGGAGGGAAGGAGAAAAGGAGGGAAGGAGGAATGGACAGATGGACAGAGGGAGGGAGGAAGAGAAGACAGAAAGAGAAGGAAAGAAAGCCAGAGGAAAGGCAAGAGTGGAGGGGTGAGGGATCCACACACTAGCTAGCCTCTGAGAAGCCCAGCTCCCTCTTGTCCCTAAGCCACCCAAAGCCCCCCTCTCCCCACCCCCAGCCTTGGCAGGCTGTGCTAGCTTTCAGGACCCACAATGGGCCTCCCTCTTGCTGTCTGAGCCCTCCCATGCCCTCCCTCCTGGACAAGGCCAGTTACACAACTGCCTGTGTGGACCTTGGCCAGATGTGGGCGGTCACACAGGCAGTTTCCCCAGGCCACCGTTGCCCAGCTCCCATGAGCTCGGCCTGGAGTCAACTCTTCAGCCCACCGGCTCACCAGATCAGGTGGAGAGTGTTCCCAGATGTGCACTGTGGGTAATAAAAGGGGCACTGGTTCCTGTCGGCAGCAGGAGGCTCCTGGAGGGCACCCCCACAGCTGCAGCCATGAGGGGCAGATGTTAGCAACATGTGCTCTGCGATAGGGCAGCAAGACAGCATGGCCGGCTGTAAAGGTGGTTCAGGGACACCTCAGGGGGTGTTAGCACACCCCATGCTCTTTGTGGCAGAAGGGAGGGAAGGAAGGCCCTGTGCCATAGGGAGCCATACCCCCTACCCTGCCCACTGTATCCTCTATCTGGGCCCAGCTCACCTGGCTCCCCGCCACCTTGCCCTCCTCCATTTCGGACTTGCCCTGGGGGTGATATCTAGATTCACCCTGCACCCCTTCTCCCTACCTGTGGGCTGTATCTGCATCTCTCACCCTGGGGGATAGACTTCTCTGCCCTCAACCCTGAGGTACTAAAGACAGGTGACAATCACAGCACTTTTTACCCTGTCTTCTTGACAAAAAGAAGAGCACGTAGCCCAGTTTTAGCCAACCACACTTTCCTATTCTAGCCACTGCGGTTGGTGCAGAGATGCACATGTGACCTGAACAGGTCCAATCACACTCCTTCCCTGGAATTTTTCTAGGTGGACAGAAGTAGGGAGCAGAGTTTCTTCCTGACCGTCACACCTGCGAGAAGCAATACCAGAAGAGATGTTCCCAGTCACCTAAACTGCTTAACAGACAAGGGGATTGGAGCTAGATTGGGACTAGGCCTTGTTGGTGGCAGATTCTGCTAGCCAGGACTGGTAAAGCCCCCAGGAGGTCCCCATAAGGGCTGTGCCAGACCCTTGACCATCTCCCCACCTCCACAGGTGGGGTCATTAGCCAGAATTGGGGAAGGGACAGAGGGAGTACAAGAACCACACTGGGTGACCCACTGACCTTGACTCTTTAAGCACCATGAAATCAGAGCAACTGGAGGGTAGAACAGGCAGCTGGAGCTGTATGCCTGAGAGGAGAGATCAGGGAGGGAGACGGACAGCCCTCCGGAGAGGGTTTGCTTTAAAAGGTAGGCATAGGCTGACTAAACTAACCAGGCCAGGTCAGCCCTGGGTAAGCAGTGGAAGTGACACTCCACCCCCACCCCACAGAGAGACAGCATGGGAAGGGGTGAAAGGAGGGCAGGCCTGATGGTCAGTTTAAGGCAGGACATGGGGTAAAGCTGAAGCCAAGCCCAGGGAGGAAATGGAAGAACTCTTACTCCAACCCTCAAACTGACTTTCGGGGGGGGCCAGAACCTTCCTCCTTGTTTTTTAACCTGTCAGAGCACCTAGAAGCACTTAGATTCTATTGCAGTATCTTCTCTTCAGCACAGCTCTGGAAGGTAGCAGCTGTTACAGAGGAGGAAACTAGGGTCAGAGAGGTGGAAACCAAAGGTCAGAGGGGTAACACATCTGCCCATGAATACAACAGCTAATCACTGCCAACTCTGAGACCCAGATCAGCTCCGCTAACTCCTAGTTGGGATTTCCATGGACAGGCTTTGCTCTAAGCGGGAACAGATACCTGCCCCTCCCCCGGCACTGGAGACCCCCCAGGAGAAGCCCCTTCTCTCCCTTTGCCCTGCATGTTGTAACTCATGAAGTCTCCCTAGTCTGGTGACTTGACTGTGATCCCCGCCTCCCTTCTCCTCCCGCTCCTTCTCTACTGCCTCCGTCTTCTCTATAACTGAGTCAAGCCCAGGCAAAACATCTGTCCACCAGGCGGAGGTGGTAATACACACACACACGCACACACACACATCCGGGGTCTGCCTTGGAGAAACTTCAGAAGGAACACAACAGCTTCTGGTCTCGCCCATAAAAACCACTGTTTGGGCAATCTCCGTTGCAACTTGCTGAAGCCAGGAGGGCTGGGGCGGTGGGGGGGGAAGGTGTGACCCCAGCATCTCCACTCAGAAGTGAGGGTCTGATGCAGCCTGAGTCAGAGGGTTGAAAGCCTGCGGAATCTCAGGTATGTAACACCCCCCCGAAAAGGCAGGGTTTCCAGGTAGTTATATACTCTCTACATACAGGCAGATAAGCCTGGTTCATCATAAACTGAGGACCTTGATAAGTTAGGTAACTTCTCAGATCCTCAGTTTCCCCATTTGTAAAGTGAGGTGGTGCCATATGCCCTGAATCAGTGAGTATGGAGGGATGTCCTATTTTACACGTGGGTACCACAGCCCCTGAAGGTGACAAACACAACGCCAGACGCGGCTCTACCTCCCGTTACCCCTGGGAACTAAGCCCTCTAGCCTCACATCCACAGAGTAGTCATTAAAAGCTGGGTGGTGGCAGACAGGGAGCAGCCAAGCCAGCAGGGTGGGGGCCCGGAAGAGAAGGGGGTGGCCACAGGAAAGGTGTGGCCTGGACACCGGAGCCAGCAGCTGGAAGGAAGGAGTCGCCAGGTGGGCCCCACCCTGGACATGCAGCATCAGAGTAGGCAGCAGGCCAGGGCACTTGGCAGAAGCAGTCCCACCTCCAGAGACCCAGGGATGTCCTTCGGGACTGCAGGCCAAGCATTGTCCCTGATTATAAGAGGTTCTGGCCAGTGGCGTTCACACGGCTCATTGTGTCCAGACCTGTGGGAATTGGCCGCAGTGCCCTGTTCTTGGCATTTTGGATTGCAACCCCTCCATCTGCCACTATCCCTGACCTGGGCAATGTGCAGAAGGCAGATGATAAGAACGGTCATTTGTGCTATCAGTCGCCCAGCAATGTGAAGGAGTGTCCACCGTGTGATACACAGTGTACACAGTGCCAGTTCTCCGGGAGTTCTTCTGGATGGACTAGGGACTACTCACCATACTGAGCAACTGTGCTGTAACCTAAGGGAAATGCCAGGTTCTAGGGGGAGCTCTGAGGAGTACCTACCCAGCCATGAGGGAAATGGGGGAAGAATTCACAGAGCAGGTGGGAAGCTGAGACCTGTAAGACCAAGAACTGGCCTGGCTAAGGTTGAAAAGAACGAGGAGAAGGCATTCCAGGCCAAGAGAATAGCATGTGCAAAGGCACTGAGGCAAGAGAGAGTGTGCCATTCTGGGAATTCAAGGTAGCCAGAAATAGGGCTTGATAGAAGAGGAGGAGCTGGGTTATAAGGCTCTTCTAGAGCATGTTGAAGGGGTTGGATATGAAATGTAGGACACTAGGGGACTGCATGGGGTCACTCAGCTAAAAAGATGGAGTTATGACTGGAACCAAGGTCTACCTCCCTTTGATCCATAAACCCATCAACTGTACAAATGATTGTCAGGCTGTGTGGGGTCCTGTCCTCAGGGGTGCCGACCAACAAAAGACAAGACACAGCTCAGACTAGACCTCAGGAAACAATCAGCAGACCCATGAGGAATCCCACTTCAGCACTGACTGAAGGTGTCACAGGGGAGGTGACACTTAGGCTGACCTTCTGAGACAGGTGGAATTTAGACTGCAGCACAGGAAGGGAAGAGAGGTTGGAACAGAGAGAGCAGTGAGGTATAATGAGGGCAAGATTCTGGAAGAAATTAATGAGTGTCCAAAAAGAATGGGTGCCAAGTGGGTTCACTGCTATCAAACTGGGCCAAATAAAGAGGAGCCTCCCTCTGACCCTTCAGGAGGTCACGTGTGAGGCATCAGCAGGTTTCTGACACACAAAAGATGCTCACTAAATGCTATGGGCTCTGTGGTGCCACCTGGTCCCCTCTGACAAGAAGCACCCCTTGGCTATAATAAGTGGAAGCAAAGAAGTTCCAGCTTGGGGTCCAAATACCCAGGGCTCTGTGTGTCTGCTTGGAGGCGGACCCTGCCCCACCATTGCACGAGTATGTACATAGAGACACGTGTGCACACACATGACCTTGAAGATATGACCCTTTCATCTCCCCCTACCAACATCTCAGAGCAGCTCTGTAACTATCCCTTCAAGTTCCAGAGGTTACCCTCCTCAGCTGACACTCCTGGACCAGGGGAAGATCTTTCTAATGCACCGGTGCCCTTTAGGGGGTAGGATGAAGTAGATGGAGTGGGAAGCAGGCTCTAGAGTCAGGCAGTTTCAAGTTCAAACCCAGTTACTTGCCAGGGCCACTGAGTGCCATCATTCAGACTGTACATGGTTCAAGGAGCCACATTCAAGGGGATGCTGTTCATAATGAGGAAGTCTGTGTTACTTAGAAAACATTTTTGCATTTTTATTGTAGCTTTAGTGACTCTATGGAAGGGTCATTTGCATATTAATTAGGTCAGTGTTCTGTCAGATGGCAGCAAAGAGACTTGTTCTAACAAAATTAGTGCAATGCAATTGTCCAAATTATTCCTAAAGGTTGTTATCAAAATCTTGAATTTTGTGCTCAACCGTTTAATTTGTAAGAATTATAGAATGCCTTTGTATTTATTAGACTGATGTTTTGGAGAAATTAAGAACAGCATAACTTAAAAGTATTTATTTGAGGGAAGTACTGAGAGACATGGCTTTAAGTTTACCTCTCTGAGCCTCAGTTTTCCTAACTGTCCCATGGGCCTAATGGCACATAAAAACCACGTCTGCAGTCTGCCGTCCACAGTCAGGTACTCAGCGAGCAGTGCTTGTGATTATCACTTGCCTATGAGCAGCTTATGGCACTTGGCTGGCTGGCATGTGCAGCTGTCTTGCAAACTTGTCTCTTGCTGTGCAAAGTGAAGGCGTCTTGGTGCCTCAGTTTACCCACCCAATAAGCAGAGGAAGCCCTCCCCAAGATCACAGATGAAGGAGGACACACTGCCTTTACTGAGAGCCCTGCTCCTGCTTGAGCTGAAGTGCTTTTTCCTGAGTGTCTCCAAATTTGGTGCAGAGCAGAGTCCCGACCCTGTTTCCTGTCCTCCTCCACCCCATGCCCCGCCTCTGCCCCAGGTCGCTGGAGAGGCCACCACTGATGGGGCCCCTCCCCTAGAGGCCCCAGAAGCTACCCAGAGAGGAAATCCTCTTCTTCCTCTTACAAGCTGGAAGCTACAGAATGTTTCTCTTGGAATTTTTTGGCTTCCACATTGCAGAATGTTCTAGCCTCATCAGCCACAGCCCCCCCTTTCCCTTTCGACCAACAGTCCTTCCGCCCAAGACGTGTTTGGGCTTCTCCCCCACCTTCCTCCTCTCCCTCCTCTCCCTCCTCTCCCTCCTCCTCCTCCTCCTCTGCTTGTTGCGAGCAAAACAAAATATGCCAAGGAGCCCAAAGATCTGACCTGAAATTACCCAAACTCGCCCTACCGCTAGCTGGTCTTTTCCAAAAACAGAGGTAGAAGAAGTGTGAAGGCTTGTAGCCCCTTTGCCCAAATGAAAGTGGTATGGGGACAGAAAAAAATCCAAAGGGCTCAACTGGACCCTGCCTTGGCCTTTGAAAAGGAAAACCCAGCTCTTTATTCTTTTAACTTCCAACCCTCCGTTCTTGGCAGTGAAATAATTAAATATTCATGCACTTTCTCCTTCTCCTAAAAAAGTGATAAGTCAGATTTCTCCACACACAGAAAAACTGCCCCAAGGCGAGGGGTTGGCGCCAAATTTCAGGAGAAGACAAAGCCTCTACTTCAATTTACGAATGAAAACACCTTTCACCTCTGCTGCTGTGAATTTCCTAGATACACATGGTCAGGACAATCCGAGAATTATGAGGCTCCAGGACCAATTAGGGCTGTTTGTGTTGACGTCAAGTCTGGGGGGATTTTTTTCTTCCCCTCGCAAGTATTTATGATACTGACAGATGCGGCAGGGGAAAAAAAATGTCCCAGACCAGAAAAAACCTCAGGGGGCCACTTGGAGAAGGAATTGATGGGAGCAGCAGTCCCTGGCTTTAAATTGCTGGATACCCCCTGTTCTGCCAGCACCTGGCATGAAGATAGGGAAAGAGAGCAATTATTGCATACCTTCTGTGTACTGGTAGATGTGCAATAATTAACCACACCAGACTGACAGGAAGTTGTTTTTCAAGCCACTTTACAGATGAGGAAACCAAAGTCCTGCCCAGCAGTCATTTTCTCAAGGTCACAGGCCAGGAGGGGGATTTGAACACCATCCCTGCTAGCTCCCCAAACTACTCACATTTGGAATTCCATTCCAGTTGATCCTAACACATGCAAAACACGGTGGGGTAAAGAAATGTGCTAGGGTTCCAGCCTCCAGTGGGAGAACACGAGGGGCTACTTTAGGACCCTCCCCAGAGCACAAGCCTTTCATGGGCACAAAGAAAGTTGGGGAAAGCAATCAGAATGGGGTAAGCCCCCACCCCTCCCTCCAGTCGGGCTCAGTGTGTCTGAAAAGACTTCACAAAGAATAAAAACCTCACTCTGGCTGCCTTCTATGAAATCGCCTAAAGAGGGGCAGGGGCCGCTGGGATGGTTTAACGCATCATCAACCTTTTCTCAAACAAGCGTTTATTCAACACCTACTACATATGCTGGAACAGTGAGGTGGCCTCAGTGTAGCCTCCTCCACAGACTGGCCACGAGGCTCTGGGCAAGTTATTGATCCCTTGAGACCTCAGTGTCCCCATCTGGAAAATGAGGCAATGAGAGAAGTCCTCCCACCCTGCAGGGTTGTTGAAGTGATGATGTGAACACTCTCTGAATCCAGGTGGAGGATTGGACCGAGTCAGGCTTCTGCACATAGAAACCTGGGTTCAAATCCTGCCTCTGCCTCTCACTGTGTGACGTTACGCCTGCAACAAGCAACTTTCAGTTGCTGTCTCAGTTTCTTTGTCTGGAAATTGGGATGGTTACAGTGGCTCAGGGCGACTCACGGCAACCTCCAGCACGCCAGAGAAGAACTGTGTGCCCCAGGGTTCTCAGTGGCTGTTTTTTCTGAAGGAAGTTCTCAGGCTTTTCTCCGGAGGTGACTCTGGATGGATGGGAACCTCCAGGCTTTCTGTTAGCAGCCAGGTGCCCAACAGCAGCACCTTCCAGGAGGTCTCTATGTGTTGGAGTTGACTCAACAGTGACTTGTTTGTTTGTCTGTTTTTTAAATAGTTGCTATGTGGGTTAAATGCATCTGTAATTATTCATCAAAATTATTCATTTAATGGCATATAATATTTTCTGTACTTTTCTGTATCTGTATTATATTCCATGTTATAAAGATGAAGCTGAGTAATATTGGACATAAAATCCCTTCTCGTATTATAGACATGCAGTCAAAGGCCAGGAAATGTGATTTACTATCACTCTTCTGTGGGTCAGCGGGAAACGTGGAGAGTCTCAGGGTGAGTGGGTCACATTTAACCAAATTCTGCTTTCAGCATTTTAGAGGTAACAACACAGGAGATGGGGCTGCGCGTGTGAGGAAAAGTTGCCCTCACTGGCTGGGTGGAGCCTTGTGCCAGGGCATATCACTTGTTGAATAGAGTCAGGGACCCTTGCACAGTGAGCAACATGCCCAGCAGCACTGGGCAACCCTGAAGAAGGAGCGGTTGCTCATGAGACCTCCAGGGTCCCTTGGCCTTTCTGCCTCGGTGTCATCTCACCACACTTAGCATCTAGAGCAGGGAGTGGGCTACACCCTGCCTGCCTCAAAGCTGCAGTCTGGACCGCAGGCCCGGGAAGCAGATGCGAAGGCTCGCCCAGCTGGCATGTGTGGGGGTGGGAGGGAAGGGGGTGGGGGGGCGGTTTCCTGTGCCCCAATCCCAGCTGTCTCGCTCCCTGACCACATTTTTCCACTTCGATTTTTCCTTATAATGTGCTCACACGTCTCTCACCGGGATTGTTTTTTGTGAATGGAATGTAACTTGAGAGCTGAAGGGGAAAATCCCGCGCAGCCAGGCAGATGGAGAAGACGCCCCCTCCGTGTGAAAGGCGAGCCAGGGGCTCCCCGGTGGCTGGGGGCCCGCAATGAGATGGACGTGGCCAGGTGGGGAAAGGTCACGGCGCCGGGAAGGCCGAAACAGGAGATGCCTGTCCCTCGCCCTGCCCCCCAAGCCTCGCCCCCCCACTGATAGCAGCCCCTGAGCTGTATTTTCTGGTCTTTGTGCTGATCAAGCCCCGGAGCCGGACCACCCATGAAGAAGGTGACCTCTGCCTAGAACTAGGGATACCTGGGGACTGCGGCCTCTTCTGGTGGGGAGGTCTGGTGACCTCCAGTGGCCAGTCCAAGCAGCCAGCACTAAGTAACCCACATTCATTCACTCATTAGTTCAAAAACTATTTATTGCATACCTACTGTGTACCAATCACTATACCAGTCTTGTTACTGTGAAGGAAACCACTGAGATCCCTGCCCTCACAGACTGGCAAGTAGAAGTCATAAACACATGATTCTTAGCACTCAGGGGTTTCCAGGGTTGCTACGAGTTAGAACTGACCAAGTGGCAATAATTATGCCTGTGCAAAGCACTCTGTGTGTGTTATTTTATTTAATCCTTGCAGGGACTCTAGGTGGGACATGACTCCCATGCGACTACCACTGAGTCAATTCCAACTCACAGAGACCTATAAGAAAGAGTAGAACTGCCCTATATATTTTCCAAGGCTGCATTTTTTATGGGAGCAGACTGCCACAACTTTCTCCCACAGAGCACCTGGCGGGTTTGTATCTTTGTGTTAGCAGCTAATTGCTTAACCACTGCACCACCCGGGCTCCCAGACAAATATTACTACCACCCCATTTTACAGACAAGAAGATCAAGGAGCAGAAAGATTAAATAATTAGCAAGCAAGGTAGGAGCCAAACTCGTGTTGGCTTCAGCCTGATCATCTAACCCCTGCACATTTATGGGTAAGTCCCAGCTATCAGCAGGCCTCAGACTTGCTGGTCATGAGGAGGCCTTGGATGGCAGAGAAACCCTAGCCTTCCCAGCAGCCAGACAGCAATGTCACACTGTGCCCAACGCAACCACAGCACTGTGAAAGGAGTTAGGCCCTTGTCACATGGTCTTGGGGGAATCACAAAATCTCCCAAGCCTCCTTCCTTCATATGCAGAGGCTAATAATTCCACCGAAGGGAGGATGCAAAGGTTAAATAAATCACAGCTTAAGCAAAGTGCTCATCACAGTTTGAGGTGCATAGTAAGTATTACACAGTTAACAACCTGTCCAACAGTACCTGGCAGTATCCTCTCTGTTCCCTTCATTAAAACAATGTAAAATACAACAAACTGAGAGAAGAAAGAGTGGCCATCTTGCACCTGTCTGCTACCTCCAACCTTCCTGCCTTTATTGAGGACTTCTTGTAAGGTACTGGCACTTCCTGGGAAGCCCAGAGCTACAGAAGGCAGCCACAGCAGGTGGTCTAGAAGAAGCAGTTGCCATCGGTATTGGGTTTAAAGGCTCAGAAAGCATAAATTCAAATGAATATGATAGACACTTGCTGGGACTTATGAGCAGGAAAATCCCTGATGGCCTGTCACCTGTCCCTTCTCTCTACTTAGTACGATCGTTGTTGCTGTGGGGTGCTGTAAAGGCGATTTTCCACTCAGAACGACCCTATGTAACAGTCAGAACTGCCCCATAAGGTTTTCTTGGCTGTAATCTTTACAGCAGCAGCTTGCCAGGTCTTCTCCAGCAGAGCCACTGAGTGAGTTCAAACTGGGAACCTTTTGGTGAGCAGCCAAATACTTACTAACCATTGTACAACCACGCCTGACAATAATTCACATACTGTAAAATTCACAATTTCTAAGTGCACAATTTAGTGATTTTTAGCATCTGTATAAAGATGTGCTACCACCACCACTGTCTAATTCCAGAACATTTTCACCACCCCAAAATGAAACCGTACATTGTCTACAGTCACCCCTGTTCTTACCTCCCCTTAGTCCTTGGCAACTATTAATCTGCTTTCTGTCTCTATGAATTTGTCTTTTCTGCACACTTCATACAAATGGACTCATACAGTGACTGGCTTATTTGTTGAGCAGCATGTCTTTGAGGTTCCTTCACACTGCAGTGTGAATCACTCCTTCAGTTCTTTTTCATGGCTGAATAATATTTCATCATATGGATCACACATCAGCAGACAGACCTTTGAGTTGCTTCTACTTTTTGTCTATTATGAATGATGTTGCTATGAATATTTGTATACAAATTTTAGTTTGAGTTCCTGTTTTCAGCTCTCTTAGGTATATATCTAGGAGGGGAATTACTAGATCATATAGTAACTCTATGTTTAGGATTTTTAAGGAACTGCCAGACTATTTTCCTAAGCAATGGCATCATCTTACAGTATATGAGGGTTCCATTTTTGTCCACACCCTTATCAAGACTTGTTACTAGCTTTTTTGTTTTCTTTAATTACATATATCTTAACGGGTACGTGGTACAGTGAATTACTCAGTGTGGCCCTTCTAGCCACAGCCTTTGTAACTTCCACCAAATGACTGGAGGGGACTATGCAAACGAGGTGCTCGTGGACCCCTGAAGGACTGGATAGTAAAGAAGGTGTATGACACCCTTGCAGAGCTGGGATGATACTAATAAGGTCTATGGAACCCTAATAAGGGGATTGGTCAATTATGCCCTTCCAATAGGCTTAAAGTGAGACACTGGAGAGCGAGAGAGAAGCCGTAACACAGAAGACAGAGAAGGCAGGGGAATCAGGACGGCGAGGGAGACCTGTAACACCACCTATCTGGACTGAATTATATCCCCTCAAAAATGTGTTTAGCAATTTGGCTAGGCCATGATTCCTAGTATTGTGTGATGTCCCTCCGTGTTGTGAATCCTGCCACTAAGATGCTGGTGAAGGGGCATGGGCAGCAGTTGGGTTGGTGGGCAGGACTCAGTGCCTAAGACTGTATTGTGCCTTGAGGCAATCTCTTGAGATATAAAGGAAAGGGAAGCAAGCAGCAAGTGGGGGACCCTCTTACCACCAAGAAGCACTGCTGAGAGCAGAGTGTGTCCTTTGGAAGGGACCCCAGGGGTCCCTGTGGCCTCAGAAGCTCCCAGTCCAGGGGAAGATTGACAACTGGGACCTTCCTCCAGTGCCGGTAGAAAAATCCTTCTTCTGGAGCTGATGTCCTGAATTTGGACTAGTAGCCCACTGGACTGTGACAGAATAAAATTTCTCTTTTTAAAGCCATCCACTTGTGGTATTTCTATTATGGCAACACTAGATGACTAAAGACGCCACCAGCGGCAAGACTGGAGGCAGGCAAGTGGCAGCAGGAGACCCACAGGAGACGGCGAGGTAGGCTTTCCAGCCCACAGGAGTAAGGGCGTCCCCCTAGGCAGGAGGCTTGCTGGTCGAGTGGGGTGCCTCTGGGCATTTGGCAGAGCTAGGTTTGCCAACCCCTGGAGTCAGAGCTGAGTGCCTTCAGACCGAGGTCTACCGGCAGAGCGGGGTGCCTCTGGGCACTTAGCAGAGCTGAAGGCTTTGTAACATTTGCAAGAGATGGACAGAGGCGAGGCCAAGGAACCAAGGGGCCGAAGGCCAGAGAGAGACCTGCCTGCGGAACGGCTGAGAAGCGGCTGTGCTGACGGAAGAACTGTATCCTGAGTGTTCCCCAACCTGAATCATAACCTGTTACTGCCCTAATAAGTACCACAGCTGTGAGTGGGGCCTGTGAGTCTTGTGTTGTCATTGCAACTAACTACCTCACCCAGCAGCCAAGTAGTGAGAGCTGTGGGAGGGATATTTAGTGTCAGAATTGGTAAAGACAGAAGAGAGAGGAGGTATGTCTGAACCCTGCCTCATAACAGTCAGCCTTGGGCTGTCGATTTTGATTCTTCTTCTGCCTCATGAAGTTAGAGGGGTCAGATGCCACCGCTATGCCACTTTTAGAGGGTATGAAGTGGCTTTGCTCTAGTCTTAACTCCTTCTGCCAAATCTTCCTAACATAACCCTTTCCATCCTTGAGACAGATGTGTGCTTGTTTAACTAGGGCCGCCCCCTCTGCAATGAGACCCCAAGAGGGCAAGCCACCCCCCATTTTGTTCACTGATGTTCCACAAAACTCTCCCCAAGTAGTTGTTCAATAAAAATGTGTTAAATGAATGAATGGCTTTGTGACAATCCTAAAGCTTGAAAACGGTAACACTAATTCTGACTGCTTATTGATTTGGCTTCTAAAGAACTTTTTGTCATTTAAACTTAAGTAGCCAATAACCAGCTCCCATGGAGTCAACCTTGGCTGATGGTAACTCCACGTGGGTCAGAGTAGAACTGTGCTCCACGGAGTTTTCCATGGCTACTTTTTCAGAAGCAGGTTACCTGGCCTTTCTTCTGAGACACCTCTGGGTGGACTCAAACCTCCGATCATTTGGGAAGCAGTCAAGTGTGTCAACCATTTGCACTACTAAGGATTCCTACCTAACCCAAGTTGGCACTCTGGAAATTTCCAAGTCCTCTTGGGACACACTGCTGTGACTTCAGGACCTGCTGGGGATGGACGTCGTCTTCAAAGTGACTGCCCTGTGAGGGCTCAGTCTCAGAGATGGACAGAGTTGGGTGTTCTCATCGCAGCCCTGGCCAGCTCCCTGGCCTGGCTGGATGTCCCTGCACTCTGGCCTCTGAGGTGGTCGTCTCGGCCAAATTTGGAGCAGCATGGATGCCCTGGAGCAGATCTGTCCATGTGCTCCAGGGAGAGGAAGCTCAGTGGCTCAGCACTGATTGTTTAGAGAGGTGTCTCACAGAGCACCGGGGGCAGCACTTTGAGATGTCCTTGTGGCATTAGCAGCCTGCAGGGAGGTCACCCTTTGTTCCCTCTGCCAGTGCTTGGACTAGGAGGGCCACCCTGTGGGCCTCAGCAGAACCCTCAAGTCAGCAGTTTATCTTGGGAGCCTTCCCACTTTGCTGGCTGACACTCCGCATCACTCTCTCTTCAGGAAGCTCCTGCCCCAGGCTCAGCTGCCTGTCCTTTCTGGGACAGGGAAGAGAAACAGCCGTCCCCGCCTGTGTACCTACTGTGGGCTGGGCCCTGTTCAAACTGAAGTACGCATTATTCTTTTATTCCTTGCATGAGGAGTGGGTCTGTAGCTATCCACAGTCACACAGCTGGTAGGTGGTGGAGCTGGGATTTGAACTAAGTCATTGTGTATAGGGTCACTCTGAGTCCGAATCAGCTGCACAGCAACAGGTTTGGTGTTTTGTATTATTGGCTTATGGTGGTCCCCACAAGGTCTGCTGAAGATATTGTTATTGGGAGCCTAAATCAGAGGAGGAAGGGGCATTTAGAGCCTGTCAGTGTGAAGGGCTGCCCTCCTTCAGGATTATTTGGTGTTACAGTATGACTTCTTTAATAAAATGCTGTGGTAAGGAGATGCCCCATCTCTTTTAAAAATTTCCTAACTTGGTCAAATAAAAAAATTGCCAAGTCTATGTGGGTTTCCCAAAATTATTAGTTTGAAATTTTCCTGATTTCTGGAATTTGAATGTCAGAGAGCCTCACTGTGGACAAGGCACAGCTTCGGTGCCAGTTTCAATCTCAGGCACAGAATGAAAAAAAAAGCTGCATGTCTCGGTTTCTCCATTTACAGAACTAGAAGTAAAGCCGCAGGGTTCCACAGCCTTGGTGGCCCTGAGGGTGACTTTCCCTCTCCTTCAGAGACCTGGATAGTCCCTCAGTCGTCATCTGGTAGCACCCCTCCAGGCCTGAAGTCTCTGGACACTCAGAAAGTTCTGACCACAGGCCACAGAGAGCCCTCGTGCCTCTCAAGGCTGTCAGACCTTTAGGGCAAGAGCAGGTGGGTGGACAGTAGAGAGATAGCAACTTTGGATTAGAAGCTGAGATGAGTGACACCTAGCACCCACGATCCCTTCCTGCCTAATTTCAGGGGTGGGAGCAATGGCAGGAAGGGTGGGGAGTAGGCCTGGGTGGTGGTCCCTGGCTTACAGATGTCATGGGTTAGAAATTCTTTCCTTTTTCAGTTCAGAGGACCAACACAGGGTTGGCAACATTTTTGTTTTGCCCAGTAAGGGCATTTCAAAAGATAGCACTTGAACTCAGGAGGCAGATGCAGGGCCCCTCCTCTGGCTGTGCACTGCTGGAAATCTCACTTTGCCCAGGGGCTATTGGGTCCTTGCATCTCCCTGCAATCTGCCTGGGACATTAGCTCAGCCACTGCAGGGCTTCCTGTCTGTTTTCTTCACTGAGTGGCCCAGTGTCTAGAAATATTTCTCAGTACAGAGCAAGCCCTTTAGCAAATGTTTGCTCAAAAATTGACTGCATCTAAGCCCACTTGGAGTTTCTGGGAGTGCAAATTGTTAACTCACTCAGCTGCTAACCAGAGGCACCCCAGAAGGCCTGGGGATCTACTTCCCCAAATCAGCCATTGACAAGGCTGTGGAGCACAGTTCTACTCTGACACACATGGGGTCACCATGAGCTGCAGTCATCTTGACTCCAGGTTTTTTAAGCCCACCTACTCTGGTAGAGTACTATGCAGCCATGAAAATTAGCAATCAAACTATAGTCAACATTAACGACAGTGGAACTGAGCTGATGGGTATACAAATTGCATTACTCTATTTTTTCCCCATTTTTCTCTACATTGGAAATTCTTCCTAATAAAAATTGAGACAAATAAAAATTATGACAAGGCAGACTTGATAAGAAACAATGGGGGAAAATGCCTATAATGTGTATCAATTGTGAAATTGTGTGTAAGTTAGTTACCAACTCCACCCCCAAAAGAAACCCACTGCCACTGAGTCCGTTCTGACTCACAGTGATCCTATAGGACAGCATAGAACTGACTCATGGAGTTTCTAAGGAGTACTTGGTGGATTCGAACTGCCAACCTGTTGGTTAGTAGCCATAGCACTTAACCACTCTGCCACTTACCAATAAGTTGTAGAAATCTATCCGAATGTTAAGAGGGGGACATCTTTGGTTGTGGGGTTATGGTATTTCTTCTCTGCATATTCTACACACGTTTCTGAATTTTCTGAAATTAGAAAAAAACAAGTCTTGTCACAAACATGAATAAGGTTCATCTTAACATGAAGTTGCTTTGTCCCCCTGCCTTCCCCTGGCCTCCTCTCCCCTGTGGCTGCTGATTGCTCCTAAATTGCCCTCTCTTTGTTCGGGAGGGAACAAAGCTTTCCTGTTCCTTGGAAATGTAAGTGCTGCCAGAGAAGCTCAGCAGAGAAAAGAAAGAGAGGCCCCTCCCAGACTCTGAGCTAGCAGAAGCTGAGGCCTCCGGGTGAGCTCTGAGCCGCCGGCTGGCCCCGCCCCCGCCAGCCAGGAAGCTCTACAGAGGTCACGTGTGGGACACCCTAGAATGCGGGCTAGATCATCTGGGTGCTGGCATCGGGAGAACACGTCTGCGTCCAACCTTCCCATAATTATACAGATAAGAAAATAAGATACAGATAAAAGTGACCTTCCAAGGTCACACAGCAGACGCATGGCTACACTGGGGTTTCGAGCCCACAACTGCTGACCTCTCCCACTCTGCCAAATCCCTCTGCCTGTTCTCCAGGACTCCCTCTCCACAGGAGGGTCTGTGACTCTTTCCCTCTGTTTGGGGGATGCAAATGGCCAACCATTTCCTGACTTCCTGCATCACCAGGTTCTGAAATCATCACTGGGTTTTTCAAAGGGAAGCATATGGTGAGTTGTTTTTTTTTTCCTCTGCTCATCTCAAGAAATCTGAGAGCTGACAGACCCACGTGAGTGGGTGACTACATCGACTTGTGACCGGAAAAACTGGATGGTGCCCGGCCACCACCAGTGATAGCCATGATGGAGCTCACAAAGTTGAGTCTCACTGTCAACACAAGAATAAAAAGGGGTATATCCTGAGATC
The DNA here is from genome assembly GCA_028571685.1 of Heterohyrax brucei. Taxonomy (NCBI): domain Eukaryota; kingdom Metazoa; phylum Chordata; class Mammalia; order Hyracoidea; family Procaviidae; genus Heterohyrax; species Heterohyrax brucei. The sequence goes on from CM053161.1 coordinate 37,899,561, forward strand.
TCCACTAAAAGACCGCAAATGATGGTCTAGGGGCCTTGGAGTTCCCCTAGAAGCATGGTCCCTGGCCCTGATGCTGCCCCTGTCCATAAAACACAGTGGAGGTCAACTCTTCAGACAGGAATGGATTGGATGTGGTGACACAGACTGAGCATATCATGTGTGCTCCTTATGGCTCTATGCATCCATAGGATGTCGTCCTGCTGATCTCTTTACTGGAGGCAGGGAAGTGGGTGAAGAGAAGGGGATAGAAGATTGTTGGGGGGATAAGACGTGTGGAGCAGAGAGGAAGAGTGTGCTGTGACTGGGCAGGGAGAGCAGCGGGAGCTGCATGTAGGTGGGTGTGCAAATATATATGGGAATGTACATTTTCACTCAATCATAATAATAAAAAAAAGGAAATCTGAGAGCCTTTTCTAAATGCTTGGTCAAGACTGCAGACAGGCAGGGATGTACATCTTAAACATGATGGTGAGATCAGGAGAACCAAGGCCACTGCCAGAGTGGAGAAAGATAGGACACTGGCCTGTCACTGGAGCTCGGCTGTCACATGAGTCCTGAGTCTCAGGCAATGAGGGATGTCTGCTAAGATCCCCTGTCCGGAAGGCCTCAGTCTACAGAGAGTCCTCTGAGGCTTGGAGGCTTAAAGACCAAACCCAGAGCAATTTGAGGGATGTGGATCCAGCCAGAAGTGGGGCCCTGCAGCCTGGACTACCCTAGGGCAGAATACTCTGTTTTCAGCAGAGTCTATGCAGCCTGGACTACATTTCCTAGCCTCTGTTGTGGCTAGGTTTGGTCATGTGACTAAGCTCTAGCCAATAAAATGTGAGCAAAAAGTGATGTGTGTAACCTCAGAAAGGGGCCTGCCCTTTTGTGGCTCTCCTTCTTCTTGGGGGCAGTAGTAAACATAATGGCTGGGCTTCCAGCAACCCCTGTGGGCCATGAGTGACTCTGGGGCTAGAACCCTCACAGAGCACAGCACAAGAGAAACCCGGTTTCTGATATCATGGAGCAGCACAAGTGAAGTAAAATTTCATCTTTTTAAAACCATGATTGCCTTTAGTTTCGTTTTACTCATGACCAACATTGTTTGTAACTAACGCACCATCTTTTGGGGACGGGTGGCAGTCATCTGTTGTGGGGGTGGTAGAAAACATGCTGTGTGCGAGGAATCGGGGCAAAAGCCTTGAACTAAGAGCTTTAGTGATAATTATTATATACAATAATAGTTGCTGGCATTTATCAGTGTGATAATTTATCAGCATGACCACTTGTGAGGTAGGCAGCAGCCCCAAATTAAGCCCATTCCTCTGTTCAAACTCTTTAAAAAAATTTTTTAAGGTGTGCTCAAGTATACAGTGTCCACAGAAGAGCTTCCTGAGCCTGGGATGAGGCGCCACCTGGGGACTGTGACGCCTCCCCCAGGGGCCAGCAGGTTCTCTGCCCGTGTGACCCTTACAGCCATCATCTCGCATGGGGGTTCCTGAAGTTAAACACTGAAGGTCCCTTCTTGGCACGCCCTCACTTACCCCTCATGGCAGTCCTAGAAGGGTGGGCCATTACTGTCCCCACTTTTGGCATTATGAGCTACTGCCAAGTTGGCCCCCAACTCATGAAGACCCCATGCACAACAGAACAAAACACTGCCTGGTCCTGTGCCATCTCCACAATGGGTTGCAAATTGGACTGTTGTTACCTGTGTGGTTTTCATTGGCTGCTTTTTGGAAGTAGATCTCCCGGGCTTTCTTCTTAGCCCATCTTAGTCTGGGTGCAGCCGGGATGGGGGAGCCTGGGCTCAGCTCCACCAGCCAGAAAACGTCATGAGGGCAGCCACCTGGCATCTGGTGTACTGATGAATCCCCCACCCAGCGCAGGGTAGGAGGAGGAGGAGCCCAGCACATTCCTCACCGGGACAGGTGACTGATGGAGCTGAGGGTCAGCAGTGCTCTGCAGAAGGGGCAGCGGTAAGAGAGCCAGTCAAACACCAGGTGGGAACTGGTAGTAGGGTTGGGCATATTTAGCCTGGAAAGGAGCTGAGAGCAGACAGTCTTGAAAAATAGGGCAGACCTAGTCTCACCTCTGGGTACTCCTAGCTAGAGTGTTCTACTGAATCAAACCCCAGTTAACCCAAATGGAAGGGCCCCCAAAACAACTGGCCTGAATGATAAAAAATCATCAAGACCACAGAAAAATTATTTGCTATCCAAAGAAGAAGTGATGCATTTGAATTACTGATGAAGTGCTGATGAAGAATATTGAATATACCAGGGATTACCAGAAGACAGAATAAATCTGTCTTGTAAAAAGTTGCTAAAGAATGGTCTTTAGAAGCAAGGATGGTGAGACTGCATCTCATCTACCTTGGACAGGTTATCATGGGGGATCAGGCCCTGGGGAAGGACATCATGCTTGGTCAAATACAGGTCGGCAAAAAAGAGGAAGGCCCGCAATGAGGTAGACTGTCACAGTGTCTACAGCAATGGGTCCAAGCGTATCAACGACGGTGAGAATGGCATAGAACTGGGCAGGGTCTCGTTTTGTTGCACATAGTGTTGTGTGCAGGGTTGCTGTAAGCAGGAACTGACTCGATGGCACATGACAGCATTTATTTACTGTTGTCTTAGTCATCTGGTGCTGCTGTAACAAAAGTACCCCAAGTGGATGGCTTTAACAAAGAGAAATTTATTCACTCACATTTCAAGAGGCAAGAAGTTCAAACTCAGGGCGCCAGATACAGGGGAAACCTTTCTCTCTCAGTTCTGGAGACAGATCCTTGTCATCAGTCTTCCCTTGATCTAGGAGCTTCTCAGCACAAGGACCCCAGCTCCAAAGGACATGCTCACTCATGATTCTACTTTCTCGGTGGTATGAGGTCCCTCTCCTCTCTGCATGATTCTCAGATGGACTCAAAATACAACTTAATCCTGGAGATTGAGTTCTGTCTTATTAACATAACTGCCTCTAATTTTGCTTCATTCACAAAAAATCAAACTCAATGCTGTCGATCAGAATCTGACTCCCCGTGACCCCATATGACACAGTAGAACTGCCCCATACGATTCTAAGGAGTGACTGGTGGATTTGAACTGATGACCTTTAGGTTAACAGCCATAGATAGCTCCTAACTGCGGAGCCACCAGGGATTTATGTACATAAGATAATCAGATCAGATCACAAAATGGTGGACAACCATACAATGCTGGGAATCATGGCCTAGCCAATTTGACATATATTTTGCAAAGGGACACATTTCAATCCATGACAACCGTAAAGGACATCTTTGAGATAACAGGTAAACTCTGAGTAGATGAGCAGAACAGAAAACAATCTGTTGCTGTCGAGTGGATTCCGACTTGCAGCAACCCTACAGGACAGAGTGGAGACTGCCCCACGGGGTTTCCAAAGCTGCAAATAGCTGCGGAAGCTGACTGCCACATCTTTTGCTTCTGGAGAAGCTGGTGGGTTCTAACCACTGATCTTTCAATGAGCAGCCAAGCACTCAACCACTGTGTCACCAGGATCTTCAGATTGGACAGTAGGTTGTAACGATAATTTCTAGTGATAATTTTCTGATTTGTACTGTGGTTATATAAGAGACTGGTCTTGTTCTTCAGAAATACACACTGAAGTATTTGAGTAAAGGGACATCAGATCTGCAACTTGTTTCCAAGTGGTTCAGAAAAAAGAAAAACAAGACACACACATATGTACAAAGGGAGAGGGAATGATGAAACAAACACAGTAAAATGGTAACAGAGAATCTGGGTAGAGTTCTTGTATTATTTCTGTAAAACTGAAATTATTTACAATTAGGAGTTTCAAAAATGAAAAGAAAAAAAAGAAATGTCAATGCTAAAGGGCTAAAGATGATTCCAGACTGAAGGAGTCTAAACAGGCAACTAGCAGGCCTGATGGCTCGGCCACTAGCCCGAAGGTCAGCGGTTGGAACCTTCCAGCTGCTCTGCAGGAGAAATAAGCAGCAGTCAGCTTCGCTAAAGATTACAGCCTTGAAAACCCTATGAGCTAGTCCTCTGTCCTACAGGGCTGCCATGAGACAAAATTGACTGGATAGACACTCGGAGCCCTTGGGTCGTGCAAATGGTCGAGCACTTGGATACTAACTGAGAGGCTGAAGGTTCAAGTTCACCCACAGGTGCCTTGGAAGAAAGCCTTGGGGATCTACTTCCAAAAAGCATAGCCTTGGAGAACCTGTGGAGCACACGGGGTCACCATGAGCTGGAGTTAACTCCAGGGCAATTCGTTTCTAAGTCGACAGCAATTGTAGTGCATCCCGGTATGTGGAAAGACCAGCTATCGATGACTTCTCACTATGATAGGGTGTGGAAATCAGATGTCCAAATGGCAAGGTGTTAATCTCCTGGGTGTGACATGTGGTTGTGGAGGAGAATGGCCTTGTCCCCTGGAGATGCACACTAGATTTAAGAGATGGGTTAAGATGTCTGCAACCCCTTCTCTTGTGATTTTGCGCATCTACAGCAAAGGGAGGGAGGAAGAAGGCGCCTGTGATCTCAATGGAGCGTATGCAAAGATTCAGGGACTTTTCTCAGCAAGATAAGCCAGAGTCTGGGAAGGGCCTGGGGTGATGTTAGCATTTTTCTCTCTGGCCACAAGATGTCTCCATCTTGCCAAAACAGGAGATGGTTTTAATTTTTTTAAGTTCTTTAAAGTCAGCAGAGTCACTTGGGCTGGTGTCACCCAGCATGGTAACTCAGTGTCATCTGTCCAGGGTGGGCAGTGCAGCCTAGCTGGCCCCACCTCACAGCAGGTCTGATTCCCAAGTCACAGCCCCACCACCCACCGTGTTTGGCTGACTTAGAAGCCCTGTGGCACAGTGATTAAGAGCTTGGCTGCTAACCAAAAGGTTGGTGATTCAAGTCCACCGGGTGCTCCTTGGAAACTACTGGGAAGTTCTACTCTGTTCTATAAGGTCATTATGAGTCAGAATCGGTGGCAAAGGGTAGGAGCCCCCTGCTGCCCCCTGAAGGTCCACTCCTCTGCCATTGGCCAAGGTGGAGACCCTCCTCTCTACCCAACAGCAGGCACTACCTCTGGTCCTGACTTTTGTTATGGGGGACTTGGGAGTGGACAAATTGCTGCACTGGCTGTCACCAACCCTAGCGATGCCACCGCCTTGGTGGCCCCTGACTCATCAATATAGGCCCACACATCACTGCTGCCTCCGGCCCTGTGGTCATTTTGGCATCACCTCCCCTTGGGGTGTGGTTGCATCCTGTCTGTACAACCTCCAAGTGGCACCACTACTTCAAGTTCATATGATGGTCGATTACACCGTTGCTTGTTTCTTCTGATCCACTTCCCTTTCTTCCACCCTGTATTAAGGCAGTTTTTTTCCCAAGTGTGCTTCCTCTCCGGGTGTTTCCTGGGTGTTGCTCAGCTCTGCTTCACCCACTAGCTTCAGAATTCCCTGGTACGAGGGTCTCTGCTGCCCTCTGGTGGTCGCTGGCTAACACAGCCGCCCGCCTCCCTACCCCTTTGATGCAAAACCGAAGAAACCAAACCCAGTGCCGTGGAGTTAACTCCCACTCATAATGACCCTATAGGACAGGGTAGAACTGCCCCACAGGGGTTCCAGGGAGCAGCTGGTGGATTTGAACTGCTGACTTTTTGGTTATCAAACATAGAACGTAACCACTATGCCACCAGGGTCTCCCCTTAAGTTGCAGAAACATGAAGTAGCTTCACAGTCTCTTCCTGTCCTGAAAGCACTGGATTTTGGAGGGAAAGTTCATAGCCCCAATCACAAAATTTTCAAAAAACTAACAGAGAGGTTAGGTGGTGTCATGGATTGGACTGTGACCACTCAAAATACCTGTGAGTTTAGCTGAGCCATGGTTCCCAGTAATTGTGTGATGATCCACCCTTTTGTTTGATATTCTTATGTGGTGTAGGTCCCAGCACCATGATGTAATACAATAGATCAGGGCAGTTTTGCCAATGAGATCTCTAAGATTAGACAGTGTCTTCAGCCAATCTCTTTTGAGATATCAAAAAGAAAAGCGAGCAGGGAGACCGGGGAACCTCATCCCACCGAGAAAGCAGAGTCAGGAGCACAGCATGTCCTTTGGACCTGAGGTGCCTGCACTGAGATGCTCCCAGACCGGGGGAAGACTGATGCATCACAAGGACCTTCCTCCAGAGCTTGTCGACACACAGAGAGAAAGCCTTCCCCTGCAGCTGGCGCCCTGATTTGGACTTCTAGTCTACGGGAATCTGAGCAAATAAACTTCTCTTTATTAAAGTCATCCACTTGTGTGTTTCTGTTACAGCAGCACTAGATGACTAAGACAGGTGACTTGCCTAAGGCCATGCAGCCCAGCTGGGATCTGGGATTCAGACCTGGGTTTAACTGATTCTAGGGACCCCGATGGCAAAGCGGTTAAGCACTGGTCTGGTAATCCGAAGGCTGTTAGTTTGAATTCACCAGCTACTTGGTGGAGAAAGACATGCGGTCTGCTTATGTAAAGATTAGAGCCTCGGAAACTCTATGGGGCAGTTCTACTCTGTCCTATACGGTTACTGTGAGTTGGAAGCAACTCAGCGGCAACGGGTTAGCTGACTCTAAAGTCCCTGCTTCTATAGCTGCACAAAGAAAACCACTTACTTCATTCTGAAGAGAGACACAAAGTAAACTGACAACACAGTGCAGCCCAGGGCCCTCCACGCAGCAGCACTAGTTGCAAACACTGTGCTGGGCTTGCTTTGTCAGCACCCCCACCCACTTCCCATCTCAATAGCTTGATACTATTGCTGCTTGTCATGGATTGAATTCTGTCCCCCCAAAAATATGTGTAATAATTTGGGTGGGCCAGGATTCCCTGTATCCTGTGATTGCCTTCCATTGTGTGACTTTCTGATGCCGTAAATCCTAATCTCTGCCTGTAGTTAACAGAGTGGATTATGTTACAGAGGATTAGGGTGGAACTGTAAACCCCTTCCTACCTCCCTGCTCCACTGTAAAGGGGGTTTCCCTGGAGCGTGGCTTGTACCACCTTTTATCCTTTCATCTTATGAGAGAAAAAAGGAAAGGGAAGCAAGCAGAGTCCGGAACCTCACACCATCCAAAGAGCAGCACCAGGAGAAGAGCTCATCCTTCAGACCTGAGATTCCTGTGGCAAGATGCTCCCTGAACAAAGATGCAACACAAGGACTGTCCTCCAGAGCCGATGGAGGGAAAGCCTTCCCCTGGAGTAGACACCCTGAATTTGGATGTGTAGCCTACCGGACTGTAAAAGAATAAACTTTCCTTTGTTAAAGCCATCCACTTGTGGTATTTCTCTTGGAGCAATACCAGATGACTAAAACACTGTTGTTGTTACTTTTACAGTTCTTTTTTAGGCAAAATCTATAAATTTTGAAATGTATTTTTATATGCTTTTCTACTTCCTGTGTTGTATTTTCTCACTTTTCTACAATGAGCAAGGACTTTTTTTAATAATAAGGGGAAAACAACAAAATGGTGGCAGAAATTTTAAAGGCATTCCTTTGAGCTGCCCCTCTCCTTACATGCAAGCACAGAGCATTTCTGGGGACTACAGTCTCTGAGCCACCAGGCCTCAGGACCTCCCCCACCCAAATTTATTCTGTGATTTGTCACTGTGCTGTCCCCTGCCTGCCTGACTGAGGAAGGATCCCAGGTGTGTAGGAAGCTCCTGAACCAAAGCAAGCTGGAGGAGGCCCTCCCTTTGCACCTTGAGGCCAGCCTTAGGGAGGAGTTGCCAGGCAACCAACTGCAGCTCCTCCCAGGGCCTGCTGTGGGTGGCAACTTCTCCCAGCAACCAGGTGACAGCGTCCTCTGAGCCTGGGACACAACTGTATCCAGCCCTGATCAGCCTCTTGCGGGCCTGCAGAACCCCTGGGGCCCTGGCCTGCCTCCTGGAGACCAGGACAGCTGGTGCTTCGGGTCACAATGAACACCATCCTCTCCAGGTGAGTAGCTCCGCAATGGCCCTGGCTGGATGGTAAGGAGATGGGGCTCGGGGGGCCTTATTGTAGACTGGGACTGCTTCTAGGGGCACAGAGTGCTCTTTCTTACACATCACACCCGTCTGAGAGTCAAGAGAAACAGAGGGTTTGAGATCATGGAAGCTTCTGGAATCTGGCCTCTGCCTATTTCTCCAGCATAGTGTCCACCACTCTGGTGGTGGCCAGATTCACTGGGTGAGTCTCTTCTATCTTTCACTTACTTACCTTCACCTGGGAAACCCCTCTTCATGCCCTAAACCTCCAAAACACAGCACCTCTCCCGTGGAAGCTTTGCAATCTCTGTTCCCCCCAACCTCCGGCCATCTCTGTATCACACAGCTCTCTCTTTACCCTCTCACGACATGCCCACCCACTGCCTTTTCACTCGAAGGCCTGCATCCCAAGAGCTAGCAAACTCAGGAGTCCCTCATGGTTGCTTGCCATGCTTCCTAAAATGCTGTTTCCTGGGCTTTACTTGTAGCAATTCTGGTTCACAGAGGCTGGAATGGGCCTGGGAATTGGCATTTTAAACTGAGAGTCCACTCCATCCCAACTATCTGGAGAAACAGGGGTTACTTCAGCTGTGTGACCTTTAGGAAGATGTTGCATGTCCCTGGGCCTCAACTTACTCGTTTAAAAATAGTGTAGAGCTAATACCTTAAACCAAACCCATTGACATGGAGTTACCTCTAACTCACGGTGACCTCATGTGTGTCAGAACAAAACTGTGCACCACAGGGTTTTCAGTGGCTGATTCTTTGGAAGTAGATCACCAGGCCTTTCTTCCAATGTGCCCCTAGATAAGTTTAGAACCAAAAACCTTTTTGGTTAGCAGCCAAGTGCTTAAGTGTTTGTGCAAGCTGGGGACTCAGCTGTTATTTTTACTTGGAGGCAATGTATTTGGACTGTTTGGCAAACATCGCAGTGGCACACAGGTTCGGATTTGTTAGGAGGACAAAAGGCCTCTCCCCGAAGAGTTCCTAGCTTAGGTGTATGATTAGAGGGGGGCACAGTGAAGGAAGAGCGGGCAGCGGGCACCTGGGGACAAGGGTGCCAGGAGGGCTGTAGAAAGAACAGAGAGTGATGCTGGGCCCCTGCAGCTGGACTGCCTTTGCTGTTTCAGAAGGAAAGTCACAGAGTGTGTGCTCATCAGTCCCCCTTACACACCTGCTCTCTGGCCAGGCCTCATGCTAGGAGCCTTTACAGATGAATCAGCAAGATCTCACCCAAAGACACTGAGGGCCAGGAACCAAGTGTCACATGAAGAGACAGATGAGACGCAAGTAGCACAATTAAAGGCCTTAGGCTTCCAAGAAGGTAGACCGCCAACAGCTTGGGGAAAAGGCAGAGTCAGGAGAAACTTCAGCGGGAAGATGGCCTGGGCTGCTACTGGCTGTCTTCCTAAATACCTCTGCTAGGAAGATGAAAGCTCTCTTAAAGGGGCTGTGGAGGAGTAGTGGGAGAACTCCTCTATGCAGAAGAGCCGGGTTTGACTCCTGCCAATGAACCTCCTGTGCAGTTAGCCCTGCCTGTTAGCGGAGGCTCACGCGTTACCATGAGGCTGAAGTGGCTTCAGTGGTGCTTCCAGACTAAGGCCAACTAGCAGGATAGGTCGAGAGACTGATTTCCAAAAATCAGCCAGCGATTCAACCCTCTGGATCACAATGACGTGATCCTCAGCCGATCACAGGGGTGGTGCAGGACCAAGCGGTGTCATGCACAGGATCATTATGAGCTGAGGCTGACTCAGTGGCACCCAGCAGCAACAAAGGGGCCCCAGGGAAGAAACGCCCATGCTTAGAGACAGTCACACTGAGATTCCTGCCTAGCCACTTACAAACTGTGTGACTAAGTGGGCCCCGCTCTCTGAGTCTCTTTGTCACCTGCCTTACTTGGCCAGTGATGTCACACTGAGTGTTGTCCCAGGGACAGACAGGGGTGGGCAGGCACCTGACCTGGTGCGTCCCACGTAGAAAGAGCTTAGTCTGCAGCGGCTCCTGTGCTGTGTGCTTGTGACAGTTAGCTGGCCCTGGCCTCCCTGGGGTCCCCGGCCAGAGGCCCATTCAGGCCCCTGGTTCCTCAGGCACAACCACGTGAGAGTGATGGAGATCACGGTGACCAACGCTGAGAAGTACTTCGGTCAGTTCTGCTCCCTGCTGGCTGCCTATACCCGCAAGACAGCCCGGCTGAGGGACAAGGCCGACCAGCTGGTCAAACAGCTCATGGACTTTGCCAGCACGGAGAACCCTGAGCTGCGGGCCACCCTGAGGAACTTTGCCGAGGACCTGGCCAAAATTCAGGACTACCGGCAGGCTCAGGTGAGCGGGCTGCACTTACCTACTCCGTCACCGCCACATATGGGCGTCATTTCTGAGAGTCAAGGGGGCTTCCTTGAGTTGGATCAGGGGTAGTCCAGGCCAGGAGACCCTGGGGAAGGTAGGTGGAGTGGGTGGGGGAGCAGGTGTCTCTGAATCCCAGGTTGAAGTGATCGCCACGGTCCACAAGGACCCACAGAATGCACAGAAATCCTGGGAGGCAGGGAGGTTGCACGGTGTTAGAGAAATAGTAAAAAGTAAATCCTCTGACAACCCAGAAAAATCCTTCTTCAGAAATTGTAGAAAAGGATGAACCAGTTCTACTACCGGATAAGTGTTAGACAGGCAGCCATGTGCAGCATACGGCACACTAAAGGGACCCCAAAGACAGAATCTAGCAGGCAGAGACGCCTGCAGCACACCGGGTCTCAAGACAGGCGTTCACTTCGCAAGTAAGAGGACTTGCCAGCAGCGTCTACTGCACGTGAGCCAGCATGTCCAGCGGCCACTGACTCCAACTCTGGCTCACGGCGCCCCCATGTGTGTCAGAGTGGAACTGTGCTCCACATGGTTTTCAATGGCTGATTTTTCAGAAGTAGATCACCAGGCCTTTCTTCCCAGGTGCCTCTGGGTTGACTGGAACCACTAACCTTCTGGCTAGCAGCCAACTGCATTAACCATTTATATCACTCAGGGGTTCCATTCACCTGGTAACTGGATGATCTCCTTTAATTACTTTTATCCAAGGGAACAATAAAACACTGGACTCTAGAACAAGTAGGCAGTGGCAACTTGGAGTCTCACCTAGGTGGGATGGCCATGCTGCTTTGTACAGGGGCTGTGCAGCGTAGTCAGCACAAACCCCATGCTAATCTGTGCCTCACAGTCCTCCTCATTTGCACCGTGGAGTTGTCATGCCAACTTGTCCAGGGGTTAGGACAGCAACATGCATAGTAGGGACACAACCATGTTCATTTCCTCTTCTAGCCCTCCCTGCTGATGACCCTTGCCAAGCTGGGTTTTGTTGCAGGTGCTGCCTTCCTAAGGATTGTGCCAAAAAAACCTAAACCCAAACCCATTTATGTAGAATCAATACCAACTCATGGTGACTGTATATGGCAGCGCAGAACTGCCCCATAGGGTATCCAAAGCTACAGTCTTTAGGGAACCAGACTGCTATTATCTTTCTCTTGTGCAGCAACTGGTGGGTTTGAACCACCAACTTTGTGATTAGCACGTTAGTGCTTAACCACTGCACCGTGAGGGCGACTTAAGGGTTGTACAGTCCCACTGAATCATCATGTAATTCTAGTGGGTACAATGATGCCCATTGTACAGGTGAGGAAAGGAGGCTGAGAGAGATTAAATACATTCAATGTGCTGCCCAAGCTCTTCAGTAGAAGACACAATCCCTGAGCCCTGGTGCTCATAACTTAAAGGCAGTGGACGGGTATCCTGTGCTTCTCCTGCCTTCTATGGGCTAGGGCTAGTCATACAGCTCTGGGTATACAGATGGTGCTTCATAAATGCTTGATAGAGGCTGGGTGCTGAGCCTGGCTCCGCAGAGGCCAAGCATCACCCTGGCTCCATCTGGTCTGATTCCCTGCCTGTCCCTTCTCCTCTAGGTTGAGAGGCTGGAGATCAAGGTTGTCAACCCCCTGAAATTCTATGGGGCGCAGATAAAGCAGACCCGGGTGAGCATGGGGCACCATGGCATGGGCAGCACTGGGTCTTGCTCCCCTAGATTCTAAAAAACAAACCTCTTCTTCCTTTAGGCTGAGATCAAAAAGTTCAAACGTGTCCAAAACAATGAGATCAAGCAATTGGAAAAGCTGGCAAAACTGAGGCAGAAGTCACCCTCAGATCGGCAGATGCTAGTATCCTTCTCACTTGTCACCAGTGTCCTTGGAGTTTTCTCTGTCCAGGCTATCTGGGCAGGTGCTGTGAGGGGGCAGGTACCCCATGGGGCTGCTTGGCTTATTCTGTGTCCTTAACAGTGGCTACTTCAGTCCCAGGTGAGTGACCATCTGTCTGGGTAAGGAAGGACCAGGTATTTAGCAACCTCACCAAACAGCTAGGTAAGTTTTCACCTGGGCAGAAGCAGGTGTGTGCAGGGCCCTGAGCTCAGGATGGAAGATCTGAAGTTGCAGAGAAAGCACTGGCCCTGGAGTCAGGGGACCTGGTCTGTTCTGGCATTAACACTACCCTGCTGGAGCACCTAAGGCAAATCATTTACCTCCAGGTGCCTGTAAGACAAGGACTTTATTGCTTTTATTTTGTTTTTGTAATTTTATTTCACTGTTTTTGTTTTATTTCTTTTCTCTTGTTTATTATTACTTGTTTAATGCTCAGTCCCTAGGTAGCACAAATGGCAGGTGCCTGGCTGTGAGCTGAAAGGTTGGAGGTTCATGTTCACACAGCAGCACCTCAGAAGAAAGTCCTGGCAATCTAGTTCTGATCACTCAGCTATTGAAAATACTATGGAGCAGTTCTGCTCTGACACACATGAAGTTAGCTTGAGTCAAAGCTGACTCCATGGCAACTTGTCTGTTTTGGGGTTCTTTCTTGGATGGCAGCTCCCAGCTCCCTGCAACAACCTTGGCCAGACATTTCACAACTAGGAGATCATAACTAAGGCCCCATTGTGGTAGTGAGGAAACTGAGCCTGAGAAAGGTCCAACAGCTACATGGCAAACCCACACCCCAAAATACAAGTTCTTCATGCACTGGGCCTGGCACAGAGCAGTAGCCTACAGATGTCAAAGGAATGAATGACTGAGCTGATAAATAAGAATATCGTGTGTGCAAGAACTAATTATCAATGAATGTGGAATACCTGTTATAATAGCCCAGAGAGTATCCACATTTGATCCTCACAATCACCCTGCAATGCAGGTCTTGTTACTGTTTCTGGTTTACAAGCAAGGAAACTGAGGCTCAGAGAGGGTAGGTGACTTGTCTGAGTCACACAGCTAGTATGCAGTCTTTCCAGCTCCAGCTTCTGTCCCCTGAGGCACCGCTCTATTCAGACTGAATCAGAGAACCCGAGGGAGAGGATCCAGAATGCTGTCTGAAGGATGAAGCACCCCTGTGACACTTTCCAACTCTTGCTTCCCTTGAGCCAGGCAGAGACAAGTGTACAGAGGGCCTCAGTGGACTCCAGCCGCACCACGAGGCAGCTGGAGGAGACCATCGATGGCTTTCAGAAGCAGAAGCTGAAGGATCTTCAGGTAGGGTGTGTGTCAGAGGCACTGGGGGCCGCCTGCTGTTCGTGTGCATGTATTCACATGAGTACATGTGTATATACGCCAGTATGTGTCTACACGAGGCTTTGTGGGTACGTGTTCTCATGTCTGTGAATGGGAGCATGTATGTGTATGTGTTCATGTGTGAGCATGTGTGTGTGAAAGGCTATACACCTGTGCAGGTGTGTGCTTGTTTGTGTATTCACCTGTGTTCATGTGAGCATATTGCATGTGTGTGTACACGGGAGTATGTATATTCACATGTGTGCTGGTGTGTGTATGTGTGTTAACATGTAAGTATACATGTGTCTATGTTCATGTGGGCACAGCTGTGCTTGTGTGTAGGTACTCATGTGTACATGAGTGTATTTGTCCTGGTGTATGAAAACATGTGTATCTGTGTGCATGTGTGTGTGCAGGCGTGTACGTGTCTGAGTGTGCACATGTGTCTGTGTGTGAGTTGTGCCCACAGAGCTCTCAGGAGCCCAGGTTCCCAGTACAGTTAATCCTGGCTACAGGGCATAGGAGGCCAGCTGCTCAGGGCAGCTGTTCCAGGCACAGCTGTCCTGCCTGGAACCCTACTGGGAAAAGACTCAACAACTCACAGGCTCTGCTGGCCTTTGTCTTTTCTCTCCTGAACCTCTAGAGACCCTTCTCTGAAGGAACCATGGGGAGATGCAGTGGGACGGACCTGGGTTGTCCTGCTTCTACCAGACCCCAGGTCCCAGGGTCACCTGGCATCCTGGGCCCAGAGTCCTAGCTCTTGAAAGGACTCAGTCAGCTGGGATCTTGAAGACCAGCTGATCACAGAGCCCTGCCTCCACTTGTGAGTGCCTCTAGGCCAGTTTCTAAATGGTTTCCAAAAAAACCCAGTTGCTGTCAAGTTGACTCCAAATGATGTTTTGGAAGTAGATTGCCAGGCCTTTCTTTCAAGGCACCTGTGGGTGGGCTTGAACCTTCAGTCTTTCATTTAGCAGCTGAGAGCGTTAGTCATTTTCACCACCGAGGAACCCTATATTGCTTTCCAGGGACCTCAAAAAAGGCAGACTGGATTTGTCATTCCTGGGCTTCGCAACCTCCTGTGGCTCCCCTTGTTCTAAGGATAAGGTTCAAACTCCACTCTACAGCTGAGGCCCCCCACACCATAGGAGGGTGTGTTGGGGCCAAGCATGCAATAGAAGCTCAGTGAGTGTCTGCTGAGTTGAACAGAACCTTCTGACAAGAGGAGCTCCAATATCACTCAGCATACTTGACAGCTGGGCCTACTCAGGTTGAGGGGATCTTACACAGAGCAGAGTGACATGCATGTACCAGAGACTGCCCTCCCTGCCTCCAGGAAGATCACCAGAGCCCACAAGTGACAGAGACAGAAGGCTCCACAGTCATCCACCTGCAAGCCCCCATCCTTAGAGTGAGTGACACAAAGTTTGCAGGGACGGGCTCAGCAGAAAGAGCTGAGACGACGACCCCTGAGAAACACCTCACAGAGAACCTGCCCACACACATTTCTAGTACAACCTCCACCAAAGGCAAATGGTCAGCATTTATCAGAATTACAAATGCATTTAACTTACAACCCAGCAATTCCACTCCTGGAATTTATCTGAGCGCCACCTCAGTCCAGGAAAAAAATGACATTTGTAGAGGGTTCTTCATGACTCTCTTCTTATTACAGCAAAAGACTCGGGGGAAAAAAAATTCCAAGTGTCCATCTGCCAGAGACTAGTTAAATGAATTACATACACATTCACACAAAGAGACACTATGCAGATGTAAAACAAAATGAGTAAGGAAGCTTCCTATGGGAAGATTGCCTGGATTTACTGTGAACTGAAAATAAAAGCAAGGCTCAGAAAGAGCGAGAAATAGAGAAAATAAGAATGCATATTCATATCAAGAAACAACGGAGGTGTTTACAAGAAACCTGTAGAAGTTGTTACCTAAAAGGGTTGGGAGAAATGGAAAAGAACGGGGCAGAGGTGGTAGCAAGATACCTCAACATGGACCCCGGCATAGTATTGACTTTTGAACCACGTGCACGTGTTATCTGCTCAAACAAAAATAACTCAAATTTAGAACAAGTTGAAGGTACCCTCCAGGACCATCATTTCCACAAGGACAGCCCATCCTACCTGTCTGTCTGTTTTATCTGTTCTTGATGCTACCCTAGGGCCCTCCTTTGAACAGTATTACTTGAGTGGCTTGGATTCCTCTCTCCACAGAAAATTTTTTCAGACTTTGTAACCATTGAGATGGTCTTCCATGCCAAAGCAGTGGAGGTGTACTCCAGTGCCTTCCAGACCCTGGAAAGCTATGATCTGGAGCGAGATCTAGAGGTAGGTCACAAGTGTCTGTTTTCTATTGAGTGTGTGAGGTTGAATCTGATTTGGGTTCTGTCTTAATGCAAGAAATTTTTCTTGGTAACATTTTGCAATTTTTGAAAACTCACTCTGACGAACTGTTTTAGATGTCTGCCCTTGGGTGCCAAACCGAGAGGTAGAGACCTTTCTCCAGCACTGTCTGTCATCCTTTGGATATTTAAAGACAAATGGACAAGAAAAAGTGTTTCCAGACTGATTTTTGTAGTTTTGGTGCACACGTGTTTATTATCTCCTTCTAAACTGACTGAAAGGAGCTCGCATGGTGAGATACCCCTGTTGGTCTCGTCCCATCCACAGCAAAGGAGAATGCAGAAACCAAAGACACATGAAAAATAGTAGCCCAAAGGACAGAGGACCACACGAGCCCCAGTCTCCACCAGCCTGAACCCAGAGCTAGATGGTGCCTGGCTACCACCATGGACTGTCATAACAGGAATCACAAGAAAAGAGTCCCAGAGAAAGTGGGAAGACAGCCAGCCAAGTGCTGTCGAGTTAGGGTCGCCATGAGTGGGAAGACAATGTAGATCAAAACTCAGATTCATAAACACAGAGACCAAATGGGCAACTCTTGCCCCAAAGCAAGTAGCGAAGGCAGGAAGGGACAGGAAAACTAGGCAAACAGACACAAGGATCCTGTGGGGGAAAGTACAAGAGTGCTGTCATATTGCAGGGACTGCATCTGATGCCATAAAACAGTGTATGTATAAATTTTTTCAGTGAAAAGCTAACTTGAGCTGTAAACTTTCACCTAAAGCACAATTTCAAAAAAGATTCACAGCCTTGGAAATCCTATTTGGCAGTTCTGCTCTGTCCTATAGTGTCACTGTGTGTCAGAATTGAATCAGTAGCAATGGGCTTTAATCTGGTGAAAATCTAGAATGAACTGTTCTGGTCACCCTTAACACACTACTCAGACCTAGTGGTGTACAACAACCATCCTCTGTGATTATATCTTTCATGCTTGGGGTCACCCATGTCGTTGCAGACAGCAGGTCACTGGGGCTGGAGTGCTTTCAAAGGCTTCCTCACTCATATGCTTGGTGATGATGATGACTGTCATCTGGGTAGAAGACAGGCTAGAGAATCTGTGGGGCCCCTTGCTCAACAGTTCAAGACAGTAACAGAGAGCATAGACTGAGCACAGGGCCCTTCTGAGCACATAGTCCTGTGACTTCACAGGTCACATGCCCTGAAGTTAGCCTTGTCACAGTCCCCATGAGATCAGTAGTCAAACAATCCACACTAAGCCTCTCCAGGTGACCTGGGCTTCTTCACAATATGGTGACTGCTCCCCCTAGCAAGTGTCCTGAGATAGAGCTGAGACTGAGCCAGAGTCTCAGATACAGGCATCAGCTGGGACAAAGTCAGAAGCCACTTAGCATATTTCTGTCAAACTCTCTTCATTAGCAGCAAGTCACTACAGCCAGCCCACATTTGAGGGCAGGAGAATTTCACTCCACCTCTTAAAGGGAGAAATGTCAAAGAATTTGAGAACCTGCTTTAAAATCAGCACGCGGGCCTTAGTGGAGGTCACTGGGCTGCTATATTTACTCTGCACTTGGCGACTTGGCTATGTTCTTTTAGGGGTGGGGCTATTTCCAATCCAGCTACCTTGCTGTGTGGTTATAGAGGAATTATTTATCCTCACTGGGCCTCAGTTTCCCATCTATGAAAAGGAATGATAATGACCACTTTCAGGGCTTTTCTAAGGATTGTCTGAGACAACAGACAGGAAGCTTCCGGACAGCACCTGTCACAGGTGGGGTTCCATCTGTGTTAGGTATCTCTGAGCCTTTCAGTCCCACCATTTTTCCTGCCCACCGCCACTCCCTTTCTGCACTTCCCAATTGGCAGGATTTCAGAGCTAAGACCCATGGCGACTGTGGACATTGCAACGCTCGGCCCCTTGCGGACAGCAACACCTCTTCTTGTGTCTCGTGGACTCTCACTAGCCAGGTGAGCACTGATCAGGGACAAGAGGTGGTGGGTGCCAAACCCATTACAAAGTGACAGGGAAAGGATCACAGTCAGCCCAGACAGCATAACAGAGGTGGCTGAGAAAGAAAGAGGCGTTGCCGGCAGTGGGGAGCTGTTCTGGAGTCTGGGCGCGGGACTTGGCCGTGAAGCAAAACCGGGCTGCACCCCCCCAGGCGCAGTCTCCGTCCACGGCGGCTGCCTGTCTTGGGCGCCCCCTAGCGACATTCTGAAGTGTTGCCGTTTGAAAAATGGGCTCTGGAAAAGCCTTCAAAACCAAACGCGTCATGAGTGGATTCTGATTCACAGTGACCCTGTGGGACAGAGTAGAACTGCTCACTTTTTGGTTAGCAGATGTAGCTCTTGACCACTACACCACTAGGGTTTCCAAATGGGCTCGAGGTGGGTTGAATCGTTCGTACCACTCAGGGAATTGATGGGCCTCCGAATTTTTTAGATCTTAGGAAAGTAATGAGGTGTGTATGCTATGTTACATTGCAATCCCAACAACATCTGAGGAAGATGTCTGAAATCCAGCACAGGGAAACCTGTGAGCATTCAACCAAGATCCAATGAATGCATATCCAGTCAGGGTGGGTGAGGCAGGGAGCCAGACCCCAATGTGGGTGCCTGGGAGGCAAGGGCCTCATGTCTTTCTGCATAATTTCCTCTAAAGACAACAGAGGAACTACAAACCCCAACCCCAATGGCCTGTGCCCAAGACCACTGCTCCTGGGCTGTGTGATCTTGGGATGTTTCTTTCCTTCTTTTCTTAAAAAAAATATATATATATATATTTTTATTGTTGAGACTATATACAGCAGAATACACATTCATTCAAAAATTTCTACAATTCAGTAACACCGATTACATTCTTTAAGTTATGCAACAATTCTCACCCTCCTTCTCAGAGTTGTTCTTCTACCCCTTAACATAAACTGCCTCCTGAGATTCCTGTCTAATCTCTCAAATTGCTATCATAAATTCAATTCCATACAGATAAATCTTAAAAGAGCACAGTGCTCAAGGAAGCCATTCTTTACTAGTCAATCTATTGTTCGGTTTAGACCTCAGGGGCTCATTTTGGTTTAAGGTTTAAAGATTATCTCAGAGCAATAGTTTCAGGGATTCATCCAGCCTCTGAGGCTCCAAAACATCTCGACACCAGGAGAGTTTGAAATTCTATTCTGCATTTCTCCCCTTTTGATCAGGACTCTTCTATAGAATCTTTGATCAAAACAAGGAATGTTTCTTAACTTCCCTGTGCTTTAGATTCCTCATCTGCAAGGTGGTGGCTAATAATCATCCCCTCTGTGTGGGGTTGTGGTCCCAGATGAGCAAATCCCCAGGGGCGCTTGGCTGGCTGGCTATTGTTGTTAATGATATTGTTATTCTTCTTTGGAACGCTCAGAGCACCCTCCAGAACCAGAGGCAAGAAGAGGACATGAGTGAGGATGGCTCCATCAAGGAGGACATGGTGGAAGATCTCAGGGGACAGAGGCAGGAGCAAGGACTCCACAAAGAAGAGAATGTTGCCCTGTGACACTCAGAAAAACTGGGACAGCTTGAAGTCAGATGCCCTGGACTGCCCTGGACCCTCAGTGGGGGTTCTGCTAGGTAACCCTGGGCAAGTCATGTGTCTTTTGGGACACGGTCACTCATGTTACATGCTGTTCCAGGATTCCATGTGCCTCACACTGTGCCTGGCTTACAGTAGGTGGTCAATAAATGAAAAGTCTTAGTCAAATCGGGTCTGTCCTATTTCGTAGCTTATGCCGCAGAGGCCTGGTGTGTTTAAACTGTATTATTGTTGGGAGTCCCTGGGTGGCACAAATGGTTAAGAACTCACCTACAAACTGAAAGACTGGTGGTTAGAACCTATCCAGAGGCACTTTAGAAGACAGGTCTGGGGATCCACTGCAGAAAGGTCATAGCCATAAAAAACCCTCCAGAGGATAGCTCAACTCTGCAGCACATGGGATCAGCATGAGCTGGAGCTGACTTGACTGCAACTGGTTTGTTTGTTTTAGTGTTGGAAGCAGGCAAGTAATGCACAGGGCCATCTTGGGACCTAAGGGTACATCACAGAGGTCCACAGAGATCTGGCAGGCGCGGACAGCAGAAGGCAGAACAAAGTGCAGGAATGCTTAGACTTGACCAGCTGCTTCCCAGGCCCTTGGGGACACATTTGGAGGGCAAATTCCCAATGCAGCGCTGTCTCCCCACTGCCTGCTGTGCTGGTGACTGGCTGAGCTATCATGGATGTCCCTGCAAATAGATTCGGTACCCAGCACCATAAACAGACCTCTCTGTGTATGAAGGCCACATGCAGCCCCAGGGAAGTCAGATGGTTCTACATCATGGTGAGCCTCAAAGTGTAGATGTGCTCCATTTGTCACAGTAACTCCTGAATAGATCACACCAGCCTGGAGTCTCAGCAGCTCAAAGCCAGGATGCTTGCATTCCCACTGTGATGCAAGGGGCCAGGGCAAGTTCCAAATAGGGCTACATCCTCCAGCATGGCATAGAACAGAAGCTTCTCTTTCCACGGGCTTCCTAGATGATCACAGACTTTCTGCCTGGTAAGCCTGCTTCTTCGGAGAGGCCACAGTGTTTTAAACTAGGGGTACCCACACTTGGGATCACCTAGGCCTCAGCAAGCCTCCTCCCTCCTCACTGAAGGCCCTTAGCTGGGCTCTCTTCTATGTGGCCTCATGTTTCCTGGGGGCAAAGAGACATCTGCACAAGATCCAAATGCCCAGCTCAAATGGGGTAAACAGCTCTCTGATCGCAGGGGGGAAAGAGTCTCCTCCTTAAAAGTCGCTGACATAACTGCTAAGCTGGCAAATTCTGTGAGAAGTCCTCACAGATATGTTAAAACAAAAATGAAACAGACTTTTTTTTTAAGATAATTTATTTCAGTTTCCACCTTCTGACAACCCAAGGTGCAATACATATACATTTTTTTTGTTGTTCACAGGAAACAACTTTGATTTTAGCACTGTTTTGATATCTTTAACCTCAAAACTTCCTCAGCCTTACATTTTGTAGAGCATCACCTAGAGGGACACAAAGTTTCATGACTTTCATACATAAAATGCTGCTGTCATTGAACTTTACTTCTAAACTACTAAGAAGGTAATTTTGGATGCAACAATGAAAAGGTTAGATACAAGTCAAATTCAGGTGAAAAGAGAAGACAGGATGTACAGATGTCAAACAGCACTGAAAACCTCAACAGAAACCACAATTTATAACACAGGTAGCAGAGAAACCACTTTCTGACGCATTTACTTATTCTAAGGGAGTATACAGTGAACGCTAGTGGCACAGCGGTTAAAGCGCTTAAATGCTAACCAAAAGAGCTGCAGTTCAAACCCACCAGCCACTCCATGGGAGAAAGATGTGACAGTCTGCTTTCATAAAGGTTTACAGCCTTGGAAACGCTGTGGGGCAGTTCTACTTTGTCCTATACGGTCTTCATGAGTCGGAATCAACTTGTCAGTAGTGGGTGTGGTTTGAGGTTTTAAGGAGGTATACATACATTGTTTGAACTCCGAGCATTACCCAGAGTTCACGTGTCTGAATTACCTTTCTTGAGGTGTCCACCTGGAAGACTCCAATAGCCAATCCTCAGGCTGAGCTCCTGATCTCAAAGGGCTACCACCTCCCTCACTTCCTTCCCAACAGCTGCACTGACAGCCATGCTGTCAACTGCAGAGAAGATGCAAAATTGTCCGAAATCAGAATCCATCCTGATTTCAAGGTTCTTCATCTGCAATGGATGCCTTCCTTCCTATCATGCTGAGTAGGGATGGAGCCAAATGCATGTTTCCTCTTTCTCTTTTCCATGAACCTGTTAGTTCAGGAGCTAGGAGGGACCAGGCACAGTCCTCTCCCCCATTCTAGCTCAATACTAGGGGATTAACAAGGAGAACCCTCTTTCTAGTTCAAGTGCAAAACTCTGTGGGCACCCACTGGATTGCACACATGTCCTGGGGGAGGTGGATGTGGAGGTTAGAGGGAACGGGCAAAACCAGGGGGTTCTGCTTTTACTAGAAGTGATGGGGTTTCCCCTTTTTAACAATAACCACTGGGAAAGTAATGGTTATGGTAATGTGGTCATTACCAATAGCAAAAGTAACTTGGTTAAAGAGGCCCCAGTGGGAGAATGATCTCACGCAAACCCAGTGGACACTCAGGTCCCCCTCCTGAGCTCTCTTACTCATTTACTCTTTGGTGCTCCCACAGACTGGCCAAATTAGCGACACTGGCCTGAACCCAAGCAAGGGTGGCGGAGGACATGACTCCTTGTTCCCTAGGGAAGAGAACAGGCCCTGGGGTGCCTCTCATTCCTAGGGAATCTGAGTTGTATCATGTAGTGCTGACACCCAGGAACACAGAAACCTACCCAGATGTATCAAATATGCCTGGACCTCCGTATCAAAGACTGACTAGGGCTAACAAGAGCAACAGTGTTGACTGTATTCTCTGGGGTGAACAACCCAGAAATGGCTCACCCAGTGGAGATGAAGCAGCACCTACCTCTTCACAGCCACGTGGAAACAAGAATGTCCTGGGCCAATGGTCTTTGGCTGTGGCATCAAGCCCCACCTCTCTCTGAAGCCCAAATATGGCACATTCATCACTCAGGAGCATTTCTAGTCAAAGGCGAATGGTTTCCCCTTTGCTGTAAAATCAGCTGAAAGCTTTCCAAGTGGAACATGTCTCCAAGAATCATAAAAAGTAATAAGCAATTTACAGCAATAGTGGATGAGACAACTGAGTCATAAGACAAACAGTGGAACAGGATTAAATGGCAAGGTGGGGGGAGGGAAACTACAGGGGTCTGGAGAGATCAAAGCCAAGTGAAGAGACCTGTCTTAGACCAGGCACTTGCAGGCCCTCGGCCCAGCCTCCACCTCACTCCGGAAAAGGGTGTCCCTCCTTCTCTCTTCTGTGACATGGATCCTAGTTTTTTTTTAAGTCCTCTTTTGTCAAGCTCTCCACTGTTCCAGGCAAACTAGCTGGCTCCCTGGCTGCCCAGTTCTCCAAAGCTTTAGGCAATCTGGTAATGAAGTGACCTAACTATGTAGACCAACTAGTTAATGTGCTGTAACACCCAGGAAAGCTAGGCTTGAGGCTCATAGCTTTGAACTTCTAGTTAAGGTAACTGGGTTAGATCAGAACCTTCTATAAACTCCTCCGTGATACGAACTCTGAGCACATTCTCACAAAAGGAAGCCGGAGTGAGAGATTCTCTAGTGTGACAAATTAACCCTTATGACACTGTCCACGGAGAAGCAAATCCTAGAGCTACTGCCTCTATTTGTGTGAATGACCTCCATAGTACAAGAGCTGGGAGAAGTGAGCTGTAGAGACTACTTGGTTTCAACTCAAGGGGAGGAGAGATGCAGAAGACAAGGCAGTAACAGGGCTGCGGGTGAGTGCCTTTGTCTGGGCTGTGGTGCTGGTTCTAAACTCAACAGGTACTCTTTGGATCAGTCTGAACATCTAAGGCCTTGGCCTGGGGATAGAATGCAGGAATTGGACCCATCTTTCAAGCCTCTGTCTTGTAATTTCATAGCTCTTCAGCCCATTTTCTTCCTGTTTTTGACAACAGAACATAGGACACTCCATTTCATCATACAAATAACCACACAAATAACCATACAAATAACCATACATACATGCCTCATATGCAATCTGGAGAGTAACACAGCTTCTCTTAAATATCTATAGGATTGCTAAAGTGATAACAAAGGCTAAAAATGTACAAGGCCACATCTCACACTGTACTGTTTCCAAAGCAAGAAATTTTTAATTTGAGAGAATTCTCTGGATTTGGCTTACTGAGACCCCCATAGCCCTGAAGGTCAGACAGCAGAAAATCTGAACCACCAACGCTCAGGACAGGACATCAAAGCCCCTAGCTTTGGACACTCCCTGCTAGGACTGGAAAGGTATCCTCTTGGATATCACCTGACATTTCCTGCATTGAATCTGCAGTTCCTGTATTTACAGAAAGTGTTGTTTTAACCTATAACACTGTGTGTCCTTGCTGGCACACATGGATGTGAAATCTCTGCCCGCCTGGTCCACAAGACTGTTTCTAGGATCTTTCTGCTCGCCGACATAGGGGTCTCTCATTTCTGCTCTGGTGGGGCTTACGGTAAAGAGACAAAGTTGCATGAAGGAGAGAGGCAAGCTGTCAACCTTCTTCTAGGGACACCATGCCCTTCCTGGCAACAGTGGCCAGACGCACTTCGAGAGCTAGCCACTCAGCCACAGCCACTGCCAAGAGGAAACAGCAGGCAGCATCACTTCTTGGCTCTCTGTCCCCATCAAAGGGCTTGAATTCTCTGTGGGAGCTTTGCCACCTGGGGCTTAACAAAATAGGTAACACTTCTATGAGTCAGGTTTGCCTTAGCCTTTAGGAGCTGGACCTGCAAAAACAAGGAGTGACGGGGGAAAAAACCTTTCTTGTACTTCAATTGCTATTTCAAGAGGTCTAGATGGAGGGATAAAAAAAGATTATCAAGGTCACATTTGAAAGTCAGAAATTGCCTTAAAGTGCTTGGAAAAGCCAGAAGAAGTCCAAGTTGTACTCCCTTTGGAAGGCTGTACTGGTCCTGGCTCCAGCCCATCCTGCGTGGGCAGGAATCACCGGAACCCTGGACAGGGTCTCAGAATCTATTTTTTTCTCCAGAATTCAGACCAAATCAAAACTCATGTACAAAAATGTTATATATACAAAGGTAAGTCTTTCGGGCACCTTAAAGTCTTAATGCATCTTAGTTACTACTATAACTAATTTGACCACAAGAGAGCCAAAGAGAGGGCCTATCACCAGTGCTGTGGGCTTTGACAGAGCACTTGTTTACAGCAGAGGGAAGTTAGCTGGAGGGAGCATGGGGGATAGTTAAATGCCTCATCCTGAGGAGACACAGGAGAGGAGGGGCCTGCACACCCACTACCTTGCTATTGTTTTTCTAAAACCCATTTAGTGGAGACATCATGATTTGAGGGACCTAACGGTAAGGGTTCCATCCTCTGAGATCTGCCCCACCTGCTTAAGGGCCTTGCAGGCACGCTGAAATATACACAGGTGCACACACATGTGGTACCATGAGTAAACATCAGCCTCCCTGCCAGAGCTCCAACTCTGTTCTCTGGGCAGCTGTACTTCATGTCACCAAATGCCCAAAATGCATGCTCCAGAGAGCCACCACCTCCTGTTCTTCCCTGCTGAGCACCAGCTGGGTACTGGAATGTCAGCATCCATTTGTTATGCTCACAGATGAAACACTGATTTAATCTGATGGAGAGCAGAGTAGGTGGGAGGGAGAAAGGGGGAGATGGGAGATGAGAGCCCCTCACAGCCTACTCCAAGGTCAGAAGAGTATAGGGCAGCAGGCAGAGGGGGTATTTACCTGGGGCATGGGCAGGCACAGGCTAGGGAGCTGGTGGGCCTGGTGCTGACTGGTGGCCTGCAGACCAGCCCCTCTGACTGTTGTGGCTGGGACAAGCCCCAGACAGTGAGATGAGGTGGAGGGACTGTCAGCAGAACACAGAGGAGAGTGGTAACTGTGCAGCTGTGTCTTCCAGGGACCATGGTTGGAGGTGTCCAGCGCTCAGGCTTTGGATAAAGGATGCACTCGATGACAAGCCATGGGCAATGCTCCCCAGAGTACCTCTGCCTGCTGCCCTGCCCCTGTTAGTGTAACCCTGAGCATGGACTTTTCTGTCCTTTTGGAAAAAATAAAAAAGAAGTACTGTCTGGTTTTAGGAAGGGCACTGTTCTGCAGCTTCTAAAGAAATGTCTCTTTCCTGTGTCTCTTGCACAGGTCAGAAAACCCTGCTTCTCCTGGGGAGCTGTGGAACTTATTCAGCATCAAGGAAGCTGCTGGTTGACCAAGCACATGTCACATGGTTAATGCCACATGGATCCTGTGATATCACTGGTGCGATTTTCATTCGAAAGGTCCCCTAGCTGGGGCCCAGTTCTGCTGCTGCATCCTCTCACAGTCTCCCTCTAAAATAGAAAGTGTTTCTCTCCACAAGCTTCCTGTGATTGCTGGTTCCTGTCCTTCAGGGACAGAGCAAGCACCTACCAAGGAGCAACACTGAAAGGGTCAACACCCTCTCCCCAGCTCCCCCAGAGGTCTGTGTGGATTAGGTGGCCTACACCCCAAGATGGGGCCCTTGGTCTTCAGCATTGCCTGACAGTGCCTTCCTCCACGGGACTGCTGCATGCTGGCCGCTCCTGCCCTCCAATGGCATCCGCTCTCACCTACATCCTGAGCCACCAGCCCTCTCTGCAGCAGTCTCTCCAGCAGGGTTGGCAGTGACGTGCCTTCCCCCTTCTTCCCTTCATCTCATAAGCCTGATGCTCAGGTGGAGTCACGTTGGCTTTAGCCCTACAGTCCGAGGGCATTTTGGCACACGGATGGGGAATACAGAGAGAGGAGAGAGGTGAGCGTGGCCACCAGGTTCTTCTAATGGCTAGTTCTAGGGCAGCGGGGCAGCTCTGCACACTGCTGATGTCATGCAGGGTTATCGAGGGTGACAGCCAGTTGCTGGGCCTGAGAGAACAGCGAGCACCCTCCGTCCTCTGTGATGGGTGCTGTGCAGCAGCCTCCTGTAGGCTACTCAATGGCCATCTGCTCAATATGGTCACTGAGCAGCTTGTACTGCTCTGGAAGAGAAAACAACATTATTTCTTGGTGCTGGACAGGTCTGTCCTCCTCTTCTGACAAAAGGTCACTGCAAATTAAGGCTCTCACAGGGAGCAGTGAAGACAGGCAGTTCACTCACTCATACTGTTTCCCCAGGCAACCCCAGCACCCATGTTAGCTAAACATTAGGGAGCGGACAGGGCTGAACCGCAACATGCTGGATTAATGCACTGCCCTATTTGCCAACACAATGGGTGCGACGCATGAACTTGATGGCCCCGGGTTCCTGGGAATCAGGGACACGTGTTCATATACAGGTGATGTTACAAATGATGTTAGACTAGCCACCGTCCATTGCTATCAAGTCAATTCTGATTCACAGTGACCTTACATGATACAGTAGAACTTCCCCGTAGGGTTTCCAAGGCTGTATGTAAATCTTTATGAAAGTCAATTGCCACATCTCTCTTCCACAGAGTAGCTCATGGGTTCAAACCGCCAACCTTTCAGTTAGCTTCAGAGCACCTTAACCACTGCACTACCAAGGCTTCTCATGACTATTAGGGAGATACAAACCAAAACCACAAGATACTACCTCACCCCCACCTCTATCAGAATGGCAATGATCAAAAAATTGAAAACAAAGAAGATCAATTTAACTGGACTCCAACATAAACTGAAAACTCTTCTAATCTTAACCCAACATTGCAAAGATAAAGCAGCAGGGTCAGAGGTCTGGGGACCGTGCTCTCAGGTGACACTGTGGCCAATTGGTATAATTAGCCTATTGCTAAGTGAGTCTTCTGCACCCCATATTGGTGAGTGGCATCTGGGGTCTTAAAAGCTAGCAAGCTGCCATCTGAGGTACACCAAATTGTCCCAACTCATCCAGAACAGATGAAGAACAATGAAGACATGAGGGAAAAAGAGACCAGGAGACACAGGACCCATGTGAATGGGTGACTGTATCAACATATGACCAGAAGAACTAGATGGTACCCAAATACCAGCAAAGACAGCCGTGATGGGGCACACAATGTCAAGTCCCAGTGGCAACACAAGAGAAAGAATGCACCTCAAGAACTCCACTAAAAAAAAATTGATGGCCTGGCAGCCTGGGGGTTCTCCTGGGAGCACGGTCCCTAAAACAGCTGCTGCCCCTGACCAGAAAACATTACTGAGGTCAACTCTCCATACAGGAATGGACTGGACTCAGGGACATAATGTGTGTACTTTATGTTTCTACGCATCTATAGGATGCTGTCCTACTGGTCTCTTACTAGAAGGGAGAGGAGAGGATGGACAGGAGGGGACAGGAGATTGTTAAGAGGATGTGACATACACAGAATGACAAGGAGGAATGTGCTGTCACTGTGCAAGGAGAGCAGAAGGAGCTGCAGATAGGCGGGCATGCATATTTAATTTGGATTGTATACTTTCACTTAATCACACACACACACACAAAAAAAAGTTAAAGGAACAAAAAAATGGAAAACAACAGGTGTTGGCAAGGTTCTAGAGAAACAAGAACCCTTATGCACTGCTGATGGGAATGTAAAATGGTACAGTCACTGTGAAAAACAGTTTGGCAGTTTCTCAAAAGGTAGAACATAGAACTACCAAATGACTCAGTAATTCCAATCCTAGGGATGTACCCCAAAGAAGTTAAGTCAAGAATGTCAACAGAAACCTGCATACCAACACTCACTGCAGCATTTTTCACGACAGCCAAAAGGTGGGAATAACCTAAATGTCTATCAACAGATGAATGGATAAACAAAATGCGGTGGATACATACAAGGGACTACTCCCCAGCCATAGAGACAGTCTTATGCATGCCACAACATGATCCTTGAAAACATCATGCTGAGTGAAATAAGTCAGTTGCAAAAGGACAAATTCTGTATGATCTCACTCATATGAAATAAGCAACATTAGAAATCAAAGATTATTAATGCTTATCAGGGGTTGGGGAACAGGAAAGGAGGAAGATTTTTCCTTAAGGGGCATTGAAGATTTGTTAATGGTGATGGAATAATTTAGAAACAGATCATGAGAATGGCTGCACAGCATGAAGAATACAGTCACTGAATTATACATGCAGAAACTGTTGAATTGAAGAATGTTTTGCTGCATGTATTTTCATCATAATTAAAACAAAAACAAGCCCATGGAGTACAGTTCTACTCTGATATACTCTGTGAGTCAGGGTTAACTGGGCAGCCGGTTTGATTTGGGATAATGCATAAGGGTTTCCATACGTTTCAGAAGCTGACCTCAGCAACAAAGTCCCTTTTGTTACAGAGACTGAAGACTTCTAGAAAAATCTCAAGATTCCTCTGCTTTTTCTCCCTCCTATGGGGGCAACTTATGGCCAGAGCTTGATTATTTACAAGTTCAGAGCCTGAGCCTGAATTATATGTTTATCTTTGGCCCTGTTTGTAAACACTGAAGAAGCAGGCTCCCCCTCAAACCACCCTTGGCAAATCTGACCTGGCAAAAATGTTACTCCAAATAGAATGAGAAGTGTTCCAAGCATTTAAGTAGACACAGGGAAAGAAAGGATTCCCTGGGTAGTATAAATGGTTAAAGTGCTCGGCTGCTAACCAAAAGATGGGAGTTCGAGTCCTCCAAGAGGTGCCTAGAAAGAAAGGCCTGGTGATGGATTTCTGAAAGATCAGCCACTGAAAAACCATGAAGCAGAGTTCTATCCTGACACATATGGAGTTGCTGTGAACTGAAGTCAACTTGACAGTAACTGGTACTAATAGTGAAAGAGAAGAGAAGTGATCAGCATCAACCAAATGGCTTAATGTCACATTTTCACTTAAGATAGGTCTACTGCTTACAGCAGGGTGGGACTCTCCAGTATGCAGAGACTTGTCCCTAAAATTATAGCCTGTCTGCTTCTAGCCAGCAGAACTCTCACCTTCATCCAGGTTTCCAATCACAGCCTGCTTCTTCAGAAAGTCATTGCACAGTTTCTTGTTCAGTCCGAAAGCCAGCATGTTGTGCATGAATGTGCTGGGGGAGAAACACCCATGAGCAATCACCCTCCTGCCTCCCAAGGAGAGGAGACCTGGGAAGCTGGTCCCTTTCTTCCAGGTGCCCCATATACAGCTGCCCGAAATTGTTAGCAACAAATAAAAATAAATTGTTACCTAATTAGCCAGCCAACAACTCTCAGTGCAAAACCACCCGCTGCCAGGTGCTATGTTAGGAGGCTACATTAATTAGGAGCTGGAATTGAGGCCAAATATAATTAACTATGTGCTTCAGAATAAACACATCATGATCAGTGACACCGTGTCACCAATGTGTTCCATTATAATGGACAGCTGACACCAAAAGTCTGGATGGAGTGAGACCTCTCTGTGCTTGAGACTCCTGTGCCAGAGAGGCAGGTAGAGGGTGGTCCTGTTCCCACTCCCCTGTGTTTGCTTCCTGTGCCCCCACATAAGCCACACAGGAAATTCCATTGATTGGGCCACTACCACAAAACCTAGGCATTGATCACGGTGCCTCAACATTGCCTGCCAGAATTCTAACTCTGAACAAGGCAGGCCTGTGATCCTCTGTATAGTGTGGGGCCTAACCAGAAAAGAGTGCAGGGCTAGCTACGGCCTCGCTGGCCCTTACCCCAGCTGTCCAAAGGTGATATTCTCGTTGAACCGCAGGCTGTCATCGCGTTCCTCCTGGGTCATGTGGCACCATTTCTCCCTGCAGGCACAGGAGTGAAAGGACAGGAGTGTTTAGGAAATGCCACCTGCACCCACCACTCACCCCAGCTTGATCAACAGGTACAAAAACATCAACTCAGAAAGAATTCATTGTGCTTTTACATTTAAGCTACAAGAACTCATCTGACATTCTGTCCAAAGGGCCCAAATACAGATTTATGTCATTCTTTGTAAGATGCAGCTATCCAAATACTAACATGATCTCAATGGGACTGGAGATCTGTGCGTGGAGGATGCCAAGAGAGTCTTTAGAAAGCAACACAGTCAGCCATGTCCTATCTTTGGGTGAAAGGATGGGAGGTCAAGGCCCCATGTCACAGAGGTGATGCTTCCACAGAGGAAAGGAACCTGCCTGGGGTCAAGAACCTGGGAGAAGGCGCTCAGCCTCTCACCTGAGTCTCTTTGGTGTGGTCTGACTATATGGTCACCTGCTGCATCCTTGGGCCCAGCTGCAGGGCCTAGGTGGCCTGGGAACCAGGGGAGGCTGGAAGGGTTCTAGGCCACACTTCTCTTCTACCAGGCAGACAACTCTGCCCTCACCCTTCTCATGGCCTTATCCACTGATGCCTACTGTCCACCCCATGGCTTCAGCCCTTATGAAAGGGATAAAACCTACAGTCCTCTTGCTAGCCCTCTCAACACTCCCCCTGGGTCTGCTACAGAGACTCTAAAAACAGAGTGCTGAAATTCCAGTGAGAAATTAATGGTGTGGGGAGGTGGTGTCATGGTTGAAGGTACTAACAGGGAGACTATCTGAAGAACTAATCTAACTTTATGTTTGTGGTAGGGAGACACTAGAAAGCAGAGAATTTACAGTGGGGACAGTGCTTCATGGAGCATATGCCTTCCACAGGCTTAAAGAGAGCAGTGTGAATTCTTAACATTTCCACAAGGACAGATACTGCTGCCCTGAGTTACAGCACTTCTTCCATCAGCTCACTGCAGTGGATCAGTTCGAAAGTCAGTGCTTTCTCCTCCTTGTCCCAATGGCACTTGTGGGCTATCCTCATTCCTGCACCTTCCTTGGTGTAATGACAAACACCTGGTCCCCTTGGAATACAAATGACACTGTGTCTATGTGTAGGAGCAAGGCAGACACTGAAGCTCATTTAGCACATTTCCCTCTAAAAATAAAACTCTGGATGGGTGATGTTGACTGAAAAAGGTTAAGAGAAAGATAAAAGAAAAGTAAAGAGAAGAGAGTATGAGGGAGTGAGGGTTTGGGGATAATGGAGAAGCCAGAGGAAGAGAAACAAGAGAACATAAATTCTTAACTCATCTCTACCCTCCTGGCCCACAGGATGTCATTGGTACTGCTACAGTTTAGCAGGGGGGGGCATGGGACACCAGAAGTGTGACACTGGTGGGGAGTGTCTGCCAGCCTCATCATAATGATAACACGATAATGCACAAAAATACCAAGAATATACCTACAGGTGCTTTGCTAAGTCCCATCGCACTTTCCCTACCCATTCGTTCTCCACATTCACCCCCAGGATTGTGCAGGTTCCACATTCCCACACCTCCGCCAGGGCCACTGCATATGGCCAGCTGGGTGCTGCACAACTCCAAACCACACGGAAGTGCCACCCTGCAGTGGTGTGCAGTAGCCTCTCCCCCACTCTTCTTGACCCTGGTGAGGAAATGATTCTCTTTCTTATTTTGGCTAGAACTCTAACTGGGACACTTATCATGGCCTCTGAAGAAAGGTGTCATTATCAATTCGGAGAGTCTAGCGATCCCTACAATCAAATCAGTTCCTCAGATCTGAGTTCGACATTCAATACTGTCCAATGTCTAATAACATATAGTGAACTGAACATGGGTCTAACTTGCTAACGTGGAAATTTGTATGTGACTAACAGCTTGCTGAAAGGAAAACCTAACAGAGATTTCATGAAATGGCATCTTATTGTCAGTAAGTGTTACCCCAAAAAAGAAATAATGTTGGAGCCATGAGCCTGACTAGGGATCTGGGTTCACTCATTCTTCCCCACCCAAGTCCTGCTGGGTGGGACACTCATCCCTCTCTTTGGGTGAGGCTCGGGCACTTGTGGGTGTCTCAGGGCAGGTCAGAGATATGGTGACTGTGTGGTACCCTGTGCGGTCAGGTGACTTCTGCTCTCAGACTAGGATACCCATGAGGCTAAGGGAGCCAGCTGTCCCTTTGGCAGGGCCCAGAGCAGTTCCCTTTCCTGTCAGCAGTCCCAACCAGCCTGGAAGAGAAGCTTGTTCCTGTCTGGACCAGTGCTAACTGTGCTAAGAAGCTTTGTTCCTGGAGGACTGGCTACTTCCATTATCACCCAGGTAGACTGTGGGGACTTGTTTTGTTGTTTAAAGTAGACATTTACCATACCTAAATGTTTCTTTTAAGACCACAACCATTAAAACGCTACATAAGAAGTAACAATAAGCATAATAAACACGTCACTGATTACAGGAAACTTGCTGGAAAAAAAAATCATTGAATTAGAAACTATAATTTGCATTGGCAAGCTTACAACTCTAAAAATGGATCACAAATGATATCTCACAAAAACAAAGCTTAACTAGGAGGATAAACTAAGATTTCCCTAACAATCGTGGAGAATTATCTTCTTCCCTTACTTAGAGGGACCTCTTATGGCTAGTAGACAGATTTCTGCCCCTTTGA
This sequence comes from Heterohyrax brucei, assembly GCA_028571685.1. NCBI lineage: Eukaryota > Metazoa > Chordata > Mammalia > Hyracoidea > Procaviidae > Heterohyrax > Heterohyrax brucei. The sequence continues at coordinate 37,932,548 of CM053161.1, forward strand.
AGAGCAGACACTCGTACAGAACAAGCCCCTGATGCCTACTGTCCACCCCACGGCTTCAGCCCTTATGAAAGGGGTAAAACCTACAGTCCTCTTGCTAGCCCTCTCAACACTCCCCCTGGGTCTGCTACAGAGACTCTAAAAACAGAGTGCTGAAATTCCAGTGAGAAATTAATGGTGTGGGGAGGTGGTGTCATGGTTGAAGGTACTAACAGGGAGACTATCTGAAGAACTAATCTAACTTTATGTTTGTGGTGGGGAGACACTAGAAAGCAGAGAATTTACAGTGGGGACAGTGCTTCATGGAGCATATGCCTTCCACAGGCTTAAAGAGAGCAGTGTGAATTCTTAACATTTCCACAAGGACAGATACTGCTGCCCTGAGTTACAGCACTTCTTCCATCAGCTCACTGCAGTGGACCAGCTCGAAAGTCAGTGCTTTCTCCTCCTTGTCCCAATGGCACTTGTGGGCTATCCTCATTCCTGCACCTTCCTTGGTGTAGGCAGAGGAGAAGCTGCTTCTTCCTGGCACTAGCTAAAGGGGTGTAGTGGGCTGGTGCCTGCCAGGCATGAAGTTCTGCAGAGAGTGGTTCCATCTGAATGGTCCCAACCCACTCACATACCAGAACCTGAAACTACTTAGAAGAGATTCGCTTTGGGCAGTTCTCTGTCCTTGCTCCATATTAATGTTCAGTGCATGTGTGGGGCTGGGTGGGGAGAAGAGATAGTTAGAAAGTTGTTTCTATAAGACATTATGATATATTATATATACACATATGTTTAATAAAGTTTGAATCCTTTTCCAGTTTCCTTTAGTCATTTACCAAGTTTTTAGCTCTAAACATTAGCAACTCCAAAATACCTGGACATGGAATGTTTTCCTCACTTCAGTCACATCCTCCACACTTTAGTTGGTCTACGTGGGCAAACCCATCACTACATATGACTCTAAAGCCCTCACTCTTGGGGCCTGACTTCCCTCCATGCCCAGGGCAGTCAGACCCCACAGTGGGCTCACATGAAACGACTCCATTCTAGGGCCTTGTCTTGAAAGGAACCCCTCATAAATCTCAGGTCACCACACGGCTAGAAGACAAAGAACAACATCCTCTGCTGGCCCCATCACCGCATCACTGTGGCTCCCCTGGCCCAGCATGACATCACAGAGGCTGAGGCCTAGCTGCGAGCATTGCTGGGAAGAGATGGGAGTGGCTGGTTGAGAGCTTGCCTTGCTCACATCTGAAGCAGACTCCCCCACCCATACTCTCTCCCTCCCTAAGTCACCCTGTGCTTCCTGTTGGAGCCAGGAGTCATACGTGATTTCTACTTCCAAGTCCTCTGGTCTTGGGGTGCTCCCACCCTGCTGTAGCCACTGCAGAGTCACCAGCACCACCAGATGCCCATGCTTAGGTTATGTCTTCTGCAGTGGCTCCCACGCACTGCCCCCACCCTCTTTGGCCCTGAGTGACCCCATAGCACTAAAAAATGGAACGAAGTCACAGGGACACACACACCTCTTCTCCTCCTCCTCTCCAGCCTTCCCTCTGGAGCGGCAGCAGAAACAGGTAAACAAAGAACATATCAAAGTCATGCAAGATAATGTGGATGGGAAAGAGAACAGGTGAAAGGGTGACAGCAGCATAGGCAGGGAGAGAGAGACACAGAGGGAGACAGGGATCTGAAGTCAATTCACTTTCTAGAAGTGTGGAAACTAACAAGAGCAAAACCCCACTGACCTGTAAGCATCTGAGCATCTCTGAGACATTTTTTCTTTTTATCCTGCAGAGTACACCATTCTCTCTCTAGAGTCATTTGAGATAGAGTATCAGTGTCTTTCCTACCCTAATACCTCATCCCCGTAAGGGCATTAACTGCCCCCCAAAACAAAGTTCACTTAAGATACTCTCAAATGTTGGCATCCTAAGGTCTTTATGCAAAAGGCAGTCATCTACTTTCTCTCCTGCCAGGGAAAAAGATGAAAGGCTCTCCCACACTGGAGGATGGGCTTCATTTTATGAACGGGGAAACTGAGGTTCCTTGAGGTTCAGAGACTCTTCAAAGCCACACAGTAAGCAGGGCCAAGAAGGGGACCCAGGGTGGCCCTGTCGAGTCTGGGTCCCCCACTGGAGACTGCTGTTCCTTTACTCGCTGCCATATGACACAGTAGAAACATCTTGCTATGGCCAGAGAGAGAACCAAGCACCTGCCCTGCGCATTAACGCCAACCCTCCCTGCCGCCACACACTTTTCCAAGAAAGCTTACAAAGGGGTATCTTCACGAGGCCAAACAGCCCTGGTCGAGGCTAGAGCAGCAGCATTTCCACTGCAGTTCCCTCTGAAGCAGTCTAGGTAGCTGCCAGCATCCCCCCTTCAGTTCTGCTGCAGGGGCTACCTCGGCCTTCTGACTTCACGCAGCAGGTAAGCAAGGGATTCGAGGGCCCTGGTGGCTCATTCACTGGGACTATGCGTTTTTCAGGAGGGTCAGGCCAATTCATGCCAGTGCCTGGGACAGAAAGCACTCATGCAAGCAATTCCCCCACCCACCAAGCTGCACACCCCAGGACCCTCAGGCAGCTTGCAGGGTGCCAGGGCTAACAGAGGTTGAAGAAAAATAGATACATATTGACTCAGCCATTCTTCTGCTTCCTCTTCATAAGCAGGAAAATAGAGCCAACTCTCTGGCCCTCTTTCCTGAGGCCAAGTACACTGCACCTGGCTCCTACCTGGTGGTGGGAGACCGCTTTCTCCTCTCACAATGGACGGCATCAAAAAAGGCGGCATTCCAGAACCTCAGGGTGTGCCTACAGACAGAGACAGGAAAGACAGGTCTCAGGTCCACCTTTCCCGAACCTGTATATCAGTGAGCACGAGGCTTTACCCTATATACAGGTGGCTCCCTGGGGCTCCAAGCACAGGAGCAGTATTGGCATCTGCATGTCTCCCTTAAGAGAGAAGGCAAAAATGGGGTGGAAAAGCATAACTTCAACTAAAATGAGGATGAGAACAGAGCTGGTAAGCCTTGGGATCATTGGGATGGAACTAAATGATGCAGAGGTAGGTGCTCTCTGCCTCTCTGTTCAGCTGAGACCCCCTAAGAGGAAGCAGAGGATTTGTGGAGAGACCTGAGTTTCCAGAATAAGGTCTGATAATCATAAATGGGATTGACAGGGACACACCTTGAGCAGAGAGAACAAACAAGTTTACGGGGATACAAAAGTAACAAAAATTCTTCTTAAAGATCAGGGGATGGCAAACTATGGCCTACAGGCCAAATCCGGGACACTGTATTTCTGTAAATGTTTCACTGGGGCATAGCCATGCACATTCATTTACACACTGCCTGTGGCTGCTTTGGGGCTACTTCAGCAGGCTTGAGTAGCTGTGGCAGAGACTACGTGGCCTGCCAAACATAACATGCCTACTCGCTGGCTCGCCACAGAAAAAATTCATCGGCCCCTCTTCCAGATGAGAAGACAAAGGGCAAGCCAAAGGCTTGAGAAGCAAGCCAAACCATTCAACACACAGGCAGGTTGGCTTTTCCCTTCTCTCTGTTTCTACCTCAGCCTGGCCTCATTCAAGTGCTCTGTTCTTCTCAGAGTCTTCCTGACAAATCCCTGAACTCCTGAGGCCTTCCTGGCCACACTGCTCACAAGGCCCCCTCTCTAACATGGGAAATTCTATTACAGCTAGTCTGGGACCTCTGAGGCCAGGAATACATCTCACACCCCTTTGAAAACCAGGAGAGGGTATAGCACCTTACTTGTGAGTAAACACATACTAAAATACAGTGATGTGAGGTCTCAGAGTTATGAAAATATCACAAATGATCACCTGCAGAACAGGAGAGTAAACAGTGGTCCCCTGACCATGGGCCTCTCACTTCAGCTCTGTGACTTCCCTTTTATATATATACATAACAGCTGTACTGAGTGCCCTAGTTAGTTATTTAATGCTGCTATAACAAACACCACCACAAGTAGGTGGCTTTAACAAAGTGAAGTCTATTTTCTAATAGTTTAGGAGGCTAGAAGTTTGAATTCAGGGCACTGGATCTAGGAGAAGGCTTTCTGACCCTGTCAGCTCTAGGGTAAAGTCTTTGTCTTTTCAGCCTGTTTTCAGGCTCCTTTGAATCTTCATGTGGTTTGGCATCTGTCTTTCCCATCTCTGCTTCTTTCACTTGCTCATTTAATCTCTTTATGTCTCAAAAAAGAGACTGACTGAAAACACACCCTACATTAGTCCTGTCTAACTAACAAAGATACTAATTCCCAAATGGGTCAATAACCACTGGCGTAGGGAAAAAACAAACGCATAGCTGTTGAGTATTCTGACTCATAGAGACCCTATAGCACAGAGTAGAAATGGCCTGTAGAATTTCTAATTCTGGTGGACTTGAACTGTCAACCTTTTGATTAGCACCTGTAGCACTTACCTACTATGCCACTAGCATTTCCCATAGACATGAGGGGGACACAATTCATTCCATAACATTTCACCCTTTGCCTTTCAAAAATCCATGTCCTCACTGTATATCAAAAACATGCACTCCATCACATCACCCTCAAATTCTTAAATCAACTTCAAGTCCAAACTTCATCCTAGAGCAAAATTCATCTTCATCTGTGAACCTGTGAAACCTAGAATACAAGTTATCTGCTTCAGGTGCAAGGCAGACATTTCCATTACAAATGAGAGAAACTGGAATGGAAGATAGAACAATGGGCACCAAGCAAGTCCAAAACACAGCAGAACAATTTACATTAGTTCTCAAGGCTTGAAAATAACCCTCTGGTCTTTGGAACCATCTGGGCAAAGGCCTGCCCTCTAGACTTTGGATGTTGGCCATACCCTCTGGATTCTGGGTGGAGGCCCCTTGGCCCTAGGCTTCAGCTCCACCTTCCAGGCCCTCTGGGACAGCAACTTGGCTCCCTCAGCTTTGGGTGGCCCATTCTCCTAGCCCACTTGAGTGGCAAGCCCATTCCCTTTGTACCAGCATGCCCCATTCTTCTGCCCTTTGAGCATGACACCACTACCCCCTCAGCTTTCAGTAGGTAATCCATCCCCCTGGCACAGCTTAGGGGTAGCCCCACATTACAGATCTGGGTGAAGATGGTGAAGATTCGACTCTTTGAAACCCAGGAAGCTGTGGCGCCACAACTTTGAAATCTAAGAAACCATGCCCTTTGAAACTAGAAAGACTTGGCTTCCCATGTTCCTTCCAACAGTTCTGCTGATCTCCAGGCAGTTCCAGGAATGATCTTTTTCTTTTCTTGGAGGACAACAGATGTAGCTCCTTTGGCCTGTTTCCTGCCTATAGAATTCCAAAAGGCAGACAGCCTTCTTTCTTTTCATTCTACCTAAGCTGATGGTTTTTCTGCTGTGGTACCTGATTAGATTTGTGACGCAAAGGCTTAATCTCTTTAATAAAGGATTGTGTAGCCATGTCCTTGGTGAACATTCTAGGGCATATGTCCTTAGTCTGAACAACAGAATTTTCCAAATCTTTAACTTCTGTTTTCATTTTGTCAGTTCATTTTTAAGTTCATCTCTTTCCACTTCTATGTTACTGTAAGTGGCAAGAAGTAACCACACGGCCCTTTAAGATCTTGCTTAGAAATCTCACTGGCCAGATATTCGAGTTCATCACTTACAGGTTCTACCTTCCACCAAACACTGAAACATAATTTAGACAAGTTCTTTGCCAATGCACAAAAAGCACTGTCTGTCCTCCATTGTTCAATCACATGTTCATCCTTTTCTTTTAAAGTCTCACCAGAAGCACAGTTAACACCCACATTTCTGGAAACACTCTGTTGCTGGTGCCACGTGTATTTTCTAAGATGACAGCAACTTTATAGGTCTTCTCACTTCCTTTGAACTCACCAGAATTGCCTTCGATCATACTTCTACCAGTGGTCTCTTCAGGGCCACTTAGTCTTTTACTAATAGGCACCTTAATACTCTTTAGCCTCCAGCCATCATCCAACTCTAAAACAGCTTATACATTGTATGTATTTGTTAGAGTACCACCTCAACTCTTCTGGTACTAAGTTCTATGTTAGCTATCTCATGCTTCTGTAACAGAAATATCACAAGTGAATGATTTAAACCAGCAGAAATGTATTTTTTTTGCAGTTTAGGAAGCTAAAAGTCCAAATTCAGGGTACAGGCTCTAGGAGAAAGCTTTCTCTCTGCTGGCTCTAGAGGAAGGTCCTTAGCTCTTCTGAGTTTCTGCTCCTGGGCAATCTCCATGTGGCTTGGCATCTCTCATCCCCCATCTCTGCTTCTTTCACTTGCTTGTTTAATCTCTTTTATATCTCAAAAAGAGACTGACTCAAGAACACCTAACACTAATTCTGTCCCATTAACATAACACATATAACCCACTTCCAAATGGGATTACAGCCATGGGCATAGAGTCTAGGATTTACGTATTTTAGGGGAACACAATTTAATCAACAACACTGAGGTATAATTAATATACCATAAAGCTCACCCTTTTAAAGTGTACAATTCAATGTTTTTTTGGCATATTCACAATGCAGTATGACCATCATCACTTTCTAATTCCAGAATATTTTTATCACCCCAAAAGAAAACCCTATTCTCATTAGCCCCTGGCAACCACTAATCCACTTTCTTTCTCTATGGATTTGCTATTTTGGATATCAGTGGAATCATACAGTATATGATCTTTTGTGTCTGGCTTATTTTGCTCAGACAATGTTTTAATATTTTCAAGGTTCACTGTATTATAGCATGTATGTGAACTTATTCTTTCTGTGGCCAAATAATATTCTAAATAATAATCAATTGATGGGTACATCAGCTGTTTCTACTTTTAGGCTACTGCAAATAATGCTGCTATGCACATTGGTGTACAAGTTTTTGTGTGGACATGTGACTTTCATTTCTCTTGGGCATATACCTAAGAGTAAAGTTGCTGTGGTAACTCTGTGTTTAGTATTTTGAGGAGCTGTCTGCTTTCCACAGCAGCTGCACCATTTTACAATCCCACCACTGCACAGGAATGTTCCAATTTCCCACATCTTCATCTACACTTGTTATTGTCCATCTATTTCTAGACATCCTAGTGGGTGTGAAGAACCTTCATTTTTATGGGAAACACAAGAGCTAGCAAGTGATCCTGGGAGAAAGTGGTTGCTGCCCTGTGGATAAGATGGTTCTGGAGAAGCTATAGGTCAGGTCTTACCAGATGGGCTGCTGCTTCAGGTGCGTGTACAGGTAGATCTTCTCTCCTTTCCTTTCCTCCTCTGGGCTACACACAGTCACTGCGGGATGAAGGAGAAAGACTGAGGGGGCTCTGACATGTACCCACATGTTAGTAAACCATACAGCCAAAGCCTCCTGTGTCGCTCACTTCTCCTTTCACAAATTAGAACAAAGGTCATAAAAACGTATCATCCCACATAGCCTCTCTGCCTCAATGAGAGTAATGATGCTGCTCACCAGCTGTCTGTCAATGGGGGTTTCTTCCAAGGATGGGTCCATGGGATGGCCACCCCCCCACCCAAGTAATTCTTGACTAGAAATGTGTCTTTTCCACAGAAATTCAGGAAGGAAATAGAGGCCACCAGAGCTGGAAGGAAACTCAGGAATCACCTGAGGCAGTATCCTCACACTATAGAGGGGAATGTAAAGCTCAAAGGCACTTGCTGACTTGTGTTCACACTGTTGTTTATTGGTGGACTGGTTAAGACCCCCGTGGGGGCCTCGGTTATAAAGATCCAGCAGAGCTCTGCTGTGGCTGCCAAGTGCGTATCTGCAGAGAACAGCAGTGCCCCTCCCTTTGGATCACAAGAACACAGAGGGACATTTTCAGGTGAGGCCCTCTCTCACCTGTCTTCTGCTGCTTCTCCTTGGGTTTGTTGTCATCTTCTCTGTGGGAGAGAAACCACAGTGATGACAAGCCGGGCCCACGCCAGCGAGCTCAATCCACATTTTCTCAAGTGTAAGAAACTCATTTCCATTTCTAAGACAGCATTATATCTTATGGGCTATACGTACATTTAACATGGTTTTCTCTGAAAAATCTCTATTAGATCAATAGAACACCTTACAACAGCCAATGTGCAGAATTTGAGGAGATGTGTTTAGGCTTTTTTTTTTTGGCATTTCAACCCTTGTTATGTGTACAATTTTATAACACTAATTATGTTCACCACATTGTGCAATCATTAACACTATCCATTTCCTTTTTTAAAACATTAAACAGAACCTTAATGCCCTTTAAGCAATAACTGCTTGTTTCCCTCTCCCTTAAGTCACTGGTATCCGCTAACCTACTCTGGTCTCTGTTTTTGTCTGCTCTAGATATGTCATATCAGTGAGATCATACACTATTTATTCTTTTATATCTGGCATATTTTACTAAGCATCATGTTATTAAGTTATCTAACTTAATAGATATCTAAGTTATCTAAGCTTCCTTACGCCATTTCCTCTGAATCTAAACTGTACATCCCAGAGGAGGCATAAGTCAAGCCACTCGTTGTAATTACACCACTGATAGTAATAGACAGGGTCACAGTAACACACACAGGACTCCCTGGCACTGAGGGCCCTGTCTGACTGACACCTCTCCCTTTCTTTGTATAAGCCTTAATGTCTACAACCCTGCTTCTGTATGCATACCTTGAATAGGTTCTCCAAATTTCCATCTGAGAGCTCTTCTAGGGGACAAAGTCTTTCTCTTGCTTCTTTATTCCATTGACACTAACTCTTACCCCAGTTTGGAGGAGGAAGGGTTTATGATTTCCCTCCTGCAACTGAGAGTCTCCATATGCTCCTCATCAATCCAAGAGAAACACACACACCATAGGGAACATCCCTGCATGTTAACACATGGAATGGCATCCAGAAGCGAGAGAAAACTCTGGGGGGCAGAGAGCCAAGCTGGGCTGGCAGCTGCGTCACTCTAGGTCCCCAGAGACTGTAAAGGGGAACAGATTCTCTATTTCACTATGTCATTCACTATGCAAAGGTTTAATCTGGCTTCTATCTATGTGTCATGCTGACGTGACTACCCCTCTTTCAACAAATCAGAGATATGCACATAGAGGCAACACTTACTCATTTCTCTTCACCAGGGGCCCCTTCAGCTTGGTCTCCAGCCCCCCAAAGAAGCCCTTCACATTCTCAGTCTTTGCTGAGGTATTCTTCAGGAGTCGCTCAGCAATGTCCTTCTTCTCTGCTAGCCAGCTGTTGGCAGATTTCAGGTAGGAATCAATGCTCCCTGCAGGCTTCTCTCTGGATTCTGAAGGGAGCAGGTGTGGCTTACCTTGAGAGAGAGAAGATACTGTCTTTGTATGGCAGTAATAACCAATGGCAAAAGGAAATGTTCCTTAGTGTACCAAAGTGGCTTTGAGGATGGTAGGAAACCTCTTTCCTCAGTTCCACTGAATACAATAGCAGAAAACAAAAGACTCAATGGCTGCATATGAAACAAATGAGGGCTTGGGACTCCTCTCTCTAAGAGCAATCATTGTTCACATAGTACATACAAAGAAGTCTGCCAGGTACCATGCGGAAGGAAAGAAGGAACAAATAAGGATCTAGCCCTAGAGAAGCACAAAGCCTGGTAGGAAATGAGAGAGGTACACAAACAGCTAGACTATAAAAGAGGAAATGGCAAGTGCTGTAACTGAGGTACAGAGTCATGGGAAAACAGAATGAAAGACTGAAGGAAAATACTCTTTCCCTGTGGTACAGAGGCAGGTTCAATGGCACCTGGACTGGCCAGGAAAACAGGTGGACACTGGCGTGGGACAGTAGCAGGAAGATGGCACTCTGGGTAGGGAAGGTTTATGAGTGAAGGCAACTTAAGGACTGTCCCTTTCTTAGGGCAGTGTATGTGATGTACAGAAGCCCTGGTGGTGCAGTGGTTAAATGCTAGGCTGCTAAACAAAAGGTTGACTGTTTGAACCCTGCAGCTGCTCCTTGGGAGAAATACGTAGCAGTCTGTTTCCACAATGCTTTAGTCTTCAAAACTCTATGAGGCAGTTCTACTCTGACCTATATGGTTGCTATGAGTTCTAATCAACTTGATGGCAATGGACTCAGATGGGACCTTTGTGCAGAGGTGCCCATGTGGGGTCAGGGTACCCTGTGTGAATCAAGGTGACAAGTGTCCTCCTCTAGTTAAGCTGCACTTCACACAGGCCCTCCTAAGACAAGCAATTAAGCTGTTCTCTGAGAAGCAGGAGTCATGCTTTGTACCACTGGTTCTTCCCTGGCCCAAAGGCAACCAGAATGCTGCAGCATGAAGGGCCTGCCTGCTGGTGGCAAGGCCAGGTGCCAAGGCCATCAGGCCACTGTGGACTTCAGAGGAAAGAGCATGGAGAGAATGGGCAGCTGGCAGTGAGAAGAGGGAGAAATCAACTTGCAGAGGGAAGGAAACACACCACACAAGCAGGCACAAGGGTCAGGAGCAGGTGAAAGGGAAGCTGGTGCTCAGCACCACCTTGATTTAGCTCTGATCCTGCAAAGGTTCACAGCAGCCTTTTAGTTATAGTAGTTGGAAGAACTCTCTGTTCTTACAGGCCAAGAAACTTAGCATGGAGTTCTCAAGCTCCAACATACCAGAAGGTTCTAGGCAATGATCCAGAAGAGATGTCATAGCCTTAGTATAAAGAAAAACCTGCACTCATAGCAAGGGCCTCTTCAGCACAAACCTGGGAACTCTTCCCAGCCTAAGATCCTAAACTGTTCCTTTCCATCTCACTTCCACAGCCATCCATGTGTTGTCTTTGACTACCACATAAAACTAGTATCAGCATATCTAGCAATTCCTAGCTCCACCATGAAAGTCCTCCCTAATGTGTTGATTTTTTCATTTCCTAACAGCTTGATGATTTCTTTGTACCACATGGAAAATCAACCTCTCAACTCACAAATGGACCATGTCTTCTGGTCCCATTTTAGGGGCTTTACTCTTTATTCATGCCCTCCCTAAGATCTACTTCCTTTGGGCTTTGGAAGCTCCAAAGGTGTTGCCTTTAATGGAGAGGAAAGCTTCAACTGACTCCACACTGTAAGGTGACAAGCCTCAGGTTTCCAAGCTGGAACTCCACAAAAACAGTAGCACTCTTACCAATGTAATAGTAGGTGAAGCACATGGTCATGAGGTTCTTGGCTGGCCCAAAGTCATCCATCTGGTGACACCTGAAATGAGAGCAAGATCAGGTGGCTAAAAAACCATTCTACACAACTCCCTCACTGAGTTAAGTAAACAACATGAAACTGTTTTATACAAATGTCTAAATAAGTACTTTATTACCAAGAGGCAACAGAAAGATTCCACTTAGTTCAATTAGTGAGTTACTCACAGACATACTGGCTAGAACTGCAGACTGATTCTTGGCAGTTAGGAATTCAACTTGTTTTCATGCCTCTTTCATGTAAAGGTGGAAAGGCCAAGGCTCAAGAGGCACAACTCAACTTGCAGGCCACAGCCATAACGGGAAGTCTGACCTCAAGTCCCAGTTCAGCACCACTAGCACCAGGCCACTGGCACTCCATCACTTCCCAGGACTTAGCAATGAATTATAGGAGAAACTCCACATCAGTGTTCTCCAACTTGAGCAGCATGTGGACTCCCAGGAGGGTGTAATTACCCAGGGATTGGAACTGGTCTATTCTGCTTTGAATCCCCGCTAAAGTTGCATTCCCTCCCCAAATACACTGAATCAGAATCCACATTTTAATAAGATCCCCAGGCAATTCTTACAGACAGTAAATTTTGAAAATCATGGCATGGCACTGTGGGTAGTTCTCAGAACTGGTCCCTTACTAGCAGCATTTAGTTAGAAACTTGTTAGAGATGCAAATTCTCAGTCTAGGTCCAAACAGAACCAATTGGTTCAAAGTCCTGGTGTTAACATACAGATGACTGGGCTCAAGCTTCCAGGTCTCTGATTCAAGAGGTCTGGAGTGAGGCCTGAAAATGAGGATTTCTTTTCACATCTCCCTTCTGATGTTGACGCTGCTGCTCCAGGGATCACACTTCGAGAGCTACTGTATTATATTATAAAATTTGAAACAGAAATGTCTACCTAGTTACTGGTACAATGACAGGTACACCAACCAATGAAACAGAATTGAGAACCCAGACATAAATCCATCCACCTATAGTCATTTGATTTTTGATAGGGACGTGAACTCCATTATATGTGGAAAAAATGGTCTTTATAGCAAATGGCACTGGCAAAACTAGATGTCCATCTGCAAAAATATGACACTGGACCCATATCTCACACCATACACAAAAAACAATTCAAAATAGATCAAGGATTTCAATAGAAAACCAAACACTATAAAGATCAAAAGAGGAAAAAAGACTATCAATGTTACAGGCCCTAAAACATGGCATTAACAGGATATACATCATAAATAACAATACACAAATATCAGAAGATAATCTAGATAACTGTTATTTTCTAAAAAATTAAACACTTATGCTCTCAAAAGACTTCATCAAAAGAGCAAAAAATCTCCACTAAAAGGCCTCAATTGATGATCCAGCGGTTTCAGGGTTCCCCTGGGAGCATGGCCCCTGGCTCTGATGCTGCCCTTGCCTATAAATCATAATGAAGGTCCACTCTTTGGACACAAATGGATGGGTTTAGTGATACAGAGTGACCATATATTGGATGCACTTTATGGTTCTATGCATCTATAGGATATCATCCTGCTGACCTCTGGCTGGAGGAAGGAGAGTGGGTGGAGAGGAGGGGAAAGGAGACTGTTTGGAGGATGAGACATGTATGGAGCAGAGAGGAACAGTGTGCTGTCACTGGGCAGGGAGAGCAGTAGAAGTTGCATATAGGTGGGCATGTAAATTTATACGGGAATGTACATTTTCACTCAGTCATAATAAAAAAACAAAAATAAAATAAAAAGAGTAAAAAGAGAAACTACAGACTGGAAAAAATATCCTGGCTGACAAATCCAACAAAGGCCTAATCTGTAAAAGCTAGGAAAATACTACACGTCAACAACAAAAAACAAATCATCCAACTAAAAATGGGCAAAGGAAATGAACAGACAATTCATCTAAAAAGACATTTAAGCAGCTAACAGACACATGAAGAAAAGCTTGCAACCACTAGTCATTACTGAAATGTAACTCAAAACCACAATGACAAACCATCCCACATTGGCATTGCTGGCACACATGAGGGGAAAAAAAAAACAAAAAACAGTAACAAACACTGGAGATTCTTTGGAAGATAGGAACTCTTATTCACTGCTGGTGGGTATACAAAACGGTACAAGCGCTTTGGAAAATGACATCAAGCTTCCTTAGAAAGTTAGAAATACTGTATGATCCAGCAATCCCAAACCTAGGGATATATTCTAGAGAAGTAAGAACTGTCACAGGAATAGACATATGCACATCCTTGTTCACTGCACTACTGTTCACAACAGCAAAAATATTGAAGCAATGCAGCTGCCCATTAACAAATGAATGGATAAACCACAGTGCATACATACAACGGAGTATTATACAAAGATAGAGAACAATGATGAATCTGCCAAGCATCCCACAACAGACGAATCTAGAAAGCATTATGCTGAGAGAAACAAGTCAATCACGAAAGGGCACATACTGCATGGTTTACACACACAAAGAAACAATCTTTGATGACTAAAGGGAGAGGGAGAGGGGGAATGTAAAAACACTAACTAGACAACAGGTAAGTGGTAACTTTGGTGAACAAAACTGGGAAAGCCAACACAACTTGTCCAAGGCAAGTTCACAGAAGCTACACAGACAAATCCAGACTCCCCAAGAGACCAAATCACCGGGCTGAGGGCTGTGGGGACCATGGCCTTGGGGGACACCTAGCTCAACTGACATAGTCTATAAAGAAAATGTTCTCCACGTTCCACTTATGTTAAGTAGTGTCTGGAGTCTTAAAAGCTTATGAGTGGCCATCTAAGATACTCCACTGATCTCACCTCATCTGGAGCAAGGGAGAATGAAAAAAACTGAAGGAACAAGGGAAAGATTAGTCCACATCTGCCACAGCCTTCATCAGACAGAGTCCAGCACAACTAGATAGTGGCTGGTACCACCAGTTACTGCTCTGTGGGGGATCATAATAGAGGGTCCTGGAGAAAAATGTAGAACAAATTTCTAACTCACAATAAAGGTCTGACTTATTGGCCTGACAGAGACTGGAGAAAATGCAAGAGTATGGCCCCTGGGCACCCTTTTAGCTCACTAATTAAGTCACACTCCTGAGGTTAACCCTTCACCCAAAGATTTACAGAAGTTCAAAAAACAAAATGAGACTAAAGGGGCACACCAGCCCAGGGGAAAGCACTGTAAAGCAGGGAGGGACAGGAAAGCTGGTAATAGGGAACCACAGATCAAGAAGGGGAGACTGCTGATATGTCACGGGGTTGGTAACCAATGTCATAAAACAATGTGTGTACTAATTGTTTAATGAGAAGCTAGTTTGTTCTGGAAATCTTCATCTAAAGGATAATATAAAAAAAAGAAATACCTACCTAATTTATGTTACTTGTTAATTTACTCTTACAGTTGCAAAAGCTACAAAGATGTTCACTGCAGTATTGCTAATTAGAAAAGAAAGCAAGAACAACCTGAATGTTCACCAATAGAATAAATTGTGGCATGTCCATATGTTAGAATAGCATACAGCCACAAAAAATGCAGAACTAAATGTAATGTCTTTAGTGGAAAAAAGTATATGCACTTAATCCTTATTACTTGTAGATTCTGTATTTGCAAATTCTTCTAAACCAAAACCCAAACCCACTGCTGTCAAGTGGATTCCAACTCACAGCAACCCAACAGGACAGAGTAGAACTGTCCCATATGGCTTCCAAGGCTGTAAGTCTTTATGGTAGTAGATGGCTGTGTCTTTCTCTCGCAGAATGTTGGTGAGTCATCAAGTTTTTAAGTCATCAAGCTTTTGATTATCAGCCAAAAGCTTTAACTACTGTGCTACTAGGACTTCTGCAAATTCACCTACTTGATAAAATTCACTGGCAACCCCAAAATCAATACTCGCAGGGCTCTTCTCGTCATTCACGGGCATCCACAGAGCTGCAGAAAATGTAAGTCACTCTATACACACACTGAGGTCATACAGGCTAGCTCACTTTTGGTAAACTCATTGTAGGCAATGGCATAGAACTTAATGACCATGAATAATGACAACTGGGCTGTAATTCATGGTATGTCTATCATTTAACAGGAGCCACCCTTGGGGAGGTGGATCAAAATGAGAGGGTAGAGGTGTCAAACAGGCCTCACTTGTCACACTAGAGCTCATGGTGCTATTCTACACTACTCCCTTTTACAATTTTCTTCTTGTTTCGCTTTTAACCTTGGACAGGTATTACAAGAAAAAAATCAACAGAAATTGTCTAGACATTGGGATTATGGGCCATTTTCATTTATCATTTTTTTCTACTGGTTTTTGTATCCTTAAAAAGCAAATCAACTTAAAGAACTAAGCTACCAATAAAACTATAAGACTGAATAATAGTAAAAGCCAAAGCCAGCAATTAACTAAAAATTATAAAACTCATAAATTTTGAAAATTAATTATTTTTAAAGTATTAGAATGGTTTCACGCCATCCCCCTCCAAATACATGCTCATCAACTAAGTACTGGGAAGTTTTTAGTTTTGGTGGGGTATGAACTTCAAAAGAATTTTCACTTCCAATTTTACTTATTTAAGAAAAAAATAAAACGAGACGGAGTAAAGATGGCAGACTAAACACAAATCTCCCTAGATCCCTCTGGAAACCAAGACCTGAACTGATAATTAAATGGAGACTTCTGGACACCTAGTGAGCCCTAGCACACATCATATGGCTGTTAATTTGGACTTCATACCACTGAATGGAAAACTTCCTCTCTTTCACTGACCCCTGCTCTTGGTGAGTGCTGGCTTTCACAGACTGAAGGTAACCTGCCATTTTAATTTTTTTTTTTTCCTATGTCTTAGCTGGCAGGCAGAGCTGGGACTTCATTAGCAGCTAATCTCACACACGACTGGCAGGTGAAATTGCCAGATTTGGGGGGCCTGGCTTTGGACTCTATGCATCTTGGCACCTTTGGCCTCTCTTCCTGCCTTTAACATTGAGTAGCCTGTACCAGGTAGTCAGGGAGCTTGTGTGGGATGCCATCTTGTTCCACCAGAAGGAGGATATACTCATAAGGAGGCCTCAGCTGGACCTAATTCCTAGGCTGGGAGGCAGCACCTGCGTGGAGGAGAGTGCTTTTCCAGCAGAAAAGCAGTATTCTACACAGTGTCACCTATGGCAGGGGCCTGAAAGTATAGGCCAGCAGGGAAGTAGACTTTCTGTACTTTGAACTAGTTTATACCATCTAGAGTTGGACATAGGGGTGCTTGCTTTGCCAGTTGGGAAGAGGGACCTGTACACCTGAAAACCTGACTGACTTTGGAAGTTGTCAGATACCTTTTACTTTTCATTTTAAGATGGCCTACAGAAACACCTGAGGTCCATCCTCACAGCATCTCTCCCAGCCTCTGTTGACTCACATGATGCCTGAAAAGCACCAAACTCTGGATAAAACCATAATGAAGAAATCACCCATGGCTTCAGAAGTCCCCCAAAAGAAAACACCAAACAATTTCCCAGACAAAGGAGCCTTTCTGAAACTATTGGAAGGTGAAAACACAAGGTTTATATAAAGAGCCCTCCTAGACATTATACAAAATGCAGCAGAGCAAAATGAAAAATTAAGCAAGCTGTTCAATCTGATGGAACACCAGTACTCTGAAACCCAACAGATCAAAAATAAAATCAAAGAGATAGAAACTTCATTTGAAAGTCAAGAAAATACAATGGAACAAATGTAAAATAGACTTTCTGACTTGGAAGACAGAGCTACTGACTCCAGCATCTAGAAGGAGAAATCAGAAAAAAGAAACAAGAAAAATGAAGAAGCATTAAGAAGCTTGTGGGACCCTATTAAGAGGAACAACTTATGATTAATTGGAGTACCTGAACAAGACACTTGAGAACACAGACAGTATTGTTGCTGACCTACTGACAGAAAACTTCCCAGAAATTATGAAAGAAGAGAATGTAGATATCTAAGATGCATATCTAACACCACTCAACATAGATATCAAAAGAAAGACTTCAAGACATATTATAATCAAGCTTAACAAAATGAAACATAAGCAGAAACTCTTAAAGGCAGCAAGACTCAAAGCAAAGCTAATATTCAGAGGGAAACCTTGTAGACTTTCATCAGATTTCTCAGAAGAAGCAATGCTGTCATGGAGACAGTGGCATGACACATTTAAAGCCTTGAAGGAGAAGAACTTCCAAGCAAGAATTAAATATCCTGCAAAACTATCTTTCAAATGTGAAAATGAAATTAAGACATTTGCAGATAAACAGAAACTCACAGACTCTGTAAAAACCAAACCAAAGCTACAAGAAATACTGAAGGAATTTCTTGGCTTAGAGGAACAAAACCACTAACTTTATATTTGAGAAGCAAATACAGAACACATCACCCAGAAACCTACTTGGTTAGGAAAGGCTTCAAACTCAATCAAAGCTATAATAGTAAAAGAAATGATCCAGTGATCATATCATGAAAACTATGATGTCATCATATTAAAAAGAGGGATGTACTACAGTTGTTATACTCCTTCCAGACAGAGAGGAAGTTGATAAGACTGGTATTAATTAAAATTGGGTTTATACATAGTTTATTAAGGGGGACCTTAGAGGCAGCCATAAAGCACAATAAAGATGCAACATATTGAATCAAGAAATGTAACACAGCAGCCTGAACAACCACAAAACCAACCCTGAAAAAGGTAAAAAATCAACTCACAAAGAAGAATGTCCCAGAAATGATTAATAACAGAGAAAACATCAACACAAAAATAAACACATCACAATGACAGCACTAAACACATACCTATCAATAATTAAATTGAATGTGAATGGACTGAATGCTCCAGTAAAGAGAAATCGAGTGACATCTTGAATCAAAAGACACAACCCATCCATATGTTGCCTACAAGAAACTCACCTTAGACTTAAAGATACGAACAAACTGAAAATTAAAGGATGGAAGAATATATATCAAGCTAACAGTGAACAAAGAAGAGCAGGTGTGGCAATTCTAATATCAGATAAAATAGATTTTAATGTAAAATCCACCATCGTGGACAAGGATGGACACTATTGTTGAAAGGTTCAATTAACAAGCAAGACTTAACAATATTAAATATCTATGCACCTAATATTAGAGTACCAAAATACATCAAAGAAACACTGGCTACATTGAAAAATTAGATAGATCAGGAAACCAAGACCTGAACTGATAATCAAACGGAGCCTTCTGGTCACCTAGTGAGCCCCCAGGACACAACACATGGTTGTGAATTTGGACTTCATACCATTGAATGAAAAACCTCCTCTCTTTCACTGAATCCCACTCCTGGTTAGTCCTGGCTCTCACGGTCTGAAGGTAAACACACCATTTTGACTTTCTTGTTTTCCCTGTCTTGGCCGGCAGGTGGAGCTGGGTCTTGCCTAGCGGCTAGACTCAGACTCACTGCTGGGGGAATAGACAGGCGAAATTTCCATATTTTGAGAGCCAGGCTTAGGACTCTGTTCATCTAGCCACTTTGGGCCTGTCTTTTTATCACTGCCACAGCGCGGTTTGTACGGAACCGCACTGCCAGTGTGCAGGACGCCATGTTGGATACAGAGATTTTATTAGGACCTAATTCTTAGCCTGGGAGCCAGCGCCTGCAAACAGGACAATGCTTCTCTGACAGAAAAGCAGTAGTTTACACAGTGTCACCTATAGTGAAGGCCCAGCAACAGAGGAAGAGGGATGACTACCTCTCCGCACCTTTAGCCCCTCTGTCTGCCGACCGAGTGGAGGGAGCCATTGTAGATACGGTGGCCACAGCTGGACCTATTTCTTAGCCTGGGATCCAGATCCTGCCCACAGGAGACCAATTTTCTACCAGAAAAGCAGTAGTTTACCCAGTGTCGCCTAAGGCTGGGCCCTGTCAGCAGAGGCCAACAGGGCAGTAGCACTGCTGTATTTTGAACTAGTTTGTATCATTTGGGGTTGGCTATAGAGGTGCTTACTTTGCCAGTTGGGAAGAGGGACCTCTACACCTGAAAATCTGAGTGACTTGGGAAGTGGTCAGATACCTTTTACTTTACATTTTAAGACAGCCTAGAGAAACATCTGCGGTCTATCCTCACAACACCTCACTCAGCCTCTACTTACTCACATGGGACCCCAAAAGCAGCACACACTTGTGGCATACAAGAAATCACTCATGGCTTCAGAAGGTTCCCAAACAAAACAACCAAGGAGTTTTCTAGATGAAGAAACTTTTCTGAAATCACCAGAAGGTGAATACAAAATGATTATATACAGAGCCCTTCCAGACCTTATATAAAATGTAGCAGAACAAAAGGAGAAATTAAGCAAGCTATTCAATCTAATGGAACACCAGTACTCTGAAATCCAACAGATCAAGAACAAAATCAAAGAAAGACATAGAAACTTCCATTCAAAGTCAAGAAAACAGAATGCAACAAATGGAAAAAAGAATTTCTGACATTGAAGACAGAGCTACTAATGCCAGCATCTATGAGCAGAAATCAGAAAAAAGAAACAAGAAAAATGAAGAAGCATTAAGAAGCATGTGGGACTCTATTAAGAGGAACAACCTTCAATTAACTGGAGTCCCTGAACAGGATGAGACACCTAAGAACACAGAGAGTATCATTGCTGAGCTGCTGACAGAAAATTTCCCAGAAATCATGAAGGAAGAGAATATAGACATCTCAGAGGCATATCGTATGCCACCCAATATAGATCTCAAAAGAAAGACTCCAAGACATATTATAATCAAGCTTAACAAAATGAAACATAAGCAGAAACTCTTAAAGGCAGCAAGACTCAAAGCAAAGCTAACATTCAGAGGGAAACCCTGCAGGCTTTCGTCAGATTTCTCAGCAGAAACCATGCTGGCACGGAGACAGTGACATGACACATTCAAAGTCTTGAAGAAGAAGAACTTCCAACTAACAATTATATATCCTGATAAACTATCTTTCAAATATGAAAATGAAATGAAGACATTTCCAGATAAACAGAAACTCAGAGACTTTGTAAAAACCAAACCAAAGCTACAAGAAACACTGAAAGAAGTTTTTGGCTTTGGCCTAGAAGAACAAAAGCACTAACTTTATATTTTAGAATGACACATTACTCAGAACTCTACTCAGGGAAGGCTTCAAAGTCAATCACAGCTTTAATACTGAAAGAAGGAATCCAGTGATTACCATGAAAATGATGGTGCCATTATATTAAAAATAGGATGTACTACAGTCATTATAGTCCTTCCAGATGGACAGGAGGATGACAAGACTGGTAGTAATTAAAATTGGGTTTATATATAGTTTATTAAAGGGGATCATAGGGTAAGCTGTAAAGCACAACAAAGATGTAACATACTGTTTCAAGAAATGTAACACATGAGTCTCAACAACTACAAAAACAGCTCCGAAAAAGGTGAAAAATCAACTCACTAAAAAGAATGTCCCAGAACAGACTAATAAGAACAACAGAGAAAGCATCAACACAAAAATAAACATATCACAATGGCAGCACTGAACACATACCTATCAATAATTACATTGAATGCGAATGGACTGAACGCTCCACTAAAGAGACATCAGGTGACATCTTGGATCAAAAGACATGATCCATCCATATGTTGTCTACAAGAAACTCACTTGAGACCTAAAGATAGGAACAAACTGAAAATTAAAGGATGGAAGAATATATACCAAGCTAACACTGAACAAAGAAGAGCGGGTATAGCAATTCCAATCTCAGACAAAATCAATTTTAATGTAAAATCCACCATCGTGGACAAAGATGGACACTATTTATTGCTGAAAGGTTGAGCATACAAGCAATACTTAACTATATTAAATATTTATGCACTTAATTTGGCAGTATCAGAACACCTAAATATGTTGAAGAAACACTGACTACACTCAAAAAAGAGTTACATTACTCCACAATAATAGTGGGAACTTCAGCACTCCACTCTCAATACTGGACAGAACATCTAGAAAAAGTCTCAGTAAAGATACAGAAGACCTTATTCCCACAATTAACCAATTAAACCTCATTGACACATACAGAACTTTCTACTCATCAGTGGACAATTACACCATCTTCTCCAGTGCACATGGAACATTCTCCAGAATTGACCATGTGTTAAGACACAATGCAATTATCAACAAAATCTATACCACTGAATTACTGCAAAGCATCTTCTCAGATCATAAAGCCATAAAAGTCGAAATCAATAACAGAGAAAACATAGATAGAAAACAGAACTCTTGGAAACTGAACTACATCTTGCTCAAAAAACCACGAGTTACAGAAGAAATCAAGGGTGAAATAAAGAAATTCATGGATTCCAATGAGAATGAAAACACTTCCTACCAGAACCTATGGGATACAGTCAAAGCAGTGCTCAGAGGTCCATTTATCTCCATAAATGCACACATATGGAAAGAAGAAAGAAACCAAATCAAGGAACTAACCCTACAGCTTGAATAAGTAGAGACAGAATAACAGAGGAACCCCGCAGGCACCAGAAGAAACCAGATCATAAAGATCAGAACAGAGCTAAATGAATTAGAGAACAGAAAAACAACTGAAAAAATTGAAAAGACCAAAAACTATTTTTTCAAAAAGATCAACAAAATTGACAAACCACTGGCTAAACTTACTAAAGAAAAGCAAGAAAGCAACAATACAAATTAGAAGTTGTCACAACAGATCCAACGGAAATCAAAAATATCATAATAGAATACTATGAAAGACTGTACTCTAACAAATTTGAAAACCTAGAGGAAATGGACAAGTTCCTTGATTCATACCACCTACCCAAATTATCACAACGTGAAGCAGGACAACTTAATAAATCCATCACAAAGGAAGAGACTGAAAATGTCATCAAAACACTGCCAACCAAAAAAGCCCGGGCCCAGATGGCTTCACGGCAGAATTCTACCAAGCTTTTAGAGAAGAGTTATCTCCAGTACTACTGAGACTATTTCACAGTATAGAAAGGGATGGAGTACTCCCAAACTCATTCTATGAAGCCAGCATAACCCTGATACCAAAGCCAGGGAAAGATCCAACAAAAAAGGAGAACTACAGACCGATAGCACTCACGAATCTAGATGCAAAAATCTTCAACAAAATTCTTGCCAATAGAATACAACAACGTATCAAAAAAAATAATCCATCCTGACCAAGTTGGATTCATACCAGGGATGCAAGGCTGGTTGAACATCAGAAAAATAATTAATGTGATGAACCACATAAATAACACAAAAGACAAGAATCACCTGATTTTGTCCATTGATGCAGAAAAGGCATTTGATAAAGTCTAACACCCATTCATGCTAAAAACTCTTAGCAAAACAGGCATAGACGGCAAATTCCTCAATGCAATAAGGGCTATTTATACAAATCCAACTGCGTATGTCATCCTGAATGGAGACAGACTGAAAGACTTTCCCTTGAAAACACGAACTAGACAAGGATGCCCACTGTCACCTCTCCTATTCAACATTGTACTAGAAGTTCTAGCCAGAGCAATTAGACAAGACCAAGAAATAAAGGGCATCTGCATCGGCAAAGAAGAAGTCAAAATCTCCCTGTTTGCAGATGATACGATTATATATGCAGAGAATCCCAAAGAATCTATAAGTAAACTACTCAAACTGATAGAAGAGTTCAGCAAAGTCTCAAGATACAAGATAAACATAAGTAAATAAGTTGGATTCCTTTATACCAACAACGAGACTGTTAATGAAGAAATCATCAAATCAATACCATTTACTATAGCCCCTAAGAAGATAAAGTACCTAGGAATTAATCTAACGAGAGATATAACAGACCTTTACAAAGAGAATTACAAGTACTTACTACAAGAAACTAAGAGAGACTTAGACAAATGGAAAAACCTACTCTGCTCATGGATAGGATGACTTAATATTGTGAAAATGTCTATTTTACCCAAAGCAATCTACTTATATAATGCAATCCCAATACAAGTTCCAGCATCATTTTTTAATGAGATGGAGAAACAAATCACCAATTTTGTTTGGAAAGGGAAGAAGCCCCGGATAAGTAAGGTACTACTAAAGAAGAAGAACACGCTGGGAGGCCTCTCATTACCCGACCTTAGAACACACTACACTGCCATAGTGGTCAAAACAGCCTGGTACTGGTACAAGAACAGACAGACGGATCAATGGAACAGAACTGAGACCCCAGAGATGACACCATCTGCCTATGAACAGTTGATATTCGACAAAGGCCCTAAGACATTAAACTGGGGTCAAAACAGTATCTTCAACAAATGGTGCTGGCAAAATTGGATATCTACCTGCAATAAATTGAAACAAGATCCATATCTTACACCTTATACAAAAACCAACTCCAACTGCATAAAAGACCTAAATATCAAACCTAAAATGATAAGGCTCATCCAACAAAAGGTAGGAACAACAATGGAAGTTTTAATACACAACATAGATGGACTTCAAAATCTGTCAAACCAACCACAATCAACAAAAGAGAAAATAGATAAATGAGAACTATTAAGAATCAAACACTTTTGCTCATCCAAAGACTTTATCACAAGAGTTAAAAGGCCACCTGCAGAATGGGAAAAAGTATTTGGCAACTCTACGTCAGACTGATGCCTGATCTCCATAATCTATAAGGTACTACAAAATATCAATAAGAAGAAGATAAATCATCCAATTAAGTGATGGGCAAAGGAGATGGACAGACATTTCTCTAAAGAGGAGATCCAGGCAGCCAAAAAGCACAAGAGGACATCTTCACGATCTTTACTTACTAAAGAAATTCAAATCAAAACTACAGTGAGATACCATCTCACCCCAGCAAGATTGGCCATGATCCAAAAAACCCAAAACAACAAATGCTGGAGAGGCTGTGGATGTTGGTGGGGTTCCAAAATGGTCCAGTCTCTTTGAAAAGCAACCTGGGACTTCCTTAAAAAAATGTATATAGATATACCATTTGACCCAGTAATTCCACTGCTTGGAATATATCCTACAGAATCAAGGCCTTTCACACCAACGGACACATGCACAAGAATGTTTATCACAGTGCAGTCCATGACAGCAAAAAGATGGAATCAACCCAAATGCCCAACAACAGAGGAATGGATAGGTAAACTATGGTATATACACTCAATGGAGCACTATGCAATGATAAAGAATAATGATGATTCCAGGAAACATCTCATGAACTGGTTTCAACTGGAGGACATTATGCTGAAAGTAGTCACCAATAAAAGGACAAATATTGTATGAGACAATACAATGATACAAACCTAAAAACAGACTCATGCATAGAAGAAAAGACTCTCTGATGGCTGCAAGGGTGGGGAGGAAGGAAGGGCGAGATGGGGAGTGTTTAGATTAGATAGCTTATAGAAATTTAGTTGGGTGAAATCTGTGACAGCACACATTAGAAAGAAGATCAAAATCAACTGGACTTCAACATAACATGATTACTCCTCCCATCTTAACCCAATATTGCAAGGACAGAGTAGCTGGGGCAGGGGGCCAGGGACCATGCTGCAAGGCCAGTTGGCACAACTAGCATTTTGCTAAGAGAGTCCTCTGCACACCACATTGGTGATTGGCATCTGGAGTCTTAAAAGCTGCCAAGCCGCCATCTGAGGGTACAGCAAATAGTCTCAACTCAGCAGGAATGGATGATCACCAAGAGCCAAAAACGGTATCAGGGAAAGAGAATCCAGAAGACAGAATGACCCATGTGAGTGGGTAACTACATTGACTTGTGACCGGAAGAACTCGATGGCCCAGCTACCACCAGCGACAGTCGTGATGGAGCTCACAAAGTTGAGTCTCACTGGCAACACAAGAATAAAAAGGTGTGCACCCTGAGATCTCCACTAAAAGGCCACAATTGATGGTCCAGGGGCCTCAGAGTTCCCCTGGGAGCATGTCCCTGGCCCTGACGCTGCCCCTGTCCATAAATCATGATGGAGGTCAACTCTTTGAGCAGGAATGGATTGGACTTGGTCACACAGAGTGACCATATCAGATGTGCACTTTATGGTTCTATGCATCTATAGGATGTCATCCTGCTGACCTCTTACTGGAGGCGGAGGAGCCGGTGGAGAGGAGGGGATAGGAGATTGTTGGAAGGATACGACACATATGGAACAGAATGGAAGAGTGCTGTCACCGGGCAGGGAGAGCAGTGGGATCTGCATATAGGCAGACATGCAAATTTATATGGGAATGTACGTCTTCATTCAATCACAATAAAAAAAAAGAAAAATTGAAAATTAGCTAAGTATGTTGATATGTGGGACGGGTGTAAATTATGCAAAATGACTTCACGAAAATGTCTGTAAATGCAAATATTTGGAAACCAAGGTGTTTAAAATGCACAAGAGAATGTTTAATACAAAACAACCTGGCAGCTTATTTTAAATAGCTCCCAAACGGTCCTTCAAGCTGAGGGTGAGAGGACTCAGCAACTGCTTTTAGTTGACGGTTTCTCATCCCTCCACCCTTGATGCCTCTGAGTTCCAGATTCCTTGATGGGAAGCATATCATGGGCTTGGAATACTCTGAGCAATTGCAGGAAAAATAGGGATCCTCCTCTTTTTTGGTCTTCCTCCATTCACACCCCACATTGAAGGGAGAATAGAGAAAAATGAGGAGATGCCAAGAAACAGGAGAATTAACATCCAAGAAAGCAGCTGTGTTCCTCTAGAGAGAAGAGGAAGGAAAAGCAGAGGGACAGTTTTATAGGCCCCAAACAACATGGGCATATGACATAGGTAGGCAGTGGAGGGGAAGCAAGAGAACATTCAGGCAGTATGGAACAAGGGAACAGGTGAAGCTGAGAGATCACCTGAACAGGTCCCCCTCTTTTTCTTTGCCACCACAGTTCTTACGCTGTTTTACCCGCCAGGCTAAGGCTCTAGAATTACAGCCACTGCTCAGTCTCCCGTAAGTGTGACCACGCAGAGAAACGGGCAGAGAAGTATCCCCTCTGTTCCATACTTCGGAAGGCATGTCAACTATTCTATTTCAAATCCAAAACATCCAAAGTAGAAAGTCATGAGACCTTAGAGAAAAAGAAGCCTTATAAGTTCTGTGACCTGGTTTGCTGATTAGATAGGTGAACTTCCAGTCACATGGCGGCAGACTTTGTGGAGGGCTCTTTCAAGGTGGAAGGAGCAGTGGTAGTTTAGTGGCAGAATTCTCACCTTTATGTGGGAGACCTGACTTCCATTACCAGCCAAAGCACCTCATGTACCCCTCTGTCAGGAGAGGCCTGCTTGTCGCTGTGATGCTGAACAGACTTCAGCAGAGCTTCCAGACTACGGCAGGCTAGGAAGAAAGGCTGGATGATCTACTTCCAAAAACCATCTAATGAAAACGCTATGGATCACAATGGTCCAGTGGTCCAACCTGAAAGCATTCATGATGACAGTGTAGGAGCAGGCAGCAACCGCAGCTAACAAAGACAATTCAAGCTCACCTGGCAGCCCCAAGCCTTTTTACTACCCCACACTGCCTAACAATGCCTTGTGGGAGAAAAGCTCCAGCAGAGCTTAATTCGTACTCATAGGCTGTCTGAAGTTGTCAGATTATGTGGTTTTATTTGCTTGTGGGGTGAGTGGTTATCTAGTTTGAGTACTTCACAATAGAAGTCAAGAAAAACTCCAATCTCAGTGGGAGCAGCACAGCATGAGTGCAGTACTCACTGTCTGTCCCTGGGGGCTGAGCCTTGAAGGATTTACTCATCCCCAGCTGCACGTTCCCGAATTTCACTGTAAGGTACAGCTGCTAATTCTCCTTCCTGGGAATGCTGGTCACGACTTCTTTCAGTTGATGCTGATACATCCAAACAGTTGCATGCCGATGACTAGTGTGGACATTACTCACAATCATGCTATTACAGGGTGGAGAAGGCTATAAATAAAAGTTCTCCAAGATAAAGTCTCTGAGTAACAGTCGTACTTACTCAAACAGTACCACCGCAAATGACTGCACTAAGCGGTAGAAGGTTGCCTCTGAGACACACTTGGAGTTGCAGCGCTATAAAGAAGACAGACACGTCATTAGTGATGGTGTGGGGAGTACACAGAGCTCAGCAGGGTCAGTGTGGCATGGGCTCATTACTCTGACCCTCTCTAAGCATAACTGGGAGAAGGCCTTGGACAGCCACATTCTGCATCCTGCTCTACAGAAAGCTATCGCCTCTTTCTGCCAGGGCCACAGGCGTCTCAACACACAGTTGTCATTTGGAAGAACACAGCAAGCTGTTTTCTTGGGTCATCCCTATAACACTGAAAATAGAAGCTTCCTGCATTCTCCCATACAAGGAGGATGGACAAAGCATAGAGGAACAAAAAACTCAAAGTGACAACACTGGCTATTTTTGGATGAGTTTGTTTGCTTTTATTTTTGTTTGTCTGTAGTTTCTCATTTTCTATGGATACTCCCATAAAAATAGCAAGAACTTAAGTTACTTTACAGAAAAAAGAATCCGCTGCATGTTTATACCACTTAATTTGCTCTAAACTTGGTTAATACACATCTCTTTTGAATGGCTATAAATGTTTTGGATATAGTATCTTACAGAAACGGAATACTGTAGGTTATTTAATAAAAATACGTGGGCACAAGCCTACATAAACAAGAAACAAAACCCACTGCTGGTGAGCAGATTCCAACTCACCTTGACCCTGTAGGACAGAGCAAAACTGCCCCATAGTTTCCAAGGAGCACCTGGTAGAGTCAAACTACTGATCTTTTGGTTACCAGTTGTACCATTTAACCACCAGGGTTTCCCAAAGCCCACAAAGTTGT
This sequence comes from Heterohyrax brucei, assembly GCA_028571685.1. Classification (NCBI taxonomy): domain Eukaryota; kingdom Metazoa; phylum Chordata; class Mammalia; order Hyracoidea; family Procaviidae; genus Heterohyrax; species Heterohyrax brucei. The sequence goes on from CM053161.1 coordinate 37,960,563, forward strand.
CTTTAAAACTGATTCTCCTGGTATCTCAGCAGGCTAACTGACCACCATCTACTCACTCATCCTCTGGAGTCGGCCATCCAGGTCAGTCAGCTGCCCTTCCCCACCATTCTCCACAGTCCTTTTCAGGACAGCTTTGGGTAAATTTAATGCTTTCTTTCTGATGAGTTATTTCCCTGGGCTCTTTTTTTTCCTCCAGATGAGAATCACAGGGTCAGTTAAGGAGACAGGGAGTTGTTTTGGATCACCTAGTCATCTGAGGTGACTACATGAGCCTTTCAAGGGAATGCCACCTCCTCCAGCCTTCCTGGTTCCTCACCTGGGCACTCACATATCGGGCAAACCACTCCCGGCCTTTTCCATTCTCACTGCTGCAGTACTCCCCAAACTTGGCTTTCTCTTCCTGGTCCAAATCCTCCCTGAGAAAAAATACAGAGAGGGGAAAAAAACAACACTTTTTAATGCTGTGGAGGAAGAGACAAAAGAGGATATCAACAAAAACTGTATCCTCAAACCCAGCCAAATATAGATGTCTGAAATCACTCATCTTATCATTGCAGCAAACCTGTACAGAAACAGCATTACCTCTAAAGACGAGGAGCTGGGCTAGGAGAACCAGGGTCAGCTACGGCATAGTGAGCTGCAGTGCCCTCCAGGCTATGTGGCCCCACAGCCCACTCCTTGCTCCCCTGCAACACCGTCCAGTAGGGCCTGGGCATGAGTGAGGGCGTTTTTAGCCCAGTCCATCAGATTCTCCACTAATCTCTGACATGTGACCACCTAGTGGATTAAAAAATTCCTCAATTTGCTCATCTTGGCAGCATGTACTGAGGGTGAGAAATAACTGCAAGGCTACGGCAGTATGAAAACCAGCCTACAATCTACAGGCCAGAGAGTGGGGTGGCTTTTTGCTCCACACTTCTGAGGAGACAGCTCACACAGCTCTCTGCACCTCTTCTGCTCTGCTTGGAGTGATGGAGACCAGAACCTTTCAGCAAAGGTTGGAGAAGGGGTCACCACTTCTACCCACTCTGTGGGACCAGCAGGTGCTCATTCCAAAATTTAAAGACTCAAAATGAAGATCAAGTGGCTGGTGCAAATTGCATTTGCTTAAGGTAAGGGGAAAACATCTTAGCTTCATTAATCTCGAAATACCACCCAGCACTGGGTGAAACATGGGAATCTGCCAGCTATTGGCAGTGCTTTCTTGAATGCTCCTGAAAATGCAGCCAGCTCCACTATCCATGTGGCTGAGAGACTGACACAAAGCTGGTCTGGGCTTCCTGGTGAGTCAGTGTGTCTCTGCTATGTGCTCAGAGAAAGCCACCTAGTTTCAGGGTTAGTCGAGATAATAAGGAAACTCCATTTACTTCTCCTTCAAAATGTATTCAAAACCAAACATAAATGTACTTTTAGAGAATCAAATATTTGGGTTGTAATACAATTCCTAGCCTCTCCTAGTCATATGGAATACTGAGGATGGATTCCATTGCATGAAGAGCACATCTGTTAAAGGTAGAACTCCACTAACACCAGTTTACAACAATGGACCCAAATCGCAGCAGAAAGCAATGTATTTCTGGAGTATGCAAACAGGCAAAACAAAATTTTTCTTAGTGGTTTTATCCTTTAAGCCAGAGCTTTTCAAACTTGAATGTGGTTACAAATCACCTGGAGATCTTGTTAAAATGCAGGTTCTGACTCATGTGCCTGGGATGGGACCCCATACTCTGTATTTCTAACATGCTCCCAGGGGTTGATGCTAGTCCAGGGACAAAGACTTGAGCAGCAAAGCTCCCAGCATTTACTGTGCTGCTGTGAGTGATGAGAAAGCATGATCGATACCTGAAACGAGTTTGGGTTTATAAGCTTCCTCTCTCCCCAGTGAGGATATTACTCAGCAGAAGCAAGGGAGGGAAGCTAAGAGTGTCCGTAGACACTCTATGTTTTAGTCATCTAATGCTGTTCTAACAGAAATACCACAAAATGGTTGGCTTTAATAAAGGAAAGTTTATTTTTACACAGTCCAGTAGGCTACAAGTCCAAATTTAGGACGTCCACTCCAGGGTAAATGTTTTCCCCCTTGTTGGCTCTAGAGGAAAGTCCTTGTGTTGCATCAGTCTTTGTTCCGGGAGCATCTTGGTGCAGGAATCTCAGGACTGAAGGACGTGCTCTTCCCCCAGTGCTGTTTTCTTGGTGGTGTGTGGTTTGCAATTATCTGCTTGCTTCCCTCTCTTTTTATCTCCCATAGGTTGAACGGATAAAAGGTGGTACAAGCCACACTCCAGGGAAACTCTCTTAGCAAGGGTGCTGCAGTCCCACACTAGTACTCTTTTAACATAATCATCCTATCTATTAGCCACAGGCAGAGATTAGGATTTACGGCATCAGAAAAATCACAAAATGGAGGGCAATCACAGAAGACAGGGAATCCTGGCCCAGTCAAATTACTACACATATTTTTGGGGAACATAATTCAATCCATGACACCCTGCTTTCCCATTTACATCATAAACCCAACTGTTGCTCTTGCCATCGGTGGTCCTTACTTTACCCCTTCAACAACCACACAAGAAAGGCTATAAACGGGTACAAGGAAGGGCTCCCCATCTAAGGAGCTGCTTATAGATCAGTGTCCATGACTATCACAAGGAGTACGAGTAACTGAAACCCGATACGATCTTATGTTGCCCAAATGTAATTTCAGCCTGTAATTATGCTTCCTGGCCAACTAACAGGAGCTCTGATGGTGGAATGGCTAAGCACTTGGTTGCTAACCAAAATATTGATGGTTTGAACCCCCCTACAGGAATAAGAATTTCTTTTTGAAGCATTAACACAAAGCTGGTTCCTACAAGGTTAAAGATGTCCCAAATTCCCAAATTTTCTAAACTTTCAAACTTCCATTCTATCATATCCTAACACCAACTACTATACCTTCTTTCAGTATTCTCCCTCCTGTTTTGGGGTCCCATAATTCCGTAATTCACTGCAACATTTCACAGAACTCACAAACTGCAAGGAAAACAGCTCACGTGATTGTGGAGGCTGGCAAGTCCCAAATCCACGGGTCAGGTGTTAGGCTGAAGGTTTTTCCTGACTCATGTGGTTGCAGGGAAGGTGAACCCCTTGCTGGGGGCTGTACCAGGAGACCCTGGGACCCTCATCAATCCTTATCCTGATCAACTAGCTGAGCCTCTGCTTCAAATGGTCCTCAAGGGGACTTTCCATCACTAAATTCCACCCAGTTGGGGTGAATAGAATGGACTCATATAATTCTATTTAATGTTGGGAGACCAGCATTGTTGGGAGGTCCACTCAACCTCTGTAGTGCTGCATTAGAATCTTTGTCTCAACTTCATCCATATCCTCAATATTCATCCCATTTCTTCGTAGCCATTTAAAAGTCTCCATCCTCCTAAGGTAAGTTCTTTTCCCCTTGTCTCTTCTCATTCTCCTATGAGTCACCCTTTTGTTTCCTGCATCTGTTAAGACTCATGTGGGGAAGTCGTGCTAACAGACCCAACATGCATCTCAAATTGTCATTTTGTTTCACAGTGGCCAGGTGACATAGGGTGGTCATGTAGAAAGGATTATTATATCTGCTATGGCCATTCGATCTGTCATGCTCATTCAGTAAATGCCCTATTCATCATAAAGCCCTTCCAACATGGCTTGCATAAGCAGAACATCAGCTGCTTCCTCTAGAATATTCCATTGGATACTTCGATGGCGAGAGGGGCAGCTCTCTTCTCAGGATAAACAAATCTCACTGCAAATATTGTCCAGTACACCAGGCTGGTGGTCTCCTCTAGATTAACCAGCTATTTAACTAGATCTTCCATATTATCAGTGACTGTTCCATAGGGAACTGTAGGTCCCTCACCAATCCAAACATACTCTTTCATTCTGCAGCATTCAAAACTAAACACACCACCCCTACATTAGTTACTCTCACAGTCGACCTTAGTAAAAGTTCCTCAGGGAACTGATGATACCAATACACAAGCTGAAGCAACTCCTTTACACTATACCCCTTGGTTTCAATAGTTTCTTGGTTTTGCCCTTCTTGGACTACCTTCTCGGGGAAGAGAGGTCATAGGGGTATTTTCTATTATTCTGACATGACTGACATGATTTTTCCTTTCCCAGGAAGGCTGTGAGCCTAGCAGTCATACCTCCAGCAGGACTGGATCTACATTTTTCCCCCACCCCTGCAGCTATTATTGATGACAGTAACCAAGGATTTATATGGGTCACCCTTTCCTATCACTCTGTATTTCCTTATGCATTTAACTAGCCAATTCCTCTGAAATTAGCTCTATCACTCTTAATCACTTTGGATAGCTTTTGCCTTGGCTAACTGATTATAACACCTGGTTTAATCCATGGATTTTTTTTTTTTTAATCCCAGCCAAAAATCAAAGGTTTCTCATTCTCCCATTTATCCCCTTTTTTTCAAAACCACATATTCTAGTGAGTCTGGGCCATTGCAGCAAACCCCACCATTCTGACACCAACTGTCACAGACTGAAGTATGTTCCCCAAAAAATATGTGTAGCCATGTGGCCATGATTCCCTGGTATACTATGATTGTCCTCCATTTGGTGATTCTTCTATGCTGTATGTTAAAGGATTAGGGTGGGACTGTAAATCCCTTCATAGAATTACCTCCCCGCTCCACTGTAAAGTGAGTTTCCCTGGAGTATGGCTTGCCCCACCCTTAGTCCTTTCATCCTACAAGAGATAAAAGGAAAGAGAAGCAAGCCGAGAGTTGGGAACCTCACACCATCAAGCAAGCAGCACCAGGAGAAGAGCGTGTCCTTCAGACCTGAGAGTCCTGCGCCAAGATGCTCCCTGGACGAAGACTGATGCAAAACCGGACTTTCCTCCAGAGCCGACAAGGGGAAAGCCTTCCTCTGGAGCAGACATCCTGAATTTGGACTTGTAGCCTACTGGACTGTGTAAGAATAAACCTTCCTTTGTTACAGTCATCCACTCTGTGGTATTTCTGTTAGAGAAGCACTGGCTGACTAAAACACCAACTAAATGAATAATTACATATTAAGCAATTCACTGCACCATACCACTTAGTGGCTTCATGGAAGAAAGACTTGGCAATCTACATCTGTAAAGATTACATCCTAGAAAACTCTCTGGGGGAGTTCTACTCTGTCTCATGGGGTCGTATGAGTCAGAATTGACTGAATGGCACCCAACAGCAACAACTGTCAACTAAAACTCCAGACAAGGAGTATCAACAAATAGCTAACCTGAAGTCTCAGATGCCACTGAAGCAAAACACATAGCCCTTATGTTTAACAACGGCAGAGCCAACGGGATTCCAGTGGCGTGGTCAGATTAGCAAGGGGAGGGGAAAAAGTGGTAACTGTAAGCGGAAACAACTTCTTCCAACATGTGATTTAAGACTGCACAGGCAAAATTCTGGAACAGTACACATAAAAGCTTAACATAGCTTTCTGGGACTGCAGATGATCTTTACTTTTTTTGTTATGCTTTTCTCTGTATGTTTTGCAATAAGTACATATATAGTCTGTACTCAGACAGATGCAAGCTGCTGTAGAGTCAATCCAACTCATAGCAACCCTTGTGTGTCAGAGTAAAACTGTTTTCCATAGGGTCTTCAGTGGCTGATTTTTAAAAAATAGATCCAGGCCTTTCTTTCAAGGTGCCTCTGGGTGGCTTGAACATCCAAACTTTTGGTTAGCAAGCAGCCCATTGCGTTAATCATTTGCACCACCCAGTTTGTTCTGGTTAGACCTCCTGCTGAGAATTTGCATTTTCACTCTAGGTATACTGAATCAGAATCTACATTTAGCTTCTTAAGATGAAGATTCTGACTAGAAGGCATGAGGGGACAGGAAAATAGGGAACCCAAGGTCGCCAAGTGTTGACATATCATGGGATATGCCAATGTTACAAAACAGTGTATGCATATTGTTAATGAGAAACTAATTTGTTATGTAAGTCTTCATCTATGACACAACAAAAGAATAGAGATTCTGACTCAATATACCTGAGGTAGAAATGCAAATTATCAGCAGGTATCAAGCCAGAAGGCATCAGTTTGATGCCCTGGTAGTTTTTAAACACTCCCCAAAGACTCTGCATACAGCCAGGGTGGGGCTGTGGATCTCTGACTGGTGGACGTCAAAGACCTGGGTCATGGGAACATCTGGTCAGGGCCAGAGCCAAAGCAGACAGCAGTTCTCTGTCTGCTGTCTATGCATCCGTCTGTACCATCCCTACCCTCCAGAGAAGATCTTCTCCACATAGCTGCACATGAACTCTTTGAGCTCCAGGCCTTCCTCGTCCCTGGCTGATGCAGTACTCTGATTGGAGGAAAAGGAGTCATTGGAAGAGGAGCGGTGGTATTGGTCCCAGGATGGGTGGGAAGGTGACTCGCCCATGTCATTCTCGCTGTCTGCAGACTCAGTGGTCTCACTCTCTGATCCACCATCACCTAGTGAGCCGTCCCCATCCTGCAGCTGTTGGGGCAGGACCTTCAGGGGAGGTGAGGGTGGTGTCTCAGTCCCAAAGTCGATCAGTGACCCCACAGGGACTTCTGGGGCCTCCATGGTGTAGGTGTGCCGCTGTGGGAAGATAGCTCAAAGTGGGCAGGCCACCAACTTGCTTCCCAGATGCGTCAGTGGAAGCTAGATGCCAGGTGGGGCCCCACCGAGGGCTTGGGAGTCTTCTGGGAGCTGTAGATCTTCAAGGACTAGCCCTCTATAGCAGCATCATGTGGATCTAAGGCATCTGAAATGCAAACACAAACACATGAGCCTCACCAGCACAGAGGGAAGTTCAGCAGCCAGAACCCAGACTTCACAAATTAATGAAGTAGGTCACAGACTGCCTGTAAGGAGAACACTCTCCAAACTTGCAGAATTTGGGTTCTATGCTGTCACCATTTTCCTACTGCCCACTTTACTGTTAAACACCTGGGACATCGCAAACATTCAGTACGTGTTTGCTGAGTCAAAGAACAAATTAATGCAATTATCAGGATTTCTCCAAACTAAGCACACAGACTTTAAGGAGATTTCATCTGCTGGCCTTCTCATTATAGTCTACCAGACTGAGGCCACTGCCGGTGAATAAATAGGCCAGTCCTTGGGTTTGAAACAGAAAACCTCCAGTGATGATCTACCCACATGCTTACTGTCCCTGGAATGAAGGTCTGACAACAGACTGTGTCGTCAAGCATGTCCAGAAGAACTGGCTCAGCTAAGCCATTGAAACCTCACCCCGTGGACTCACACCCTAACTTTCCAATTCATCCTTCTTACGTTCCATTCCCAGGCTGCCTGTGTCTGTCCCTTCTCAGCACTCTTCTCCAACATCTTCATGGTTGCTAAACACTGGGCCCTACCTCTGCATTTCAGCTCAGCATGTTAAAGGTTAAGGACTACTCCTGGCACAGGAGAGCTGCCTTCCTGTCCTAAAGTACTCCTGACAGCCACATTCTCAGGCTCACCATCAGACAGAAAATCATTCATAAATAAGCCAAGTGCCGTCGAGTCAGATAGCACATGAAATATTAAAATACTAGGAAAATATTTGTAGTAAATATAATAGGAGAAAGGTTATCATGCTTATATTAAAAGTTCATTCAAATTTAATCATGAAGTGTATATTGCAATAGATGAACTACTCAGATAGGTACAGTACACAAAAGGAAATAAAACTATTAAATACTTACACAATTCTTCAACCCATACTAATAACAAAACATATTCATTAAAACAACAAAGTGCCATCATATACTATTAAAATATCAAAAACTTAACAATGATAATCCAAATGCTGGTAAGATTATGTAATATTCTCAAATATTACTGGCAACAGGGATAAGAGTTTGAGAAAGCAATTGTTTATTAGTTAATTCTTACTTTTATCTCTTCTTTCAACCCTTGAAATTTAGCTGATGAACAGTCCATAACAGCAAAAATATATAATCGACCTAGATGCCCCAAAACAGAGGACTGGATAGGTAAATTATAGTATATATATTCATTGAAACACTATGCAATGACAAAGAACAATGATGATTTTAGGAAGCATCTCACAACCTGTTTTCAATCGGAGGACATTACATTGAGTGAAAGTAGTCAGTGGCAAAAGGACAAATATTGTATGAGACACCTACAATAAGAACTTAAAAACAGACTCATGCATAGAAGAAAAGATTCTATGATGGCTGCAAGTGTGGGGAGGACAGGACGGCGAGGGTGGAGTATAGGTTAGACAGTTGATAGAAATTTGATTGGGTGAAATCAGTGACAACACACATTAGAAAGAACATCAATTTTAATTGGACTTCATCATAACATGATTACTTCTCCCATCTTAACCCAGTATTACAGGGACAGAGTAGCTGGGGCAGGGGTATGGGGACCATGCTCTCAGGGGAAATCAAGGCCAATTGGCATAACTAGCATTTTGCTAAGAGTCTCCTGCCCCCAACATTGGTGAATGGTGTCTAGGGTCTTAAAAACTGCCAAGCTACCATCTGAGGTACACCAGATGGCAGCAACAGATGATCACCAAGACCAAAACAACATGGGGGAAAGAGAACCCAGAAGAGAGAGACCCAAATGAGTGGGTGACTACATCAACATGTGACCAGAAGAACCGGATGGTGCCCAGCCACTACCAGTGATAGCCATGATGGGGCTCACAAAGTTGAATTTCACTGTTAACACAAGAATAAAAAGGGGTGCACCCTGAGATCTCCAGTAAAAGATGGTAATTGATGGTCCACATGCCTCGGGGCTCCCCTGGGAGCATGGCCCCTGGCCCTAGTGCTGCCCCTGTCCATAAATCATAATGGAGGTCAACTCTTCAGACAGGAATGGACTGGACTTGGTGACACAGAGTGACCATATCATATGTGCACTTCATGGTCCCATGCACCTACAGGATGTCATCCTGATGACCTCTTGGTAGAGGCAGGGGAGAGGGTGGAGAAGAGAGGACAGGAGACTGTTAGGAGGATATGACATGCATAGAATGGAGAGGAAGGGTGTGCTGTCACCGGCAGGGAGAGCAGTGGGAGCTGCACATAGGTGGGCATGCAAATTTATATGGGATTGTACACTTTCACTCAATCATAATAAAAAAAAATTTTTGAAAAAAAACAAATTTAGGTGATGAAAATAAAACAGGTAGAACAAAATGCTAACCAGAACAGTATCTATAATCCTTTTGATAAATTGGTCGCAAATTTCCAATATAATAAAATGGCAAATAAATCCTAACACTTTGATGCAATATTAATCAGTATACGCTACACACTGAAAAAATGTTTACTTTATAGTTAAGTAAATACAGCACCCTATAGTCGACAATTATTCACTGAATGTTTCATGTGCCATACACCAGAGATACTGAGCACCAGGAATACTGGAGTGAATGAAATTTGATTTTACTGTAATCACCATTATGTGTGCCTATGAAAAAGGACTAGAAAAGAACACGTATACTGTGTTGCAATAGTGGACAGAGGTGACTGTTGTTTACTACCTCCCAGTTGGCCCTAACTCATGGGAACCCCATACACAACAGAACAAAATGCTACCTGGTTCTGTGTTATCCCCATGACTGGTTGCAGCTTTGAACTTTGTGCTCCATATGGCTGTCATTGGCTGATTTTTAGAAGCAGATCACCAGGTCTTTCTTCCTAGTCTCAGTCTGAAAGCTCCACTGAAGCCTTTTCACCATCATAGTAACACACAAGCCTTTGCTGACAGACAGGTGAGTGGTGGCTGTGCATGAGGTGTGTTAGCTGGGAGGTATTATCCTCCTTTTATTTTCACAATTATTGTAACAACACAGTTTGAATAATCAATAAACACTTGGAGAGAAAAAGAAATACATATCTGGAAACATTCCAAGTAGCCACAGGGGAGGATCATGTAGCATAGGAGGCTCAAAGCAAAGCGAGTTATTGTGGCTATTTCTGTCCCAGCAACACGCTCTCCACAACCTCTCCCACTGGGAGACTGCGTGATATCATGAGTCACCCTTTCCAGGTGCTCTGTGACCTGGGTAGAAGCCCTGGTGATACAGTGTTTAAGCACATGACAGCTAACCAAAAGGTTGGCTAGGGAAAGATATGACAGTGTGCTTCCACAGAGATTTACAGTCTTAGAAATCCTAGCCGGTAGTTCCACTCTGTCGTATAGAATCCTTATAAGTTGGAATGGACTTTAGGGCAGTGGTTAAGCACTTGGCTGCTGATTGAAAGGTTAGCAGTTCAAATCTATAGGGTTGCTATGAGTTGGAACTGACGCCCACTGGTTTGGTTTTTGTTGTCCTAAATGTCTCCTTTAGGAGCACAAGGAGGGGTGACAAAATTCCAGGGAGAGGCATAGCAGGAGAAAAAGAAGTAGAGGTGACAGGGGACCAAGGTCTGGCCCATGTAGCGGGAGGGGGAAAGAGCTATGGCTGCTGCAGGCCATTTAGGGCCTGTGTGGAGCCACCTGTGTGTCACCCACCCTCTGAGATCCTCTGCTCTCCTGTTGAGGAAGCTACAGCCCAGAGATCTCTTCTCTCTGGGAAGAGAATACAGGATGCAGTGTTTGTTCCGGAGCTGACCAAAAGAAAAAAAAAAACCAAACCTATTGCCATTGAGTTGATTCTGACTCATAGCTAAAACATCAGGGTCAAATGGCCATTTGTGGTAAGGGTGTTAGAAGCAACCCCTGCCTTCATCCTCCACGGAAGAAAGGTAAAGCCTCCAATTGGCCAAGGTGACAGATACTCATAACACACCAAGATTACAAAACTCAGATAGTGACCCGGGCCAGCGTGAGAACTCAGGCCTGCTCAGTGCAGCCATGTTGCCACCCAGAAACACAGACCCAGGGCCATTAGAACTTCTGCAGTTTTCTAAATGCAGCTAAAGTCTAGTTACATGGACTCTCTCAAGTTTAAACACTTGAACTCATTTAAATTTATTTCAAAAGCACCTTATGGGCTGAAGAAAACACACAGCATCCCAATTTGTTTGCATAAGACCCATTGCAGGGCCACAATCTGAGAAAACAAGGTCTTAAATCTCTATAACTACAAAAAGCTCAAATACTAAAACGTGTTTCTACAGACTTGAAGCTGTACAGACCTTCCTGCAACTGCACTTTTGCAATTCGTCTCTTGGGTCCTGTGGTGCAAAGATCTACCAACCAAATTAGGATAAAATTCTAAGTCAGCCTATAATGTGTAATATCCTGATGAGATTTGACAACCATTATTTAACAAATAGTTATTAAGCATCCACCATGAATCAGTTACAGTACTAGCAGCTACAGAGGGAGTGAGACCTTCTAGAGTGTTTAGTCCTGTGTATACGCACGTATGTGTGTGTGTGTGTGTGTGTGCATTCACACAGAGAGGGCAGGCAGAGGGAAAGAAACAGTTCATAAATCTAAAAAATCAAATAAACAAGAAGTTCAGAAACCACTAAGTACTACAGAGATAGTCTCTAGCTGATGTCCTTAAGCTCCAAGTGAGGCTTCCTTGGACTGAAAAGCCAGAGGACGCAGATATCAGAACTGAAACAGGAAGGTCAGAGAACTGGCCAGAAGAAGAGACAGACTGGAGTCTTCTGAGCAGAGGTGACAGCATGTACAGAGGCCCGACGGCAACAAGGAGTTTGGGAAGTTTAGAAACTTGGAAGGGTGAAGAAGCTGGGAGGTGGGTGGCCAGACACGTTGGAGACGTTGCTGGCCACCTAGAGATTCTAGATTCTAGATTCTAGAATCTAGATTCTAGATCCTTTTTTTAAGGGGTATAAGGAACCCTGGTGGCACAATAACTAAATGCTTGGCTACTAACTAACCTAAAGGTTGGTGGTTCAAACTACCTAGCAGCTCCACTGGAGAAAGAGCTGGTGATCTGGTTCCATAAAGATTGCACCCTAGAAAACCCTATGAGGAAGTTCTACGCTGTCACATGGGGCTGCTATGAGTCAACATTGACTCAGTGGTGCCTAACAACAACAGTGGTATACAGAGAATGGAGGGCCAACAAAGGAGGCCCACAGAGTGGTTCCATTCTAGTGGGAGGTTTCCCTATCTCCTGCCACAATCTCCTTCCCATCCCACTTCCCCCACAAGCCCTGTCCCATCACCACACCCCGGAAGCAGATAGAAGGGAGTGAGATTGCCTTCCGATTTCTTCTTAGTCACATCCCTATTGGGCTTTGCATATCCGTAACTCAGCCACAACTCTGATTTTCCTAACAGACTAGAGCAGCCAGAGGTGTGACTGCCCACAGCAAGTTCCCTTGTGCAATCAATCTAAGGCTCCGTGGGGTAAAATTCAGGAACTTTTGTAATTGTTCCCCTTTCCACCAACCTCCAGCACTGTTTGTTAGGGTCCCCAAAACTGTATCAACTGTGCTTTCTTCCCACAGAAAGAAAGTGACTGTGAAACCTGGCCAAACTGTACATACATAATGTGCACCAGTTATTCTCCACATCCATCCAATTCACTGGTTCATTTTGAAGTCAGTGAACCAAAGCCCAAAAAGGCTAAGCACTGGGCCCACATCCACCTAGTTAGAAGGTGAAAACACAGCTTCCAAACCAATACAAGTCAACCCCAAAAGTGCATGATCACCATGTTCTCTAGCCCGCTTTCCCACTGCTGCATCTTTGATGCTCCTGAAAGGTAAATTTACAGAATTACTGGATCAAAGGGTTTGACATTATTAAGGCTTGTGACATGTTGTTAGCTGCCACTGAGTCAGCTGATATATAACAAAACAAAACACTGCTCAGTCCTGCACCATCCCCCTAATCTGTCCTGGGCAGGATGGCTATGATCCATAGTGTTATACTGGCTGATTTTCAGAAGTAGATCACCACGCCTTTCTTCCTAAGTACACCTTAGTCTGGAAGCTCCACTGAAACCTGTTCAGCATCACAGCAACACATAAGCCTACACACAGGCAGGTGGTGGCTAAGCATGAGGTGCAGTGGTTGGGAACTGAACCTAGGTCTCTCCTGGAGAAGGTGAGAATTTACCACTACACTATCAATGCCCCCAAGGCTTGTGACCAGTGTTACCAACCTAGCTTCCCAGAAGTCAAGCAACATATACTTGGTGGATTTTATATCTGAACATTAATTTCAACCACAACCACAACAAACTGACTTTCTTAGTTATCTAGTGCTGCTGTAACAGAAATATCACAATTACATAGTTTTAACAAAGATAAATGTATTCTCTCAGTCTAGTAGGTTAGAAGTCCAAATTTAGGGCATCAACTCTCGGGGAAGGCTTTCTGTGTCAGCTTTGTAAGAAAGTCCTTGTCATCAATCTTCCTTGGTCTAAGAGCTTCCCAGTGCAGGAACCTTGGGTTCAAAGGACGCACGCTGCTCCTGGCACTGCTTTGTTAGTGGTAGACGGTCCTCCGCTCTCTGTTTCCTTCTCTTTCATCTCTTGTAAGATAAAAGGTGGTGCAGGCTATGCGCCAGGGGAACTCCTTTTACACTGGATTAGGGATGTGACCTTACTAAGAGTGTTACAATCCTACCCTCATCTTCTTTAGCATAATCTTATCTTGCTTTGTTATCTACAGACAGAGATTAGGATTTACAACACAGGAAAATTATGATCACAAAATGGAGGCAACCATACAGTACTGGGAATCATGACCTAAAAAGACTGACACATATTTGGGGGGGACACAATTCAATCCATGACACCATCTAACTCCAAATTTAGAACTCCAATCAATTTGTTTCACTCCTGGTATAACTGCAAAGGCTGCACAGGTAAGGGGCAGGTGCATTTTACAAAGAAACAGGGACACAAGGAAACCAGTTGGGTCTGTGTAGGGCCAGAACCTGTACCCCATCCTTTCCAGCTTTAGACCAAGCCACTTTCCCTTTCTTACACATGTTCTGGCTTGGTTACTTGATCTAACAGTTTGCCTAAACAGAGGAAAACAAGTTTCTTCTTCCTTAAGTTTGATCTCCACAGCAAAAGAAAATCACCTCAATCTGTACCTCAATTTCTGTTTTTGAAAAGCATGAATTTCAGCTTTTGTGTTACCTAGTCAAAGAGATAAACGAGAGCACATGAAAGATCTTAGAAGAAATACCTTGCAGAAATGTGTTACTATTCTTCTGGCACACAGAGAATTATCTCCCCTGACCATTTCAACATGAACAGCTGAAATAAAAGAAATCCAAGCTGATACAATCACGGTAGTTTAAACTTTTCAGTGTGTGTGTGTGTGTGTGTGTGCGTGCGCGCGCGCGCTCAAAACCACCATCAAGTCACTCATGCAATACTACTATCATTTTTATCTCACTTTGGACTTGACAAATTGGGAGCTTACACAGCCGTGTGGCTTGTGTTGGATGACATGGTTGAGGGAGTTGTGGATCCAAGCACTACATCTGGATCAGAGGTCAAAGGTCCCTCACAGACACTGCTCTAGTCTCGTCAGTACTCTAACCCTTCTCCAGCCCTAACTTGAAAATCATTGAGGGGAGCCTCTTACCAAGTAGTGGACTAACATACCATAAGACATCTCCTTTACTTGGTTTGGCCTAAATGTTCTAGGCCTCTGAAAAGTGTAAAACAGTATTGTGCTGTGCTAAATTTGTGGTAATTTGTTCTAACAACAATAGGAAACTAACACAGTTGGCTACAGTGTTGTTAGAGTCTAACTATTTAAATTGTTTGAACTGTTAAATACTTCTTTTGGAGTGAGGCATTGCAAAAATTTGGGAACCTTTGGCCTAGAGAAAAGACTTGGGCCATGCTCAGCACAGGAGGGCAGTACAGCCCAAGTTCAAATCCCTTTTCTGCCACTTGAGCTTTCCAATCAAATGCAAAGCCAAGTGCCGTCGAGTCGGATCCGACTCAAGCAGGACTTCACATTTACTCCTTATATTGATTACTGCTCAGCCCTTGTTCAAGTTCACAGAGATCATTTGGTTTTTATCTCCCTTTATGACAAACACATCATTATAGAAAGGTTAGAAAAGAGCAGGGAGAGAATATCTCTTAATACTACCATGCCAGAAACATTTCTTTTCCATTTTTGTGTACTCCCTCTTCCATATTTTACAGTTTAAATGCTGAGAGAATTTCTATCTTTATCTTGTATCTAGCTAGTAGCTCTCCCTGTAGCATCCACACACACATGCAGTGACCCAGTTTAAAAAGTAGAGTCTTCTCCAGTTCCCTGAATGGTGCTTTATTTTAAACTGACCTAACAGTAATTGTCTGGCTTTTGATGCAGTCAGGGAACATAGACTCCTGCCTTACATTTCTGATTTCTGCAGCTGTCTTCAGATAAGTGACTTTGATCAATCATTATATTACTGTTATCTGTTTCTGTTTAGCTATTAAAAAGACGTGATAACAGTTTGCAGGCAAATTACACCTTCCTGAAACTGTTGGAGCAAAGGGAAGGGAGGAGGAGGAAAAGAAACCTTGGGAGAGTATCTTACTTCCTTGAACACACTGCTAAGTACAATCACCCCATAAGGAAATACATTACTATGAACCTGAAGGATGCAACATGACGACAAGGGTCCACCAGAACCCTAATCCACCTCCCAGAGGACCAATCTTGGTGCTGGCAGAGCCTCTGAGTCCTGGGAAGTTGAATCCTCCAGCTTGTCACAACTAATTAGCCGTATCAGTGGAGCCCTGTGGCTCCCATCTGCATTTGCTCAATACACTCAGTTCTGTCCATTTAAGTCTCCTCCCTCTTTCCCTGGGCTCTTGCTGGGAGTACCCTGAGTATAGCACAGTAAGGCCTCTGGAGCTGCCACAAGCCCTGGTCCTACAGTACTTGAGCTGCACACACAAATCACAGCCATCAGGAGTAAAAGAAAATGCACCTCTTGTTGCTCTGACCCCTCTTACTTTAAGGCCACAACAAGAGCATTTATCTGCCTATCAGACAGACTAGCTCAACCCTGAATCTTCTAACAAATCCATTTGTTCATCCCTTTCTGGTTGAGTGGCAACTGACTTTGCTTTGGAATTACGAAAGGATTCTTGGCTGTTTGGGACCACGAGGCAATAGTCATTCCAATGAAGGAATTACCTGTCAAGAAAGAGGGAATGTAACCAATACCCTTTTAGAGGTCAGCTGTGTTCAGGCAGCTGTTCGGACACAGATTTATACTCAGCTAACACGGATCCAGAGCAACATAAAGAGTAAGAGGCTGCCGGTGAAATCAAATAAACCCATTACATCAGTAGGACAATGAATTTAGTTGAGTTTCCTCGCAGTCAAAGCAAAATGGGGACAGATGCTGGGTCATAAAATTCTTTTCATTCTGACAAAGTCATCTGCAGAGTGACACTTTCCAGACACCAGATTTAGAAATGGATTTCTCAAGAAGGCCCTTCTATGAAAAGCCAACGAAAAAGTCTCTTGTAACAAGTTTCTGTAAAGACATAGACATTTTAAAACATATAATTTTTCAACCAAACCCCCTTAAAAACCTGAAAACCAACATGAAATCAATCTGGTTACAGGTACTTGTAACTAAGCAAAGATGAGATCTGCATTTGGTGCAAGGGCAGAGCTTCACACACCTGAGATATCACTAGTTAACATGCCCATTACAGTCTCTCCTAAAGTACCAGATGCCTTGGAAGGGCTTTTGGCAAAAGTTAGATCACAGATGATTCATGGTTGAATTCTCTGGAGAGTGCCTGCAATGCCAACAGTCTGATTCAATAACCACAGTAAGACCCATGGATTGTCGGACTGCAGCTACCAGAAGGGAGAACTATCATTCTGCTGTGAAGGCATAAGAGGCTGTCTTGCATTCCTGGATGCAGATGGTGGTGGCAGTAGCATCTTAGATAAGATCTATGGGGGCTATTCCCAAAACCCATTTAAAAAAAAACCTGTCACTATCAAGGCAGTTCAAACTCATAGCAAGCCTATGGGGCACAGCAGAACTACTTCATGGTATTTTCAAGGCTGTAGTCTTTTACAGAAACAGACTGGTGGCTGTACCAGTGGGGAGTATTGCCTAGTGAAGAGGGAAAAACCACAGAGGTCACAGATGAGGAGGGTTGTAGGGCAGCACCTCTACCCTATTCCTCCAGGCACATCCGGGTCCTACACGGGAGGACCTACTTACTGGCAGCTGAAAGAAGCAATGCTATACAAGGGAGAGCTTTTCAGAAGTACTGTCATTTCTAAATGTCTGGGCAACTCTGTTTAGCTGCCTATGCCTCTCATGGCCCAGGGTTAGAGATTTTAGGAAAATACAAGTCTGCTATGAGTCTGTGTCTTCATGATGGGCTACAGTGATAGTTGTTCAGTAAGTTCTTACTCTTGTTGAAAACTCACCAGGCTAGGGTTAAAGGGTGACTTCCACATGCAGCATTTGCTTTGCTGTTTCCTTTATCCCGAAATTAGTCTGCAAAGTCATTAAGCTCAAGCCTGCCCACCAGGGTTTAATCACCATTGTACACTCCCACCCACTGCCCTCTGCACCCAGTTAAGAGAGAAAAGCCACTTGAGGAAGACTGTTAGATGTATGCCCTGCTGTCAACTTACTCTATAACCAAAAAGGGGAAAAAGCTACAGGACTCTTCATCCATCTTTTAACCAATGAAATATATAAGTACCTAATACACACTATTCTTCCAGGCTTCATGAGACAGAGAGAACAATTCTTGATCTCAAAGGACTCAATATAATCCAGGGGTGAAATAAAACTCATTCAACTGGTCAACCAACCAAACAAATCTGTTTTATGTGTAGACTCTGTGCAAAGTGTTCTACAAAGAAAAGCAACTCATAGACCGAGGCTTCAAAAAGCAGACACTTAGTAGGAAGAATAAATCAAGTCTACAAATCATTGTGGGTTGGGATTCAATAAAACATGTGATAGAACCACTTTACCCAGAGTCAACCTGAACAGATGTCTCCGATAGGCCAAAGACTCAAATCTTGGTTCTGTCCAACTCCTTTACTGATTACTGGGATCCCAAGGCAAATAACATTGACAGGGGATGTGCAGAACATAAAGCTGAGCAGACAGTTAACTTGCAGAATGACACAAGAGGAGCCAATACAACTCTGGCAGACAGCAGTGCTGGGCTGAGTCTGAAAGATGTCTCTGAATAGGAAATGCCTTCATCTGCTGGGCACTAGCCGAGCCCTTTCACATGCCTGGCAGGTGTGCAAGCACAAAGGTGATGGCCATACGGCTTCTGCCTACAAATAACTCATGAATTATTAGTGAGGGAGTCTGACATGATCCAAAGTCGTACAATACAATATGAAAAGACAGCCTATCAGCTGATGTTACACTTGCTCCGAGTCACTGTGTTTGACACTGGCAACAACAAAACACTCCAAGCTGACTTTAGGACTGACAGAAATAACTGAGCCAAAACAAGGGTGACTGTTATATGCACCTCTCTTTCTGCTAGTCACATGGCTCCTAGTGCATCACATTAAATTTCACACCTTGAGGGGATGATCGTCTTCTCCTACACAAAAAATACTATGAGTAACCACATCTTTGAATCTACCCTCATTGTGAACCCTCAGTTGTTATGTGTAAAACAATATCCCATATTAGGAGTGATCATTTTAGGGAAAAAAAGAAACTTACAAAGGCATTTTAATTTTATAAATGTTTGTAAGACTTTTAAAAAAGGAAAAGAAAAAGGAGAGAGCTATTGAGAATTCAGAGAACCTACAGAAAAAAAAAAAAGAGAGAAGAAAAAGAGACAAATCCCTCAACTAGTCAGGGAGTCTGGTACTGATTTCATATGGGAAACAATTGAAGGAATTTTAAAAAACCACACTGAGTCCAACTCTCGGTGGTCATGTGTTGGAATAGAACAGTGCTCCATAGGATTTTCAATGGCTGATTTTGTGTGTGTGTGTGTGTGTGATTAAGTGAAAGTACACAACCCAAATCAATTTTGCATGCCCACCTATTTGCAGCTCCATCTGTTCTCCCTACCCAGCAGCAGCACACTCCTCCCTTTCACTCTACATTTCCAGTATCCACCTAACAAGCACCTCTCCACCCTCCTCTCTCCCATCCAGAAAGAGACCAGTAGGACAGCCTCCCATAAATGTATAGAACCATAAAGTACACACACCATGTGGTCACACTGTGTCCCCGAGTCCGCCAGTCCATTCTTGTCTGAAGAGTTTATCCCAGCACTGGTTTCCCGTCAGGGCCAGCAGCAGGTCTAGAAGCCATGTTCCCAGGGGACCCTCCAGGCTGTCAGACCATCAGTTCTGGTCTTTTAGTAGGGTTACTGAGCTGCACCCCTCTTTTCCTTGTGCTGCCTCAGGGACTCTACACTGTGTCCCCCCTCATGGCTGTCAACGGCTTATTTTTTCAGGAGCAGATCACCAGGCTTTTTTTCTGAGGTGAACCTTCAATCTACTGGTTAGCAGCTGAAGGCATTAACTGCTTACACCACCCAAGGACTTACTTGGGGATAAATAACATGAGGAGACAAGACAATTATCTTCAAGTGTGTGAGGAACTGTCACATGAAAGAAGAAATAGACTGTTCTATGTAGCTCTAGAGTTGCAGTGAAGCCACAGCAAGGTGGTCTCTACCAACCCAATGGTCCTATGTGAGTCTCCTTTTTAGCAAAGCCAGGAACACGAAATAGGTATCTGCCTGTTAACAGGTTATTAACAACCAGAGAGTGCCAAACTAGGTGACCTCACCAGTTGGCTTCTTTCCATTCTGAGATAACATTTATGATGCTTAATGCATGTTTTCCTCCACTGCAGCTATCATAATGGTTATATCTAAAGATGACTCCTATTTTATGACTTCCAGGAAGAAGCAAGTGTCTAAAATGGCCTAGTTTACAGGAAAAAGAGATAAGGAACTATCTGCTGGTCCTGGCACCCAGAGAGAAAGGTGGCTTGAGTTCTCCACAGAGAACACCTCACAAAATTCTGACTTTACTAGAGGGGTTTTAGCCCACAGTACTAGGCCAGGCACTGTGCTAAGTGATAGAACACCTCAAAGGGAGAGACAAATTCGCCAGCTGGCAGAGTACACCATCTAGTGACACCACATCCCTGGATACAGCAGCAGCATCTATCAAATCAAATCTGACTTGACATGCTACCAAAAACAGAAGGGTCCAGGGGTTCAATTAGTGCAACTGGATTAGGAAGGAAAGAAAAGAGATATCATGATTTATAAAACTGCTCTTCCACAGTTTAAGTCTTTGAAATGTCTCAGTTTTTCAAAAGCTACCCTATGTCCCAACTCAAAGTTCACCTTATTCAGGCACCCAGATGTACACTTTTTTTACCTTACTAATGCTCAATTTATTGCATGTAATTCTTGAGTGAATTGTTGAGCCATCTATTTTAAGACAGTGAGGTGAAATTTGGTGATGTCTGTTTTCCATTAATTTTTACCATTAGTGTACTGATTTGGTTCCACTATTACCAAATGTTAAAATTTACCACAAAGTAATGGTTAGCAGCTGTATTTCTTCAATAAAATATGGGCACAGGAAAAAGAAAGGGCACAGCTAATAATTCAGGGATACCTGGGTCCAATTTAGTACAGACTGGGTAGGCCTTCTATTATACTTTTGGGTGATTGTGGTGAAATGAATGGATGTTGCCCAAATCCCTGGGATGAAAGAGCAGCATACAGTAATAACTGGATGCAGATATGCTCTGTCAAAGACTTGGAACTTGGCCCTTCTCCCAGGAACCCATGAGAGCCTCAGATGGAATTGAACAAACTTCCCCTTGCCCAGGTGTTGGGCTCTGCTCCTGTTGGCCCAAAGAAAGGTCAAAGCAAAGGGCTGTGAGCAGAGGACACCTGGATCTGTGTGGGAGAAAAGACTGGATGAATCCTTCTGAACACAGAGACTACCTGGCATGCCACATGAAGCCCTGAGCTTAAAAACCTCTTGTATCCATCATTGCTAAGCCAGCAAACACACCATCTCTGCCATCTCTGGCTGGTGACCAGAGCACACCACAACTGGATACCCCTGCAGCTCTCCAAGGAGCAAGTGTGGTAGAGCCACTGCCATGGTGCAGAAGCCACCTCACCGAATCATTTGGCTGTTGGTTTCCTCAAGACAGAACTTCTGTTTTAAACAAGTGGGCTTCTTTATCATATTCACATATACACACTTTATCTCTCTCTCCCTTTGCTAATGCTTTCTTCATGGTCCCCCTCCTCACCCTACCCCCACACTACATACCTTCTTCTGCCTAAATCCCTTGGCCAATCCAAATCATCCTTAACACAGTAAAACCTGAAAGTATTGTGCTATGGTAGAATTTTCTCTGAGCAATTTGTGGTCTTTCAAGATCCTCTTTAACGTTGTTGAAACATGGTTAACAAACATTTTAAGTCTATTTTATCTCTCCTAAGAAAATAAACCAAAACATGATTAAAATATATATAGTATTACTTATAACTGCAAAACACATTCAACATCTGAATACTTAATAAGAGAGTAGTTACTGACGTTCTAGTACATCACTGAAATGATGACAATACATCATGAAAAAATCCTTTGTTAAATGAAAAACCAAGATAAAATCATACATTCACTTTGATTACAACTACATAAAAATAATACAGAAAATGCCGTACTATCCTATCTGCCTTACATTATTGTTATAAGGATCAAACAAGCTAATGAAAAAAACAAGTAAGTGTGCAAAGTACTGTCTTAGTTACTGAGTGAAGTTGTAATAGAAACACTACAAGTGAGTGGCTTTAATGAACAGAAATTTGTTTTCTCACAGTTAACGTGGCTAGGAGTCTGAACTCAGAGCACTGACTCTAGGGGAAGGCTTTTTATGTCTTTCAGCTCTGGGCCCATATCTGTTCTGAGCTTCTGCTCCTGGGCAATCTTCATGTGGCTTACCATCTCTTTCCCATTGTGCTTCTCTCACTTGCTTGTATAATCTCTTTTATATCTCAAAAGAGATTTACTTAAGATACACCTTACACTAATCCTATCATTAATATAACAAGGACAACCTATTTCTATAAGCCATACTGACCCTACAGGATAAATTAGAACTGGCCCATCAGGTTTCCAAGGAGCAGCTGTTAGATCCCAACTGCGAACCTTTTGGTTAGCAGCCATGCTCTTAACCACTGCATCACCAGGGCTCTGGTATCCATTTCTGTAGAGGTCAGAACTTGCAACACATATTTTGGGGGGACACAATTCAATTACTATACAAAATTTAAATGTTATTAATACTAGGAATTTGAAGAATGAATGTTCAGTACACGAATCAACAGGGCAGAAAGATCACATAGCTATTAGAGGCCCTTGCAGAGATTGGCCCCTTCAAAAGTCCTGCTTTAACCTTTCCAGATTGTCTATTTTTTATCCATTTCAATAGGTATAGAAGGAGAAGGAGGCAGAGTCAAGAATGGCAGACTAAACACACATTTCCAGAATTCCATCTGGAAACCAAGGCCTGAATTGATAACCAAACGGAGCCTTCTGTATACCTAGTGAGCCCTAGGACAAAGCTTAGGGCTGTCAATTTGGACCACAGATCGCTGAATGGGAAACTTCTCTTTCACCAACCACCACCCTTGTTGAACGCCGGCTCTCGCAGTCTGAAGGTAACGCAACGTTTTAACTTTTTTTTCTCTGTTTCAGCTGGCGGGTGTGGCTGGGGCTTAACTGGCAGCAAAGCTCAGACACACGGTTGATGTGACTGGCAGCCAAACAGCCACATTTTGAGAACCCAGCTCTGGATTCTGACCACATAGGCCCCTCCATCCCCTCTTTCCAAACCTCCACCATTGAGTCACCTATTCCGCAGTGGGTGGTACAGCTTGTGTGGGATACCATCTTGTTTGACTGGGAGGCAGAGTTATCCAAACAGAGGCCCCAGCAGGGGCCTTCCCAGACTTGAAAGCAGTGCCTGCCCAGGGAGCACTTTTCTGGCAGAAAAGCTGTTTTTCACAGTGTGGCCTTACAGGTGAGGCCTGGCAGCAGACGACAGCAGAGCAGTAGCTTTTCTGTATTTTGAACTAGTTTATAGCATCTGGAGTTGGATATAGAGGTGCTTACTTTGCCAGATGGGACGAGGGACTTGCACACCTGAAAGCCTGACTGATCTTGGAAGCTGTCCGAACACCTTTTACCTTTCAATATAAGGCTGCCTAGAGAAATAAATGCAGTGTATCCTGATGGCATCTCTTCCAGCCTTTACTGACTCACATCATAGGGTCACCTGACAGCCTCCTGGTGACTCTGTAAGTAGGCCGTGTCTTTGCCAATCAGGAGGTGAAGCCTACTAGCGCAAAGATTCCACTGGACCCAGTCACTGGAGTACACAGAGGTGACTGGTGATCACCCTCCTTTTCAGATTGAGCTTTAGATCCCATTAAGGTAACACCAGAGAAACAAAACAACCTCCAGATGCCCAAAAAGCAAAAAACTTTGGACAGAAACATAAAGAAAAATTCAACTATGGCTCCAGTAGGCCCCCAAAAGAAAGAAACAAAGAACTTCCCAGATGAAGAAACCTTTCTGAAACTATTGGAGGACAAGTACAAAAGGATTATATATAGAGCCCTCCTAGACATTATATAAAATGCAACAGAGCAAAATGAAAAATTAAACAAGCTGTTCGATCTGGTGGAACACCAGTACTCTGACATTCAACAGATCAAGAACAAAATCAAAGAGATAGAAAATTCAATTCAAAGCCAAGGAAACAGAATTGAACAAATGGAAAATAGATTTTCTGAGTTGGAAGACAGAGCCACTGACTCCAGCATCTATGAGGAGAAATCAGAAAAAAGGAAACAAGAAAAATGAAGAGGCACGTGGGACTCTATTAAGAAGAACCATTTATGATAAGTTGGAGTTCCTGAACAGGGAGGGACACACAAAAACACAGAGAGTGTTGTTGCTGAGCTGCTGACAGAAAACTTCCCTGAAATTATGAAAGAATATAGATATCCAAGATGCATATCAAACACCACTCAACATAGATCCCCAAAGAAAGACTCCAAGACATATCATAATCAAGCTTAACAAAACAAAACATAAGCAGAAACTCTTAAAGGCAGCAAGACTCAAAGCAAAGCTGACATTCAGAGGGAAGCCCTGTAGGTTTTCATCTGACTTCTCAGCAGAAATGATGTTGGTACAGAGGCAATGGAATGACACATTCAAAGCCTTAAAGGAGAAAAACTTCCAAGAATTATATATCCTGTGAAACTATCTTTCAAATATGAAAATGAAATTATGATATTTGCAGATAAACAGAAACTCAGAGACTTTGTACAAACCAAACCCAAACTACAAGAAATACTGAAAGAAGCTCTTGGCTTAGAAGAATCAACATGTATAAATGGATAGTCACTGATATATACTTAGTAGTATCAATTGTCCATAATTCAGAAGGTCTGACCAAAGCAATAATTATTCTTGCATTGAAAGGTTTCCTTGATCTGAGAGACAGAGAGAGATCTACTTAAGAGCAACTTCTTCACTGAATCCATATCCTGCAGCACGAAGCTATACACACTGGCGACTAGTTGGATATAAACACAATGTCCTAGATTAAACTCTTTACTCTATGTTTTAGTCATACAGTGCTGCTATAAGAGAAATGCCAAAAGTGATGGCTTTAACAAAGAGAAATTCATTTTCTCTAAGAAAATTAAGCTCTAAGTCCAAACTCAGGACATCAGCTCCAGGGGAAGACTTTCTCTGTTGGCTCTGGAGGATGGTCCCTGTCATCAATTTTCCCCTGGACTTCTGAAGCACAGAGCTTCTGAAGCACAGAGACCCTGAGTTCAAAAGATGCACTCTGCTCCTGGTGCTTCTTTCGTGGTTGTATGAAGTCCCCAACTCTCTACTTGCTTCCCTTTTATCTACCAAGAGATTGTCTCAAGACATAATCCAAGCTTGTAGACTGAGTTAGCCTCACTAACAGAACTGCCGCCCTTCTACCAACATTAACATCACAGAGGCAGGATTTACAACAACACTGGTAGCATGGTCCAGCCACATTAGCACACTTTCCTGGGGAGACATAATCCAATCCCATGATACTCCTAAACAAATTTTTCTGCACATTTCCATGTGTACTTTTATAATATTCCTGGTGGAGACTAGCATAGCTCATTTTGTTAGAGTAAAACCATTCACTCTAACCTGAAGCCTGAGTGAGTGCTAGGACCTCCCATTCTAACCATGCAAGGGCATAGATACAAAGACAGGGAAAAGGAAATCATTGCTGATGGTAACCTTGATCACCTTATTGAGGTGGCATCTGTCAGGCTTCTCTGCTCTGAAGTTATTACTTTTCTTTTCTTCCATATTGCATTCTTTAGAAGAAAGTCACTATGTACAGTGCACACTCAAGAAGTGGGGAGCTATGCTTCACCTCCTTGAAGGGTGAATATCTATCTAAATGATTTGGAATTCTGCATGGGAGATTTGGGAAGACTTTTATAAAGTGTACAAACATACATTAACCATACAACTCATCAATCCTACTCCTAGTTATGTACCCAAGAGAAATGAAAACTTACCTCCAAACAAAAATCTATATACAAATGTTTATAGAAACTGTTAAAAACTGGAAACCACCCAAATACCCTTTAATAAGTGAATGAATAAACAAACTATGGTTCTAACATACTGTGGAACAAAAAACTAAACTACTACTCAGCAATAAACTACTACTACATGTAGCACCTTAGCTGAATCTCAAACGCATTATGCTGAGTGAAAGAAATTATTCCTAAATCTCAGTATGATTCCACTTCTATGATACTCTCCAAATACGGAAATCAGTGGTTGGCAGGGCTGAGAGGTAAGAGGAGGGTGTTAACTACAAAGGGTCACCATGAGGGAGTTTTAGGAGTATTGGAAATGTTCAGTTTCCAGACTGAAAGTTGTAGTGGTTACAGGAATCAACATATACTTTAAAAGGTATGGAAACCCTCATAGTATAATGGTTAAACGCTATGGCTGCAAACCAAAAAGCTGGCAGTTTGAATCTACTGATGGAGCAGTTCTACTTTGTCCTATAGGGTTGCTATGAGTCAGAATTTATGGCAATGGGTTTAAAATGTACAGAACTACTCAAAAAAAGAGTCAGTTTAGCTGTGCCAAGTTAAAAAGCAGAAACAAGAGAAAGGAGCCAGTTGAGGGTCCGGCACACAGCAAAAACCCAAACGCAAACCCACTGCCATCAAGTTGATTCTGACTCATAGCGACACTATAGGTCAGAGTAGAACTGCTCCATAGAGATTCCAAGGAGCACCCGGCGATTCAAGCAGCTGACCTTTTGGTTAGTGGACATAGCACTTAACTACTATGCCACCAGGGTTTCCCCTTTTCTTAACACCCACTATGTGCCAGGAAACTCTGGTGGCATAGTGGTTAAGTGCTACATCTATTAACCAAAAGCTTGGCAGTTCAAATCTGCCAGACACTCCTTGGAAACTCTACAGGAGGAGTTCTACTCTGACCCACAGGATCGCTATGAGTCAGAATCGACTCAGTGGCACTGGGTTTGTTTTGTTTTGTTTTGTTCACTCATACTCCTTGGCTCCATGGCTGGACTTTACCATGTCACCTAGCCCGGCCTATGTACTAGACCTCCTATTTCTGCAACTGCCTGATGCCTACATTTCTCCAGGTTTTAGTTTTCCTTTGCTGCCAAGCTTCCTGAGCTGTGTACTCTTCCTGACAATCAGATTCTGACCCTGGTACCTCAAGATGATGGGGCAACCAAATCAGGCACTTCAATCATCTGTCATCAGCCAGCCTCCAAGGATGACACCTGCTTACAGTAGGACATCTCTCTTCCTCAGCTTACTCACCAAGAACTCCTCCCTTGTGAAATGAATTATTTATTACAATCAAGATTCTAGTAGACAAAGAGGGGTTAGAAATGATTAGGAGAGGACAGAAGCACCTCCATGGGGCTAAACACTGCAATTCTTACTAGACAGGGCTGGGGATCAGATTATGTGGGCAAGGAAGCAGAAGAATTTGGGAGGTTACAATATCAGAGTCCTAGATTCTTGCTATTTCTCATCTTCTGGCTACACGAAGGAAAGTGTTGTGCATGTATAGAGCATTTTTGATCAACTAAATTTTTTGTGTTTTAAAAAACTAAACAGGGTGAGCATCATCAAACTGCATCCCACCCCCACACCCCCCAAAATATCTTGTCAACTTGGTCTAGGCCATGATCACTTCCCAGTATTGTGCAACTGTCCAACATTTTGTCATCTGATGAGATTTTCCTATGTGTTATAAATCCTATCTCTATGATGTTAATGAGGCAGGATTAGAGACAGTTATGTTAATGAACCAAGACTCAATCTATAAAATCAAGTTGTATCTTAAATCAATGTCTTTTTAGATACAAAAGTGAAGAGTGAGCAAAGAGACATGGGGATCTCATACCACCAAGAAATAAGAGCCAGGAGAATAGTACATCTTTGGGGCCTGGGGTCCCTGCACTGAAAACCTCTCGACTGGAGATGATGACAAGGACCTTCCTCCAGAGCCCATAGAGAAAAAAAGCCTTCCTCTAGAGCTGGCACCCCGAATTCATACTTCTACCCACCTAGGTCTCAAGAAAATAAATTTCACTTTAAGGGCATCCACTTACGGTATTTCTGTTATGGCAGCACTAGATGACTAAGATAGTGAGAAACTACTAAGAGAATACCCACATATAAAAGAGACAACCACACGGTGAAGAAAAACACACACACAAGAGAGATTTAATAAGACAGAAACTCACAGAAATGATTCCTATCAACCAGGACACGGAGAAATGTAAGCATCAGATATCTGCAGAACCAGGAGGTCCAATATACAACTAGCCAAAGATCAAAGTAAAAAGCAGCTTCAGTAAAAGGCAGCTCCCCAATCTGAGAAGGAGTGTGTCAAGATGAAATGCAGCACCTGGCTCACTCCCAGGTGGATGAAACAAAACTGCCACCATTGTCTCTTTGGTCCCTCCTTAGGTGGATGCCACTTCTGATGAGCCTTATCATTGCCTTCATCTGCCTTCCCTAAAAGGAGCACAGATAGGAAACTGCGATGAGAACAAAAGTCCAGGCTAGATGTAAGGATGAAGTAGGTCACTCAGAGGAGCTCAGCAGACACTGCAAGTTGAGTGCTGGTCTGAGAGGGTGCATGTCTTAGTCATCTAGTGCTGCTATAACAGAAATATCACAAGTGGATTGTTTTAACAAAGAGAAATTTATTTTGCCACAGTCCAGTAGGCTGCAAGTCCAAATTTAGGACATCAGCTTCAGGAAAAGGCTTTCTCTCTTGGCTCTGAAGAAAAGTCCTTGCCAATCTCCTCCTGGCCTGGGAGCTTCTGAGGTGTACAGACCCTGGATCCTTCCTAAGAATGCACTCTGCTCCCAGCACTGCTTCTTTCTTGATGGTACGAGGTCCCCAATTCTCTCTGCTAGCTTCTTTCTTTTATATCTCAAGAGAGTGCCTTGAGGTATAATACAACCTTACACACTGAATCCTGCCCCACCAGCACAACTACTGCCCATCCTCCCTCATTAACATCATAGAAGAAGGATTTACAACATGGAGAAACAGTACCCAATACCAGAAATGGTGGTCTATACCTTTTTTGGAGGGGACACAATTCAATCCATGATAATGCACATGACCAGCAGGTGCTAGACTACAGGGCCCAGCACACACAGGATGGGCTCCATTACAGCATGAGAGGCTGATGATGCCTTGGGATCTCTGATCCTTGGAAGCCCCAATTCAGGGGCTACTCTGCTATATTCTTAAAGCAAGGTCATCAGGCTGCACTTTCCTCAAGGAAGAACAGTGCTCACTCTGTTCCGAGGTGAAGCAGGGCTAAGGACCAGACGTGTGGAGTAGCTCTTGGCCCCTCCCTCTCCATCTACTCTCTGTCTTTTTAAAAAATTTTACCGTAAATTTGTCAGCTATTTTTATATGGATGCTCAGTGACATTAATTATAGTCACCATATCGTGCAACCATCAACATTATTTCATTTTTTTTTTAATCATCCTTAACAGATACTCAGCACCCATTAAGGAATGACTCCTCCCATCTTACCCCATTCTCAGCCCCTGATAACCACTAATAAACTTTGGTCTCCATGCATGTGCCTATCTAGGCACTTCATACAAGAGGAATCAGACAATATTTGTCCTTTTGTTTCACTCAGCATAATGTTTTTAAGGTTCACCCATGTTGCAGCATGTATCAGAACTTCATTTCTCTTTATGGCTGAATAGTATCCCACTGTTGATATACCACATTTTGTGTATCCACCATCTCTTGATGGAAACTTGGGTTGTTTACACCTTTTGGGTATTGTAAACAATGCTTTAATGAACTTTGGTATACATGTGTCTGTTTATGTTCCAGCTTTCTTTGGGGTATATACTCAGGAATGGAATTGCTGGATCACAGCATAATCCTATGTTTAACTTTTTGAGGAACCACCAAACTGTCTTCCATAGAACTATATCATTTTACGTTCCTACCAGCAATAGATGAGGGTTCTAATTTCTCCACATCCTCACCAACACTTATGGTTTTCCATTTTTCTGATAATAGCCATCCTAGTGGATATGATTTACATTTGTATGATAACTAATGAATTTGAGCATCTTTTCATGTGCTTACTGACCATTCATATATCTTCTTTGGTGAAATGTCTATTCAAGTCCTTTGTGCATTTTTTAATTGGGTTGTTTGTCTTTTTGTTGTTGATTTCTATACATATTCTGGATATTAAACCCTTATCAGATACATGGTTCCCAAATACTTTCTCATTCTACAGGTTGTTCCATCTATTCTTCTGTGCCACAGAACTGTCTTAAAAAAAAAAACCAACTGCCATTGAGTTGGGTCCAACTCATAGTGGGTCAGGGTAGAACTGCCCCATAGAGTTTCCGAGGAGCACCTGGCGGATTTGAACTGCTGACCTTTTAGTTAGCAAACATAGCACTTAACCCACTGTGCCACCAGGCTTTCCAGTAGAACTGTCTAGAAAGACCTATTATTGTTACAGATCAATACTTACTAGAGATAGAAAGAGAGAAGCATTACTTGGTAATGGAAGGATAATGCTTCCCAGAGTTATTGGAAAAGGAAGAGTCTCATTTAGCCACAAGGAATCTCATTTTACCTCACCTCAGTGCCTCCACAAGGAGAGTAACTGCAGTCAAAGCTTTCTCCTTCAGAGGCCTGTGGGGAGGGTATGATTTCCAGGTCACTTCCCTGAAGCTGGTGACCTACTATGGGTGACACTGGAGACTACACCTTACCTTCCTGGAAGTGTAGAGTCCTTGCACATACACTCCAGGTAACTGGTTCACCTTTCTTCCCTTCTAAATCAGTATCACTGATCAATTTCCTTACCACTTATAGGAATAAAAGCACCAAGCCACAAAGAGACATAACTTCTGACCAAATGCCTCTTTCTGGCTCATCACAGTTTTTATGAAACAAAGATGAGAAAACTTTAGAAAGGCCCAAAGGACCACATAAAGCATTTCAAGCAACTGAGTATCACCTCAACTAGCAAAAAGCAAAACACTGTAACTAAAGAATAGAATAGAAAACCAACCATCAGCACAGAGCAGCATGTCACGTATTTGTGGCAACATGTTGTGGGGAAGGACAAGATTATGTCTTCCTCACCTCAGTGTCTCAGCCCATCACAGACCTCTACCCGTCATGTGACATGGAGCTAGGACTACATACACGGGGGCAAGTGGCTCTAAGCCAAGAACGCAAATAGGTCTGATGCCCAGCTCCAGTTTTCAACTCCCTCTCCAGCTTTTGTTTGTTTTTTCTGGGAATGATTTGCCCCAGTTTCCTAACTGCTGCCTGCTTTATTTCGGGAAATGTAAATATTTTCCTAAAATACGATTTCACATTTACAGGCTTTAATAGAAGAGGTTCAAATATTGTTTTTGGACTCAAACTCCCTCAAACCACAACATATAGGAAAGTGCATTTTACCAAGTGTTTTGATCAGACCATATCTGCTAGGTTGTTCCAATGATCAGAGAAACAGAGAGAGAGAGAAAAGATACTGGCTCTAGCTGCAGGGCACTGGCTGTACTACAGAGTAGTCTGAGATGTGGAAAGACAGGTCATCTGATTAACTATTTTACAGATTATTATACCACCCATTATAAAGGTACTATACAGTTCATATTTTTTCTAAAAGGTTTTTCTCCTTAAAAAATAATATTGTCATCTTACATTCTTGTGGTTAAAGGAACCACAATCAGAGAAACAGCATTTAGGGGGAAGGAGATATATGGAAACTCTCCGTACTTTCTACATAATTTTTCTCTAAACCTAAAATTGCTCTACAAAACAAAATCTATTAAACAGTTCTTATCTGAATAAAAGGATGAAATTTTCAGACACCTCAGACAACTCATTGCATCTATCTTTCAGGTAAACTCATGAGATATTCTGTCACACCTGAGTGCCACTGCAGTGCATGTTATAAAATTCGGCAGCAAGTCAAAGCTGGCTGCTACATTTCATACTGATGGTGGGAGAAAACCAAACTGGTCTAGGCTGTCCTTTTCAACAAAGGCTGATTGTTATTATTATGTAGTACTCTTTAATAATTAAATAATTTATAGCTAGCATTTATTGCATGCTCACCACAAACCAGAAACCAAGCTAATGCTATATAGTAATAATTTTCACAGCAACTAACATATGAGGTTGAGCTATTGTTATCTCAACTTTGTGGATAAGGAAACTTTAAGGCTCGAAAAAAAGAAAAAACAGAACCTGTTGCCTTTGAGTCTCTTCCAATTCACAGCAACCCTACAGGTCAGAGTAGAATTCTCCCATCGAGTTTCCAAGGACTGCCCGGTGGATTTGAACTTCTGGCCTTTTGGTTAACAACCATAGCTCTTAACCACCATGCAACCATGGTTTTTTAAAGCCTCTAAAAAGTTAAATAGCTTGCCTAAAGACACTAAGTTACAATAGAAAAGTCTAGATAAAAGCAGCGTTTGACTCCACAACCTTACTGCAATGTACACAGATAACTGTTTGCTCATGTAGGGGTATAAATAAGGCCATACCAAATAGCTGTGATAGACGGGTGGATTATCAGTCCCTGTACTAAGTATTTCTACCACCTATTTGTCAATTTATCATATTGTGGTGGCTTGCAAGTTGCTGTGAAGGTGGTATTTCAAATGCTAGCAGGGTCACCCATGTTGAAGGTGTTTCAGTGGAGCTTCCAGAAAAAGACTAGGAAAAAAAAGCCTAAAATAAGCCAAAGAAAACCATATGGATCACAGAATATTGTACAAGACTTTGAACTTGCTTACCTTGGATGCGTCATCAGAACTGATAGGTGGAGAAGGATACCATGTCTGATAAAGTGGAGAGCCAATAAAGGGGAATGAAATCCTCAGTGAGATGGACCAACACAATGGCCACAATAACAGACTCAAACATACTAATGATCATGAAAATGGTGCAATACTGTTTCCATCTGTTTATACATAGGTCACAGCCAACTTGATAGCAACTAAAGATAGATAAAGGACAACAAGGAGGGCTTATTAGAAGAAATGCTCAGTTTTATAAGTTACTCAGTCTCTAAATGAAAAAAAAAAAAGAAGATGAAAAGAAATTGTTGCTGTTACCATTGTTGGGTATGGTCAAGTCAGCTCCAATTCATAGTGACCTCATTACAAAAGAACAAAACACTGCCCCATTCTGTAGCATCCTCACAATCATTGCTGTGTTTGTGCTTGTTGTTGCAGATACTTGTATCAGTTCATCTCATTCAGAGTTTTCCTCTTTTTTGCTGACCCTTTACTAAGGATGAATTGAATTGTTCCCTCCCCCCCCCAAAATACGTGTAGCAATTTGCCTAGGCCCTAGTTCCTAATATTTCATGACATTATAAATCCTGCCTCTATGACATGAATAAGGTGGAAAGGGTGGTGGCTGCTTTCAAGACAGGACTCAATCTATAACAGTGTATTGTGCCTTGAGGCAATCTCTTGGGATATACAAGAAAGGGAAATAAGCAGAGGGTTGGGGGACTTCATGCCATCAGGAAAGAAGCAGTGCCAGAACCAGAACACCTCCTTTGGAACTGGGGTCCCTGTGCCTCAGAATCTCCCAGTGCGGGGAAGGATTAATGACTAGGATCCTCCTCTAGAGCCAGCAGAGAAAGACTTCCCCTGGAGTTGATGTCCTGAATTTGGACCTGTAGCCTACTGGACTGTGACAAATAAATTTCTCTTTGTTAAAGCCATCCACATATGGCATTTCTGTTAGAGTAGTACTAGATGACTAGCACAATGTCCTTGTCCAGGAATTGGTCCCTCCTGATAACGTATCCAAAGTACACTAAGACAAAGTCTTGTCCTACTGATTTAAGAAAGATTCTGGCTGAACTTTTCCCCAAACAGATTTTCTTTGTTCTTCTGAAAGTCTATAGTATATTCAACATTCTTTGCCAACACTGCAATTCAAAGGCATCAATTCTTCTTTGGTCATGAACGAATAAACTAGATGCTTATGAAGTAGTGGGGGGAAATAGCCATGCACTGAAAAATTCCATACCTTCTGCTTTACTTAAATAAAATCCCAAGATTTCAGGGTTAGATAAGACTTCTGAAAAGGTTTGGCAGGCAGATAACAAAGGGGCAAGGAGAGGGAGTAGCAGGTGAAAAGGTAAAGACTCATAGAAATAGTTTTACAGATGAGGAAAGTGAGACCCAGAGTAGAGAAGTAACAAGGAGAAATAAGTTTAGCAAAGTTACGGGATTTCACACATCATGGTGTCTGCCCCTGATGCCACCAACTGGGAAAAACAAAGAAACAGGAACATGGAGGACCACTCCTGCTGCTGGAGATGCCTGTCTGGTACTCATCCTCAAGTTTTAACACAACATGCCAAAAAACCTGGTCAGTGCTTCTGAGGCACTTCTTTCTCTTCTGACAAAAGGATGATAATTTGGAAGAACAGGTGTTAATTCAGAGTACTCAGGTCATTCATCTGGCATACATTTACTGATCTCCTGCCACGTACCAGGCAGAGTGCCTTGGAGGCCCAACCAGTTACTAGCCAAAAAACTGGTAGCTAGATTCCATCCAGAAGCACATTAGAAGTCAAGTCTGAGGATCTACTTCTGAAAAGTCGACCTATGAAGCTGATCTACTCTGACACACGTGGAGTTACCATGAGTCAGGGTTGACTTGGTGGCAACTGGGTTAGTTTTTGATTGGTTACTGTGTGCCAGAAATTGTGATAAGTTGTGGGGATACAAAGATGAATGAGATATGATCCCTCATTCTCAGACACAATCTAAAGAAAGAAAAACCTTTCAATAACCTGACAAGTGCTATAATTCCAGGGTACAGATGCTAACAGGAGCACAGGAGGCTGACAGTCAGAAAAGAGAAGCAGAGGTATCTCAGGCAGAGAAAACAGCTAACACAAAGATGCCAGCATTCCACATGGCTAATTCAGATTTACTCAGACTTCGCTGGAAAGATGGCAAGGAAAAAAAAGGATTGCCAAGTCTAGCATAACTTCACTTTCTACTTGGAAGCATTCCCCCAAAACCTTAAAACTGAAATATATATAATCGATCATTTTACTATCCACAGTAATACGAGCCATATCGCCTTATGTTTTCTGGATACGTGTCATTCTGCACAGTAACCCTGCTTTGAAATATAAAGAGGTGCTTGTTAAAAAGTGGTTAGCAGTGCTAGAATTGGCAGATGTTTGAATGTAAGTGAAAAGAAACACAGCTCTGCTGTTGTTTTGCTTTGAAGGCATCTAAATGGCTTTAAAAAGGCTCTACCAGTGTATTGATCCATGATCTCAGGCAGAGGCTTCTATCCAAGCCTCCTCTGCAGAATTGTAATTCAGGGTTTAAAAATACAGCCAATTTTCAGAGAAGAGGGTGGAGAGTGGGGGACAGGAGCTTGTTGAGAAGATATGACAAGTATAGAATGAAAAGGAGGAGGGTGTTGTCATGGGGCAAGGAGAGCAGAAGGAGCTGCAGACAGAGGGGCATGCAAAATTAATTTGTATTGTATACTTTCATTTAACCACAATAAAAAGTACATCCAATATTCTTTCATCTCAGATACTTAGGGTAGAGACAGCTCATATCTGGTCTGTCCATTTTGGAAAAGAAGTGACAGGTATAGGGGTATAGGATTTAAATTAGGGAAGACATAAAGCAAGACGGGAATGAAAAGATGGAGCTGCACAAAACCTGCCTGTTTTCGAAGGTGAATCACCTTCCTCACACTATCAGGGGCAAGTCTGAGCCAATGTACAGCCATATTGACCATAATAGGGCTCTCACCAGTGACACTGCAATGCTTGGGGATGGGTCACTCTATGTGGTGGAGGCTTTCCTGTATACTACAGGATGTTTAGCAGCACCCCTGACCCCTACTCATACTCTCCTAGTTTTGACAATCAAAAATGTCCCAGGATGGTCCCAAAAGTTAGCAAGCGGCCATGTAAGATGCACCAATTGGTCCCAACCTACCTAAAGTGAAGGAAAATGAAAAACACCAAGACACAAGGAAAATATTAGTCCAAGAGACAAAAGGGGCCACATAATCTAGACTCCGTCAACCTGAGATCAGAACTAGATCGTGCCCAGCTACCACCAGAGACCATTCTGACAGCAGCATTAACAAGAGTATCTTTGACAGAGCAGGAAAAAAGTGGGATGCAAAACTCAAATTTCAGTCAAAAGACCAGACTTAACGGTCTGACTGAGACTAAAGGAACCCCAGAAGACACAGTCCCCAGACTTTATATTAACCCAGAACTAAAACCATTCCCAAAGCCAACTCTTCAGACAAAGAATAGACTGGACTACAAGACATAAAATGATACTCCTGAAGAGTGTGCTTCTTAGTTCAAGTAGATACATGATATTAAACGGGCAGCTTCTGTCTGGAGGTAAGGTGAGAAGGCAGAAAGGGACAGGAGATGACTGAATGGACACAGAAAATCTGGGGTGGAAACGAAGAATGTGCATTCCCATTATGTGGAAGGCAACTAGGGTCACATAACAATGTGTGTTCATATTTTTACATGACAAACTTACTTGAGCTGTAAACTTTTACCTAAAGCAAACTTTTTTAAAAGGAGTCCCACGATATTGTCAAACATCCACTGGAGGACGCAATCACCCTCAGCTGAAAATCCTTGATCTACTTTAACTCAGACCAGCAATAACTCCCAAAGAATCATAATCATGTTAATTGCTTCCTACTGAAAACCTTTACCTGTTTAGTATTAATGTCACCTAAAAAAATAAAAAATAAAGTTAATCAGCAGGACTTTTGGTAAGAGTAAGTCCCTATGTGAAACAATATTTTTGGTTATAGGGAACCTTGTATATTAAACTTCCTGATGAAAATAGGCTCTAACTGGTACTGCCTACTCTATAGCATGATATGTAGAGAATTAAAGTATTTCATTTATTCATTCATCTGTTTGTTCAATCAACAGATATGGTTGAATAACAAATAGTGTGCCAGCCATAGTCTAGGTGAATGAGACAATCAAAAGCCCAGCTCCCTGCACACTTGCATTCCAGTTAGAGAACAAAGAGCTAAACCAATTACAAGGTCTAAAAATTAAGTTCATGAACTCATCTCAGAAAAGTGCTGCATACCTCACTGCTGAATATCACTACAGCCACCTTTGAAGTACTCCCCTTGGGAAGCTGTGCATTGATGCCAGTGCCTAGTCCACCCTTCAAAGCAATTTTGGAACTGTTTCTCTGGAATAGCCATCAGAGCTGTCATTGTATGAGGTCTCACAATTAAATTTGCAAACTTGTCCTAGAAAAAGTGCTTTGAAGAGTGGACTAGGCACTAGCATAGTTGGTGCTTAGCTTTCCAAGGTGAGTACTTCAAAGGTGACTGTAGTGATATTCACCAATGAAGTACGTACCACTTTTTCTGGGATGAGTTCACGAACGTAACTGTTAGGCCTCATACAATGACAGCTCTGAGGCACATTCCAGAGAAAGAGTTCCAAAACGGCTTTAAAAGCTGGACTAGGTGCTGGTGTCAGTACACAGCTTCCCAAGGAGAGTACTTCAAAGGTGCCTGTGGTGATATTTAGCAATGAGGTACGCAGCACTTTTTTCTAGGATTAGTTCGCAAACTTAATTGTCAGAACTTGTAATCACTACAGTCCATCACAAGTGCTATGAATAAAATAAAATATTTTGGATTAGAGCTGCCCTATGTAATACGATAGTCACTTGACATCCATAGCTACTGAGCACTTGAAATGTGATACACTAGGATTGCAATGTGTTGTAAGTATAAAATACACATTAGACTGCCAAGATTTTATACCATGATAGTGACATAAAAAGACAATATTTTAGATGTATTAGATAAAGTAAAATATATCACCAAAATTAATTTCACCTTTCTTTACTTATTTAATGTGGTCAACAGAATTTTGAAGTTACATATGTGGCTTCTGTTACATCTCTACTGGACAACAGTAGGTTACAGAGACTAGGAGGTGGTGAGGCCCATCAGCCTGAGAAAGTGGGAAGGTCACCTTCAGGAGGTACTTCAGTGTTTCTGCCAGCCCCAAGCCAAGATTCTGCAGAGCAGGATGCTGTGCTGGGTGGGGTGTGCAAAAAGGAGGGTAGGACGGGCTGAGGCTACGGCTGTTGGGGGCCAGGCAACATGGGCAAGGCTTGCAGGCCAGTTAAGGACCTGGGGAGGTCTCAACATAAGAGCAAGGGAAAGTCCTGGAGAGTCTGAATCAGGGGAGTGACACCACTAGAATTTCAAAAGGCACTGCACTCTGACTGCTGTCAAGAATGGATTGGCACATGGGCAAGAATAGAAGCAGAGCTCCAGGAGGAGGCATGAACCTCATGGGATACCCCCACCTCCTCAGCTGTTTGCTCTAGGTCACTAGACAAGGCTTTCTTGTGAGATGGTAGAAGATGAAGCCAGAGATGCTATTTCTTTCCCCTAGGAAAGCCAAGTCTTGTTAATTCTACTTACATTAAAATTTTGATTACACAGACTACCTCCTTCACCTATAATAACAGATTAACAAGCTTTTTTTTTTTTTAATTATCCAAATTGAGCTTTGGGATTCTAAGAGTGATACTGCTGCTTAATGAAGTTCCCCAAAATCTACCTTTTCACAGAGGAGAGGATATTAGACTAGGTTTACCCTATTAATGAGTTTCCTATTTGCTTGGTACCCCAGGACCACCCCCCAAAAAACAAACCAAACCTACTGCCATCTATTAAGACTCATAGCAACCCTACAGACAGAGTAGAACTGCTCATAGTTTCCAAGGAGCACCTGGAGGATTTGAATTGCCAACCTTCTAGTTAGCAGCTGTAGCACTTAACCACAAGCCACCAAGGTTTCCCCAGGACCCTCAGCATCCCCCAAAACCCACTGCTGTTGAGTTGACTCTGACTCATAGTGACTCTATAGGACAGAGTAAAACTGCTCCAGAGTCTCCAAGGAGCACCTAGTGGATTCAAACTGCCAACCTTTTGGTTACCAAACATAGTACTTAACTACCATGCCACCACCTCCAGTTACACTAAAAATATTGGAGGAGGTGGTTCTTAGGCTTGACATTTGGTTCCCTTCTACTCACAAGGCATCCATTGTTTTTTACTGGTCCTATTTTGCATCTTAGTTCCCCAGGTCCCCCTAAGTTCCCCGTTGTTTTGTTGTTAGTTGCCCTCAAGTCAGCTCCGACCCATAGAGGCTCTATGTACAACAAAACGAAGTACTGACTGGTCCTGTGCCATGCCCACAATCAGTTTGAAGTCCCCTAGTTCTATGATACTAGCTTAGCAGCAGCCATCTGAACTTATTCACTCTGGCATTTTCCACTTGCCATTTGCTGCACTGTTCTGGAGTCTCATTTTTCTCTAGCTCATTGGTGATTTTTGCTACTGTTGAGTCATCTGCTCTGAGTCATGCCTGGCTGTGATGTAGAGGATAGGAAGGGTCTCGGCCCACACCTGGTTTAGGAAATGATGACACTAAGAAATAACATGTTTTTCTAAACAGATTCAGTAATTAAGGGGGAGAAGGGTAGCCCCTTTCATTTTTTCTTTACTCCCAAATCTATCACTTCACTCATCACTTTCTATAACTGAGTGAGTTTTGATCATTCATTTCTAATTTTTAGAGGCAGTAACAAGCTTTGAATTACCCCACACAATTCACCAAAAATGAAAACAGGTTTTTCTATCATGCAACACAGACCTTCACACATACATGCTATCTTTGATTGCTTCTCACTGTAAGAGCGGATAATACTGCAGACACAAGGACCAAAACTCTAAACTAGGAACCTATGATGAGGAGAGACAATGGAGACTGAAGAGACATGGGAACCCAATGCAACACGGCACCTTGGGTGGAATTCTGGAACAGAAAGAGGATATTAGCAGAAAGCTAGTAAATTTTAAATCAAGTCTGTAATTTAGCACATAAGGATGCCCAGTAGTACTACTACTCCCCTGGCCCACTCCACAGCTAAAGGCAGCACCTGTATAAGACGGCAGATGGGGCCAGAGGCAGTCTGTGGTACTGCTATCCTTTCTGAACGCTGAACAATAACTAAAAACATCTTCATTAAAAAAGGAATGAAGTACTGGCACAGTATGGATGAACTTTGGAAATATGTTGAGTAAAAGTCAAGTACAAAATAATACATATTATAAAATTTCATTTATATAAAATGTACACAAAAAGCAAATGAGTAGAGTCTGAAAGTAGATTAGTGGTTTCTAGGGGCAGGGGTAAGGGAGAATGGAGAGTGACTGATAATGATTTTCTTTTGGTGTGACAAAAATGTTCTGAAATTAGATTGTGGTAATGGCTGCACCACTCAGCAAAGGCACCAAAAATCACTGAACTGTACATTTGCCTCTCTAGCGAAAGAAAACTTAGTATTTACCAGGGCAGCAATCCCTTCCATCTTTGAAAATTTCTGTCCTAAAAATCACTCATTCAACAAATACTTGAGCATCACTGATACAGTAGTGTTAAAAATAATCCAAACTCATGGCAACTGAAATGTAAGCTTTATTCTGATCAGTTACTGTACACATACACAGGGAAATCATCCTGATTTTTTTAAAAAAGAAAGAAAGCAAATGTCTCAAAGTAGGCCCTTTACAAGGAAGCTTATTCAGACAAGAGGAAGAAAAGAAGGTCAACCACTGGTTAATCTTAATGACTGCACCTTGCCCTCCCTGTTACTGAGATCAACCGATATTAGAATACTAGGTGGTCTCTGGCCTAGTAGCTAAAAATTCGGTATTGTGGTTAAGAAAAAAACCTCGAAATAAAATTATAGTGTCTGTGTTTTTTTTTTTTTTTTTGGATAGTGATTAAAAGAAAGAGGGTTAAAAATGAGCTATCAAATAAGTAAGGTAATTTCTGATATCATTATACAGAAAATGAAACTGTAATATGACGGACCATGGTGGGGTCAAAGAGAAAAAAAGAACATTATTCTAGATTGTTATGGAAAGCCTCATAAGAACGGATATCGGAGCTGTGGCCTGAACGACAGGGATCCAGCCAAGGGAAAATCTGACAGAGGAACATTCCAGACAATAAGTGCAACCAGTGCCAAGACCCTGAGGGAGAGTAAGGAAGGCATGCTCAAGGAACAGAAGGGCAGACATTAGTCAGAGAGAGCAGCAGAAGGTGAAGCTGGAGAAATAAGTGAGGCCTGTACTTGTATCTCTGCCATGATAGACAATGATAAGGAGTTAGGATTTGATACCAAGAGCACTGAGAAATCACTGGCAGATTTAAGGCAGGGGAGGTACATGATTTGATTGACGATCTCACGGTCTCTGGCAAGATGAAGTTCTTAAAACAGAAGTCTCTCTGACTACATAACTTTGGGTTCTTGGGATTTGAGGCCTCTGAAAAACAAGCTTAAAGAGACTGATGGTACAGTCATTAAAGTGATCAAATGCTGATCAAAAGGTCAGGGGTTCAAAACCACCAGTCCCTTCATGGGAGAAAGATGTAGCAGCCTGCTTCTGTAGAGATTCACAGCCTTGGAAAACCCATGGGATTGCTATGAGTTGGAATTGACTCCATGGGTTTTGGTGGCTTTACAGAACACGGTTAATAAATAACAGCCCAGAACTCTCTGAAATCATGGTTCCCAAGATTCTCCAGGCTTACCAGCTTATTCATCCATGATTCTAGCAATTTCAATAAAAATTTCTCCTTTCTATGCCCTTTATTAAATGTGATGTCCAAACCACTATGGAAAACTCTGGTATTTTCTCAGAAAGTTAGAAACATAACTATCCTATGATCCAGCAATCCCACTCACAAGTACAAAACCTAAACTAAAAAAAGAAAAACCAAACCCACTGCCATTGAGTCGATTCTGACTCACATAAAATCTACAAGACAGAAAAGAACTGCCCTTCAGGGTTTCCAAGGAGTAGCTGGTAGATTTGAACCGCCAACCTTTTGGTTAGCAGTGGAACTTTTAACCACTGCATTATTAGGGCTCTGGATGTATACCCTAGAGACCTAAAAATAATGACATAAACAGACACGTACACTATGTTCACTGCTACTTTATTCACAATAGCAAATAAATGGAAATAACCAATATCTTCATCAGTTGACGAATGGATAAGCAAATTGTGGTACACATATACAATGTAATATTGGCCAACCATAAACAATGATGACTCTACTAAACATATT
This sequence comes from Heterohyrax brucei, assembly GCA_028571685.1. NCBI lineage: Eukaryota > Metazoa > Chordata > Mammalia > Hyracoidea > Procaviidae > Heterohyrax > Heterohyrax brucei. The sequence goes on from CM053161.1 coordinate 38,002,393, forward strand.
ATAATATGGATGGACCCAGACAGCATAATACGCTAAGTGAAATAAGTCGAGTGTATAAGGACAAAATAAATATTGTCTGATTCTGCTTTTATAAGTAGACAAGAATAGAAACATACAGAGATACCAGTGTTCACTGGTGGTTACCACAGAGAGTGGGGTAGGGAGTACATTTTAGATCATGGTTATCGTCAGGTGCTGTCTGGTTGATTTTGACTGATAGCAACCCTATGTACAACAGAACGAAACAACTTCGTCCTGTGCCATCTTCACAACTGCCATGTTTGAGCCCCTTGCTACAGCTACTGTGTCAATTCACCTCTTTAAGGGTCTTCCTCTTTTTCACTGACCTGCTACTTTACCAAGCATGATGTCCTTCTCCAGGAATTGGTCCCTCTTGATAATATGTCCAAAGTACATGAAATGAAATCCCACCACCATCACTTCTAAGGAGCATTCTGGCTATACTACCTCCAAAACAGATCTGTTCATTCTTCTAGCCAATTAAAAAACCCACTACCATCAATTCAAGTCTGACTCATAGCAACCCTAGAGGTCAGAGTAGATTTGCCCATAGAGTTTAGTCCATGGTATATTCAACATTCTTCATCAGCCCAGTAATTCAAAGGTGTCAGTTCTTCATCAGTATTCCTTATTCGTTGTATAGCTTTCAGATGCATATGAGGCTATAGAAAAATACCATGGCTTGGGTCAGGCGTATCTTGGTCCTTAGTGACATCTTTGCTTTTTAACACTTTAAAGAGGTCTTCCACAGCAGATCTGCCTAACACAGAATGTCATTTGATTTCTTGACTCCTGCTTCCATGGGTGTTGATTGTGGATCCAAGTAAAATGAAATCCTTGACAACTTCAATTTTTTCTCTGTTTATCAGGTGAAAATTTTTGCTTTCCTTATGCTGAGATGCAATCCATACAAGGCTGTAGTCTTTGATAATAGAGGCCTGGTTGTTTTTTGTTTGTTTGTTTGTTTTTGTTTTTGAGGATGGGAAGTGGCACCAAATGTGGATATAATAAATGTAGTACAATTAAAGTAAATACATGCTTCAGCACATACGAATGGATATAGATTTATAGGCCTATGGGTAGGTAAAGTGTGTATATAGATGAGAACAGACAGAATTATCTGTATGTACATATAAATACATATACATGGATGCAGGCATATGTACTCATTGAATACAGAAATATGGATACTCCATAGGTGTAAGTAAACACTCTTAAAGACTGGTTTTATGGGTTTGAAAGCTTAGGACCATAGTCTCAAGGGATAACTCAGTCAATTGGTAAACCACAGTTCACAAAAATCATGATCTATTCCCTAGTCAGGGAATAACATCTGTGGTTACTTAAAAACTTGTGAGCAGCCATCTAAGACACAATAATAAGTTTCTACCAGCCAGGAGCAAAACAGTCAGAAAATAACCAAAAGCTCAGAGAAGAAACAAGTCTACAGCAGCTAAACCTCCTCGACCCTGAGACCTAAAGAACTAGACGGTGCCTGGTGACTACCACTGACCATTCTGACTGGGGTTACAATAGATGGTCCTAGATAGAATGGGAGACAAATGTGGACCAGAACTCAAATTCTTATTTTTTAAAAAAACACAAGACAAACTAGGACAGTAGGGAAGAGAGGACTCCTTGAGACTACGGCTCTGAGACCCTCATTAAACTGAGAACTGAGCCTATCCCCAGAGACTGCCCTTTAGCAAAATAGAGTGGCACAGAAAATAAAGGATATTATCCATAAGGTTGGTGTTGTACTTCAAAACTACCAGTATGAGACTAAAAGATCAAAATTACTCAAAAGCCAAGAAGGGGGCAGGGAAATTAGAGTACTGGAAATGGAACAAACAGAACACATTTAAAGAGAATACTGACACACTGTCACTGAACAATTTACACAGAAATTGTCAAATGGCAATATAATTTGCTGTAAACCTTCACAAAAGACTCAATGAAATGGCAAAGAAAAAAAAGTGTGACATACAGAAAAGAACACAATCTTCTAAGCATGGGATAGACTGAAACTATTACCTTCCTCAGTCCAGACCTGTCCTTCTGTTGATGTGTCACAAGATCACCTTGGCTTTTCATTTTGTTTTATACCATCAAATTGCCATCACATCTCCCAGGCAACCTCCTTGAAGTTCATTTTGTGATGCCCAGACTTAGATAATGGATTTTAAGCTTGTTCTTCCCTAATGAGAGAATAGTGCTATCCTGTTTTTTCGTTGTTGTTTGTTTTTCAGAAAAAGATCACCATAGCCTAACAATGCCATATTTATTTTAAAAATCATTAAAATAAAATACTGGGCCAGCTCCAGGTCCACAACCACTGAAATTCTCTGCCAGGTGGAGAATAAGGAAAACTACTAGAACAAGCTTCCCCAGAATTGCCTTATACCTGTTCTCTTGCATCACACACCTGAAGACATTCAGACTATTTGGAAACACTCAGCTCTTAAGCAAAAGACACTCCTTGTGCTTGCACTTCCTACCAGATTTCTGAAAGACTTATAAACAAATCTGAGTAGATGCAGACTCAAGCCTGAGGAAGGGGGAAGTGGTAAAGCTCAGCTTCAGCTGCACTAACGAGCTAGACTGACTTCAGGAGCAGGGTCATGGGGTAGAGGAAGATGCTGTACTAAGAGACGCTGGAGAAGACCTGGGGCCCCTGGTGTGTATATATCAGCTCAGATCCTTCCCACATCCCATTTCCCAGAGAGGTGACATACTACTGAATATGGCCCTCAGACAACTAGATTCAAGACTTCCTTTTGTCCCTTAATAGCTAAGTGACTTTGGGCAACTAACTCCCTTAATCTCAGTTTCCTCACCTGCAACATGGGAATGATAAGACTACCTACCACTCAACAAGTTTATGCTAAAGATTAAGATTTTGTGTGTAAAAGCACTATATAAAGCACTTTACCATGTAAAAGTGAGGGGTTATTACTGGCAATAAGATTTTTAAATCTCTTTCCTGCTGTCTGCTGATTTTTTTCTTTTTCATCTCCCCAGGTTGCTTCTGATGTTTCTGTGAACCTGATTACTTTCCTTCAGCAGTCAGAGAGAGGCATACACATGATTCACTCCACCCTCAACCTTCCCTAGAGTTTTTCTTAAAATAAGCCCTAATGACATATGGAGTTACCGTGAGACAAAATACTTCTGAAGAACTAAACTCACTGCCTTTGAGAGAGAACCATATCTAATATCTACAGATGTTCTCCACTTTCTGGAGTTGTGTAGCAAACTAAGGTTCGTGACATACTCATGGCACTGAGTGGCTTCACACTGCCTTTGGTTGTTACATCCACAAATAATAACATGTTAAAGCACACCACAAAAAGACTGAACACTGCACAAGCCACTGGATATATTCCAGAATCAAATAAGAGAGACTCTGGTTATCACCTGCAGGGCCTAAGTCCTAAGCATCATCATTTCTTTAATGGCAAGAGACACTTTCATGAACCAACTTTTCCTCTGTGAGCTGATCTCAACAGCCCATCACCCTGTGCTTTCCATGTGTACGCAGCCGTGTTTCTGAACAGGGCAGAGATTAAAATGAGTGACACCTGAGAGGAAAGAACAAACGAGATGCTGGAAGGACACAAGGGAATGCTTATGCATAACAAAATTCTGAGATTTTTTTCCCCCCTTTACTTAGTTATGTTGTTAAGTATCTTGGAAGAGAGTGCCTCCAATCAAATAAGTTTGAAACACTGGCATTAGCTTACAATGACCTGGACAGTAGCCTAGCTATGCTGGCCTGACAGCTGTCAACATGTGGCTCTGACACTGACTCACCACGTGACAACCTCCACATCGGGCACTCCAACTGGGCCAGTTCCCAAGCAGGTTCCTGTTCTTGCTGCAGGCTGGCAAACCCCTGGACCTTAACTAAAGAGGAATAGGAGCTAGCCTGGCATTTCAGCAGCCTTTCTTCTCTTAGCCTTTTCATTCACCCAAATCATTCACCCAAATCCAAGCAGCCTGCACTGTAGGAAGAGCAAACCCAGTACAAGGAGAAAAAATACACTCAGCTCCAGGAAAACGAAAAGCTATCTTTTCAAAGACCGTGGGCACCTCCTCGGTCTATCTGGAGCCAGCTGTCCTAACGTGGGCAGCACATGGATGCTGCCCTCCCACTGCACATCTCTGCCTTCCTGCCTGTCAGCACCGAGGGGCCTCAGGGACCAGAGCTGCCAGCCCCTGACGCAGCGAAGCAGCAAACTTAGCAAACGGACAGGTTCGGCACGACTCGACCCGTGTCGTCCAGAGCCGGATCCTCGCACCCTACCCCAGCATGTCTTCCAAGGGTCTGGGGTCTCCTCATCCCTTAAGACGGAGAAACAGCTCCATCCAGAGCCACCGAGCACCAACATCTGCTAACAGGGACACCTTCATCGCCCTTTTTTTCCATGCCAGGCACCTTACGGCCGGGGTCCGGACTGCTGTCTGTTTCGTTGTTTCTCACGAACCGTGGGCTCCGCAGATACCCCGAGGCCCCCTCTCCGACCTCACTAAGACCCATGTCCTTGTCATCACACTCACAGTCTCCTTACTCTGCCACCCTACGGAGAACCCTGTCCTGTCATCCAAGGCGTCCCCAACGGCACCCTTAGAGACTCCAGCGGACCCCATCCGCCGTCTCCTCGGAACAGTCTTGTCACCCAAGGCGTCCCCAGCTGTCCCCTTGTTGAGTCCCGTGGGTCCCGAGGTCCCCATTCGCCGCCTCCTCAGAACCCCATCTTGTCCCCGCTGCTTCTCAGCTTCACTCCCGGGGACGCGCCCTTCCCCTTTGCCCGACGGGTGACCCCGGAGGCGCCCCGCGGCCCCTCTCACCACAGCTGCCGGGTGCGCAGACGAACAGCCGGCTGGCAGAAGACGACTGACTTGGCCCCGGAACCGCGGCTGAGATGACTACGCCGGTCCCTAGCAGCCCGGGCCTTCTGGGCAAGCGCCCAGGAGCAAGAGCGCGCGAGCTGTCAATCAGCTGGACGGCCCACCCCACCCTGTCTGCGCAGGCGCAGCCGCCGGCTGGTCCCCTCCCCTAGCAGAAGGAATCCCTGCGGGGGGGGGGGGGAGAGCCACGAGGGTCACGTGACGGAGGCAGGCTCTGTCACGTGAAGACTGCATTGGCGTTCCACACCGCCAGCGCCTGCGGGTCGCGGTCCTGCGGGTCGCGACTCTTGCCGCGAGGTCGCTAGCATCCCAGGGCGTGACTGAAGCCTTCCCTGCCAGAAGGCCTGGTTCCCCTCGCCTGGTAGGAAACTCCGTCTGAGCAGCACACGCTGGCGTCCGTTTGAAAACCATCAGCGAGAAGGGATTTAACGAATCCTGACTGTGGAACGTCCAGGGAATGTCGTTTTCTTGGATCCTCTCAAAAAAGAGAGTGTTCTCCTGAGGCGCCTTTCTGCGAACCAATAAGTAGGTTATTTGGTGATTTTGAGGAGTAATAAAGCCCCGGCACGGAGTCAGCGACCTGCAGTTCTGGTTCTGCTGCTTCTCTGCGCTGGATTTCCCTGCCTTTAGAACTATGCCATTTCCTGCCTGTCCCATCTCAGCTATAGTGAAGTCAGAACATTAATGAGCATTTAAAAGTGTATGTCAGCCAAGGATACCACGGTACGAGAAGTCCTATAGAAAGAGACTATTTGTTTGAAAGGAACGCCTTGAAGAAGGATAGATTCCACTTTAACTGCTCCAAAAATTCTAGGTCACACTACATGTTTTCAGAAAAGATAATAAACACAACTTTCAGGTTATTCAGTCTCTTCCATATCTCAATTTTTTAAAAAGGTAAGAAGTAAGCAAGTTGCCATCTAAGGAACAACAGTTGGCCCCAGTTTACCTGGAGCAGATGGAAACCAAGAAAATGAAAGAAGTGAGGAAAACAGGAGCCCAGGAAACAGAAGCGTCCATATGATTGAGAGACTACATCAGTATGAGACCAATAGAACTAGATGGTACCCAGCCACACAGGAAACACAATATATATGTCCTGATGTGGCATGAGAAAAGGGTGTGCACATTAAGAACTCTTATTAAAAGACCAGACTTGATGGTCCAACAGTCAGGAGAGTCCCTGGAGAACATGGCCCCTAGACTTGCTGCTAGCCCAGAGCTGAGGCCAGTATGGAAGCCTACACTTCAGACAAAAATTGGACTGGACTAAGGGACGCAGAGCGAGGCAGGTGGTGTGTGTCCTTTATGGTTTAATATATATGTATATATGTGTGTGTGTGTATATATATGCCCATCCAACTGGTTTCCTTTTAGAACAGAGAGGAGAGATTGAAGGAGAGGGAACAGGTGTTGATTGAGTGGATACTGGAAGAATGGAAGGGACAGTTGTGTTGTCACAGGTGAGGAGAGCAGACAGAGTTGCATAGAGGCTGGTGCTCCGGGTTTTGTATGGCAAATTGACTTAGATTGTAAATTTTCACTTAATCACAATAAAAAAAAATTTTTTTAAGAAAAGGTAAAAGGTAGAAAAGTCTCCTGTGGAAGTTTTTTAGCTCTACAGAAAGGAAAGTCATAAAATGACATCCCCCCCCAAAATAATGTGGAGTTATGTCCAACTTGGTGACAATGCCAATCAAGGAAGAGAGTCTCATTCCTGACTGTTAGTCTGATAGCAAAATTTTCTAAAGTCATTTCCACAGCTATACTACTGAGCTGTAGCGCTCCTTCTGTGGTTGCTTACTTGTAATAATATGTCATTAAACAAATGCAGTGGTACCTGAAATGGGGTTGAATGTTGTGTTAGTCAGTGCTGCTATAACAGAAATACAAGTGGATGGCTTTAACAGAGAATTTCATTTTCTCACAGGCTAATAGGTTAGAAGTACAAATTCAGGGTGTCAGCTCCAGAGGAAGGGGCTCTGGAGGAAGGTCCTTTTCATCAATTTTCTCCTAGACTAGGAGCTTCTCACCCAGGAACCCCTGGTCCAAAGGATGTGCTCTGCTCTCTGTGTTGCTTTTGCCTCTCTCTTTTGTTTCTTGTAAGACAAAAGGATGTGCTGGCCACACCCCAGGGAAATTTCTCTTTACATTGGAGCAGGGATGTGACCTTTGTAAGGGTGTTACAATCCCACCCCAACCCTCTTTAACATAATATAATCTTTCCTCATTAATCACAGGCAGAGGTTAGGATTTACAACACAAGAATATTACCATCACAGAATGGAAGATTACCACACAACTCTGGGAATCATAGCCTAACAAAGTTGACACATATTTTGGGGTCAAAATTCAAGAAATTTTTTTTCTGAAGTCATGGGAGTTACACAAAAGGAACTGAAATTCTGCCACTTAGAAGAAAATGATGACACATAGTTGATAACGCACCTGTCTTCTGGGAAAAGTACCTAACTGAATGTGGATTTTCTAGGAAAAGTTTAAAGGAGCAACATGAAGAAATAAGCCAGGAGCTACAGTTCTGCAGGGTTATGGAGCCTTCACTGTGGTAGCTGCTTATGGCACTTTCTGGATCTGGCTGACCAGTTTGGTTTGCTGTTGTAGTTACGTGCTATTGAAGTGGTTCTGTTAGTAACCCTATGTACAACAGAAAAAAACACTGCCCAGGGTGGCCCCCATGTATTTGAGAAGCTGACCTCTGGGTTTTTTAAGCTTGGTGTGAACTGAGGAAGGGAAGGAGTGTAAGGTAGCCCTCATCCCCTTAGTTGGACACCACAGGAAAAATGAGCACATCACTGAGTTTTTGCAAAGTCTTGCCCCATGTCCAGCAGAATATGAGTGCAGTCTTGTAGAAGCTATGGTACTGGTGGGTGATGGTATCCATGGCTGAAGGAAATCCTCTCTTGGTTCAGTGAGTCAGCTTAGAACAATGCACCAACTTGTGCTCCCTGACCTGACTTTGGCAAAACCAACTGTTCTGGAAAATTGCCAAGGGAGCACTGTTTACGGGAAATATAATTTCTCCTCAGGGGACTAATACAGACCTTTCCTTATGTCATAAAGTCTTCTGAGCTTGTCAGAAGGCTGCAGAGAGGCAGATGATATGACCATTTTCAAAATAGGGAAGAAAGGGAGTTCTGAAAACCATAGCCAGTGAGTCTGACATTCAAACCCAAACCAAACAAGCTGCCACGGAGTCAATTTCAACACATAGTGACCATATAAGACAGTTGACCTGCTCCATGGGGTTACCAAGGCTGTAACTCTTACAGAAGCAGAGTGACATATCTGTCTCCTGCAGAGTGGCTGGTGGGAGCAGCTACATGCTTAAGGAGTACACCACCAGAGTTCCTTCTAGAAGGAAGGAAGCTCTGATGACAAAAACTAAGTCATGCTAAGTTCATCTTACTTCCTTCTGTGAAATGTATAGATTGATAAATCAAGGAAATATGGTAGAAATAGTATACCTGGGGTTCTTGTGTTATTAGTTGCCATCTAATGGGCTCCAGCTGACAGCAGCTTTATCCTTAGACATTAGTTACACATCAAACCAGGTGTCCATCTTTGAATGTTCATGACTATTATAAGCTTTATCATCTTTCTGATATTTAAAGATAGCCACAACATCCAATCTTTCCCCCTTCCTCATTAATCTTTCTCTAGGACTTGTCCATTTTATCTCCTAAATAAGGCTGAAGCCTGTTTCTTCTTTCCACTTCTGCTGCTACCATCCTGGTCCAAGCGACCATCATCCCATACATGGACCACAACAAAAACCTCCTCATGCATTCTTCTGAGTCCAATCTTTCTCCTCCTACTTACAAAATATATATTTTATGTTAGAATAGCTATACATGTACAGAAAAGTTGTAATTATAGTACCTATTCCCCAATATACACTTCTCCCAGTTTTTCCCATTGTTAACAAACATTACCACAGTAATTCTGTCAAAAACACACCACTGTAGGCATCATAACCTCCTAGATACAGTACTATGATCAAATTTTAAAAATCTTATTACCGATATAATACTATTATCTAATGTACAGAATAGATCCTCATTAAATGTGAGCTGAATAAATGAATATAGAGTTTAAAATAAGGATCTGGTGGCTAGAGGGCAGGAAAAGAAGAAAAACAAACACCTAAACCCTTTGCCACTGAATCATTTCTTACTCATTGCAACTCCATGTGTTACAGACTAAACTGAGCTCTGTTGAGTTTTCTTGGCTGTAATCCTGACCTTTTTCTCCCAGTGGCTCTGTCTGGCTTTCAGCCACTACTGTTTTGATTAGCAGTCAGATGCAACCCAAATGCACCACCTGGAGATATGTTCAAGCAGTTTGCCCATATTCCCACTGAAGTGTCTTATTTTGAATCACATTTTTATGTATTTTTAAAAAAGAACACTTGTTCATAGATAAATACACAAATTACATATTAGCATATACTTTTCTGGAGAAGTTTCTATGTACATATAAACAAAAATACCTCCTCCCACTCTTCTTCTTTACACAGGTGTACACAACTTTGCACAACAGATTTATGATACCTTAAAGACCATCCACATCAATTTAAAAATCTGTCTCATTCTGGGACATCAAAGACATAAGGAAAATATCAGCCCAAGAGACAGAAAGGGCCACATAATCCAGAGAATACATCAGCATGAGACTGGAAGAACTAGAGGGTACCCAGCCACTACCAATGACTGCCTTGACAGAGAGTCTCTGATGTAGAAGGAGAAAAATGGTGTCCAAAATTGTAACTCTATTAAGATAAAGACCAGACTCGATGGTCCAACAGACTGGAGGGTCCCCAGAAGACATGGCCTCCAGACTCTCTGTTAGCCCAGAAACCATTCCTGAAGCCAACTCTTCAGGCAAAGACTAGATTGGACTATGACAGTCAGAATCAACTCGATGGCAATGGTTTTTTTTAAATAAGACATAAAATGATACTGATGAAGAGTGTGCCTCTTGGCTTAAGTAGATACATGAGACTGAATGTGCAGCTCCTGTCCAGAGACAAGAAGGCAGTGGCGGAAAGCAGCTAGTTGAACGGACACAGGAATAACCAGCCAAGCCAAGTGCCATCGAGTCGGATCCGACTCATGGCGACCCTCACAGGAATACAGAGTGTAAAGAAGGAGTATGCTTCACAGGGTGGGGAGAGCAGCTGGAGTTACGTAGCAATGTGTATTTAAGTTTTTGTATGTCAAACTGACTTAGATTGTAAACTTTCACTTAAAGCACAATGGTACAAAAAAAAAATCTACCTTTTTCTTAATCACATGGCACAGAATTCCATTTGTTAGTAAAACTTACTTAATTTTAATATATTAATAAAACACTTATAATAATCTCTGTAGCATGTGATATATTTAATATACAGATGGACATATTGGGTGTTGCCAGCCTTTTGCTTCTACAAACATACTACTGTAAACATCTCCAGTGCACACAGACAAGTCCACCTGTAAGTAAATTCCTACAAGTGGAATTGCTAGGTCAAAGGGTATGTCCAAAGGGTTTGTGATTCATAATTACTAACCTGTTTCTCAAAGATCTGAACCAATTTACAATTGCTTGAATTTGGTCTGCCTTAATAATGCAGGGTACAGGTAAACTTTCTATGTTTATCAGTCTATTAGAAGAAACGTAGTATCCCCATATGTTTTTAATTTGCATTCGTTCTTTTGCTCTGAATGAGGCTGAGTAATCAAAACCATACCAGATGCCATGGAGATGACTTCAGTCATGGTGACACCCTGTGTGTCAGAATAGAACTGTGCTCCAAAGGGCTTTCAGTGGTGGATTTTTTGGAAGTAGATTTCCATGCCTTTTTTCTAAGCTACCTCTGGGTGGACTCTAACCTTCTAGTTAGCAGCTGAATGTATTAACCATTGGCAAAACTTAGGGCCCAAAACTAACTGCCATGAAGTCGATTCTGACTCACAGTGACCTTATGGGATGCAGCAGAAGTGCTCCATAGAGTTCCAAGGTGTGCCTGCTATATTAGAACTGCTGACCTTTTGGTTAGCAGACATAGCACTTAACCACTATGTCACTGGGGTCCAACAATTAGGTATTCCTCTTAAAAGGGCTGTTTCCCCATATGAGCAGTTAGCTGGAAGTATAGCTCTGGGAATTTCAGTATTTACTTGAGGGGTAAACAGAATTAACTTTGGAGACCCACGTTCCTTATTCCTACAAGGGCCTCCACTGTTAGGAATTTTTCTGTTCTTACTGACATCATGAAGAGGAAAAACTCTTGTGTTGAGCTACAGTCTTAAAACAGGAAGAAACCTTAAGAATGAAGTGTAACCTCTTACTTTAGAGATTAAAGAAAAAAAAGAACTAAGGATCAGAGAGATTGAATGACTTGCAGAAGATGATTTATCAAGTCTTTGAGAAAGAGATGCAAGCCTTTAATAACAAATAACAGTTGAATTGTTTTCGGCAACTGGGGCCACCTCTGTTAAATATTTCAGTGAAGGATTTTATTGTGCTGTTTCATTAGCAAGGTGCAATTTAAAGTTAAAATCAACAAGCTTAACTAGAAACAAGCAACACACGTGGGGGCTGAGGAAAATTACAGGATAAGGATCTCTCTGTTCTTTACTGTTTGTAAAAGACTTTGAAATGTGCCAAAAAGATTATTGCAAATCTTCACTGAACACCTTTAATAAGCTTGGCTGCTAACCAAAAGGTTGGAATCTTGGATCCACCCAGAAGTACTTCAGAAGAAACGTCTGGTGATCTACTTGTGAAAAAATCAGCCACTGAAGACCCTAAGGAATACAGTCCTTCTCTGACACCCATGGAATTGCCATGAGTTGAAGTCAGCTTGACCACATCTGGTTTTCTGGCTGACTGAACAACTAGACACAGTCTGGCACACCTTCAGGGGTATCTGGTTCTACATCTTTTTTCTAGTGTTTAAGTCATTTACAGCTCTTGTAAATTGTGGAAAACTGGTAGCAACGTGGAAACCACGGTGGCATAATGGTTAAACACTATGCTTGCTAACCAAAAGGTCAGAAGTTCAGATCTACCAGATGCTTCTTGAAAACTCTATGTGGTAGTTCTATTTAGTCTATAGGGTCACTATGAGTTGGAATCAACTTGATGGCAGTGGGTTTTTGGTTTTGGAAGCAATGCAAATGATTCTTGCTCATAGACATCAGACACACAAACCAAACTCATTGCAATCCTGTTGATTCTGACTCCATAGGACAAAGCAGAACTGCCTCATAGGATTTCTAAGGAGAAGCTGGTGAATTCAAACTGCTGACCTTTTGGTTAGCAGCTACCAGTGCACTACCAGTGCTCCAACAGAAACTACGGGGCAGTTCCCTTCTGTCTTATAGGATAAAATACACAAATGAGACTTATCTGGTAGAAGTTCAAATGATTTCCCTCCCTCACTGTGGAAGAAGCCAATTTTACATCTACTAAGCAAGTTCAGGAAACCTTGTAGGTATAGTGGTTAAGTACTACAGCTGCTAATCATAAGGTTAGCAGTTTGAATCCACCAGGTGCTCCTTGAAAATTCTGTGGGGCAGTTCTCTGCCTTATAGGGTCAATATGAGTCAGAACAGACTTAATGGGAGTGGGTTGGGTTTGAGTTTTAAGCAAATTTGTCTCAGCATTCCAGGCTGTCAAAAGCTTTGTGTACTCCTTGAGTTAACCTTTGAGCCAACTGTATAGACTTTTACTGACTCAGTCGTCTTATCTGGTCCCTATGAGTTGGAATCGACTGGACGGCAGGGTCTGTTTTTTAAAATTATTAGTTTATTCATTAGTGAGTTGAATGAATAACTTTGACAGGTGTTCACCTTTTACGTCTTAGTAGATGCAATAAGTTTGTTCTCAACTATGAACCTAAAGCTGGCCTTTAGAACCCACCATGCAGCACCTCTGAAAAAAAGGCCTAAAGATCTGCTTCCATAAAATTACATGCAAGAAAATCCCATAAAACAAACAAGAAAAACAACAAAATCCACTGCCATCAACTCCATTCTCATAGTGACCCTATAGGACAGAGCAGAACCACCCACAATTTCCAAGGAATGCCTGGTAGATTTGAACTGCTGACCTTTTGGTTAGCAGCCATAGCACTTAACCACTATGCCACCAGGATTTCCAGAAAACCCTACACAGCAGTTGTATTCTGTGCCACATGTAGTTACCGTGAGTGTGTAGGGATGGCAATATAGTCTGGGGCTGGTTCATCTTTTATTTGTACAAGTGTCATGTTTTTATCTTATTTATTTATTTTTTTAAATTTATTCTTTAACACTGTTAATAGCAAGTATAGTAGCAATTTGCAATCTTGGTAGAATGCAAAGATAACCACTCTTTCTGTCAGTGTTACCCAATTTGGGTCTGTGCCCTGGAGCAGTTGAGCCCATGAAACATACTCCAAGTCAGAAAGAGGAAGAAGGTTTATTAGGAGGTATGATACCACTGGAGACTTGACAGCAATGCAGGCTGTTCTCCACAGAATCTCAAAAGACAATTTTTACATCAGAGTTTATGTATCATTTCAACAAGGAATGTTTCATATTTTTACACATGTAGCCCACAGGTAACTGTATATATCACAAAATAGTCACAAGAAACTCTTTAGTAAAGTAAAGATATGTATGTCAGGCACCTGGACTCCAAACTGCATATTTGTAACAGGCAAAGACCAAACTTACACAAAACTTCCTCAGCTAGTGAAACTAGCCTGCCAAGTCCACTCTGAAATAAGGAGCAAGAAAGAAAGTTGTGGATACACAGAATGCCATGCAGCCTTCCTAGCTGCTGTTTTCCAGGCTGAAGGTGATTTGTTAGGAAAACAAAGAAGGACACCAAGGTCACAGGAGCTGAGGGGGCTCTGCTCCCCTTTGGAAAGAGGCCAATGCTGAGGCTGGAGTAGCTGGTGCAGTAAAAAAGACTTACAGATTATTTAGCATATCACCATGGCACTAGCTATGTGAAGCTCTCTATTACCCATTTTGAAAAGGAGAAAACGTTGCAAGGAATTAGGATTAAAGTCTGCATATAAAGAATTGTCCATGGATTGGAGGCCTCGCTTTTCTCCCTTGTGGAACCATGGCAGGAAATAGGAGGTCCAAAGTAGCTTGACTAAGTGTGTAGTACCATGTATGTGTAAGCCATGATCACATAATTGTAAACTAACCTGTAAAACTGGAATTTTGAGGATTTAGTCCAACACTTATTTCCAAAACTGAAGGCAAACAAGAGTTTCTGGGAGCAAAAACAGTAAATAGTGAGATGGTGACTTGCAGACAGTGTGATCCGTTGCTGGGTGCCATCTAGTTGACTTTGGTAACAGGGTACAATTGCCTAGTTAGGCTTCCTAGGCTGCTATCTTTACGGGAACATACTGTCAGGTCGTTCCCCTACACAGACGCCGGCTAGGGTGTTAGGGCCAGTTGTCTGTTAGTAGCACACTGCTTACCTGTTGCGCCACTGGGGCTCCTTTCTGTCCTCCCTTAGCTGTCATTTTATTCATCACCCTTACAAGCTAGTGTCCACCAGTTTAACAACACTAATTGGGCACCTACGACTCGACGGCACTTGGCTTGGCTGGCTTCCTCAGCTCTGGGGAAACTGTCCTATATACTACAAAGAATCCATAAAAATTACAAGGTGTGTTTTTTACCTTCCAAGAACCTTAGGACTTGTCATCTTGAAGGGGTCACTGACGTCGTCTACTGCCCTAGCCTCGCGGAGAGGGTGACAGGGAGGGGACAAGGGCTACGCGATCCCCAGGGTCAGACTTCCACCGCCTACCATGTGGCTCTCCCTTTGCCTCATGTACTTTCCGGTCCAATCATCGACCCTCTTGCTCCTTAATTTCTCATTTCCCTAATTTTCATTCTTGCACAACGTACAGGCCACGCCTAAAATTGGCCGTGAGTTATCCCACCACGGATTCCGGTCAATTTCGCTCAGTAGCTGTGCGGCCAGACTGCGCGGCTTGGGCCCTGCGGCAGCCCGTACCCCACCCTTTCTCTTCCGAACCTCATTTTGCACGGATCTCTTTATTGAGCGACAAGACTTGCAGCCAGGAGCTGTATTTTTTCAAGTAACTGTGAGTCTTTAAGCCCTTGCATCCCATACGATTCCCGGCCACAGCGTACCCGCCAACCAAACTGGAGCATTCCCACCTCCAGAGGCTAGAAGCGGCGCGGCTGGGTCTGCGCAGGCGCAGCCCCGCCGTCCTGCGGGGTTTACTTCCGGGGGTCGTGCCGCCGGCTCTCTTGCCTGGGCTCCGGCTCCGGCGTCTGTTAAGCGGCAGCTGCTATTCTTCTGCCCCGGCGGGACGGAGCCAGCCGCGGGGCCCGCTCCGGCCCGGCCATGCGCGCGGCCGCATGATGCGTCCCTGCCTTGGCCGCTGCAGTCGCCGCCGCCGCCGCCGCCGCAGGCCAGGAGGAGCCGCAGCACCGGGAGACCCCGCCCGGGCCTCGGGTGAGTGCCTCTGGAAGGGTTGGGCGGGCCCCTCCTGCTGGGATCGACTGGCCTCCTCGGCCCGCGACCCTGCCCCTCCGTCTGCTCCACCGTGCGCTCACCTGCGACCTCCTCATGTTACTTGGGGACACCTTTGGGACTGCGCCTGACCTCCATTCGAGGTGTCTCCTTGTCACTTCCCGGTAAGCTGTCCAAGTTGCAACCCCAGCTCTTCGCCTGACCTTGGGCATAGCACTCAGCTCCCTGAGCTATGGTTTTCTCCTGTGTGAAATGGGGCCCAGATGACTAATAACGGGGTTGCCAGAATAGAGTGGCTGTAAACCCTTCTCGAAGTTGTGAAGAGTTCTTTATAGGCATGCATTACAATGGGCTTGCTTCACATGGCGTGTGGCTTCCTGGATGTTACCGTTCAGCCATTCCTTTGAATTTTTGCAACTTTTAGATTTGCTACCTTTTCTCCTCACCGTCGGTCAGTAGACTTGGGGTGGGGAGGGATTAGGGGCATCTGGGACAATGGGGCACTCTTTATGGCAACCTCTGCCTCCCGCTGCAGTCAAGATTCATTTCTCCTGAGGGGCCACTATTGCTGGGACTTAGTCCCTTTTTGCTGTTGGATAGACACACCTTGGTAGTTTATGAATAACAAGTTTATTTTGGTAGTCAAAGTAGAGTGTGAGAACTGTGGAAGCATTTGCCTCATAGCATGTTTTAGTTCGAGTTGTATGCCAAGCTAAACCCATTGCCCTCGAGTTATCTCCAACTCATAGCACCTTGGAAGAACAAGCTTTCTAAGCAGCAGCTGATAGATTGTAACTGGATCTTTTGGTTAGCCTCTGAGCTCCTAATCAAGTAAGGGATAGTTTCATTTGCAATGTGCTTCCTGCATGTTCTTAAGGTACCTACCTTTGTTTTAGTGTGTTAGGTGGCTTAGAAATAGAGGTCAGTAAATGTTTCTTCCTACACTCTTCACCACAGATGGTGGATTAAATCTTTTTGATGTTGCTTTTTCTCTTTCACTTCCACGACCCCCCACCCTTTAGTCGATTCTGACTCATGGCGACCCTGTGGGACGGAGTAAAACTGCCCCCAGGGAGTTTCTTTGGAGCCCCTGGTGGATTTAAACTGCCAACCTTTTGGTTATTGGCAGCTGTAGCATTGAATCACTGCACCACCAGTGTTTTCTTCCTTACCCGAAGTCCCTTTAAAAAGCCACCGTGTGAAATTTGCTTGTTAGGAAGCCAGAACTTGGTTAAAGTGAAAGGCTCTCGTAGGTATTTGAAAAGGAGAACGGAGCAGAAACATTGAATTGCATTTCTGGAACGTTCTGAAAAATAGAAAAGTGAGAGTGATTTAAATTATTTGGATCATGTGCTTTTCGGAGTTAGACTGGTAGGTTCACATTGACCTCTGAGTTGAGAGATGTAGAACAAGGCTTGTCTGAAACGTAGTTTCTTAAAGGATTTATTGAACAGCACTTGCAACTATTTATGTGGGTGTCTCATTTCAGGATTATGTGGGTAAAAATGGATACAGATATATTCTGTTACCAGCATCTCAGAGTCTGCCCTGGATTTGGTGAATGCTTGCAACTTTGCAGCCATACTAATCAGTGGACTACAGGAGCTGAAATTCTTGTCAGGAAAGAAAAAGTATCAGCAGGAACAGAATGGTCTTTGGTCTGAGGCGGAAAGTGCTAAAAAGAAGTTCATATAAGAACAGTTTTGATTGAGCATTTGATTAGATAGGTGAACATTTACATTCTTACTGAAACAATTGCCTCTTCTTTGGACTCCGGTGTTGTAAATAACAAAATCCTTGTTAATTTGAGGAAGGAACTAAGTTAATATACACAGGCATTGTTTGGGCTGAGAGTAGTTTTCCTAATACCTCCAGAACGTCAATTCTCCAATCCCTGCTAAAAGATTCTCCAGGATAACCTCTCCTGAATCAGCTTTTTTGAGTATGTTTCTTAAAAATGGAAACCCTGGTGGCATAATGGTTAAGAGCTACAAAAAGCTGGCAGTTCAAATCCATCAGGCATTTCTTGGAAGCTGTATGGGGCAGTTGTGCTCAGCACAATAGGTTTGCTGAGCTAGCATCAGCTTGATGGCAATAGGTTTGGTTTGGTTTTGGTTCCTGAGAATATTTTCATTAGAAAGGTTGTATATGGAAAGGAGACCTGGTGTCACAGTGGTTAAGCGCTAACAAAAAGGCTGGTGATTCAAACCCACGATTCAGACACTAGAGTAGACTGTAAAAAATCTTATGCTTGCTTCTTCCCAAAGCCAATCCCCAGGGCCAGTGTGAAGAACTAGGTATAGTATCTGTTCTTTTATATGGTTTCTTTTTCCTGCTTAGCAACATGATTGTGCCTTCTAGATCATGGAGGAAACAAAGGCCACTGGGAAGAATTCTCCCTGTATTCTAGTTAAAACATTTCTAAATGTCCATCAGTCTTTTTCTTGGCCCTATCTCTGAGGAAGAGATAACAGTCCTTCCCAATATTGACTACTGTATCTTGTGCCTCTGTCAGCTTGTTGTGGGGTCCTGAATTATCATCTACTGTCATTTGCCTCTTTGACTTCCATACCTAGGTTGAGTCTCTGGTGTGCGGATAAAAGTGATATCTTTTGGTGTATGTGTAAACATTCCTCGTAGTCTTCCAGCCTACGTGCTCTAGGTGAGGTGACATGAATTGTTTCTGGACCGGAAACTTAGACTTTCCCTGAAGAATGCTGAAAGGGTGCAGTTCCCTCCCATAGTCCTTTTATGTTGCTCGTCTACTTCTTTTCTCCAGGGTTCCCCTGGACCTTCAGAGTTCCTCCCCCGTCTCCCACTGTTGCTCTTGCATGCTTTCTTTCATGTTCCTGTGCCCTTTGTTGTCTCGAGCACTCACCGTGATTCAGTCTTTCATTCAAGAATATTTATGGAGTGTGTAGTGCTAGTTGAGTGCTGGGAGTCCTGGAAGAACAGTCTGTTGAGTTGATAATAGTGAAGACAGTTATAGGAGGTGAGGGCTCCATATCAGACCTTTGTATTTCATTCTAATCTAACCAACAAGGCAGATCATGGTATATTTTAAGTAGGAGAGTGACTGTGATTTATATCTTTAAAAGCTTGCCCAGAGTGCCAAGTGAAGACTTGAGTTGCTGGGAGCAGAGAGACATTAAGGATAGAAACAGAGGAGTGGCTAGGAAACTACCAGGTGAAATGTGGGAAAGTGGAAGGAAACAGCAGTTTGGGGACAGGTTTGGGAGGTAGAGCTCACAGGACTTGCTGATTGAAGGGTTGGATGTGGGAGATGAGAGGTGAAGATGAATCCTCATATTTTTCACCTCAGCAACTAGAAATGGCCATTTATTGAGGTGGGGACAAGTCGGGTGGTGACATTTTGGTGAAGGGAATGAGGATTTTACTGTGATACTGTGATAGAGTTGAGTAATCAGTTGTGTGTAATTATGATGCATTATCTGTTTTCTGTTACTTTGTTTCTGTGTAGTTGAATAAAGACACTGAGCTCTCAGGAAAGCATTTAAAGAAATCATGTAGACAAAGGGGGAACCCAAGACAGAGCCTGGGCACTCCCAGCATGTGCATGTCTGAGGGGAGAGGGATCTAGTGAGGGGCTGAAGTACGACTAGTGAGGAAGGAGGACAACTAGATGCTTTCCGTCTTCCTACCTCACCAGTTGATGGCTTTTGCCTTCCCTGGCTCTCTTCCCCACTTGTGTGTTCTCTCAGTTTGTCATCTGTAAAGTCAGGTGTTATGTTAGCATGATTAAGTGTTTTAATAGAGGAGACCTTTCTGGAAAGGGTACATAAGGCTATTATTGTTCACCATGCAAATAGTCTACCAGCATACACTTCAGACTTGGCTTTAGTTGGGTTAGTCTATTTTTTTTTTCCTTAATGGTTAATATTCTGTTTTCTAGATTTAGTAATTTGAGAGAAAAAATTGTGGTATCATATGGTATAAATTGCTGGCAGGCTTTCAAAGGACAAACTAAATATTTCATGATTGCAAATTGATGGGAAGAACATTTAAGACCATAATAATGGTAGATTATCTGACCACACAGTCGTTTGAGATGCTGCTGCCCATGGCCTTTCCTCCAGTCCTGGAAATTGTAATTATAATCTTCTCTGTCCTCTTTTGGCCCCTGCCCTGTTTGCTGTATCACCCCAGTGGATGACTTACAAACCTGGGACTTAAGTGCTTGACCTTTGACTCTCCTTTAGCCTATTGTTTATGCAGCACCCCTAGGATTATATCAGTTTACTGAGGAGCAGCACCTACTCTGAATTCCTTAAATTCTTGCTCACCCAGCCTCAGTCCTACCTGGCTACCTTTCCACTTCTACAGTGTCTGTTTCTCAGACTCACCAAGACCACCAGTTCGTTGATCCGGAACCCCAGATTCATTAGCTTTCTAAACGGGCCCCCATCTTACCCTTTGGCCATTTATCCCTTCACTTCTGCTGAAGGCATGTGCCCTGAGCTGGAGGCTGTCTGGTGAAACCCCTCCTGCTTCTGTGCATTCTTATAACTTCCTCCCCTCTTGTCTGCATCATGCTTCTTTTTTGAGGCCCCACCTCGGGCATTGCCTTCTCTGTTGACACTTCATGGTTCCTCTAGACCGAATTAGTAGCTGCTACCTCACTCCCTCCATCACACTTCTAATTGGAGGACCCACTTACCACACTGTTTACCAGGCTGATTCTCACCTGTGCTGCCTTCTGGGTGCCTGTGGACAGAAGCTGGTGTTGGCTATGGGTTGACATCTTTAGGGCCATGCACACAGTGTGGTGTTTAAGAGTCCCCCACCTCCTCACCCCATGTTTGTTAAATTAAGTAGATCTCTCATTGCAGGGTTGGAGTTTGCTTCCTATGCTGCTTCTGTGCCTGAAGCACAGATTTGCTTCTGTTTTTCTAGGTCATTAGTGGGCATAAGAATAGTAAAGCATTGCCAGGTTTAAACTGTGCTTTAACACACAGCATTCCAGAGGAGGGAAGGCACACATATTATCACAGTAGTAAAAATCGCTGTATAGTTGGTCTGCTTTGTAGTAGAATACTGATGCCTTTTTATGTACTTGTTTTCAGTTTGTTCAAGAGAGACACTTTTTCTGTTTATAGTCAAGGAAAAAAGAAGGTAAGAGATTACAGAACTTGCCTGAAGTTAGAGATGAAAGCAAACCTAAGACGGGACCTAATAAAGTTAGGGCCATGACTCATGAATGCAGTTTCCACAGGAGGAAAACTTGTTCCAGCAGCTCTCCAGGACCTGACTTTTACCACACCCTTTCACACCTCCCCCGTGTACCTGTGTTTTGTTTTGTTTTGCTTCCCTATTTTTTATTGAGGTATAATTGATATACAGTGACATGCACACACAAGTGTATAGTTCATTGTTTTCTTTAATGGCTCATTGAGTTTTGTTCAGAGTTCTGATATGTATTTCTGTGTAACTTCTCTGTCAAGGTAGAAGACATTTCCATCACTTCAGAAAGTCATGTGGCTGCTTCTCGATCTTTCTGTGCTCACATCCTTATTATTGTATCTTCTACAGACATTTATTTTCCTGTTGTAGTGTCACGTACATGGAATCATACCATACATGCTGTTGTATCTAGCTTCTGTCCCTTAGCATAACATGTATGAGACTTACCCATGTTGTGTGGATAGTGACTTCCACCCACCCCTGCACTGAGAAGTGTGTCACTGTATGAATATACCCCAGTTTGCATATTTATCTTCTGTTGTTGGGGTATTTGGGTTGTTTCCAGTTTGGGAACATTTATTCATTATGTTATGAATAAAACTGTTATTAACATTCTCATACAAGTTTTTGTGTTTATATTCATACTCGTTTTTCTTAGGTCAATACCTAAAAGAATTGTTGCCGCACAAGGGAGGGACTTAACTTTGAGAAAGTACCAGATGATTTTCCAAAGTGGTCGTTTTTCTTTTTTTCTGTATAAAAATAATTGCAGGTTTGGACTCACTGTAGAAATTCTGCTATAGACCCAGTGCCTGCAGTGTACACAGACTGAGCGCTGTCCTCTGGTGCACATCTGCCCCTGTTCTTCCTTCTCGCAGAGAGCCCTGGTGGTACAGTGGTTAGCCAAAAGGTTGACAGTTTGAACCCACGTGGCTCAATGGGGTAAAGACCTGGCTGTCTGCTTCCATAAAGATTACAGCCTTGGCAACCCTCTTGGGTAGTTCTCTTCTGTCCTGCTGGGTTGCTGTGCGTCAGAACCGACTTGATGGTAGTGGGTTTTTTTTTCCTTCTTGCGTCTGTCGTCACTGCATCTACTTGGCAAAGCTCGATCACTTGTCAAGTCCCTTCCCAGGCATCTCTTTCCCTGTGAAAATCAATTCCTGACCTTCCATCCGGAAACTTGTTGAGTACGAACTTGAACATTGCCCTGGCACTGCCAGCAAAGGAATCTCTGGAGAGACTGAAGTGTTGTCCCCATAAGTGTGGGAAGTACCTCCAGAAACTGGTATCAGCATCTTATCCAGAGGCTGTGAAGTTTGCAGGCTGGCTGCCACATGCCTCTAGCAAGTGAACAAACATGCCTCTAGCAAGTGTAAGGGGTGCCAGAAAGAAGAGGCTAGTGGGAACACACCCTGACTCAGGGGAGAGGGGATCATGGCAGTTCTTGGGGCTCCACTAGGGAAAGTAGGTATACTCCAGGCAGAGGAGGACAGTACCTACCCTGAAAGAGGGAAGCTGTGTTCTGGTGATACGAAGGGGAACTTTCTTTGTAATTGTCCATAACTGGAAACAACCCAGCTGTCCATCAGCAGGTGAACTGACAAATTGTGGTGTGTCTGCACCGTCTTCAGGGAGTGTTTAGTGATGAGGACGTCCAAGATGCAGTAGAATAGCATCCTATCCAAGTTTGTACACTGCCTAGGTAGTGACTACCCTACAGGAAAAGCCACCATTGACCGAGGAAACCACAGTCAGAGTTGGGCTGAAGTGATCACCTATATCAGTGGTCTCTTTCTATCCTGTTTCCTTTCCTGTCCCAACTTACAAATAGTTATGGTGTCACCTGCCCATAGACACATACATTTTCTATACATTTCAGAGTGGGAGGAATAATGTGAGACCAGACCACCTTCTCTACCCTCTGATGTTTGAAGCCTCAGCAGGCTAAAGAAATGAGGTTTCACTTTGATGAAAAATCAGTGGAGGAACTGGAACTCTCACTGCTGTTGGGAATGTAAAAGGATGAATACAGTCTGGCAGTTTCATAGAAAGTTACACATCTATCGTGGGATTCAGTGCTTCCATTCTTAGATATTTACCCAAGGAAAATGAAATCACATGCCCATACAAAGACTTGTCTCTGAATATTCCTAACAGTGTTCTTTGTAATC
This sequence comes from Heterohyrax brucei, assembly GCA_028571685.1. Lineage (NCBI taxonomy): Eukaryota > Metazoa > Chordata > Mammalia > Hyracoidea > Procaviidae > Heterohyrax > Heterohyrax brucei. The sequence continues at coordinate 38,025,222 of CM053161.1, forward strand.
ACCCCAAACTGGAAACAACCCAGCTGTCCATCAGCAGGTGACGTGGTAAACAAAATTGTAGTCTGTCCACACCATATTCAGGAATTAAAAGGAGTAGACTATTGAAGAGTACCGCAGCATAGATGAGCCATAGGATACTGATGCTGAGCGCATGAAGCCAGATGGAGCAGTACATACTGGATGAGTCCTAGAGAATAGGAACTCGCCTGTGGTAGCTGCGAGGCTAAGGCAGAGATGGGAGCTGACATACTTTTAACCATCTTGATCGCAGTGACAGCTTCACAAGTAGGTGTCAAAACTTATGGGGTGCCATTTGTACTTAAATAAAACTTTTTTAAAAAGACCCAGTTGTCATTGAGTCGTTGTCTACTCATGGTGACCCTGTGTGTGTCAGAGAGAACTGTATCCCACAGGGTTTTCAATGACATGCTCTGGAAGTTAACCACCAGAGGCCTTTGTATGGGCTTGAACCTCCAGCCTTTTGGTTAGCAGCCTAGCCATTTGTACAAGGCAGGGACCCCTTAAAATAGGAGTGGATCCCCTGGATCAAGCAGGCTACCATTTATAGCCTGTTGCAGCCTGTTGTATGACTGTTGCAGCGAGCTAGGCAGCTTTGCTCTGGATTCTCCTGGAGGAATCTCTCTTGATAGGGACTAACACCTTGTGGGATGTTGATTTGAAACAATCATTTCATTCCATCCGTACTTTCAGCTGGGCCCTGTGGAATCCCTTGTAGTCATCATAGGCAGAAGCTGGGCCAGGCTGGGCAGGTTCTCAAAGTTAGGCCCAGTCCAGACTTGAAATTTGCTGAAAGCAATGAGAAGAGGCTGGTAACCTAAGGAGATAGTATCAAGGAAGAACTTTCAACATTGTATATCTGTAGATCCTATATTCGTATTGAAATGAAGGAGAGTTGAAGATTTTCCATTACTTATGAGATAATTTTTTAAAAGGAAAGCAGAAATCCTTTTTTAAACTCATAATTTCTTATTTTTAGACTAGCCTAAGCAAGTATTTTTATCCTAGTAGTGAATAGTTTTTATCACAGTAGTGTGAATTTAAACAATGAATGTTGAGTAAGAGTATGGTATGTCTTGGTAAATGTCATGTGTAAAGTGTCAGTTTTGTAACTTACAGCTAAGGAGGTTTATCTGCCTTGAGTTTCTGAAACTTCATTGAAAGAACCCTGTATACCCTTGTGGATCAGCTCTGGATGACACTGGGCAGGTTCTTTCCAGAAGATGTGCATGATTTTTATCAGGCATCCGCCTGTGCTAGGTCTCCTGTTTGGAGGATGGGCCTCCTAGACTGATTTTTTGTTTGTTTGATTTTGTTTTTTAGTCCTAAGCTCTTTCTCTTTGTTGATTACATAGTTGTCCTTTCTGGGAGATTTCCTGACTGCTGTTGTCCAGTCTTACATGTAAACTTTTAGCAAGCACTTCCAGCACTGCAACTGTTTGTTGGAGTTCTCAATTGATATTCCATGAATTCCTGGAGCCTTGTTTTTTGCCAGTGCCTTCAATGCAGTTTGACTTCTTCCTTAAGAACCGTCAGTTCCTGATCATATGCTGCCTCCTGTAATGTTTGAACATCAACCAGTTCTTTCTGGTATAATAACTCTGTTAATTCCTTCCATCTTTTAATGTTTCCTGAGTTGTTTAGTATTTTCTCTGTAGAATCATTCACTGTTGCAACTCCAGGCTTGAATTTTTTCTTCAGTTTTTTCAGCTTGAGAAATGCAGAGTATGTATTTCCCTTTTAGTTTTCTATTTCCAGCTCTTTGCACATGTCATTATAATACTTTGTCTTTTGAAGCTGCCCTTTGAAACCTTTTCAGTTCTTTTACCTCATCATTTCTTCCATTTGCTTTAGCTACATGACATTCAGGGAAAGTTTCAGAATATCTTCTTACATCCAATTTAGTCTTTTCTTTCTTTCCTGTCTTTGTAATGTCCTCTTTTTTCCTTCATGGATGATGTCTTTGATGTCATTCCACAACTTGTCTGGTCTTCAGTCATTAATGTTCAGCGCATCAGATCTATTCTTGAGGTGGTCTCTAAACTCAGGTGGGATATACTCACTCAGGGTTGTACTTAGATTCTTGCAGACTTGTTCTAATTTTATTCAGTTTCAGTGTGAGCTTGCACAAAAACAGTTGATAGTCTGTGCCACATTCAGCACCTCATCTTGTTCTGACTGCTGATGCTGAGCTTTTCTATCATCTCATTCCACAGATGTGGTCGATTTGATTCCTGTGTGTTCCATCTGGCAAGGTCTGTGTTTATAGTCACCATTTATGTTGGTGAAAAAAGGTATTTGCAATGAAGAAGTCATTGGTCTTGCTAAACTCTATTGTGTGACCTCTGGCATCATTTCTGTCATCAAAGCCATATTTTCCAACTATCAATCCTTTGTTTCCAGCTTTTGTGTTCCAATCACCAGTGATTAGCAATGCATCCTGATTGCATGTTCTATCAATCTCTGACTGCAGAAGCTGGTAAAAATCTTAAGTTTCTTCATCCTTGGCCATAGTGCTTGGTGCATAAATTTGAATAACAGTCATATTAACTGGCCTTCCTTATAGGCTTGTGAAGATTATCCTATCACTGACAGCATTGTACTTCAGAACGGTCTTGAAATGTATGTGAATCAAGAGACAGTCATGCAAACAGAACAACAGGACACTGCATGGTTTAAAGTCAGGGTTGTATTCTTTTACCATACCTTTGCCGAGCAAAATAATCCGAGAAGCTGAGCTACATAAAGAAGAACGGATTGGAGGAAGACTTGTTAACAACCTGCATTATGCGGATGACACAACTCTGCTTGCTGGTGGTGAGGAGGATTTGAAACAATTACTGATGAAGGTCAAAGACCACAGCCTGTATGGATTGCGCCTCAACATCAAGAAAACAAAAATCCTTAAAACTGGGCCAGTAAGCAACATCATGATAAATGGAGAAAGGATTGAGGTTGTCAAGGATTTCATTTTACTTGTTGGTTCCACAATCAGTGCCCATGGAAGCAACAATCAAGAAATCAAACACATTGCATTGGGAAAATCTACTGCAAAGGACCTCTTTAAAACGTTGACAAGTAAAGATGTCACTGTGAAGACTAAGGTGTGCCTGACCTAAAAAACCCAGTGCCATCAAATTGATTCTGACTCACAGAGACCCTATAGGGCAGAGTAGAACTGCTCCGTAGAGCTTCCAAGGAGTACCTGGCAGATGTGAACTGCCAACCTTTTGGTGAGCAGACATAGCACATAACCACTACACCACCAGGGTTTCCTTGCCTGACCTAAGCCATGGTATTTTCAGTCACATCATATGCATGTGAAAGCTGGACAATGAATAAGGAAGATAGAAGAAGAATTGATGCCTTTGAACTGTGATGTTGGAGAAGAATATTGAATGTACTATGGATTGCCAAAAGAACAAACAGATCTGTTCTAGAAGAAGTATAACCAGAGTACTCCTTGGAAGCAAAGATGGTGAGACTGTATCTTATGTACTTTGGACATGTTGTCTGGAGGGATCCATCTCTGGAGAAGGACATCATAATGGTAAAGGAGAGGGTCAGCGAAAAAGAGGAAGGCCCTCAAGTAGATGGACTGACATGGTGGTTGTCACAATGGGCATAAGCATAAAAATGACTGTGGGCATGATGCAGGACCAGGCAGTGTTTTGTTCTGTTGTGCACAGGGTTGTTGTGCGTAGGAACTGACTCGACAGCACCTAACAACAACAACATTTGTAAATTTTTAAATCCTGCCATTGTGTTTTTATTTTTCAGTAACTAGGAGAGTCTCAGAATGTTCCTCTTTTTGTTTCACAGAAGCAGTTAGGTCCATGATTTCTGAGAATAGTCACTGTAGCTGCATGCTGTGCACATTTTGTCTGTGCATTGTGCCTGTCCTGAATTCTATTCCCTGTTTCCTTTTCTGGGGCTCTTTCGTGAAATACATTTTGGGCTTTCTTTAAAACATCTGCTCCATGGTGTTCATTCATGTTTTAAGAGTGAGACAAAGCAGCAGCTGGTATCCCCTGCCTGTGTCTCAGGGACATGTTGGGGTGTCCTTGACCTTTCCCTTGGGGGTTCTTCTCTTGTCTTGCTATCTTTAGACTTACTCTCCTGGGCCAGATTAGTGTTTGCAGAGATGATACTTCTACTCTCTGACCTAGTGAGGAGGAGGATCTCACTCTTCAGTCCATGTGTTCCGCCCATGGTTTGTCCCCTTCCTCAATGGGACCTGATGGCCCCTGTTTGGTGCCTTTGTGGCTCACCTCCTGTCTTCTCCGTGACTCTCTTGCATGGCAAGATCTTGTGCACTCTTGCAGTGCAGGCTAGGCTGGTCTGGATTTTGGTCTGCTCCTGGGAAATCTTTATGTAGAGGGATTTTGGCTTACAGATTTGTGTTTAACACTGAGGCTAAAACAGCAGGAGTATAAAATGGATGCATTTAAAATACACCATTTAATTTTCAGGATTGCCATCACTGTATTGGTAACAAAAAACAGGAGCAAAGATATCACAGTTAAGTGTAGTACCGTCATTCTGAAGGACAGCATAAAAGGTTATATTGTATAAGCTGTAAAAATTAATCACACCCTAAGAAATACACACTTTTGTCATGAAATAAATAACTTTTCTAATCAGATTGTTTTCTTTTTCAGATCCTATCACACAGGACACTATGCACCTTAAGATCCTGAAGAAGAGGCACAAAATGTTCAAGTAATGTTTAGAAATACTTTTTGAGGTAAGAATATGATTGTTGAGGTGTAGAGTCACTATTTTTAACAGATAACATCAAGTTGCGTATTACTGAAAAATTATTTGCACATGGTAAAACATACACGATACAAAATGGTCATGGCACCAAGTAAATCTTTTCATCTGTTGTCTTTGGTTTGCAAACCACCTCTCATAAAAGAGGAGAATGTCTTTGAAAGAGGAGTTCATGATAGGTTATTAGCAAGTATTAGAAGATGAGGGAGCATTTGAAGGGGAAACATGTGTAAATGTTGTGGAAAGCTTTTGCTTGTGTGGTTGACCCTTAAATAATGACAGTCTGTAGTAGTCCTTTTAGTGTTCTGGGAATCTGGTCTTTATTAAATGTGACAACCAAGAGCTTATGTTCAGGAGTGTAGACAGCTTCTCATTAAATCGGCCGTCAAGTAGGAAGATGATGATGCGACATTGGTTTGATGATCAGTAAACACTGAGTACTTCCCATTTTCTCTCAGAAGTGATCTAAGAGCATTGAATCGATAGCCATTTTCGTATTAAGCCTAGTCTAAGATGGCATGCTCCCTTCTAATGCTCATGTCCGTTTTCGTTTGCATCTCAAATTGCTATACCTTTTGCTTTTCCATCCCCAGTATTTTTACATTAGATCCAATGTAAAAGGATCATTTCTTCATTTCCTCCCCTCCCTTCCTATTACATTAGTGAAGTGTAAATACAGTGAGTCAGCGGAATGCCACTGCAAGTGATTACAGATGCTGGATTCCTGGAGCTTAACTTTGCTGTGCTCATTGACTGCTTTCTTGAAAATAAAATGACTTTTGAATGTCAGAGTGTTTTCCTATTGATTTATTTTACACAGTTGGCTCTAAAGCACATATTATTAGGTATCAGCACCCTAATGCCCTCCTAGGAATGTCGCTACCTACCCTGACCTCAGGTAGCCTGGTCTCTTTGCCAGTTCGCACCAGTTCCTGAACCAAGAAGGCTGAGTTGACGTGGCCTAGGCGTTTGCCATGTGTACCTTTAGAAGACGTGCATGGTTTGTTTTCTGGGTAGACTGACACTGCCCAGCTGAGCTGAAGTGGCCTAGGCGTTTGCCATGTGTACCTTTCTGGGTAGACTCACACTGCCCAAACCTTGTGTTCTGCAAATAACTAGTCTGTCCCAGAACCTGTGTTTTAATAGCCTGTTGGCTTCTTGCCTAGTAAGCCAGCACCTATTTCTTACAGAATGTGTCCTCTGTATGGAGTGGCCATAAAGCTGAGTGATGCTGGCCAGAGGAAGTTTTCAGCTTAAGGCCTTTTCAGTAGACAAGTATAAGTGTAATAGGAAACTTTTACTTGTGTTCTGGACCCTTGCTAGTAGAGATCTCTGGCAGTGGAGTTAGTATTCTGGGAAACTGGGCATAAATGGAACTGCTAACTGGTGCTGGGACAGAGATTAGTCAGGCCACAGGGTCTTGGTAAAATGGGTGGGAACAGGGGTACCACTGCTAGGGAAATGAGTGCTGTGATTTCACATATAGTATACTCTTTTAATTATCTTTGTTCAGTGGCTGTGGCTGGCATTTGTTGAGTTGTATAGATACTGGCCTAACCTACACTGTGAGATTTGTTGTAACACAGTCCTCAAGGTACAGATTTAAAGTCCCAGATCTTCAGTAAAAATTTGATGTTCTCTTCTGACATGTGTTTAGACTATCAAGTGATGATGGGCAAATGATGACCAGTCACGTTTAAGATGGCATGTGAGCATGCATCTGTGTGTGTGTGTGTATGCATGTGTATGTGTTTTTGCTGTGAGCCTGACCACCCTGTGTGGTCCCTCTGCAGGGTGCATCAGGGAAATCATGCAGTCGTCAGGACACAGGCTCCGAGATGTGGAACATCATCCTCTTCTGACTGAAAATGACAATTATGACTCCGCATCCTCCTCCTCCTCTGAGGCCGACACGGCAGATAGGGTGTGGTTCATTCGGGACGGCTGTGGTATGGTTTGTGCTGTCACGACCTGGCTTCTGGTCGTCTATGCTGACTTCGTCGTGACATTTGTCATGCTGCTGCCTTCCAAAGACTTCTGGTACTCTATGATCAACGGGGTCATTTTTAACTGCTTAGCCGTCCTCGCCCTGTCATCTCACCTGAGAACCATGCTCACTGACCCTGTAAGTATGCGCTTTGTCTCTGGATTGTTCTGTCTTGTCTGATCTTGTGTTGCCATCGTAGAGGTTAGAGCAGCGCTGGCTAACTAAAACAGAACTTGAAATACCACAAGTGGATGGCTTTAACAAAGGACAGTTTATTCTCACGTAGTCCAGTAGGCTGCAAGTCCAAATTCAGGACATTAGTTCCAGGGGAAAGCTTTTCTCCTTGTCGGCTCTGGAGGACAGTCCAGTGCTGCATCAGTCTTTGTCCAGGCTGCAGGGACCTCAGGTCTGAAGGACACAGTCTTCTCCCAGTGCTGCTGTCTTGATGGTGAGGTTCCCGACTTGCTGCTTGCTTCCCTTTCCTTTTATCTCTTGTAGGATGAAAGGATAAAGGTGCTGCAAGCCATACTCCAAAGAAACTCTCTTTACAGTGGAGCAGGGAGGTGATCCTATGAAGGGAATTACAGCCCCACCCTAATCCTTTAACATACAGCATAAGAAAATCACAAAATGCAGGACAGTCATAAAATACTAGGAATCATGGCCCAGCCACATGGCTCCGCAGCCCCAGGTGTCTCTCAGCTCCTGGGCCCAGGCGTGTAGCCATTGTCCATGTCTGAAGCGAAGAATGAAGGCAGCCTGATTACAAGTGTTGCTATGGCGTATTCATAGAAAGCAGTATCCTTCGTTGAGCTGTTTGTTCCAGTACAGAAACTGTACTGGAAAACCTTGAAAATCTCTTCTAGTTTAAATATTTTGTTTCTCTAAAGCTGGGAGGCCTAGGTTTTAGGCTTCACCACCTCACTAATCTTTAAGCTAACTTTGGACCATAAGCTACCAATTTAACCTCTTTGGATCAAAGGTTGTCTTCAAGTTCTTTCTGGCTCTAATTCTCATTTTATTATACTTATTTTTTAATATGGTGTTACAGGTGAAAAGTTTACACAGCAAATTAGATTCTCATTCAACAACTGATGCACAGATTGTTCTGTGACATTGGTTCCACTCCCCACAATGTGCTGGCACTGTCGCCATTTCCACCCTGCCTGTCCCCTTTCCACCCATCTGGCATCTCTTCCCCTCTTTGCCTTCTCATCTTTGCTTTTGGATAAATGTTGACCCTTTGGTCTCTTAAACAGTTGATTGTTTCAGAGAGTACATTCCTCATGGGTGTTGTTTATTTTATGGGCATATCTGTTATTTGGCTGAAAGGTACCTCTGGGTAATTCTCTTATTTTAATGTCTCAGCTAGAGGCTGCAGCAAATGTCCCTCTCAGCCAGCTGGTAAAAGATAAAAGGTCAGCCTGTCTGAAAAGCAGAGAGGAAGGACACATTAATGAGTTTTGATTACTGTCACCCAGCCTGAGCTGTTACTTTGGAGATTGCAAAATAGAGTTCATTCAGAGTGCTCGGTGACAGAACTGCTCCAGGTGCATGGAAACGAGTAAGAAGAGTGCCACAGGTGCAAGGAAATAAGAATGAAGGGATTGTCACAGGTGCATGGAAACAAGAGACAGCTGCCACAGGTGAACAGAAACAAGAATAAGGATTGTACCAGGTGCACGGAAACGAGCGTGAGAGGGCTGCCCTGGGTGCACGGAAATGAGAGGGAAAGGGCTGCCCCGGGTGCACTTAAACGACAGTGAGAGCGCTGTCACAGGAGCACGGAAACGAGAAGGAGAGGGCTGTGATGGGTGCACGGAAACGAGTGAGGGCTGCCCCGGGTGCACAGAAACGACAGTGAGGGCTGCCCCGGGTGCACGGAAACGACAGTGAGGGCTGTCCCGGGTGCACGGAAACGACAGTGAGGGCTGCCCCGGGTGCACGGAAACGACAGTGAGGGCTGCCCCGGGTGCACGGAAACGACAGTGAGGGCTGTCCCGGGTGCACGGAAACGACAGTGAGGGCTGTCCCGGGTGCACGGAAACGACAGTGAGGGCTGCCCCGGGTGCACGGAAACGACAGTGAGGGCTGCCCCGGGTGCACGGAAACGACAGTGAGGGCTGCCCCGGGTGCACGGAAACGACAGTGAGGGCTGTCCCGGGTGCATGGAAACGACAGTGAGAGCTGTCCACGGGTGCACGGAAACGACAGTGAGAGCGCTGTCACAGGAGCATGGAAACGAGAAGGAGAGGGCTGTCATGGGTGCATGGAAACAAGTTAGGGCTGTGATGGGTGCACGGAAACGAGAGAGGGCTGTCACAGGAGCACAGAAACGAGTGAGAGGGCTGTCACAGGTGCATGGAAATGAATGAGAGGGCTGTCACAGGTGTATGGAAACAAGTGTGAGAACTGTCACAGGTATATGAAAATGAGGGAGAAGACTGCTACAGGCACTGGAATAAGCTGGGTAGGTTGAGTTCATCTTTTGCAACCTGCCATGTAGTGTATTTCTTAATACAGCCATTCTAGCCATAGTCTTTGTAATTCCTGCCAAGTGACCGGATGGGACTATGTAAATGAGGTGCTTAGAGCCACCAAGGGAAGTGGGTGGTTTGCTAGTAATAGAAAGTGCATGGCAGTCTTGTGGGGATACCCATTACCCGTGGCCATCAAGTCAATGCATACTCATAGTGACCCTATAGAACAGAGTAGAACTGCTGCACAGGGTTTCCAGTGAACAGCTGGTGGATTTAAACTAAGTTTTTGGTTAGCAGCAGGGTCTTAACCTCTTTACTACTAGGGCTCCAGATATTTGTGCCACCATGCAAATAAGGCATATAGAACCCTAATGAGAGGACTGGTCAGTTTTGCCATCCTACTAGGCTTAAAAAAGAGCCATTTCCAGAGCAGAGAGGGGACCTCACAACCACCAAGGAGAGATGAAAGCAGAGCACATCCTATGGATGTGACCTCTGCCTGATTCCTGCACTGAGAATGTCCTAAGCCTAGGAGGGGAAGAGAGAGTTGAACACCAGAGACAGAAGCAGCAGCAGAGAAATGGTGGCAGCAGAACCAAGAGAGTGGCAGGAGACAATGCACTGGGCTTCCCAGCCCAGAGAAAGCTGAGCACTTTCAGACGGGAGGCTTGTTGGTGGCATAAAGTATCTCTGAGCACTTGATGGAACTAAGGTTTGCTGACCCGGGAACTAGAAGTGAGCACCATTAGGCCAAGGCCTACTGGCTTGCATCTGGGCACTAATCAGCAGAGCTATAAGAGCTTTGCTACTCTTGCCAGAGCAGGGCAGAGGACCAAAGGGAGGTGTGCCTGTGAGCGTGGCTGAGAATAGGCTATCCTAATGGAAGAACGTTTTCCTGAGCATTCTTGAACTGTAACCTGTTTCCACCCTAATAAAACCCCATAACTCTGAATATGGTCTGTGAGTTCTGTGTGACCACTGCAGCAAATTATCAAACCCAGCAGAGAAATAGTGCCATGGATAGGATAGTTTGTGTCTGAATTGGTAAAAAGGCTGCTGGGTGGTGACATGTCTGACCTCTGCCTCATAGGAATCAGCCTGGGATGTTGATCTTGGTTTTCCTTCTTCCTTGTGAAGTTAGAGGAGGTCAGGCACTGTGGCCATGCCATTCTTACAGAGCTGTTTCCTCTTAGACCAAGAACAGAGCTAGGTTAGCTCTAATTTAGCAAGTGTTCCTAATGTTTCTGATGCCCTGAAGACCACCTGCCTCCAAGCCTCCACACTGGGTTCAGTGGTAAGGAGCCTCCAGACAGTGGTTTCTGGCTCACCCTCTTGCTCTGCAGAAATGCCAGAGGCCATGTAGCAAAGGACAGCCTGTAGGGTTTAGCAGGAGAGGATCCCAGAGTCTGGGGACTGCTCGGTGGGTCTGCAGCCAGGTATCAGCAGTCCATGGGCTCCATCTGGAAGAGGTCTTTTCACCACTTTAAAACAGTGCTTTTAAACCAGAAGTCCACAGGGACTCAGTAAATTTAAAACCCCTGGGTTCATGTTTATTTGTAAGCTTTCTCTAACAAAATATTAATGCTTTGTTGTACATTTTTTAATGTATGAGATTTGAGCTGTCATCAGTTTTGAGATGAAGCTGGTAATGCTTAGCCTCACAGGATGTGGCTAATACGCAGATTTCTCTAGCTGTGCCTGAACTTGTCATACGTGGTTTGGCTGCACATTACTTTGCTCTTCGCTGGCCTAGTAGAGCTTCCTAGAAGCTCTGTCCCTATGACAAACTGTAGACCCAGCCTGTCAGGTAGCTGGGGAGCAGTATGTTGGAGTCAGATGTGGAGCAGAGTCAGCCAGTGATTTTATAGCTGTGATCTGATTGCAGAGTCTTGATTATAGCCTGAGCCACGTCTCATGGGTTTGTGCCTTCAAAGACTGTACTTCTTACTTTTTCACAACAATGTGATATAAAACAAGAGCCCCTTCTGGGAACCAAACCCACCCAGGTACTTCAATCAGTGGGGCTGCTGCTGGCAGGGCAGGGCAGATCCATACTTCCTGCTGGAATCTTTATTGTGGATGTTCACTGTAGGAGAAGCCCTGGTACTGTCCACCATCAGCCTGCATGTTTGACATTTTGCTAGGATCTGTCCTTTGTGGGCATTTGCAGTAATGAGATAATAACCTATGTTATTTGGTGTGTGTGTGCATAGGGGGGCATAGGGGAGGGAGGATCAGAGAGCAGCAGTAAGCCCCACAGTATTTATTGTTTTAATAATTTTATTGTGCTTTAAGTTTACAATCCAAATCAGTTAGTCATACAAAACCCTGCATACACGCTGCTGTGCAACTCTAGCTGCTCTTCCCACACTGTGACAGCATGCTGCTCCTTTCCACCCTGTATTTTTCATGTCCATTCAACCAGCTCCTGTCTCCCTCTGCCCTCCCATCTCACCTCTGGGCAGGAGCTGCTCAGTTAGCTTCATATATATACCTAAGCCAAGCAGCACACTCTTCACCAGTATCATTTTATGTCTTACAGTCTAGTTCAGTCTTTGAGGAATTGGCTTTGGGACTCATTAGAGTTCTGAGGTAACAGAGAGTCTGGGGGCCATGTCTTCCAGGGATCTTCAGTCTGTCAGAGCATCAAGTCTGGTCTTTCAGTAGAGTTCTAGTTCTGCACACCCACTTTTCCCCTGCTACATCAGGGATTCTGTGTTGTATTCCCCATCAGGTGAGCCTTGCCGATGAAAGATGAGGCTTCTAACAGTCTTCACTGAGAACTTGTGCTTGTGAAAGCCCTTGAATAAACCTGTTGCCACACACTCCACAATCTCCCCCAGAACCTGCCATCTCAAATTCCCAACCAGCGTCTGTAAACATCGAGTGCCTCCTAAAGGTGCCCTTGTGGGACTGCCGGTCCTGCTCCAGGTGCTGTGCCCAGCGTAGTGTTTCCTTCTCTTCCTACAGCCCTAAGAGGTGGGTGGTGTATCCAGTAAGAAATGAGGCTTAGGAGAGGCTCACAACTTCTCCCAGGCCTGAGAGCTGGTAAGAGACAAGGCTGGGATGTCATTCAGATCTGCCTGCCCCAGAGTCTCTGCTGTCCTGTAAGCTTCATACAGGGTATTTCCTGTGTACACAGAAGTAGAGAAGACCAGGATGACACAGTTACAACTGACAGCCAGTCTTCAGTCACTGGTCCCTCACCTAGTCCCCCACTCTCCCCAAAGATTATTTTGAAGTATATCATTGTGTTCATAAATATTTCTGTGTCTTTAAAAAGTAAGGACTCTTCTTTAAAAAGAAACAACCACAATACTAAGTCTCACTTAAACCAAACCAAAAAGCCAAACCCACTGTTGTTAAGTTGATCTAACTCATAGCAACCATACAGAGTAGAACTGCCCACTAGAATTTCCAGGGAGTGCCTGGTGGATATGAACTGGTGACCTTTTGGTTAGCAGCCATAGCACTTAACCCCTACAGCACCAGGGTTTCCACATATGAAACATTAATTCCTAAATATTATCTGGCATCCCTTAATGGTGCAAACAGTAATGTGATCAGATGTCACCTGAGGGTTGGCTTTTTGAGTCCACCCAGAGGCACCGCAGAAGAAATGCCTGGCCCTCTACTCAAAAATTAGCTGCTGAAAACCCTGTGGAGCATAGCTCTGCTCTGACACACATGGTGTTGCCATGAGGCAGAATCGACTTGATGGCAAGTGGTTTTATTGTGTTTTCTTGGCGAGGAGAGGTTTAGTTATTCCTTTACCCTTGGATGGCTGCTCACAATGCTTCAGTTGCCAGAAATGGTATTTCTGCTAGTACAGGTTCTGTGAGGGAAAGAAAGTAGGCAGGCTCTGGTTCTCTGTCTTGAGACGTTTAGGAAGTCCTGATCTGTTCCAGTCTTCTGATCATGCTTGCTTATCTGCATCTAGCCCCCTGCTCCCAGAACAATGGCCCCGTGTCTCCGTGCGCACAGACTAGCGGGAACCCTCAGCTACCCACTGCACGCGCCTGGCCTCTGCCTTACACTGTCCTGCAGAAAGTGACTCTGTCAGCATTTTGCCTCTTGCCATCACTTTATATCCTCTGACTCACCTTCCTGTCATTTTCACTGTCACTTAGCTCCCTGTAGCCCCTATTTGGGTGCTGCTCCTCTTGGTGACATTTTCCAGGTGTGTATATAAATGTTCGTGGTCAGTTTGGCAAAGGGACAAATGCGTTACACAACTTTAAGAACATGAGATAAAGGTTGTTTTGTCCATTGTTCTTCTGTTGCTGATAGAGAAACTATCGGCAGCACTTATCATGGCAAACCTACTCCATCAAAGCGGCTGACAGGGGCACCCTTTGGAGTTGGAATGGCTTAAATCATTCCTCTGGTGTGTCCTGCATTAAGTTGGAAAAACTCAGGTGATTTATCAGTTCATGAATGATAAGGTAGTAATTTGGAATTTAATATGTTTTTAAATGGGAAATTATTTATCATAATCAGTGTTCTAAGTGGCAGCAACAGTATTGTGATTTTGTTTTATGTCATTTTCTGTTTATATACCCACACACAGAAGCCTATTGTCACTGATTTGATTCTGACTCACAGCAAGCCTGCAGAACAGAGCAGAACTGCCCCATGGGATTTCTTAGGCTATGATCTTTATGGACACAAACTGTTAACATACTTCTCCCTTGGAACCACTAGTGCATTCTGACTGCTGGTGTTTAGGTTAGCAGCGGAGCTCTTAACCACCAGACCACTAGTGCTCCAAATATTGTGTGTGTGTGTGTATAAAAGAGTATGTATACCTGTATATTAAAAAAAAAAAAAAAAGGAATCATGTTGCCATTGAGTCAATTCTAACTCACAGCAATCCTACAGGACAGAGTAGAGCTACCCCATTGGATTTCCAAGGCTGTAATCTTTATGGAAGCAGACTGTGACATCCTTCTGCAGCTGTATGGCTGGTGGATTTGAACACTGACCATGTGGTTAGCAGCCAAGTGTTTTAACCACTGTGCCAGCAGGGCTTCTTAAATACATATGTACATACACACACACACACACACACACGAGGTCTAACAAAGTCTGCAAACTTAATTGTTGTAAGTGCTGCGTACCTCACTGCTGAATATCACTACAGTCACCTTCTAAGTACTCACCTTGGGAAGCTATGCACCAACTCCAGCATCTACTCAGACCTTCAATTTTGGAACTCTTTCTGGTGGTCAGTTCACAAACTTAATTGTATAGCTGCCTGTGAGGGAGTTTTTCGCCAGTAAATGAATAACTATTGGAATGCCCTTCTTACCTGATCTGGCCACCAATGACTTTTCTTTATCTGAAGATAAAGGGCATATTGAAAGGAAGAAAGTTTGATAGTATTCAGGACTTCAGGGGTAGTAGGATGATAGCCCTGATGGCCATTCCAGGAAGAGTTCCAAAATCGCTTTGAAGTGTGAACTGGGTGCTAGCATTGGTGCCTAGCTTCCCAAAGGGAGTAGTACTTCAAAGGTGACTGTACTGACACTCAACAGTGAGGTTTGTGGCACTTTTCCAAGGATGAGTTCATGAACTTAATTGTGAGACCTCATATGCTGCTGTTATTGTAGGGTGCCGTCAAGCTGGTTCTGACAGATGGTGACCCTGTGTACAGTAGAATAAAACTGCCCCATCCTGCACCATCCTCATAATCATTGCTGTTTTTGAGCCCACTGTAGCAACCACTGTGTCAGTCTGTGTCCCTGAGGGCTGTCTTTTTTTTTTTTTGCATCCCTCCCACCTATCATGAGGTCCTTCTCCAGTGACTGATTCATTCTTCCTGATGACATGTCAAAAGTATATGAGAAGAAGTCTTGCCATCCTTGTTTCTAAGGAGCATTCTGCCTGTACTTCTAAGAAAGAGTGTTCATTTTCTGACAGTCCGTGGTATATTCAGTATACTTCACTAACACCGTAATGTAAAGGCATCAATTCTTCGGTCTTCCCTTATTCATTGTCCAACTTTTGCATGCACCACTTTGTTTGCAGAGGAAGAGGCTTTTATTAGCCAGCGGTGCAGTGGATAAACTCAAGTCCAAAAAATAGCCACACACCCCGTTCTATTATCAGACATACTTATATATACATTTTCCCAAGAAAGCAGACAAAGGAATTTCCATATATCTTCCTAATTGGCAACTACAGGTATACAGATTTTCATATTGCATTCCTATTGGCACAGTATACTTAAAGAGGCACTAGTTAAGCAGTTATCATTAAGTTACATGGGAAGAAGCTACCCTCTGCTTAGAAACTAGGCTTATCTCTAGGACTTCTGTGGGGGGGGTGGGGAGTGTCCTCAGGCTGGCGCCGGAGAGAGGCATCTGGACTTTTACCTTCTCCTTAGAAACTGGGCTTATCTCAAGACTTCTGTAGGGGTGGGGGGAGAGCTGGTATCCCTGACGCCCCAACCCTAGGCATCATGCAGCTCATTTTTATTTAGCGAACAGAACAGGTATACATGTAGTAAAGCAAGCATTGATTTGAATAGGGTTTGGGAAGTTCCTCACTAAAGCAAACTAGTGTCTTCTTATCTAAACAATAGAACAAAGGCTGCTTCCTCAGGTGAATTCACCTGTCAAGGAGGAAAGGATGTAGGCCTGGGTGCAGGTACAAGGGTCACATTCAGCGGGCCATACCCATCGTTTGTGAGGGTCTGATGTGATGCATTCCAGTTGTTTGCAGCTGTTTACATTCACTCATCCACAGGCTCACAAGTCCTACATACAGAATTTAAGTGATATCTTCTTAAAAAGTTTTTCTCTCTCTCAGGATCATGTATACCTTAGTCCTCAAGGTGACATCTTTGCTTCTTAATATTAAAGCAGTCTTCTGCAGTAGATTTGCCATGTGTGGTATGTCAGTTTATTTCTTGACTGCTGCTTCTGTGGGTGTTGACTGTGGATACAAGTAAAATGAAATCTTCGACAACTCTGGTTATGGTGATGTTGCTTTTTGGTCCAGCTGTGAGAGTTTTTGTTTTGTTTTTTCTTAATTTTATTTGTTCTGTTTTTTCTTAATTTTATTTGTTCTGTTGTCAGTGAGTATATACCACAGCAAAACATACACCAGTTCAGCAGTTTGTACATGTACAAGTTAGTGACACTGGTTATTCTCCTTGTTCAACCATGTGCAGTTCCTCCTTTGAGTTCCTCATTAAATTCACTGCCCTCTAAGCTTTCTAGTTGCTGTTGTCAATTGGATCCCTCATAGATAGTTCTTAGAACAGAGCATAGTGTACAAGGTAGACCTTTTTTACTAGGGACGGTAAATAACTGTTTGATTTTAAGATGACCTGACAACCAAAAACCAAACCCACTGCTGTCAAGTTGATTCTGACTCATAGTCACTATATAGGACAGAGTAGAACTACTCCATAGAGTTTCCAAGGAGCACCTACTGCTCACCTCTTTGTTGTAGACTTAGCACTTCACCACTGTGCCATCAGGGTTTCCAAGATGACTCTTAGGGGTTGTTTGTGGCTTAAAAATTATCTAGGGTAGTGGTTTCAGGGGTTCATCCATACTTTATGGTTGTAGAAAGTCTAGAGTCCATGAGAACTTGAAATTCTATTCTGCATTTGTCCTCTTTTGATCAAAATACTTAAATGTAATCTTTGACCAAAATGTTCAGTAATGGTAGCTGGTTGGGTGCCATCTAGTTCTGTTCTCCTGGCAAAGAAGGCAGTTCTTGGAGGCAGTCAGGCACACATTCTCTCCTATTCCTTTCTCTGTTGCACCAGGTGAATCTAGACTAATTGTTTTGTCTTGAATGGCCTCTTAGAAGCTTTTAAGACCCCGGACATTATGCAAGGAACTAGGAAGTAGAAAAGAAGCATTAAACATGTTATTAGGACAGTTAACTGGGATGCCAGTGAAACCACAGCCCTAAGCCTCCAAATCAAGGAACCAAATCCCTCAAGGTATTTGGTTGTACTGAAGCAGGCTCAGCAGCTACTCTTATTATTTTTGTGCTTTCGGTCAAAGGTGGAAAACCTGGTAGTACAGTAGTTTAAGTGCTCTGGTTGCTAACCAAAAGGTCAGCAATTCAAATCCACCAGGTGCTCCTTGGGAACTACCGGGCAGTTCTACCCTGTCCTTATAGGGTGGCTGTGAGTCAGAATCGACTGGATGGTAGTGGGTTTAGTTTTCGTTTCCTTACATGAAAGTTTACAGATCAAGTTCTCATTAAAAATTTATACATATTGTTTTGTGACATTGATTGCAATCCCCATGAAGTGACAGCATGATTTCTCTTTCCACCCTGGGTTCCCTGTGTCCGTTCATCCAGTTACTATCCCTTGCCTTACTGTCTTGCTTTTGAGCAGGAGTTACCCATTTGGTCTCATATATTTGATTGAAATAAGAAGCCTGTTCATCATATGTTACTGTTTTATAGGCTAATCTTTGTCTTAAAAGTTGGCCTTGGGAGTGATTTCAGTTCTGAGTCAGAGCATCCGGGGGGCCATATTCTCAAGAGGGTTCCTCCAGTCTCTGCCAAAGTAAGTCTGGGTTTTTTTTGTTTTTTGGTAAATTTGAATTGTTTTACATTTTTCTCCCATTCTGTCTGGGACTCTCTGCTGTAGCCACAGAATGACTGGTGGTGATAGCCAGGCACCACCTAATTCTTCTGTGCTTTGGCTGGTGGATGGTAGTTCATGAGGTCCGTTAGTCCTTTGGGCAGCTGTTCTTTTGTTATTGTAAATATATCTATCACAGCTTTTGCCAGCTCAGCTTTTTACAGGTGTACAAACTTAACAACACTTAGAACAGTTGGCTATGCAAACTTACCCTTAGTTAATACGGTTTCTCCGCCACTGTAACCTGAAATTTAGTACCCCATAAACAGTGACCTTCACTTTCCTTCTCCTTTCCACTGCTGGTGACTACTAATAAACCTTAGTCTCTCTACATTTGCCTTTTTTGACTTTGTATATAAGTGAGGGCATCATAGTATTTGACCTTTTGTGATTGGTGCATTTTATTCAGCATGATATCATCAAACTTCTTTGTTAAAAGAGGTCTTTTGCAGCAGATTTTTCCATTGCACTATGTTTGATTTTTGGATAGCTGCCTCTGTGTGTGTTGATTGTGAATTTAGGTAAAATAAAATCCTTGACAATGTCAGTATTTTCTCTTTGTTGAGGTACAATCCATACCAAAGGCTACGATCTTTGATCTTCATTTGGAAGTGCTTCAGGTCCTCTTCACTTTCAGCAAGTAGTGTTGTGTCATCTGCATGCCATGGGTTGCTAACGAGCCTTCCTTCAGTCTTGCTGCCACATTCATTTTCATATTGTCCAGCCTTTTGAATTATTTGCCAAGCATACAGATTAAATAAGTATGGTTAAAGTATACAACCTTGACACAAACCTTTCATAAGTTTAAATCATACAGTATCCCTTTGTTCTGTTTGAATGACTGCCTCTTTGTCTGTGTATAGGTTCTACCCAGATAAGCACAGTAATTGTTCTAGAATTCCTATTCTTCTTAATATCATCCGTGATTTGTTATGATGCACACCGTCTAATGCCTTTATGTCATTGGTAAAACACAGGTAAATATCTTTCTGATATTCTCTGCTTCCAGCCAAGATCCATCTGACATCAGCAGTGGTATCTCTTATTCAGTGTCATCTTCTGAATGAGCTTGAATTTCTGGCAGTTCCTTGTAGGTATACTGCTGCACCCATTTTTGAAGTAGCTTCAGCAAAATTTTATATGTGATGTAATGATATTGTTTGATAATTTCTACATTCAGCATTTTCATTTTTATATATGTGAAGTGTCTTAAGATGAACTCCTTTGCTTACTGATATTTTTTAACCTTTCTCCCCAGCTAAAATGCATTCTTATTAAACCATAGGGAGCAGTACCCAAAGGAAACGCCACAAAGGAGTACATGGAGAGCCTGCAGCTGAAGCCAGGCGAGGTCATCTACAAGTGCCCCAAGTGCTGCTGTATTAAGCCCGAGCGTGCGCACCATTGCAGGTACCCACTGTTCCAGCAGGCAGCCCTTCATGACTGCACTGGGGCATGAGTCTGAGCTCTGTTCACAATGTATGTGTCTACTCCATTCCATCACAAGAGAGTTAACTCCAGGGTCCAGTGCAAGCTGAAGTCTTCAGAGCTTGCCAGCAGTTCTCAAACAGTGCAGGCTTGGGGTCCTTCGGCCAGAGAAGACTCGTCATGGGCATGACCAGAGGAAGTGATGGAGAAGCCAGCCACCTGTTTTGATTGCATGGCCGCCACAGGCTGGCTTCTGTATCCTTCACATTGATTGGGCATGTCCTGCAAGGAGTCTAGTATTTAGCCACCATGGCTTGCCCATGGCCATGTGCCTTGCATTTGGGTTTCTCAGCCAGTAAGTACAGGGTTTCTTGTGGACTTAATTTTTTTGCTCCGACCTGGTATGACATTGCCATATAAATGCTAGGTTTTTTGGGATGTGCTATGTAAAGATTTTTTTTTTGAGGGAGTCTAAACATAGTCCAAGTTATATGTTTGTGCTCTGAGTACCCTTCTCTTCTTATGCTCTCCTTGCTGGTTGTCAGTTGAGTTTTCTTTGCTTTCCTTGCTTGCTTCTGACTCTCGTATACTGTTTGCTGCCATAGAAACAGGGCAGTGGTTTATTCTGAGATGTTAACGTCTGACAGTTTCTCCCACTCCTTGTGGTTGTGGTTACAAGTGTCTGAAACAGAATTCTTTCTTTTGTCCTTTCAGTGAAGGAGCAGAGCTGTACTTAGAGCCTTCCTCATGGCAGGCATTGCTTGTGAAATGAGCGGAAAGTTATGCGATGGAGAAAACAGAAAAAAATGGAATTTCCCCTGGATGGTGGCTAGGAAAAGTTTTCAAAGGTTCATCAATTGGGCCAGAAAGTAAAAAGAGAAATAGAAAGGAGATGAGTGGTTGCCTGTGGCTGGGAGTGGGGAATGACTGCTAATGGGCATGAGATTTCTTTTTGGAATGCTAGAAATGTGCCACAGTTAGATTGCGGTGATGGTTGCATGACTCTGCAGATATACTAGAAACCATTCAATTGTACATACAAAGTGGTGGGTTTTTATGATGTGTAAAGGTGAAAGTTGCATTTTTGGTTTTTGCTGGAGTTGACCTAGAACCTGCAAGCTATCAAATTGGGAGCAGTATTGGTAGCCTGTCAGTGAAACAGAAGGTGACGCCATTAGAGACTGTAGAGCTGTGGTTAACAGAACTGCCGTTATAGATATTTGGCTTGTTGTAGTTAAAGGTGCAAACTATTTCTAAAAACAACTGATAGCAAGTTAGCTGTTTAAAATATGAGGTATGGAATATTTGGGGCAAACAAAATACATCTGTAAAAACAGCCTTATGTGTGGCTGTCTAGTTGAGTGACTGCAGATGACTGTGGCTTGAAGAATAGAAATCATTTGAATATATGAGTTGTCTTTCTCTGTAGGCTTAAGTTCTGTTTTGTTTTTTTGTTGGGGTAGGCTTATAACCTGCAAGCTGAACAGTATTGATAGTATGCACCATTCAGTTTTGGCTGGAAAGTGACAGTTTACAAATGGTTCAGTGTAACTTTTTGGCACTGAAAGTGCTGTTCTAGCCTATGGGACTGTGTAAGAATAAGTTTCCTTGTTAAAGCCAAAAAAAAAGAAAGTGCTGTTCTACCAAATATTCTCCATGGGAAACTTAAGATACTGAATTAATTCGGAATCATCACCTTTAGTTGGTATAGTAAGTCTGTAATGCAGATACTGCTTTGACATGGTGTATTAAAATATGTGCTAAAGTTGGTCTGGCATCTAGCTTTACTTGGCTGTCTTCCTCTAGTTTCTTCAGAGCCTAGTACCCTAACCCAGACTTCTCCTTTTCAGTATTTGTAAGAGATGCATCCGGAAAATGGACCACCACTGCCCCTGGGTGAACAACTGTGTGGGGGAGAAGAATCAGAGGTTTTTTGTGCTCTTCACTGTGAGTAAAAATATGTTTGTAGTTGACGTGTCTTTAACGTGGAACTCTAACTAGACTCTTGTACAGATGAGGGACATTTATTCTAACATCAGACCGGTCTCCTTGTGAACCCTTTCCCCAAGATTCAGACTCTGATACTGGGCTGTATTGCTGGAAAGTGGTCTAGCAAATGCCGTTTATATTGTTTTAGGTGTTGGCTGTGGCTTAATTCTCTATACAGTGCTTTAGAGCACCACTGTTATAGGAAATATTTTATAACATTTCCCCACTTTTTGTAAAATTATGTGGTCTAGTTGATCTGTAGGCAGCTATGACTGCTATAGTTTATTCCTTCACTCAACTTTTATTGACAAAGTAGAGTGAACATACTGATCAATCTCCATTCCTAGAAATACTCAGTTGCTTACGGTCACTATTTCCCCTCTCATTCTAGATGTATATAGCTCTGTCTTCAGTCCATGCTCTGATTCTCTGTGGATTTCAATTTTTTTCCTGTGTCCGGGGGCAGTGGACAGGTAAGTGGATGTTGTGTGTGTCATTCCTAGGTGTGTTCTCTTGGGTAAGGGGGAAAGGCTTGAAAGGAAGTGATTATCACTTTTGAAGGAAAGTCTTGCAGTTACTTCAGGAATTCACTGAATTACTGTTTTTTAGAAAACAATTGATTAGGCCATAATACACTTAGCCATTTTTTTCTACTATAGTGAAGCCATGTGACTTCTCTCTTAACCAGTTATATTAATATCCATTACCCGTTGCCATCAAGTCAGTTCTGACTCATAGCAGCTCTGTAGTACTGCTCCGTAGGGTTTCCAAGGCTGTCATGTTCATGGAAACCAACTGCTACATTTTCTCTGGTAGATTTGAACCGCTGACCTTCCAGTCAGCAGCCAAATGCTTAGCCACTGCTGTACTGGGGTTCCGTATAGTTTCTATTAAGTAACTTTATTTGCATTTGCAGATTTTGAGGCTAGAGGGAAAGCAGTTACTATTCTTGGCTGACTTTATCTTTATTTCTGGTTAGCTAGCTAACCATTGCTCAGAGTAATCCTTTGCATCACTTTATATGAGTGAGCAAGTGGAGTCACTGCACTGATTGGCCACAGATGTGCAGAGGGTCAGTGCAGCTGTTCACAGCCTGAGGTGGGCAGAGATGGTCTTCCATGTTTCCCCCTTCAGAGATCATACACAGGTGTAGGTAAGCTAGTAAGCATGGCTATTTCCTGTTTTTAATTGGGTATAATAAGCAACTTAATGTACATATGCAGTGTTGACAGAATTCAGTGTTCTGTCAGTTTCCTGCTGATCAGGAGCTGGTGGTAGGGCTGGAAGGGTTGGCTTCTGCTCCTTGGTGAACAAGAAAGGTGTCTGCTTATAAAATAAGCATTCTTCCATCTGAGCTGGATGACGGGGGAGCATGGGTGATTTCTTGTTCGAGTCATATGCCCGTGTTTGTTGTACACTCATGTCCAGCTATAACATACTTTCTCTTATTCACAGAATGCAGTGATTTTTCACCACCAATAACTGTAATCCTGTTGATCTTCCTGTGCCTTGAGGGTCTTCTGTTTTTCACTTTCACTGCAGTTATGTTTGGCACCCAGATCCACTCAATATGCAACGATGAAACGGTATGCTTCCTTTCCATCTCTGCTGTCTGTCTAGTATTTGGTTAGAGCCTGAGTAAATAGGAAGTACCAATGTCTATAATAGGTGCATACATTTAAACTCAGGAGATTAATTGGTATATTAATGGAACAGCTTAGACCAGCTCGCTGTGTTTGTTATTTTATTATGCACCAAGTTTATTTTAAGTATCAGCTTGATTTGAAAGTCAGCAGAGCTGGACAAATAGAGCCAGCCAACTCCCAGTTTCCAGGACACCTAGCCCCTTGTAGCAGTTAAGTGAGTTCAGGGATTGAGTGCCCTCTTGCTGTACACATGGAATTCTAGAGTAGGCACTCACTAAGTATTTTTATGGTGTAGTGAATAGAGAAAAGAACTGGTGCCCCGATAATGGAAAGCCATCTCTCTCCTGCCACCCTTGTGGCCATCTGGGTTGTTGGCCCAACTTGTGTCACATGCAGCCCTTCCTATCCTCTGCCCCATCCTGCCTTCTCTGCTGTTGGTCTGGCCAACAGCTGCAGCCCAGCTCTGCTTGCAGAGTCTGCATAAGGTCTGGGCCAGGGACAAAGCAGGAACTTGCTTTCTGTTCCAGTTCTCAGTGACTCTCACTTTGTTCTGTGTGTAACTGTGACATGTGATGAGTGAAACACAGTCCTGTCTGCAGGTACTGAGAGCAGGAGGCCAACCAGCTACTTTGAGTGTGAATGTATAGGATTCTTGCCTTGAACTTACATCTCCATACTTGGCATGCAGCCCATGGTACTTGTATTCTCCAGTCACCTCCTTATACTTTTTCCATGCTGTTTACTGTGTTTTAGGGGAGGACTAATACATAATGCTGCTTCCATTTCTGAGTCTGGAACAAGATGGATATCTCAAACATTTTATCAAAGAAACTCTGAGAACCTGTAGTAGTGGGTGTTGATGAAGTACTCCAGCTCTTTTATCCTACCCTAAGTAAG
Source organism: Heterohyrax brucei (assembly GCA_028571685.1). NCBI lineage: Eukaryota > Metazoa > Chordata > Mammalia > Hyracoidea > Procaviidae > Heterohyrax > Heterohyrax brucei. The sequence continues at coordinate 38,049,063 of CM053161.1, forward strand.
GACAGGAGAACATGTGCCCTAACTCCTCTCTTTGTACCCACAGTATAAGCACCAGGGAGCATGCCCAGCTTATTGGATGGCAAATCCTTCTCTCTTGCTCTCTTGTATCATGCCACCCTAAGGTTGGGAGTGCAATACAAGTACATAGTAGGCATTTCAGAAATACTCGTGATTGAAGTACCACCCTCAGTTATATCAGTTTAGAAGGCATTTCTTTGTTGTAAATGTAACTGAGTATCAGGAGATTCAGTGCTGGTGTGTACAGCAGTTTCTAGCACCTGGCATGTGATTACCTGTGCAGCTCTGAAGTCCCCTTCGCTGTAGATGCTCATGCAGAGTTGTACTCTTCAGAGTGTCTCAGAGTGAGATGTAGGTGAAACCAGCAAACGTCTGTGGTTCCAGTTGTTGACCCTGGTTAGTTCATGGGCCTGGCCTTGCTGCTCTGTGTGTGTCCACCCCTTTATATTTGGTGTGTATTGCCCCCATGTTTTGGGTGAGTAAACTGAGGCAGAGAAGGGTAAGTCGCTCACCCAGGGGTCCACCTTGGCTAATTGGTCTGGATTGGCATCCAGCTGACTAGGTGCCATCAGCCCACTGGCCACTGTGATTGGCTTGGGGCTTCCATCGTTAACTTGGAAGGTAGTGTATGGGCCATGTCCCTGTGGGGCAGCGTTGCTCACAGTAGCAGCATAGTCAGCGCACTGTGGGCCCTGCTGTAAGCTGACGGAATCTGCACACTGGGAAGGTAAGGCCCATGTGTCCATGTTTTTTGATGCTTTGAGTCTGCAGCCTCCTCTGCAGGCTGTCTCCTCCTCAAAGTCCATTTGTGGGAATGGCAGTGACACTGGGCACACACTCAGGCTGTGCACCACTTCTGGGTGGCACAAGCACACGTCTTCTCAGGACCCCATACTACAGTACTCAGGCTGTACAATACCCCCTGTGGCAAGGGTGCACAGCCTTCTCAGGATCTCCCACACTCTGGAGTACAGTCGTGGGATCTTAGTAAACACCCTGTTAGAACCTCAAAGTAGTATAAGGCCTTACTCTGTTGGAGGTGTGAGGAATACCTTTATTATAACGTGGGGTTCGTTTTTCTCTGTACATGAATGTATCTTCTAAATTTAAGCAGAAGTCATTCAGAAAATTATAATCTAATATGTAGACTTGATTATCCATCTAATGGATTTATTTATAGCCTATGTGGGTGGCATGTCTGAGGAAGACTGGGGGCCACTGTAGAGAAACATAGACTTCTGTTCCAACTAGTTGGCTGTGAGGCATGAAGTACTTCTTGGGACATGCTGGGTTGCATGTTTTTACCCCAGTGCTCTGAGAAGAATGTCATGCTTTCTGAAGCCCAGAGGCCTAACAGTTGTATTATAAAGAATATAGCTGGGTAACACCATTGTTGGCTAAGGGCCCATCCAGGGGAGTCACTCTCATGAGGAAAATTTTGCAAATTTTTGTAGAAAGCCCCTCGTACCTGTGACTCAGGATGTTACTTAGGACATGGGGCTGATCAGCATGTGGATGCTTCTCCACTGATACAAAGCATAGTTAATGGAAGCTGATAGACTCCGGGCAGCCTGAGTAAGGCCTGGGGTGCTTATCAGCTGTGACAGTGAGCTGCCTGCCCACAAAGTTTTTCTTCCATTCCAAGCAGCCTAGCCTGCATAGGTGGTCTTGGTCTGTCTTTGTGCCCAGTGGAGGGTGCTGACTTAAGTCGTCACACGGACAGGCCCAGAGCTCATGCTGCTTTAGACTGCCCATGTCTTACCTGCATTGTCTGCCCCACATGAGAGGAACCCACCCAGGTTTCCGTCTTACTGTGTCTTTTCAGGAGCATGCATTTCTAGTTAGGAAAGAACGAACACATTCCATCAGGTGATAACAGTCGGGAAGGGCAGGAGTAACAGGAGTCCACCTTCACTGAACACTGCCCTGTGCCTGGTCAGGCAGGCTAGCTGCCTACTCAGGTCCTACCCTTGCTTGAATTCCTTGGCCAAAAATGAAATAGCCTTCTGCAGTTGGAGGGTGTTGCCCCATTTGAACCACTTGGCTGAGCCTGTGTCTGTCTGGTGGTGCTGCCAACCTTTTGCTTTTCTTTTGTCTCCAGGAGATTGAGAGACTGAAAAGTGAAAAGCCCACATGGGAGCGGCGGCTTCACTGGGAAGGAATGAAGTCTGTCTTTGGGGGACCCCCGTCACTCCTCTGGATGAATCCTTTTGTAGGATTCCGATTCAGGCGACTGCAAATGAGAACCAGGAAAGGAGGCCCAGAGTTCTCTGTTTAAGACTGCTCATCATGCTGGAACTTGCTCACATACTTTACATTATTTATTTGGGATTTGAAAGGGTATCAGCAACTCATCTGTGATCAGTAGGGCAAACTGAACCTACACAAACCAATTGCTTGCAGCAAGCAGAGTTTTATATATTTATAGTCACAGATGGCAGATTTTCCAGACCAGTAACTGGACGATGCTCTGACCAGTGTTCATCCATAGAACTGAAACACAGGGTGTGGCCACACCAAGAAGCCAAATGTCATTATCTTCCTGCACAGTTAGGTATTTTGTTAAGAATACTTCGCATTTTGTACGAAGCTGTTTGGGATGGTATGTGGGTTATTACAGTCCTGTAAATGAGCTGCATTTTTCAATCATGAGGAAGAAGAAAACCAATCCGCTAAACACGAATCCCCACACTATCCACTTGAGGGACTCCCTGTTTACCCAGGATTCGCGAGTGCTCCCCGTGATCACAGAGGGGAAGTTACATAGAAACAGATCTTGGTCTTGATTTGCTCTGACGTTTACTTTGCACTGAAGTTGTGAAAGATCTGTGTGCCCAGAGCAGCCCCAGTGGGCTCCAGGTCTGTGCCCACCGTCCCCAGGAGCGGGATTCTTCAACCTTTTCAGCACATCCTATATGAGTGCGTGTATGTACGTGTATGTGTGCGTGCACTTGTGTTCTGAAACCAGCAGTGGTGTTGAGATGATACAACATTGAGTGGCTGTGAACAGCAGACATGCTGTTTTTTTTACAAACTGACATTTCAGGGAAGAGGGGCAAGCTGCTGTGGTGTCCTCCTCCTCCGGCGGGCTCACTCTGAATGTATTGCGGGTTGGAAAATATCTTGATCCAAAGAACAGTCATTCCCGTGTAGTCCTGTGTATCCCTCTTGTGTCCATTTTATTTTTAAATCTTTAGTGCATGAGGCCTTGGAATAGTTTTTTTTTTGGGTCCCCAAATGAGCAGTATACAAATGTCACTCAGTAAAAGAAGAGCAAAATCGGGTGGTGGCCTCCCAACTTTGTATAGCAACATGGTATGTGTGATGCTGTCATTGGTGTGCAAGGGGGAGGTATGCCAACAGTGAAATACAACAAGTTGTTTCTGAGAAGGGGAGGGACTGCAAGGCTACCTGCCCTGTAGCAGGGGCGACTTTGTGCCTTGGTTGCAGGTGGCAGTGGAAGACAGTGTGAAAGCCAGAAAAGAATATTCACAGTGACAGCAGCCTGTTTGACCTCAGATGTTATTTATATCTGCTTTTCTACCCGTCTCACAAGTGATAACACAGGGACCTTGATGCAGAACTTACAATCATGCCAGAAAGCAAATGCTCCCCTCTTGGGGGACATGCCTTAACATTGCCTGGTTTGTGACTCTTTGTTAGATGCATCGAGAAGTGGTGGACAAAAAAACTCCAGAGATCATCCTCTGGGTTCACCTCCCACACTGAGAAAAGCTGGTGTTTCCCTCCTGTTTACCTGTGGACTGTTGTTTTCTTTTTTAAAAATCAGTCTGTACCCTATCCTAATTAGGGCTTATACCACTATTGATGCAAAATCACAAAGGGACCTACTTGATTGACCATTGATAGCCAAGAACAAAACTGATGATTTTGAAATGGAACAGATCACTGCGGAAATGTGTGAGCTATTGGAAACGGATGTCACAGCCAGAGACACAAGAGCACCTGCTGTGGGTGATCAGGAGATTGTCTTGCATATCCATTTGCACATCTGTTGTCTGGGTTGGACATGTGTAATGGGCTTCAATGTGAGGCTTTTAATATGTGTATCCTGTTTATCAATAAACAAATTATCGAAGTGGTCAAATCCTGTAAGACTTGGCAAGTTTGTGAGTCAAGTATACTTGCCTTTTCAGCCTCTTTCAATGTACCTTTTCTATGAAATAAAGTAACTAATTGACAGTTCTCGAGAATTGATGAAGTGGCAGCAGTTCTTCATGGCTGTCAGAGCGTCTTCGGTGGCTGGCTTGTCTTTCCTTTTCCCGGTACTGTCCTCAGCCCCCTGGCCATCCTATCCAGGGCTGTGCAGCTTCCAGACCTGTGAGTGCTTTCGTGTCCATGGTGAATAGCTCCAACATCCCCTCCAAGCTGTAGTCAGGTAGGCACTATTCTTGACTTGCCATACCCACACCCAGCTGCTCTCTGGCTGTTTGACTCTGAGTTGACTGGCATCCTGTTTCTTAGTTCTCTAGTGCCACATGTGGCTGACTGTAACAGAAATATATTCTCTCACAGTTTAGGAAGCTCAATTTCCAAATTCAGAGCACTGACTCTAGGGGAAGGCTTTTGCTGTAGCTCTGGAGAAAGGTTCTTTCCTGCACTTCTGTTCCTGGACCATCTTCTCATGGCTTGGTGTCTCCCTCCCTGTATCTGCTCTCTCGCTTGTTTTAATCTCAAATCTCAAAAGAGATTGACTCAAGACACACCTTACAATAATGCTGCCTCATTAACGTAACAGAGACAACCCATTCCTAAATGGGACTGGAACCAAAGGCATAGATGTTAGGATTTACAACACATTTGAGGGGGTGAAGAACGACAGTCTTAACTTCCACCCTTCGGCCCCCCAGATTCATATCCTTCCCATTTGTGAAATACATTTACCATATCATGTCACCCCAGAAATCTTAAAATCTAGAGTCTTATTTCCTGAATCATCTAAATCAAATGTAGGTCAGACTTGAGGCATATTGCATCCTGGGGCAAAATCTTTTATGTGTGAACCTATGAAATCTAGACTGCAAGTTACCTGTTTCTAAAGTACATGCTGGAACAGGCACAAGACAAGACACTTTTATTACCAGTGGGTGAAACTAGAGAGAAAAGGGGATACTGAGCATGTAGCAAATTCAAAAGACAACAAAATTTATATCAGTTCTCAAGGCTTAAAAAGAACCCTCTGTTCTAAGACCACCTGGGCAATGCCCATGCCCTGCAGACTGGGTGTTGGCCATGTCCCTTGTTTTCTAGGTGGGAACCCCTCAGCAGTAATGCTGCTTTCCAACTTTGAGTGGCCCCATCCTCTTAGTCCATGTGAATGAGGCAACCCCTAACTGTCTTGGTCCCACAAGTTCTGTTCATCTGTGCTTTGGGCATGGCAGCCAGCCCCATCCACTTGGCACAACTTAACGGCAGCCCAACACTCCAGAACTGAGTTGGAGAAGCTCCAACTCTGAAACCTAGTTAGGCTGCAAGCCCACCCTTTGAAATCCAAGAGATGGACTCTTCCCTTTAAATCTCGGAACACCATGCTTCCTGTGTGAGTCCTAACAGTTCTGCTAATATCCAAGCTGTTCTGAGGGTGGTCCTTTTCTTGGAGAACAAAAGATGTAGTAGCTCCTTTGGCTGTTTCCTGCCTGTAGAGACAGTGCTCTTTTGTTCTTTCTCTGTCCCTTTCTGTCTAAGCTGATCAGTTTCTGCTGTGGTAGCTGGTTAGATCCATCAGTAACAACGTTAGTCTCTTTAGCAAAAGGTTATGTAGCCACACCCTTGGTGTAAATTCTAGGAAACATGTCCTCAGTCTGTACAAAAGAATCATCTAAATCTTTTAAGTTTTAATTTTGTACAACTCATTTTTAAGTCCATCTCTTTCCTCTTGTGCTTTACTGTAAGCAGCAATGAGAAACCACATGGCCCCTTTGAGATTGTGGGTAAAAATGTGCTCTGTCAAGTATCTGAATCCATCACTTACAAGTTCTACCTTCCACCAAACATTTGAACATAATTCAAACAAGTTTTTGCCACTGCGTAAAAAACACTGCCCTTCCTCCATTGTTCAATCATATGTTCATCATTTTCCTTTAAAGCCTCACTAAAACCCCGCCCCGCAAAATCAAACCTACTGCCATCAAGTTAATTCTGACTCATAGCAACCCTACAGGACAAAGAATAACCACCCCAGAGGGTTTCCAAAGCTGTAATCTCTACAGGAGCCAGCTGTCACTCCTTCTGAAAGTCTTACCAGAAGCACGTTCCTAGCAACGTTGTGTTGCAGGTGCCATATGTATTCGCTAAGACAATACTTTCTCTATAGCTCTCATCATTTCCTTCTGAGCCACACTCAGAATTGCCTTTGATGTCCATAATTCTACCCACAGACTCTTAAAGCAAGCTAGGCTTTTGCTATTAGGTACCCTGAAACTCTTCCGGCCTCTACCCATTACGCACTTCTAAAACCAGTTACACAGTTTAGGTATCTGTTACAGCAACACCTCAATCCCAGACCCAAATTCTGTTTTAGTTACCTAGAGCTGCTATTACAGAAATGCCACAAGCTGATGTCCTTAAAAAACAGCTATATTTTCTCACTGTTACAAGACTAGAAGCTTGAGTTCAGAACTCCAGCTCTAGGCAGAATCTGTTAGTTCTGGAAGATGGTTTTTGTCTTCTGAGCTGGTGCTCCTGGGCAATCTTCATGTGGCTTGGCATCTCTTCCCCCATCTTTCTGCTTCAGATTGCCTGTTTAATCTCTTTCACAAAAGAGATTCACTCAAGAACACCCTAAACTAATCCTGCCTCTTTAACATAACAAAGACAACCCATTCAAATATGAGATTATGTTCATAAGCATAAAACCAAACCCTGTTGCCAGAGTCTATTTTGACTCAGAGACTCTACAGGATGGAGTAAAACTGCCCCATAGGAGCAGCTGGTGGATCTGAACTGCTGACCTGGTTAGCAGCCGAGCTCTTAACCACAAGGACCACAGGCACAGAGGTTAGGATTTACAGTACATTTGAGGGGGAGGGGACATACAAGTCAGTCTATAACATCTAGTTACCTTGTTCTAAGCATCTGTGTTCATTTTTCCAGCTTACAGAGAAGTAAAAAACATGAGAAAAATGTCTACCATCCAAACTTTTGTACTTACAACTTTATTTTAGTCATTCCACACATACATCTCATGTTTACACTGTAAAGGCCCCACAGATGTATGGAGAGGATGCCCTCTTACAGCTGAAGAGGGAAGATGGCTAGGTATGCACACAGCCAAGTGTGCAGGCCTGTAGGGCTGGGCTCCTCCCCCCCAAACTCCTAATGGAGAGAAGCTGGCCCAGCTGGAGTTACCTGATGATGCCACCCTCCAGCTAGAAGCACAGGAGCAAGCCCAGGGGACAGCACAGGCTTGGAGGGAACCCTGTGGGTACCTGCCATCATCACTACCATCTGTTGAGGGCCTGTTACGGGCTGGTACAGAACATTGCCAGCAACCTTGTGAGGGGTCTTAGTAACCCCATTTCCATTAGTAACCCCACTATGTACTTGCCAGAACAAGGATCCCAAAGCATGTCTGTTCAACTTGCAGCCCATGTTCTTAACTACTGAGCAACACTACCCCTTGCTACAATGATCTTGAAACTATTTTAAAGCTGTGCCAATGGGCCTGCAAAAGCAGGACTGTGTGACCCTCTGATTATCTGAGTGTGGGGTCAGGTGATCAGATTTGTTAGCAAGACACAGGTGGGTAGTGAGTCTCACCCTCACAGTGCCTCAAGGAGGCAGCGCATCACCCACCAAGAGTTCTAGGTGGCAGGGGGAAGGATGCCCAAAGCAGCATCAGCCTCCCCTTATGAAGCTCACTTAACCTGTATGATTACTGCCGTTTCATAGATGGGGAAAATGATGCTCAGAGAAGTTGCTCAGGGATACACAGCTACCACACAGAGACTGTATTACGTTTAACGTGATTAACATAAGCTATTTAATAGCCAAAGCCAGCTATTTGATAGTTATTATGAAAACAGGAAATTAGAATGACAATTATAATAAATACTAGGTAATTATAGTTAAGTAGTCATATATAATAGTAGTTATCTAATAATAATTCTTATAATTACAACGTAAAGCTGCCTTTGGGGCAGGGGCTGACCTCTGGCTTGCCTGATCCTGCAGGTCAGCTTTAGGACATGGAATGTGCTTGGTCCCTTCCATGAGAACCAAAACCTGCTCATGAACTTGCTTGTGTGACTGATGGTGGCTGCCTTCTCAGTGAGGCCCACATAGGGCTAGTACTACAGGGAGAAGAGTAAGGTTGGTCCCCCAGCGTGGCACCTGCAAAATAACCACTAGAGGGCACCACAAAACAGCAAATGTCCACATATTGCTGAGGTCACAAAACCCTATTTGTTCACAGTGAGTTCACCCGTCCAGTCATTCCACAGATACTACTGAACAATGTGTTGACAAGGCCTCTCCTCTCAAAGGAGAAGACAGGCAATAGACATTAAATATTGAATTACATATTGAGGTCAGTGCTGTGAGAGAAAAGAGGCAAGGAGAGGGTCATCAGAGGAGTGAATGAACCACCAGAAGGGCCCCAGCTGGGGATGACGAGGGATGAGTGGAGGCCCTGCGGCAGCCAAGGGCTGGGAGGGTTGCCGCACAGCTATTGTGGGAGTGAGTTTTCATCACACTCCATGGTCCTCCTGAACAGTGGGCTCCTCGGCAGCATGTCCCCCGCCCCCCAGTACTCTCTAACCCCCAAATGCATCCAGCATCGGGGCCAGCTCCCCAGACAAAGGCTGACCTGGACTAAACAAAACATAGAGTGATGCTGGAGGCGAACAAACCCTTACACAGGTACACGGGGCTGTCTGAGATGCTTTTTGCCGGAGCCAAGTTGATTCGGCGAGGAGGGCCAGACCCTGATCAAAAGGGAACATGGAAGTGCAGAACAAAAGGGAAAGTATGCTGTCACGTGGCAGCAAAGAGGGGGAGGTGCTGGAATAGAACAGCAGTGAAAGCTCTGGGTGTTATACGACAATGTGATATAGGCTGTAAAATTGTTCTTAATTCACAACAAAAAATATTAAAAATAAAGGCAGTGTGGGATTAGAGCCAGTAACAACACAACACTGGGGCTAGAAGGGTCATTAGAATTTCAGAGGAGGTCCTCAGGGTTAAGACTTAGGGCTACCAGGCTGGAAGGGGTGGAGACTCATCAAGATTTCATAAAAGGTGGCTGGGACACCGATGCATTTCTCAGGCCATTTCTCCCAAAGTGCAGACAGGGATAGAACAGAAATGAAGTAGGCCTCTTGAAAACAGACTTCAGAGACATTTCGCTCTTAGATGGGTCAACTAGGAGTTCTTAGGTGGGTCAGGGCCATGTCTGGAGTCAGAATGGCATCTGTCATGAAAATCCACCCTCGTATGAGTGGCCAGGAGGGTCTGCAATGGCCTACCTCTGTCTACCTGGATAAGACCCAGCCATCCACAGCACAAAGGGCAGTTGCTGCTGGGCTACCATAACCAACACCATGGAATCTTAAGAAACCCCTACATCAGAACTCTGTGTAAAACCCCCCAGTAACTGGGGCTCAGCAGTGGGTCTAGGCCTGAGAATTGGCATTTGAAGCCAAGGGCCTTGAAACAAAAGAGATGTTGGTCGACACTCCAAAGTATTACCGAAGGCCTGCAACCAAACCAATCAACAGCAGCTTGACACTGCTATTTGGGGCTGGGTCACTCCATGGTGGAGGCTGTTCTAGGTGTTGCAGGGTGTGGAACAGCATCACTGGCCTCTGCCCATGCCATGAGATGCCAGTGCACCTCTCCAAGCTGGGGCAACTGAAAATGTCTCTGGATGGGGGCAGATGATGCAGGATGGGGCAGAGAGCAAAAACCCATTGCTGTGGAGATTATAACTTGCAGTGACCATATACAAGGACTGCCAGTTAAGTTCACAAACTCATCCTAGAAGAAGTGCAACACACCTCATTACTGAATACTACTGTGGTCACCTTTGAAGTACTCTCCTTGGGAAGCCATACAGCCATACCAGCACCTAGTGCCCTGTGGTGGTCAGGATTATGTCAACTTGGCTACTACCTATTTGGCTGCTGTATTAAGTGGCAGGGCGGGGTTTGTGGTGGCTCCCTGCCCCTCGGCTCTCATCTCGTGACCCTGGACTACAGCTGCTGATCGCTCACGTGGCCAGGAGCTCCTGCTCTCTTGTTCCAGCTTCTGGTTCCGGGACTTGAGCTAGCGGCTGTTGGGCTCATCAGTCCTTACAGTCGGCACGTGAGAGTCCTGCTCCCTGACCTGCCAATCCTGCGCTCGCCAGCCTCTGCTCAGTCCTGCTCCCTGACCTGCCGATCCTGGGTTCTCCAGCCTCTGTCACTTCGCCTCGCCACCAGCTTGGGATCCACCGACCTCCAGCCTCTGTTGCATCCTCTCGCCGCCAGCTTGGGATCCACTGACCCATACAACCGGTGATCTGCAACTCTGGTCTCTGACTTGCTGACCTTGGGTTCCTCAGCTTCCGTGGACACGTGAGGCTTGTGCCAGAGCTTGGGACATTCAGCTTCTGTGATTACGTGAGCTGTTTCCTATATTTGTATCTATCTATCTATCTGTCTATATATATATATTATAAATCTTTCCTTATACCTACACGTGTTACTGGTTTTGCTTCCCTAGAAAACCCAGCCTAAGACATGCCCCCTTCAAGGCAATTTTGGAACTCTTTTTCTGGAATGGCCATCAAAGCTGTCATCATATTACCCTTGATGTTCTGAATGTCATCAAAATGCCCTCTTTTCAGTATTGCCTTTATCTTCAGGTAAAGAAGAGTCACTGGGAGCCAGCCAGATCAGGAGAGTAGGGAGGGTGTTCTAATACAGTTAACTGTTTACTGGCTAAAAACTCCCTCATAGACAACTATACAATTAAGTTTGCAAACTTGCCACCTTGCTACTATGAGCAATAGCCATTCCAGAAAGAGTTCCAAAACTGCTTTGAAGGATGGACTAGGTGCTGGCATCAATGCATAGCTTCCCAAAGAGGGTACTTGAAAAGTGACTTAAAAGTGATACTAGGAATGAGGTATATAGCACTTAAACAATTAAGTTTGTGGATTTAATTGTCAGCCCTTATATGACAGTACAATGGCTCCACATAGCTTCACAGGCTGAAATCTTTACAGAAGCAGATCCCCAGGTCTTTTCTCCTGCAGAGCAGCTGGTGGATTTAAACCACCAACCTTTCAGGTAGCAGCTGAGGGCTTAACCACTGTACTACCAGGGTTCCATGGTTAACACCCACCACCCCAAAAAGCCGAGTGACCAGACCCTTCCACAAGGTTCCTCTGAAGCAAGTCTGAGAAGCTAGGAAATCTGGTGGAAAGATCCAGGCTTGATTACACTCTTCAGCCATATGACACAGAGCAAAGTGCCTGCTCCTCCCCATACCTCAGTGTCTCCATCTGTAAAATGGACATCATTACAGTTCCTGCCTCATGGAGTTGTTGGGAGGATTAGAAATAACGAATCATAAAGAGCTGACCAGGACACTCAACACATAGTAGGCCCTTGAGAAATGGTAGTAAATACTACGGGATGGTCTGGGAGGGCTCTGGAGCCCGAAGCCTCCATCCAGTATGCAGTGGGCAGTGAGGTTCCTCATTCCTCTTATCCACCTTTTTCTTGAGTTTTCTAGACTGACATGGTGTTCTCAATGAAGACAACCTTTGCAGATTTTCTTTAAGGGGGGAGAAAACCAAGTCCATCTGTAGCAAAATTACACCAGGCAAACATTTACTACCCCCCTAGAAATCATTTTACACATGGCCAAGAGTTCCATGAAATTTTAAAGGGCTACATGTCTCTCAGAACCAACCCTATCTTTGTGTGGGGGGCTTTTCTGTCTGCTTGAAGGTACTTTACCACGTCCTTGTCCTGCCACCAACCCAGCCTAAGAGGCAAGAGGATGCACGCTGAGGATGGCGGCCTTGTCATCTTGGACAGAGCCCTGATGTGCCCCGCATGGCACTGATTAAAAAACCTTGTCAGCTGCCAATACACACTGCTATCAAGTCAGTTCCAACTCACAGTGACGCTGTACGCAGAGCAGAACCGCCCCACAGAATTTACAAGGAGTACCTGGCAGACTCAAGCTGCTGACCTTTTGGTTAGCAATAAGAACACTTCACCACTACACCACCAGACTTTCTTTGTCATCTGCTGGCACCCACAGATCAGGAGCTTTCACTTGGAAGTCCCAATTTACAGTTTCACCTGGCCAGGCTGGAGGTGTGGACAGCTCCCCAACTCAAGTTCACATGTAAGGGAGAGCATTTGAAAATCTTTTTTTTATATATGTAACTTACTGATGTGAAATTCATGTAACAGAATTCACCATTTTCAAATCCAGTGGTGTTTAGGGCATTCACAATGCTGGGCCACTGCCACCTCTATCTAGTCCCAGAACATTCCCATCACCACAAAGTAAAATCCCCTGGCTCTAGGTGTCAGTACCCCTGCCTTCCACTGACCCCATCAGCCCTCTGCCCACAGCCACAAGGTGCTCCTGGCTGTTCTCCTACAAAGCCCCCTGCAGGTCACACTCTTCCCAGAGAGTTGCAGGCTGGCCCTATCATTCAACCTCAACTCCTGAACCATCCTCACCCCTTTCATCCCTGTCCCTGCTGTTGTTTTCCTTACAACAAGACATGATAGTTGCCTGTTTACATGTCTCCTGTCCCCTGTGAGGATGGAATCCCCATCAGAGACGCAGCTTTGTCTGGCTGGCTCATGACTGGGGTCTTGGCATCTAGCTGTTTTTGACACGTGACACCTGTGTCTTGTCAAATGATTGGAGATACAGGGAGTAACTAGAATACACCCAACACCCCACTTTACAAATGAATAAGTCACACAGCAGCCTCCATGGGCCCCTTGGGCCTGGTTCCCTCTACTACTGGGCCTTATCAGCTTGGCACCCCATGTGGACAGTGTACATTGGTTGCAAATGCCCCCAGGAGCAAAGGCTCAGCTGGGCGATAAGAGCAAGCAAGGTCGTGAGCTGATGGGACCAGTCTTTTCCAGCCCTGACAGCAGCTCCTGGCAACCCCCTCTGCCCTCTGGACCTCCTACTGTGATGTATCAGTCAGCCCCTGCCCTGGGCATCACTAGGCAGCCCCCTGCATTCACTTTCCTAGCCACACGCTTGTTGTTGGGCACCATCCATTTGATTCCAACTCGTAGTGACACTAGAGAACAGAGTAGAGCTGACCCATGGGCTTCCTTGTCTATAATCTTTATAGGAGCAGACAGCTAGGTCTTTTTTCCCATAGAGTGGCTGGTGAGTTCAAACCACCAGTATTTCAGTTAGCACCTGAACATTTCACCACTGTACACCAGGGCTTCTAGGCTCTATTGATATCAGTATTTCAAAATTTTTACTTTGAAGTAATTTTGCGTTTACACAAAGCTGAAACTACACTGCAGAGACTTTCTGTACACCCTTTACCTGTTGCCAGCTAGTTGATTCTGAGTCACAGTGACATCAAAGGACAGCACAGAGCTGCCCCACAGGGTTTCCAAGACCATAATCTTTACAGAAGCAGACCACCACATCTTTCTCCCACAGGGTGGCTGGTAGGTTCAAGCTGCCTACCTTTCAGTTAGCAGCTGAGTGCTTAACCACTGAGCCATTAGGGCCACAGCCTTTTCTCAGCTCCCCCAAATGTTAACATCCTAGACAACAATTACTGAAGTCAACAAGTGAGCACTGATAGAATACTGTTAACTAATCTATATACTTTCCAGATTCCTCCCAATGTCCCAGAATTGTTCTTTTTGCTGGTCCAGGACTTCATCCAGGATCTCACATGGCACTCAGTCACCCTGTCCTCTTTGACTCCACTGGGGACAAATCCTTGTCTTTCATGGCCTGGACACTGTTTTTTTTTTTTAATACACTGTTTTTTAGGGCGGTTTCAGATTGACAGAGAAATTGAGCAGAAAGTACAGAGTCCCCCTAAGTCCTTCTCCGCCTAGCACAGTTTTTCCTATTACTAACATCTTGCATTAGAGTAGTACATTTGTTACAGTCGATCAGCCAATAGTAATGTTATTACTAACTGAAGTCCACAGTTTACACTGTACAGGCCTATGGGTTTTAAAAAATGCATAATGCCAGGAACAACGGGAGCAATCTAGAAAGTCTGTAGATTAGTTAACAGTATTGTCTCAATGCTCACTTCTTGACTTCAATAATGGTTGTCTAAGGTGTTAAAGGGAACCCTGATGGCACAGTGGTTAAGTGCTACAGCTGCTAACCAAAAGGTTGGCAGTTCAAGTCCACCAGGCACTCCCTGGAAACCCTACGAGGCAGTTCTACTCTGCCTTGTAGGGTCGCTGTGAGTTGGAATTGACTCAGTGGCAGTTGGTTTAGTTTGGTTTAATGTGTTAACATTTTGGGAAGCTGACAAAAGGCTAAGTAGCCTTGGTAGCTCAGTGGTGAAGCACTTGGCTGCTAATTAAAAGGTCAGCAGTTTGAACCCACCAGTCACTCTATGGGAGAAAGATGTCCCCATGTAATTTTTGAAAACATCTTCAGGGCGGGATAATTTATACACAATAAAATACACATATTTTAAGCATACAACTCAGTATTCTTTAGTAAATCTACTGACTCTGTAACCATCACCATAATCCAGTTTTACAACGCTTCTATCACCCCAGTAAGATTTTTGTACCCATTAATAGTCAAACCCTATTCCCACTCCAGCCCTAGGCAACCATTTATCTTTCCTTTTCTCTAAATTTGCCTTTTCTGGACTTTTCACATAAAAAGAATTTTACAAGATGTGGTCTTTTGTATTTGGCTTCTTTCACTTAACTCGATGCTTCGAAGTTCATCCATGATGTATTTTCCCATCTAATTAAAAAAAAAAAAATCCTCTGATATTATTTTCAACTTGTCCTCTGCGTTGATTCTTCATGCCAAGAAAACCAATTCCCCTATCTGTGCATATGCCCTTGTGGGCTTCCTCCTCTGTGTGTCTGCACTGAGCGGTTAAAGAGATTCCTTTTGATCTTCTTAGAGAAAATTCCTTCCTGATGCTTTTTGGTTGCAACCTTCTATAGTCTGCGCTGCATGGAACCCTGGCTCATATTAGGGTTATATCTATGAAGCCCACTTCGCACTGAAGAACTAACTGAATCCTCATCACAACCCCCAGAGGCAGGGGTTGTCACTACCCCATCTTAAAGATAACGGACGAGCTCACAGAGGTCATGTAAGTTGCCCAAGTTCACAGAGGTAGAAAAGGGCTATGCCAGGACAAAGCCCTTGTTCTCCAGACTCCAAATCCCCCACTTCTTCTCTCTGTCCAGTTCTGCCTCTGGAGAAAGATCCTGTGACCCTGAATAGTCTCTTTTTCAGAGTTTAATATTTTAGGCCAAATCTGAGTGAGGTTTGCTGTTTCCTCTGAAAAACTTGGCCTGACCTCAGGACACTGCTGCCTGGTCACTGGCAGAACCTTCTGTTGGCAGCAGTGGACTAGGGGTGAGGCTGGTCTGGGCACAATTTAATGGAAATTCATATAACTCTAGGAAAATTGTTATTAACCTCTGTGGTTAAAAACATAGGACAGTTTAAAGATACAAAAATGATAATACCCAGTTTGGGCATGGATGTGTGGAAATGGACACAATCACTAGTCTTTGTTAGTAGAAGCTTAAATCTGTACAGTGTTCTTAGGGGCACATTTGGCAGGAGGAATCAAATACCTTGAAGATGTAAAGCATTTCACTGAGCAGCTCCACTTTCAGGAGTAGAAAGGTATAAGTCATGTTCTTACAACTGTCTAACTAACTGACCTTAGATTAAGGTGCTTATGTGGTCAGTGTGGTTCACATCTGAATCACTAGCTATCACAGCTGTTCTTCCTCGAACTGATTTTGCTTCCTCAAAATGGAAGAGCATTTTGGCTATTCAAAATCGATAGATAAATACACGTATCTATTAATTTCATGGTTTGACTTCCAACTAACAGCCACAGAATTTTCAGCCTGGAGGGGCATTAGGAGTTTTCTAGTCGAACATTCCCCAAAGTGTATTCCATGGGAAGTTAATGACTTGGTGGGAATAGATGTTTCCATGATCAAATAGCCTCCGAAAATGGGACATTCTCTTCCCTGCAAGACTCCTCAAAACCTTTGTAGCATAAATGGGCACTGCCAGCCTCTACAAAGCAGATGCAATGTTTATGCACTGTGTTTGGCCACTGATCCTTTTGCTGGTGAAACATCTCAAGGAATGGCGCTCCAGGGTATGTCCCATAAGGAACTACACTGGTTCAGCCTTCCTATTTTAAAGATGGGCCAACTGAGGTCTAGGTGGGAAGGGCGTTAGGTAAAGTTCTAGAGTAAGTTTGCCAGAACCAGGTTTCCTTACCCTTCTTGCCCTCGACCACAGAGCTACACATTCTCCTTCTCACCTCATGCTCTGAGTTGCTGAATTCACTAACACAGAACTCACAGCCAACAGCACTGTAACTTAGGCCTGAACAAAGCTCATCTAACACACACACTTTCTCAGTAAGGCACCTCACAGCCTTCTTGCACTTGTGAACACCACCGCACTTGAGAGCCACTTAAAAGAGCAAAATTACCAACAAAAAAGCAACAACAACAACAAAGTTGTAACCAAGTAGATCACAAAAAATGACCTTTGTTTACAACATAAAAGCACAAACAAGACGAGAAGGCACAGAGAGCCTGGCCTTGTTCAGCCTCGGCTGGGGATATGTGCCCCAGGCGACTCAAATATCTCACCACTCGGAAATGGCCACAAATCAGCACCAAAGTGCTTCGAGCAGTGATCTGGGGATGAGAAAGAGATTTTATGGGATAGCTATTTTTGCAAATATGGAAAAGGTGAGTAAGATGAATCAACAGTATTTTGAAGGTGGAGCCGACAGGCAATCCCAGTGTTTGAATGTGAGATGTGAGAAAATAGGGCACCAAGAGTAACTCCCAGCCAGGCCTCTAGCCCGAGACACTGGTGTGACGGAGATGCTGACGGAGATGCTGCGCTTTTATGTTGTAAACAAAGGTCTGGCAGGGAAGAGAGTGTACCATTTTCCGAGCTTATCTGATCATGGAAACATCTATTCCCACCAAGTCATTAACTTCCCATGGAATACACTTTGGGGAATGTTTGACTAGAAAATTCCTAATGCCCCTCCAGGCTGAAAATTCTGTGGCTGTTAGTTGGAAGTCAAACCATGAAATTAATAGATACTTATATTTATCTATCAATTGTGAATAGCCAAAATGCTCTTCCATTTTGAGGAAGCAAAATCAGTTTGAGGAAGAACAGCTGTGATAGTTAATGATTCAGATGTGACCACACTGACCACATAAGCACCTTAATCTAAGGTCAGTTAGTTAGACAGTTGTTTATGCCTTAGTCTCTACTCCTGAAAGTGGAGCTGCCATACATCATTCCTGGAAGCGTGATGTGGAGTGGACTGGAGGAACTGTTTCTCTCACGTGGTGGGGACTTAAACACAGGCTGGAGTCTTCCATGCCTTCGCTACCATCCTCTCATGTTTACAGAAGTTCCACACCCTGCCCCAAGATGGTCCACCAAGCTTTTCATCCACAGCCTGAGATACTCTTTAAACTCTGAACTATCCCCCGGCATCACCTGGACACACCTAATAAAGGTATTACCTGTGAATACAGTGCTCCATTTAAAAAACCATCCATATGAGATCAAAAGAAAGACGAGAAGACAAGGGGCAGGGAAACTACCACCACCACCACTCACTGCCGTCAAGTCGATTCCAATTCACGTGACTCTGTAGAACAGAGTACAACTGCCCCTATCGAGTTTCCAAGAAGCACCTGGTAGATATCAACTTCCAACTTTGGGTTAGCAGCAGGAGCACTTCATCACTACATCACTACATCACCAGGGTTTCCAGCGGAGAAACTAGAGTACTACTGAAAACAAAACTACCAGGACACAATTAAATAGAAAGTTGACACATTGTGAAAAATGTAAACCAATGTCACTGCACAACCTGTGTAAAAATTGTAAAGGGCAATCTAATTTGCTGTTTCAACTTTCACCAAAAGTACTATTTAAGGGGCAAAAAAAGCCCTTTATCCACTGACCTCAACTTCCCCACCCACCTACTCCCATCATCTCCCAGCACTCCAGCTTCCAGGGACCCTACACTCCACTAACACCTCCTATATGCTCTGCAGAGTTGAGGAGGAGGAGACCCATCCTCAGGACACACCCTGCCTGCCTCCTTGTCATGATGAACAGTCTGAAAATATACTGAAGACCCTCACAAGTCGTTCCTCCTCTAGGGTCCTGGAGGTGGCTGTAGTTCTCAGATGGTCATAGGTGGCCAATGCCCTGCCAGCTCCTGGCAGCTCTGTAGAAGCAGGAACCCGCACACATATGGTCCCCACAGGACTCGCAAGGCAGCAGGTATGGTGCCTTGGGTGTTCTAAGGAGGCCTGGGGATGGCAGTGCCTGGTCTGACCCCTTCCTAGGAGGAGGCACCATTTGTGGGCACTGCCAGCAGGAACAGGGTCTGCACAGTGCAAGAGAGGTCTCTTGGGTGGGGAGACTTCTGTGGCTTCTGGTGGCTTCAGCACAAATCGGCTGGCTGACCTGCTGGGCTCAACCTCAACCTGGAACTTGTTCCTGTTTCAACAGGCTGAGGGTAGTTTATACTCATGAAAAGGAGCCATGTTGCCTTGGCCAAAGCCACTGCCAGCTTGTGGTACCATTGAGTCAAGCTCACCACAAACCAGGTAACAGAGCCACAGTGAATGGTCTTAATTTTAGCTCTGAAACTTCTTGTCGACCTCTCCCTTTTGCTGGGAAATCAAAGGCCCTGGTCCAACATTTGGGCAACAAGAAGACTAAATCTGCTTCCATGGAACCAGCTAAATTGGGCAGCAGAAGATGTGGTTGTGAACTTGGCTCACTCTCTTTGCCTTTCTGGGGGACCCTGGACAAGGCATGCAACTCCAAGTCTCAGTTTGCCCATCTGTAAAATGGGTGTATCAGTTCCACGTGTTTCCCAGTACTGGCATTGCTCAATGGCTTTAACTAGGAATATGCATATTCCTTGAACCTATCACAGTGGCTACAGAGAAAGAGTCCTATGTTTGGCTAGTCCTGGGTCACGTGCTCACTCAGGACTCCCTTTCTGTAGCCACTGTGATAGGGTCAAGGAGTATGCATGTGACCAACCTAACCAATCAAGCTGTTTCCTGAGGTGTTCGTATTCTGAAACAGGCTGAAAGACTTCCTGTTTTCACCAAGCTGGAAGAACTTAAACCTGGGGCTGCCTACCATATTTCCTCCTACTAAGAGGGAACCTGTCCGCTCTAAGAGGAAATACCCCCACGGAGCAGTCAAGACAGAGACAGGTGGGGAGACTGAAAGATCTCATTGCACTGAAGCTCCTGGTTACAGTCTTGTGGCTTCCAGAGTGACATGTGCTCTGAAGCCTCCTCTGGCTTGAAGTTCTGTCACTAACAACCCCAGGAGTCCTGCCTGATCCAGGACCAGTGGGAAAAAGAACATGCACTCTCAGGTAGATTCTTAAGCTTCTGGACAATAAGTCTAAGAAAAAACTTTGCTCGCTATCTATCTGCCACCCGCCTACTTACCTACATATGTTATGTGTTTTGTTTCCTTCCCTAAGGACTGGAATTCAGTTGGTTGCTCCAGCCAGACTTGACACACGCTCAAGGAATGAATAGAGGGGAGGCAGGAAGAACACACTGAGGGGCTCCAACCCAGGAACAAACTCCCTGTGAGAGGCAGCATAAAAGGTTCTGCCTCCCTTTGTTTGGGGAGCTTGATTTGAGGAGTATAAAAGTTCCTGCTCTTTGGCTGTGCACTGCCAATAAACACTCTTCCTCCTTCCTTACCAAAGTGTGTGTTTATTGACCAGAAGTTGAACCAAGCAGGACCTGCTTCCGGTAACAGCTTGAATACATTCAGGCTCGAAGCACCCTTGGCTACTGGGAAATGGGCCCCAGCGGCCAGTGGTCATCAATGTGAGGCACCGTCCACTGGCCTTCCCATACTGCCAGCGAAGGACGCACACGCTGAGCCAGGGGAATGGTCTCCCACCCTGTGGGGGACCCCTGGGCCACCTTACCTTGCAGCCATCGATTCCACACGCTGCTTCTCTTCTGAAGAGCAGCCGGGCTTAGCTCAGCCAGTTGCCCTGCGGCAAAGCCATCCTGGAACCCAGCGCTCTTCTGCCAGCCTGGCTGGGCCATGACCTGGGCTTCTCCCAGGGGAAGGAACTCCAAGCCCCGACTCAGTCCAGGAGCCAGGCCCAGCCAAGTAGGGCAGTGCGCGCGCAAGAACTCAAGGCAGAGGAGAAATTTCAGCTTGGCCTTCTGGAGTGTGATGCAGGACGGCTTCCAGGGCTACCTTAACTGCAGCCCCCGAACCACTCGGCTAGTCCTGCCCAGTCCTCAGGACTCTAGGCAGGGGTCACGGTCGCCTCACTAGCCCAGAAAGCTATTGTCATGGAGCACTTCAGAGCAACCTACAGCACACACTTTCCAGAGAGGTACAGCAACTGGCCTGAGGCCACACAGCTATGGGAGCAGGGTCCGCAGGTGAGGCCAAGTGAGGTCTTGACCCACAGCCAGGCCCTTCCCGCCAGTGGGAGCTTCTTACCTTCTTCCTCCCCAAAGGGGTATCTGTTAAGGGAGCTTTTTTGCCCAAGGGCACACAGGCTGACAAAATATCCACTTAGCAGCCGGACCTAAAATTTGACATCTGATATCTGGGAAAGAAAGCAGGAGAACAGAAATTGAGGGAACAGCCACTGTGTGCCAGGACTTCACATACAGGCTCTCCTTCAGCTCCTGCCTCAGCCCCGAGCTGCTGCTGTTCAAGCCCACCTCACCCGTGTGCTGCTGATCAGTGATGATGAGGACCCCCTGCACAGGGTGTTTAGGCCCATTTCCTCATCTGTAAAACAAGGGTCACAAGCCCAGACTCACAGGTGGTCAACAGAATCACATCGCAGGAACACACACACATGAGGAGCTCATAAAAGGTGATGTGTCACCTTTCTCTTGCTGCTGTAACCAGTGACCACAAACTCAGGGACTTAACACAAAGTTATTCTCTCACAGTGCTGGAAGTCAGAAGTCCAACATGGGACTCACTGGGCTTAAATCAAGGTACTGGCAGGGTTGGTTCTTTTCTGGAGGCTCCAGAAGAGAATACATTTCCCCACCTTTTCAGATTCTAGAGATAGCCAGCATTTCTTAGCTTGTGACCCCTTCCTCCATCCTCAAAGACAGAAATGCTGGATTGCGTCCTTTTCACGCTGCCATCTCTGACTCTGCTTTTGTCTTCATCTTTTTCTTACCTACAAAGAGCCCATTTGGACAATCCAGGATCGTCTCTTCTCTCAAGACTCTCATCCTTAATCACACCTGCAGAGCCCCCTTTGCATGTCAGGTAGTAAGCACATCAACAGGTTCCAGGGGTTAGGACATGGACATCTTGACACGCAGGTATTCTGCAAACCACAGGCAAGTTGAGCTAAATTCCATAAAAAAACAGTTACCTGGGCTGGTCTTTGGCAGGTCTTTTTGGAAGAAGAGCAGCCCAATAAAAGCCAGTGCATTCAAACACCCTCTCCCATCCCTCCACTGCATTTGAATCTCTTCAAAGAGGCACTGTCTAGCCAAGGAGACGAGGCTGGATCTGCCAAAACTTTGCTTCAAAATAAATCCTACTAGGAAATTTCCATGGGACTGGGCCTTTTGCTTCTCTTACAGACCTGCTCAAAATCCAAAAGCAAGCAAGGCTTCTTGCATGAAAGCACATCAGACTTCAGGAACCCCTGAGAACAGCGTTGTTGTTGCTTGGTGTTTATTTTGTTTGTTTTCCGTCTCCAAACCAAATGAGGGTATATTGGTACACAGGCAAAATAAACCTAGTTTAGGGCACCGTTATCAACTCAGCAAGTGTTCTAAAAACCACATCTTGAAAACAACCTAATCTCTGTACACCATCCCAGCTTAAATTCCTTAAGGGTTCACTGTCACCTTCAAGCTAGTGTTCAAGCACTTAGCCTGCACCACACGTGTACAGGACGCATGTTTTATGCCAACACAGTGCAGACACATACAATCCATCTGCCCAATACCTAGCAGGCTTTGACTTGGATTCATCCAGAAAAATCACTATTTTCAAATAAGCAGCAGACTGATGACTTTGTT
The DNA here is from genome assembly GCA_028571685.1 of Heterohyrax brucei. Classification (NCBI taxonomy): domain Eukaryota; kingdom Metazoa; phylum Chordata; class Mammalia; order Hyracoidea; family Procaviidae; genus Heterohyrax; species Heterohyrax brucei. The sequence goes on from CM053161.1 coordinate 38,071,409, forward strand.
TAGAGGAAGCATATCTGGTTTTGGATTTCAAAGCGGTTTCTGAGGACAGACATCACCATGAATGTTTCCAGAAATTCGGGTTTCTGACTTTCCTAATAAGGAAACAGAATAGGAGGGGGAAGGGGCTTGTTCACGGTCAATCCGCGGTGTGTAAGGGCTGTAAGGGCTTGTTAAATCGCAACTCCCGGCATGATTCAATGACTGACACAGTTTTGAATTAAACTCCCTTTGCTCTAAATCCCTATTTCTCCTTTCAGATTATGTGGAAATAGGTGCATATGCTTACTTATGATTAATAAAAATGTTTTGTTCTCAAAAGGACACTTATAACTGATACATGATCAAGTCATGGTTTGTGGTTAAACAATAAGAATGTTCTAGAAAGAAAATTTTAAAAAATCCCCCAAAAGATGTCTCTCTAAAATTGTTCTCAGAAATTACTTACAGTTTGTGTAACCAAGATTGTGAAAGGTTCACCTGTGATTCCTGTGTAACCTCCAGCACTTCCCACAAAACTCCTTGTCTCCTTTCAGACTCTGAAACACCTTCTTGTGCTACTACAGCTGCAGCTGTTTTATTCTGCCCCAACTACAGTTGCTTCATCCTTCAATAAAACTCCTTACTTTCACTTTCAACAGAGCAGAAGTTTGGTTTGCTGCTTCTCTTAGACAGCTGACAAAGTGGCACACCTGGCGTTTTAACTGCGGTCTTCTGACCTTAAATCCATTCTTTCCAGCCGACTGCAACAGACGCTCATTTTCCGTATTCTTTCATTCATTCACTGTTTAGTAAGTTCGATAAGTCACCTCTGTCCTGGTGGTAAAGTGGTGAATGAGGGAGGAGAAAGGAACGTCCCTGCTCTACCAAGAAGGAAGCTCATGCTTCTTAGCAAGGAGAATACTTGTTTCCTGCTCCCCGATTTGCTGTGCCCCGCACTTCACAGGCATTACCTCCTTGAATCTTCACCACCACTCCATGACCCGTGTACTGTTACTACTCCCATTTCACAGATGCGGAGACTGAGGCAGGGAGTGTGCGAGAACAGTGCGTATCACACGGACTGGAGAGCTGACGTAGGACAGCTCCACAGGTACAGCCAGGGATTTCAGGCGGGACCCTCAAGAAGAGAAACCGTAGCTCCACCTCAGGGTGAGAGGTGTTTCTAACTTACCGCTCTGAGAGGACTCCCCCACCAATAACTGCTTCACACGTCTACTAGGGCTTCTTCATTCAAGTCTTATCCTTTCTTCCCCGCAGAGTTTTTCAAATACACTCTCCTCAGACTCCTCTCCTACCCACAAGAGCCACTCGTTCCTGCAAAGACTAACGAAAGTGTTTCTTACCTGGTTCCACTCTTATCGCCGCCATTCCACTCTCCACACACCATCCCCGTGGGCCCTGTGGGTGCCTAACGACCCTTCACTCTCTCCCCCTCCACCGACTTCAACACCAACCCATTCCACCCAGTCTCCAAGTCACAGGGGCGGAGCCTGATAAACTCCCTCCAGCGCGTGGACTCTGTCCCTTTGCTTGCGATTGGCTGAGGACTGGTCAGTTGACCCAGCTCCAGCCAATGGGATGAGAGGGGCGTCTGCTAGAGCCTCATGGGAAAGGTTTCCACGCTCCTGGAGGAGCCTGGGCTTGGCTGCTGCCACCTTGTGTCCCGCTGGAAGGAGAGACCAGCCCACAGAAGAAAGTTGAGCCTAGAGCGTCCCCGAGTAAGAGATTAACTAGAGTGGCGCGTCCTGTGGATGTTTTATTTTCTGATGGTAAAAGACAATGGTTTGGGACTTGCTTTACTTGAGGTGACAAGCACTCTATTGGCTACAGCTCCTAACTACACTTAAGAGGGAATCTGTTCCTCACCTGGGCTCTGCACAGTCTGGCTCCAGCCGGTCTTCCACAGCTGTGCTCCCCAGGCCTGGGTCAGCTGACTGAAACCAGGGGGTGACACTAAAGACCAGTCAGCGTGTTCTTTGCCTGTTATACTGCAGAGTCTATGGCAGCTGCTAGTCTCTTCCAAAGGAGCCCAGGTCACGCAGTGGTTAAAGCGCTTAGCTGCTAACCAAAAGGTCGGTGGTTCAAACTCCCCGGCTGTTCCATGGGAAAAAGATGTGGCTGGCTGCTTGCATGAAGAATACAGCCTTGGAACTCTATGAGTGCAGTTCTACTCTGTCCTAGTAGGGTTGCTGTGAGTCAGAATGGACTCAATAGCAATGGGTTTGGTTTAGTTTGGACTCCTTCTTGCCTTCAGCTCCCTCTGGCCAGGTGTCCTGTGGTTAATATAGAGAATGAGTGACCCCATCTCTCAGCCTCCATGCTGAACCTCCTCCTTGTGTCTGTCCCTTCAGTTGTAGAATTGGAGGCAGCTTCCTGCAGTTGCAGAACTCAAGGTTATCTCATGACTCCTTTCCCAGGTGTGACCTGGGAGGTGTGACCACCTGGGAGGTGTGACCACCTGGGGGGTGTGACTGCCTGGGGGGTGTGACCACCTGGGGGGTGTGACCACCTGGGAGGTGTGACCACCTGGGAGGTGTGACCACCTCCCTGTTTTCAGTTGTCTCTGCTTCCTGGTTGGGCCTGATGAATACACGGCCCACAGTGAGGGTCTCTGCTGGTCTGGGGGAATGAAAAAGGCCTCCATGCTACTCTCTGCTTTAAAATGTTGGGTTGTATTTGGAGAACCTTTTAGCTTATGGAGTAGTCCAGTTGCAGCACAGCATTTTGAGATTCTGTGAGGCCTTGGTGAGACTATGGTATTGGAAGCCAGCCTTCCAATGGGAAGAAAATTACCTCAGTCCCAGAGCTGGGGTTTCTTCATGAAGAATTGAGCATGGAGTAGTGACCTTTGCATTTGTTGGAGTCTTTTTAAATTGAGTTCTTGACCCTCAGACACTGTAGCCCACCTGGCCTCCTGGGGCGTTTGTCTCCCCGCTTGGAGGGGTGTAAGGCTGGAGTACAAGGTTTGCCGCTCCTTGGCTTGTGTCTTGCATTCTTGCTGTCTGTCCAGTGCACGCAGAGGTCACTGTACCATGCTCGATCTTTATGAGAAAACATCAGCTGTGGTACTCAGGTAATTTTCCTCGAATTGAAAAGCTAGCTTCCAATACCATGGTCTTATCAAGGTTTCACAAAATCTCAAAATGTTGTGCTGCTACTGGGCTACACCATAAGCTACAAGGTTTTCCAAATATAACCCAACATTTAAAGGACAGAGTAGCAGGGATGAGGTCTGGAGACCATTGTTTAAGGGGTCATTAGGGTTAATTAGCATATCTAGTTTTTTTCATAGGCTTGTTCCGCATCCTATTTTGGTAAGTGGTGTCTGGGGTCTTAAAAGCTAGCAAGCTGCCGTATAAGGAACATCAGTTGTTCCCAGTCCACCTAAAGCAGATGAAAACCAAGAACATCAAAGACATGAGGAAAACATGAACCCAGGAGACAGAAAGGTCCATGTGCTTGAGAGACTACATCAGCATGAAACCAGAAGAACTAGATGGTGCCCCGGCAACCACCCAAAACAGCCCTGTCAGGGAACACAATGTGTGGTTCCTGATGTGGCACAAGAGAAAGGGGTGTGCAGATTAAGAACTCTACGTAAACACCAGGCTTGATGGTCCGACAGCCTGGAGGATACCCTGAGAACATCACCCATGGGCTTGCAGCTAGCCCAGAGCTGAGACCAGTACTAACGCCAACACTTCAGACTAAGGGTTAGAATGATGCACATGGTGTGTGTGCTTTATGGTTTAATACACAAGTATATATGAGGCTGGCCAACTGGTCTCTTTTCAGAGTAGAGAGGAGAGGTTGGAGAGGAGCTGACAGGTGTCAGTTGAGTGGATACTGGAAGAGTGGAGAGAATGAGTGTGCTGTCACAGGGTAAGGAGAGCAGATATTCAGTTGCATAGAAGCAGGTGCTCAAGGTTTTGTATGGCAAATTGAATTGTAAACTCCACTTAATCACAATAAAAAATTTTTAAAAATGTGCTGATACTCAAAACTGATGTTGACCCCTATCTTAATCATTTAGTGCAACTGTATCAGGAATGGAAACCCTGGTGGTGTCGTGGTGAAATGCTACATCTGCTAACCAAGTGGTCAGCAGATCAGATCTGCCAGGCACTCCTTAGAAACTCTATGGGGCAGTTCTACTTTGCCCTATAGGGCCACCATGAGTTGGAATTGATTTGACCGCAGTGTTTTTCATACCAGGAATACCCCAAGTGGATGGCTTTAACAGAGAGGTTATTCTCTCACAGTTCAGTAGGCTACAAACCTGAATTCAGGACACCAGCTCCGGGGGAAGGCCTTCTGTCTGTTGGCTCTGAAGGAAGATCCTTGTTGCATCAGTCTGGGAATATCAGGTCCCAAAGATGCGCTCTGGTCCCAGCATGGCTTTCTTGATGGTCCCCAACTCTCTGCTTGCTTCCCTTTTATAGGTTAAAAGGTGGTTCAAGCCACACACAAGGGAAACTCCCTTTACATTGGACCAAGGAGGTTACCTTAGTAAGGGTATTATAGTCCCTCCCTAATCCTCTTTAACCTGATCCAATCTTGCCCCTTTAACCACAGGCAGAAATTGGGATTTACAAAGTATACACAATCACATAAAATAGTGGACAATCACACAATCATGGCCTAGCCAAATTGCTGCACACATTTTGGGGGTGGGCAAAATTCAGCCCACGACAACCCCTTTGTATCCATTTTCTTCTTCCTTAGGCAATAAGCCTCATATTGTGGGCTGGTTCTGAGAACAGAAGGGGTTTTGGTTGGGGGGACCCCAAGGGAAAGCATTGAACTATTTCAAAATCATCTGCTGCTATAACAGTTGGCAGTGAGCAAGGAGCAGAGCATGTACATGGGAATAAAACATTCTGTAGAAATTGAGGGATAACTACCAGCTGCTGTGTACCTGGTTTCCCTTGGCAACACAAAAGACATAGATAATGGGGAGAGGAACAAGGGTCCAGGGTAGAGAGGTAAACTCTGTTTTTCCCACCACCCCTCTGGTACTGTTTTGTTTCACTGACTTTATTAAAACAAAAAACCCAAAGCTATTGTCATCAAGTCAATTCCAACTTAAAAGTGAAGAGGGAACAAAATCTGTCCTTACTGAACTCAATTCATCCTGCCTGAAATGAAGAAGAAATAATGATGGAAAAAGACTGATAAAAGTTTCCTACTGGAGGACTGTACTTTGAGGAAATGCCCAAATTGTGAAAGTGACTTGCAATTTGTGACAGACGTCAAGCACTTTCAAAGAAAAACAGGCCACAGTGGCTGAGGGGGTGTGGGTGGCAATTGTTGGTCGGGATTTATCTCCCTGCTGAAATGGGGAGGATGTGGACAGTCGGAACAGCCAGATGTCTGCTAATCAGTCTGTCTGAACAGTAAACCCACTCATCTTTCTAAAGTCTGAGATTCAAGGCCCCTCTAGGATTGTGATGGGTAGGTAACCAGGGCCCTCCCACCGGCTTGATTTCTGAAGTCAGGGCCAAAGCAGGCCGCTGCTGGGGAAATCCCGGGCTAGCCAGACCCCTTGCTGTCTGGGTCCATTCAGGGAGACGCTGACCTGCCCAGTCTGGTGTCTCTTGGAGCACATGCTTGGTGGCACACGTCCTCAGACGTCTGCAGTACACTGTTACTGTCTTTGCCGAGAGGCTGACCCCTGTGAGCTGTGTCTACCCAGTGTTAATGGGCAGGACAGTCTCCAAAGGGCCAAAGCCTTAGGGACTGCAGGCAGGCGAAGAGTCAAGCCCAGGACCAGTCCCTGGTGCATCTGAATAGTGCTGTTCCCACATACTGACACCAGAGGGTGCAGCCCAGAGCCTCATCACCACTGCCCTGCTGAAAACTCTCACTGACTTCTACCGCCCTTAATAAAAGCCACTGTCCTAAAGGCCCTGAATGATCTGGGCACTGACCTCTCCATCCCCCTTTCACCTCACACTCTCTGCTCCAGCTCCGCTGACTTTCTCAGCTGGAAAAGAAATTCTTGCTGCTACTTTGACTTAGAAGACCATCCCACTGCCTCTTTGCCTAGAGAATTCCCAATCATCCTTTAGCTTTATCTTAAACATCAACCCCTGGGGGATGCCTTCTAGAACAATTGATTATGTTACATCACCTTGTCTGATGCCCTGGCACCCTGCGCTTGTGCTTTCCAGCACTTGCTTTGGATGAAATCCAAGCATGAGTGCTGCCGTGATTCTCCCCGTGATTCTCCTCTGTCTGCCTAACTAGACTGTACACATGGGAATCTGCCTAGCTCACTGCCAACTCCCCAGCCCAGTACTCCAAAGATGCCCATGGAAACTATGTTGCATCAAGTGCCAACGGAAGGCTGCCTGCAGTAGATCCTATTGCCAGTCCCCAAATATTTCTGGATCTCTTTTCTGGTACCTGTTGAGATTGCTTCTCTTTCTTCCTTGTGGTAAGGACTTGGGTCCAGTTCTGGCCAGTGAGCCATGAGCAGAGAAGACTTGTGTCATGGCCCAGATAAGACATCTAATTGTCAATGTGAGAGCCTCTGGCACAGGGCCTAGCAACAGTGGAGGTGGCAGCTGCTCCTCCGGCTGGATCCTTGAGGGTCCGTGATGAGCAGACCACCCTGCTCGCCTGCAGTGGACACTTAGAACCAGCGAGGAACACATCTTGATTGTCTTTAGCCCCAGGACTGGGGGCATGCTTGTTACACAAGTGACATACAGCTAACACTTTGGGAAGGCAAAGCACGTAGAGGAGCTTGACCTGAAGGTGCATGACGATGGGCCAGGGAGTGAGCTGCTGTCCCTGTTAACGTCATCACAGGGAGAACCCTGGGAGCCTCGCTTTCCTCTGTGTACATGTGTGAGTCCTGCTGTGAGCTTCCAGTGGATGTGAGGGCAGGAATACTGTGAACCATTATTAAAACTCTGCTCCTGCCATCCAGGTTCCTGTGAAATTCGGCTTCTTTCTGGTTGGTTTTGGGCCCTATGCACAGCATTCAATTAACCACATTCCTTCTTGACCAAGGTGGGGATGAGGTGGAATTAAGTATGATCAAGACGAAGAGTGAGCCTTCTGCCAGGCCCCTTGGCTGCACCCAGCATATCCGGTCCCTCCTAAGATCTGCCCAGCAGCCTTCTCCCCCTCACCCCGTGTCATGGTTGGAATTGTGTCCCCCCCAAAATGTGTGCAGCCACGTGGCTAGGATATGGTTCCCAGTATCTTGGGACTGTCCTCCATTGTGTGGTTTTGCTAACCTGTATGTTAAAGGATTAGGGTGGGGCTGTGAATTCCTGCTATGGGGGAAGTTTCCCTGGAATATGGCTTGCCCCACCCTTAATGCTTTTAGCTTGCAAGGAATAAAAGGAAAAAAAAACAAAGGACAATTTGAGAACCTCGATACCATCAAGCAAGCAGCACCGGGAGCAGAGCGCGTCGTTCAGACCAGAGGTTCTTGCGCGAGGACGCTCCCTGGACAATGACTGATGCAATACCGGACTTTCCTCCAGAGCCGACAAGGGGAAAGTCTTTCCCTGGAGCGGACACCCTGAATATGGACTTGCAACCTACCGGACTGTGTAAGAATAAATCTTTCTTTGTTAAAGCCATCCACTCTGTGGTATTTCTGTTAGAGCAGCCTAGCTGACTAAAACACCCCATAAGTGTGGCAGGCCATGGGTGGGAAATCATTTACAGGTGGCAGGTGGGCCAAAGACTGCTAAAAATGGGCCAGAGTATGGGGCCAGATCCCTGCTTGAGCTGACACATCACATGTAAAGCCAAAGTTGCCCTGCCCAGGCTGCAGCTGAGTAAGCAGCTGGCAGGATGTGTTTGCGGGACCTTTGGGCTGGGCAGTGTCTTTTTAAGTAGAAATGTCAATTGGTGCTGAGAAGACACAGGCCTTGAAAACAGGTCAAGCTGTGACTTGGCCAGTGGCCTGAGGTAGCCTCCAGGCTTGAGTGGACATATGGACCAGGTCCTATGTGGCATTTGGAAGTCACTAGGACCTTGAGGGTCCCCAGGTGGTCTGATCTAGATGCTTTGCATGGGCTGTGCTGAGGAAGAGACGTGTATGATCCTGTTTCCTTCCCTCCCTCCCTTTGTTCCTTACTTCTTCCATTTCTTCCTCTTCTTCCCTCCTTTCTCCTTCCCTCCCTCCTGTTCTCCGTCATTTTTTCTTTCACTGAATATCTGTTAAACACCTGCTGTGTGCTGGACACTCTGCTGGGCACAAGGATGTAGCAGTGAATGAGGAGAGTAGAGGAGTCCTGTCTCCCTGTCACATTGCATGTGTACCTTCTGACCTAGTCCTGCCCACCTAGAGTGATAAGAATACAAGGGTTTTTCAACGATATGTGCCGTGGGCATTTTAGAAGGCACAGTTTACTATTGTCCAGGCCTGCCCTGCATGTGGCAGGACGTTCAGCATTTCTGCCTGCCCAACCAATGCCATTTGCCTCCCTGTCCTCCAGATACTACAAAAACCCACCGACCCCTCCCCCCATTTCCAGACACTTCAGCTGAGACCCACTGCAGCAGATGTGGTGAGGTGCCCTGAGATGGATACCCAAGAGGGCTGTGAAAGCCTGCTAGAGGGAACTGGCAGCAGAATCCAGGGCTGGAGGGAAGAATCAGGGAGGGCTTCCTGGAGGAGGCAGTTCATTTGAAGAACAAAAAGGAATTGGTAGAGAAGAGGGGAAAGAGGTGTACAAAGGGTATGATTAGAGTTATCTGGAAATTTCTCCTGGGAGGTTCGAAGTTGGGGTATGTGTGTTTGAGCAAGATAAGAATGAGGTCAGAAGGAAAAGTAAGCAGATACCATCTGAGCTGGGACTAAAAAAAAGTGGTTTTGTTCCCAAAGTCACAGGAATCACAAAGGATTTTTTTCTAGGGATGCTCTGTGAAAGGATCACTCTGGCTGCTATGGGGAGTATGGATGGAAGGTTAGTGGGTATATTAATTATCTACTGCAATGCAATGAATCACCTCAAAACTTACCCATAAACATCCTCCCCTATGGTTTCTGAGGATCAGGTGTTTGGAAATGGCTTGGTTGGGCAGGTCTGACTTGGGATTTCTCGTAGTCACATGTTGACCTTCAGGTGTGATTGAGGTAGAGGAACCACTTCCAAGGTGGTTCCCTCAAGTGGCTGACAGGTAAGTGCTGGCTGTTGGTGTGAGGCGTCAGTTTCTCTCCATGTGTCAGCCTCCCCACGTGCTGCCTGAGCATCCCCACAACGTGGTGGTTAGCTTCCCCCTTTTTATGACCTAGCCCGGCAGATGATACAGCATCAGTTCCTCCCCCTTCCACTAGTTTGAAGTGAGTCATAAGTCCAACCCACACTCTAGGGCAGGGAGCTAGGTTCTGCCTTTTAAAGCGAAGAGGTCAGGAAATTTGCAGATATATTTTAAAACCACCCTGGTGGGCAAGACTGAACAGAGGGGAGACCACTTAGTGGCTGTGCAGAAAATCAGATGAGAAGGGATGAGGCAGAGAAAGCCAGACTGCAAAGGAACTCAGAGATGTTCAGAGAAATTTAGGTGGAAGGAGGATGGTTGAGGCCTGTCTGGATAGTGGGGGCCAGCAGGACAGGAAGGAGAGCAAGGTCCTGATGTCTGGAGAACGGTGCTGGAGTCATGGGAGTTGGGAGGAAGAGGGGCTGAGCTGTTTGTGTGCTGGGCTTGTGGTGCCTGTGAGCCTCAGGGGCATGCCACTCATGTGAGTGGCTTCCACTGAATGAGTCAGAGGGAGGGTATGTTCTACATCTCTCAAGAAAACAGCCAACGTGGCCTCTCACCAAAACCCACCCCACCTCGTTCTAGGAGCTGAGCTGGTACACTTCCCTCCCATGGACAGCTGAACAGCCAGTGCTTTAGCTCTTCCTGATGGGCAGAGCAGGGGTGCTGGGGAGAGAGTGAAGCTTGAAAAGAACCTCAGTCTAGTTGCAGTTAGGGTTATCAAGAGCTACAAAGACTGCCAAGAGTGGGGGAAGGGCCATGTCAAAGGCAAAGGACATGCTGGGAACCGTCTATATTCAGATAACCCAAAGGGCAGCCTTCCTCCAAGCTTGTAGGGTTTGCCTCTGTTTACTTTTCCCCTAGGAGGCTTGGTAGAACAATGGCTGAGCACTCAGCTGCTAACCAAAAGGTTGGCAATTCAAATCTACCCAGTGGCTCCATGGGAGCTAAGACCTGGCAATCTGCTCCTGCAAAGCTTATAGCCTAGAAAACCTTAACGGGGCAGTTCTGCTGTGAGCTGTAACTGGCTAAATAACTCACAACAATGACAAGTTTTCTTCTAGGGTTGGACTCCAGCCTCATGCCCTTTGTTGTCGTTGCTGGATGCCATCGACTCATAGTGACCCCACGTACAACAGAAAGCAATGTTGCTGGGTTCTGTGCCATCCTCAAAATTGTTACTGTGTTTGAGCCCATTTTGGCAGCCACTGCGTCAATCCATCTCATTGAGGGTCTTCTACTTCTTTGATGACCCCCAGTTTTACCAAGCGTGATATCCTTCTCCAGAGACTGGTTCCTGCTGACAACATGTCTACAGTATGTGAGGTACAATCTCATCATCCTCACTTGTAAGTAATATGCCTGCTGTACTTCTTTTAAGACAGATCTGTTTATTCTTCTGGCAGCTCATGGTTAACTCAATATTCAAATGCAACAATTCTTTTGTCTTCTTTATTTCTTGTCCAGTTTTTGCGTGCATACGAGGCAACTGGAAGTCTCATCGTTTGAATGCTCTCAGGAGACATTGAGGCCCAATTGGCATAACTAGCATATTGCTAAGAGAGGCTTCTGTACCCCATGTTGGTGAGTGGTGTCTGGGGTCTTAAAGCTATGAAGCTGCCATCTGAGGCACACCAAATGGTCCCAACTCAGCAGGAACTGACGATCACCAAGGACCAAAATGACATTCAGGAAAGAGAACCCAGGAGACAGAGAGACCCACGTGAGTGGGTGACTGTATCAACATGTGACTGAAGGAACCAGATGGTGCCTGGCTACCGCCAGTGATAGACGTGATGGGGTTCACAAAGTTGAGTCTCACTGGCAACACAAAAATAAAAAGGGGTGCACCCTGAGAGCTCCACTAAAAGACCACAATTGATGGTCTAGGGGCCTTCAGGTTCCCCCTGGGAGCCTGGCCCCTGGTCCTGATGCTGCCCCTGTCCATAAATCATTACTAAGTTCAGCTCGTCAGGCAGGAATGGACTGGACTCGATAACACAGAGTGACCATATCATGTTTGCACTTTATGGTTCTATGCATCTATAGGATGTTGTCCTGCTGGCCTCTTTCTGAAGACAGGGAGAGGGTGAAGAGGAGGGCACAGGAGATTGTTAAGAGGATATACAGTATAGTACAGATAGGAGGAGTGTGCTGTCACCGGGCAGGGAGAGCAGCGGGAGCTGCACATAGGCGAGCACGCAAATTTATGTTGGATTGTATACTTTTGCTCAATCACAATAAATTAAAAAAAAAGAAAATATCACAGCTTGAGTCAGGAGCACCTTAGTCCTCAAGGTAACATCTTTGCTGTTTAATGCTTTAACAGGGTGCTTTGTGGCAGATCTGCCCAACTCACCATGTCATTTATTTCTTGACTGCTGCTTCCATGGGTGCTGCTTATGGATCCAAGTAAAATGACACCTTGACAACTTCAGTCTTTTCGCCATTTATTATGATGTTACTCATTGTGAGGATTTTTGTTCACGCTGAGGTATAATCCATATGGAAGGTTGTAGTCTTTGTTCTTTGCTAGTGTTTCAAGTCCTTCAAGCATGTGGTCTCAAACCAAACCAAATCAAACCCATTGCTATCAAGTCAATTCCAACTCATAGCAACCCTGTAAAGACAGAACTGCCCCATAGGGTTTCCAAAGAAGTATCTGGTGTATTTGAGCTACTGACCTTTTGCTTAGCTGCTGAACTGTTTAGACAGTGCTGATTCCTTATGACCTGACTCAGAGGTGGAAATGCTGCCAGGGATACCCCAGAATTGGAGAATCCATTTAGGAGCCAGGACACAGAACAGTTTAATCAACCTAGGACCCTCAGGATGCTACTGGTAGGAGTAAGATTCATGACGTGAACTCCACGTCTCCTGGAAAAAGCTCAGCTACATTCTGATCCTGTCATTTAACATGGCAGTAAGTATGGCAGGCTTTCGGATGTATCACAGGGTTTGGGAACCCGGGCTCGGCTCAGTCAGATTTGGAGTCAGGCTGACTGTGCCACTCACTAGCAGTTTAACTTGGAGTCTAGTCACCTGACCTCTCTGCCTGGATTTCCCCTTCTGTAAAATGGAGTCATAACAGTGCCTGCCTAATAAATGGTACCATGGAACAGCTTGGACACAGTGGACACAGCAGCGAGAGTTACCAGGGACTGTGTTAGCAGTCACTGTGACGTGCCTGGGCCATCAGCTGTGCTTTTTCTAACCCTCCCCACAGTCCTCTGGAGGAACAGTGATTTTCCCTGTTTTATTAGAGGATGAAGCTGAGGCTCAGAGAGGTTCCGTTCATGGCTTATGAGGAGTAGGGTCGGGTCAGCCTGACTTCTCTTTATTATGAGCACAACCTCTCTGACCGTACCTTTCAGAAACACATTCTGGGAAGTTCCTTCTTAAGCTTGCCCACAGGGTTTGATGACTCGACTGGGAGAACAATTCCCTGGCACAAAATAGCCTGTTCTGTACTCACGCTGGGCTCACGGGAATTAGGGCAGTCCTCACTCAGAATGAGATGTCCCTGTGCTTGGCCTGGTGATCTGCTGCCGAAAGGTCAGAGCCTTAAAACCCCCTGGATCACAGCTCTGCTCTGCACGTAAGATTCGGAGTCAACTTGGACAGCCACTGGTTTGGTTTTCCGCTTGGCTGCAGTAACCTCTCCAAGGTCACTGTGGAAAGCCGCTTGTCAGGGGAGGGCGCTGTGCTCACTCACAGGAGGAGTGTTAATGGAGAATTTAAGAAGCTGTCTGTTTACATGGGCATGAGCAGCAGCCCCCTTTGCAGCCTCATTGGTAAGGGTACAACATAAGAGAGATGTCAGTGAACTAGGGGATGTCTCTATGGAGGGGGGCGCTGGATAAGGGACTGAGACTTGTGGCTGAGGGACCTAGCAGTTCTCCAAGACCCCACAGGGAGGGAATTGGGGGAATAAGTACCCACTGAAACCTTGGTGGCGTAGTGGTGAAGTGCTACAGCAGCTAACCAGGAAAATCAGCAGTTTGAATCGCTCCTTGGCATTTCAATGGGGCAGTTGCCCTCTGTACTATAGGGTTGCTGTGAGTCAGCATTGACTTGACAACAGGTTGTTTGCAACAGCTGTCTCCTTCAGGAGCCCTGATAGCACAGTGGTTAAAAGCACAGCTCTAAACCAAAAGGTGAGTAGTTTGAACCCACCAGCTCTGCCTTAGAAACTCTCCGGGGCCGTTTGACTCTGTCCTAAAGAGTCTCTTGTGAGTCAGAATTGTCTCGACAGCAACACAGTCATTTGTTTTTGTCTCCTTCAGAGGTCCCTGGGTGCTGCAAACAGTTTCTGTCTGATTACTGCCCTAACGGTTGATGGTTTGAAGCCACACTGCAGCACCGTGGAAGAAAGCTGGCAGGGGGTGGGGGGTTGTTCCTGTAAGGCCCACAGGCAAGAAGAACCTATAGAGAAGTTCTGCTCAGTGACACACAGGCACACAATGAGTCGGAATCAACTGGAAGACAATGAGTTAGGGTTTTGTTTTTATATTTAATCTTCTCCAGCTCCCTCTACGTCTGCCAGGTGCCTCCCACTGACAGACGCAGCCAGAGGGCAGCCCAGTCCCTGAGGCAGGCCTACATGGCAGAGAAGGGGATGCAAGGGTGGAGGGCAGGTCAAGACAAGCAAGGACAGCTATCCAAACCACGCCTGTCTTCAGAGGCCCACGTCTACAGTGCTTGAAGTGGGGAGCAAGAACAGATGTTGGGACATTCCCCCAGCCCTGGGGCCTCGCCAGGCACGCGACCTCATGTGAGGTCCCGACGTGGTCAAGAACAGAACCCGATCCTGCTGTGTGTAAACTTCAGAAAGCCAAATAGTCCCTCTCAGATACCTAACCTGGAATTGCCACAGCCATCTGGAAAACATTACCTGATTTCCCAATCTCTGCTGACTGCTCTCTGGCCAGTGGGATCATTGCCCTCGGCTGACACAGTGCCAAGTGGTGCTGAGACTGCAGAGGAGAAGCAGCTGCCCTGCCAGCCCAAGCTGGCAGGTCGCACGGTGAAAGCCAGGGGACAGTAGGAACAGCCACACTGGATGATGAGGGGCCTATCTAAAAGCCAGCCTTGCTTGGATCCTGCCTGAAGTGAGTCTGAATGTGGGCAGAAATGGTGAAGATTGGTAACTGGGCAGGGTGTGGTGTCTGAAACCTCATCTTGGGCCATATCACCAGATTTCTGGCTTGCTTCATTTCCTTAACATGCGTGTGCCAAGTCCTTTCCTACTGCTTGAGATTCCATCTAGAATACTTACTCTAGGCCCCTTGCCTCCGAGCTCCCAGACATGCAAATCTCAGGGAAATATTCCTAAACTGGGTCCAGCCCCCGATGACTTCTCAGAGCCCACGTATGGATGACTGACAGTGTGGTGGTCTCTCTTACCTACGCCATCAGCCCTGGGCAGGCAGAGGTGTGTTGGCCTGGATCTCATCTGTGTGTCTGCCTTGTACATGGTAGAAGCTCAGTAAACGTTGTTGAATAAATGGGCGCATAGTTGGAAAAACCCTGATATGGAATTTTTCTCTACTTTTAAGAGCTTCACGATATGTAAATGTGTTCAGTAACACACAGATGATGAAATTCCTAACTTTCCTTAGAGACATGTTTGATGTTTTGGTGGAAAAAGACATAGAAATCTGTAAAAGCCTCCTGTCAAAGTTGAAACAATCTCAAAAGTTGTAGCTGGACACTCTTCACAGCTCTTCAGCTGCTTTGCAACCTTCACAGTTTTACACGTTGGGCCCAGCATAGCCTTCCGTTGGGCTGGGCCAGAGTGGGGGTTGACAGAATCCGGTGTTATTCCAAAGAAATCATTCCTCATGTGAACTAACTGAGCAGAGACCTCCAGTTTATACCTCTGCTGTGAAGAATCAACATATATAATTCTATCTGCTTAGATTTTCTTTAAGAGAGCAGGAGTTCTAAGCAGGGACACATATCAAAATACACATTCCTGAGCCTAACTCTTGGAGATTCCAATTCAGGAAGTCTGGAATGGGTCCCCTGATTGGGGGAGGAGGGGTTTGAGGAGGTTCAGACTGATAGACTGGCCTCGGGAGGGACCCCCATATCTGGATCCCTGGGGTTGGGCACCCTAGTTAACTGCAACACAGTTGGAGAACTTTCTTTTTCCTACCCCCAGCATATACCTTATGAACTTTAGGTGAATGAAGATAACTGGCTACATAACAGCAAGGAGGGATGACCCTTACTGGCATTTAGGTGCTAGAAAAGTGACTCAGCAGCAGCCTCTCGAAAATTGGGCTTGGAAAATTTGTGCAAGACAAAAAAAATAAAGAAACAAACAAACATGAAAAGAGAGAAAAGATTGTTTGTAAAAGGCTGGAGCCAATTTGAGGGCTAACCCCAGCTGCCCACAGATTCATTTCAGACTCCCAAGTGTATTCTATATGATTTATGTCCTGCCACAGCATCTGATGACTGTTGTGTAAACGGCTTGCATTTACCCAGAAAGGGATCTTCCCCTGCTTTGGGGAGGTCCGATCAGGACTCAGCTAAAATCAAAACAACAACTGGTTTTGATTTGGGAAAACAAAACCCACAAGAATACTGAGAGTAAAGTAAGTACTGATCTCAAAAGAGCTCTTCAGACCCTCCAGAAAGAATCTCCCAAGGGACCCCCGACCCTCCAAGAGTACAAATTTGAGTTGGGCTGTGCACCCGCAGATCCCTGGTGGTATAGTGATTAAGAGCTATAGTTGTTAGGCAAAAGGTCAACAGTTCATTCAGATCTACCAGCCTCTCCTTGGCAAAGCTATGGGGCAATTTTGCCCTGTCCTATAGGGTTGCTAGGAGTCAAAATTGACTTGATAACAGGTTTTGGGGGGGGGTGAGTTTGTGTGCCTTTGGGAAAAGTACTTAACCTCTGTGAACCCGTGTTTCTGCATCTATAGAACGGGCCCAGTAATTGGGTTACTGCTTAAGGATGTTGTGAGGATTAACTGAGATTTGACATGTGTCTTAGTTTTCTAGGGCTATCGTGCAAAACAGTGCATCGTGGGAGGCTTTAAAGATCAGATATGTATTGTCTCTTAGTTCCAAAGGCTGAAAGTCTGAACTCAGGATGTTGGTGGACTCATACACTCTCTGTCCACTCTAATGTGTGTGGAGAGGGAGCGAAGGAGCTTTCCTATATTTTCCAGTTTCCGGCAGCCTGGGACATGTCCTCATAGCTGTGCGTTCCTATGGCTTCTTCGCCCGTCTGTGCCTCTCTCTCCGTGTTTCCTCTCCTCTTCATAAAACACCACGCAGAAGGGGTTACGACCTACCCGACTCTGGAAGGACCACATTAACTTGTCTTGAGATCACATTCATGGATTCAGCTGTTAAGACATCAACAAATCTTTTGAGCGGGGGTGGGGATGGGGGCCACAAGTCAATCTGTAACAGCCTGGCACACTGTAAACACATAGAAATGGGGGCAAGTTATTGTTCTTACAGAATTTAAGCTTTTTTTTTTTTTAATGTAAAGGAATCTTTCTTCTATTCTTGCTTAACACATTGGCTCATACTGCAGTCCCCAAAGGAAACCACCAGTGAGACCCAGATACGAGTTCTGGACAAGGACGTGTCTGGCTGCAGGTGGCACAATTGAGGATCAAGAAAGGAGAAGGCACTATTCTATTTGAGGGCCCACAGTCAAGGAAGGCAAACTCGTCTTTTGATTCTAAAAGTGTTTCACCTAAAGGAAAAGAAAAAAGTGGCTTGCCAACCTCATAATCCAGTTGTTTTTTCATGGCTATGGCCAAAATTATCTTTATTTAACCTATTCTGTGAAGCCATTTGGAGACAAAAAGAAGTTCTCATCAGCTGCCGTCATATTGTGTTCTGTTGAGTAAATTTTAATTCATAGTAATCCCATGCAACAGTAGAACTGCTCCATAGGCTTTTATTGGCTGTGAACTTACGGGAGCAGATCTCTGGCCTTTCTACCCTGGAGCTTTTGAGGGATTTGAACTGCCAACCTTTCAGTTAGCAACTGAGCACTTAACCATGAGCCACTATTAGGGCAGGATGAAATTCAGATGTTGGGATAGGGTTTCTGGAAAACTCATTGAAGCGAGCCGGGAATGAGCTAAGAGCAGATGTTCCAGCAGCTCTAGTGGTATGCGGTGGGCTTTGGGGCAGCTGGGAAGAAGGCTTAGAGGGTTTGCATTTCACAAAGAGTGCAGGGAGGGGACTTCAGATGAACAATGTCCCTCAATGAAAAGCATGACTCCCAGTGGTCCCAGAGACCTGGGTTCTGTGGGGTTGTGCTCCAGGGGGTGCTATGTAGTAGCCAGGGCCCTGTCTGAACCATCAGAGAAGTCCACATTGGCCCCTGTCTGCCAGCCACACCAAGGCCCCAGCCAGGCCAGTGTACAGGGCAAGGCACCTGCACTGCCCTGTGAAGCTCATCAGTGCACCGGGCATCCCAGAGCAACAAGAAAAGAGATGCCAGAAGCTGGCAGTCAAGAAAGAGATTCAAGGTCAGCACTGGTTGAGCCAAATGCAGGGAAGAGGGAGCAAGTGCAGTCCAGGCCAGCAGGCCAATGTCAGCATCTAGGATCCAAACCAAGCAGCCCAGGGCAGGCCAGAGGCCAGGGTCAGCAGAAGGCACACTGACCAGGCTGGGCGGAGCCTGGCGGCAGGCAGGGAGCTGGCTCCCAGCCCAGGGATTCCTAGCAGTAACACAGGCTGCAGCTACCACCTGAGGATGTGGGCTACTCACCTTTGGCTGGTGACCTCAGCTGCCTCCCTCTGGGGTTATGGGGAGAGGCAGGGCTTACCTTATAGCTCCTGGGGGCAGGAACCCTTGGCCATGGCAGGTGGATGGGATGACAGAAGTGTTTGAGGATGCACGCTGTGGCTCCAGCTTAAGTGTAATGTAAGCTCTGACTCACGCTAGAACTTAGCACAGGCCCCAGAGGGGCCCCAGAATGGGGAGAGCCTCTAAATTCCCAAACCCTTTCCAACAAGTCAGGGGCACCTCAGAAGTGTGCCCCATGGTATGCATTGGTCCCTGTGCCTTGGGTTTTAGGTTGGGTCCCCCAGATACAGAGCCTGAGACAAAAGTTCAGTGCAAGTAGTATATCAGGTGGGGGCTCCCAGGAAGTACAAGTGAGGAAGGTGTGATGGAGGAGGGGCAAAAATAAAAAGAGAGGATTGTACAAGTGACCTTTGGGCAGCCTGGGCCCATGTCTGCTGGGGACATCAGGGAAGACTTAAAACATGCTCAGAGTTGTCCTACACAAGGGGCAAAGCAGAACAAAAAACAAAACCTATTGCCATGGAGTCAATTCTAGTGCGTGACGACCCTATAGGACAGAGTAGAACTGCTCCCTAAGGTTTGCAAGGAGCAGCTGGTTGATTGAAGCTGCTGACTTTTTGCTTAGCAGCTGTAGTGCATAACCACTACCCAACCAGGTCAACGGCCTGGGCTTTTACACCCTCGCTTGTACCCTTCATTGCTTTAGAGCTGTTCTGGAGACATTCTCTCCCTACTAGGGGGGCAATTGGCCTATTTTCCTGGGGCTGGGGGGTTTTCCAGGATGTGGTACTTTAAGAAATAAAACTGAGAAACTTTGGAGAAACCATGACAAGCTAGCCTTGCTACCCCCTGGCCCTCTGACCAGAGAAAGCCTTCCTCTCTGATGCAGCTGCGAATTCCAAGCTCAGCTTCTTCCTTCTCCTCAGCCTCACAGAGGGAATAGTCCATGCTCCCCAACTCCCAAAAGGAAGCTTTTCCTCTTACTCTGCTTTTTCCTTGAGGATGTCTGATTGACTTTACAAATAAGTGACATTAACTGAGGGCTTACGGGTATCTCACATTGTCTAACACTGTGCAACCTCCTTTAAGTTTTACAGTCATCCTTCAGAATAAGGACATTTATGTTGGTACCCTTCTCCCCATTTTACAGATAAGGAAACTGAGGTGGGAAAAGGTTAAGTAGCTTCCCTAAGGTCACATGCTGAGAGGCAAAAGAGCCTGGATTCAGACCCAGGTCTGGCCTGGCTCCAAAGTCTCTAGACTCCCCCATACCTTACTTCTGGGGTACTGTGGCAACTGGCTGCAAAGAACAGTTCAGGGAGGAAGCAGGACTCCTCACCCCGGCCAGCCAAGGAAGCCTTTGTGTAATGGGGTCCTTTTACTGAGCTGTCTGGTGTACAGACACAGGGGTGCTGTGGACACCTCTCCCCCTATTAGCTCCTTGGTTGGTGCTGCTCTCTGCCATCTTGGAATCTCAGCGAAGCAGAGGAGGAGAAGACTGGCCCTGAGT
This sequence comes from Heterohyrax brucei, assembly GCA_028571685.1. Lineage (NCBI taxonomy): Eukaryota > Metazoa > Chordata > Mammalia > Hyracoidea > Procaviidae > Heterohyrax > Heterohyrax brucei. Next base: position 38,090,944 of record CM053161.1, read on the forward strand.
GAGATGTCCAGATCCTCAGTTTCTCACCTGTAAAATGGAGCAGTAGTTCATCTCTTGCCTCCAGTGCCTTTGAAGACCAACAAGAGATCACAGAAGGGAAAGTGTTTTGGAACCTCACTCACCAACTAAACACCTTTGCATGGAGTCTGGGTTGGGGGCAAGCTGTGCTGTTAACAACACTCAGAATGCCTGTGGGAGTTCACGGCAGGGAGGTGGAGACAAAAACAGGGAGCCAAGTGTCACAGATTGGCAGGAGATGCAGAGCATGGTACCAAAGGCCCTAGAGAACAGGAGTGCCCAGGCCAGGGCAGGGTGCCACACTGCACTATGGCAAGGGACTATTATCATATAAAGTCCTGTTGGAAACCCTGGTGGCATAGGGGTTAAGTGCTACAACTGCTAACCAAATTGGTGGCAGTTCAAATCTGCCAGGCGCTCCTTGGAAACTCTATGGAGCAGTTCTACTGTGTTCTATAGGGTTGCTACATGAGTCAGAATCAACTCTACGGAAGTGGGTGTAGTCTTGGTGGAAAGCCTGGTGGTGTAGTGAGTAAGCTCTATGTTTGCTAACCCCAAAGGACAGCAGTTTGAACCCACCAGGTGCTCCTTGGAAACTCGATGGAGCAGTTCTACTCTGTCCTATAGAGTTGCTATGGTCTGAATTGACTTGACAGCAGTGGGTTTGGTTCTTTCTGGTTTATAGTCCTGGTGATGCAGTGGTTAAGAGCTACAGCTGCTAAGGCAATTTGTGTTTTGTTTTGCTTTTTTAAATTTTTTTTTATTATGATTGAGAGAAAATGTACAATCCCATATAAATATGCATGCCTGCCTATTTGCAGCTCCCTCTGCTCTCCCTGCTGGGTGACAGCACACTCCTCCTCTCCATTCTATACACGTTGTATCCTCCTAACAATCTCCTATCCCCTCCTCTCCACCCTCTCCCCCACCCCCAGTAAGAGGTCAGCAGGCTGACATCCTGTAGATGCATAAAACCATAAAGTACACACATGATATGGTCCCTCTGTGTCATGCTAAGGCCACTTGCATCCACCAGCTGCTCCTTGTCAACCCTGTGGGGCGGTTCTACTCTGTCAGAATTGACTCAACTGTTTTTGTTTTTGTTTTCCCATTTGGCCCATGAGTGGTGGTGCAAACAGGTAACATCTTTAAGCTGATAGGTGAAAGGTTGGAGGTTCCAGTCCCTCAAGAAGCACCTCAGAATAAAGGCCTGGTGGTTGACTTCTGAAATTCAGTCATTAACACACAAGGGATCACTATGAATCAGAGTCAACTTGACAGCAATTGGCTTGTCTGTACTTTACGACCCAATGCAAACTAGGCCTGCAGGTTTGGGTCCCTTTACTCCAGAACAACCGCCTTATAACATCCTGTGCTACACCACACTTCTCTCCCTTCTTCCTTCAAAGTAAGATTGACACATGTCTGTGCAAATAAGTCGGTCTTCCACTGTGCCTGATTGACTGAAAGCAGTCTGAATTCCGAGTCTCAAATCTGAACTCCCATCAGAATCCCCTGGAGGACTTCTTAAAACCCAGAGATTCTAATTCTTCAGGTCTGGTGGGACCCGAAACCTGTATTTCCATCAGGCTCCCAAGTAAGGCTATTGCCGCTGGTTGGGGTCTTCACTAATGTAAAGGCATCAGTGAGGCCATCATAACTGGGGCCAGAACATAGGACCCTTCCTTGGATAACCAGTAAAGTGCTTCAGTGTCTGTGTGGATGAAATAGCCTTTGAGACATGAGTTTGGGCTTTTCGTGGGTACCTTTGTTGGCCATCTGGCTTCTGTTCAGGAAGCATGGGTGGAGCAGGTATAAAAGTTGGAAGAAAGAGAAACTGACCAGATAGTGTTGGAAGACGAGTTTTACAGTTCACTGAGTGTTAATTAAAAAGCAAAAATAACAAAAAAAATCACCATCAAGTCAATTCTGGCTCATACCAACCCCATAGGACAGAATAGAACTGCCCCGCAGTGTTTCCAAAGAGCACCTGGTAGAGTCAAACTGCCAACTTCTTGGTTAGCACCATAGTCCTTAACCACCAGGGCACCAGCATTTCCAGTTGTTAAGTTATGACCCTTTGATTTATGTTTGTAAATTGGTACCTGGTCCTCTGCTTCCCCCTGGTGGTGGGCAATTCTGCATCACTCCTTTGAGAGGAGCTTCTGTGGGAGAAAAAATGGGACCATCTGTTCCTGTAAAGATTACACCTAGGAAACCCTATGGAACAACTCTACCCTGTCCTGTAGGGTCTCTATGAGTCAAAATCAACCCGATGGCACATGACAGTGACAGCAATGTGTTCCTTGAAGGATAAGGCCTTGGCTGCTAACCAAAAGGTTGGCAACTTGAACCCACTCAACAGCTCCTTGGAAAAGACCTGGTGATTTGCTCCCGTAAGGATTACACTCTAGGAAACCTTAAGGGAGCAATTCTACTCTGTCACATGGGGCTGCTATGAGTCACAAATTGACTCGACAGAAGCTAACAAGAAGAGTACCCTCCCTGAGTGGTGGTTGAAGTGGGGTATGCTGGTTCCCCGTCCCTAATTGTCAGAGACCTTGTATTTACTCTCCTCCCAGCTTTCAAGGTATGCATTTGTCGTGGATTGAATTGTGTCCCCCAGAAATGTGTAGCAGTTTGTCTGGGCCTTGATTACCAATGTTCTTTTACATTATAAACCCTGCCTCTATGATATGAATGAGAAGAGATGGGGGGCAGAAGTCCAGGTGTGGGATTGTACTGTGCCTGGGGGCAGCCTCCTTGGATACAAAGGAAAGGGAGGAAAGAGGAGATTTGGGGACCTCATACCTCCAAGAAGTAGTGCCAGCAGCTGAGAACGTCTTTTGGAAAGGAGTGGGGTCCCTGTGCTTCAGAAGCTTCAGGCTATGGGAAGATTGATGACAAGGACCTTTCTCCAGAGCCAAAAGAAAAAGCTAGTCCCTTGTACTGACACCCTGAATTCAGACTTTTCACCTACTGTACTGTAACAAAATAAAACTTCTCTTTTTAAAGCCATCCATTTCTGTTACAGCAGCACTAGATGACAGCTTTTGAGAACAGGTGTATCATCTGTACTTTAGTCAGAGTGAGTTCAAGTCCTTGGTTCTCCTCTCCCTGGGGAATAGCCATTTCAACTCCAAAAGCTCCTTGCTAAAGGACAGGAAGGCTCCTTAGCTTAAGTTTTCTGTACCAGGGAAGGAAGGGGAGGGGCCCTTCAAGAGACTCAGAGTGTGTGGTCTGCTGTCCAGCACAAGGCGATTTGTCTTCTGCACCTACCACAGGTTTACAGCATCCCCCAAGGCCATGGTCACTATAATCTGCAGATTGCACACAAGGCCACGGGCCTCAGAGGAGCTAAGAGGTCTATGACCTTCATGACTGATAAGGCACCTGGGTGATGCCCAAGTGTAGATGGCCAGTGTTTGGGTCCGTGAGTCTGGAACTCAGTACTGACAGAGTTGTAGATGGATCTGTGGGGCCACCCTTGGTGGTGGCACAGATAGGATAGGACAAGCTCTCTCTCTTAGAGTGTTAGGCTGGAGGAGAAGAGGCTCAGGGAAGCTGAAGAGGCACTTCCAGGGAAGAAGGAGGAAAACTATGCGAGAGGGAGGAAGCTTGTATAGTACTTGCAACTGTAAAATCTATGATCTTTAAAAAAACTCACATTTGATCAACTGTTGTGCTTTGTTGCAGTGTACAGACTGCTGGCTGTGGCATCTGGCCCAGGGAGCTAATCTAAGGCTCCATTGGGATGGATTTGAACTCCAGTACCTTTCCTGTGAAAACCCTATGGATCACAGGCCAATACACCGTGTCGGTGTTCTAAAGTACAGTCTGAGGAATACCAGCCTCCGCATCACTTGGGCACCTTGTCAAAAGTAAGGGTCCCTGCTGACTCCTGACCTGTGGGGTCAGACTCTGGGCATTCAAAACAAGCTGTCCAGGCAACTGTGATGTACCTAGGGGTCAGAGAAGCTCGTGGATCCCTGGCCATGGCATGAGGGTGCCCACGAAGCTGACGGACAGTGGTCAGACAATGGGAGGAATTGGGAGCCTGGCTACAAAGGAAGGAACGAGGGGAGATGATTCTGGCTGAGAGCAAGGTCCCCAACAAGTCCTCCTGTCAGGCTGAAAGATGGCTAGCTTGTGCTACAGGCCCAGATGTTTGGGTCACAGGGACCCAGTCCCACCCTTGCTGGCACAGGGGCCTCTTACTCTGCTCTGGGCCTGCTTGCTGCTGGTGGGATGGGGGAGGAAGGCTCCGGAAGGCTCCAGAACCACACTAAGGCCATTGTTGGGGATCACGCACATTCATCCTTCCCAGTGTTTCAGCAGCTGCTCTGTGTCTCACTGCTCTGGGAATTCCGGGGCCCAAGGAAGAGACCGGGGCTGACTTCCCAGGAACAGCTGGTAGGGTGGGCCACAAGCCCATCTGGAAGCTTCTGAGCCTCAGGAACACTTATGTAAGTGGTTTAGAGGGAAATTTGGACAGTGGATTTGCTTCCAAGCCCAGAACAAACTGAGTGTTCCACGAACTGGGCAGGCTGAGGGGGGCCACAGGCCAGTGTGGCACCTCCAGTCTCAGCACAAGTATCTTATGTTATTCACGAAATTCCCCAACAGCAGTCACCAAAGTACTCCATGTTGTGGAGGCAAAAAAGCAGATTAGGAAAGGACTTTAAGTTCTTTGAGGGTGGGCGGTTTGTTTGCTGTGTCACCACAGTGCTTAGCCTAGGGCTTGGAACACAGCAGGCTCTGAATAAAATGTTCACTGTGTGACTGTCTCAAGAGTAGGTAAGGTTCCCACCAGGGTGGACAGGTTGGCCCACAGCAGTGATTCTCAGGGGGGCTCCCCAGCAGCACCATCAGCACCACCTGGGGATTGTTGGCAATGCAGATTCTCGAGCCCCACCCCTGGCCTCTGGAATCAGACACTCTAGGGATGGGCCTGGTAGTTGGTATCTTAGAAGGTTGTGGGTTTGGGTTTTTTAACAGCTCAAGTTTGATGCTTGTTAGTGTGACACAGAGATGGCCAACTTCAGCTGCACGCTGGACTCACCTGGGAGCTTGAAGAGCAGAAAAGACAATGCAAACCTCATGCTTGCTCTAGAACAACTGCATCTGAGTCCCTGGAGATGGGGCGAGGCACTTAAATGCTTCTGGGTGAACTTGTGGGCAGCTGGAATGAGAACCACGGGGTCAGCTGCAAGGGCACTCCAGACACATGGATGGAGGTGAAATCTTCTCCCTGCTTCTTAACAGCGGGATGATTTGAGGGGAGTCACATAAAATCTCTGTGTCTCAGTTTCTTCATCTGCAACTAGGAGTAGCAATAATACCTTCTTCCTAAGTGTGTGGGGATTGGAAGAGTTTGTACTTACAGCAGTGCCTGGGATACAGTGAATAATCAATAAACTGCAGCTGCTATTATTATAATTACTAATACTATTACTATTGCCATTGTTATTACTGATTATTACTACTATTATAATTACCATACTACTGTTACTACTACTACTGCTATTGCTGCTGCTATTGCTACAGTTGCTATTATTGCCACTGTTGCTCTGATTATTGCTCTATTACTATTATAGTCACTGTTATCACTAGTACTGTTACAACTACTGCTATTGATATTATTACCAATATTGCTCCTGCGGAAACACTGGTGGCATAATGGGTTAAGTGCTACATCTGTTAACCAAGAAGTCAGCAGTTCACATCTGCCAGGTGTTCCTTGTAAACTCAGATGCAGACCTATAGGGTCGCTTGAGTCAGACCTGGCTAGACAGCGGTGGGTTTTTCATTTATTGCTGCTGCTGCTACCACTGTTATTACTCTTTGTCAAGGCAGCAGACAAGCTTTGTCCTCCAAACTCCTTCAAGGAGTAGTAATTATCTCTCTCTCCCACTGACTTAGCTCTGGGGTATTGAAGTGGGCAATTAAAAAATGCTACGCTTTGAAGAGATAAGACCCAAGGCTTCAGAGACGGGTTTGGGCTCAAGGGCGGAGGGAGGCTTTAGGAAGCCCTGGCTGGCTGCAGCTGGGGGCTGAGTCAGGGCTTCTGAAGCTTTGTCTCTCTCCCCTGGGTGTATCCGCATTCTTCTTCCAAATAGTTCCCGTATGTCAGGGCTACCACAGCGCTGTGCCCAGCGTCTCAGGTTGATGTTTGAAAAGGCTCTCAGCCAATCTTTTGTCCTTCCCAAGCAAACAGAGGGGATTTATGGTGGATTCTTCACAGTAGTTTCTTCCTGACCAAATCCTATCTTTTGGGGGCCAGAAATGAAACAAAACAGAACACTCTTCTCTTTCAAAGCCAGGGGAGGGAAATGCCTCCTATTTTTTAAAAGGCCAGAGGAGTTGCAGGAAAAATGTCACCACAGCTAGCTGTGATTCTATTTGCATACTTCCTTGAAAGAAAATCAGATATAACATTTAACTCTGAGAAAGCAATGTGCAGTGAACTTTTACAGTTCAGAACACAGCACACAAATTGGGATTTAACAAATGGAGAAAAAAAAAATCCCTTCTGAGAGGTTTCTGCCGAAGGTGGACAGATGAGCCTGGCTGTTCACCTCTGGAACTGGAAGTTAGGCCAAGGGCAGGTCAAGGCCAGCACCGCAAGTTCCCACTCATGCTCTGAGCCCTACTCCTGTCAACTAGCCAGAACTCTTTTCTGGAAAAAGCTGAAATCTGCTCAACAAGAGGTATGATATCCTTTAACTGATCAGATAGCTTTTCTCCCCAAGTGTGGTTTTCTTTGCTCAACATCACGGCAGCATGCAAGTCCCCACTGACAGGTGGTCTTCTAAACATCGTTTTAGAGGGCCCCTGGATGGCATTGATAGCCCAAATGTTGGCACTTTGAACCTACCCAGCAGCTCCATGGAAGAAAGCCCTGGAGATTTGCTTCCATAAAGATAACAGACAAGAAAACCATGGATACAGTTCTACTCTGTAACAGGGGGTCTCTTAAGACACAAATCAACAAAAACAAAATAAACAGTAAACATCCCCTTTGGTTCCATTAACTTCTTGCCTCTAAGAAGTGAGAGGTTAGTAAATAGTCCCCAGCCACAAATGTTCTCTGGGACTGAGGTTCCCAGCCAACAGCAATACCTGCCCCATCTGTCCTTGCTGGACGTTGGAGATGCAACTGTCACAAGCAGCCTGACCAGTGAGTGAGCATCCCAGGGCCATTTTCAATGACAACTCACTAGGGAAGTGGAGACCACAGGTCTAGCCCAGAAAAACTGCTGAAATTTTCCTACTGAGAGCTAGCCTCTAAACTCCCTTTCCTTGACTGTCCTTTGAGGTTAAGTCCCCAAGCCCATGAGGAAGCACAGAGATTACCCAGGAAAGGCCACTCTAAGGTTGACATGGGGTCATGTAAGCTGGGATCTGTTTTCTTCTGACACCTGCTTCAGTGCATGTCCTTTTGGTTAAAATATTAATTTTCCTCTTACGAAGTAGCAGATGGTAGGGTTTGTGACTTTGGCTTTTGGCAAAGCAACAAGAGGAAAAACAAACTCATACAGTTTAGAAGGGAAGGAGCTGGCCAAACTCTGAGATTTGGACTCACATCCTTAGCAGCTGGTTGGTGAGCGGAGAGAAAGCTGAAGTGTTTTAGCTTTGAACCCGTCATCACTAAGATCAGCATCTCTGCTGCCATCATAGCTTTGTCGAGCACCCAACCAGTGCTCTGAATCCTGTAATAACTCTATGTTAGAAACAAGAGGACAGAGGTGTAGACTCAAGTTCATGGGGCTTATAAGTGGCAGGGCTGGGGCTGACCCAGAATCAGATGTTTCTCTTTCTATTTTAAAAATGTTGTTAATTATCTTTTAGACAAAGATTTATAGAGCAAATCAGTTTCTCTTTAAACCATTAATACACATATTGTTTCATGACATGGGTTACCAACCCCACAACATGTCAACACTTCCCCTTCTCTGCCTTGGGTTCCCAATTTCCATTCATCCAGCTTTCCTGTCCCCTCAGCTTTCTCGTGTTTGCCCTACTCTGGTGTGCCCGTTTTGTCTCCTTCTTTTTCTTTTTTTTTTTTTTAATGGAGGCTGTTTTAAAAAATAATGTTTTATTGTGACTAACTGTAAATTTACAATCAAAGTAAGTTTGCCATATAAAACCTCATACAGACACCACTGCAACTCCAGCTGCTCTCCCTACCCTGTGACAGCACACTTTTCCTCTCCACTCTGTGCTTCCCATGTGCATTCAGCCAACTTCTGTCCACCCCTGTCCACCGTCCCATCCTGTTTCTAGAGGAGAGCTGCTCCAACAGCCTTGTGCCTTACAGTCCAGTCTAGTCTTTGTCTGAAGAGTTGTATTCAGTGCTACGTTCAGCTCTGGGCTAGGACTGAGACCAGGGGCCATGCTCTTAGGGGATCCTCCAGGATGTTGGACCGTCACTGGTCTTGTAACAGAGTTCTAGATCTGTTCCCCCATTTTTCTCCCACTACGTCAAGGAGTCCACACTGTATTTCCCCTGGTCTAGGAGCTTCCTATGCAGGAACCCTGGGTACAAAGGACACACTATGTTCCCAGTACACCTTCTTGGTGGTATGAAGTCCGTGCCTGCCCACCCTTCCCCACCTCCCGCTGCTGCATCTCTCTGCTTGCTTATTCTCTCTTGTATATGTCCAAAGAAATTGGCTAAAAACAAAACTTAATCTTTTAGATCAACTCCTGCCTCATGAACATAACTGCTGCTAATCCTAGCTCACTAACATCATAGAGATTTAAACACATAGGAAAATCACATTAGGTGACAAAATAGTGGACAATCACATACTATTGGAAATCATGGCCTAGCCCAGTTGACAGATATTTTGGGGAGACACAATTCAATCCATGACAAATATAATTCTTTACAGAAAGGAACCAGGGCTCCTTGGAGAAATGGCCGATTGCAGGACTGGGGCTAGGAAAGTACAAGATGAGCTGGGAACATCGTGTTGTGCCAGGAGGTAAGGATGTGTTTTAAGAGTGATGGAACTAGGCCAAAGGGACACAGGCCAGCTGGAAGGAGCTCCCGTTAGCCAAATCTTGGACAACTGGAGCATCAGAATAAATAATAAGAGTAAAACATTGTAACCTATTGCATAAAACAAGAATTGAAGAACTTAAACTGATACATACGAATACACACACACGTATATTTATGTATTACACACATACATATAGATGGATAAATCTACATACACATATGAAGAAATAGATAAAAGGAAAGAGAGAACTTTCCCTTACAGCACAAAAACTAATCAATGTGCAAGAAATAGTGGAACTAGAGAATTCACCATTTTGCAACTATCATAGATTGAATTGGATCCCTCCAAAATATCTGTCAACTTGGCTAGGCCATGATTCCTAGTGCTGTGTGACTGTCCACCATTCTGTCATCCAATGCAATTTTCCTAGGTGTTCTAAATCCTCTCTGTGATGTTAATGAGGTGGGATTAGTAGCAGTTATGTTAGTAGTGCAGGACTCAATTTACAAGATTAGGCTGTGTCTTTAGCCAATCTCTGTTAAGATATAAAAGAGAGACACTAGCAGATGTGGGGACCTTATATCACCAAGAAAACAACACAGGGAGCAGAGTGCACCCTTTGGACCTGAGGTTCCTGTGCTGCAAATCTCCTAGACCATGGGGAAGGTTGATAACAAAGACCTTTCTATGGAGTTGACAGAGAAAGAGAGTCTTCCCCTGGAGCTGGCAGCCTGAATTCAGGCTTCTGGACTCCTAGGCTGTGACAGAATAAACTTTTCTTTGTTAAAGGTATCCACTTGTGGTATTTCCGTTACAGCAGTACTAAATGACAAAGCTAGCAACCGTCAAATTTCTTACGTCAGGCAAGAGTCATTAATGGAAGCTAAAGTAGTAGGTGCAATCTTAATGAAGCATAAGGTATTTAAAGTCTCAACACAGCTCTCTACAAGATAATTCATTACCCCTCTCCAAACAAATGAAAATCCACAGTAGCTTTACAATGAAGAAATCTGCAGAAACCACCTCAATCAGAGACTCAAAACTGACATCAGCAGTTCTAAGACCAATAAGTGCTCGTGATACTGTGTACTGAGAAGCATGCAACATTCCTTCTGTGGTTCCTGCCAAAAGGAGACTAGTAATGAGGAAACATCACACAAGCTCAGTTGGAGGGACATTCTACAAGACATCTGACTACTAATGTAAAAAAATCTCAATATTATGAAAGGCAGAGACAGACTGAGGAGCTATTCCAGACTGGAGAAAAGTAAACCGACATGAAAATTGAATGCCATTTATGATCCAGGAACTTCTTTTGTAATAAAAGTTGATTATCTGGGCAATCTGAGATAACTGAATAAGGTCTGTAAATTAGATAACATATTGCATCAATGTACATTTCCTGATTTAGATAAGTAAATTGTGGTTATGTAAGGAAATATCTTGTTCTTAGTGACAGAATGTCCTTTTTAGGGTAATACACACTGCAGCATTTAGAGATAACAGGGATCTCGGATCGGTGATTTACTATTAAATAATTTAGAAAAGATAGAGAAAAAATGATAAACTTGATAAAATGTTAACAACTGAGAAATCTGGATGGAAGATCTCATGGACTGAACAGTGTCTCCCTCAAAATGTATGAAGCAATTTGGGCCAGGCCATGATTCCTAACATTGTGTGATGTTCCCATATGCTGCAAATCCTGCCTCTATGATATTAATGAGGGAAGATGGGTGGCAATTATGTTCATAGGGCAGGACTCAATGTGAAAGACTGTACTGTGCCTTGAGGCAATCTCTTGGGATATAAAGGAAAGGGAAGTAAGCCAAGAATTGGGGACCTCATACCACCAAGCAGCAGTGCCAGGAGTGGAGCACAGTCTTTACGAAGAACCCAGGGTCCCTGTGCCTCAGAAGCTCCTGGTCCAGGGAAAGTCTGGTGACAAGGATCTTCCTGCCAAAGCCAATAGAGAAACAGCACCTGGAGCTGATGCCCTGAATTTGGACCTGTAGCCTACTGGACTGTGACAAAATAAATTTCTCTTTTTTAAAGCCATGAGTGGGCTCCGACTCGACAGCACTTGGCTTTGTTAAAGCCACCCACTTGTCTTTCTGTTATAGCATCACTAGGTAACTAAGACAGATGGAATGATTAGGTTTTGCATATTGCAAGGATATGATTTTTTAGGGGCCAAAGGGTGGAATATCATAGACTGAATTTTGTCCCCCTAAAATGTGTGTAGCAATTTGGCTAGGCCATGATTCCTGGCATTGTATGATGTTCCTATATGTTGTAAATCCTATGCCTCTGATGTTGATTAGGGAGGATGGGAGGCAGTTTTGTTGGTGGAGCAGGATTCAAGGTGTAAGATTTTATTGTGACAGAGGCAATCTCTTGAGCTATGAAAGACAGAAGCTAACAGAGATCTCATACCACCATGAAAGCAATTTCTGGAGTGGAGCACATCCTTTGGACCTGGGTTCCTGCACCTCAGAAGCTCATGGTCCAGGGGAAGGTTGAGGACAAGGAACTTCCTTCAGAGCCAACAGAGAAAAACTTCCCCTGGAACTGATGCCCTGAATGTGGACTTGTAGCCTACTAGACTATGACAAAATAAATTTCTCTATTTAAAGCCATCCATTTGTGGCATTTCTGTTGCAGCAGCTCGAGACGACAAAGACAGAAGATGTACAGGAATTCTGCGTACTATTTTTGCAACTTGTTGGCAAATATGAAATTATGATAAGATTAAAAGTTGTTTTTGTTTTTGTTTTTTAATTCTGCTTAGAATGTAGATCAAAACCACAATGAGATAATATTTTACTCCCACTAGGATGGAAAAAAAAATTTTAAAAGGAAGGAAGGAAGAAAATATCAAATGACTTTCATTCAAAGTGTGATAAAATATTTTAAAAATGAAAATAACAAATGTCGGTGAGGATGTGGGGGAATCGGAACTCTTACCCATTGCTGGTGGGAATGCAAAAATGATACAGCCATTGTGGAAAACTGTGTGGTGGTTCTTCATAAAATTAAAAATAGCACTATGGGTCAGAACCACCATGATGGCAACAGGTATGACAATTTCCGCATGATCCAACAGTTCCACTTGTATATACCCAAAAGATTTCAAAGTAGAGACTCAAAAGGAGTCTTATGCGTTACTGTTCATTGCAGCACTACTCACAACAGTCAAAAGATGGAAACAAACTAAAAGCCCATCGACAGAAGGAATGGATATACAAAACATGGTATGTATATACATACAATAGAATACTGCTCACCCAGTAAGAGAAATGAAGTCTTGATACACACTACAGTATGAATGGAGCTTGAGGACTTTATGTTGAATGAAATAAACCAGTAACAAAAGAATAAATATTGTATGATCTCAGTTATATAAAAAGACGGGAAAAGGCAAATGTACAGAGACCAAAGTTCATTAGCAGTTACCAGGGGTAGGGGGAGTGGAAAAGCAGGGGTTAATGGTGATAGAAAAATGTAGGGTGGCACAGCTGATTATTATAACTGTTGTTAATAAGTTGTACACCTGTAAAAAGTTGAATTGGCAAAAGCTATTTGATGGATATATTTACAATAAGGAAAAAAAATAGCTACTGAGGCTGCTTACGTACAACAAAACACTATGGGATTTAGTTCCTTGGTTTGGAGGTTTAGGGTTGTTGTTTCATAGGACTTCCCAGCTAATTGGCCTAACAATGTGTTTAGTGTTTCTGTTCTGCCACCTCGTTTGTTGCATAGTGCCCGGGGTCTCAAGAGCTTGCAAGTAGCCATCCCAGGCACAATGAGTCTCTGCTCACCTGGAGCAACAGAGGAGAGAAGGACAGTCAGAGATAGGAAGAGGATATGGAATGCATGGCTAGTTGCCTCCATGAACAACTGCCTCCTTTGCCAGGAGACCAAAAGAACTGGGTGGTGCCTGGTTACCATTACTGAACATTTTGATCAAAGATTCCATATAAGAATCCTGATCAAAAAGGAGAAAATTCTCACACACTCTAGACTTTCTGGAGCCACTGAGGGTGGACGAACCCTAAAACAATTGCCCTGAGGTAATCTTTAAACCTTAAACTAAAAGTCTCCCCCAAAGTCATCTTAAAACCAAATAACGGTCTAGCTTAGCTGGTAAAAAAAGATTTGCCTTGACCTTATGCTCTTTTGGGAACTATCTATATGGGATCAAACTGACAACAGCAACTAAGATTACATGGAAACCTTAAGGGGCAGTGAGCTTGTAAACACACCTGAGAAAGGAGTGTGAAAACAATTATACAACTCAAAGAATGTAATCAGTTTCACTAAATTGTGCATGTAGAAACTTGAATTAGTGTATGTTTTACTGTGTATATACTTAACAGCAACAAAATTAATAAAATTTAAGGAGAAAAAGTGCTTAGAAACCAAAAGTTAAAATTGATCTCTTTGTTTCTGCTATTTGATGCTGTGGCCTCCCTTTAAGAAGAACTGGAGGAGGGGTTTAGAGAAAAAAGAGGCAGTGAGGCCAAGATGGCAGAGTAGTCCTGTGGTGCCTCTTATGACAAAAACTTCTGAAAAAACACAAGTGAATCAACTGTATGTGACAATCTATCAGCCCTAAACATCAGAGGCAAAGCTGAGAAATGGAACTGAGTGGCCAAGGGGAGGGAGAGATGGTTTAGAAGCAGTGAGGAGTTGTCAGACCTGAACTGGTGGGAACCCACATGCTGTAGGTAGATCCACTGGCACAAGGGCAGTGAGACAAGCAGTGGCATTTGGGATACATTTTCTACACTGAGAGGGACCATGGAGTGGAAAGTCCACTCACACCTGAAGAATCAGTGAAAAGTGGCACTTGATTGGCAAAACACAAGTAACTCGTGTGTTTCCTACCTTGTGTATCAAAAATACCCGTTGGGGAAAACCTATCTCACATTGTTGTGCTCCCTGCCTGCTCTGCACTGGGTTCAAGCTGGCTTCAGAGTTTGTCCCATCCCATTGGCTAGCAGTAGGACCCACCATGCACCTTGAGCCATTCTCCTGGCCTTGGAGAGAAACAAATTAACAGACAAGAGAAAAAAATCATTTTCCAGCTCCCCTAAGCCAGTAAGACAGGGTGGTAACAGTTCCTTTGCCTAGGTAGAGGAATACCTTTGAATATCTTCCATTCTGCATAGACCTGAGTGGGCCCATTTTGACAGTGTAGGGCCTCATTAGCTCAACTCAACAAGGTATCTACCTGAAGTCTAAACCTGATTGTTCTAGCTATTTGGTGGGAACGTAGGTTCGTGGCACTTGACACCCCTCTGCCTATCAAGCAGGGTCCTCACCTACCCCCATGGGGGGCCTGAGGACTGGTGGCTCCATCCATGCCACTTAAGACGCTCATGACAGGGATCCAAGAACAAGTTGTGCCTCGCAGTCCTTACAGCCAACAGCACTGAGTGCTCACAGTCCAGCTGCAAAACTCACCCACCTACATTCTCTAGTGAACAGGGACAACCTTTCCTGAGATACTCGGGTGGCTGTCAGCCCCCTGCCTTGCTCAGCATGTAACCACCTACAGTAACCCAACACCTGTGCCTACACCAACAACCCCTGCTGATCTAAGACTGTAGGTGACAGAGCCTGCAACACACACTTAGTGATCAGCTACCTGAACACCTCAGCTGAATCCATACAAGATAAGCAAACAGATGCCCGGGCTCACATACCTAGCAACAGTTCTAATCACCTGGTTACAGAATGTTAAAGCTTCAAAAATCCCAATAATCACACTAGCTCACATATACAGACTCTTTGAGCATATCAAAACAAGAAGCTGGGACACAGTAAGCACTAGGACACAGTAAGCAAACATAAAACAAATGAACACAATAACTTATTGATGACTCAGAGACAACAGTCAATATCAAAGCACATAAAGAAGCAGATCATGAAGGCTTCAGCAAGCTCCCAAAACAGACTCAAAAATTCTTCCAAATAAAGAGAACTTTCTGGAATTCCAGATGTAGAATACAAAAGATTAACATACAGAACTCTTCAAGAGATCAGGAGGGACATAGGCAACACACAGAACATGCCAAGAAAGACAGATACAGCAACTGAAGAACTTAAGAAGTTTAGAGCAGAGCATAATGACAAAATGAGCAGGCTGCTGTGACAGCAGAATGTAGAGTCCCTGAGCCAACACAAGAAAAAGAAGGGTGAAGCTCAAGAACTCTTTTAAAAGACC